>OV815962.1:18752500-20002500 GCA_929112965.1 Mythimna albipuncta
TTAATAGAAGTACACCTATGTTTTATTTTTTTAAATGATGTAAACTAGTTTACTTACTACAAGGTGGAACGCAGTCAAGTGATCCCACCTTTTTTTATGGTGGGAAAAATCATCCAATGATAACCCCCACTCTTGGGTGGAGCGGGAAATAGTGTCAGACTCTTACTGACTAAACGACCCACCCTGTTCCTTTTCCCGGTATGAAGTACCGGGGTTAGAAAGAAAAAAAAAGGAAATACGTTTATTTGGCACATAGGTACACACAATGAGACCGGACGGCCGGACAGCGATCTACCCATTACTCACTCTCCGTAAGCCCGGGCCTATGGTGGCCGGAAATCGGGATCGGTATCCCGGCGGCGGTGGCGAGAGGGCCGTTGCCAGATGAGGTCGGCTTCTTTGCTTCTCCTTTGCGAGCACTACTGCTTCGCAGAAATCGGCGACCGCCTGCCACTCCTCCGCGATCCTACCTGATAGTAAGCACTGATTAAATCGTTGATGATAAATCACACTAGTTTATTAAGAGCCTATTCACTCTAGCTGTGAATAAAAACACCGAAAGTATAATTGAACAGGAAGATCGCTACAGGCAAATTGTACCAATCCTTGTATGAATGCGGTATATTGTAGCTGATTTTTGTTCTTAAAATTACTTTTTAAAAAGAAGTGCCCGTTTTCGTTAACTGCTCCATTCGCATTGTGATAAGCCTCATGGCTCCTGCGACAAGTGATTTCCTTTTACTAAACCATTATTATACCACCCTACACATATTGTCTTATGTTTTGGCCTTCTGAACCATTTACAGTTAAGAATATAATAATAATATCCTACAACTACCACACAACGCCGTTTAGTCCCAAGCTAAGCAGAGCTTGTGTTATGGGTACTAGACAACTGATAAACATACTTATATATTTCTAAATACATACATATTATAGATAAATTACACCCAGACACAGAACAAATGATTATGCTCATCACATAAACATTTGTCCTGGGTGGGAATCGAAACAAAAAAACCTCGGGCATAGCAGTCAGTCACTTACTACACTACCAACAGGCCAGTCCTTAGTTATAACCTTATTACCTACCTACCCGAATACTTGTTTTATTTGCATTGCTTACAATTGGAAATCCCTAAATAGTTACATAATATAATTTATACAAAGTCGCTTTCCACATCTGTGTTCTATTTTTCCGCTGACTCTTATCCGCGCAAATAATTTTGAAACGGTTTTCTCTAGTAAAAAGAGCTATAAACGAGGAAGGTTTGCGTATAGAATTTGCACTCCAGCAAATCCGTGGAACATCACTACATAGTATAAAATATTAGGTTACTTTGAGCTGTGATAATATTTACAGTACGTTTTTCTTTTTTTTTAATTTGGTCTTTTATTTTGATTTGATATTAAACCTAGTCGGTGACGTTTTGGTGCTCATTTGAGCCCATCTGGTTTGTATTATAAGTGTGACGGTGATGTAAACTGTAACGCAAGTTTGACTTGCGTTGTATACTTTCTGTAATTATAAATGCAAGTGGTTTACGATACCGATTTGAGCACGTATGCCTGATTTACTACCGGTACATGGTAGTGATCCCACCCATATGTATAAAGAGTTCTGAGAACACATTTATTGTGCGTACAGCCAATGAGTGGAATCTTTAAATCAAGAGAGAATAGGTTACTTCTAGGCAAGCGTGCTCCATCGTCGACCACATAATAATAATAAAAAAAGAAAACGTGTGGCACTCGGGGACTGCCGCAGTAAAGATATTGCATAGCATTTTTATCAACTTATGCAATTATTATTATTTATTTTATTTATACAGTATTTTTTTTTCCTTTGTTTTTTAGGGTTCCATAGTCAACTAGGAACCCTTATAGTTTCGCCATGTCTGTCTGTGCGTCTGTCTGTCCGTCCTCGCTTAATCTCTGGGACCGTTAGCACTAGAAAGCTGAAATTTGGTACCAATATGTTACATATCAATCACGCCGACAAAGTGGTAAAATAAAAATTGGAAAAAAAAACGTTTTCTTAGGGTAGCCCCCCTATTTGTAAAGTAGGAAGTGATTTTTATTTAATTTCAACCCTAATGTGTGAGATATTGTTGGATAGGTATTTAAAAATGAATAGGGGTTTGCTAAAATAATTTTTTGATAATCTCAATAATTTCGGAAATAATCGCAAAAAAAAAACAAAAAACAATGTTTCCCCCCCCCTCTAACTTTTGAACCATAAGTTTAGAAAATATGAAAAAATTCTGAAACGTAGAACTTTATAAGGACTTTCTAGGAAAATTATTTTGAACTTGATGAAAAGAACAGGTTTTGTACAAAAAAGACAAAAAGGTTGTACAAAATAATTTCTGGACTAATCGTTTATGCAAGCATTTTTTTAAACTCCTTAGTGGGTACACTTATTTTGACGGACGGGAAACTACGGAACCCTACACTGAGCGTGGCCCGACACGCTCTTGGCCGGTTTTTTTTCTTTGATATTAATTGAAGTTACACTTTCACACATTGAATTGAATTTTGATTGATTGTTCACTCATTTGTTTTCTTATCGGTCACCACGCTCAAAAAACAAATGAGTGGGAGGGGTTAGGTTATTTTCGTTACGGAATTTCTGGATTCGGTCTCCACGCTCAAGGCCCGCGATAGAAGCTATGCAATAGCTTAAAAATATTTTATCATAACATAATACTCGTACAAGTTCCAATGTTGAACCCGTGCGTTTCAAGACACGCAAAGTCAATGACGCATACGTACTATTTCTTTCTAACAAATTAACTGTGTGATATTGGATTCATTGTTTTCGTTTAGGAAATATTATCCCATAGACAACCTATTTCCTCAGGCTGTTTATGGAATAATATTTCCAAAACAATTTCATAGGTTCAAGATTACCAAGGTTTTATGTTACAAGAATACTAGAAATAAGTAAACTAAGTCTATTATTTCGTAAAAACCCAGTCGAGTTTCTTACCTAAAATAATAAATACTTAGATTATTTACCCATACTTAAAATATTTCATGGAAAAGTTAGCCAAGGACGTAATAATTTTGTCACGGTTGTCAGAACTTTTTGATTTCATTTTTATTTTTGTCTGGTAACTGAAGGAAATTATCACTTTAGTTTATTTCCCTAATAAAAACTTTTACTTCTAGAAAACAACAAGAATATTAAACGAAATAATGGGACGTTACCTGAAACCATTAGCCTATATCTGCTTTTGGACTAAGAATCGGAAATTATGGATAAGATTTTTTTTTCCGGCAGCCAAAAGTGATGTTTGGCTGAAATGTTTGATTAGTATAGGTAATATTATGTCATCGTTTATTTCTAAGCGGAGTAGCTATACACAATTCTGTTTTTAGGGAAATAATAATAATACTGAAATTTTGTTTTTTGTGTATATACTTAATTTAAGTGATCATACACTGACCGTAGTCGGAGACGCCACCCATAAACCGATCACAGAAATATCTGTGTATTAGACTGTAACAGTTCTAAGTTATGCCTCCACAAGTTTCACATAGGACGACGCACTAAGTGTCATCCTTTGCATTTCCGTCAAAGAGCAAAAGAACATATCCATATCACGCTAACATCTAAACTTCTATAGTTTTATCTAATTTATTTACTGCAAACGTAGAAAATAATCCCAAAGGATTATAGTCTCGGGATAAAAACTATTTCATATGCTATTCCAGGACATTCATATCCGTACAGCCACAGCCACACACACACACTTACAAACTTTCGCCTTTATTAGTGTATTCACATTTTATTAGTGTGCGACCGACTTGCAGTATAAAACTTAGCTCCACTTAATTAGTTACGTTCAAGTTACTTCCTGTCCTGTTTCAACTAATCCAGGGTTAAGCATACAAGATCTATTGTTTCCCGAGCTGTATAGGATTAAAACAAACAAGTAAAATGGACTTCTTTGAGAATAAAACGTTGGATTCACTTGATTGAGCATTGTGCAGTCTTAATTAAGTAGTGTGTTCATTCCATTTTTTTAATGCACTAACCCTGAAGACATATTATGCACCAACAGGATAGGATAATACATTATTATTAATTAATAATTACAACAGACGGCACTAATAAAAGGGTGGGCTGCCGACTGTGCAAATACGGGCAGTGCTTTTTTTACGGTGGGAAAACCATATAATGACATCCCCCGCTCTTGGGTGGAGCGGGAGATAATGTCAGACTTTTACTGACTAAAAACCCACTCCTGTTCCTTCGATGCCTTTCGTACCGGGGCTGAGCTAACCCTGGGCCCAGTAGGCTTCGAAGCTGGGCTTCTGCTGTTGCCGACAAATCTTTGAGGCGCGCGGGAACAGTGTGCGCCGTCGATGACTTGGGCTCGGTCCGGACAGTTACCGGACAGTATACGGGCAGTTTGAGTTAGTTTGGGAGTCGTTGACTCACTTTTAGGAACTTACTAGTGAAGTGTGATGTTATCTTGTAATTGTGTTTTGTGTATTTTTTGGAAGAATAAAGAAATTATTATTATTTAAAGTTTGTAGTAGTATTGTGTAGCAGAATAGATAAAGGGGACGTGTTGACGACCGTTTATTGCGGTGACACTTGGGAGACCCCAAGCTTTTTGAGTGAGAAATCATCCAGTAACTTCTGCTCGAAAGCGAAGTGGGAGAGCGTGACAAGTCTATCACACCCTTTACTGACTAAAATCACTGCTTTATTCTTAGTTTGTCTAGCGTTCCAGGTAGGCTTTTCCTCAACTACATTGCTCTTTGCTTTTATTCCATTACAAATAAATTCAAACCAGCATTAAACATAAAATTAACTGGGTACAATGGTGGTCTTATCGCTGATAGCGATATCTTCCAGACCACCTTAGGATGGATAAGAACTTAAAATAATATAGAGGGTAATCTGTGGTGTAGTGCTAGCATTAAAACTTCGCAGAAAAAGGCGACCGCATACCATTCCATCTCGTTCCGGACTATGGCCGGCTCGGATTTCGAAGGTCTAAAGCAAATAAAAAATTTATAAGGAAAATTATACCAAAGTATTGTTCTTTTCAGACCCTGTACAAATTCGATACCAAGAACATGTGGCGGTTCCAGAGAAAGAGAAGCCTCGTGCAACCTTTATGTCTGCTATGAAAGTGACCCTCACCGTGGGGCAGTACTTTGGGTTGTGCCCAGTTCAAGGTATCCACGAGAACGATGCCTCGAAACTAAGGTGATTTGATTTTGCTATATTTTTACGATTATTTTTACATTTTAATTCACTAAACCCCAAGCGAACCCCAAGCCGTTCGTTCTCTCATTGTCTTTCTAATGTATCTCTATTGTCCTCGCACATGGGCCTCAAAAAAACTCCGCCACCAAAAACGCTGAAAGCGGCCACAAAAAAAAAAAAGCTAGAAGTGGCCGCATCAAACAGCTGAAACGCGCGACACGCGACACCTCTTGTGACGGTGAAGCTTGAAGCCGCTTCATGCGTTTTTTTTTGTGACGGCACCGATAAAAAAAAATCTTGGTGGAGGTTTACCTATGAATAATAGAGACATTTTTACCTTTGAGTAAGTTTTTATACAAAAAAAAAAAAATATAATAGTAACTCAGTCATCTTTATTTGTGGAGTGAATTGGCTCATCAATTCTTTGCAGTACAGTCGCAATCACGAGTGTATGAATATTTCATTTTGAATTTATTTGTAATGGAATAAAAGCAAAGAGCAATGTAGCTGTAATGAATATTTTTCTACGTTTTATTGAGCACATTTATTTTATTACAAGCCTAGTTAATTTGCTTGAGGTTTCTTTTTTTAGATTATTACATAAAATACACCCTTTGAATTTTAAATAATCAAAATTTTCTTCATTCGTCAATCTCTAACTATTGAGTTAAAAATTGATAGGCATAAAGATTGAAATGCGGCAGACAATGATTTGTTGGAAGAAAAACTCGGGTGTCACCGCTGCGCAGGACACGGTCGAGCATACAGTGGAGGTCTGCCCCTCTTGGACTACCACCATTTTTTTATATAATGGATAGGCTCGCGTTTGACCAATCTCACCTGATGGTAAGCGATGATGTGGCCGACGATGGAACACGCGTGCCTAGAAGCAATCTATTCACTCTTGACTTAAAGACCCCTAGGTTATAGCTATCAGGAAACACAGACTCCGGCAGGGAAAATTCCATTCCTTAGCTGTACGCGTAATGAATGTACTCCCAAAACGCTTTGTACGTATAGGTGGGATGTCCACCATGTACCGGCGGCGCAACGCCGTACGTCTTGTGGTCCGATGATGGAACGGACTTGGCGTAATTAAATTGTGTAACTCTAGTGCACACTCCCCGAAGTGTAAACGATTACTTGCGGGGGGCGATCGTTGGCGGCGACCTCTCGAACCAGATCCTGGTAGATAGGTGCCCAAAGCTTACTGGGGCCATAGGTTTACTTTCAAAAGGGAATCCCGTGGTCTTAGAACGTAAAGGGCAAAGAAGGAACAAAATGTTGTATTAATCAATGTCTATGTCAAAGTCTGATACGCCCTCATACTCCGCCCTGGAGCAGAAGAAGTCATTACATGATTTCCCACCATAAAAAGAAGGCAATCGTTGTATGCAATTTCCAATTCACCAAGCTGCAAAAAGAGGACCTATTCATTTCTACCACGGATTTTAAAGTTCTAGTTTTTTTTTTTTTTTTTTTTTCATTCGTTAACTGTCACCGGTTGACAGATTGGTAAAGTTATGGTGTCGTTACGGTTGCTGTAGTAACAGGCTGCAGTCCGCAAAGCTATCCAATAAATCTACATGATGTTTTGCCCAACTTTGCGGAAAAATATACTACATTGGTGCGACATATACTTTTAGTAAGCAATTTTGTTGAGGGTTTAATAAATTACCTACCAGATTTACTTTGCGATTTTGCTCCCATAGCTTTTTTTGTTAACGTTTTTGGTTTGGATACTAAGTCCTTTAAGCTTTGTTTTCGTAGGAATAGTTCATTTGTTTACTATTAGAATATGGATGTAGACATTGTAATGTTTTTGTAGTAATTGCCAGGAAATGCTCCCGTAGCCTAACTTTTGTCCCATAGATATCAAAGTTTTTTTCGTTACTTAGCCTATATTGTCCCACTGGTGGGTAATAGTCTCTATATCTTTCTTAGTCTCTTTATGTTTGGTTTATAAAAGATCAAACAAAAAAGCCACACCACCGTTTTCTATGCCTAACCTCACTGGCTCGTCTGTCCTCATACATCCAGAAAGGGTGAGCCCAGTCCCACTTTAACTTTGCCGTACTCCATGAAAATTTGTGATAGTGTTTCAGCGTCGGTATTAATTTATGTTCGTAATTATCATGAAATTCAATTGCCAAAACGCTTAACATGGATTCTATATGAATATCTATCTATAAGAATTATTACCGTAGAGTAATTAGAGTGAAAGAAATCTAAACTTCAGAGGCGTTTGAAGGAATTACAGTGACAGAGGCTTTGAAAAAGTAAACGCAATTGACAAAACAACAAATGAATTCAAATCAGTAGGTACGTTAAAACTTCCAAAAAAATCTTACAAAAATATTTAAGATCTCTGAAACATTTTGATTGAATGTTGCATAAAAATTAATATTTGACGTAAATAAATAAACAAAAGAATAAAGACGCCATCTAGTAATAAAAAACGACAGGTCTTTCGTCACATACAACACGAAATGGCAGATTAATCAATAAATATTATCTATCTCCTTTCTCTCAGTCCATCCAAAGGTTGTCTGTAAGAGATCGCCCTGTGCGATAAGACCGCCCATTGTGCACTTATTCTTTTAAATTTTTGTCCTGTATTTTTGTTTATTTGGTGTACAATAAAGATTATAATAAATATTAGTTATCTTTTTTATATTTCTAGTCTTTTTTATTTATTTATTTTCTTTTTTTTCTTTTTCCACTATTTTTTCTTATTTATTTTAGAGCCTAAATTTTTAAGGACTGAAACGATGTGTTTTATTCCAGATTCAAATACATATCATGGCGATGTTTGTACACGTACTTGTCCATGACGGGCCAGTTCACGTTGGGTTTTGTGTTGATGCTGAGCTTGTTCAGGGAAACTTCATCTACAGTGGACACTGCCAGTAAGTAAAATTGTCATTAAGGGTCTAATCAGACGGACCGCATTTCAACTGCAATCCAACTGCAAATTGCAGTTTAATTTTAAAATTAATTTAAATATTTAATTTCAGCTTCTCTATTATTCTATGGTTTGGCCTTTACTACAACTACATTATTTTTGCGAATTGCTAAAAACTGGCCAAAGTTATGTATGCATATCGCTAAAGTGGAATCGGTCGATCCAACTTCCGACTTGAAATTAAGAAGAAAATTTAATATCTGTTGTATTGGGGTGCTATCATTGGCGTTAGGTAAGTTTCTAATCTTATTTTTAACTAGCTTTTGCCCGCGGCTTCGCTCGTGTAAATAAAATAGCCTATGTCATTCATGATTAACGCTGCTTTTATCGATGAAAAAATTTTAGCAATCGGAACAACAGGCCTAGTCAAGCTACGATCATTTCGTTTCGATTCTCTTACGTCGAATGCCTCGAGTTGGCCACGCCTTCGATTTCTTTGTTCTTACCACAAGACTTGAGGATTAAGATGACATCACAACAAAGGAATTGTAGGCGTGGCCAACTCCAGGCGTTCGATGCAAGAGAATCGAAACAAAACGGTCGTAACTTGGCTAGGGTACTTCAAGAGATTATCTCCTGCAAATAAAAAGTAAAACAAACTTTACCTCTTAATAACATTAACTGTAGATATTCTATATAAAAATAAAATTAGTTTTCATTAAAAATAAACACTAAGTAAGTGAAAAACACTAACAACAAATATTTATTTATTTTTCAATTTTCAGTTGTGGTACCTAAATCAAAGTTGAACCTAAATACCTAAATATATGTAGTGTTAAAGTTCTATATTTAAGAACTTAGACAATATAACCATTAAAACTATTTAAGATAATATATGATCACATCAGAAAAGAAGATATCCGCAGGAGAACCAAAGTTACTGATATAGCCCAATGAATCGCCAAACTTAAGGGCCAAGCGCCCGAAAAGTGCCATAAAATAGTGATTTTCTGAGGCCTACTCCTCCGTAACGGCTAGGTCAATTGGTTTGAAAAAAAAAAATATGTTTATTATAGATTCATGAACAATAATATCAACATTTTATTTTTTCGTGCAATTAATACTTTTGTCAAAAAAAAAAAAAAAAAACAATATCGCAACTTTCCGCAACTTTTCCCTACTCCTTCGAAACGGCTAGGACCTTTAGAAACATTTTTACACATAAAAATTCAACGTATATTCCAAATTCAACGTTTGGTATCTCGATGACGGAACCCTGGGAGGCGATTCAGACACGGTTTTGAATGATTTACATTTCCTGAAAAATCAACTCCACTTAATAGGTCTTGACCTCAACTTTTCTAAATGTGAGTTATTCTTATCTGACAGTACTGAGAGACAACTGACTATTTCAAAATTTAACACAATAGCCCCGGAGATAAAAATTATTGAAAGAAGCACTCTTCGCCTCCTTGGGTCTCCTATTTTCGAAGATTCCTTCCCAAATTTCGTTGAGGAAAAAATTCAAAAATTTAATGATATTTCGAAAAGATTGCTAGAAATTAAAATGCATTCGGCCATCACTTTAATTCGTTTCTGCTGTTTCGGCCCTAAATTAACATATTTTCTCCGTGCTTCTCATCTTTGGAAACATCACCATCTTTTGGAAAAAATGGACCAAATTATTCGGCATACCCTTACGACAATTTTAAACGTGGCCATGGATGACCGAGCCTGGGCTCAAGCTACCCTTCCCATCCGTATGGGAGGCCTCGGCGTCCGCAAAATTTCTAGTATTAGTTTACCAGCTTTTATATCCTCGGTTCACGGTACTGAGAAATTAATCAGGAATATCCTATCTCCCTCACTGATTGATTTCAATGTGCCGTGCTTCATCGAGGCTATAGATGCCTGGAGACTTGCTTGCCCGAATACAAATCCGCCCGATAACCCGGCTTCCCAGAGACGGTGGGATGAGCCGCTCTGCAGAGTAGTTCAGGAAAACCTAATTCTAACATTTGCTACGACTGCGGAGCGGGCGCGCCTGCTGGCTGTGGGAAATTGGGAGTCAGGTCTTTGGCTTCACGCACTGCCGTCGTCGAATATTGGCACCTTGTTCGACGATACTACTTTCCGCCTAGCTGTTGCCCTACGCCTTCGCGCTCCTTGTTGTTCTCCTCATCGCTGTCACTGTGGCGAAGCTGTCAACAGCCTCGGCCACCACGGCCTGTCATGCAGTCGAAGTGCGGGACGCATAGCGCGGCACGAGAATATTAACGACATTATCCGACGAGCCCTTGTCACCGTCGGCGTTCCGGCTGTTTTGGAACCTCATGGCCTGGCACGCGACGATGGTAAGAGACCGGACGGTATGTCTTTATTTCCATGGAAGTTGGGTAGACCTTTAGTGTGGGACGCTACCTGTGTCGACACTCTTGCGCCATCCCATCTTCCTAGTTCATCGTGCTGTGCTGGTGCTGCCGCTGCGGCTGCGGAGAACCTCAAGCGGCGGAAATATAACAACCTTGTCGGCAGTTATATTTTTGAGCCGTTTGGGGTTGAAACTCTTGGGCCGTGGGTCCGAGTGCTCATATACTGTTTAAAGAGCTGTCAAGACGTTTAGTTGACACTTCGCGTGACCCAAGGGCTGGTTTTTATCTCGGTCAGAGATTAAGCATTGCCATTCAACGTGGCAATGCCGCCAGCCTCTTGGGCACACTTCCAGTCGACAGCGATGCGGAGGAGTTTTATGACGCCATATTTTAGTAGGAAGTAGCCCTTAGTGTGTATAGTTAGGTTAAGCATACTTAATTATGTTCTGAAATGGCAACCACGTATCGGAAGACGCAGCTTTGCAAGGCCTCCCACTGGGTGGATCAATGACATGGTTGAGGGTCACGGGAATATGATGGAAGCAGGCACAGATAGGCACAGATTGGAGGCGACCTTTGGAGGAGGCCTATGTTTAAAAGTGATCATCATCTTCATCATCAGCCTTTTTAATGTTCCCACTGCTGAGACTCAGGCCTCCTCTCTAGGACAAGGAATGGGCCATAATCCACAACGCGGGCCCAGTGCGGGTTGGTGAATGTCATATGTCTTCGAATTTTTGGTTCTAGGACATGCCGGTTTCCTCACGATGTTTTCTTAAAACTGATGAAAAATACAACATAACTGAGAATCACTTCCTTTTTCTGAAGCCAGTTATTTTGATATGTTTTTATTTTTCAGCGGAGCATATTTTTTCGGATCTGCAAGGTCTCTCGCTGACATTAGACTGTGACCCTGGCAGCCCCGTTTATGAGACTTTTATGAAGCGCAGCTTCACATGGCTTTTTACTTACTTCCCTTACAATACCTTCTCTGGAATTTTGTTTCAAGTAAGTTTAAAAAAAAAATGTATGAATTCATTAATTAAACCCCAAGCGAACGCCCGGCGTTCACGCATCTATTGTCTTACTATTGTGTCTCGAATTGCCGGTACCTATCTGAAAAGTGTGACTCTTCAACTTTTGAAAGATTGCCATAGCCATAGTTTCAAATAAAATAATTAGGTATGGGCTTGTAGAGATATCAGCACCCTGTGTATTGGTCCCTTTGTGTTGATGTAACGAAAAGAACCACTGAAGGAAAACGGGAACGGGAAAGTTATTTTATGGTTTCTCACCCTAAAATAGACTACCGACCTAAAGAACGAGACCGTTAAATTTGAACTTTGTTAGATTAGACTAAAAAGTCAATAATGAGCGCATCCCTAATATTGTCGTGGTTCATCGCCCACGTCGACAACGAACAAACGAATTCCGCGCCCTTTTCACGGTGTTTGTACTTTTTGAATAGTTTGGAATTATCATTAAATGTTATAATATGTTTATGTCCAATACTTATTAATTTTATTTTTCAGTTTATCAACGTACAATGCACATTCAATTGGAACTTCACCGACATATTCGTCATGTGCATGAGTATGTATTTAACATCAAGGCTCAACCAAGTTAACCAGAGGATTGTTGCAGCAAAAGATAAGGTATGTGGTTGGTACACTATAAAAAATCACTAAAAAAGCAAAAACTCTGGCAACCTCTCAAGACTATGTTACTAAAATTATAAACATAATTAAATTTATATACAAAAATAAAAATATTTAAATTGAACGTTCTAAATATTACTCGGTCTATGCCAAGCAAGCGATAGTACAATAACGGAGAAGAGCAAGGATCAGGCGGTGGGGGTACTTGAAGTGCTCTTGCGTTGCATCATATAAAAATAGGTAGGTAGGTTTAGCAAAATACAGAGTTAAAATGTGTTAGATAGAACTACGAAATCTTGAAGGTAAGTTTTTGGTAAATTAATTATGTTTTGTAAAAAGTCATAAAACAAAAGTTGTTGTTTATGCTGTTAGTAATATAGTCCTGCAAGATTTGTTATTGTTTTACAAATAACCCAGTATACAGCCTACTTATTCATTTAACTAAATAGGACCCTGAATATTGTATCGTGATTATTAAAGTTAGAGCACAAGCTGTTGATTTTAACTTTAAGTGTGTCACAGGAGCCACAAAAAAAGCCGCTTCAAGCTTTTTTGTGGTGGCCTTTTTTGTGGCTCCTGTGCAGCGGTGCCACTTCAAGCTTCTCCGGCCACAAGCTGTCACGCGCTTCAGCTTTTTTTTTGTGGCCGCTTCTAGCTTTTTTTTTGTGGCCGCTTGTAGCTTTTTTTGTGGCGGCTTTTTTATGGCCCGTGTGTTTTTTGTCCAGAATTCACCTTCATCTTTCTGGCGTACAATGCGTGAGGACTACAATAGGTCGGTCCACTTGGTCCGTCAAGTGGACAAGATTATAGGAAGCGTGGTCTTCATATCCTTCGCCAGCAACCTGTTCTTCGTCTGCTCTCAACTATTGCATACTCTTGCGTAAGTATATCCAGTTGACAGTTTCCGAATAAGTAACCAAAACGTTCGTGAATCCTTTTTTCTTCAGCTCGATCATTATAAAAGGAGTCATGGTGCTTTAGCTCTTTGGACCGGGACCGCGATCGCAAATTCCCCTTTTTTTGTAGTATTTTGGGACCAAAATAAAATAAATATTTGTACAGTTTTATGACCACTTCATGCCTTTTTCCTTGTGTCCTAAAATGGTAAACAGGCACCAAAAAAAAAAAAAGTTGGAAGTTGTGACCGTGGTCCCGGTCCAAAAATCTCCATGACCCCTGTAGGTTATGTCATTTTTAATACAAGGTGCAGTTTTGCTAAGCTCATGGATGTAGACTTTACCAACATGTGGACGTTGTAGCAATCCAGTTGCTAAATAACACGGACCTAGAGCGTAGACTTAACAGATTTAAATATTGTATTTTTTTTTTTGTGTACAAAAAAGATAAGCTACTATATGCTAGTTTTCAAAAAGGCTATGACTCGATTTCTTAAATGGATATTTCGATTTAAAAACGTGTCAAACACTTCCTTGTTAATTTAAAAAAAATGGTCAGACTTTCTGGCATCTAACTAACTGTAACGACTGTTAACGATCTGCGAATGACAACGGCTTTATGTGCTTTCCGAGGCATGGGGTGGCAGGCGGCGGAGACCTCTCGCGCCGGGCCTTGGTTGAGGCCATGGTCCGGAGCGAGGAGGAGTGTCAGGCGGTCGCCAACTTCTGCGAAGCAGTAATGCTCCTAAAGGAAGAGGCCGAACGCATCAGGCAACGGCGTTATCGCCGCCGCCGTCGCCGGGATTCTGATCCCGATTTCCGGCCAACGTAGACGCGGGCTTGCGGACAGTGAGCAATGGGTAGCTCACTGTCCGGTCGTCCGGTAACTGTCCGGACCAAGCCCAAGTCGTCGACGGCGCGCACTGTTCCCGCGCGCCTCAAGGAGTTGTCAGCAACAGCAGGGGCCCAGCCGGGTCGAAGCCTACTGGGGCCAGGGTTATCCGAAAGGGCGCTCGAGCCCCGGTATGAAGACTAGAAGGAACGGGGTGGGTCTTTTAGTCAGTAAGAGTCTGACACTATCTCCCGCTCCGCCCAAGGGCGGGGGATGTCAATGCATGATTTTTTCCCAACATAAAAAAAAAGGCATGGGGTGGCAGTAATGTCCTAAGTAAACTTAGAAAAGTAAGTATGAGTTTAAAAATTCATAGTGGTTCTTCTTCAAACCCACAACCTCATGCATTAAGAGGCGGGTACTCAACCACTGGACCATCATTACACTACAAAAGAAAAACTCTAAATAATGGGATTTTTTTTTCAGAGGAGGAATAAAAGCTACTCAGAAATGCAGACCAGACTCGGATGAAGATCACAGGTATTTAAATGATCCCACTCTTGACTTTCCGAACGAAGTTTTTTTTTTTTTAATATTGCCTTTATTTTGCCCACACTACATTTAGGCTTAGTTGTCATGACCAAAATAAATACAGGAATACAGTGGATGCTAGATGCACAGGATCGGTCGTTGTGGCGGCGCTTGGGGGAGGCCTACTACTCTGTCGAGAAAGTATCAGGAAAAGATCAATAATGCACAAAATTTTTGTTATTCATCCAAATTTATTTACTCACCTTCAAAGTATGCCCCTTCAGAAACGAATAATACAATCATCAAAACATTTTTAAACGCTGTTTCCAAAATGGATTTCAGTTTTCGCCGCGAATTCTCTATCTCTTCTCTAAAAAAGCTATGTAATGTTTCGGTGGTGCAAATCAACTCCATATAACATATTGAAATTTTTAACAACTATTGCCATCGGGGTGGTTGTATCTGATCAATTCCAGGCGATAAGTGTATTATTATTGTTGATAGGTTCGCGCTTGACCGCTGTTATACTAATTTTTTTAACCAATATTTATTTAAGTTAATGTCCGTCTGTCGGTCAAGATCCTTTATCTCGAGAACGCGTGGGGGTATCAAGTTGAAATTAAAACCATATGCTCAAGTTTGCGGTCCCTTCAAGCTGTGACAAATGAAACTTTTAAGTTAACGAAAAAAAAAAAACGGTAAAAGATACGGCCGTTTATGTCGCAGCAAGAAAACGTATATTTTGATACTCTCAAAGATCGAAATTCATAGAGTACTTCCCGTTGACCCAGAATCCTGAAATTTCGCACAAAGCAAGGTCTTATAGCACAAATATAGGAAAAAAAAAATGAAAAAAAATACACCAAAACAACATGAAAAAAAAAAATTGCAATTCGGAAAAATCTTCGAGACTCCATTCGGGAATTATAGCTTGCGCGAGTCCGACTCGCACTTGCCCAGTTTTTTTTATACTTGACTGCGATCTCACCTCACACATCGGTGAGAAGTGATGCAATCGATGCTAGTGAAGCGCACTAATTTATTAAGAGCCAATTCACTCCAGCCTTGAAGACACCTGGTCTATGATTTTTTCTGTTCTTGCAGACTTCTCGGAGGTTACGCGCATTCCATCTACTTTGTGTTTTCCTTCGCTTTCCTGGTGATCAGGTCGCTGGCGGTGTCGCTGACCGCGGCTAAAGTCCACGCCGCAAGTTTGGAGCCTGCGCATTCTCTGTACGATATCTCGTCTGCTAACTACTGTGTGGAGGTAATTTCTTTTTTAATAATATAAACTAGTGCTCAACTGCGAACCCACTTGATGGTAAGCAGTGACGCATTCGTTGATTGTGAAGCGTACTATTTTATTAGGAGGCTATTTACTTTGGCCTTTATGATATCCAAATTATAATCGGACAGCAAGCAAATTATTACAGATCTTCAACGTACGCGCACGATCATAAAATTTGTTCTGTGTTTGGATGTAATTATTATTTATCTTATTTGAAAATATATATTTTTTTTATTATAATTATGTTGAGTACTCATAGGACAAGCTCTATTTTGTTTGTAAAATATTATTATTATTATTACACGAATAATAAAAAAGGTGTAAGTTTGTAAGTGTGTATATGTTTGTTACTTTTCTCACTCGAACGGCTGAACGAATTTCGGTAAAAATTAGTATACTGGTAGACTTTATACTGGAATAGCACATTATGATACACACTTTATGTTTCGGATGCATGTTTCCGTGGAACATTTTTTGACTGTTATGCGAGCAAAGTCGCTGGCAGTAGCTAGTAATTTATTCAAACAAACTTCACGTAGAAGTTTTCTAATGGAAACCAAACTAGTTTATGACAGTTGAAAGTTAACTGAAAGAAGGTTAACTTGGCAAAGACGGCGAGCAATATTGTACTCAGGGGATTAAATGGTGAAGGAACATCAACACCAAGAAACAGGTAGAAGATTACTATTTTGATGACACGGTTGGCGCAGTGGTTGAGCGATTGACTACTGCGCTATGTATTACGGGTTCAATTTCATGGGACAAATATTTATTTGGCCTACAGATAAGTGTTCCGGGTCTGGTTGTTTTGTTTAATGTCAGTTTATGTTCGTGAATCCATCCATGATACATTATTCCTTCCTAGAGTGGAGCGACATTTTTTTTTTGTAAGAAAAAATAAGTCAATATTATAATAGAGTGATTACCAAGTTAATTGAAATCTAGACAATAAATAAATCTGTGAAAGTTTTTAGTTATGCGAGCATTACGTAAAATGTACTATAACATTGTAGATAATTTTTATATACTCGTATTAAAATTATATGTAACTTAATATATTACTTAGGTTTTATATCATTGCAATCGGTTGACTATTTTGAAAGATTTACTACATTCATTGACTGTTAGACCATGGATCAGTTAGTCTACACTGATATTATAAAGAGGTTTTTTTTTTTTTATATTATATTATTATATTTTTTACATTACCTACACCACTTTTTCCAAAAACTACAGGACAAACATTTTTTTGTTTGTAGGAGGTAATTTCTGAAAGTACACGTCCGATTGCTGATAATTATTTCACCAATAGAAAACTGCTTTATTCCTGAGTGGCCATAGGCTATATTTTATGTACACGAGTGAAGCCGTGCCAAAAGCTAGTAAAAAAATAAAAGTCAACATAAATACACAAATTTCAGATGCTGTTTTAGTATTTATAGGACTTAAACTATGTCGTTTTCCGACTTCAAGTTATTTACGAATGTTATCCAAAGATGGCATTCAAAATAAAAAGTTGTATCAAAGCTAACTAGCAAAACTTCCCGAATCTCTAAAAACTACGCCAAACTTGTTTATTTCTACCAAATTCGTTCTACCACCGTAAAGTACAGCACACAAACATGTACTTACGAAACTTTGCCAACTGGGAAACTATAAAGTAAGAAGATTATGCCACAATAAAAGAGTTTGCCGAAGGATAACTAAAGCAAGTACGTATTTTAAGCTAGTTTAGTGCTTGTTGGCTAACCAAAGTCTTCAACATAGATGCTTAGCATAGCATAATCAGCCTTTTCAATGTTCCCACTGCTGGGAATCACGCCTCCACTCTAGGAGAGGGAATGGGCCGTAATCCACCACGCGGGCCCAGTGCGGGTATGAAATTAATTTCTTTAAGAAAAAGTCAGCTGAGCGAGTTCAATGACCTGTAGATACTTTGTACGCAACGCCTACTATTAACTGCAGGTCATTGAACTCTCTCAGCTGACGTTTTCTTAAAGATACTAATTTCGTACATGCGTGAATTAATACGAATTTTGAAAAAGAGGTAGGTACTTGATACTTTATTTTTTAATTTTATCTTTACAAATCGATAGTGTTTCATGTACTGGATCGACCCTCCATGGGATTAAAACGATTAAAATTTAGCGGTGTATAATTATAGCAGCGAAATACAACTCACTGATTAACTCTTTGAATGCCGTAATTAGAGACACAATAGAAAGACAATTGCTTATGTCGAACTGTGTAACATAAGACATTCAAAAGGTTAATCACAAAATCTCGGAAAGTATAACACATACAAACTTAAAATTTGGCAG
This sequence comes from Mythimna albipuncta, assembly GCA_929112965.1. NCBI lineage: Eukaryota > Metazoa > Arthropoda > Insecta > Lepidoptera > Noctuidae > Mythimna > Mythimna albipuncta. The sequence continues at coordinate 18,770,534 of OV815962.1, forward strand.
GTAGGTTTCTTATTTTAAAATTCACTCCTTAAGAGGATGAAACGGTGGTCCAAAGTTTGTTTGGAGAAACCGACTTTCACGCGAACGAAAGCGCTGGCAGAGGTTAGTTATAGATAAATAGTATGTTTGTGTGATCTTGCTGATCACACAAACATACCGTAGGCACGGACTTGCGAACGCTGAGCTATGAGTAGTTCGAAGTCCGTCCGTCCGGTAACTGTTCAGGCCGAGCCCAAGTCGTCGACGGCACGCACTGTTCCTACGCACCTCAAGGAGTTGTCAGCAACCGTAGTGGCCCAGCTGGGTAAAAGCCTATTGGGGCTAGGGTCTCTTTCCAAAAAGGAGGCTCGGGCCCGGTATGAAAGGCAAAAAGAAACGGGGTGCGTTTTTTAGTCAGTAAGAGTCTGATACTATCTCCCGCTCCGCCTAAGGTCCACTCGTCATTAGGCTAACAGACCAGCCAGGACTGGACCTTTTGCGCCCTTCATTTAGTAATGACATCATCAGTAAAGGAAGTGTCTATTGCAGGTGGAGAGGTTCCTGTCTCAGATACATGGAGACACGGTCGCGTTGACTGGCCTTCAGTTTTTCCAGGTCAAGAGAGGGTTGGTGTTGACGGTAAGATCAGCCACATTTTTTTTTTAGACAGCAGTTTATATGGTTTTTTTTTTGAAGAACTACTACTTACTACACTGTACTATTTGTGTGTGTGTTACTACATTTTCATTTTATTTAAAAATATTAGTTTACGGAACCTTCAGTGTTGGAGTCCGACTCGCATTTGGCTGGTTTTTAGGGTTCCGTACCTAAAGGGGACTCAATTACTAAGACTCCGCTACCCATCCGTCTGTCTGACTGTCTGTCACCAGGTTGTAACACATGAGCTGTGATAGCTAGACAGTTGAAATTTTAAGTTTTTTGTTTCCGCTATAACAACAAATATTAGAAAATAGAATAAAATAAACATTATTTAAGAGGACTCCCATACTAGAATCGTGCGCAAGCGCGACTTACACTTTGTTGGTTTTTTGTTAATGTTTGAAAGTTATTTTGTTAATGTTTGCAAGTTATTTTCGTTTGTTTGAAAGAATTGCCACATTTTCCTTTAATTTATTTTAGCCCATTATTTGACTAGGGGTGAGTTATTTTAAAACTTCTATATTTGTATATTATATACATAAAATGCGTGGGTGGTCAACTTGAGGGCTTCACTGAAACAAAACAGTCTTATTTGCGGATTTTTTCACAATACCTTAAGGAAACAATCTTTGAATTGCCATATTTTCCTTGTTTATATTTATACAAGTACAATGTTATGATGGAACGGGTTATTTTAAAACTTTTTTGTGAGTTACGTAACATGCTTCGGTGCTTAACTTATTTCACTGAAACAAAAGATATTTCTTTTCAGAATTTTTGACAATGACTGAATGTAACATGTTTTTTTTTTAAATAAAGTGATTGTTTATAAGTTATATTCGTTTATCATGAAACTAAGTCATTTGTAATAAATACTTTTAGACCAGTGAAGAGCAGTGTTGGCCGAGTGGTAATGGCTTCAACTTACAAGTTGTAGATCGTGGGTGTAAACCCTGTCAGGCGCATTACTTTGTGTAATTTATTTCATTACCACTGCTCTCAAAAACGGTCAAGGAAAACATCATAAGGAAACCGGCATGTCCAAGAACCAAAAAATTCGAAGACAGGTGACATTCACCAACCCACACTGGGCCCACGTGGTTAGAAGAAAGGAAGCCTGAGTCCCAGCAGTGGGAACATAAAAAAAGACTGATGATGATGATGTATTATAGTTAACTGTTAGTTAAATTCCAAGGATTTATTAGTCTGAAATGTTGTAATTACGACACGCCGTACGTACGATTGTGAGAGACACATAGGACAGGTCGCTGTAGCGACACTTGCGGGAGGCCTGACCCAGTAGTGGACGTCTTTTGGCCGAAGTGATGATGAGGATGTTAACACTGACAGTTAACACTGCGAAGCTTTTCACATTTACTTGGATGTAAATTATAATGTGTACTCGTAATATCACACCTCACGTTCATAATAATATTATGAAATGAACTTGTTGTGGCGTCTCTGGATTCGGAAGACTGATGTTATTATCAGAGGGCGTAAGTCATGTGCAAAGAGCGGTAAAGATACAAGTAAAATTTTTGTTGCAATTTTTTTTTCAAGAATTAGCAGTCGATTAAAAAATTGTTTTGTTTTCGACGTATAAATAGAAAATATGCATATGTTTTTTTCTTTGGGGAAATTTAATACTTATTACCTGTGGTATAAAAATAATAATATGTAAGAATTAAGAAAATATCTTCATTATTCTTCATCAATAATGAAGTTATAGTTATACCTAAAGCTTCGAAGCTGGTGAATATAAGTCCAACATGAACTCTGATGTCAAAACGCTCACTAAAAGTGACGGTTTTGCGAGAGTAACAGATATATTCGTTGAATATTTTTATTTTTCGTTTGCTTTTCATATGTTGCTAGAATATCTTCTTTAATTCAACATTCTTTGTCACTAATGAAAAACCCATGAAAGTCCTTGTCCCGTAAAAAAAAATGTTATTCATCTTTTCCATTTTTCTACCACCTTTGTTTTCAACACTCCCTTTTTTACGTGACAAATCATCAAATGACTTCTGCGTTTTTAAGTGAAGCGAGATGGAGTGTTAGATGTTTATTGACTAAAACCCAGTTGCCCTTTGCGAGGACCACTGTAGCTTTTCTGAATTGTCCCGCAGTTCTGATAGGTTACTACTTCCCTTGAAATTCTATAATGAAATAACCCAATTGACGTTTGGAGACTAACAAAGACGCTCAAACTTCAAGACTGAAGGTAAAGTGAAAGAAAATATGGAAAAAAAAACTTGTACCCTGCAATAAATAATGGCATCATATACCTTTTTGTTATAAATATAAGTGTCTTCAGTTACTATCTTTACTTAAAGCTAAAAGGTTCGTTTATTTGATCGAACACGCTAAACTCAGAAACTACTGGTTCGAATTGAAAAAATCTTTTAGTGTTGGATAACTCATTTATTAAGAAGGCTATATTATAAGGCTATAAGATCAGCCCATAGTCTACGAGAGCAAAGCAGTAATAAAAAAATAAAGCAGTAAAAAAGACGCAGGTGAAACGTTGGTGGACAACTAGCCAAAGAATACTTTAAGAAAAATGGTATTCCGCTCATAACTTGTATGCTACAAGTTTGCCGCCCTCAGTTCTCCAAGGGAGTTGGTAATTAAATAATAACAGCGGATTTGCGATGCTTCGCTGCGTTTCAGTGAGCCAGCTCTGACTTCAGATGTAAGGCTGTTCACATTGACTGGTTTGTTAGATTTTAGAGGCATTTGGTTCGTATGTTTACTGTCAGTCGTAGATATTAGTATACAAGGTGTAAGGGACAGCCCTCCACAAACTTTAAGGGCTTGCTCAGTAGACGAAACTGAACAACCTTACACATTTTTTTTTTTTAGGAAACCGAAAAGAAATCCGCCTCACCATACAAAATTATAAACTTGATTGGATAGTTTGTGTGGAAAGGCTGATTATTTTTTTCGTTTCCTGAAAAAAAAAAATTAGTGGTAAGTTGTTCAGTTTCATCTACTGAGCAAGTCCTCAAAGTTTGTGGAGGGCTGTCCCTTACACCTTGTATACTCCCTGTTCGTATGTTTACAGTCAGTCGTAGATATTAGTATATGCTCCCTAGCCGATTTCGGCTACGGTGATTGGTTTTTGATTTAGTGCAACTACAGGTTGCGATCATGTGCTCTAATGTGACTAATATAGCCTATCTTTACTGTAAAGGTGCGTACTCAGCAAGGACATGTTAAAACACCATTGTGGTATAGTATTGGATGTTGGAGGGCGGCTTATTCTTGATGGTGTCTCGCCTGGCGTCAAGCTGTCTTACGTTGGTCTTCAAAGGTGTAAATGTTTTGTTTGGTTAAACTTCTCCAACCAAGACTATCCTTTGCTGCCTCCTCCCTGAGAGAGGAGAGGTTACGTCGTAGATTATGCAAATGACTAATCTACGACGTCTATTACGACTAAGTATTAGTTTATCCAATAAAAGCATTTTAATTGATTACGTTATTTTCTATGTCCGTACTTCGTGGTTTGCATACTTGTTTACACAATTCATCAATTTTTCTTTCTACACTTTCATGTTTCGGCCCAGCCCCCCTAGCCAAGTTACAACCGTTTCGCTTGTGCCGAACGCTTCGTGTTGACCTTGCCGCCAATTCTTTTGTTCTGACCACGTGACTGAGCGTTAAAACGACGTCATTCCCGTACATTTGAACCTTTCTACAAGCGTTAACTATTGCAGATTAGCAACTTGGCTAGGGGTGCTGGTTTCTCTCGTCTACTATTTACTTCTTGTTTTTTATCACGTCATTCTTTGCAAAAACTTTTTTTTTGCGCAGAAGTAAGAATCTTATTATTCTTATACATTTTCTTCTTTTTATCAATCCATACTGTTATTATAAAGAGATAGATTGTTATTTTTGTTGGTAATGAATAAACTGAAGGAATGCAACTCGATATATATTTTAACTGTATTTCATACAACTGCTCTTACGCGATTCTGACATTATTCCACATTTATTAAATCTGATATTTGGCATAAATTTTAACTCTTCGTAATTTACTCAAAAATTAAAAACTCAAAAAAGTATAAACATAGGAGCCTTGCAAATTTTATCAAGATTCTAAATGACGACCATTTTTTTTTTTTTCAGAACCTTTTAAGGGTTTAAATAAAACACGTATTTCCTGGAACAAGTTTCGTAAAATATTCGGGTAAATCACTGAATTACTGAATGAGTTTACAGGCGTTATGTCTCTTTTTTTGGGTCGCCTTTTCGTTAAACATCGCGTTTGTAATCCTTAGGTGAAGTAACAAGCTTTTATACCATGCTCGTAACACTACTGGACCTATTTAAAAAAAAAATATCCAGTAGAATGTTACTTTATCACTAAACTAAAAGGCTACCTACTAAGGTTATCAGACTTTCTATTAACGCGCGGGTTAAACCATTGGCAGAAGCTAGTCATGAAATAACTTCTCCTGCTCTGAGCGGAGCAAGAGCGAGTGTCAGACTTTTACTGACATGACCCATCTGTGTTCCTTCAATTGCCCCTTTACGTTATACGGCCACGCTAACTCTTTCGAACAATACCGCAGATCTAGCAATTTGGTATTCCCACTGTGGGTCGCGACGTTCAGGACTCCTTGATCTGAACCTCCCTTAGCACAAACACGATATTCACTTATACATCTTCCGGTTTTACTATTATGAGATTCCTTTGTTAATAGAGCCAGCTCAGGAAACCGTAAATATTATAATTATGATAACTCCCAACTTAGAATTTAAAAGCGCTTATTATTTACTTGCTTCTTAATCTTTATGTGGATTTTAATGTGATTTTGCGAATGTGGTCTCGAGCGAAAAAATCACGTTTATTGTATTGGAACCCCCTTAACTTTTTATTTTTATTTTTAGTATTTTTTGTTATAGCGGCATCAGAAATACACTATCTGAAAAAAAAATCAATAGACAATTGACAACACGGTTCATAAGATTTGCTCCGACTAATGGGGACAGTGCGCGCCGTGGACGACTTGGGCTCGGTCCGAAATAACCACGAAGGCTAAGGCAGGAGCTTCTCTTCGCTGCGCTCCCGCCTTAGCCTTCTTAATTAACCTGTCCCGAATCGCCTAATGAGAGATGAACAGACAAATGGACGCACAGCTGAGTGGGTCCTGTTTTCCCTTTTTGGTGTGGTACCCTATAAAACTAATCAATCCAACATGAACGATTTTGGTGAATTGGTGGTAGTCACTAAGGTAGGACGCAAGAACTTTTTTAAAAAGTTTCCTGGCCGTAGAACGCAAAGGGTACAGAGGTGAATAGTAGTTGGTAAAACCATAACCTTTCATTTAACTTTTGCTAAAGAGAGAAATTATGACATTTTTAATAAATGTATGTACTTAATCTGAAATTAAATATTGCACACTATATGTAACGGTAGAGGGTAAAGGGGCCTTATTATTTTTGTTATGATCATACTACTTTTTATTCCTACATTCTGGCAAATAAATAAATAATTATTTCCTTTATTTCATTTATTTATACACAAATTGATTACATTTTTAATATAAAAAAAAAAACATTTAAAAATATAAAAAAAACAGTATCTGTGGGGTGCGGACTGTACATTGTTCAAATAAAACACTTCGAAGCTCAGTTCGTTATAAATCACTCATTTAATTCCGATATTTAAAAGTTCAGTCTTGATTTTAATTACGTAAAGTCTTTAATCACTTAGTAGAATTTACATATATCAAGTCTATACAATAATCACGAAATTGTTGACAAATAATTTATCACACTAATAGAGCACGTAACACGTACATAGAAAATAGAACACACAAACAGTACATGAGAGAGATTGGATAGAACTTACTACTTGCACTTTTCACTACTTGTTTTCTTATTCAGGATCCGACGAACTGTGTCGGCCGAATGATTTCGACCTATATTTAAAGTGCGTGCACGTGGGAGCAAGTCGTGGCGGAGGCGGTTCATGACTCTTCCTATTTTCCATGTCTCCCCAATATTCTTCCATGAGCTCGGTTGAGTCCTCGTTCCTGTCCCAAACCTGTACCGACTTGTCGCGACCTGCTCGTGGCACGCGTTAGTTCCTTGCAAGCGGCGCCACTTTATGTGTCGGTTCTTACGCTATGTTCTAAGCATTCTTAGCGTGTTTCTATGTATTTTCTTAATGTTTTATATTTCATGACTCGGCGTCCGTTACAGTCTCCCACCGGTATCGGACCTCCTTCTGGCTCCGAGTGAGTGACAATCCTCGCCCACTTTTTTTTTATGGTGGGAAATTCATGCATTTACATCCCCCGCTTCTGGGCGGAGCGGGAGATAGTGTCAGACTCTTACTGACTAAAAGACCCACCCCGTTCCTTCTAGCCTTCATACCGGGGCTCGAGCGCCCTTTCGGATAACTCTGGCCCCAGTAGTCCTCGCCCACTCGTCTGGGTGCATTCGTGCGACGTGGTCAGCCCACTCCCACTTCAGTCTGGCTGTTTTTACGAGAGATATTATTATTATAAATTAAGAACATTATCTAAACCTACATATAATAAATCTGTAGAAGTTTTTAGTTGTGCGCGCATCACGTTTAGTATACGAAATCGATGTAAATAACTTTTATATATTAATTGTGTATAACTTGATATTTACTTAGGCTTTGTTTCATTGTAATCGGTTGACTATATCTAAAGATATATGAATTTTAAGTGTCAAGAAATACAATATCACACACGCATTTGACTATTAGGTGGTATAATGTTCGCCGGGCCATAAATTTTAATTGATTAGACACAATTTTATTAAATGAAATTACTTTATAAAGATAGTCTGATTCCTTTATTTCTTCTTGTTTCAGATTGCAGGTACTATAGTCACCTATGAGCTGGTGCTGATGCAGTTCACTGGAGTCTCGCCTACATCACAAGAAGTCAGTTAATTATTCAAATCACTGCAATTTGCCCTTGATGTACAAAGCTATGTTTAAAAACTTAAAAAATTAAAAACTAAAAAGTCAGAGTGAGATATAAAGAGAGTTTTTATTATTAGCCTATTGTGTATCCCACTGCTGGGCAAAGGCCTCCTCAACCCCTCCCCAAAGCTGTACTGGCTACTGCAAAAACATAAACAGATAAACAGTCTGACTATAATTATAAAATAATTTAAAAGCTAAAGAGTGGAATTCCCTGTCGGAAATAGGTTGCTTCTAAGCAAGCATGCTCCATCTTCGGCCACATCTTCGCTTACCATCAGGTGAGATAGTGGTCAAACACAAGAAATATCTATAATAAAAAAGTCCCATGCAGTACAAACTACTTATGTTATTTTTCTTTTATGTTCTACTACACATAATACATATTTGTAGTTTTTTTTTATGAGCCTATTGTGTATCCCACTGCTGGGCAAAGGCCTCCACCCCTCCCCAAAGCTCCATTTTCTCCTTCCAAACTCTGTCTAGAGTGAGCTCTGGCCATGTTAGCCCCGCGAACATAATAAGATCAGATCGTCACACCACCATCGCCGCAGTCGACCTTGGCGGCGTCGACCTCTTTCTGGCTCCCAGTGAGTGACAATCCTCGCCCACTTGTCCGGGTGCATTCGTACGACGTGGTCAGCCCACTCCCACTTCAGTCGGGCTGTTTTTTCGAGAGATATTGCTTTATAAATCACTTGGTTTACCTACATTCTAAGCGCACGGTAGTGCGTAGGCCAAGTTCCAGCTAGAAAATACAACATTAGTGAAGAAACAATAGGCATAGCGATATTCCATCAGTGATTAGAACCTGAAAACCATAACCGTATGTCTTTGTTTTCTATTTATTGCAGTAATTTCTCACTAACTGGAGGTTGTCCTTAGGTCTACTAGAATAGCGCGTACGGAGACAACTTTTGGTCGGTACCATGTGTCACGAACTGTGTCTGAGAGGCCCCTGCGAGTTGACTTAGGCATGTCCAAAGGTCCAAGACCGCTAAGGTCTTGAAATAAATAGAAAAAAAAAACAACAGTGTCAAAGGTTCAACTTTAAATTGAAAGTATTTGGAGAGATTTTATTTCCTTTTTTGTCTGAAATTCTGTAGTAGTTTTTTTATTTCGCAAATTGTTTTTTTTTTTTTTTTTTGTGGAAATGGCGATTTAAAACTAGTATAGTTTTATAGCTTAAGTCTGCCGTGCTAATTTTACTTGCAGTAATCGTAATTTTTGGGATTTTCACTTTTTTTTTTTTCATTCTAATCTATACGTGAATATGTATGTAGCTGCGTAGACACTTAGTATCTACACAACAGAAAAATACGTGGAATGATTGAAACTGACACGATCTCTATAAAATGGAGATGTGAATTTTATTGCAGTATTGAATACCTCAGTGAAGCTTGCCGAAAACGCTGACTCGATACATTTACTCCCGAATACTGCAAAAACAGTACAATGTATAGAATGGAATAGAAATACTTTTATTCGGAACAATGAACAAATACTGCAAAAACCAAATTATTCAGAAAAAGTGTCTGTATGTTGTATTTAACACAGATTGGCCTTTTTGACAATTCGATGCACTGATAAAATATCACTTGTGTATATGCATAGGTATACCAAGTTCCTACAATAATGATGGCGTCTTCATGAAAATCAAGTCAGGTCTCTTGAACCTGTATGTAATAGTGGCTACTTACAATCATGCCGCTTGATCCAGTGGTTCAATCAAGCCAAACTTTGTGTGGGGAGCTACTTTGAAAGGTCTTTCCACTAGACGTACAAGTTTTTTTGTGCGTCATGCTTTTTGAATTTGACTGATGTCGGTCATATCACTGGATATCAAGTCAATGAATCTAACATTATAACATATGTTGAGTAGCCACAATAAGAGGTGTCAAAATAAAATACATGTTTTTGTTATACAACAACAAAAAAGTGTTTTTTTTTTTGTTGTTTTTGTTGTGTGTGTATCATTTTTTTTTTTAGCAAGTATAAGGTTTAGTAAGTTTAAAAATAATTCATGAAACATTTTTTTTATTATTATTTATTTATTAAAGCTTTATGCACTAAAAACTTTACAAAGGCGGACTTAATGCCTTAGGCATTATCTGCCAGTCGACCTTAGGGTGGTGCAGAAACATAAAATGGCAGGTGCAACTTTACTGTGTTATTTTTATGTGTTATGTGTAAAGTTACTCAAAGAGCAATGGAAAGGGCTATGCACGGGGTTTCCTTACGTGATCGAATAAAAAAAAACCGGCCAAGAGCGTGTCGGGCCGCGCTCAGTGTAGGGTTCCGTAGTTTCCCGTCCGTCACAATAAGTGTACCCCTTATGAGTTTAAAAAAATGCTTGCATATACGATTATACTACAAACTTAGTCCAGAAATTATTTTGCAGAACCCTTTTGTCTTTTTTGTACAAAAACTGTTCTTTCCATCAAGTTCAAAATAATTTTCCTAAAAAGTCCTTATAAAGTTCTACTTTTCAGGTTTTTTTCATATTTTGTAAACTCTTGGTTCAAAAGTTAGAGGGGGGGACACATTGTTTTTTGTTTTTTTTTTGCGATTATTTCCGAAATTATTGACATTATCAAAAAATGGTTTTAGTAAACCCCTATTCATTTTTAAATACCTATCCAACAATATATCACACGTTAGGGTTGAAATAAAAAAAAAATCACTTCCCACTTTACATATAGGGGGGCTACCCTAATAAAACATTTTTTTCTAATTTTTATTTTACTACTTTGTCGGCGTGATTGATATACATATTGGTACCAAATTTCAGCTTTCTAGTGCTAACGGTCACAGAGATTAAGCGAGGACGGACAGACAGACAGACATGGCGAAACTATAAGGGTTCCTAGTAAACTAAGGTTGCCGACATAGCACAAAGAATTGCCAAACTTAAGTGGCAATGGACAGCGCACATTGCTCGCAGAACAGTTGCCCGTTGGAACCGAAAGTTTTTGGAATGGCGAACACGTACCGGAAGACGCAGCGTTGGAAGGCCTCCTACAACGTGGACCGATGACCTGGTGAAGGTAGCGCGAAACCGATGGAAGCGGGTCGCACAGTAACGTTCGATGTGGTGACGCTTGGGGGAGGCTTAAGTCCAACAGTGGACGTGTATCGGATGATGACGATTTTATGTGTGTGTCGATTATGAAATTACTTCAATGTTGTAGTTATTAAATTGTTTTTGACACTTTTTGATTAAACTTCTTTTAAGTTTAAATTATTCTATAGTTATTTTTTACACTGTTGCCGGTTCTTCTCCATAGTAAACGACCAATTTGGAACCGAGCACATGCTTTTGACGTTTTATAAGTGCCCATGTAGGTCTATCTTAGATATCTAATACATAAATATAATAAATCTGTAGAAGTAATTAGCTGTGCGCGCATCACGTAAAATGTCGTGCTTTTATACATTAAAATTGTGAGTAATTTGATATATTACGTAAGCTTTGTTTCATCGCAATCGGTTGACTACATCGAAAGATATATGTAACTACTACATTCATGGATCTTTTAAGAGGTACAGAGTTCACCGGGTCGGCTGGGTCGGCTAGTGTGAAATAAAAACATTACATTTTTTTTATTTCACACTAGCCACATTCACATTCATCACATTCTTGTTTTCAATATTTTTTTCAACGGTGATGTTAGTGATACAGAACTGTAAATACCTAACGTCAATTATTGACAGAAGATTAAAAGAAAAAGTGATCAGAAAATTTTTTTTCTTTAGTTATATAAACCAGTGCTTGACTGCGATCCCATCTGATGCAGTGATGATTAAGAGCCTGAACTCGAATACTTTAAATTCGAAACTGGTAAAAGACTGCGTTAACAAACTGAATGACTTGGGGCAAAGGAATAAAGTTATTCTGAGATGGGTACCAGGTCATTCTAGAATCAATGGCAACGAAAAAGCCGATGAACTTGCACGGGCTGGGGCTCAAGGTCATCAGATAGGACCAGAACCCTTCTGTGGTATCTCAAAGAACCAAGCCATGCAGACCCTTAAGGGCAACTTATTTGGCGATTCAAAAAAGCACTGGTTGCTACAACCAGGTCTGCTACACGCCAAATCCCTCATAGAAGGCTACTCACAAAATCGAACTGCCGAGCTTCTTGAGCTTAGCAGGACAAACATCTGTGCGATAGCCAGCGCCTTAACCGGCCACTGTAAACTAAACAGGCACCAATTTCACGTGAAGCTGAGTGACACTGATGTTTGCTGGTACTGCAATCAGGAGAGGGAGACGCCTAAGCACCTTTTGTGTGAATGCGGGCCCCTTATTCACAAACGCAGTGTCCATCTGAGCCGACACATTATTCGCCCGGAGGAGATTAAAACTCTAAAAGCTAGGAGTATTCTAAATTTCTTGGAAGCCTCCGGGCTAAAAGAGTTACTCTAACAAGGTGGCGAGTCCCAATAGATCTTTTAGGTCGCAGTGACTACATTCCCTACACTATGGGTGATGCATAGCCCCTTATCTTCTAAATAATAATAATAAGAGCCTACTCACTCTAGCCTTGAAGATCATGCTTTTACAAAACAAGGCCACGTCACATACGAGTACCTGCAAGTAAGACACAACTACTTCGTTATGTGTTACTATGATTAATGCCTCTCCTGTGACGAGGGAACATTAATCAGGTTACAACTAAATTATGAGTCGCAGTTGGTTATTACACCCACTAGTAGATTAAGCCACTGAAATTCCGGGTCGCTAGTAAAAGGTAAGTATTTATTTTAGTTTCTTAAATAATAAGATACCTAAATAACAACGGCGAGAAAATGGTTGATGAAAATGTTATGTCTACATAAGTTATCATGTTATTAGAACAGAAATAATTGACTAAATTTTATCAAATCAAGCTAGTGACCAGTCTAAGGATCGCAAAAGAATCGTTATAATTTGAAATTGAATTGACTAGATTTTCACGCATCCGAAATAAACAATCATCATATCATATCTATATTCTTTTGAATATTTTTTTATCGCTTGACACTAAAAAAATATGCGAACAAAATTTTGGAGATTGTGCTATCACTCTTTGAGAAATTGTAGTAGGATAGTATAGGAACATACAAACTTTTATTACTTAATGCGCAAGACATAGGCAAGCGTGTTCCATCGTGGGCCACATCATTGCTTACCATCACCTGATCACAACCACCACCACCACCACCACTTACCTGAGATAGTGGTCAAAAGCGAGCCTACCCATAATAAATAAAAGAAAAATGGTTATGAACGCAGAGTAAAATACAAGAAAAGTGCAGAAAGTTACCACTTCAACGAGTACTGGGCGTCACCTAGCGCAGGTTTTCAGTGTCTACTCCCGCTTCAGAACGAAGCGACAGGGTCCAATCTACAAAGTTGCATCATTACTTACCATCAGGCGGGATTGTAGTCAAGTACTAATTCATATATAAAAAAAAATGCATTCTATATCCAAGGGTTTGAGCTGGACATTGAAGAGTCAGTAAGTAAGTAAGGATTTTGCTTTTTTTTGTTCAGATGAGTACACGGATAGTGAACAGTAATTGTTCAAGTTAGATAAGATATTATTGATGAAACGCAAGCAATATTTCCAGCCCTTTGAGGGTTATTAGGCCTAATCTTATCTATCACCGACATAATGGGAAAATGATTTATCTACCAATACTTTGATATAGACTGATATTAGATTTACAGGGCCGGATTTTGAAGAATGATTATATATCTTAATGTGTGGTCTATTCTAGATATTTAAAAAAAATCTTTTTAAATGATTAGATAATATTACACGGTATTTGGTAGACATCTCCACCTATAAGTACAAAACGTTTTGAGGACACATTTTTTGTGTGTGTACAGCTAAAAAGTGAAATTATCTGTTGAAATCTGTGTGTCCTGATAGCTACAACCTAGGGGTCTATAAGTCATAAATAAATAGGTTTAATTATCACCAGGTATATATTGGTCAAACGCGAACTTATCGACATAGTAACACAATAAAGAAAAATATATTTACACAATGATAGCAAAGTAAATCTTATTTATATATTATTATAGTTAGTTTTATTACAAAGTTACTGGGATTTATGAAGAGGTTGAATTTGCTCCGAGAAAGGCTACTGATTGTCACTCTCGCCGCGCGTCGCGTTTATATTTATAAGACTATCACAAAAACGCGTTTTTTGATTGCTAATATTTTAAAGCTCATGCGAACGGGGTCGTAGTTGTGCCATATCCAGGTAGACAATATGCTTAAGTAATATTATAATAAGTCTAGTAAAATCTATCCTGTTAAACGTTACGTTAAATGTATTCAAAGAAAAACAAAAAAAAAAAAAAAAAAAAATATTTAAGAATCTCCTCAATTTTTTGGAAGTCGGTTGGAGATTATATTGTTTTTACTAATGAAATATTTGATGACAACAAGACACGCGCAACAATACATAAGTACCTCAAATGTATATACTCCTAATGTAAACACTCATAATTTCTGTGGTAATAATTGTATTTGACAAAAGGGGGCTTTTACGCCCGACCTTACTATTGAAATTCGTCCCTGTACGATATTCGGAGTAATACACTATGAATCCAACAGGTCCACAGATTGAACAAAAGAATTGACGGAGCTTCGTTTTGCGTCTTATCCCGCAATTATTATTATTATTGTAAGAATATTCAATGTAGGTAGGTATTATAACAGACCGGTACCTAATGCTAATTTAATAATTGAGAGTAATTTACTGAGGATTCGTTGATGAAGAGGTGAATAAAACTATTCTAAGTCGACAAGTTAAGCAGCAGACCAAAAAAAAATATATATAAAAACGTTTTGCGCTTCATCATCAACGATTTCAAATGATAGAAACTAGAGCTTGAGTGCACTAGTTTCTATCATTTAAAAATAAAATATTTGTAACGCTATTTATAATTCTTATAATATAATAAATATTCATATAATAATAATATTCCCTTCCAACCTAACCTACTTTTTTTTAGGGATTCGTACCCAAAGGGAAAAATAAGACCTTATTATTAAGACTTCGTTGTCAGTCCGTCTGTCTGTCTGTCACCAGGCTGTCTCAAACCGTGATATCTATACGGTTAAAATTTCACAAAATGATGTATTTCTGTTGCCGATAAAACAACAAATACTAAAAAACCGAATAAAATTAATATTTAAGGAGGCTTCTATACTTGACTTTTTTTAATTCTTTATTGTGCACACTAAAATTTAACCTTAATACATTCATATTGACAATTCATGTACAAAGGCGAGCTTAACTCAACAATTAGTTTTCTTCAGCAAACCTTTGAGTGACAGACGGAGATCACATTCGAGGGTAGGAGGTTTTTGCCGTTTTTTACTACGGAAGATATGGAACTCATCATGCGCGACTCATATTTGGTCGATTTTTTTAATTTGTAGGAAGCCTCATGGAAGTACTCCGCCCCAGGGTGGACTAAAATTTCACTGCTTAACCTTTTGAATGTCTTAAGGTACACAGTTCGACATAAGCAATTGTCTTTCTATTGTGTCTCTAATTACGGCATTCGATGAGTTAAGCCACACGGTGTTCTGCAGCTATCTTTGATGTAAATGTAGATTTTATGGTTTTTGCTGTCAGCATGATGTAGTAGTACAGTCATCTATTGGCTTTGGGATTGTTCGAAAGAGTTACCCACAACGACTTTTTGTAGCGATACTAGCAGTAGTATCGCTTCTAACGCGCGTTAGTCGCATAAGTAAGCGCTATAGAAAAAATGCCAACGCGCTACAGCATTGGGACTATTTCGATGCGAACGCGCCACAGCATCGCTACAAGAAGTCGCCGTGGGCTCTTTGCACGATGATTACCTACCTAAAAAACGTCATGGTCAATTATACCTACAGAAAACAACGGTTCTGTCTGCCACAGCCTAAACGGTTTCGCTTCTATTATGCGAACTGTTTCACTCACTATATATAAGACCTAACCTAACATTTACAGGCACTTATACCGATAATGACATGTCCCGAACGTGGTGAGCATTCGAAATAAAGAAATCCCGAAAGGATTTCATATGATATGAAGAAAATATTGAAAGTGCCGATATTTTCCACCTTACGTGCTGCGGGTCCTAATGATGAAGATCGTTGAAGGTGTGAACAAAAGATTTGGTGGGGTCAGATATGTTTCGTTTTACTAGCTGCAGCCAGCGTCTTCATCTGTGTTAAATAAAAAAAAATATCCCAAGGGAACATATTCCTAAATAAAGATGTGCCATTGTCGGCAATACTGCCGTGAAGTGAGAATATTGGTGGGAATATTGCCCGAAGTATGAATATTGGTGCCAATATTGCTAGCAATATTCCCATAATGCAGCCAACGGCACATCTCTATTCCTGAAGTAAAAAGTAACTTATGTGCTATTCTAGTTAATGATTTTCCTGTGTACCAACTTTCATCGCAGTCCGTTCAGCCATTTGAACCTGAAGATGTATACACACATATTTAAAAACTTTCACCTTATAATATTATTTTTCACAAAAGCAATATATTACTATTAAAGGCAGAAAGCATGAATGCTATGTATGTTTGTAAATGTTACTCTTTTAAGCTTAAATGGCTGTACGAATTTTGACGAAACTTGACACATGGGAAGACCATTTAGACCATACAGGAAAATAACTAGTGCGCGTCAACACCAACGATTGCATCACTGCTTACCATCAGGTGGGATCGCAGTCAAGCACTATAAGTATATATCAATTAAAAAGAAATTGAATATTAGTGAGATTGGGAATGGGAGTTATTTCCGACATTCATGCGGACAAAATCTACTGACAAAATCTGGTATGAAGTAACGTTTAAAGGTTTAGGTCAATTCGGTTAATTCAACTCAAATAACAAAACATTGTATATAATGATGAAGTATTAGACCTTGCTTGCCCTACTGGTTAACCCATTAGTTTTGAGCGTTTGTTTATGAGATTATAACTTAGAAATCGAGCTGTGTTTTTCTGCCTGCCTTGAATTTTTGCACACAAGTTTCATAGGCATTTCTATCATCTAGCTACTGCTATTTTGTAGATCTGCCCCCCTAGTCAGGTTACGATCGTTACATTTCGATTCTCTTGCGTCAAAATTATCGAGTGGGCCGTGTCTCTGATTCCTTTGTTCTGACCACGTGAATGCGCTTTGAGATGACGTCAATCTTAATGGGTATGAGAGGACAAAATCGAACCAGACAAGTTTTTTTAGGCTATTCCTATGTATTATTATGTCCCACTCCTGGATAAAAGCGTCTGACTTAAGTTGGTTAGACTTTTGAGCCATTTCAGCTTTCCTGATTTTGGAGCGCAGTATAGTGTTTCTTACACGATAAAACAGACGACGAAGTCAACGACGGCGACGTTTAATATAACAGTTAAAACTAGTTATTTTTCTTGCCCTTACCGTCGCACAGCTGGGCAAAGGCCTCCCCCAAGTAAGAAAGTATGGAAGGCCACACTTTCTTTTTCCGCACCGTCTCAAACCAGTCCTTCCGCATGCAGATCATCCCGCCACCTCTTTCTAGACCGGCCTCTATGGCGATAAACCAAACAAGTACATTCAAAGAAAACAACATTCAACCGACTTTAATCCAGATACTCTTCTTACAAAGCTATAGAATTTAAATTAAAAATGGTTGACATTATAGTACCGGTATCCAGTAACATTTAAAATCTTTTGTTTCGCTGTGCTATAAATTTTTTCATCCGAAACTTTGCTACGGGGAACTTGATAGTCACGAGAATCGAATATTTTCTGCTTTTAAATCGCAATACGTGCGTTTTTCGCAGTCGATACACAACAGAGAAGCTATTGCAATAAACGTTGTTTTATTAAAGCCTTTTCTGGAATATAGGTAGGCGTTTCCGTCAACACTGGTGATGAATTTTTTGCTTTTGTTTTTGGATTTTTTATTAGTTTGATTAAGGGGTTGGTGACTGTTTGTTTGCTCTTACAAGGTGGACCGATGACCTGGTATTGTGCTGGGTTCATTATCATTAGGTCGGACCGACAGTTTACCGTTGAACGACTGACGGTTGTTGTTGTTCCTTTGCCTTTTGTTGTGACTCTGCCAATCCGACCTAATGTGAACACCACCGACAGCACGGTCGTTTTAATGCCCGGATCGTAACAAAGCAGTTAGTTGTGAGTTGGCTTTTGTAAACGATGGACGACGTTGACGTTTTAATTGTTATGTGGTATTTAAATAGAAGGCAGTAAAAAAGAAAAAGGAAATATTGGGTGCATCCAGTTATTGCCCAGCGAAATGAAATTGGAACATTTCAAACTTTAATTGGCTCCGCCGCTTTGCGCCGACCAATGTGAACGGCGCTATACTTGCCAGTACGCCAATATTATGCCGATCCGACAGAAATTGTGCTGAACAGCCGGTAAAAGTGTCGGCTCTGTTAGTTTTGTCAACTCGCCCGTATGTGAACGGTGCTATTGAAATACATATGCCAATATGGATCCGACACTTTTGTCGGCCCGATAAAACTATCGGTCCGACCTAATTTGAACCTGCTCTAAGGGTTGCAGGAATCTGACCGATGTGAAACGCACAGGATCGTTCATTGTGACGACACTAGCCTATGTCCAACAGTGGAAACAAACAGGGTCTTTCGGCTGATGTTTGATGGACTGTTTGTTTGATGTTTCCTTGGACGAGTCCTTTACCCAAAGGGGAAGGGGAGGGGAAGAAAAGAAACAAATAAAACACGTTTATTAAGCACACAGATACATACAATGAAGAAACAAGGACTTAAAAACTTAAATAGCACAATCAGCCTTTTAATTTTCCCACTGCTGGGCTTCAGGCCTCCTCTCCTAGGAGAGTGAGTAAACCGTAATCCACCACGCGGGCCCAGTGCGGGTTGAATGTCACATGTCTTTGAATTTTTGGTTCTAGGACATGCTGTGGTTTCCTTGCGATGTTGACCTTCATCGTTTTTGACAGCAGTGGAATGATGGAATAAATTACACAAAGCAATGCGCCTGGCTGGGTTTGAACTCGCAACCTACAACTCGTAAGACGGGGCTTACAACTACATTGTGTGTTACGGCAGCGCTAAATAGGTCCAGTTCAGCATAATACGAACAGCGTAGCTGGTATTCATCATCGTCACGGTTTTTTATGGTTGGGAAAATCATCCAATGACAACCCCTGCTCTTGGGCGGAGCGGGAGATAGTGTCAGACTCTTGCTGACAAAAAAATCCACCCCGTTCCTTCAAGCCTTCATACCGGGGCTCGAGTTTCGGAAAACCCTGACCCCAGTAGGCTTCGACCCGGCCGTGCCCCTGCTGTAGCTGACGACTCCTTAAGGCGCGCGGGAACAGTGCGCGCCGTCGATGACTTGGGCTTGGTCCGGAAAGTTACCGGATGGTCGGAAAGCTATATACCCATTGCAAGCCCGCGCCTACACTGGCTGGAAATCGGGATCGGAATCCCGGCGGCGGCTAGAGCGCCGTTGCCTAATGCGGTCGGCCTCCTCCTTTGCAAGCATTACTGCTACGCAGAAGTAGGCAACCGCCTGCCACTCCTCTTCACTCCGGACCATGGCCTCAACCAAGGCCCGGCGCGATCATCGTCACGGTAATTTCAGACATAGGCCTCCCCCGAGTGGCACAACAACGACCGGTCCTGTGCGTCTCACTTGTGGCAGGCTTTTAGGACTTACGGCGTTGGTGTTCCCGTACCCTCTTACCACTTCAGAAACTTAACAAAAAAAAAAATGTTGGAAAAGACAAAACAAGCAAACAAGTAAGGCATTAAAAAAATAACTATTTATTTTTAATTCAAAGACTAAATTACATATTTGTAGATAGGAGTTTGTTAAATAACATTTCAGTTACAGTCATGATACTACAGTCTAATGAAACTACTAATTATCGTATTGTATTAAAACTAATTCGTATTTCAAAATAGCAGCGGCCACCTGAAACCAAAGATAATAAAATAAAATAAAATTTCATTTATGCTAATCTTCACATAAAATTGAATTATCCTATGTTTAATATTGTACTATTGCACACGGGCCACACGCAACAGCCACGAACGCCCCGCGCCACAAGAAAGTTGATGCAGCCAAAACTGTAGTTGAAGCGTCCTACAGCCACTTGTTGCTGATGGTAGATACTTGCGGGCTTTAGCTGCTACTTTTTTTACTCAGGCATTTACTTTTTTGGTGGGAAAAATCATCCTATGACAACCCCCGCTCTTGGGCGGAGCGGAGATAGTGTCAAACTCTTACTGACTAAAAAAACCCACGCCGTTCCTACCGGGGCTCGAGTTCCCTTTCGGATAACCCTGGCCCCTAGTAGGCAATGTTGTAATAGACTCTGACGAAGAAGTCGGAGGAAGAAGCGTTTAGTGCAGGCCACAAGAATCGAGCGCCATCGCGTATGGCAGCCACCGCCATCAACTGTGTGTGGCTAGTGTATATAACAACAGGAAATATGCCAGTGGTGGCGTTTCGTGACTTTTGCCTGTGGCCCGTGTGTGACGACTTAGGTTTGATTTCCTTCTACGCTGAGATCGGTCACTGACGTCGGTAGCGCGTACGAATAAACAAAACAGTACGTAACAACGTTCTAAGGCCACCGGCAGATTTATTGCTACTTTTTTTGTCATACGTGACCTGGAACGCTCGACCGACATTAAAGCGACCGATGCTAGCGTAGAAGGAAATCAAGCCTTTAGGGTCATCGTAAATTTTGTAATTTTTACTCATGAATATCATAAACAATTACCAAAACAGACAGTTCAACTTACTTCCAAGAGAAGTTCTCTTCGTAGTGAAAAGAAACCCATACCAGTTAACGCTACGAAGTCATGTGCCAACTGATATTGTAGCCTTTTCATCTGCAAAGAAAAATCGTTAAGCAATCAATTTAGTCTTAGTCTTTAAAATTAAAAATTTGCTACTACTTATACAATCTTTTTCAAGGAAGCGAAAGTCCCATACTAATTTTAATCATCTGTATATAACTCAGTGTGAAAAGTCCATTTTAATTTGCGTTTTTTAAATATATTTTTTCTTAGTTAAAGTTATTTATGTTTTTATACGTGTAGAAACAGCTTTTAAAATATGAAAACGTCTTTCCGTCACAACTTGTATATCAGTCATTGATAAAAAACTGCTAACTCTATAACAAAAGTCTTATTCATGTTCAGTAAGTTCACAGATATTTAATTTTTATAAATTTTATATTTACTTAAATTTATATTTATTTTTTTATGTACCTATTCAAAAACACATAGTAATATAGGCGTAAGTCAAGCATAGTATTTTTTACCAGTCAACGACGAAAGTCAAAAGTAAGATTAATCGACGGAGTTCCTATCGGCAAGATTCAAAGAAACCTAACATGAAGGAAATGACGGGGACTAGTGTAAACAAGCAAAATGAGTAAACAAAGAGCATTTCATGCCCTTAGTAGCTAACCGTAGACTTTAGCTGTAGGGTTATTTTTTGTTGTAAGTACAAAATATACATATTTACGCATTTCCATTCGTAAGGGCGTAGCTCATGTGACGACCACGAAGGTCACATATTAGTTGAAGTAGAAACTTCATTGTAATGGACCTTTTAAGGCTTATGGTATTAAGAATATAGATTCGAATATGACAGAAGTTGTCAACTAAGAAAAATATGAATATAATTTTATATATGTTAACATAATTTTAAGGCTCATTCAATATATTTTAGTACATTTAAACATAAAGCCTCTCATTGGCGTCTCCCCACGTCACAGTACTAACCTCAATATTAAAAGAAGCACTAGGACACTGTTGCAGACACTTCAGAGCTTTCTGCGAGTGTAGGTGCACGTCTGATGCAGCCAGGACCACGCTGCAAGCTCTAAATATTAACCAGCTCAGTGAGAATAGGTGGTAGAGGTGATTGATCATGGTTCCATTACCTTTGCTGTGAAAAAATAATATTGAGAAGTATTAAAAGTGAATCAGGTTTTGAAATTGACTGATGATGAAATTATTCTGTTTAAAAAAAAATATAATGTTTTAATTTCACATCCTCTCATATCATTTACCAAACATAACAAAGAAAAAAATACACCATATTCATATGGATATATTATAATATACACAAGTATGCAAGCAAGCATTTAATTTTATATTTTGAATGTAACGTGAGGGACTTGGCTCTCCAAGTCGAAATAATGGTTCCTACTAGTTTCAGTCCAGCTACTAAAATTTATTAACATAATTAATGTTCATAGCACTAAATTTGTAAAGTATAATAAGTAATTTTGTAGAGGAAATTAATTATTCCTATTTCTTAACCGATTTCGAAAAGGAAGAGGTTCTATGTTCGGCTGAATGTATGTTTTTATTTATTTTTATGTATGTTCACCGATTTCTCGGTCAATTGTGGATCGATTTTGAAAATTATTTTGGATTGAAAGGTTTCCAAATTATTCCAATATGAATATTTTTATGATCCGATCATGAACTTCGAAGATATGGAACAAAACTCCTCATATGATGACAGTTAAACTGTCGTAACAAGTACAATTGCTTTGTTTATACGTGTAATCGATGACTGATTGAAAGAAAAGGGGAGAGGATGTATTGAACTGACCTGATGATGAAGCCGGAAGGTAAATTAATGTAATCTAATCGTGTTTGGGGTTCTTAGAATTGTTATAAGATGCACTCTGGCTATAAGATAATTATTTAAGTTTGGCTAAGGGGTACTTTTTTGTGGTGGTACCATAACTAAAAAGTTAAAAATAAAAAACTTTAAAAAAAAACTGACATGTAAAAATCACTGAAAAGTACAAAATAACTTTAAATTCGGAAGTCGGTGTTAAATAAGGAAGAGACAAAACTATCTATTATAGAAATACCGACTTCCGAAATTAAAGTTATTTTGTACTTTTCAGTGTTTTTTCACTTGAAATTGGTTTAATTTTTTTTTGTAAAACGTGTTTTTTTAGTTTCTTAAACAGACTTTATAATTTGTACCATATAAAACTTGAGTTCAAACCCAACCAGGCGCATTACTTCGTGTAATTTTTGTCTCAAAACGGTAAAGGAAAACATCGTGAGGAAACTGGCATGTAATAGAATTATAAATTCGAAGACATGTTACATTCACCAACCCGCACCGGGCCCACGTGGTAGATTACGGCCCATTCTCTCTTTTAGAGAGAGATTGGGCCGTAAACCACCACGTGGAGTTTCAGCAGTGGGAACATTAAAAAGCTGATTATGCCTTTCTTTCTTCCTGTCCCTATCCCATAATTACTTGGGGTTGGCGCAACATGTTTTTTTCTTCCATTATGTCCTATCACCCGACAAACTATCGCAAGCTCCCTTTTCTTTCATGTCACTCCTCACACAATCCATCCATGTTTTCTTCGGCCTTCCTCTCCCTCTCCATCCACCTACATATACTCAGAACTCTTCTAGTGATATGCGCTTCACCTCTCCTCTTCACATGACCATACCAGGACAACCGATTCCCTTTCAACTTTTCAGTCACTGGCGCCACTTTCAAACTTCCTCTAATATACTCATTTCTCACTTTATCCACTCTCGTCACACCACACATCCATGTCAACATTCTCATCTCTGCTACATGCAATCTTTTTTCATACTTCTTTTTCACAGCCCAACATTCCAACATTATAAAAAGCTGATTATGCAATTATGTTTTATTAAAACTTGAGTATCTTTCTATACAGGATCTTTTAATAAATCTAAATACGAGTATAAAAGTCCTTGCACTAGGCTGAACGAGTAGCTCTTGCATCGAGAGACTTGAAGAGGGAAGAGACCAAAACCCCAACCGCCTTTTGAAAAACCTTCACGCAAATCAAGGCCTATCCAATACATTTCAGACAAAGACCCCAATCGCTAGAAGTGGCGCTTTACCGTAAGTGAAGGGCGTAGAGATCCTCTTTGCCAAGCTGACTCGGCTAAGTATACTTAATTTGGCTTTCTTGACTTTCAAAACTCGGTATAATTATTTCAGGAGGAGGTACTATTAACGTTGTTCTGTTTAGCTCTAGAGGATCTTTAGCCTCGACCCTAATTAAGATAGCTTAATTAGCAAGTAATGTTCGAAAGTTTGACTTCATTATTTTCTTATCAGTTAGATTGGACATTAACTAAACTTAAATTTTAAAGAGGTAGGGAAAATGTTTTTAGGAGATAAGCTCTGGAAGTTTCAATTTAATCATAAAATAATTTTAATGATCTATCATTTGAATAATTTTAATGTACATAATATACACCGTTAAATTTTAATCGTTTTAATCCCGTGGAGGGTCAATCCGGTACATGAAACACTATCAATATGTAAAGATAAAATAAAACGTCAGCTGAGCGAGTTCAATGACCTGTAGGTAGTTTATACGCAACGCCGACTATTACCTACAGGTCATTGAACTCGCTCAGCTGACGTTTTCTTAAAAAAAATAATTTCGTACATGCGTAAATTACTACGCGTTTTGAAAAATGGTACTTTATTTTTTAATTTTATCTTTACATATCGATAGCGTTTCATGTACCGAATCGATCCTCCACGGGATTAAAATTTAATGGTGTATAAAACATCAATATATATAATGAGGACCAGACTGAATGACATATCAATGCACAGCCGAAACCACTGGGACACAGAAGAACATTGTGATATTTTCACAAAGTTTTCTTATATGACGTCAGCGAGTAATAAGAGAATTTTTTTCCAAAATTCACCCCCTAAAGAGATGAAATAGGGGTCCAGTTTGTATTAAGAAACTTACTTTCATTGAAGCAAACCCTCTGGCAGAAGCTAGTTTTAAAATACAAAGTTTCTGTGGAATATTCTGAAAAAAAGTGATGGGAAGAAGATCGAGGTACGTTTTTTGAGGTGGGAATATCATCAAGTAACTTGTCTCGCTCTGGCATGGGGTGATTAGACGTGTTAGACCTTTACCTACTACCTAAAACGCAAACAACAACTGAAGACAGTTCCCCTTTGAGTTTCAGAACCAAGGAAACTGTTACGAATATTCTCGCAGCCAAAACTACCTAAAGATAGCTTTTCAAAGATATCTTTTTCTGACAACCTCTAAGTTTTCCTCTTAAATATTTATTGTCCGGATATCGTTGTTGTTTTAATCAAGTGATCTTAAATTAGGTTGTTTATGATTCTCGTTTCGTTTCATGGCAATTGCGTGACAGGCTCATTATAATAGATTGACATTTATTTTAAATAAGGCAGCTTATTATTTGTAAAGAAGGAATATAAAATATATAATAACAAGATACTTGACATTTAGGCGTTTCATGATCAAAAAGTAACGAAGATGTCCAAATATTCCGTTTAAATCTAGCCTTAGAAACATTCCTTCATGGGTTTTTTAACAAATATCTTTTATCCTATTAATCAATGTTGTTGATTGTTTTTGTGATGTTCAATTTATTTTATTTTCTAGGCAATTTTAATTGCATAATTATGTTGGCAAAATACGGTGGTAAAATAATTAATAAAAGTTAAGCCATACTTCACCAGTAGGCATGCAAAAAAAAAGTTTTTTTTTCTTTAACTTTCTTCGATCAAAATACTTTTATTATCAATTTCAATTCATGAAATTATATTACTAACACAAAGGGCCAGACCAATTTGCAAGTGTCTGGCCTGTGAAAGTCCAGATTCATGAGAGGATTATTACCATTTTGTTCTTTATTAAGAAAATATGATGCTAATCTTATACTAAGGTATGATTCGTATGAATCGGATTCGAGCCAATCTGTATCATAGAAATAAATTGAATATGAATTCTTGTCAATATTGGACGAAAAATATAATATAAAGCTCATTATTAAAGAAAAATATGACCCGTCGACGGCGCGCACTGTTCCCGTGCGCCTCAAAGAGCTGTCAGCAACAGCAGGGGCCCAGCTTGGTCGAAGCCTACTGGGGCCAGGGTTAATTCGAAAGATAGCTTAAGCCCCGGTACGAAGGCAATGAAGGAACGGGGTGGGCTTTTAGTCAGTAAGAGTCTGACACTATCTTCCGCTCCGCCCAAGAGCGGGGGTTGTCATTGGATGATGTTTCCCACCATAAAAAAAGCTAAGATATTTTTTTCTAATTTATACACACTGTGTCTACTAATCTCATCCAACTGTCCTGTCGCAGGTCTGCTGGAAGAAATATTGTTAGAAATAAGCAGGTCCTTGGTACTCTTTTACCCTTATTTGTTCTTTTCGATTTTAATTGTTTGTGTGTACATACATAAATAAATAAATATTTTTTTATTTAGTTGGTTTTAAGGAAATCTAATTATCTAAAATGTCATTAAGTTTAGGTTCTATGTTCGGCTGAATGTATTTTTTATATAATTATATTCACATTGGTACCAAAAAACACCGACTTCCGAAATTAAAATTATTTTGCACTTTTTAGCTTTTCTTTACATTGAAGTCGGTTGTACTTTTTTTTTTGTTGTGAAGATTGTTTTATTTAGTAGGAAAATTAACGTCTATTGAACCTAAGATATTTATAATAAATTACTGATAAGACTATTGAACCAGCAAACCGATGATAGAAAAGAAAATAACATTTGTAACGTGTCGAAAATAATTCGGCTTAATGAGCGTAGCAAACAAAAACAGGAAAATAAGGAAGTATTGGCATATTTGGAATACCATTTTGTTTTTTGGGAAAAAATCGATGACGAAATATTTTGTATTTTGAGGTGGGAAATTAGAAAGATGGAGTGTCAGATTGACTAAAACCCACCAGTGTTTTTTCAGTTGATTTTTGCGTTCGATCAAGGCCACTATGACTCTTTTGAACAATCTTGCAGCCCAAGTAGGAACAGTTAAGCCTACATAATATTTTTCAATACACTTAATTAAAAATCTGCTCTTGGCCCTACCGCTTTTAGGCTCGTAATTTATTGTTTTTCGCACTAGTGCGGAAACGTGCTGGCACACGCTCCCGCTACCAATAATTATATTTATCGCATTAAGCTAGGTGATAAACAACCTCCACGAGTTTCATGTCATTCCCCGTTTATTTATATAATTATCTTCCTTAGTGTATTGAAAAACGTCGATTGATAAACGTGACAATTTGTCACTGCAGCTCTCGGTTCCATAACACCCCTCACTATGGCTCGGGTGGATTCCGCTTCGGTCGCTAAAACCGAAATGTCTTAAATAAATATATGAACATTAAATCAGGTTACTTATGTTTTTAGATAACTAAAAAATTAAGCTTTGTCATACAATGTGGCAAAGCCGCCAGCCTACTGGGCACAATAACAGGCGACAGCAATGCAGCAGTTTTTTTTTTATATTTCTACTTTGGAGTTTGAGATTAAAGAGTAGCTATATAATTAGTCTGACTCGCCCTCTTACTGCACCCAGAGCAGGAGAATTTATTTGATGATATCCCGCCTCAAAAAAAAAATGCTATCCACTTTCATAAAGCTTTATAAAATATCTACAGTATCCCAACTATACTACCTTTCCTCTATTTATTACACTTATATCCCTCATTATCTCTTGTCATCATTAGGTTCAGTGGAGTGTAGAAAAGGAAAATCTTTTCTAAGAAGGGCTCTAGTTATGAATTACGTAATTGATACTACAAGTGCTTATCGATTTTTAAGAGAAAGGAATGTTTTATTTGTAGCGATGAGTTTGATTTTGAGATAGATTATGAAACAACATCTTTGTTTTTAAAAATGTTTTTTTTTTCATGATATAATCCTCCTCTTTCCTCCTTGCTTCGTATTCATCAATGCTAAGGGTCGTGACCTCCCTGCTTCATAACTTTAACCTTTATGATATTCCTCCATCTGCTTCTGTCTCTGGCGATGTGAAGGGCATTGTACATCGTAGAGTCAAGAGCGATGCGGATCTGTAGCCCGATTCACGTAATGAAAACCGTAACGATATCGCAGCGATTTAGTCGTTTAGACCATTTCTGTATTCACATCCATCAATCGAATTTGAACGACACCGATTTTAAAGTCGTCGTTTGAAATCCGTCAATTTAAAAAAAATCTGTATTACATTATCCAAATAGAATATTTATTAATGTAACTGGAAATAAGTCGATAGATCTCGCTTTTGAATAGGACTTCGATCGAACGACTATAAAACTTCAACGATATTTGGCTTGTTTGATTTTACGTGAATCAGGCTACTGGCCGGACCAATGGCTGCGCCCGCGAGGCCTTTTCCCATTCACTTTACTGGTCACAATGAGCCTTTCGAAGTTGTCAGCATCATTATATAATCAACTTTCCTAATTGTTAAGATTTTGGTAGCGCACGTCAATCACATGCATTACTTTCGTATTTCCGCTGATATAGAACAGATGTGAAATTTAGGCTAATAGTAGCCTAATATTTTGCTGAGAAAATATGTATAATTTTTTCTGCGATTTAAAATCCAGCAGTACACTGTTTTAGGCTGACGATATTTTTTTTTTTTTCGTTGGGAAAAATCATCTTATGACAACCCCCGCTCTTGAGCGGAGCGGGAGATAGTGTCAGACTCTTACTGACTAAAAAACCCATCCTGTTCCTTCAAGCCTTCATACCGGGGCTCGAGCGCCCTTTCGGATAACCCTGGCCCCAGTAGGCTTCGACCCGCCTGGGCCCCTGCTGTTGCTGACAACTCCTTGAGGCGCGCGGGAACAGCGCGCGCCGTCGACGACTTGGGCTTGGTCCGGACTGTTACCGGACGGCCGGACAGCGAGCTACCCATTGCAAGCCCGCGCCTACGGTGGCTGGAAATCGGGATCGGAACCCCGGCGGCGGCGGCGAGAGCGCCGTAGGCTGATGATGATGATGTTAACAGTATCAACTGTAAAGCTATTAGGGTACTGCTATATTGCACCCAGGGTAGATTAGAGAGCCAACGTTCTCGCGGTCGATTACTTACCAGATGGACGGACTTCATCAAATTATCTTCTAAGTGTTCCATCAGCAGTGCCACGAATAGAGAAGAGATGGAGAAGTCTCGCAAAAGCCGCAACCAAACTAACAAACGATCTATGACCACGACCACTCCGCCAGGAGTGTACGACTAAGAAGAAGAAGAATATTGCACTGACAATATAGCAATACCCTAATATAATAAAGAAGTATTTCGACTCACTGTATCCCAAGATAGATCTGCAGACAGATGAAGTACAAGTTGTTGACATTTGACAGCAGCACCAGGGATCCAAGATGGCGGTCGACCATACGCACGAGTGTTGATTGACGCACATACGCCTCTCGAAGACGGCGCCATACTTGGATTTGTAGGTACAGTTCTGTACCAAACTGAAATAAACATTCGAATAAAAAAAACTAGCCAAATTCGAGTTGGACTTGCACGCTAAAGCTAGAACTACATTAGACCGACGCACACGTGGCCCACGCCTGATTTGTACGTAGAACGACGTCGCGTGGCGTGGGTCAAGTGTAGCTCTAAGGGCCATATTTCACCGGGACACCACTGGTAGCGCAACTGGTTGCGCCACCAGCAAAATGTATAGAGCTCTATAGAGCGTTACTCACCGGGACACCACTGGTAGCGCAACCAATTTGGTGGCGCAACCAGTGCGGACACCAGTCCGGCCGCCAGTCACGCCCCCCACCAAAGAGTATGTGATAAGATGGAAATCCAACCTTTGAAAACCATAATTAACCAACTGTCAAACGTCAGTGACAGTGAACCAAGAATCTTGTACAATACAATCTGGATTGATTACGACAACCTCAAAGATGTAATAAAGAAGTACCATACAAGAATCTTTATCCCTTTCTACTAGTGTGTATAGACTAGTTCGTACTACGAGACATTCTGTTCTAAAGAAGTTCAAGATGTTATTAAGGACGTTTTGACCCTTTTAGACAACTATCTCGGTTTTTCGGGTACCATTATAATGCACCACGAATCATAACTATAAGGATGACACGGCATGTAATAAAAGACAATATACATATTCATCTCTAGGATGGCATAAAAAAATTATTATGGTTTTGTATAAAATTTCCATATAGTTAAATACAATTTTACTGACGCACTAATCAAGAAAATTACAAAACAAGGGTTTGAATAGGTCGCGTAAGCTAAATCCAGTGCACATTTTTAGCTTAAAAATCATAAAATACCACAGCTTATATAGTCTTCTACACCTATAGCTAATTATTTTGAACTTATATAAATAACTTTATGATTTGTGACCGAAATAAAACCACTCTAAAAAAATCTTCATACATTTTTCATTGAACCCACCACTTCCAAGCCTCAGTCGTCCGCGTTCTGAGAAGCACGGGCCGTTTCGCTCGTTTCCCTCTCCTAGAGAGGAGGCCTGAGTTCCAGCAGTGGGAACATTAAAAAGGCTGATTATATATGTGTGTATATCTATAGGGATTTTGGTGTTTTTATCAAGAAGTCTCTATATTCATATTCATAGTCTATAATATACTCATCTACATTCTACTACAGTCAAAAAGTATCATTTGATGAAGTTGAACTGATGAACAAGACCAATATAATAGCCATAGCATAGGGAATATGTCCCAATTTAATAGCCAATTAAATATACAAAAAAAATAACAAAAATATATATAACCATAAAGTTGGTACAAAACTGTAGAATCAAACCAAACTAACAGTTAGTTTTTTAACAAAAACTATCTATAACAACAATTAGTTACTTATGTTTGTTTTACAGTAACTGTAAAACGATCAAATAACTTTAAATTCGGAAGTCAGTTCAGTCAGTTAAATAACAAAATATACCAGAAACATCGACTTCCGAAATTAAAGTTATTTTGATCGTTTTAGTGTTTTTTTTTTGTGTATTCTTTAATCAAGTCGAGCCGATTTCGATTATTCTGCCAAGTTTATTGTAAATTGGAAAAACAAGTGTGTTTATAGAAATCTGAGTAAAGTGAGAATATTAAGCCGTCCATGACAAAGATAGTAATAGCAAATGTACTGAAACATACTAGGTGAAATACCTATAAGTGTTACTTTATTTAACCTGTTTTTTCTTTATTTTAAGTTTAACAAATTACACCTTGTCAGTGTGGAAATAAATAAATAAACTAGTTTTCATCTGTTAACTCAATAAGGTTTAATTGAAAACTAGCATTAGGTAAAAACTATATTTATAATTCACAATAGGATCCCTAAGTTTTCACACACTCGCAGTATTTTTAAAAGACCTATCTAACTTCATCCCACATTATGGAATAGTCTACAAAACAAAATAAAAAAGAATTTAAAAAAGAGCGTTCTTGTATCGTACTCTTCAGTACATTTTTGAGGTTGATATAATCAATCCAGATAGTATCAAATATTCTTGGGTGTGGCGACTCAAGAACACTCTCTATCCCTTTCTACTAGTGTGTCCATAGATTAGTTCGTACTACGAGCCATTGTGTTCTAAAGAAGTTCAAGATGTTATTAATACATTATATTTTAGACAGCTAATCAAAAACTAATATGTATATTAGACAGGTAAGACCTTACCACCATTACAAACTACGAGAGCCTAGAAGTTTTCAATAAGACAATTCTTCGAGAGTAAGCAAAAGAGAAGGTCATCGGCCTACCAAAAAACCACGCCTCACCGAGGTCAATAAGAAGAGACTATTGCACAGGGCCAAACAACATCAAAATATGACTGTTTCAGACTGAAGTCGGTTAAAAATAAGACTTTAAATAGTACAGTACATTGTTAATAAACTACTGCCATTATCTGATGAAATAAAATAATTTTTCAGACATGTTTCTCCGATGAATCGACGTTTCAGGTTTTGGTTGACAAAAGCTCTTTTGTCCGTTCAAAAAATGCTCCTTTCCGACGACGCTCTGGAGAATAAAAACTGGTGTTAAGAGAACAGAAGACAGCTAAATTCCCAATAGTATTATGATGTGGTCTTTAATCTCAAGCCAAGGTCTACATATCGTGAAAGGGACCGTGAGGCATGACCAGTACAAGCGAGTACTAGAAACTGGACTGCTGCCGCATCTCGAAGAATGGTTCCTTATTGACAAAGATTCCATTTTTATGCCCGAATCTGCATAATCTGCATTGTGATACAAAACCAAGGGTGTCACTGCATACTTGGCTAAAAAACATTAATGTTTTACCCTAGTCAACCAATACACCAGACATGAACGCTATTGAAAACATGTAGGAGCTCACCAAGCAGGAGATCGCTTAGCAAGTGATCACCACCCAACTAATAAATTATTTATTATTATTGTTATATAAACACTAGCTGATTGAAAAATTGCAGCTTTCAACAACACAAAACTGCAACAGGATGCCAGAATTTGTATAGAGAGCATATAATGATGAATGGAATCTATCACAAAATTCTGGTAATATTCGACAAATTGACTACGTCAAATTGAAAAAAAAACAAGATATTTTTTTTTTAAATGTGTAAATAATTTTGCTTTTAATTTTCATTGTTTTTATTATCTCAATAAAAAAACTATAAATAAAAAATACCAGCTGGACCTACAAGCAAACTTTTTTCAAACGCCGTTAGCGAGGAGTCGACTTCAGAAAATCACTGTTTTATGGCACTTTTCGGGCGCTTGGGCCTTAAACGATACGCGCGAGTCCAAGCGAGCTGACAACTTCCGATTTCACCTACTTTTTCTGTCGTCAACTCGCTCAGACTTGAAAATCTGACGTATTTATGTACAGTCAACTAAAAAAAAAAATTATAACATAGGTACCCACTAAAAATGTATTAGAAATTGTGTTCGACTTGACTTTAAAATAAAACACGTATCGGTAATGAGACAGATATTAATCAACATTACAATAATATAATATTGCATATTTACCTATTAATTACCAACAAATCGCAACATTATCAGCAATAAGCAACCAAAGTTGACGTACAAATCTATATCTATACTTTTTATATATATTATATATAATATATATAATAATTTAAAGCTGAAGAGTTTGTTTGTTTGTTTGTTTGTTTGAACGCGCTAATCTCTGGAACTTCTGGTCCGATTTGAATGATTCTTTCAGTGTTGGGTAGTCCATTTATCGAGGAAGGCTATAGGCTATGTTTTTTGTTTTTCAAAATTAGGGATCCGTAATAAAATTGCTATTTTGTAACACAAGGTGTAAAATCGAAAACCTATTTTTGCGTGCGCTGCAAAAACTATTGACAATAGAACAAAATAATGTACTACGGGTTTGTAGATCGTATTAAGACCTACAAAAAAGTCCGCGAGAACATATATCTAGCTATCATGGTTTAATCACAATAACCGATTTTGTGTTCAAAATAATTATTAAATCGTCTGAAAAAAAAAAAACTACGTTAAATATGTATCGTAATATTAATCTTTATCGAAACTAAGCATTATGTTATCAAGAGTAATTAAGTAGAAGTAAAATACTTTTTGTTTCATCTCAATCGGATATTTCGTTTAAAAGTTATCACGTGTCTAAGATGTTAAGAGTTGGTACCTATTAATGAGTTATGGGCCATAGAGTTTTTTATCAACATAAAATCTTGTAATAATCTTTTTCGAAATATATTTGTTGATGATTGTAAGTATAAGATCTTTGAAGAGTATAATAAATACATTTATGAACGCGGTAATTTTGGGAAATACTGATCTGATATGAAAACTGTTTAAATATTCAATAGTCCATTTATTGAGGGAGGCAATTATAGGCAATATTTTATCTCGGTATTTCCACGGAAACGAGAAAAACGCGGGTGAAACCGCGGGGCACAGCTAGTATTAGTTAATGAGACTTAGAAATACACGTAAGTGAGTGAATATGCAGTATCGATACGTCATGTATGTGTCAAAAAAGTCAAGAGCGCCCACACGATGAACAAAATCTTTCTAAGATGTTCCATTTCATGATTAACCTGTGAGCTTCAGTTGCCCTTTGCATTCTAGGACTACGGGTTTCCTTTTCAGGAATACGCCGGGGTTCTAGCTTGCGGGCATCGGCCCTTTTGGACTCCTACGATTTGATGTCATCTGTTTG
Organism: Mythimna albipuncta; assembly: GCA_929112965.1. Lineage (NCBI taxonomy): Eukaryota > Metazoa > Arthropoda > Insecta > Lepidoptera > Noctuidae > Mythimna > Mythimna albipuncta. The sequence goes on from OV815962.1 coordinate 18,804,216, forward strand.
AGGAGCACATCGATCACGCGCTGTTGACGACTGAGCTCAGTTCGGTTACTTACCGGACGGCCGGATAGCGGACTACCCATTGCTCGGCGTCCGCAAGCCCGCGTCTACCGTGGTCCGTCGTCAGGGTCGGAATTTCGGCGGCCGATGGTCCTTTGGCCTCCTTCTTCGCTAACATTACTGCTTCGCAGAAAGAGGCGACTTGCCATTCCTCCTCGCTCCGGACCATAGTCTGAACTAGGGCCCTGCGTGAAAGGTTGTTGCCAAAAATTGCCTCCTCGAGGAAACAGCGGTGCTCTGCCCGAGCGAGGCACAACTCTACCATGTCTTCGGGTGCTCCACCGTGTTCTCCGGGTGGTCCACACAATAGTGATACCCGAGCGTTACTTCCGTCTGAATCCGATGCAGGAACCGACCGAACTTGCCTTGGTGAGGTGAGGACCATACAGGTGCAGGTAACATGAGAAAGTCAAAAGTAACGTAAAATGTTTTTAAAATAACTTGGGTATCGTGTACCATTTGCATTGGCCACATCCTACTCGACTCATTCCTCACCTTTAACATAATATCCCGAAATCTACGTAGATAACCGGTATAGCCTGCGAGAAAAAATCCGCGGGCAATAGCTAGTTATTTATAGTAATAACAATTACAATTAATAACAATTATTTGACTGTATTTTATACGTTTATGCGAGATGACGACAGAAAAAGTAGGTGAAATCGGAAGGTCCCAACTCGCGCGGACTCGCGCGATTTGCTTAAGCGAGTTGACGAACAAGCCATATTAGGTAATCTCTGGAAGTACTGGTCCGATCGCAAAAAGTTTTTCACCGATAGAAAGCTGCTTTATTCCTAAGTGACATAGGCTATATTTTATGTGCGCGGGCGAAGCCGCGAGCAAATGCTAGTATATTATATTTGTCGACCGTGAAGTACCAATACCTCCTAAAAATATTTTTTCAGAAAATCAGAATTTAAAAAGGGTTTTCCGCGTGTTTCAGGCGATTATCCCACTGCCGCGCATTATGCTGCATGTTGCGTGTCAACGCACCAACGCGCGTACTTGCGGAAATGCAGATCTGCATCATCATGCGGGTTTTTTTACGTACTCACGCGCGTAGGAGCATTTTGTAAATTGACGCAGGCTCTGACTCATTTCATTCAAATCATATGACACTACGAGACTCAGTATGCCATACCTTACGTGCCGCCCCGCACCCACGCGCGTGTGTGCATGTTTCTCCTCGTGTAGGCGTGTGATCTGCATGAACGCGCGTGGATGCATTTTTGGTATGTTGGACTGTGCTTATTTTCTATACAAATGGAGATACTTACAAGCAATGTTAATAGGTACACGCATTTACGCGCTACGCTGCGTGGAACGTGGCAATGTGATAATCGCCTTAGTAAAATTCGAAGTGAATTTTTGTTTTCAGGTTACACAAACAGTTTGGAGATATTGGTACTTTGCTGTCGATATAAAAAAATAGACCATCAATTAATATCACATGCTGCAGTGTCAAAAGTAATAACAATTAATTTAGTAAAATCATGGTTACCCTAGTTCAAATGGGGGTAAGAAAGGGACACACCGACCCTTTCTCGTTGTCTTTTTCAGTACATTTTCCCCGTTTGCTTGTCAATATGAACTTAATAGCAATGGGAATAAAGAACACTATAGAGTGTGTTTGCTGCGTAGGCAATCTAGATTATCCGTAGGATACATAAAATCTTTGCTCTGGTGTCTGTTTGGTGTCTTGTTTGGTGTCTTGCTACATTTCACTAGGACACCACGGTGGCGCAACCAGTGGCGCTACCAGGGTGTCCCGGTGAAATATGGCTCTAACAGTCTATTTTCCATATAAAATGTATGGAGACCGACGCTCCCAGATCGGCGTGTGTAGCCCACGTGTGCGCAGTGTAGTTCTACCTTAAGAGTTCCTTCACGTTTGTTGTATAGGAGGTAGACTTAAATATTTATTTTATTTCTTTTTTAGTATATTTTGTTGTTATATAGGCAATAGAGATAGGTACGTCACCTGTGAAAATTAAAAACTGTCTATTTCAAGCCTGGAGACGGACAGTGCAGTCTTAGTAATAACTAAGGAACAGTTCGTGGTTCCATCAGTAGCCCAAACGATGATGTGACTAATGTAAAATATGTGTTTTTTTTACTTTATTATCATTTTTCAGAGTATGCGTAAAAAAGGAAAAGTAAGTGCACACATCAAAATGGGGTTGAGGGAACAAGATGTCTCGTAACTTTTTTTTATTATTTCAATTAAAAAATAAAACAAAGTGTTCTACATTTTGACTTTTTTTTATCGGAAAAATATCCAATGACATCTCCCGCTCTTGGGCCGAGCGGGAGATAGTGTCAGATTTTTACTAACTAAAAACCCACTCCTGTCTCTTCGTTGCCTTTCGTACCGGAGCCAAACTTTCCTTTCAGACACAAATCTTTGGCCCCAGTAGGCAGTTTGCTGACAACTTCATGAAGCGCATGTGGAACACTACGCGCCGTCGATGCCTTGGGCTCGGTCCGGACGGTTACCGGACGGTCAGACGCCGAGCTACCCATTGCTTGCCGTCCTCAAGCCCACGCATACGGTGGTAAATTTTGACAAACGAATTACCGATGTTTTTGCATTCAATAAGACTTTTGACCATTTGAGTAAGTTCGATTTAGTTACAAACCTATATCTCATTACCTAAGGTCTGTTTTGCTATGACGTGGTACATCGTGCGTTAGTTGATTATAGGACTACCGATATGGAGATAAAATAGATGCGTATTGAGGTCCCCCATCGTTATGTTTCATTTGATCGACTCCCTTTTATAACTGTTTATATAAATAGTACTTTAGTGCGATGGTTTATTCGTACAATGGTCTATTTTTTATTTTTAATATTATAAATCAGTACTTGACTATGAATACTGCTATTCTATTTACTGGTACGCAGTGATATAATAATTTGTAAGCAATTAGGAATAAATCGAATAGCCTCATCATAATTGTTAAAGTAAATACAGACTTTTAAAGATTTTATAGTACGCAAGTTGACTAGCAACGACAATTTGGTTCAATGAATTGCTGATAGTTTGATTAATTATTATTATCATACGTTAAATTACATTAAAATTGGCTCTAAGACATTGACACGATATTACATGTACAATGGTAACTACTGTAAATAATTAATTTTCAACAAGTTAGTGTTTTGCTTTCACATTGATGGTGAAGCGCACTAGTTCATTAGGAGACTACTTATTAAAGAAAACGGAATAACATTCACTAGTAAAAAATATCCAGCAACTCAAGGAAGCACCTTCCGATGTCGCACAATAAGGAATAGTCTAGAAAATTAAAAAGTGACACCGACAAAAAATGGTCGTACAAAGTGGCTCATTGGATTTAAGTGACGAAACCAAACTAAGAACATTAGATAGTACTTCAATAGCATAAGCATATTCACTCTTATACTGTTCCCCCTGCGTGACCTCAGCCCACTCTCTAGAAAGACGAGTCTGAGACTCGTTCCAGTATAGGTTAGTGGATGTCACACGACTCAAAATGTTTACTTATACAGAAGAAGAAGAAGCCAGTGTACGGTTCCAATTTTTCATTTTCTATGGAGAAGAACAAGCAAGACATTCCATGATTACTATATATATATCATGCCAAAACGCTAGAAGCATATTATTACTTCATCACAAAAACACATCGTTCATATTCTCCAAAACTCGTTACATAATGATATTGTTTCGTAGCACACAATTAGGGGTATACTACTGAAGGAGTGTTAACAACACAATACACAAAGGCTTCTAATTGTTTTCGTGTTCAAGACGTTAATGAGAAGCTGCTGTCTGTTGCTTATGGCTCTCGCAACTTAATAAGTGAATGGATGGAGACGAAGAATTAGATTGAGCTCACAAAGCATTTCGAAACCCAAGAAGAAGAGTCTTTTATAAAAATAAACTTATCTAAAAACTACAAAATGATATGAAAATGCAAAATAAAGTGGATCTTCCTTTTTTTCAGTGGGGAAAATCATCCAATGACAAGCCCCGCTCTTGGGCGGAGCGGGAGATAGTATCAGACTTTTACTGACTAAAAAACCCACCCCATTCCTTCGAGCCTTCATACCGGGGCTCGAGTTCCCTTTCGGATAACCCTGGCCCCAGTAGGCTTCGACCCGGCTGGCCCTTACTGTTGCTGATAACCCCTTGAGGCGCGCGGGAACAGTGCGCGCCATCGACGACTTGGGCTTGGTCCGGACAGTTACCGGACGGCCGGACAGCGAACAACCCATTGCTCACTGTCCGCAAGCCCGCGCCTTCGGCTCGGATTCGCGATCGGAATCCGGCAGCGGCGAGAGCACCCTTGCCTGATACGGTCAGCCTCCTTCTTAGCGAGCATTACTGCTTCGCAGAAGTCGGCCGCCAGCCACTCCTCCTCGCTTCGGACCATTACCTCAACCAACACGGAACTTCCTAATAATAACACTAAAGGTAAAACTTTGGATATTTATATTTTAATCCCCAATATTTTACTATAACGTTGGAAGCTAGTGCATGGTTCCAATTGGTCGTTTTTTACGGGGAAGTTCAGGCGTGAAACTCATTGGTTACTCTTTTAGGGGGCACGGTAGTGCCACCCACCAAGGCCAAGGCAAGCAAAAAAATGGCACGGCCGAACCATTTTTTTCTCGAAACAGTTCAGGCTATTTTCGACCCCTTATAACTTCGTTGTGTACAAGAAACAAAAAAAACAAGAAACCTGAATTTTAACCAACTTGGTATTTACATGGATCTCACAACTTATTACGGTAGAAGAACTGAGTTGCAAGCCTTGGTTTTTTTACAAGTTATGCTTTTGATGGCATTGATTTTACAATATTGCAATATCAGAGGACAGTGTACACCAGTCAATATCAATTATATCCATAAATATAAGTAATAATAATAAAAAAGTGGATCGAAATAGAAAATAATCTATGAATCCACAGAGTCTACAGTGTTCATACAATCACATTATAAAAAGAGGCTATTTATGTGTGTCCTACCAGGGCCGTGGGTTTATTGAAAAAGTTACTGTGGCCCAGAAACGCAAAGAGCAACTAAAGGAACACTGGTGGGTTTTTAAACAGTAGTGTCGTAGTAGAAAGTCTCAGATTTCTCGCTTTAGCCTGTGCGGGACGGGTTATTAAATGATATCTTACCACAAAAAAAAAAAATTGATTGAATGATTTTTCCCACCAGAACAAAAAAAAAACACAAAAAAAAATGTATAGGTGTATACTTTTATTCCATGATGGTGGAGAAGCTGGTAAAAGCTAGTTTTAATAGTACATTGTTACACTGGGGCATTGTTTACAATTCGAGGGGTTAAATGGGTTACTTTCACCCCGAGGTAAACACTGTGCTTTTCATTACGAATACGAGGAAACTAAAAATAAAATAAAAAGTTTGTAGAACCTGAGTCGTCGTACCTATGATTTTAAGTAGGTCTCTTTCTTCTGATTTAGGCGGTAAAAGGTATTCCACTACTGCTTTAGCCTCTTCTCTTATGAAATTAGGCGTTAAATCACTATTTTAATCTGATAAACATAACATGTTAATACAAATCTCTGTTGTACGGAAATGTAAACGAAACTCGAAAAAACCAACGACTGATTGCCACTTTCCCGCCATTTTGTTTTTTTTTCTGCGGCCGGCCAGCTATTCAGCCTCATTAATGAAAAATTAGAAATCAATTGTAATCTTTTAAAAATAAAGTATTTTAAAGAAATAGTTAACAAATAAATCACATAAAAATGTAATATTATTTATTTAATACTTATCTTTAACTTATTTCAATTTTATATCGCGCTGTGATTGACTGGCTGTATGGAAAATTGGAACGTGGTTCAATAGAAACGTGAAGATAGAACTAGTTTTTTTTTTAAATAATTTGACAGCTGTCAGTTGTAAAGTAAAACTCCCTAGGGATGAAAAGTATCACTTTCAGCCCGCTCCTCAGGCAACTTCAGACCCACTTTCAAAGTTTGAGTAATGAAAAATAAATTTTCAAAAGGCAAACATTAATACACATTAAAAATGCTGGATAAACCAAAACGCGTGTAGCTTAATAAAATAGCAGTATAGCATAATCAGTGTTTTGAGAACAGTGGTGGCCGAGTGGTTACCCACTGGGCTGCTACTGTTTTAAGTCATAGAGTGCTTTATAATAAAAATACTTGGTCAAAATTTAAACCTACCCTCGGTTTAACCTCGAATCGTTTCTCAATGTTGACCACACGACTCACGTAAAGGTTGAGTCGATGGTATCGTGAGCTTAGACCCATGCTGATGAGAATGATGATCAGGTCCTGGAAGTTCCATAGAACAGTTGCTAGCTTGCTGACGATGAATATTGGTATGGCGTACCATAGGGTGTAGTCCTCTGAAAAGGTTTATAGAAAACTGAATTAAACATAAAGATGTCCATAGGAGGTCGGGGTTTGAAGTTAATGTATTTGATTAACAGCAATAACCTCGTCTCTCAATCGTTTAGATGGGTCTTTACCTATGATATTAATATCATTCAAGAAAAAAAAATAAAAAAAAAGCAAAACAAAATAAATTGACAGCAATAATGCAATTTCAAACGTTAGGCAAAGGACGCCTGTCACACGGTGACATAAACACAAATTGAATCCAAATTCGTAGACTGGCTGCAAGAAAATCTAAGACATGCTTTGTCACGGTTGAAATACAGGCTAGTTTTTTTTTTTTTATAATGGTAACTTTTACTTACGTTTTCTTAGAATAAATCCATGAGAAAGGGTAACGTATCTATAAAAGAACTCCTCTATTGGGAATCCGACGCCAGTTGCTGACACCATACTCAGTACGTGTTCAACTGCAAATAAACAAGTTTTTAATTAAAATATTTTTTTCATAGCAAGCTAACACGTATAGCACGTTATAAAATCTACATATACTATATATATAATTAATATAATTAATACTCGTCAAGACGAATCATACGAGCCCAAACTCAATGGGGTCGTGTAAACTACCAAGTTTCTATAGCCACCTTTCGGTTCTATCATCAGATCAGCTCCATGTCATAATAATTTTGCATTGTCATCAAAATTTCAGCTCATTCGGTACCCGGGAAGTCGATCTTTAATTTGTACGATTTGATTACAGACATAATGGCAAATATTGGGACAGGTGAAAAAAACTTGTAAAATCAACAATCTTTAAGAATTTCATACTATGCTATCAACAATCGGTTATTATAATCGTGCGTATGGCTAAAGAGTGGAATCCCTGCTGGAGTCTGTAGTTCTTTATAACTACAACCTGGGAATCTTTAAGTTAAGAATAAATAGGTTACTTCAAGGCAAGCCCACTCCATCGTCGCTTTCTATCAGATGTGATAGTGGTCAGAGCCGAGCCTATCAATAATAAAAATTAAAACTGTAACGGAAACACACACATACATATATTACACACACACACACTTACATTTGTTCTCTCTGTCTCACAAATTAAAAAGTAAAATATTTAATAAGTAGATTTTCTTTTTTAATTGTAATATTTAAAAATATATTTTTTTATTTGTAATAATTAAGAAAATAAATAAAGAAGAACGGAGACAAAAAAAACTTAAAAGAGAAATGAGAAACTAAAAAATGACAATCGTAGCTGTACCTACACATTTTTTTTTGTAATAAAAAATAATAATATCCTATTTACATACCTACAGCAATAGTTCCAACGAAAACCGTAATAAAAATAGTCCTCTTCCTTATTCTGATATCGGGAGGAAAGTCAAGTGGTGTATTAGTTTCCATACTCAGCCAGTACTTTGAGAGTTTCCTCCAGGAATGCACAAATTTTGATGACAGGAACAGTGACAATAATGCGTTTGCATAGAATATGGAGCCTGAGAGGCGACTTATCACACCCTCTGAAAGTAAAATTAAATGGCATTTTAGTAATTATTGTGTCTTTTGAAAGATGTAGGTGTATGAATCCACAATCCCAATTTCTATTCCCTCATTGCCAGATGCGATTTGTGTGTTTGATTAAAAACTATACCAACCATTAGTAACTTGCACACGCCATCCTCCCAGCAGGGTCATAATTCTCCAGATGGCCACACTTTCAGTAACCAATAGCATAACAAACAATACGAGGCACCAGACAAAAGACAGGGTCAGGTCAAAACCTGAAATACCGAAGTAACGGGCCATCGAAAAAACACTGTTCAAAACTGGTAGAAAGTCCTGAAAAAAAAAGTTGTTAAAAGGTTATTGAAAAGCCGTTTTTTGATGACTTTAATCTTAAAATGATAAAGAACAAAAAAGAGGTACAGGCCTTTGATCTGATGGTCAAATATAGAGGGGAACCTCAAGAAAGCCTAGTTGCCAAAATTGACAACCCAAGATAGAGCCACTTGGCTTAGGGAAGCGAGAAAACCCTACCCCGAATAATAGGACGATGAAAGGACAAAGAAGAAGAAGAAAATTAAAATGATAAGCTAAACTAAGAATAATTTCTATTTGAACATGATCATTGATTCATTGCTATAATTTGTACTATGACTTGATGATGGAGAATGATAATTCTAGCTTTTTGTGCTATAATTGGGATTAGCTCAGGAATAAGACTAGTAGTCTTATTCAAAAACAAATACATTTTTTGATATTTTTGTAGTAGTACCATATATAAGCCTAATGTTACTATTAAATTAAAAAATAATAACAAATATCAAATGAATAATGGATCTGTTCGTCTAATGGTACACGAGTTTATTTGTGTTTGGACACATCCATCTTTGATAGAGAGAAGAGTCACATTGGTCTAAAAACACATTCTGGATAGTATTGAAGGAGGAGCGCAGGCGCGCCATCACGCGGCGATCTCGTCAACGCGCATTTGCGAATATTCCTGACGTTTTAATACGCAGCTGCTAATCCAACCTCCGCAACCCAGTACCTGGGTAACACTGGTAAGATTATTTATCAGATTCCTGGGTCTCTAACTACCTGGGCCGGGAAAATTGCTCGCAGAACAGATGCCTGTTGGGACCGAAAGGTTTTGGAGTGGCGACCGCGTACCGGAAGACGCAGCGTGGAAGGCCTCCTACAAGGTGGACCGATGATCTGGTAAAGGTTGCAGGAATCTGATGGATGCGGGACACACAGGATCGTTCATTGTGGCGACACTTGGGAGAGGCCTGTGTCCAACAGTGGACGTCTTTTGGCTGAAATTATGATGATGAACTACCTGTGATGACTGTCGTAGATCACAACTGGAACTTGGAACAAGAAATTGGGCTTACATATGAGCGTATATGCGTTAAGTAATGGATGACCAACTAGTAGTGTGATAAATGATTGAAAATGCTCTTACATCATGTTTCTTATTATTCAGTTTTCTGACGATATTCCGAGTCATATTATATTCTTCACTTTCTCCGTTTTGTATTCCTTTAGCGTTTAAATAAGTCACGCTGAAAATTGAGTTTTTAATTAGAGTTTTATTAAGTGCGAAGTACTAAAAGTTTATGTTAGAGAAAAGGCACTTAAATTTTTAGTAGTTTAGACTTCAACAGTTAACGGTAGCGCTTTACGGAATTGGAACCCTTCTACTACTGAAATAATACTGAAATAATTGGCTGTAAAAGTAATTTTATCTGCAAAGATATTAATCTTTTATTTGACAAATTAATAGGAACATGATTTTTTTTCGAGCGTTAAAAGACTAAAGATTGGATGACGAAATATCATATGACTTAATCAATTAAGTTACTACAGCAACAGAACATTAAAAATCAAATAATGGTCGTTTTAGTAATATTTTTTCTTACAAATCTAAAGAAATTGTGTTATAAAATATAAAATACTTACATGAAACAAAATATCTTTGATAGAAACCAGTGATTCAGTCAGAGTTTGGTCCACATATACATTATAGATACTTGTAGCCATTGTATCATCACCTTTCCTCTAATACGTAGCATCAGTGATACACTTTACTTTGTTCCAAAGACCCCGCATTTATTATGAAAATTATTGTTTTACACATTTGAATCGCATGTCTGGCACAATTATTGAAATGTCTAACAAAAGTTTCTGTATTGTAAATATACACACCATTTTAGCATTATCAGTTCTCGGAATAGAGGTTTTAATGGCGTGAATGAAAGACTCATTGTTTAGTTTCTAACATAAAATGGATACTTTAAAACAAAAATAACATGTTATTACATGTCACAATTTGTATTGACAGAATTATCATGATTTATCTAGGTGTTAGCTTTTATCAGTAAATGTTTAGTCTAGTCAGAATATATAATTTTGTACTTATTTACATATTTATCATACGTACATGCAATTATTTGATTAATGGAATATTGAAGTTATAGTGGTTTAAATTTTGAATGTATATACTCGCAGTTGACCACTGTTTCACCTGATGATAAGCAAAGGTGAGGTCGACGACAAAGTACACGTCTTGCTTATAAGTAACTTAAATATTCATTATTCGTGGCCATTTTTTTTTGGGATGGTTAATCGTGCAATGACTTCTCTCGCTTTGAGCGGAGTGGGAGGTCAAGTTTCATTTGCCCTTCGCGAGCATCGGTCCCGTTGGTGCCCTGCGGTTTGCTGACATCTCTTTGATGAGCATGTGGAACACCACGCGGTTTCATCGACACGCGTGCGGCTATATCCTTCACCAGCATTACTGCTTCGCAGAAGGGGATGACCGCCTGCCATTCCTCCTCGATCCGGACCATCACCTGAACCGCCGGGAACTGCCGGCGCAAGAGGTCACTGCTGCCAATCGTCTTTACGAGGAAACAGCGGTGCTTAGCCCAAGCGCGTATGCTTCACCGTATGGTCCACGTTTTCTCAGGGTGGTTCACACATTGGGGACGCCAGGGTGTTTCTTCCTCTTGAATTTTATGCAGGAACCTCCCGAACTTTCTTTGTTCGATGAGGGCCTGTATGACGCCTCCCTCTCTCAAAGAGGCGACTTACCACCATGATTATGGCATGCCCAAACCAAAGCTTTGGAACGCAAAGGGCAACTGTGACAAAAAGTCTTACACTTCCTGTCACTCTACTCAAATCAATCAAATCAAAAGATTTACCACCGAATAAAAAGTATTCACTATTGACTTTAAAAACGCTAGGTTATAGTTTTCAGAAATCACCGTGGGGAAATTTTCCGCTTTAATTGTATGTATTATCCAATGTTATCCTTAAATATTTTGTACGTTATTTTAACCATATGAAGACATATACTATCTAGATGTACTCGCACAAAAAAAAAAATAGATTCATTTCAAACAGATTTCATCTTATGACAGCATTTAGTCTTGTAGAAAATACTTTTGTCTGCTTTTGAAGAGTCATGCAGTCATGCAAATTTAATAGAAAAGATAAAAATAAAGTTGTCAGGCGGTCGACAGGGCTGAGGTGTGATTGAATTGTTTTTAAAGAATTCTTAAAAATAGAACCTAAACCTGCTTGGGTATTTTTCAATACTTTGATATGTGTATCTCGAAATCCGTCAGATGCATTTTGAAGAGCTTTGGTTTACAGATTAGTATTAGCACAAAAAACTCAAGTCTTAGTGTCAAGCAATATACGATTTACGTCAGTTCTCGATAGCCAAGGTAAGCGGCCGTTTTTCTTTGTCCATCGCCACTACATCTCAATGCATACTCCCATCGGCTGCTAGGAAATATATCGACAGGCCTGTTGGTCTAGTGGTTAGTGACCCTGACTGTTATGCCGCAGGTCATGGGTTCGATTCCCACCCAGGACAAATGTTTGTGTGATGAGCACGATCATTTTGTTCTGTGTCTGGGTGTAATTTATCTATAATATGTATGTATTTAGAAATATATAAGTATGTTTATCAGTTGTCTAGTACCCATAACACAAGCTCTGCTTAGCTTGGGACTAGACGGCGCTGTGAGATAGTTGTGGATTATTATTATTATTATTATTATATCCTATTGTAGTCATAAAGGGGCTATTTGTTTTTAAAAGCCTTAACCTCCTCACTCCGCACCATGTACCCCGTCCTCCTTGCGTCGTATTCCTCAATGCTGAGGGTCGTGACCTCCCGTCTTAACCATGTACAGACTCATTATAATAAGGAGAAATGAAATAGATAATTTAAATATTAGTCGTTATATTTCCAAATTGAATATCATTAGTGCCTTGCTCATCAAATTGAATTAGAACCAGTTCATAGGTTATTATCGCTCCTAGCATCTGGAAAAGAATAATATTTGCAGTCAGTCAAAAATAATGATTGTAACAAAACAAAATAATTATAATTAGTAAAAATATGAATTATAAAATTAGTATTTTTTTTATTATTGTTGATATTATTTTTATGATTTTTTTGTTCATTGTTCATTATCATTTTATTAATAATAATTTAATTACTAAAAATTTTATTTAATTTGTATTACATTTATTAATTAATCATTTAGTAATTGATAAAAGTAAAAATTTATAAAAATATGATATATTTATATTATATTTTTATATTATTTTTATTATTTTTTTTTTATAATATGATTATAAATATAATATAATATATATAATATGACATCACCTAAAATTAATCTTACAGACAATAATTTTATAATTAAGTTGTGCATAGACTCAAGTCTATGTATGTAAGTCTAGACTGGTAGTCTAGACTTCAGTCAGATAATGGCACAAATTAAATGATAGGTATCGATTACTAAAAAAATATATAAATAGTACCTAATAATTTTTTAATTTAATCACTCACGGTTTAGTCAGCTGTCGCCATTTGAAACTAAGAGTGTGAATTTTTTTATCGGAGTTTGATATTGACAAGTTCAAGGTAGAGTTTAGTTACTTTGTTTAATTTGATCGTGTGACTTGCTCTTCTAAGCTAAGAAACCCACAACAAAATCACCCGCTTTTTTTGTATTGTTATATTATGTCAATGTTAGTACCCTAATCTGTTCAGAACGAATGGCTGCCCACTAATAAATAGAGACATATGTACATTTGTATTCCGGTTCGATACTAATAGCGGTACAAACCTATATTTTCATAAATCAACGAACCGACAAAATTCACACATTAATCAAAGCCTAGACTTAGGATCTAACATCTAATGTTCTATTCGAAAAACACTTATTCAATTCCCAACTCTACTCCTACATCACATAGTTCGAATTCCCGTAACACAGAATAAAGATCAACAATAGTTGAAGTATCAAAGCTAGCCAGATCATTTTTAGCTTTAAATTTATTGAGTTAAGGTGCAAATTAGCTTGAAAGTGAGACTAGAACAAAAACAATACAACCTGTAACAAAATAGTTTTGTTTAGATAGAAGAAACCCATTCCGCTGAGGGCGATGTAATCTTTAGTTAGTTGGTCCTGGAGGCGCTCCACCTGCAAGGCGAACTTCTAATTAGAGATGTTATTTATAATATATATTAAATTATAATCCCTGCAGGAAGGAGTATCAGACTTTAACTGACTACAACCAGGCTGCCTTTTCACAGGAGCGGAGCGAGACTGCAGAGCGAAGAAACGGAGAAATATTAACCAATAGGATTGCACAAAATCAAAGCAGCGGAAATTTCGTGCCCCGCTCCTGTGGCAGGCAGTCTGAGCCCCTCGCAAGCCGATTTTAAGTACTTACGTTGCGTCTCTGCAAACGCTTTGCAGAAGCGAATTTGGAAGTTTGATTCCGTGCGGAAATTCCGCATTTGTACGGTTGCAAACCCTAGTCTTAATTGCGGTTACGTGTGCCAAATAGATGGAGGACCAAACGAGCTGAAAGTTTTGGACATTTGCAACATTAAGGATCTGTTTTTTGGTAGATCGTGTTTCTTGCGGGTTAAACTATCCTTGTTTTGAAACATGTTAGTTAGTAATGGTCGAGGTGTGCATTGTATTCAAGTGTTCAGTAATTAGATACGTATTATGTATATGACGAAGATCCAAGCGTTTGTAACGATAAGTTTAAGCTGTTTTCATTTTGTTATGTTATTTATCGGGAACCAATCACGTTTTCGATCTTTTTTTTTTTGTTAGAATTTCGTTTTACCGAAAATTATTACTATTGGCCGAAGTCTTGTCTATTGACCAAAGCTGAAAAGTTTTAGATGAAATGAAATTCGGTCAAATATTTTTCGCACTAGTGATAGGTAACCCATGGCAAATCGATAAAAATAATATCGTGTTCGATATACAAGTAAATCATCCATATTTTCATGTTGGCAATTTGTGGCAGCAAATTCTTGGGCTAGGCCCTGATATGGGCCCTGGTCCGGAGAAAGGAGGAATGGCAGGCGGACGCCTCCTTCTGCGAAACAGTGATGCTAGCAAAGGAGGCGGTGGATCACGACCCAGACTTCCATTCACCGTAAACGTGGGCTTACGGACAACGAAAAATAGATAGCTCACCGCATATGCGTATGACGGTATATGGGAGCTGTAGAATTTTAATGAAAATAGTCTAAAATTTTGCCCAAATTTAATAGGAAACACCTCCTTCTTATGTTCAAAACTCACACAAAGAATTAAAACAAGCAGACCATACTTGCCTCAACGTTATAACAATGAGTATCGTAAGTATACAGATATTTGACAGCGATCTTCGAGTGCGTGTTGACCCCGGCTGCTGCTAGAATGACACTGACCACTCTGATGCAGAGCCAGGCTAGAGATATCATGTAGTAGATCCCTGTGATTATGTCAGTAGATAAACCTTGGCTGAAAACAGAAGATTGACACAGTTGTTGGAAGTATAATTTTAAAATTAAACAAGTAGGTAATAAAACTGTGAAATTTTTTAGCTTAGACACCGTAATAAACCCATAAAGATTTACTGAGGGTGTAATTTATCACGTAAGCAGGCCGAGAGTAGTTTCTTAAGTCTACCTAGCAGGTTCTTTCTGTCTATTAACTAACCTATTTTGTCCCACAGTTGAGCAAAGGCTTTTCTCGTCATTTTCTATACTGAGCTTGGTGAACTTCAAGGGAAAAGTGAATAGGGATTGCAGTCAAGCACTAGTTTATATCAATTAAGAATAAACCTCAAGATAAAGTTTCCGCATAGTATGCGAGAGCATAATTTAGATATCAATTATAAAAAAACTGGGCAAGTGCGAGTCGGACTCGCGCACTGAGGGTTCCGTGCAAACTACAATTCCCGAATGGAGTCTCGAAGATTTTTCTGAATTTGGCAATTTTTTTTTGAGACGTAGTAACAACAAATTTACTTTTTTTAGACTTTTTCCTGTACCCTGAAATTTGGCACAAAGCAAGGTCTTATAGCACGCTATAGGACCTTGCTTCGTGCCAAATTTCAAGATTCTGGGTCAACGGGAAGTACCCTATGAATTTCGATCTTTCAGAGTATCAAAATATACGATTTCTTGCGACATAAACGGCCGTTTCTTTTTTATTCGTTAATTTAGAATTTTGATTTTATCACAGCTTATAGGGACTGTGTTTTAATTTCAACTTGATACCTCCACGCGTTCTTGAGATAAAGGGTCTTGACAGACAGACAGACAGACAGATGGACAGACAACAAAGTGAGGGTTCTGCTTTTTCCTTTTGATTTTGATTTAATAAAACTTACGTGATTCCCAAAAACATCTGCAAGCATATGAAGTAAAAGTTACAGGAACAAGACAGAATGATGATTCCGCCTAGAGCAACGTCTATTTTACGCACAAGCATTGCTTGTCTCACATACGCCTCTCTTATTTTACGCCAAGTATACACTCTGACTGCCTCTGATTGCTGAAATAAAAATTTCATTTTATAGTTTATGTGAAATTTGTGCAAATTTTCATTCATTTGCAATTTTAAACTGCCAACGTACTTGCTTGTACATGTAGCTGTTCTACTCATTTTTTGTAAGTTTGTCGACAAATGCTATTGCAAACATGGATACTAATGAAATTCGCAATAAAGCTATTACATGCATGTTCAATATTAGACACGTTGATTGATGCTCTTCGCATCCAGCAGATTTTCGTGGCCCTCAATAGGTCTACCACCTTAGAAGGCCTTTTAAAAAGTAAATGCGACATAATATTGCAATTAGCCTTCTCTGTAAGACTACAACGATTTTTAAATTATTTATATGTAAATGTTTCATGTGAGATAATAATTAGAACGTGTATACTGTATACTGATATAGAAATCTAACTAAAAATTCCTACCTTATCAGGATCCATCTGCGTCTTATCCAACTTGCATGTTTTAGCAAGACACTCGTTCAGTCTATAATATCTCGAGGTCAGGCCCATACTGATCAGCACGATCAATTGGTCTTGGAAGTTCCACAACAGAGTGGCTATAGTACTGACCAAAACTAGAGGTATGGCAAACCATTCAGAATAATCCTCTGGAATTATCAAAATTTCAACATATTTTTAGGTTTTGCAATGAATACAATATTTCACCACAGAGAAAAATATGGAAAGTACTTACGGCCCATAAAAATGAATCCATGTGAAACAAGAGTGTATCTCTTCAGTATCAAAGATGGCGGACAGTCCAAACCTACTGATGCTACTATACTCACAGCGTGTTCAACTAGAAGTAAATGTGAAAGAGTAAAGATAGAATCAAGTAGAACTGAACACAATATAATACATAATTTTATTCAACTAGGAAATGAAGAAGAATGGCAAGGAAGGTTGAGAAAAGAAATAATTAAATTTACCAATTGCACTAAATGAAATGGAGAACTTAAAGTTGAGCAGTAGACTCTTATTACATAGTAATGTTGTCAATAATCAATTGGGCAATATCATTAATACTTACTTATGGAGCAGAATGTCATAAAGCCAAGTACAAAATGTATCCTTTTCTTCAAATTGCTGTCATCTGGGATTTTTATACCAACTGTCCGTTCCGCTTTAGCCCATATTATAGATATATTTCTTCTCCAGTAGTAGCATAGTTTTGAAGCCGAGATCAACGAGAATATTGATATTGAATAGAAGATGGTTCCAGCTAATCGAGCTGTTATACTGCCTGAAAAAACGTTCGTATTGAGATAGTTTTAAGTTTCATCATCAATTAGGTTATTTCTAAGACCATCATCGTTCCAGCTTGCTAGACATAGACATAGGCTCCTTCTAGCGTCGCCAGATCAACCTGAAATCTTACCCACACTGTCATTTTCTTGTCCACCAGGCTACCGTGGTCCTCATCAGACTGTTGAACTACCTAGTGGGAGAAAATTTCGGCTCCATTTGCCGAATGTTCTGCGAGAAATGTAACTGCCCTGTTTTTTTTTATTTAGTGATTCAATTGTTTAAATAACTTCACTTTTACCTATTATTGACTTTTAATATTAAGTCATGGAACCATTAATAGGTTTAACATTGTTATTGCCAGTCAACTATTTATCTTGTGTCGACTTAAAGATAAGAATAAGATCTGTGCTCACAATACTAGCCCATCAGCAAGGCGATGATCTAGGTTGCACCTGTCTTGCAATTTGAGTATACCTATTTCCTCGAGACTTCTGCAGGAGGATGAAAGTCTATGACCAGTTCGTGTTGCCAGTGATGATATTTTGCTCCGGAAAGTGGTCTCTTACAATGAGCCTCATTAGAAGATTTAAAGTCACCCAAAGAGCAATAGAAAGGATTATGGTTGGAGATTCCTTGAATTGGTGAGGATCGCGGATATCCAACAGATGCGAGACGCATAGAACTGTTCGTTATGGTGACAATTGGGGGAGGCCTATGTTCACCAGTGAACGTCTTTTGGCTGAAACGAATGAATGAACTGCAGGAGCTAATACTGGAAGCTGCATTTAAATTATATTCACAATTATTTGAAGTACGAGTAAATACTCACGATGTCCACTCATGTCTCTAGCAACTCCTGCAAGAGCTCTAATGACTTTCCAAATAGCCAAGAATTCTATGATGATTAAGGATATTAGTATAAGAGTGCTCCACATGATGCTGATGTACTTTCTACATCCAAACACGCCGAACAGAGAAGACCAGAAGAACACCTTTTCCATGATATCCAAAAAATCCTGGTAGTAAAGAATAATAATTAATTACATTAAACTTGTTGGGTTTTCATAAGTCGTGACAGTTTTGTCATGATTTAAGTTGAGCATGAATCTAAAATGCCTATGTGAGTGGAGGCAATTAATGAACTTAAAATGGACCGTTTAATAGATAATATGCCAAATCGGGGAATCTGAGATAGCAAATAATGCAAAAATATTTTGCCAGAGTTTCGGGATTGTTCAAACAAGTTACTGTGATCCTGGAACCCTAAGAGTAACATAAGTCGATTCTAGTCTGTAAAAGTCTCAATTTTCTTCTCAATCTACAAAAAACGGGAGGAGTTATTTGATAATTGCACACCGAAAAAAGAAAGTATATTATAATATTAACATATAACTTAAAAGGAATATATATATACAAACTAAAAATAATAATATTTACAAACGGCTCACAAAGAACTTATTGGGCATCAAAAAATTCATCCACATCGATGTCAATGGGAAAAGTGCCCAGAAAGTGTTAACAAAGACGACGTTAGCAGAAGCATAATCAACCTTTTAATATTCCCACAGCTGGAACTCAGACCACCACGCTAGTCCAGTGTAGTTTAGTGAGTGTCATACGTCTATAAATTTATGATTCACGAACATACTGCGTGCTGTCCAAACGATGTTTTTCTTCACCGTATTGAAAGGAGTGGAAATGAAATATACAAAGTAAAGCACTTGCCTAGAATTGAACATGTGACACACAACTTGTAAGTCGAGGCCGATACTACCAGGCGACTCCTCCTTGCGTCGTATTCCTCAATATTGAGGGTCGTGACTTGCCTGCTTCATCATTTTCATTGTTATATCACCAGGAGACTACAAACCACCATAGTGGGGTGGAACCTACATAAATTGGGATAAGACTAAGAAAATAATGATAAACTTGTTCATGAGCTTCACTTTGAAAGGATTGGAAGTGGTTAAAATTATGTATAATGCGATCCTCTTCTTCTTTAATAGAAGTACTAAATAGCATTAGAACAGTAGAGAAAATGTAAGTCGACAAAAAACCAAAGAAACAAATGAAAAATACTTACGTCGTGAATTGGTTGTTCAGGTAAAAGCAAAGTATTTTTAGTCAAAAATGGGTTAAACTCTTGCCCAGCCATTTTTAAGGAAAAATACAATCACAGCAATAAATCAAAGTCACCTTGTGGCTATAAATCAGTTACTTTATTTCAATAGCGCCACGGAAAATACTTATTAAAGTGAAAATTATAATTGATTTTTGATATAGGTTAATTGGTTTCAATTTATCGGTAGACGACCAGTTCAGTTCGAGCTCTAGTATATTAATGACTGTAGATTTATTTAAAAAATGATTGAAAGTTAAGTACAAAACCTTAATAAGCTAATGAGTGAGGAAAATACTTCAGTGATTTAAGTGGTCACTGTAGTCAGTACGAATTCAATTCTTATCACCGTCTTCTTGAAAGACCACCACTAGTTAGGCCAGTGTTTACTCATATAAAGGTTCCATAAAGGTTCTAAAAAGTTTCCATAACCTTGCAAATAAAAATATTTCCGATGGACCAATTTAAACTGGACTCAGACTATTTGCGAAACAAGCACGCGATATGATCGTCCGATTTGTTTTTATCAATAATGTGAAATCATGCAGGTTGATTAACAATTTAATGAGGTGACGGATTATTGACATAGGTCACGATGGCTAGAGAATTCTAGAACATTAATATTTCGACGATATTGATCATGGACTTAGGGCGTTTGATTAATTGAAACTGTCGACTAATTTCAAAACACGTTAAAATCTAATGTTAGTTTTTAGATTAGTTAAGTTAGTAGGTTATTATTTAACATTTTGAGCTTTATAGTACCTTAAATTGACTATAAAAGTACAAACCGGCTTCCAGTTCTAAGTTTTTGCTCTTGATTTTGCTTAAGAAATCGTTTCAAGCTCAAAAAAGTTACCGTAGTTCTACAACGTAAAATGCAACTGAAGAACACAAGTGGATTTTAAGCAGTACAAGTCAGACACACCCTTTTGACATCTCTCCATTCGACAGTTGGAGAATCCATTTGATGATTTAACACCTCAAAGAAATTCTTATCTAGATTTGAAACATGCGTGTATAGTATTATAGATACTTCTGAACATCATTGTTGTGGTATTTATTACGTTTCAAATTATCTTCGAGAGTGGTAGGTTGACATTGTAGTTTTACATCCGGATAAAAGTCTGTCTTCCTTCACTCTTCAAATCAAATTCTAAGCTATTATTACAATTAAACCTTTTAGCTCTTTTGAATAGTTAAGGAGTCAGTTTTACTGCATTTGTGTTATAAGTTTATCCTGATATAGCCTAGATACTGAGTATCACCTTTACCATTGACTGACCACTGACACGCCGCTACGTAACTAGTGGACTGAGGAACTTATCTGAACATTATACCTATTTTTTTTTTTAATTATTATTGAATGGCTCGCGTTTGACTACTATCTCACCTGATGGTAAGTGATGATGTGGCCGACGATGGAGCACGCTTGCCTAGAAGTAACCTATTCACTCGCGACTTAAAGACCCCTAGGTTGTAGCTATCAGGAAACACAGACTCCGGCAGGGAATTCCACTCTTTAGCTGTACGCATAATGAATGTGTTTCCAAAACGCTTTGTACTAATGGGTGGGATATCCACATGTACCGATGGCGCAGCGCCGTACGCCTAGTGGTCCGATGATGGAACGGACTTGGCGGAATTAAATTGTGCAATTCCAACGCACACTCAGGGAAGTGTAATCGATAGAAAATATACATACTTACAATACTCTTCTCTCCTCCCCTAAATCTGCCTTGGCGCGTCTGGCATGTTAGCCGAGAGCAGAGTTGATGATTTTTATACTGTGATATGTTGGTTTTATGCTGTGCTTAGAGTATCATTAAATGCAAGACTGACTTCAGTTTACCGTACACTTTATGTGAGAAGCCATACATAGGGTACCTACACCTGACAGACATACCTGTACTGATGAGTTGTACAGGTAAACTGGAGCGTGTATGTAGCACAACTGTGCAGGTTTCCACACAAGCTTACCTGACAGGTAGGTATAATTGTACAAATGAAGCCATTTTGTTATTAATTTATTTTTTTGTCATTTTTATGTTAGATGAATTGAACCTGATTTTATTATTATTTATTTATTATAATCTTTATTGTACACCAAATAAACAAAAATACAGGACAAACATTTAAAAGAATAAGTACACATTGGGCGGTCTTATCGCACATAGCGATCTCTTACAGACAACCTTTGGATGGACTGAGAGAAAGGAGATAGATTAAGGGTTGTCAGTGTACAAACATATATATCAAAGAGAAAGGTAATGTTCCTTCACCATCTTTTAAATGTTGGTAGCGTTTGAGCACGCCTTACTTCTAAGGGTTACGCAAAGATAGGATAAGGGTATTATCATCATCATTTCAGCCGATACACGTCCACTGTTGGACATAGCCCTCCCCCAAGATTTTAATATATTTATTTTTAATCAGAATCAATG
Organism: Mythimna albipuncta; assembly: GCA_929112965.1. NCBI lineage: Eukaryota > Metazoa > Arthropoda > Insecta > Lepidoptera > Noctuidae > Mythimna > Mythimna albipuncta. Next base: position 18,825,857 of record OV815962.1, read on the forward strand.
ACTGTTATTTCATTTTCATTCTTTGTATTCAAATTGATAAAAATTGATTGTAAAGCTTGAAATAAATACATTTATTGTTACTATTTATAGGCCTCTCCTAATCGCCGCCTACCTAAAGAAAAGAATAAGGATACAAAATAAAACACCAATACAGTTCAAATCTATACTCCAATAGCATTCTTAGTCAGATTAAGTTGTCCTTCATCAGTACCTTTGTCATCAAATTGAATCAGGACAAGTTCGTAGGTGATTATCGAACTGGCCATCTGTAAAGACAAGTTTGATTAGATTCTTTGTGTTGTGGAAAAAGTATACAGGGAAGTCGTTTCTGATTTGTTCGTTTATTTAGTTAAGAAGTGTGGTTCTCTTTGTGTGAGTTAGATAGTACTGGCCAATGGCTTCGCTTGCATGAAAATAGACTCTTAATAAACTGGTAGCAACTTGGCGCGTCATGGCGGCATTGTGCATGCGTGCAAAAACTGTAGCCTCGAAATCCCACGAAGGTAGGCCAGCAAGGAGGTTCGCCGCCTTCGCAGGAAACCGTGCGGTATCCCCGCATAATCCAGATGGCCATAACCCTCTCTCTAGCATGCGTTCAGCTTAGCCACCGGTCGTTTTCGCAGTGATGGCGCCCGAACCAGCTTCTCATAAAGGGCCATGGACCGAACGATTTCTGCGTTTAGGCTCAGGTAGCTCTCATTTATAAATGATTTGTGGTATAAAAACCCAATCGTGGTTTATGCTAGCCTATGTGCATCAGCTGTCCTATTTCGTCTATTTTATAGAAGCTGTGTGTACAGTAAAGAATATGAATATGAATGATTGCTAATCATTTACGCAAGAACCGATACTGAACCTGTAGTAAAATACTTTTACTCAAAATGAAGAATCCATTTCCACTAAGCGCGACGTAATCTTTAGAGAGTTGGTTTTGGAGACGCCCTACCTGCAAAATGAAAGGCCACTTATCATACACATAATTTGTTGTGTCGATAATCTTGTCGACACTAAATTGAAACATCACTATTTTTTTTTTCTTTTTGACATATTATCTACTACTATGCAGCATCGCAATATTACAGTTTACTGCGCGATTGAATCATAAAATATTTAATACAACCCTAAGAAATCAACTATCGGGCAGTTATCCGGATCAGATTAGGATCTGGCCCGGGTAACTGCCCACAGGGCTACCGAAGGCTTCTATATCTGTCTTCCGACTGTAGGCAGTTGAAGGAAGACAGGTAACCCTTTTCAATTGAGGTTTACGAGATTTTACACTCTGTTCCTCATAACTCTAAACCTCTTTTAACGGTGTCTGTTTAGAGGTGAACGTTAAAGATTGATTGTTTTTATGCGTTTTTTTTTTTTATGACAGATATCTTTGTTCTTTATTAGGAAACTTCTTCCAAATTGAAAATTCAAAAACGTTGATTATGTTGAGAAGCCTTTTCTACTCGCTTATCGGCAACATCGAGCATGATTTAAAAGCTTTTTTTTTTCGATGGATTCATCGCGATGTTTGACGAAGACGCAACACGAAAAAAGAGAGTTGACGCCTGAAAACTTTGTTAGAATTCGTATCCGAATGCTAAATGCTCAATGATTTGTTCGAATATTTCATAAAACTTGTTTCTGGAAATACATGTTTTTTTTTTTAATCTTTAAAAGTTTTTGAAAAAATAAAAATGACATTCCGAATCTCGATTAAATGTGCAAGGCTTCTATGGATATATTTTTTTATAATTAATATACGAGCATATTATGCTAGGCCAAAATTCACATAAATTAGCTGATTTTTAAAGGTTTTTCATTTTATCTATATAATTTATTATTTTGATTTCCATATAAGCATAAATAATATCCACAAGATATTTGTATATCCAAAATATCTGGAGAAATATGTGCAATAACATCATAATCATTTTCATTTTCATTTTCTACACCAATAGCAGAATCGTCTCAAAACTTCTGTCCTTACTTTATATAAATATATATATTTAGTATATATATTATATTAAATATATATGTATTTGTATTTTATCTATAATTATGTATATTTTTACTCTTGTTTTAATACCAAAATTTTCTTTTTGTGCGCCTACCATATTGTCTCTTCACCACCCTAGGTTGACTGGTAGAGAATGCCTAAGGCATTAAGTCCGCCTATGTACTTTTTCTTGCATAAAGGCTAAATAAATAAATAAATAATCACGTAAGAGCGGTTTTATGAAAATGTACCACTAGTTCATCATTTTAGCCGATAGACGTCCACTGTTGGACATAGGCCTCCCCCAAGTGTTGTTACAATGAACGATCTTATGCGTCCAGCATCCATCGGATTACTGCAGCCGTCACCAGGTCATCGGTCACCTTGTAGGAGGCCTTCCAACGCTGCGTGTTTTGTTACGAGGTCACCACTCCAGAACCTTTCGGCTCCAACGGTCTTAAACCATAAGTAAGTTAGAAGAACATTACCTCAACATTATAACATTGAGTATCATGGGTGTAAATATGCTTGAGAGCAAGTCGAGACTGCGCGTTGATGTCAGAGGCTGCTAGCACGACGCTGATGACCCTGAAGCACAGCCAGCTGAGGGAGATGAAGTAGTAAGCTGTTCTTATTGGGTCGGTGGCCTGACTTTGTCTGAGGACAAAGACAATAGAATTATGGATGATTTTGCATTAATGTAAACAAGGAGGAAAATTTTGGGAAACTACAAAAAATATGTTCTAAGGGTAACTTTTTTAAGTAAATATTCTCAAAACAATTCTCCACTAGTACTTATACAAAATTTGATGAGTCAACTAATTTTTAAATCCTCTTCTGACACCTCTTCTATAGCATTTTTAAACGCTGACAGCACACTTTCCGGTGACGAAAACCCATTTCGGCAATTTTTTTATTTTAGATTGTGGGATTGCTGTGAAGAACCAGCGCGGCTGTGAAGCATCAAAGGCAACTAACTGAGGGACCACGGTTTTTTTTTTCGATGGTTAAAAATCATCCAGATGACATCGTCCACCCTTTGGCGGAGCGGGAGATAGTGTCAGACTCTTTCTGACTAAAAAACTCACCCTGTTCCTTCGTTGCCTAAATACAGGGGCCGAGCCTTGCTTTCAGAAATAGACCCTTGGCCCCAGTAGGCTTCGACCCTGCTGGGCCCCTACGGTTGCTGACAATTCCTTGAAGCGCGCGGAAACAGTACGCGCCTTGGACGACTTGGGCTCGGTTCGGACGGTTACCAGACGGTCGGACAGTAAGCTACCCATTGCTCGCCGTTCACAAGCCCAGTACGGTGGCCGGAAATCGGAATCAGAATCCCAGTGGCAGCTGGGGCGTGAGCGCCGTTGCTTGATGTGGTCAGCCTCCTCCTTTACTAAAATGACTGCTTCGCAGAAGGAGGCGACCGCCTGCCACTCCTCCGGAGGACCACGGGTGGGTCAGTAAAACTCCTACTCCTACTCACTTGACACAGAAAAAATATTTGATGATGGTTTGATTTTCTCCCCAAAAAGAAGACCAAATCTTTATTGGAATGAAACTTGTTTTAGCACAGACCTTATAGACGCCTAATATAAACAGGATCTTAAACCACCCATATTACACCGTATAAATCAAATGTGATAAATGTCTACAGCTGTTCTTAGCATTACACATGTTAAGTCCCATTACACAGGTTCGTGTGAGCCTACTTACGATGTTTTTCTTACACCATTCGGCCCTAATGATGGATTAAGTGCCGGCACAATGTTTGTTAGTGAAGAAACTTGGTGCTTACGTACTATTTACTAAGTAAGTACTTTGATAGAAGTTTTGTTTTTGTTAGGAGGTGAAAATGACATAGAGTTCTTGTAAGTAAGAATTACTATTTGTTGTACTTTACTGTCTGAATTATTTATTTAGGGATCTTCTGTGCTGTACTTCTGTTCTCAAAATTTTGACGTTGACCTTTACGACGAGTGGTAGACCGTGGGTTTAACCCACGGCACTGGGCGTATTACTTTGTGTAATTTAGGTGATGAAAAATATTGTGAGGGAGCCAACATGTTCTAGAACAAACATATCTAATTGGAGATATTTGGAACATCCATCAACCCGTACTGGGATCTCGTGGTAGATTACGACCTATTTTCTCCTCTAAGGAGATGAACGATGCGAACATTTTAAGGTGTATTACTTTTTTTACGCGAGTAAACATGGTCTTTAACTAACACCTAAAAGTCCAAAACTCAAGTTTGCCAAAGAGCAAAGGAGCGCAGAATACTAGATAAGTGTTAAATTAATAGATTTGAGTTCAAAACACTATCCTACGCAACAAAACCAGGATGGTTTATGTAGCTCAAAAAGATGCTTAAGTTAAATAGGACTGGGCAGAATGTGCCTGTTATATACCCAACAAATTTTGGGAACAAAATTGTTGCCCTAAGACAGTGAATTGGGGTTACAGAAGACTACCAATGAAATAGCGAGCCAAATTAGACAGATTTCACCAGAACTGAAAGGATGAAGCAATGGAACGCAGAATACTAGATGTTAAATTAACAGATTGAATTCAAAACACTATTTATCCTACGCTACAAAACCAGGATGGTTGATATGGATCTAAAGGATACTTAAGTTAAATAAGACTGAGCAGGATGTGCCATGGTTGGTGTGCTAAGACATTGAGATGGAGTTACGGCAGACTACGAGATAGCGCATTGAACTAGACATATTTCAACAAAACTGAAAGGAAGAAGCACGGTTCCACGAAAGATGTACATCCACACAAAATATTTTGGGAACATATTCATTGCGCGTATAGCTAAGGAGTGGGAATCCCTGCCAGAGCCTGTACCAATAGCTGCAACCTAGTTGTCTTTAAGTCAAGAATTATTAGGTCATTTCTAGGTAAGCGTACTCCATCGTCGACCACATGATCGCTTTTCAACAGTCAAGATAGTGGTCAAGCGAAAACTATAAATAAATTAAAAAAAAAGATAGAAAGAGTGGAAACAGTGCCTTGTCCAAGAAAGGGACAGAAAAGACAAAAAAAACTTTGTACGCACTAAGTATCATTCGGATCCACGCAGTAATTTATGTGTAATTGTACAACAAACATACACACTTACAAATCTATAAAGTTAATCAGTAGAAACGTAACAGTTAGAATCAATGACTTGAAGCTTTCAAACATCATCATTTTTTTTTATATCTGTTACAAACTAGTACTTGACTGCGATCTCGCCTGATGGTAAGCAGTGATGCAATCGTTGATGGTGAGGCGCACAATATGATCATCATCATCAACAGCCTTTTTATTGTTTCCAATGCTGGGACTCAGGCCTCTTCTCTAGGAGAGGGAGTGGGCCGTAATCCACCACGCGGGCCCAGTGCGGGTTGGTGAATGTCATGTTTTCAAACGTTTCATTTAATTTAATGTTGAACTTAGCAGATGGCTAAGTTCTTGTTGAACAGTAGATATTTTTGCCAGTTACAACAGCTGCAGAAACACCGCATGGGTCTCGTTTACTTTGGACGTGATCTACGTGTTATCGCATTGCACCAATAGCACAGAGGTCGAGTTTAAACATTTTCATATTATACCCTTTTTTATGGTAGGAAAAAATCATGCATTGATATCCCCCGCTCTTGAGCGGAGCGGGAGATAGTGTCAGACTCTTACTGACTAAAAGACCCACCCCGTTCCTTCTAGCCTTCATACCGGGGCTCGAGTGCCCTTTCGGATAACCCTGGCCCCAGTGGGCTTCGACCCGGCTAGGTCACTGCTGTTGCTGACAACTCTTTGAGGCGCGTGGGAACAGTGCGCGCCGTCGACCACATGGGCTTGGTCCGGACATTTACCGGCGGTTGGACAGTGAGCTTTCATATTATACCCGGAAATGTTAATTCAGCCAACTATCTGTCTCTTTACATTAAAATTACGTAAGATCAACCAAATTTTTTGACGTGCATGCGTTACGTATGTGATTAACGTATTTTTGTGTGGAATACAGATAGTTGGGCTGAGTTTGGGTGTCTTGTGTATTTAAGTGACTTTATACACCGTTAAATTTTAATCGTTTTAATCCTGTGGAGGGTCGATGGTCATGTACCGGACATGAAACACTATCGATTTGTAAAGATAAAATAAAAAAAATAAAGTTCCTTTTTTTTAAAAGTAACGTATTAACCCATTAATGGTCAAAATGAAACTGTAAGGATTTTTTTGAAAATGTGTTTATTTTTCTATTAAAAGGAATACAAAGGAACAAGTGATTATGAAAAAACCAAGAAAATTATGTTTTTCAGGAATTTGTAAGGGTGTTCCCAAATTGGCACAGTGGCCATTTAAGAGTAGTATATTTTTTTATTTATAATAATAATAATAATAATAAAATCGTTTATTTATAACATAGGGCACATTTACAATAAAGTATTTTAAATATTAAAAAGAACACAGTTGCTAATTTGCCTGAACTAGGATGAACCTGTGTTTCAGGCTAGAGAGTGCTAAGCAGATACAAAAAAATAAATTAACACTAAATATAACTATTTTAATAACTTAACGAAATTTAGAGATACAGCGTGTTTTATTTACAAACAGTAAGTAGGTCTTCTGTCTCTATATAAGATAAGCTTAGGAAATATTGGAGAATCATTTTTTTACATTTATACTTATTTAATTGGTAGATACTTAATTTCCTATTTAATTTATTGTACAGAAATGGGCCTAAAAAAGAAAAAAATCTTTTTACAAATACATATTTTGAGGATGCATTAGAATGGCAAACAATATCATTCCGTCTCTTATTAGTGATTTCAGCGTTGTAGGAAAGCATGGTGTGCTGTTTTAGTACTAAGTGCATTATGAAAAGCTGGCGAACAGAAAGCACGTTACAGGATTTGTATAGCTGATCTGTAGGATAGAGAAAGGGAAGGAAATTGGCTACTTTTAAAATTGCTCTCTGGGCTCTTTCAAGAGGCAGTAGATGCGTTTTAAGTGCTCCACCCCAGGAAGTGATACAGTATTGGATTACAGATTGTCCTAGGGCTAAATAAATTTGTGTCACCAATTTTGGATCTGCGATCGCTCGCAATTTTTTAAAGACATAGATTAATTTGCGCACTCTTTTAACTAGACTTTCAATGTGTGGTCTGAAAGAGAGCGTTTCATCTATTATGACCCCGAGATATTTGATGTCGTGTGTTTTTAAGATACAGGGACACTCACACATGCTGGATGATCGGAATCCACATTTATGGGCATACAGATGAGAGTTATCAGTGTTAAATTGAGGACTACGCATGCAAAAGTGAATATATTTTGTCTTGTCAGCGTTCAATGTTAATAAATTGTTTTGAAGCCAATTAGTCACAGTGTTGAAACCCAATTGAGCGTATTCGTATAATTCGCTGCTAGTTTTTGCGGTAAATATTAAGGCCGTGTCGTCGGCATATGAAACAATTTTGCCATGTTTAATATTTAGGTTACATAAATCGTTGATATAGATCAGAAATAGGGTAGGGGCCAGGATACTTCCTTGGGGAACACCATATCCAGAGCTTATTTGCTCATCACTCGTAATATTGTCTATTTTGACACATTGATATCGATCATCTAAGTAGTCAGCAAAAAGTTTTAGCGGTGTGCCTCTTATTCCTATAGCTTCTAGTTTGTTTAATAATAAAGGAACCGATACCGTGTCAAAGGCCTTCGCTAGATCAAGAAATACCCCCAGGGTCTGTTGTCCTTTACCGAGTTCTTCAGAGACGTAATCTGTCAGCCTGTGTACTGCATCAGCTGTAGATAATTTGGCTCTAAAACCAAATTGCGCTGAGGATAAGAGCTTATTTTTTTCTAAATAGTTAATTAGTCTATTGTTTAATATTTTTTCTAGTATTTTTGAAATTGAGGAAAGTATCGATATTGGCCTATAGTTATTTACTAAATCTTTGTTTCCGGATTTAAAAACAGGGATTACAACTGCTTTTTTCATAAATCTAGGGAAAACTCCCTCAGAAAAACAGATACGAAGTATATGCGTCAAAGGCGGAACAAGGATATGCTTACAAAGTTTTAGGATCTTATTACTAATATTATCCCAACCTACTGCAGAATCATCTTTTAGTCCACAAATGATTCGAGTAACTTCGTCTTCGTCAGTATCCAGTAAGCCAAAAGAATTTAGGGTATACCCGTTTCTTAAATCAAGCGAAGGTCTTTGGACACAGTCTTGTGTTGGAATCTGTTCGGCAAGAGTTTTCCCAACATTTATAAAAAAGTTGTTAACGTGGTTAGCTGATGAATGAGGTGAGGGATTAATAAGCAGTAAACTCGAATTAGATTCACGTTTTTTTGCCATATAAGTGACATTTTTAATGTGTTTCCAAAGCTGCTTACTGTTGTTTCCTGCTTTAGCTAATTCATTTTTATCGTAGTTATTTTTCAAGTTCTTCAAGAGGTTATTGCAAAAATTCCTGTATCTTTTATAGGTAGTTTGTATGATTGGATTGTCAGGGTATTTCTTAGCTCTCTGATGAAGTTTATCCCTCTGTCTGATACATCGAATCAAGCCCGGAGTAACCCAAGGTTTAATGTTATACAGTTTTTTGTTTACGGAAGAAATAGTCGTGTTACGTAATATTGCAAATTGAACATGATTTATTAAGTACGATAAAGCAAAATTAGCGTCAGCAGTATTGTAAACTGGGTTAAAGTCAAGATTGCGTAAATCATTTTCGAGTTTATTTGTGTTTAGTTGCGTTTTGGTCCGAGGACGATTTTGCTTAGGCAGCGTTAGGTTTAGGTGCAGTAGGACAGCGTGATGGTCTGTAATTGTCGAGTTAGCAACAAGTGTAATGTAAGATAAGCTAGATTTAATCATCATATGATCAAGGCAGGAACCGCTTTGATGAGTAGGCAAAGAGTGAGCGGGTAGAAAACCATGGAATGAACAGATATTTAGATAGTCTTGGGTCCCTGCATCGCAATTATCAGAGTTTATGTTTATATTTATATCTCCCGTTAGTATAACATTCTTATAGGTGCACAATGATTGAAAAATTTGATTTAAGGAAGCGTGAAAAGTTTCTAAGTTTCTAATAGAAGGTGATCTATACATAGCAATTATTGCTGTGGTTGTACCAACTTTGATGATCAAGCAATTACTCATACAGTCCTTTAGAGGAACTTCTTCGACTGTGACGTCTATAGTTGCCTTGGAATAAACAACCACACCGTCATTTTGGTTGTTGTTTATTGTGGTGTAAAATAAGTTATACCCAGGTATTTCTGGGAGGTTGGCCTGACGATCACACAACCAGCACTCAGTTAGTACCAATATATCACACTCTAGGTTTAGTCTATGAAGAAGAAGGTTAAAGCTATCTATATTTTTATAAATACTGCGAATATTTTGGGTTAGTATGGTTAATGACATTTGAGTGTCGGAAACATATTGTCTGCACTCCTCTACCTTACATTGCTTTGAAACCGTTACAAATGTATTATCTATATCTGTTATTAAATTACTATCCATAAAATAAGAAAAATATAAACAATAAATTAAGTCTAAAATATACAAATATATATGTGACGCTCTTAGGCGCCTTCATAGTCAATAGAATTTATGTACCTGTTTTCGGCAGATTTTTTAGCGGGACACTCTGGATCTTCATTTAAAACATGGTTTTTCAATGCACAGTGTTTTCTTGCATTTCTTGCAGCCCCAGAGGCTTTTATTTTGACAAATAACACAGCGTATCCGTTTCGGAAGCTTTTCAGGTACGTGATCAACGCCATCAAGTTGCAAACCACCTATGTTAGACGATAAAGGACGAGCAGTCTCTCAGGGACGATTGCTTTAGATAAAATCTGGCTATGCTTCGTCGAAACAGTAGTTGATCCATGGGTTCATTCCTAGACTGTACATGTAATCGCCAAGCATTTGTTATGGTCATATCAATCATGTAGGTATATAGTACCCACCACCATTTTTGCCATGAACACCGATTCTATACAGTGAAATGGACTTATCCATTTCACCTACTCCACCCATGCCTTTATTATAAGTTTGGAATAAATGTGGGATCTTTCTTCATCTATGGATATATTTTCGTGAAAAACATTCCACTGGTTACATTTTTTCATAAGCATATCCGCAAGTTTTCTCACCTCGAATATTTTATCGGCAGTATTTGGAGCACCGTTATTATCGACAAGGTGTAGATTCCTCTTTATTTCTCTTTATCTATAACTGGTCATTGCGTTTGATACTGCATGGACTCCGATCCAATGACCAATACATATGTTCTCTAGGAAGTTTTCGTATAATTAGATACTTACGATTACGCCAGCCGTAGCCGTAGTCGATGTTGATGAACTTGGGCTAGTTGACTGATCACCTGCTTCTTGAGATACAGTTGATCGGATTCGAGCTCTTTTTGTGGCTCATCATCGCAGCTATCGGAAAGAACACCCTCATCGCGAACAAATACGTCTATATATCCGGGTACATCATTTGGCAAGGTAGATAATACATTTTCATTATCAAAACCTTCTTCTTCGTCAGGTGGTGGTGGGTGGGGTTCTGGTGGAATTATGGCCAAATCATACTTCAAACCGTCATTACTGTCTTCAGCAATAAAGCGTAAGGCCTCTTCTAAGCCCTCGTAGTCGTTACTAGCGTCAAATATTCTTCTGCGATTCATTTTCGAAATTTGCAAAATCAAGGAAAACGAACCTCACTTGTGGCCACTGTACCCAAATTGGCACAGCAAAATTTAGGATAGGACAAAAGCTTACATTATTGTTATATGTAACTGAAAAATGTTGTAAATCATTCATTATTTATTAGTTTCAAATAATATAAGGAAATATAATGGTTATAGTATCTTGTTAATAATATTATTTAAAAATAATGTACATACCTCTTCGCGTGTCCAGATATGGAATTTCAACTAATAATTATGAATACACCACTACTTATAACAATAGGGTCATATTGTACATTTATTAACAGCACTTTTAACTACTCAAAACAGTACTCGCATTTCAACTGGTGTTAACATTTTTCATTCTACCCTCAATTATTAAGTGTTCCCAAATTGGCACAGCAACCACAAATGGGTTAATTTAGTTACAATCGCAATATATACGTTCAACTAAATTACGGTTAGACCGCCAAAACAGTTGCGACTTCCGTTGCCATCCAATATTTGTACAGAGTGCTTGTCGTGCCATGGATTTATTAAAAATATTGTGCAATCACGAAGAATTAGAAGAAGACAAAAAGAGAAGCTGGGTGTCTCCACTAAATAGACTGATTTGCGCAAAGTTGTAATCAAGAGTATAAAGGTAAAATCGCTTAACCACTACTTTAGTCGAAAATTAATTACCTATTCAACTTATTGTACGTGCAATAAGTTATCCGTTTAATTTTCGACCAAAGTGGCGGTTGAGCGATTTTACCTCCCACTGTCTATATGAACATTTATGTGTTTATTTATTTATTTATTAAATCTTTATGCACATAAAATTGTACAAAGGCGGACTTAATGCCTTACGCATTATCTGCCAGTCGACCTTAACGTGTTGCAGAAACATAAAATGGCAGGTGCTACAATAAAAAAAAAAAACACGTGACGTCGTCATCGTCGTCGTACGTTATGTGTTAATCTATAAACATTTAAAAACTACGCCTACATATTATTTTTCCTAGATAAAACTTACGTAATCAACAAAAACAACTGCAAGCATATGAAGTAGAAATTGCAAAAGCAGGACAGTATAATGATACCGCCGATAGACCCGTCCACCTTGCGAACTAACATCGCTTGTTTCACATATGCTTCTCTCAATTTGCGCCAGGTGTACACATTTGTAGCGTCGCTTTTCTGAAAAGGAAAAACGAAGAATTGGAACTCAATGTAATGGAAACCCGGCCGCAAAAAAACACTAAAAAGTTCGAAACTCGTTTAGATTTTAAAGAGTGATGCAGTTAGTGGAATTTATTTTGGTTCAATCATAGATTTGATATTTGCATCTTTTTTTTTTATGGTGGGAAAAATCATGCATTGACATCCCCCGCCCTTGGGCGGAGCGGGAGATGGTGTCAGACTTTTACTGACTAAAAGACCCACCCCGTTCCTTCTAGCCTTCATAACGGGGCTCGAGCGCCCTTTCGAATAACCCTGGCCCCAGTAGGCTTCGACCCGGCTGGGTCCCTGCTGTTGCTGACAACTCCTTGAGGCGCGCGGGAACAGTGCGCGACGTCGACGACTTGGGCTTGGTCCATATTTGCATCTGGTTACTTATGACTTGTTTCAAACTTTTTAACTAGTTTTTGCGATTAGATTTTTTTTTATATTTCCTCCATTTTAGTACATACATATCATACATTGCGTTGTTATAAAAAAAAATTGGAATAAAAAATCTGCTCATTTTTTTAAACGTACTTGGTATCAAAACTAAGAAAAATCTAATGACATCTCTCAAACCAAAATGCAACCAGTCGTTTAAGCTCTAGGGCATGCCAAAGAAATATAATTATGTACCATCAAAAACACTTCCACCTGATCACTGCTAAGTTCATTTTTGCTTGCACTGAAAACGAAACTTTCAAAAGGTTTGGTTTGACGCCGTGACGGAGGATTCAAGCGAATTTTTTTTTAAATAGTCAAGTAGAAATGACCGCGATGATATACACACACGAGAAATAGCCCTGCTTCAAAAAATTAATGGTATCGCTAGCAACAAAATTGACCCTGTTACAGACAAACCTTGTGAAGGACATTACGGATGTAATATGTGTACCTACGCTTAGTTTTAAATAGTGCTCCGGTTATATTAATTTATGCAGATAACTTAAAAAAAAGGCCAATAAGAAATTAAGACAAAATTATTCGACAAATATTAGAATATACATTGATTTTCAGGACTTATAAAAATATTAACATATGAAATCAAAAATGATAAACTTGATGCTAACTTCGCGTTCGGAAATCTCGAAGTCTTGAATCTGCAAACTGAATTCATAATCTGAAAACTTTGACGGCATGGTTGGCACAGTGATTGAGCGATTGGCTGATACGCCGGGCATCGTAAGTTCAATTCCCGTAGCGGATAAATAACTGTATGCCCTACAGGTAGTTGTTTCAGGTCGGGGTGTCTTGTTTGTTTGCGTGTGAGCTTACGTGTTTGTAAACGCATCCACGATACAGGAGTAATTCTTAGTGTAGATGCTGCGGATCTTCATAAAATAACATTATTTTGTCATTCGACTGTCAACTGTCAGTCAACTTGTCTACTTGATTAAATTAATTAATTCACTGTCAGACACCATCATCATCATCTACCTTTAGGTATTATTCCCATACTACCTGAGCTCGGTTCAATATGTTTTTCCATTTTTTTTCTGTCAACCGTCACGCCATCACTTTTGTTTTACTCACAAAATGAAGATATCCGCAGGAAAACTAAGGTTGCCGACATAGCACAAAGAATTGCCAAACTTAAGTGGCAATGGGCACATTGCTCGCAGAACAGATGGCCGTTGGGGCCGAAAGGTTTTGGAGTGGCGACCGCGTACCGGAAGACGCAGTGTTGGAAGACCTCCTACAAGGTGGACCGATGACCTGGTGAGGGTAGTGGGAAACCGATGGATGCGGGACGCATAGGAACGTTCGATGTGACGGCTCTTGGGGGAGGCCTATGTCCAACAGTGGACGTGTATCGGCTGAAATGACTACTCACATGATCTAATCATAAATTTTCTTTAGCTTTTCTCTCTTTCTCTATCTACTATTAAATAACGTACAGTATATAAAATGTCTGGACTCTCACATCTCTGTTTTTTTCATGTGCTTTTTTCTTGTTAAACCGTTTTTTTCTATTTGGTTATACCGTACTTACAAGAAATTCCAGTATATCTACAGTTCGTAATTATTCTGATGAAAAATTTCATTGAGCACAGGCAAAACTCATAATTGGTGAGCGTTTACACCATTTGAAAAGTAGTAGTTATAACTACCTCCGAAATTCATGTTTTATTTATTATATTCCATAGTAGAATGTAAGCATTATAATATTCCAATATAGGGCTATCTCACTGTAGCTTTATGATAACAAATACTATTACACAGCAGAAGTATTGTAAAGACTGACTGTCTTCGCTTTTAAGTTTAAAGTTGATCACGGCTTCAAAGCAATAAGTATATATATAAACAGTTCGATCTACCCGCAGTTAACGTGATTTCCCAAGAGCGCGATAAGTTTCAATATGACATAGTTCAAGTAACATTTGAAGTTACGTTCGTTGTGTTATAATCGAGTATTGTTATGGATTTTATTGTTATCTACTAGAAACTCGTTCAGTTGCATTTAATGTTTCTTTTACATGCAATTTTGTTGCTAGTTTATCTTTCGTTATAAAAACTACTGATTTTTTTTAGAAATGCAGTACTTAAAATATGATAGGAATAAAAATTTATCTACTCTCAGATACAGGCGTGCGAACGACAAACAATAAGTAGCTCGCCATCCAGTAAAGAGCGAACCCGAATCTTAGCGAATCACGGCGGTGTTCTGCCCAAGCGTATATTCGCATATTTGTATCATATGCTCCACCGTGTCTTCCGGGCAGTCGACACAGTGGTGAAACCCGGGCGATTCTACCGCACGAATCCGGTACAGGAACCTCCCGAACTTACCATGTCCGGTGAGGACCTGCGTTAAGCGGAAGGTGAGAACGACGTAAGGTCTTTCCAGCTACGCCTCAAAGAGAGGACTTACCACCATAATAATATATATATTTATTTATTTATAAATAAATAATAATGGCGTGACCAACCTTGATGCCTTGTTGAATATCAAAAAATGCAACCAGCTGTAAGCTCAGTAACGTATTTGTCACAAATGGTCCATTACTAACATGTGGTAAGTAGCAAGAAATATTACCTAAAACCCAGGTTGTAAATTTAAACCGATTTATTTGGAGCTAAACTAATTAGATGTTTGATTTGAACATCAATCCCAGATTTAAAATGAGCATTTCCAACTACTGAAACAATTAAAACATTGTGCTAATGTGAGGTGAAAGAAAAATAATAATCTGTTTAAAATAGTACTTTAGATTGCTACTTTAGAATAGTACTTTAGATTGGTACTTTAGAATGGAACTTTCTGATTTTCATAGACCTACTGTCCTAAGAAAATCGGCAACGTATTAAATACGTGTCTTAAAAGCTACGCGTCCATTAGCTTCTTAAACGCGTATTCGTTATTAAACTCACTCGCACTCACATGACATTGTCATGAAACTCTGTCGACGTAGCAGCAACAACATGACAGTACGACGAGTATCTGTAGACTATACAACTTTCTGTTCGAGACTGTTCATGTACCGCTTAACAACAGAGCCTGATTGTGGTTTTCTGAAACCGATACTGAAATTCAGTGAAACGTAACAAGTTTGTGGGAAGCCAATGGCGAAGTTCATTGAACTGTGCTTTATTTACTCATATTTTTTTATTAACGTTAGGTCTAGAAACTCCTGTATTACTGATACGTTTGTAAACACCTTAAACTCACAATATACAAGACACCCAGACCCGAAACAACTATATATAGGGTAACTTGTAATTAGTGACCGATACTTCTACAAGTGATTGTACTCATGATTACAAACAACTTTCCCAAAGAAACTTATTGCGATTCCTAGTTAAATTATTTAACCCGACATGTAGGTACACACTGATTACATATACCGACGGGTTTGCAAGCAGCGCGGGTACTCTATCACTACTATAGGTAAGATACTTATAACAACGGCGTTACGCGGCTGACAGCTGAGCCGTTGAAAAGCGCGCGCCTGAATTTCAAATTGCTGTTTTGTTATTGTGATAAAATTAATGAGTATAAAAAAAAAAAATATTTGGGAAAGTTGTTTGTAATCATGAGTACAATCACGTTTATAAGTATCGGTCACTAATTACCAGTCACCCTACACCCACACAAATACTGTCACCAAAATGTAAACTCACGTACACTAACTACGAGTCGGGAGAACTATTAGTAATAATAGAAGTCTATAGGTCATATAAATGATTGATTCGCACGAGAATCAAACTATGATACGCTGTGGAGGTGCCAACCATTCAACCACTGAGCCAAAAATGTTACAAGTCAAGTCTAAAGCTAGAACTACATAAAACCGACGCACACGCCTGATTTGTACGTAGAACGTCATCGCGTGGCGTCACGAGGCGTGGATCTAATGTAGCTCTACAAGTCTAGTTGTCATATAAAATGTACTTAGATTAACACGCCCAAGAGGCACACATGTGCGCAGTGACCTTTAATGTCTTCTGGAATTAATTGTTACAATTTACAGACGTTATATGAGCAGTGGCAACGGCAACGTTTAGAGAAAGTTTCACCACAATAGGTGGTCCTTATAATGAAAATAACAATTATGAGACTACTAACCAATAACAATAGTAGGAAGAACTATGGTAAGACGGCTTGACGATATTACTAAACTTGTCAGAAACATCTGTACGAAAACAGGCTGGAATTTAATCTAATCTTAATTACTACGATGAGGTGGTGAAATTGTTTAAGTGTGTGTAATATTTAGACTTTCGAAATACAGACGCGACTATCAACAATTTCTTTATATTATTAACTAGCTTTTGCTCGCGGCTTCGCCCGCATACATAAGATATAGCCTATATCACACAATAATAAAGCAGCTTTCTATAGGTGAAAAAATGTTGGCAATCGGACCCGTACTTTCAGAGATTTCCACCATACATAAAAAAAACCTTACCTCTTTATAATATTAGTGTACATTATACTGAAGACATTGCCAGAGGGTCATGGCAATAAGAATGGTGCGGGGATACTGCACGGTCTGCCCCGAAGCGGCGAGCCTTCTGGCTGGCCTACCACCGTGGGATCTGGAGGTAACAGTCCTTCCACACATGCACGATATGCGCGTGGAGATGAAACGCCGGGGTGAAAGTCCGCTGCCGCGACAGGTCACGGCATGGCGGACAGAGCTCCGGCGGGATCTCATGGTGAAATGGCGTCAGCGACTATCGCAACCCAGTGCTGGGCACGGCACAATCATGGCGGTAAGTCCCCTCTTTGAGGCGTGGCTGGAAAGACCTCACGGCGTCCTTACCTTCCGCATGACGCAGGTCCTCACCGGACATGGTTCGTTCGGGAGTTTCCTGCACCGGATTGCACACAGTCGAGGATGGATGTGAGGGATGTCAATGCATGATTTTTTCCCACAATAAAAAAAAAATAATAATACTGAAGACATAAACTCAAAACTATTTGAGAATCCACTTGGCTGAAGACGGAATAAAGCATAAGTTCAGTTATAGTGGCGACGTTCTGGAGGCTACCACAAAAAATGCTGAGACTATAACTATGATCAATTTTAATACAGCATAATAGAATATACCTAAATTACAATCAATAAAGTCGTAGGATACTCAATGTGAGTGCGGTGCCTCTGTTCAAAACATGAGCCACATATTCGAGTGCCATAAGAGCCCATTTATATATACTTTAGGGGATTTAATGAGTGCCACCGTTGCTGCAGCCCCAAGCGAACGTCGGCAGGCGTACCTCGCGCTCCTCCATTCACGTGTAATTTTGCGCCTTTGGGTTAAGGGCCAAGCGCCCGAAAAAGTGCCATAAAACAGTGATTTTCTGAGGCCTACACCTCCGTAACGGCTAAGGCAATTGGTTTGAAAAAAATATATGTTTATTATAGATTCATGAACAATAATAATTATCAACCTTTTATTTTTTCGTGCAATTAATACTTTTTCTAAAAAAAAATTGCAATTTCGCAACTTTTCCCTACTCCTTCGAAACGGCTCGGACCTTTAGAAACATTTTTACACATAAATATTGGTGGTTAAATATTCTTTAAAGTGAACATTGCATATTTATATATTATATTATATTAATATCTCGCAGAGAAAATGGATTTAAAGCGCTTTCCGGGCGCTGCTGGCCACAAATAAATGCACAGATTTTCGTACTGCCGCCTAGGCGAGTGCGAGAGTTGCGTTCACATAATTTCGGTCAGATGGTTCAAGGGACTATACGCCTTAAAACTAAGATTATTAAAAGTATAGATTATCGCATAGATTATCGAAATATTGAGCGTTTTATTTATAGAGTATGTAACTAAGAATGTAAATAAGTTTTTCACAAAGTAGTCTGTAAACATCGAAAATAAGCAACCTTTCCATTTATCTATATTTATACCTACTTTAACCCTCAAGATCGAAGCGCTAACATAGCTACCTAACTGGGCCCATACTATTTAACGAGTTTACCATCAATTTGAAAAAAAGAAGAAGAAAATGTCTAAATGTCTTGTAGTTCTTGGATTATTACTACGTTTAAGACCAAAAGTAGGTTTTAAATTTGGAATTTAAATATAAAAAACGAATAAATAATTAAGTTAGACCGTCGAAACCCCTAGTTTAACTATGGTACCAACTTCGATTTGAATATGTATAATGCTTTGATTTTGTGTGTTCATCCATCAATTCCATATTAAAATTGTTAAAAAAAGTATATTAATATAATTGACTTGACGCATCTGGATCTGGAAGATTTGAATATTTAAATATTTCAAATACATGAATTTTGTATTAGATTGAAGAATAATTTTAATGATTGACACAAACAAGACCCATTGCTTGGCAACTACACAATAGACTTGCCTGGACACGCCACAACTCTTGTACTAAAGCTAGTACTACGGCATTTTTTTGTAATAAGACGGATTTTGTTTATTGTCTGTTAAGAATCGAGTACCAAAAGACCTTACTTTATAAGAATCCATCTGCTTCTTCTCAAACGCGCATATCTTGACCAGACACTGGTTCAGTCGATGGTACCGTGACGCCAACCCCACGCTGATCAGGACTATCATTTGGTCTTGAAAGTTCCAAAGTAGAGTTGCTACTGTGCTCATGAATATTAGAGGTAGAGCGTACCAGTCCGAATACTCATCTGGAATATACACATAAATATTGTATACATGTAATGAAATGACCTCCTTGGAAATGACATTTCATTAATTTAATTTTTAAGCTGAGGATACGGGGTGATGTATGATTCAATGGCAGATGATGTTTAGATTATTTTGTGAATTTTATTGTTAAAAAAACCATAAAAACTTGTAGAGAGATAAATAAAGGGATATAATAATGAGGAGGCGATATTAGTGAACTTTAAATGTCATTTCTTTGTTTTCAAGTGAGATAAAAGTGTAATTTTAGTTAAACGATAATTTTTATACTGTAAAAGCGTGTTGAATAAAACAAATCTTTGTTTTCAGAGAAACAATTTGTGGTTTATTTCGAAAATCCTCAATAATATATCTTATATACACATACACATACGACATAGCTTAAACAATAGCCAAACTTAAGTGACAATGGGCAGGGCACATAGCACGCGGAACATATAGTCGATTGGGACGAAAGGTTCTGTCCGAAAGACAGTGGAAGGCCTCCCTTAAGGTGGACTGATGACCTGGTTAAGGTCGCGAAAATCTGATGGATGCGAGACGCACAGGATTGGTCATTATGGCGATGCTTGGGGGAGGCCTATATCCAACAGTCGACGTCTTACATAATTATATATTATTATATATCATTCATCATCATCATTTCAGCCGATACACGTCCACTGTTAGACATAGGCCTCCCCCAAGCGTCGCCACATCGAAAGTTCCTGTGCATCCCGCATCCATCGGTTTCCCGGATGGACCGATGACCTGGTGAAGGACCAGGTCATCGGTCCATCCTGTAGGAGGCCTTCCAACGCTGCGTCTTCCGGTACGCGGTCACCACTCCAGAACCTTTCGGCCCCAACGGCCATCTGTTCCGTCTGCCCTGCCCATTGCCACTTAAGATTGGCAATTCTACGTGCTATGTTGGCAACCTTAGCTTTCCTGTTTTTTTTTTTTTATAATTATACATATAAAATTATAAATACGCCAAATCTGTTTCTAAGTTCTGAGATGACCCAACATAGATTGATTTTTTTTTTTTTAATGCTGCCCTACCCTAGGAATGTCTCCTGTTTCTGTATTATGGATGCGTTCATAAACATGTAAATTCACATACACAAAACACCCGGGATTAGAACACTTATCTGTAGGCCATACAAGTATTTTGTTCTGTGCGGGAATTGAACCCGCGTCTCGTATGGGAGCCTACTTTTGTTCATGTTAGCATTGCTGGTAAATTAAGACTAGAAGAGGAGGAAGCAAAGAAGAGAGAGATAGGAAGTCACTAGTGCGAAGACTAAAGACGTTACTGACTTCTTTGCATATGAGGTAACTATGTCAAATATTAATAACTTAATTATAAATAACTCAAGTAAGATATACTACTCTTTAACGTTGTTATATTAAAACCCAAAGTCACCAGTATGGGATAGGTTGTAGTATGGGATAAATGAACTTTTTTTTTTGTGTGTTAATTTTGACAGTGTTATGATTATTGTGTGTTTTGGAATGATAAATTGTAATTTACTTATTTATTTTATGAATGAATTAACTAATAATTTAATGCATTGGAATACTATTATACTCAGTCACTAACATAATAATAATGTATATTGAAATTAGTAAATAAATTAATTTATAAATTTATTTTTTATTTTTATTTATATTAGCAATGTAGACTTTTGAGACTTTTACTATTCGTATTTTGACTTTTGTACCTATATATTTTCTGTCAAACTCTTCCACTTCTTGTGGTTTTAGACGCTTTATTTATTAAATGGTATAGTTTTTCTCTCATTAATTGATTTTTAATTCCAAGGAACAGTTCGACAGTCTTGGAATTGAGCTGATGAATATGAAACGTTTTTTTTTTCGCTATGATATGTACTAATTAGCTTATAAATATTCTAGCCTGTTAGTTACAATTATAGTTGTTATTTAAGTAATTGTTGTAAAGTGTACATTACACTTATTTTTTAATCTATTTGATATTCTTATATAAAAATTTGCTATAACTTACGCCTCAGTATCATAAATCCATGTGAAAGGAGTACATATCTTTTAATAATCAAAGATGGCGGACAGTCTAATCCAATCAACGAAATCATACTCAAAATGTGTTCCACTGAAAAATAAAATAATATGAGTTAAACATTGTGACTGCAACTGGAAAATGTATGTATATTTTAAACTAGCTGTGCCCGCGACTTCGTTCGCGTGGACTACAGGATTTTGAATTTATTTTTTCTAAAATAAAAGTAGCCTTTGTTACTCCTTATTACATCAACTACTTGCCAAAAAAAAGTCCGTCAAAATCGCTCCAGCCATTTCAGAGATTAGCCCGGACAAACAGACAGACAAAAATTTAAAAAAAGTTATTATGGTTTATGTACCGTATACATATATATTCTAATGCATGTAGTAAAAGGCAGTTATTTCAATATTACAAACAGATACTCTAATTTTATTTATATGTATAGATGTATAGATAGGTAATCGCTTTAGCATTCTGTCAGCTTGTTTTTCTTTTCCTTTTTTTTTCGTTATGAGTTGATCATACAGCTCATCAATCAGGATCGTAGTCAAGCACTTGTTCATATCATTAAAAAAAACTGGGCAAGTGCGAGTCGGACTCGCGCACTGAGGGTTTCGTGCAAACTATAATTCCCGAATGGAGTCTCGAAGATTTTTTCGAATTGCAATTTTTTTTGTGGTTTTGGTAACAACAAATTTATTGTTTTCAGATTTTTTCCTGTACTTATGCTATAAGACCATGCTTTGTGCCAAATTTCAGGATTCTGGGTCAACGAGAAGTACCCTATGAATTTCGATCTTTGAGAGTATCAAAATATACGTTTTTTTGCGACATAAACGGCCGTATCTTTATTATTCGTCAATTTAGAAATTTGATTTTTTCATAGCTTGACGGGACCGCAGATATGAGTTTTAATTTCGAATCGATACCTCCACGCGTTCTCGAGATAAAAGGTCTTAACAGACATCGTCGACCACATCATCGCTTACCGTCAGTTGAGATGGTGGTCAATCGCAAGCCTATTTAATTAATAAAAAAAAAGTCAGACAGACTGACAGAGAGACGGACCGACAACAAAGTGATTCTATAAGGGTTTCGTTTTTTCTTTTGAGGTACGGGACCCTGAAATAGACCAATATATAGCCATCTGTGTAATTCTGTCATTATCCTCGTTTAAACTTTCGAAAACCATAATTAGAGACACAATAGAAAGACAATGAGAGAGCGAACGCGCACGTTTCCTTGGGGTTTGATGAATTAAGTCGTGGAATCACCATTCTGCCGGTGTCATTATATCACTGCCAACTGCTACCATTCTGGTGCGAATTAACCCTAACACTTACACATAGCACAAACAGTCATGAAACCAGAGATGAAATACATTCTCTTCTTCAAAGTTCTATCAGCGGGTACTTTAACAGCCATTATTCTTTCAATCCTTGCCCACAATACTGCGATGTCTCCCCAGGATCTGTATAGTTTTGAAGCTAATATCAAAGATACGATTGCTATAGTGTAGAACATCGTGCCTGCTATACGCGCTGTGAAGCTTCCTGAAAACAAACATTACTTTTTTTTATCGTCATCATCATGATTGACTTGTTGGTCTAGTGATAATATCCTGACTGCTATGCCGGAGGTCGTAATGTATGTTTGTGTGATGTACACAGTCATTTGTTCTGTGTCTAGGTATAATTTATCTATAACTAGCTTTTGCCTACGCGGCTTCGCTCCCGCTCTTCCCTACTCCACTCTACTCTACCGTACTATACCCTACTCTACCCTCCTCTACCCTACTCTACCCTACTCTACCCTACCCTATCCTGCTCTACCCTACTCTACACTGCTCCACACTACTCTACTCTACTCTACCCTACTATACCCATCTCATATAAACCATCTATCGAATAGTCCGAACAAAGCCTAAACATTTGGTTTGGATAGGTGAGCCCTTTCTCGAGTTATAAAATTACAACGAAAAGTGGCATTGATTTTTATATATATAGAATATGTATGTGTATATATTTAAAAATATATTAAGTACTTATGTTTATCAGTTGTCTAGTACTCATAACACAAGCTCTGTTTAGTTTAGGACTAGATGGTATCATATGGAAGTTGGAGATCGCGGAATATTATATAATATTCCACAACTATCACACAACGCGTCTAGTCCCAAGCTAAGCAGAGCTTTTGTTATGAGTAATAGACAACTGATAAACATATTTATATATTTCGAAATATATGCATATTATAGATAAATTACACCCAGTCACTATCCACTAGACCAACAGGCCAGTCATTTACATCCCAGTCATCACAGGAATGCGATAAGGCCACCTATTGTATGTATGCAAAATACAAAATAATAAAATTTGACACAAAAAATAACACTAATATCTTTTATACAATCATCACATTAATATTATAAAAAAGTAAAAAAAAACTCTAAGTAAAACAATAATATTGAAATGGAAATTAAAAAAAAACTGAAAGAGGGTTCCTGAAACGTTATTTTATCGGCATTTGTTGATTTATTTTAATACTGTAATACGGAACCCTTAATGTACGAGCCCGACTCGCTCTTGGCCGGCTTTTTATAATAGTAATATCAATAATTTATCCAACATTTTCAATTGCTCTTCATATAATTTTTCACAGACAATTGATAGTAAATTGCTTAAGAGATAACGTTGACAACTGTACTAGTATAAATTATGACACAGTCGACAGCATCCTTCTCCCTTTTTATTATAATTTATTACAATTCATCATCATCATCAGTCTTTTTAATGTTGCCACTGCTGGGACCCAGGCCTGCTCTCTAGGAGAGTGAATGGGCCATAATCCACCACGCGGGCCTAGTGCGGATTAGTGAAACATACACAAAAAAAGAGTCACGCTATAATAGCATAGCATAGCATAGTCGGCCCTATAATGTTCCCACTGTTGGGACTCAGGCCTCCTCTCTAGGAGAGGGAATAGGCCGATGCCGATGTCACATGCCTTCGAATTTTTGGTTCTAGGACATAGGTTTTTTCCTCACGATGTTTTCCTTCACCGTTTTGAGAATAACAACGTTTTGTGAATACAATTAAATATACTTTATTCTTATTTAGAGAGCAGTGGTAGCCGAGTGGTAATGGCATCGACTTACGAGTTGTAGGTCGCGGGCTTAAACCCTGCCAGGCGCAATACTTTGTGTAATTTATTTCATCACCGCTGCCCTCAAAAACGGTGAAGGAAAACATAGTGACGAAACTGGCATGTCCTAGAACCAAAAGTTTGAAGATATGTGACATTCACCAATCGGCACTGGGCCCACGTGGTGGATTACGGTCCATTCCCTCTCCAAGAGTAGAGGCCTGAGTCCCAACAGTGGGAACATTATAAGGCCGACTGTGCTTATTATTTTTGCCATTGTAAGGAAAGACGATGGAAACCTCGAAAGGCTAATCGTGACTGGTAAAGTAGATGGAAAAAGGCCTCACGGGCGCAGCCCAATACGTTGGTCTGACCAGATCCGCGCCGCTCTTGACTCCACAGTATAAAAGGCCCTTCACACCGCCAGAGACAGGAATAAATGGAAAAACATCATAAAAAGTAAAGTGATGAAAAAGGGAGGTCACAACCCTCAGCATTGAGGAATACGACGCAAGGAGGAGAATGCCTATTATAATTTAATACAATTAAACATATTTTATGTAAAACTTATAACAGCTACTTACTTTGTCCGGCCATGTCTATAGCCCAACCAGCAAGGGCCTTTATAACTTTCCAGATGGCTTGGGATTCCATAAACAGTAACACAAGCAGTATAAAAGCACTCCAGAAGTAGCAGAAATATCTCTTGGACCCCAGCACGCCAATTAAGCAAGACCACTTAAATATCATTTCCATGACAGTTAAGAAATCCTGAATAAAAAAAAGAAAACATTATGAAAATGACAACACAATTTCTAGGTTGCAAATTGTATCCGTATAACTTAGTCCGAAGTTCATCATTATCATCATTTAGCCTAAAGACATCCACTGTGTACATTCTCGCATCTATCAGGAGGTCTTTCAACGCTGCGTCTTCTGGTACGTGGTCCATCTTTCTGTACGTGGTCGCCATTCCAGAATCTTTAGCCTCCATCGACCGTCTGTTCTGCGAGCAATGCGCCCTTTTCACTTGGTCCTTAGTTGATAGCTTTCCAAGCTGGTTTGGTTATGGTTTCCAACCAGCCTACAATCTTTGTCAAATCTGTACTAACGTTATAAAGACGCACATTTTGTAAGTTTGTCTAAATGTCAATGTCTTCATTATATTAATCATTTCAGTCACAACGACCGACTCTGTGCGTTGCATTCCTGGTAATCCCGCGATACTAACCGGGTCATCGAATACTACTTATCTGATTTTTAAAACCACAAAATCTTCAACCAATGCTCTTAGCAAATCTTTGTCTGTATGTAAATTACTTAAATTGCTTCACGGGCGGCTTCAATGGGTATCCATCGCATTGGGAAAGACCTGTCTATACTTTCCCTCATAACTCTATTTTAGCAGGAGCATGTACGCCAGTTCTTTCGGATAAAGTTGAGCTGATGCCACCATCTACGCCTTTGAGTTGTCATCTGGTGCTTTCTGAGTTTTTTTTTTAATA
Organism: Mythimna albipuncta; assembly: GCA_929112965.1. NCBI lineage: Eukaryota > Metazoa > Arthropoda > Insecta > Lepidoptera > Noctuidae > Mythimna > Mythimna albipuncta. Next base: position 18,851,579 of record OV815962.1, read on the forward strand.
ATTTATTTGTTTACAAAGTAGGTACACAAAATAAGATGTTTGCGAAAAGTTGTCATCCTAGTACAATCTATCTTAAATTAGGCATGCAAATTTTGTCAAAGATTTGAATCGACACAAAAAATAATAAGAATAATGGAATTTCTATTGATCATAATAAAGAAATACATAATGACAAAATCTATAACATGTCTAGTAGCGTCATTTGAAAAAATAATGTGTACCATTTAAAAAAAAAAAAAGATGTTTCGAAAGATGTTTAATGTGGGACATAGCATAGGCCTCCCCAAGTGTCACCACAATGAATGGAAATAATCATTAATTGAGTAATAATGAAAATAATGAACATAACTGGAAATAAATAATTTAAAAAAACTAAATCCCTACCCTTAATCTATCTCCTTTCTCTCAGTCCATCCAAAGGTTGTCTGTAAGAGATCGCCCTGTGCGATAAGACCGCCCATTGTGCACTTATTCTTTTAAATGTTTGTCCTGTATTTTTGTTTATTTGGTGTACAATAAAGATTATAATAAATAATAATAATAAATAAATATAAACTAAATTAATGTATATTAGTAACTTTCTCCGTAATTCACATGCACACAAATCAAGTAGAACAAAACTTACATCATGATTCGGTTGTCGAGGCAGAAGTAACTTATTGTTTCGCAAAAACTGACGTAAATCTTTATTTGTCATTTCACAAAGTAACAATTACTTAGCAGTATACATATCAAAATATGTTTATTTCAATAGTGGTACAAAGTCATCGGTTAAAAAATGTTAATTATTGTAGGTACGTTTTTATTCTATTTGCAAATGTATTATTAGTGGGGACCAGTATTGGTTGAGCTTCGATTAGAGGCTGTTCTGTGTAATTTAAAGTCTGGTTTTAAATATTAAACTATCAATTTTGTACTGTGATTAAATGATATGTCAACCTGATAACAATATATTCACAATATTGTGAAATAAACAAGGTTTTGCCTGCAACTTTATCTGCGTACGTATAAAATAGTTTAAATGCTCAAATGCCACTACTGTATATACATTTGGTTAAACTAATAATTCAGAGCTAGATGAAATGAATTTTAATTACTTTATTTTCACAAACAAAAAAAATGGTTATTTGTAAACACGCCATTAACATTTTATAATATGATATTTATGTACTATGACCGTGAGTGATGTATAAAAGTCAAAGAAATAAATCATACTCCTTATGAAGGGTGCAAACGTGGACACTTTTGTGTCTTGTGTCAGGTCAGATACAAGCTGCCGATGAATATTTGAATTCTATAGAAACAGTGTGAAACCACCCTCTGCACATACTTAGTATGTAAGGACCGTGGCTAAAAATGTTATAAAAGCAAATAATTAGATATTAATTTAGAACTATTCTGTACACCATGTTTTTAGTCTTGCTTTTAATAGTCTAAGTGTACTATTGATATCAAGATTATACGTTCTTTCGGAAGAACGTATAATCTTGATATCAATAAAATGAGAAATATGTAAGTAAGAAGTAGGAGAAGATATGAAGAAAATATGGATGGATTATATCTAAAAGAAGATAACTATGTGGCTGGGAGAAGAGTGACTGGTGAAGACGATAAGGATGACTGAAGAAGAACACCATATTGAAACCATTGTAACACTAAAAATGCTTGGGATTACAATTTTGAAAAAAAAATAACATTGTCAATATCACAAGTATCAATGATCCTACTGTTATTTCTATTCTGTGCTGCAGGAAATAAATACTCACAGACCAAATTATGGTAGTCCAGAATTATTCACAAAACAACACGCGATCCGATAGTCTGATTCATAGTTATCAATCATGAGAGATCGGACAAAAAAATAAAAACAGTTTAATAGCTCGTGAGCTTTTTGCAATGAAATATTTGAATATATTTTTGGTGGTGAAACTCTATGCGTCGTAGACGACTCGGGCTCGATTTGGACGAGAGGCTAAAAGACTATTTATTCCTTCTGCTCCCTCTGTCACTGCCGGCTTAAAAAATCCAGCAGTTGGTATAGACTAGATATCTTCTTCTTCTTCCTGCCCTTGTCCCGTTTTATTTGGGGTCGGCGCGACACGTTTTTTTCTTCCATTCTGTCCTGTCACTCGTCACGCTATCACTAACTCCCTTTTCTTTCATATCACTTCTCACACAATCCATCCATCTTTTCTTAGGCCTCCCTCTCCCTCTCCATCCATCCACATGTAAATTCGTAACTCTTTTAGCAACATGCTTTTCATCTCTCCTCTTTACATGACCATACCAAGACAAACGATTTCCTTTCAATCTTTCAGTCACTGGCGCCACTTTCAAACTTCCCCTAATATACTCATTTCGCACTTTATCCATTCTCGTCACACCACATATCCAACTTAACTATATAGGCTAGATATAATAATATAAAAATCATAATGAGTTTCTACTCTAGAAATCCCGGCAAAAACCATTATTCAGCCTGTAAAATGTATAAGGAATCTCCTAATATCCGCTAGACTTTTATGAAATTAGTCTTATAACCTTAATCTAGAGCTGACACCGGCAGCACTTCCCCTACAATTTCAAAGAAGGCAAGTAATAAAACCTAAGGAGCGTATATTTTTGACTGTAGTTTTAATTTTAAAAGCACATAAATCCACTTTATGAGCTAACTTGTTTTCAGACTCGTTATGTTAAAATGGTTGTTATTCTTGGCAGCATTTTTCATCCGTTTCCTTGTTAGCATTTTCTAGTACAAAACTGGTACATCTGGGTAAAGTGATCCAGTTATCTTCAAGAACTGTTTAAGTATTTGTTCTAAAAATATTTTATTTTAATTATGCAACTAAAAATTTTTATACCCATTTTCGGTTAACTGCAGTTGAGTCATTAAGGTAGCAAAATTCTATTTACTTAAATTTTTATCCATGCAAAAGCTATCTAGACAACGGTTAAAAAAATAAAATAAAGTAATGTCGATATTTCATTTATAATAGAAAAAAAAAAACAAAAAAAAGGAAATAGACACTCAATAAATTACCAAAATCAAAAACACAAAGAAGACAACAAAATCTCAAAAACAATTTTGTGTTTCAAAGTTTACAAAATGCAATGTTGAAAGTTTTTAAATTTAAATTCGTCTCAAAAATAATTTTGATAATCTTTAATAAAATCTGAGCAATATTTTATAAATCACAAATATTGCAAAATATAAATGCAAGGCCAAGGCTTTGTCCATGAATCTTACAGAAGTTGTGGCCTTAACATACAAACTTCTTACATAGATTACAAATTTCATTTTATATCCGAAGGCTCAAAATAAGGACAGTGCTACAAAGCTAACGAAAATTTTAATAAAAAAAATATATATAAATATTATATAATACAAGAACGTCATAAATTTAAATTAAGTTCCCATTCTTTTGGCTTCCATTCTTTTTATGATTTCTTTGAAAAAGTTTTAAGAAAATTCATAGAAAATCTTCACAGCTTAGTAAAACTTCATACTTGTTACGTCACAATTCGTTTCATTGCAGATTCATTAGCAACAATTTTGTCTCTTGACTTTGGATGATAATTAAAGATTGTCATCATCATTTTTCATAGCCCAATTTTGGCCAGCGATGAAAGTTGGTTTTCCTTTTCTCATTCCGGTCTACTCGCCCCTGAGCTATTGTTTTTTTTTCGTCGTTAGCTTATTATGTGCCAATGCTGGGCAAAGGCTTTCTTCTACCCTTTCCAAACACGTCTATTCATTCTCAGTAATAGCGGGCCAGTTTCTCCAGTAGTTATCAACTCCACCTTTACCATGGTCTGCCACGATGTCGCTTGGCGTTTAATGGAACTTAAAAGTGCCTCTTCTAGCTCTAAGCTTGTCTGAAATACGGCAGATATGTTTGAATCGATCCCACTTTAGAGTAGTAGCTTTACGTGGTCCCTGAACTAACCTCAATAAATTGGATTTTACTTTTGGCCCCATAATACGGTTCAATCAATAAAATTGCAAAAATATAATGCAGGAAAACTTCTTTTCAATCTTCTATACATATATTATATAAAAGGCAAAGTCCTGTCTGACTCACTGACTTATCAACGCCCAGCCCAAACCCATGGACTTTAAACGTTGAAATGCACAGCATTTCCTTTAGTGATGCATGCAAAGAATCAATTTTTTGATCCCATCTGATGGTAAGCCAGTATGCAATCATTGATGGTGAATTGCTCTAGTTTATTAAGAGTCTATTCACTATAATCTTAAAGAAGGTGATTTTCCAAAAATGGGGTGAATTTTGAAAAATCGCCTCGTGTTTTTAAGGTTACAAAGGTTAAATGATGAACCTTATATCCTAAGTTTGTACTGAGAACCCTATTATAAAGGAAAATCCGCTACTAAACTCTAGTCACAAATAAGATTATGAAACCAGAAATCTAATTATCCTATTATTAATACTTCTCATTTCTCTTGTGTCTTTCTAGAAGTGCATTAGTTACTACTATCGTTCGCAGACTTAATCACATGCAATCTGTTCCCGAGCTGGACCGAGTACCACTATTAACCTAATTTTCTGAACCTCTGCTCTTAACGCGGAGGCAATTTTACTCGCTTGATGGCTTACGAATTAATTTGAATCAGTTTAAAAGCTTTGAATGCGATTTTGCTTGGGGAAGTCGATTTGGATGTATTTTTAATGTGTTGATGGAATGTTAAGTGATATGTCGTGTCTATGATTTCACACATTAATGAAATATATTTTTTTTTTATATTGGCACCAGGCTGACATTCTTCCGAAAATCCTGAGAAAAACTATGATTTAAAATCACATTTGCTCGAAGTGATTTTTTTGCGATACGTTTTTTTCCTTTTTATTATAACAATGATAATAATTGACATTAATCTGAAATTAACTACGTGTCAATCCCATTCTTTTGTTACCTATTAATGATCGCTGACAGAATAGGTACCACTTTGTGGAGAGTTCCGGGTCTATATTAAAAAAAAAAACATTTGTTTATCGATATGTGTCAAATACGTTTAAGATTACCGATATAGCCAGAAGAATCGATTAATTGAAGTGGAATTGGCCTGGGTACATTGCTTGCAGAACAAACGCTGTGCCTTCCGGTGCACGGTCGCCACTCCAGAAACTTTCAACCCCATCGACCAACTGTTCTGCGAACAATGTTCTCTAATGTGCTCACTGCCACTTAAGTTTTTATTTAGTTAGCAAAAGTACAATTATAATAATAATTATAATAATAATTGTACTTTTAGTTAGCAAAAGTCTAACTCCCATCTCACTCACAGAGATAGGACCTATTTCATAAATTGCCTCCTAAAATAAATAAATAAAAAGGGCTATACCACGAGCAATAATTCTTGTATCAATCTCAAAACTTACTGCTAATGTGTAGAACGCGGACCCCACTAAATTAACTACATTTATCGACAGCGAAATTTACTTTTTTGCTACCGTTCTTGGACATTCCAATTTTTGTGTTACATAATATTAACTTACCAACCTTTACATTTATGTCAAGACCCAAATATAAGGCCAACTATCTCAGGTAGAATTACACAAAATTAAACTGACAAAATGGAAACATTACCCAAAACAAACCCAAACGTTGTTTTATTACTAACCCAACTTCAAAAAGTTTGAACTAACTGCCAACGTCAAACGGTTTTGATACTTTCGACTACTATCTAGCTGTAAATTTCTAGTATAAGCTGAACTCTTATGACGTAGAAAGCCTATTCAATGTGAGGTCAGTTATTACCGGAACCGTGTAGCTTGATGTTCCGTCTTCTGTACTACAAGCGTTTTATTTTTGTTTTATTTTAGCTCTATTGTGTAATGGCGTGGGCCGTGTTCTCGTTTTGCGGTTTCAAATTTTAACTGTGCTGGGAATCAGTCCTCTTCTCTAGGAAAAAGGCTGGGATGTAGACACACAGGCCTAGTGTAGGTTGATGGATTTTCCATATCTTCGAATGTTTGGTTATAGGATATGCCAGCTAGCTACCTCACGATTTCTTTTACCATTTTTAAAGGAGTAATTAAAGAAAAAAGTCCGCCTGGTTTGGCACCACTATATATTCAATAAAATACTTTTCACGTCTATCAAATGCGGTTTCATTACCATCCTTTTTCATCAACTTAACCTTTAACCTTTTTCATTAACTTTCAAACTTCAATTGTGATATCACTACAATTTTTGTCACTGATGTCCTTAACTAAATAATTAACCCTGTCCTCGCCCAAGCCGTGGCCTTAGTTATGTATCTGCCCTTATTATAAAATACGATAAAACTTTGGGGTAAAGTTGTTATACTCCAGCTTGAACATCGTACAACCTTCACTGTCATCAATGTATCCGAGGCCTTCATATGAAACACTAGCTTTTTGCCCGCACCTTCTCCTGCAGACATAAAATATAGCCAATGTCACTCAGGAATAAAGCAGCTTTTTATCAATGAAAAAAATTCGTAATCGGACCAATACTTACAAAAATTACCTCATATAAACAAAAACAAAACACAAATTTTACCTCTTTATAATATCAGTGTAGATAGCACAGATTGAGCCTAAAGCCGGATAAACACTGCTGTAACGTTACATGAAAGGTAACATGATAAGATCATTTCATAATAGTGTAGATGCAGCGTGCGCACGAACCAAGCATGTGCCTAATACTCGCTTAGTTGAAATACTCTATTCGCGCGCGTAATGTGTACGGTTTGCGTGCGTAATGTTAACGGAAAATTCTTTCATAAGCAACAGGAAAAGCACGAAGATTCGCCAAACTGAAGTGACAATGGGCAGGGCTCATTGCTCGCAGAAAAGATGGCCGTTGGGGCTGAAAGATTCTGAAGTTACGACCGTGTACCGTAACGCTCCGTGCGTTGGAAGGCCTCCTACAAGGTAGACCGATGACCTGGTAGATAGATAGATATAGCATTTATTTGATGCATACAGAAAAATATACAAAAAATATACAAAAGCACTATAAAAATACAAACATGGGTACTTAGTCATGTTAAACAATAAAAAAAAATACAAGTTAATCGTATAGTGCGGTGTGCGCTTCAAGGCTGCATCAAATGGGAGCCCAGCTCAGCATGTGTCAGGCAAATATACCTGACACTGGTATTCTGCTGGGACCCTGTAGTGGCATTCGGACGTCAAGCTGAATTCGTGGAAGAAGTGCTATTTGTGCGAAGTGTGGTAAAGGTTGCGGGAATCCGATGGATGCGAGACGCATAGGACTGGTTATTGTTAGCCCATATCCAACAGTGGACGTCTTTCTGCTGACATGATGACGATGGTGATGAACCGGAAAAAACCCAATTTGTCCCTTCTGTGTGGAATGTTTTGAAAATTACCTTATATTGTAATAGAAATAACGCTCTATAGAGCCAAAGTTTAAACTCGAGAGAGTCCATATTTACAGCCGAGTGGCGATATGAAAGAGGTGCGAACGTGATGTTTTTTATTATTAGAGAATGTTTAATTAATTTAATTACGAAGGTTTTGTTGTTATAAATATTTTATGGAAGCGCCTTGTGTAGGATACATTGTGAATTCTCTTGATTGTTCCAACTTTGGGAATGTTTCATTGTTGTCAGAATGTTCTGGAGCGGAGTATCTGCTTGTTATATGTTTGACAAAAGGAATTACAGTCCGCGAGGCTTCTTATAACAAAAGTTTTATTGAAGAGTATTTTGTTGTAGATTTATGTTGTCAATTAATATTTGTTTTAGCACAATAATTAGTGAAATAGTGATTAAAGTGAATGTTATTATAGTGTCTTGCTTTTTCGGAATAAAAATTGTAAAAATGAAAAAAAAAAACTATAAAAACTAAGAATTTATACTAAATCTAACTACATAGGTTTGATATAAATATTTAGTACATACTCGTACTTACAAATATACAAAATACATTCAGGCGTCGAAGTACGAGGTACTTCTCCACATCTAATCTAGAAATGTGTCCAAAAGATTGGCAGCATTGTAGAAATAAGAAACATTTATTTCAAATAGACCAATTACAGGCACTTTTGAATTGTCAAAATGTCGGTTAGTCTATATGGAGAGAAATTGCCACGTTGAATAGCAATACTTATTGAGTATTCTGTATGGAATAAATAAAACACATTGTAATTCGAAAATAACGTTTATTTCTACATAACATTTATTTTATGCATCCACGAAAATATGTAATTGAACATCTTTTGAGAAATAAATTAGTTCTATACACTTACCTAAAGTCTATAGGTACTTAAGTTGAATAAAATCATTGCTATTACTTATAAATTCACAGAATTTGTTTTAAAAACCTTCTTATCCTAGACATTTTCTAAAGTAATCCTCAAATGGTCTTTAGATTATCGCATTAGGAAAATGATTCAGATTTGAATTTGTAGAAAAGAGAATTAAATGTCGGTTCAAATCGATAAATTACAATTTCGTCTCACGGTTTCAAATTTATCGAATACTAGCTTTTGCTCGCGGTTTCGTCCACGTTCATAAATTATAGCCTATGTCATTAAAAAAAAATCGGACCATTACTTTCAGAAACTACCTCCTACAAAAAAAAAAAAAAACTTTACCTGTTTATAATATTAGTGTAGATACTCGAAATTTCGGTTTTCGAACGAATATAATTTCGTTTCAATCGGAAATAAAATTTAAGACCTACATTCCGAACAGAGTACATGAAATAAAAGAAAATCTCAAGATTTATGATTCAAGTGTGCTCGGAACCCCACATTTTTATTGTGGAATAAATATAACAAGTCGTAATAAAACACACTACAGAATTGTAATTTATCTCTTCTGAAGTCAATTTCAATTTTAAATTTTTTAAATAAAAGGGACATAAATAAAATAAAATTGTAACATATTTTATAGAATTTGAAACACAGCTTTTAGAAATGGATCATGAATACAACATTACTTTTAGGATATGCAAAAACCGAAATGTGTCTAGTATTTTTAAGTAGAGAGTACAAAATTTTATAACTTTATCATGAAAAATCACAAAGTTATATGCTTGTCATGTCAGCAAAAATACATAGTCACCGGGCCATCCAAGTGACTGAGGGGTTGTTTTGCACTTGCGCTCAACTGTTTGCTGGCGCCTAATACCCGTCATGACCTGCCGTGACCTGTGTTGTACTTTTTACCCATTTTTGTATTCGGGGTTTTTATTCACATAGATACGTCTACCCCCCTGTGATGGACTTCCAACTTATGACCTTTTTAAATACTTTTGGGAAATTATATAACATGGTGTAAAAACAATTGGAATCCATTCAGTTACTGATTCTGAACAAACTATATTCAGGTTTCGCATAAACTAAAAATAATATTTTCATAAGTTATAGTAAGTATACACTTCATCTGATCAAATCTAGAAAGCGAAATGGACTTAAACTATTTTATATAAACCCAAATGGAATTTTACAACTTCTCGTAAATTAAACATATCTCTGTATTAACAATGAATTCTTGTGATTAATTATTTAGTTCACTCTGACAATTTATGTATTCATTAAGTTACAAAATTAAAGTTATACAGTAGGCACAACGGATCTTGAGCGGTTGCGCAGAAGTCAAATATTCGGTCTCTTTAGTGGTGCAAAGTGATTGGCTCGCAACGCCATCGCGTCATAGACGTCACTCCTCATTCGTTCCTTGCGTTGCTGCATATATCTAACAACGAAGACGATTGGCTCGCCAATGTATGGAATGCACAAAGCGATCCCCACTCTGAGGCCGAGCGCTCAAGATCCGTTGTGCTTACTGTACGTGATTTATCCTCCCGCTCCGTCTAAGAGTGGGAGAAGTCAGTGGATGATTTCCCACCTAACAAAGAAATATGCTTCAGAGAATCTTCTACAAAAACATGTAACAGTGTTCGGAACAATAGTAGATGCTAGAGTATGCACATTTTATTTTGAAGTATATTTTCATTGAGATCACGCAGCATTTTTTTCAGTTAAATAATGGCCATGATTTGCTAGCTCATCTCTTGAAGAAAAGAAAATTATGTTTGCTCCTAGTATCTAGTAAAACGGGTCTTCTCCAATTATTTCTGCTTGAAACTTCAACAGTGAACAACAAAGGTGTGAAAGTTTTGTAGTGACCATCCATTAATTCAGTGTGAAGAGAAAAACTTTAGTAATTATGCTATTAACGATACTTCAGACTTGGTAGAAGAATTTAACAAAGAATAATTTATTTTCTTGATCCAAAGTTTTTATAAACGTTGGCTGCAGATAAGTGGTATTAAATGAGATAAGCCCATGACACTGTATTCATTTACTGACACTTCTGAAATCGTCAAGAAAGATGATCAGCAGAAATGTAGAGAGACAGAAAGACTGGGCGATGGCCTATTGGTCTTGTGGTCCGGTACTGCTATACCCGAGATCGTGGGTTTGATTCCCACCCAGGACAAATGTTTGATTAGCACGATCATTTGTTCTGTGTCTGAGTGTAATTTATCCATAATAATGTATGTATTTAGAAATATATAAATATGTTTATCAGTTGTCTATTACTCATAATACAAGCTCTGCTTAGTTCGGGACTAGACGGCGTTGTATGATATAGTTGTGGAAGAATCAAAAAGAACAGCGGAAGAGTAAGATAAACATAGTTCCCATTAACAGGTGGCATTAGTTGCCATTTACAGATGTTCATAAGATGATGCCAGTTAGAATTACATGACTCAAAGACATATCAGTGAATTGAAGGAATCTGATTGTTCGAAAGAGTTCGCGCTGCCTTGGAATGGTAACTGATTAAAACCCTGATCAAAAACTGATTAAAATCGTCCCATCTCGTTCCACCTAGAGTATATTATTTATACTAGTATCATATTTTTTTGGTAGATCATCAAATAATTCTTCCTTAATTTGATGATTGTTCACCAAAAATATAATTCTAGAATTAGATAATGTCTTCTTTTGCATATTAAGTAGAATACATTTTTGGTAGTTCAGTAAATTTTGGCACTTTTATTAGTATTGTTATCAATGACATCATCACTATTAATAATAATAAGCATACTCCACCGCTTATCATGTGGCTAGCGATGGGGTAAGCTTGCCTACAAGTACGGAAGCAATCGGACAATCTGAAAAAAATTGTGGCTACTGGAAAGATTGGAATAAAAAAGCTAATGGATGCAGACCTTTGAAGTTTAATATTTCTCAAATTCCACTTCAGCATGAAAACTTGATCGAAATTTAGCGTTTAAGTAGAGTTTGACCTGATTTAACTAAATATACTCGATTCAGAAACCAGTCCTCAGTTTCAAAAACTTATACAAATGGATACAGATAAGAATGCAAACTTTCTAATTAATACAGGAAATTTCCCTCTGATCCTACTCAAACAAAAAATATAAATACTAAAAAATTTAAAACTACGTAAAACAGATTGGCATTTTATTTGGCAAGGTTTTATCTGGTCATTAGTGTGAGTGATGCAGCAAGCGTCAACGTGTGGCCACTAAAACGGTGGTTACTTACATTTGGCTGCATAAATGACGTACTACGTTACAAAATTAAAAAGAAATATGAAAACAAATGACAGGTTTCTTCAAATAATTTTTTCGATGTTTCTTTTTTTTTTAACTCAGGCTACATAAAATAAATAAGAAATATTCTATACAGCTTGATACGCGAATTATTATAAAATAATGTGGCTATTATTTTAAATTGGACCCGAATCGGTGGTCTATAAAAAGTTAAGTATTTTATAGTTAATGAGTTCCTTATTATTTTGATAACTTCTCAATGAATTACATTGTTATACAGAATTACAACTTTTTATTGTTTTTTTTTTTTTTCACCTTTTAAATCCGTTTCTTATTAATTTGACGTAGCTACTTTCAGATCTGTCGTACTTTTTTTTGCAGCTGCTCTAATTTTAGAGATATTATCAATGAAACATAAAACTGTACTGTGTTAATGAGTTTAATATGATTAGTGTCTTAAGGCCCAAGCGCCCGAAAAGTGCCATGAAACATTGACTTTCTGAAGCCTACTCCTCGATAACGGCCAGATTAATAGCTTTGAAAAAAATATATGTTTATATAGATTCATGAACAACATTATCAAAATTTGACTTTTTCGTGCGATCAATACTGTTGTCTAAAAAAATATTTAACAATTTCGCAACTTTTCCCAACTTCTTCGAAACGATCTTTAGAAACATTTTTACACATGAAAAATATTTAAGTAAATCAATCAATTTTCGCAAAGAAAATGGATTTAAAGATCAACCGCGCATTATCCGGGCGCAGCTAGCCGCAATTAAATGCACAGATACGCGCGCTGCCGCCTAGGTGGGTACGAGATTGTGTCCATTTACTTTCGGCCAGATGGTTCAAGGGACTATAAGCCTTAATTTTGTGTAACATTGAATATTAATTCACTACCTTGTGTTACAGTCTATTGTAATCTTTTACTTCAGAGCCCAACATTTTTTTAATAGCATTGTGTATCGCTTCAATCGACTATACAATGAAATATTAGGCAACGACGCTTTTTGAAATATTGTGTAATATTAAAGTGTATCTTTGTTTTAGTTATCACGCTGTAGATTTTTATTTTTACTTTCTCTTTTAATTTACGTGAAACTGTCCGTCAATCATCGAAGGAATTTCATAATATCATCATCGAACATTTTTGATAATCTAAAAAGGAAAATAAATACCGGGAATTCTGCAATAATGGCCATTTCAACATTGTTAAGCGAAAAGTAATGAAAAAAATATTTTTCATTAAAAAAAGATTGATGTTTTTAATTGTAGATATTGATCTCTGAAATGATGTTGATGCCTACGCGAGTCTTTTTGAAAATAAAACGGGTACATATTTATAAAGTTGGAAGAATACAATTTTATATTGAAAAACTCTACTTTGGCACTAAACAGATTGTCAATTACATCCTAAATATAAAACGCAATATTATATCAGACTTCAAATCTAATACATTCCTTACTTTGGCAGTAGATATCCAATTTAAAAACAAAACATTTATACATTGGTTCAAAATCTATTTAAATAAAAAATCTTATAGTCATTGCAAATTGCGAGCGCACATGTGACTTATGTCACAAGTACGTTCGCAAAATGCATCAACTTTAGCTTAGCTTAATACCTAATATTAAAATTTCCTATAGGTTGTTCTATTAATACTGTTTCGGTGGTGTCTGGTGCTGCCGGTGACGGGGGAGCTAAAGCTGAGGGTCGTAATGATATGGCTAGGGGTAAAGCTGATCTGGCACAGAGCTGGGACGCTCCTCGAGTTGAGCCTGTAGAGCGGTATCTGGTACAGCGTCCGCGTCTGGGGGCAAAAGAGATGGCATTTATTATACGTCAATATTGATATAGAAAAAAAGTTTCCTAAAAACATAAGATTTTTAAGGCGCTATTGTAAAGAATGATGTAAAAAACGCAGTTATTGTCTCAAAGTGTTTTTTTAAACATTACTATAAGTGGCATAGTTTATTGTCATCCTCGTATCATTTGATATTGTATGAATACAACTGATTTCATTGTGTGTGTCTTATTTTGCTCCTCGCCTAGAAGACAATGTGGATCATATGGTGGTGTGCGCGGTTTGGGTAGAGCACCACTTCAGTCCTCATGGAGGCGATCGACAGCAATAATCTTTCATGCTGTGCCGTGGTAAAGGCCATGGTCCGGAGCGAGGAGAAATCGGAGGTAGTCGCCTCCTTCTTTGAAGCAGTAATGCTAGCGAAGGAATCAGCCGCACGTTTGAGTAGCAAGGCTGAATGCCGACAGAACCCCAGGGTCTTGAAATTGGGGTGCCACGACAGAAAACCTCCACGAGTGCCCGCAGGCTGTAGTTCCCTTGCGGATACGTCCGGAGCGAAGACCAGTCTGCGGGACGGTGCACCCTGGGAGGCGGCCAACGACCACCTTGGGTATTGTTGCCTAAGGGGCCTCGATGGCCGTCTGCTAATGTTCTGTCTGAAGGAACGCTTCAACGCGTGTCCCTCTGCTATAGCAGAGGGCACAGTGGCGAAGTAAGAGCGGGCTCGGTGTGCACTCACAATGCCGCCGGGCAGGCAGGAGGAAGGCTTGCTCCTCCTTCTGCCACCGTTAGTCTCGTAGCCCCAGAGATTATCCAAGGTCATGTTTCTGACTTTTGATGGGAACGAGGGTCTTGGCTTAACCGCCCGGGCCGCGAGGAAGACAACCTCTATAAAAAATTACCCCAAACCTCCAAGCGGCGGCGCACCGTGAGGGAGGTTGTTAGCTTGACTAATGGGTAGCTAAATTAGTCTCTAGTGCGAACCACGTATTTGAGCCAGTACAACATGAAAAATACTCGTGGGAACAGCTATGGAACCATCTAAATTTTTCAAAAAACCAACGGAGAGTGATGCGCGGTCGGAGTCCGACGCGGCATCCAGAGGGAGCTGGGAGGGCTCGGAGACAGAGGAGGCTGGGGGAGACCCCGGTAGAGGTAGAGGCGAGGAGGCTGCGGGGGACCCTGGTGGAGGCCCCGGTGGAGACACCGGTAGAGCCTCTCGTCTCTCCCGAAAGCGGCGCTCTGTGCCGAGGGACAGGTTGTCCTCCGAAACAGAGGGAGAGAGCCGTTCGGCGCCGAAGGTCCCCACGAGCGGCCTCGGCGTGGGCCGGGCCCGTGGGCAGGGGAGAGGTTTGGTGGCCAAAGACTCCGCTCAGCGAGCCGTCAGGCTTGCCGCGAGCGGCCGCCCTTGGGAGGGACCTCTCGGAGCCGTCTGGCAGCGAGAGGCGTGCCGAGGCGGATTCGGACGGGGAGTCGGGCAGGTCCTTCCAAGAGCTGACCGTCACCCTTTTGCGGGATATGACCCGCAAAAGGGACAAAACCTCGAGGGAGAGAACGATGCGGCGCCATGCCAAGTCTCTCAGGGAGGCCTTTGGCACGTCTCTCAAAAAGAACGTGGAGAGGCTCCGGAGCGAGCTCCAGGCTGAGCTCCGGGCCGAGATCCAGGCGGAACTCGCCAGAGCAGGCCCACAGGAGCCGACGGAAGGGCGGCCCGCGCAAGGGCATGGGCAAAGCCGGCCCCAGACCCAGCCCGAGCCGGAGAGCCAGCTGCTGGTGCTGGTGCGGCAGGAGCTAGCTGCCTTCCGGCAACAGCAGCAGCAGCAGCAGGAACAGTTCCAGCTACGGATGCAGCAGCAGCTGTCCGCTGCCTGCTGGAGGGCATCGTGCTGCGCCCTCCGCTAGTGGCCTCTGGCCAGCAGCGAAAGGCACCGTCTTACGCCGCCGCCGCCGCTGCGACTTCTGTGACCAAGACGGGTCCGTCGGGGCAAGCGGGGCGCGGGGCCGTGGCGTCGGAGCCCGCGAGACCGCCCCCGACGGCAAAGCAGCAACGGCGGAAAAAAGGTGTGGTGGTACCTGCCGCTAAACCGGCGGGACCTCCTGCCGCGGCGGCGACTAGGCCCCGCCCGCCACCTCCTCCACCTGAGGAACCCGGCGGCGCTTGGACAGTCGTCGGCGCCGCGAAGAAGGCGGGTAAGGCGGCCAGAGCGGGCAAAAAGCGCGCGAGGCGCAAAGAGCGCAAGAAGCGGGCCATGGCGGCGAGACTTCGCGCCCCGAACTCCGAGGCTGTGGTGATAACACTGCAGCCAGAAGCGGAGAAGAAGGGCGTGACGTATGACGCCGTCATGGAGAAGGCGAAGCAGGCGGTGCTGCCCCATCTTGAGGAGCTCGGAGCCGCTGGGGGCTTTCGCATGAGGCGCACGGTCACCGGGGCCCGAATCCTCGAGGTCCCCGGTGCGACCAGCGGCCCTGCGGCTTACGCTCTGGCCGCTAGGATCAGAGCGTCCCTCGATGCGGAGGAGGCCCGAGTGTCCAGGCCCACCAAGTGCATAGACATGCGCATCATGGGCCTGGACGACTCAGTCAAGGTGGACGAGGTGGTGGCCGCCATCGTCAGGGCGGGCGGGTGCACGACCGATCAGATTCAGGCGGGAACCATTCACGCTGACGGCACGGGCATGCGGGCGGTGACAGTTAGCTGCCCCGTTGCGGCGGCCAGGACCATCACCGGGGAGGGCCGACGGCTTTTGGTGGGCTGGGTCTCCGCGCAGGTTAAACTGCTGGAGCCCAGACCTCTGCGGTGCTTCCGGTGCCAAGTGGGGCACCACGTTGGCGCCCACTGCGCCGCGGAGGTGGACCACAGCGACCGCTGCCACCAGTGTGACCAGCCCGTGTCCTATGTCTGTCATTCACTACGAAATTGATTTCTATAATTGTTGTAAAGTTTCTATGCAATATTTGGTCTTGCTTCTTTTGATAAAAGGCCGGCAAACTTGAACTTAAAATAATAGTAACAACACATAAGTCTGAGGAAACCGCACGACATAGTTGCGTTGTCGCATCACAAACTGTTTTGGATACAAGCCAGCGAAAATAAATTGAAAAATCTATGCGGAAAAACTTGCTGTACCTATTACTTGTTTTTTCCTCGCGTTCCTTCTATAAAATAACATATTTGGAAACCTAAACATCATAAAAACTTGTGTATTTTTAGTTAATTTATTCATAATTATGTCAGCTCAAGAATAATTGCTTTCAAAATTCTATATTGTATATCATGTCACTACCACGTCATATTTTTGTAGCGCATTTAAATGCTACTTTAGATTATCTCCTCATCAAAACGGTGACACACTGCAGCGTAAATTAAAACTCCCGAACTGTCAAACGCTGAGCTGCATGGCGTCGTATCGCGTGAGAGGCGTTGATGCAGGACTCAACTGAAATATGACTACAACCACTCTGTCAACAGTGCACGACTGAGATATAAATATATATTGATAATTGTGTTTTATATAGTTAGCAGTACACCACAGACTACACCGTGTATTATTTTTAGCTCTTATCCATCCTAAGGTTGTCTGGAAGATATCGCTTTCAGCGATAAGACCGCCATAATTGTACCCAGAAACTGAAGTTTTTGTATAAGCTGTATTACTTTTTGGTGTACAATAAAGTCTATTCTATTCTATTCTATTCTATTCTATTCTATGTATATATGTATATGTATAAATGTAGGTATGTCGAATGTGTTCTATAGTAATCGTTCGTCTTCTCTCTGTGTCATTTATTCAATCATCACAACAGTGATTGGTTGGATTTCTTTTTCACAACAATATTGTTTATTTGTATGTATGTACCTAAGTATGTATTTATCTCTCTTCTGTTTGGCTATTTATTAAGTTGCACCTGCCATAATATTTCTGCACCACCCCAAGGTGCGACTGCTAGATAATGCCTAAGGCATTAAGTCCGCCTCTGTACTGTTGTGTGCATAAAGCATTAAATAAATAAATAATCGTTCATTATGGCTGAAAGAATTTCACTTGTTTATACTCTCTTAGATTAAGGTAATAATCATATTTAATATCTGAATTGCTAGGAAGCAGTCGAAAAATCGCTCTTCTTTGAGAAAAAAAGAAATTTATTTAGTTAAAAAGTGATTTTTCAATTCGATTTCAGTTGGAATTCTTGGATCATGTGGATCGAATACTTATAAGCTATTTAAAGATTTACCTAAACGCCTAGTTGACACTTTGCTTGGCCCTCAAAGGCTGGTTTTTACCTCGGTTAACAATAAAACATTGCCATACAAAGTGACAACTGCTTCCAGTCTTTTGAGCACACTGCCAGTGAAAAATAATTTTTTGACGCCATATTTTAAGATTTTTAGAAATTATTGCTTTTAACAAAGAAATGAAATAATGTTGTTTGTTATGTTGTGGTTGTCATGTTGATGTTTTATAATTTTATACTATAAATATTTTGTTGGGACACAAAATTTTAAGAAAAAACAATCTTTCATACCAGATGATTACTACAACTAAGTTTTTTTTTTTAAAGCAGTCAATTTTAGAAACAACGATATCTACATATTCATATCATCATTGATTGTTCAATAAAATAACCAAATTATGACCCTTCAGTTCAAAGAAAATCATAACTATAAAATAAAATTATTTATTTTATAGTTAGCTAGGCACATTTTTTCTTCCATAAAACCACTTGAGCCTATTACTGTGTGTTACTAAAAGTATGCATTCTAAAAGGTTTGAGCTGTTAATATAATTTGTTAGGCATTTTTTAAATAACTTTACCACAAAATAGATAGGTGCAGAAGTCAATCTCATGTATGTAGGTACTTCATTTTTTATACCTATGCCAGGCGATCACGCTAGGGACAACGCGTTGCGTCGAACTGTACGAGTACGTCGACCATTGAGCCGAGATATCGTGTCCGTGAACGGTGTATGAGTGCGTTACTCGAGCGCGCTTTGTATGTAGATTGACTTCTGTACCTATCTATTTTTTGGCTTTACATTCAGTTGATTCAAATATTTTGATGGTTGCAAAATAATTGTGTTACAAAAATGAATAGGTCTACTGTAGTGACTGTAGATGATATTTATAAACTCAAGCCGCCTTATTCCAAACCGCGATCTAAATGTCGTGTAAGTTCCTGGATTATTAGTAGGTTTAAGACCAAAGGTAAGTTTTGAATTTGGAATTAAGGTGTAAAAATTGAGTTTTTAATGACGGATAGGGAAGATTTGAATATTTCGAATACATAGATTTTGTATTATATTGAAATATAATTTCAGATATTTAATATCTTTGTATAATATTAATTATTGACACAAACAAGACCTGTTACTAGGCAACCACACATTCGATACCTTTACTACGTCACAGACTAAAGCTAGTACCAAGACTTTTTTTGTAATAAGACGGTATGTTTTAAGTAATTAATCCAATTAGAGGAACTTTTGAAATGTCAACATTCGATCAGTTACAAAGATGAACCTACTTGTCCATTCCAAAGCGTAATTGGGTCCTTTAGTTTTCGAGAGAGGATTTTTTTTTTAGAATTTAGCTATTTTTGTATTTTCAATCTTTGTTTTAATTTTTATCCAATTCATACTTCTTCTATATTTGTCAATTAAAAGATTTTTCAAAACACTCACTCAAAAATTCGCTCTTATCCTTACCGTTTTTAGGCACGCGTTGACTGTTTTCTGCTCTAGTGCAGAAAAGTGCGCAGCTCTCCCCCGTCATAAATAATTTTATTTTTCTGTACTAACGTCGTCGAGAATTCGGCTCCGTAACACCCTTGTCAGCGGCTCGGGAACTTTCCGCTTCAATCGCAATGATAAACTTTCTCCATTTGTATCTAAATGTACTATTGTTACCATCAATGCCAGTTAATATACCAGCCATTTTTCTAACCTTTTTCCAACTAGCTTGGGGCGGCTTCCAGTCTAACTGGATGCGGCTGAATACCCATGTTTTACATGGAGCGACTGTCTATCAGACCACAACCCGGTTACTGGGCAACATGATACTCCTCAGATCGACTATATGGTCAAACATTCTGGCATCCGACTAGTCCAAAGATATACGAATGACCACTGAAACCAACGGTTTTACGTGCTTTCCGAAGCATGAGGTGTAATATCTAGGCTCGCGATTGACCACTATCTCACCTGTTAGAAAGCGACGATGTTTTTGATAATGAAGCTTGTTTACCTAGAAGCAACGACCTAGCTTCTAGACGCCTCGTGCTTGAACTAGCGCACCAAACCAATTCTATCAACTAGCCAAGGAAGCTAAGTACTGTTTTCTGATTAGTTCCGATTGGTTCTGATTGGTTTGATTGGTTCTGATTGGTTCTGATTAGTTCTGACTGGTTCTGATCGGTTCTGATTGATTCTGATTGTTTCTGATTGGTTCTGATTGGTTCTGATTGGTTCTGATTGGTTCTGATTGGTTCTGATCGGTTCTAATTGATTCTGATTGTGTCTGATTGGTTCTTATTGGTTCTAATTGGTTCTGATTGATTCTGATTGGTTCTGATTGGTTCTGGTCGGTTCTGATTGGTTCTGATCGGTTCTGATCGGTTCTGATTGGTTATGATTGGTACAGGGGAGCGGGATACTGTGTTCTGATTCGTCGAGACTATTTGGAAATGGTTCAGTGGAGACCTGCATCAGATCTACGAGTATAAGTCATATGTGTTGACAGACATATGTAGCCTGTTATTAGACATCTAGTGGTTGTAAGATCGTTGCTTAGAAGTAACCTATTCACTCTTGACTCACAAGATCCTCAGGATGTTACTACCAGGAAATACAATATTAAAACACTTAAAAAAACCAGTTATCTTATTCATTCATTAAGCCCCAAGGGAACGCCAGCGTTCGCGCTGTCATTGCCTTTCTATTAAGGTTCACTAGTATTTTCTCTTACCTGGTACAATGACACCTCAGCAGCCTGAGGAAGGCAGCTCTGAAGGTTCTGTTGAACACGGTGTAGATGATGGGGTTGATGGTGGAAGACACGTAGCCCAGCCACAGGCAGATGTCCACCACGTGCTCTGTGGACAAGGAATTATTATAATATATGTAAAGGCACAAAACGTTCTGGAAATACGAAAGGAATTTATTAAGTATAAAAAATTCAAGGGACAATACCAGACCAAGGGACATCGGTGACTATTTCGTCGCTTACCATCAGATAAGAATGGTTTAATTCCCTCGAGCGCCGATTGTACATACGTCTGTACAACTTGGATGTCCTTGAAAAATGCTTAATTTTCGTGTTTTCCCCAAGTTTGTACGAAAGTTATTTGGTCGAAAATTTTGGTTTCTTTACCTATTCTTCTATATATATTACCTATATTATTTGTTTTTC
Source organism: Mythimna albipuncta (assembly GCA_929112965.1). Lineage (NCBI taxonomy): Eukaryota > Metazoa > Arthropoda > Insecta > Lepidoptera > Noctuidae > Mythimna > Mythimna albipuncta. The sequence continues at coordinate 18,872,343 of OV815962.1, forward strand.
CTAAAAAAATCCGAAAAAAGTTTTTTATTTTATTTTTTGTTTTTTTATTATTTTATTTTGGTGATTTAAGTAAACAGTGCAATTTTTCGGGTCAATAAACCCCTGGCGCTCGAGAAGTTAATAAAAACGTTAATCTTGATTTTTTTATAGAGAATTTAACAAGGGGAAGATGAGAAATAGAGAAGTTGATTCTTACGAGTAAGGCTAATTATCCAAGGCATACGGAGCTGGTTGCATAGTCGCAGAACAAATCGTATTCCCAATAATAAAAAAAAAATCTGATATTTTACGTTCTCAGAAAGTTTTGAGAAACCAAAAAACAAAATTCTATGGATAAAATGTTTTTATTAAATCTTTTCGAAAACACGATACAAATTATCGTGTTTGGCTTTCGAAAAAATGTGGAGGGAAATTCAAAATTCGAACAATGGATTTATACCAAAGTTTTCAAAATGACAAAACAAATGGCCAGTGACTTATGTACAAAAACTTTTTTTCGCAAAGTTTTCTTAGTGGCCTGGTAAAGGAAAGTTTCTGGGTAGAGTCTGTCTAATAAGTTAAACGACTTGTGTAATTACTTGGGTAATTTTTAGGATTTAATGAAATCTGATACAGTCAACACGGGTTCAATAATCAAGGTTGATAAAGAGATAGAGATCATTGTTTACTAACAGAAAAACCTTGTGAAAAGTATCGAATATAAGTATTTTTTAAATGATTTAATATTATACAAAATTCCCAAGTCGGTCGGGGGTTTACTTATTAGACAGACTATAATTATGTACGTGTGTGTTTATGTTTGTTACTTTTTCACGATACAAAGGCTAAATGGATTTATTAAATGAAATTTGGCACATGGGACCATTTCCTATAAGAAGACTTAGGTTTTGGATTTTTTAATTTACTTATGTTTCTTTTGGAAAAACTGACACTTTTATGTGATTGAAGCTTCTGGTAGAAGTTATGACCGTATGAAGTTAAACTTCTTTCACAGAATAAAGTGAACTAATCACTACAATATATTCTAACATCATAATATTATACCCCGTATCATCTTGTAATTAATAAAAAAAAAAATACTCGTTTGCTCGATAATGTCGTTTTATACGTTCTCACTTAGAGCAAGTCATTCTATCCTTATGAAGAGAATGAAGTATGGCCGAACCTTAGGGAATAATGAGATTTGAATTTGGAAGATCAAAAATCGTCAACATTGTGAATTAAAATGTATAAGTACAATTCACGAATGATGGCGGGCGTGAAGTTTGCGCAGAAGGCTGCGCAGTAACATGGATTAGGAACCAAATGACGACGTACGTGTGCGAGAAGAGTGTAGTATGCGCGAACGTTCGCAAAGGCTAACTTCACGCCCGCCATCATTCGTGAATTGTACTTGTACGTGCATCGAACAAGTTGACATAATAATCGAAATTCGAACTAAAAAAAAAAAGAAAATAGAATAAATCGTGCTTACTGACGGGAGTGTTATAGAAAATTGAAACTATAGAATCTAGGAGCAGTGAATTTTATTTGTTTGATGAACTTATTAATATAATACTTTTATTTATCTAATATATGATTTGAACGACCAAATTGTTTTTTAATTATCTCACAGATGGTGTAAAAAGTAGAGTAGGCAACATTGCGATAAAACTGTCTTTGTCTTGGGCGGCTTGAATTCCTCGTTTCACTCAGGTTTCTTTAATAACCCCCTCGCAATGCTCGGGAGTTAATTATATAAATCCCTCACTAACGTTCGGGATTAAAATCAGCAACCTTCGTTCCGTTCGGAATTCAACATGCCGCCCGCGACTTAAAGACATTGCTTTATCACCTAGTCACATAATTCTCTATTGCAATTTCCGAGCAGAAGAAACAATATTTTAGCCAAATGCATAGTTGTTAATGCATTTGCCCGCCAGCCAAATGATACGTTACTACAGATTTGCAATAATCCACATATCATGAGCTATACGGAAGTATTACAAAACACAAACCGTTCCATTTTGCCATAGCTCTTGGCACAAGACTCCATTCTATCCGCAATACACAAGTTTCTTATACAATCGACGAGTGGAACATTTTGCAGATCCATATTTTCAAATTACGTTATATCTGCCCCAAGCTTGGGGCTTTTTCAACCGTTAAAATAATCTTGATATCATTGCTTACGTCATCATATCGTCACGATATAATTATTTATGACAATTAAACGATATTTATTTTGTAAATAGGTTTTAAAAACATTTTTTCATTTACATGACTCAAGACAAGAAGTAAATCTGTAACTAGTGCGTGTTGCCAGTGATGACTTACGGCTCCGAACCGTGGTCGCTAACAATTGTCCTCATAAGAAGACTCAAAGTCACCCAAAGGGCGATGGAAAGGGCTATGCTCTGAGTTTCCTTGCGTGATCACATCAGAAATTAAGATATCCACAGGAGAACCATGGTAACCGACATAGCTCGAAAAATCGCCAAACTTAAGTGGCAATGGGCAGGGTATATTGCACGTAGAACAGATAATCGATGGGGACGTAAGAGGAGTGGCGACCACGTACCGGAAGACGCAGCGTTTGAAGACCTCCAACAAGGTGGACCGACGACCCGTACGGGGTGTCGGCAATCCGATGGATGCGTGACGCACAGGACTGGTCGTTGTAGTGACGCTTAGGGGAGACCTATGTCCAACAGTGGACGTCTTTCGGCTGATATGATGATGATAATGATGAGAAGAAACACCGAAACAAACTCTATTCAATTCAGTGATCATGCGTAGAGCTCGTGATAATTTTGTAATTAAATAATAACAATATTTCAGAACTATCACACAACATCATCTAGTCAGTCCAGTCTCAAACTAAGCACAGCTTGAGTTATGAGTACTAGACAACTGATAAACATACTTGTATATTTCTATATGCATAAAAAATACTGTTATATTCACCCAAATACAGAACAAATGATCGTGCTTATCACACAAACATTTGTCTGGGGTGGTCACTACCTCCGGCAAAGCACTCAGGACCACTAACCACTAGACGAACAGATTAATCAATTACGCAACCTCTGCTTAAATAGCTTCATCGAACCAGAATAATCATCAGCTAAAAATCAATTCAATCCTTCCTCCGTTCTATTGACTTCACTGACATACGAGTATACACCGCTAAATTTTGATCATTTTAATCCCGTGTAGGGTCGATCCGGTACTTGAAAAACTATCGATTTGTATAGATAAAATTAGAAAATAAATTACCTATTATTTTAAACTTGTATTAATTTACGCATGTACGAAATATGTAATTTATTTAAGAAAACGTGCCGTCCTCTAACTAAAAAGCAGCTAAATTACTTAGAAACAATAGTACTTAGCTGCTTTTTAGTTTGAGGACGGCAGTGAGTGACTCCAATGACCTGTAGGTAGTTAGTACGCAACGCACTTCCTACTACCGCCTTTGTACCTGTGCGTTGCATAAAGTTCTAATAGGTAAATAAATAAATTGGAATAACAAAAAAAATAAATCCTCATCAATAGAAGTCTGTTTCTCCCTCCCGCTTTACACATAGCGACAGGAGATATTAGACTCACTTAATAAAAAAAAACACATTTATACAGTTTAACTTACCTGGAACTATACAGGCAGGACACGCGGCGAATAGTATATTGAGTAAGAAGAACGGCGCCCAACAGAGTACGAATGTGAAGAAGACTAGTCCAAGAACCTTCGTTGCTTTTTGCTCGTTCGCCACCGCGTTAGCTGAGAGCGATCGGCCTTTTTTGCGATTTGCTAGGAACCTGTAACAAAAAAATTAAGTTACAAATTAAACATCAAACATCGTCATCACTATTGATTTGACGACAAGGTTATCGTAGTGGTTGAACGATTAATTGTTGCGTTACGCAAAGCAGGTTTAAAAAAAAAAATTATGACCCACGATACAGGAGTATCTAGTTCCTAGTCTGGGACAACGATTTAAAATAAAAAGAAAGAAAGAGAAATACTATATCACTTGACTAAATTATGTTATGCCAGATGGCACAACATATACAACAAAATACTGGCTGACGGTTTACTAAGCGCCTAAAACCTAGCAAAGTAAAATGAAGCAAACGATCTAAAGTATTCGCAAGGGCGCACTAGGCGCTTGGCATCTTCCTCAGTCATCTAGTGTATATCAGTGCGATAAAACTTCATATTGTAGGACCGTGTGACTTAATAGAAAATCTGGTATAAGATAATTTATTAGAATATAACATTTATATAGAAGTATTTAAAGAAGCAACAAGAAATATATAACCAAGATTATATGTAACTCATGGTCTGATTTAAAAGAGTGTCCATGGAGTTTCTTGCACGTCCTTCTCCATAGATCTACGCTTTGGAACGTGCGATTTAGCTTCACTTTTCTGAAACTGACCGACATTTGACTATTCAAAAGTGTCTAAAGATGGTATTTTTAAAATAAACGTTTTTGATTTTGATTAATTGTTCAAAAGTCTTAACTTGATCATATATTTGGATGAGGAGAGCTTTGCATATTTTGTATATAGTCTGTCTCATAAGTTAAACGACTTGGATAATTATTAAGTTTTAATTAAATCTGATGCAGTCAACACGGGTTCAATAATAAAGGTTGATTAAGAGATAGAGATCATTGTTTACTAACAGAAAAACCTTATAAAAAGTATCGAATAGAAGTCTTTTTTAAATGATTAAATATTATACAAAATTCCCAAGTCGGTTGACTTATTAGACAGACTATAAATTGGTTGTTTTCCATGTTTTCTGCTAAATATAAACCATGATTGCATAAAGAGACATCTTATAACATTGCTAATCAATACAGATTTATCGATTTACGTAAAAAAAATAGCGTTTCGTTTTCTCCTTTTCTCAGTACCCCTTAAAATCTCTCCTAATTTATTTCACTCAAGTTTATCAATGTTCCGGTCTTACAAACGTCGGGCGAATAAACGTTAAGTGCCTTCGACGGGTTCCGTACAAATGAAGGCATAATAAGGTCCCTTTAGAAGGCGCAAATCTTTTAAACCTTTTTCGTCTCATTGATCGATAGAACCCTATTTACCTTTTGATATTTTAAGCCTGCCTGACAGATTGGCTTGATTGCCTCTATATATTGAATGACAAGTTGAATGCGTATTTTTAGGAGGATTAAAGGATATCGGCTTAAAATTTTTAGTGGTCCTTTTAATTTTGTTTTTATGAACGAATTTTTTTAGATAGATAATCTCGTCTATGATAGGTGAATGAAAGATAAAATTGTTATTAAAATGTTTATTACTCTTTAGCGTTCAAACGTCTAAACGGATCTTAGTGTAATTTGGCACAAAGGCAGACCATGTCCTGAAACTATACAACCACTACTATTATTTATTTATAACTTAATTGCACACCTTAGCTTATTACAGGATAACCATTTACAAAAGAACTACTACTTCTATTTAATTTTATCCCGTGTATGTTTCTTTTGGAATAAATCTCTACTTGTATGCAGTCATAACTACAGACAAAATCTGGGGTTGTTATACAAGTAAATAATCCTATCAGGAGTTCCGTTTCATATCTTTGAAGTTTATCATCAGCCCCCCTAGCCAAGTTATAACTATTTCGTGTCGAACTCCGTTCTCTGTCAGCAATTATAGAAAACGATAATTTGGTAGCCATGTTGACGCGCTTGAGTCGGCCGCTCGTTCTGCAATGTAGCGTTTGTATAACAAAGAATACAGCGTTGGACGTTGTAAAGACAATAACAATTCATTCTATCATTTTGAACGTTGTGAACTTGGCTACAAGTTTTCTATACGTTTGTTCTGTCTACGTGACTTAACGTTGAGCTGATGTCGTTCCCATACATTTGACTTGATTCGACTAGCGTTAACGATTGCAGATTACAACTTGGTTAGGGGTGATCATAACAATATTTCTGTGGGACTAATTTGGGAGTAGGTATAATTTTACTTGAAAAAAAAAACTTTTTGAAAATCTGTCCACGACTGACAGAGAAATCAGTGAACATACATAAAAAAAAATACGTATACAACCGAACATTATAACCTCCTCCTTTTTGAAGTCGCAGTCGGTTAAAAACTTTCTAGACATAATATCCAAAAATATAAGACCTTTTGCATTACAACGAAAGCCCAAACAGCTCGTTTTAGTGTTCCAAGGCTAATTTGCAGAAAATAAAGTTGGGTAGACATTTTTATTCAGTCCCAGATTCATAAATATGTAGTTATGAATTTTCTCGAGCGTGGAAATGTGAAACTTATTACAATGTATATAGCTCTACATTTAGTTTGAAATAAGTTATCCGAGTCTATTTGTGAATGTGGTAAGAATTTATTAGAGGTCCTTTCTATATTTCAGGTTTATACTCGTATTAATAAAAATACCTGCATTCATTTGTTAATATTATGACTAAAAGGGGGTGATGACCCAGTGATAATGGCTTCGACTTCCGAATTGTACAACGCGGGTTCAAACCAGGCAGGCGCTTTTCCTATTTTGTATTTTATATCATCACTATTTTGCCTCCGGCATCGTCCGCGTATTTAAAATATAGCCGTGACATAGGCTCCGGAATAAAGCAGCTTTCTATCGGTGATAATTTTTTTAGCAATTGGACCAGTAAGTGCGCAAAGACAGTATAAATCAGTAGACGATTAATAAAAGACTGGGTGAAGCCTATCTGACTACACATCACTCAGCAAATGGTACCAAATTGACCACAGCTCACCGACAAGTCCGGCAATAATTTGCCTACATTCAAAGATTATGAAGAGGTAAAGTTTGTTTTTTTTTTGTTCTTATAAGGTAGTAGTACTCTGGAAGTACCTACTGGTCCGACTGCTAAAATTGTTTTCACCGATAGAAAGCTGTTTTATATCTGAGTTACATAGGCTATATTTTATTTACGCAGACGAAGCCGCAGATAAAAGTTAGTTATTAATAAAATACCAAGAAACGCTAACGATCAACACCAGATGGCCATTTTTATGACAAAAACTTTTAATAATTGGATAGGTACAGTCTAGAACGAATACTAAATCGTGCCCAGGTATTAAAGTTTAAGATATTGTAATAAAAACCTTCAAGGGTCAGGTTACAATATTGGAAACTCATTATAGTCAACCTTAGGGATCCAGGTCTCCATTTTAATGAACGAAAACAATTTTGCAAATTGAAGTATTAGCAAGCGGCTAGGTCGGGTGACGGTTTTTGAAATGTGATTGGTAGAAGCTTTATTGTTTTTTTTTTAAATAATAATAAGACATTTTATTTTCAGGCATCTTGGCACATAGACACAGACTAACATATATAAAGTAAATACAAGTTATCGTTAGTAAATAAGACTTGTATAATAAGTAAGACATTGTTGGTAAAAAATCACATTGCACTAAGTTCTCTTCGTACTATTCTGTTGCACCTGTCCGCGTAAGCGACGGAATACCACGACCTGCAGCCAAAAGTCTTCCTTCAGCATGAGGGGCAGGAAAGTGATAATGTTGTTGTGTTAAAATGTTGATAGGTTCACGCTCGACCGCTATCTTACCTTTTTTTTTTTTTTTTTTATGGTGGGAAAAATCATGCATTGACATCCCCCGCCCTTGGGCGGAGCGGGAGATAGTGTCAGACTCTTACTGACTAAAAGACCCACCCCGTTCCTTCTAGCCTTCATACCGGGGTTCGAGCGCCCTTTCGGATAACCCTGGCCCCAGTAGGCTTCGACCCGGCTGGGTCCCTGCTGTTGCTGACAACTCCTTGAGGCGCGCGGGAACAGAGCGCGCCGTCGACGACTTGGGCTTGGTCCGGACAGTTACCGGACGGCCGGACAGCGAGCTACCCATTGCTCACTGTCCGCAAGCCCGCGTCTACGTTGGCCGGAAATCGGGATCAGAATCCCGGCGACGGCGGCGGCGGCGATAACGCCGTTGCCTGATGCGTTCGGCCTCCTCCTTTGCAAGCATTACTGCTTCGCAGAAGTCGGCGACCGCCTGCCACTCCTCCTCGCTCCGGACCATGGCCTCAACCAAGGCCCGGCACCGCTATCTTACCTGATGGAAAGCGAAGATGCGGTCGACGTTAGATCGTGCTTACCTAGAAGTAACCTATTCACTCTTGACTTTAAGATTTCCGGGTTGTAGCCATCAGGAAACAAAGACTCCGGCAGGGAATTTCACTCCTTGACTGTATAAACAATGAATGTGTTCCCAAAACGATTTGTGCGTATAGGTGGGATGTCCACCATATACAAGCTAGATGAGAGTAACCAATTTCTTTACTGTTTCCAGCAGTAGATTGCTACAGACTTAAACCATTGATAACAGGAGCTTGTTATTTTATTACAATTGTTTGTAGGATTCCATACCCGAAAGGTGTCAACGGGACTCTACAAAGCCTCCGCTTTCTATCCATTTGCCTGTCTGTCTGTCAGCGGGCTGAATCTCATAAACCTGCTCTTACAAGAAACGTTCATTTGTAGCTATGGTTTTGCTCAATTTTAATATTGAAATACAAAACTCTTCGTGTGCGAATCCAACTCACATTTGGCCAGTTTTTTTATATATATTTTTGTTTGACGGTTCCAATCTTTTTTGAGGAAAAAATTTAAGGTTTTTAATCAGTGAGTCTGTTAAAAAATATGGTGCCATTACATGGATACTGATATTCTTAGTGCACTGCGCAGTAAGCTAAACCTGGAGTATATTTTGAAGGAAGATCTGTAAAGAAATAATCCAAAAAGGAACTGTAGTTGCAACATATTTCTATAAATTTTTGTATCCGCAGTTGCGACAGCCAATAGTTAGCATAAGCATAGTTTAGCAGAATCGGCCTTAAAATGTTCCTACTACTGACCCATCTACAAACAGACATTGGCAACCTTGCTTAACCTTGAGAATCAAAGCTGTTACTATTCTGGCTATGAGATTAAAATCCACTTTACTAGCTGTTTATTATATTCCTCCTTCACCTCATCATAACTCAATACACTTACAAATGCAAATCTGGACACTAGCATTTAACTGAATAAATCATGTTCCGACAGGTTAGAACAAGTTGCCAACAATATAACATCTGGCCATATAAATATACATGAAGATGGAAATACAATGCAGAGCTGTGATCCACTGGAACAAGGAGATACAAACAGAAATTAATTCTGAAATGCTGAAATGGAAATGGCGGAAGATTTCGGCTTGGTGTCGTCTGAAGATTTTAAAATTGAGACGGTTTTATGGTAATTGGAAGGGTAATGTGGTTTCCGAAGATGTTTATTTTTTATTAATTTGATCTAGTTGTTGATTACGACACCATCTGATGGTAAGCAGTGATGCAATCGTTGATGGTGAGGCGCGCTAATTTAGAGCCTATTTACCCTAGCCTTGAAAACACCTTTATTTTCCGTGGAGCAATCTTCATAGATATCCTCCGCCCTAGTGAAGGTGGCGGGGTTTATCAGACACTGACTAAAACCGTCCCAGTTTTATTGTTTTATGTAGTTTTATTACTGCTGCAGCCTTGAAGACACCTAACCTAATCTTTTGTTTCTGGTTACAATACAGACTTATAAGAGCACATTACTTATTACTGTGATCATAATTATGTTTGATAGTAATTATTTTCTCTCTCTCTATTTTCTCCATTTTGTATCCAGCTGGGCAATCTTTCTATTCTAGATTCGATATAAGAAATTGCGGAATGCGGTAAGGCCACCCTTTGTATGTTTTTTATTGTAGGGTTTCCTCTATTGTAAATTATAATCTTGGTCAATAAAGTATGTACACCACAAAATTTTAATCGTTTTGATCCCGTGGGGGGTCGATCCTGTACATGAAACTATCGATTAGAAAATAAAAAAAATAAAATTAAAAAAATAAAGTACCTTTTTTCGGCGTTGCGTACAAACTACCTGCAGATCATTGGACTCGCTCAGCTGACGTTTTTTTAAAGAAATTAATCTCGTACATGCGTAAATTAACTCTTTGAATGCCGTAATTAGAGACACAATAGAAAGACAATTGCTTATGTCGAACTGTGTAACATTAGACATTCAAAAGGTTAATACGATTTTTGAAAAAAATGTACTTCATTTTTTAATTTTATCTTTACAAATCGATAGTGTTTTATGTACCGGATCGACCCTCCACGGGATCAAAACGATTAAAATTTAACGGTGTAGGTATAAATAAAAACAATAATCTCAAGATTTTGATCATCATTTTGTCTTCTTCGTGTAAAATTAATTTTATAATATATTACTGTAGCTGTACCACAGTGTCACAAATATTTAACTTAATTTTAACAGCACCGCTATAAAATGAGGAATTTTGAAACACAGTCACTAATTAGTAGACGTCATCACGTTTACAAATCTGACATTTTAATCTCTGACAAGAATTATGCTTTCAAATAAAACGTGTAGCGGTTAACGTTCCCTTTTATTTAAAATAAAGCTTTGTGGTATTTTATTAAAATTACGGTAAATAAAATAAAGAGATAAACTTGAACATTTATGCCTGTTCGCAGCACTAACAACTGACTATAATCATCATTTTATGTGGGACCACTAATAGCTAAATATAATTATTTATCATTATTATTTATCGAGAATTATTATCTATTTATATATCTATCAGTCAATTTCTTTTTTTATTAAAAAGATAGCTACTTTTTAATAAAAGGAGAAATTGACTGACTGACATATTCGTATTAATGCAGAGCCGATGCTACTACTAAATGTACAAGGATTTTGAATTCAACCTCTAAAGAGGTGAAAAAAGGGGAATTTCGTTTACATGCAAAATGACATTCCATGTGTCGATGAAATTGAAGTAAGCAGTTTCAATGGGTCAAATCTGAACATTGAGGATCAACAGGCCAATGAATGCGGTTTAAAACTAACAATTTAAAAGATTAAATATAATAATAATTGCAAGACAAATATCCAGCAAGGGAACATTATTTCAAACTGGTTTACACAAATAAATACACATTTGATAACAGCATAAATGTAATCATCCACCAACAAAAATTACTCACGCATATAACTGTTTCAGAAGAAATATTATTCCGCTTTTGAATACGTAGTCATTTTATAGTTATTAATTTATCCTCACTTTTCGAATTTAGAGGTCCTGTTGTACAAAAGCGAAGCTAAGCGGAATGAAACGAAAACAATCAGTGGAAAGAGGCAAGAGCTTATTTTTTAGGTTTTTTTTTTGGATACGCTTGCTTTTCTCCTGACGGTGAGCGTAGAGTGCCCATCAATAGAACACGCTTGCCTAGAAGTAACCTATTAATGCTTGATAAAAAGACTTCTAATTTGTAGCTATCGAGAAACACAGATTCCGGCAGGAATTTCCACTACTGTACACATAATAAATGTGTTCCTAAAACGCTTTGTACACACGTACACATGTGTTTCCATTGACACGTAGCGGGGTAGAGTAGATTTCAGCTAACCTCTGCATCGTGCTCTTCAATCGGTACCCAACTCCGTTCTGTTCGGGTTGAGGCACTTTGTTTCATTTGAAAGACCACTCAAAACTAATAAATATGTTTTACTCTCTCTTACTTTTTTCATTATTTTTTTCTTTCTTTCTTTCTCAGGTTTTTCCGCCTTCTTTCACTATTTTCACTGAAGCAAAGTGAAGATTACAAGCACTATGATTCACCAATTCACAGTCCGCTCCTCTCCGCTCCACTCAGCTCTGCTTCAGTGAAAACGCATCCTTAATACTGCCATTTAAAATCCAGACTTTTTAAAACATCCGGTAGAAACACCATCAGTGTCCAGTTTAAAATTGTCCGTTAAAAACTGGTTATATATTCATCAGTAAACTCTGACAATTAACTGTATAACGTTGTGGTTTAACCATCTGACGATGGCTATAATATCTCACAATTTAAAACACTTATTTTGATAAATTAATACAGTTGTTGGAATCGCTTTTACAAATTTAAGAGCAAGTTTTTCGAAGCCTTCATTGAAAATGTAAGAGCAAATTTTCTTTGCAAGCGTTACTCAAAGTTTGTCAGTGTAAAAGTAGATCCTTTCTCAGCGGTAATAATGAGGAACTTTAACATTTGTTTGACAAGTAAAATTAAATATTGTACCTAGTTATAAACTTTTAAGTGAGCTGTGTCTTTTTAGGAACAAGTTTTTAATGATCTGCTTAATATATATTATGTCGTCTATAAAATAGTTATAGTGTATTAATACTGCGACGAGTTGTAGGTCGCAGGTTCAAACCCGGGCAAGCGCGTTACTTTGTGTAATTTATTTCATCACCACTGGTCTCAAAACAGTGAAGGAAAACATCGTGAGGAAACCGGCATGTCCCAGAACCAAAAATTCGAAGACATGTGACATCCACCAATCCGCACTGGGCCCGCGTGATGGATTACGCCCCATTTCCTCTCCTAGAGAGGAGGCCTGAGTCCCAACAGTGGGAACATTATAGACCGACTATGCTATGCTATTATAGCGTGACTCTTTTTTGTGTATCTTACACAGGTATAAGTTACTGGCTTCTGCGTTGGCCAAGCTCATAATTATGAAAATAAAAAATATTAAGCCCATATCACTCACTGATACATTAGAATTCTACTGGTAAAAGAATTTTCAAAAGCCGTTCAGTAGTTTTAAATAATACTCCCAACATTCAAACTTTTAAATGACGTACAATTTTTTAATTTTAGTACAGATGTACAATTGTATTATATTTGTATTTGTATTGAATGATATTCCATTGCTTTATTTTTTATCTAATAAATAATTGGTCTTCAAAGGACAATCATTTCGATTTACCTTACCTGTTTTTACACACCACTTTGAAAAGCCAGCGAAACTTTGGGCAACTCAGTCTCAAAGGCCACTGAAAGTTTTATAGCCACACTTTACAATAGCGGATCTTATCTGAGCTGGCTTTAAAAGGGATTGTAACCTTTTATTGTTTAAATTGGATCCAAAATATCTGGATGTGATTTATTTTTATTGTCATGACCTGACAATAGAATCTACGTTATGGGTGGTATTCATTACTTTATGAAAATGGTAATTAAAATGACCTTAATATTGTGTGATTTTATTCTGATTTGAAGTTGTTTAATTAGCTTAATAGCTAGTGAAACAATAACCTTTTGAATATTTAGGGTGAGTTGCACCATTTAACTATAACGATAACAAAGCCGTTAACAGTTGTCAAATCGTCGAATTGACCAATAGGCGGCCGTTACACAACTGGTTATGGTTTGGTTATCATTATAGTTAAATGGAACAACTCAACATACAGGGTTATTTTTAAAACACCGGCAACCTGTCTGCAATATAACTAACATCATAAACAACTACTTTTGTAAAGGATACAGCACAATAGCCCTTAATCCTGGTAGTTATAAGGCCGTTGTTTCTGTGCAGGTAGGTGCCAAATAAAAGTGGAATAACGGTCATTGACCGTCCCACATTTAATGACATTCTTAATTTCAAAATCGGAAATAAAAACATAAAGCTGTCTGGAATCAACATCTAACGTGTTCCTGTACCTTTTCTGAAAAATAAATCTTTGATGGTTTTAATAAAGATTGGATATTAGAAAAAGGTCAATGTACTTTATTTTAAGTTTATTAAAGCCTTGTATAGCAATCGTATGCATGAGCGACGGGTACAGCTTCACTGATTTCCATAAATATAATAAGACAGTTTAAAAAGTATTATTCTCGTGACAAAATCATTACTAAGTGTCATGCATGACCGTGCTTTTTCACCAATTTCTTTCGCTACGATCCATCACAACTTTTCCGACATGATGGCTTAGAATCGAATGACAAGAATGGCATTGTCAAAAATGGCCGAAGGGTTCCGGAAGTACACGACGGAAGCTTCGTGATTAAGCACTTTTCCTGGAGAGTATCTTTCTGCCAAGACTTCGCGATTATGACAAATATCGATTACTTTTCAAGATGTCTAATGGGTGAAAGGGTTTATTTAGATAATTTTGATAGTGATTGTGTTAGTACTTTTAATTTTTTTTTTATTATATATTGTCTACTAATACGATCAAGGACAATCACTTTCAAGGTGAAAAATCAATTTATATCTTTTACTGTTCATTATATTTATTACTTAGGTACTTTTAATAATGAATAACATACACCTGCATATTTAAATTTATAAATATCAACTAGCTCTTTTCTTTTCTTGTTTTTTTTTCTTTTTAGAACAGCACAAAGTGAATTAGTGCAGTGGAAGTGCTACTAACTTAGTCATAAGTCTTATTTACTAACAATACACTGTATTTACTTTATATTTATGTTAGTCTATAAGGTATGTGTCTATGGGCCAAGATGCCTGAAAATAAATGATTTATTATTATTATTATTAAACCGACTTCAAAAAGAAGAAGGTTCTGTGTTCGGCTGAATATATATATTTTTTTAAATAACGAATTTGAAAAACTAATCTAGAAACACCGACTTCTGAAATTAAAGTTATTTTGCATTTTTCAGTGTTTTTTTTACATTGAAGACGGTTGTATTCTTTTTTTGTAAAAAGTTTTTTTTTAAATATGTAATTTGAATTGAAAACACAGCACAAATACACAATTATACACATATTAGTATGTGCTTGTGTGCTATGCTAATTATGTGCTAATTGTAATTCTTAATATGGAAATAATTTTCTGACGAAGAAAAGATTATTATTACTACAACTCTTCCTTGCGTCTCGCAGTTGGATAAACAAGAAAATAATAGGTAGCTTACATTATTATCTTTTCTTCAATATCCGTTCTTGTAGGAAACCATTGCTCAATTGTTTTTTACCGGTTCTCAATTGTTTCATTGCCAAGGGGCAAGAAAAGTTTTGTTTTTATTTCATGAAATTGTACTCTAGAGAAAAGTATCGAGATTAAAGTTACAGAAAATATTATCCATTTTACTTAGATTTTATTGTTTTATAAACAAATATCATAAATTTTTCAGTACTATATGAAAATAAATATATTTTCTATTAACAAATCAAACTCATGTTACTGGTTTCAAAATAGTGCTATTGAACCATTAAAATCTTGAAGCCTCGGAAATTTCTTGTAATAATTAATTGCAATTCAACGTCATTTTGTTAGGGGTCAAAAATCATTTTGCATGCTATCCAGCACGCATTATTCGAAAGAGGAACACAGAACACTAACCTTACCTTCGCAGTCACTCAAGTACAACATCTGAGTGAATAGGCTCTTAATAAACTAGTGCGCCTCACCATCAATGATTGCATCACTGCTTACCACCAGGTGGGATCGCAGTTAAGTACTAGTTTTTATCAGATAAAAAAAAAATTACTTACCTAAGCGTCAAAGAATTGGTTTCCACCTGAGTCTCTTCAGCTACACTGGGAGGAGATTGTGTGACTAGATGGCCACACATACTCCTCCTCTCTCTTCCCTTTTCCTTCTATTGGGATCTCTCAACCTCATCTCCGTGCCCCCAGAGTTACTCAAGTAGGACTACACTCACCTAAGCATCAAAGAATTTGTTGCAGCAAGCGTGAGTGTCAAAGGCCTTCACTAGGCTATTCTGGTCTCAGCATAAATACTGGAAAGGGTCTTTAAGGGCAAGTTCTAGCTACATCTTCTTACTTTCAAAGCTATTCATATTACGTGACTTACCTAAGAGTCAGCGCATTCGGCGCAGCCAGGGTTAGCTTCAAAGGCCTCAGCCTCGCTCTTCTGGTCTCTGCGGCTATGCTGGGTGGAGTCTGTGTAGCCACATCTCGACCTCGCCTCTGTCCTGAAGAACCGGTTCCTCCACAGCCATTCATGTATGAGAGTTGTGGGTGGGAAACGCTCATGCTCACTTTGTTGCGTTGTGCTCTGCGTGAAGAAAAAAGTCGAGTTAAACGTATTGCCACAGCTCAACTTATCCTTTTGTTTAAGTTTTTAGGTAGATTTCTCTCTGAAGGGTTAGACATAAGTATAAGGTATAACTTAATATCCTCTAGAATTCTTTAGACGATGATACAAAATGTTATCAACAATGAAATATTGAAGATTTGGTCTTTGTTGAAAAATGTTTTACTACAGACTAAGAGCTAAGAGGTTAGTTTTAGAAATCTTGAGTACTGGGTATCTGGTACCCATAAAATGCTGCAATGGGTCTCGGTATAAATACACTGCATGCAATTCCAGTGTCCTCTTTTAGTTTATGTTTTTTCTATTTCGAAAAATTGCTTACTATTTCATTCTCATCATGATCATTATAATTTCAGCCGAAGGACTTCCACCGTTGGACTTAGCCTCCCCAAATGTCGCCACAACGATCGATCTTGTGCGTCTCGTATCCGTCAAATTCCTGCCACTCTCATCAGATCCACCAACGCTGCGTCTTCTAACACACGGTCGCCGCTTCAGAACCTTTCCGTCCCATCGACCATCTGTTCAGAGAGTTGCTCTGCCTACTGCCACTTAACTTTGGTGATTCTTCGAACTATATCAGTAACCAATTATGGTAAGTTCTTAAAGACCACTTAAACTAATTGGGCTAAACAACTAAGGGGGGCCAAAGAAAAGATGGATGGATTGTGTGAAGTTGAGAGAGAGTGACAGGACAGAATGGAAATCATCAACGAGACAATCTATGTACAGTTGCCATCACGGATCTTGAACACTTGCGCAGAAGTCAAATATTCGGTCTCTTTAGTAGTGCGAAGTGTAACGCGGGGGCGGGGAGTGTCAGTGAATTGCTAGCCGCGCCATCGCCTCATAGACGTCACTCTTCATCTGTTCACTGCGTTGCTGCATGTATTTAACAACGAATACGATTGGCTCACCAATGTATGGAATGCGCAAAGCGATCCCCACTCTGACGCCAAGCATTCGAGATCCGTGATGGCAACTGTACCTACAAACAAGCAAAAATTTTAATACTGATTAATGTTACATTCAGTTTAGCAAACTGTTTTTAGCCCAACCAAAACCGACGACCGTCATTTTCAGCCACTGGCGCCCGGCACACCATATTTCAACTACGTAATACAGGCTACACGGCTACACACGACTTAATTTAGCAAAACACGGCCACCACGGCTCGACGAAACCGTGATTAAGCATTTCGGTCGAGTTCCTAACCATTTGGGCACGGAAACGTCGGAAAATTTTGCGTATGCAAACCCACATGGCAGAACGCGAAAATGACTAAGGCAGAGCTGTTATTTAAAGTTGAGTTTCTTACTTTTTATAACTAATTTTATGTTCAGTATTTATTTGTGTTAGTAGTTAGTTTTTGTAGTGTTGGTGTAGTGTACTGTTCTGTCTCCTTAGCCAAGTAACAACGTTTCTATTCTATTCTCTTGTGTCGAACGCCTCGAGTTGACGACGCCTCCGATTATTTTGTTCTAACCACGTGACAGCGTTGAGATGACGTCAGAACAAAAGAATCTGAGGCATGGCCAACTCGAGGCGTTCGGCACAAAAGATTAGAATAGAAACGGTTGTAACTTGGCTAGAGGGTCTGATTCTAATATGTTCATTTTCCTGCCTTTGTGCCTTGCTACTTGGGTCGGACAATAAGTTTTTTCTTTAATTTTACCTTTTCCACCATTAATTTATCACTGACTCGCACTTCTTTCATATCATTTTTCACACAATCTATCCATCTTTGGGATCCCTCTAAATCTATCTCCATGTTTACACATAACTATTTTAGCAAATGGTAACAAGTATTTTTAGCAGTATTTACGAGGTCTTATAAATAGAATACCTTCAGATTTTGAATTTAAACTATGTTTCATAATTCATAAACCGTGCTCAAGAAGTAAGCGGTTTAGCAACAGACTCTTGTTCTGATTTTATTCTATCTCTGTTAAGATTATAACATTCTTCGAAAGCTTTTAAAAACTTACCCTGATAGTTTGGATTTAAGTACTAAAACTACATAATTCAACATCAATATTTTATATAATAATTAAAAAATATTAATATATAATTAAAACAATAAACTTCAGTTATTTCAGGAAATCATTCATATGTAAAACTTTAAATAAACATAAAATTCCATTAATTAAAATCATTGCAAAATAAAATAAAATCATTACTCAAAAATCAAAATCATAATGACGTTCCACGACCGTTATAAAGGGTTAAATTGCTCGTTACCCAAAATAATGGGATCCAATTCAATTAAAATCAGCACCCAATCAATTATTCAATTAATTTGCGGATGCAGTATAATGCCTTGGTCACAGATTCAATAATTATAGCTAAACAAAGATCTTTAATAACAAGGTCAATGATTCGATTTTAGTAGTAACGTTATAATATGATAAATATGTAAATAATACTGGCCAATATGGGTAATAATCATTTGCTAGTAAAAAAAATAGTTTTAATAAGTCATCTATAATAATTTATTATAAAGAGGTAATTTTGTTTCTTTTTTTTTTGTGTGTATAAAGTATTCTCTGAAAATAGGGGTCCGATTGCTAAATTTTTTTACATACAGAATGCTGCTTTATTCTCTCTCAGAAACCAGTCTTGCTAGAGTAAGTTATCATTTTAGCTACTCAATTAGTGGGATGTGGTAGTCAAGTAAGCAGTCACTCCTGATATACTTGCACTCAACTAACCTAACATAATTGAGAAAAAGTTAGGAAGATCTAATGAAAAATTAGTACTGCAGTAACTATCACGAACGGCGTCATCTTGGATTTCTAATAAATAAATATAATTCATTTATTTTAGACTAATTTCAATGCCCGTATTATGTTAGTGACTGAAACTTAAAACTACGTTAGTTCAATATCCAAATTAATAAATTGATGCTTCAAATGGTTTATAAAATACTCAATTTTGTAAAAACCTAATAATTCCACACTGGCGACTCTGGGTTTTAAAAAATTTTACAAATTTTATCTTATGCGTTCTTCTTACAATCACATTCAAGTATCAAAAACTCTTGTAACACTGTATTGAGATTGTTGATTTTTCATTCCGTTCAATCGTCTATAACCACAGCCACCCATTAAGGTTCAATTTGATTGAATTTACAATGTAACAAATCTAGATTTTATTTGAGGACTTTTCTCAAGTTGAAGACAAGCGAAAGGGTTTCTTGTTAATTGGGTTTATTATATATTTTTTCGGTTGTTTCTGTATTGACAGAAGTAAATATGTAGAAATACTTATTTTGCTTTTTTCAATATGAAGAGTTAAATATATATTTTTAATGAAGACAGCAAAATTTGATTGTTATGGGTTTTTTTTCTAATTTACCTATTGCTATGTTATGCTTTACAAGGTCACTGACTTGATCGGTGTAAGAAATGTTTACTAGAGCTAGCGAAAGATAAGTTGGCGCGTAGCCGAAATCGGAAAGAAATCGTTTGACGTTTATGTCATGTGTCAGGAGTACCTATGTGTTGTGTTCTGTGTTTTTTATCGTTCCTAAAGTAAATAGTCGTCATTATTATACCAAAAGTGATTAAAAGTGCTAGTAGGGATATTATCTTGAAAATCAAACGTGCTTGTGAGGAGAAATGAGAAAATATTGGACCTACAGTACTATTTTCCAAAGTTACAGTACCATTTGTCAAATAATTTTTCGGCTGAGTATCACGATAAAATTTCCCTAAATATGCGTACTTCAACGGTACCTAGCATGTCAACAAAGTTTGTTGAAAATGGACTGCTACTACGTGCTTAAATCTTAATCAAGTGACTATCATGACGATATGAATTCTGCAATCTTCATCCATGAAAGAATAAATAGTGCCAAATCTAAAACAGAATTGAATTGTAGTAATGGATAATGCATCATACCACTGCTCATAAATAAACAAAGCCCCTACAAGAGACAATACAAAAACGCAAGCGTTACTGTAATACCAGAAGAATGAAAAAGTATGTCTACAAGAAAATATTCTTTAAATCATCAGATTTAAAAAAAAATCTTGTAGAAATACTTTTACTAACTTATCAAAGTTAATAGATTTCAAAAAGGGCAAACAATGGACTTATCCGACTCTTCTGATAAAGACTAGCGTGGAGTTCTGATACTAAAAGTGCTAATTAATTTATTAAGATATTCAATAAAAGATTTACAAAGTTCTCACGATTATTTTCAATAATAAAGGTTAAAAATTAAGTATATATATTTTTTAATTACACTGTGTTATGAAAGAGCGTTTTTAATCAAATTAAGGGAAATCGATTTGATAGGCTGGCAACATTAACCTTTCATATGTCTTAAGTTACACTGTCCGACATAAGTTAATTGTTCTTCTATTGTGTCTCTAATTACGACATTCAAAGAGTTAAGCACGCCCCCAGCTACGCGCCAAATTGTCTTACTCGCGCTTTACTTTTGTCATGACACTTCACGGACTTTCTCCTCGGTTTTTCTCCATAGGAAACTACCATTTGGAACTGCGCATTAGCTTCTGACGTTTTATAAGTACCTATGTTGGCTTGTGTGTAATAAAAATATTATAATATTTGAAAAAAAAAAAAAATAGTTTTATTATTATAGATTGCCTTGCCAGTTTTCTAATTATTTATTCTCTTGCGATCCATTTGTATTCAACCTCATATGATTGATTTCCCTTTAGATATTTACCTGGTGGTACTAGTGATCCTCCAAGTGAGCTGCCTCGAGACAGATCTGTCCGGAGACAGGTCCGGAGAACTCCTCACTCCAAGCCGCCGTATGCCTTGACTTGGACCATTGTCGTAGCCACCGCATTGCCTGCCAACAAAGTGTAAAGTTGAAATAGTGTTAAAACTTTTTGGTGTCTTCTAAAGTAGATATATATTTTTAGTCTCTTTTCAGTACTTGCTCAAATCATGCTCCACTTGTGTTTCAAGTTGGAGGTTCATATTTTATATAGTTTCATGTTAGTTTCAACAAATATTTAAGACTAGCTTATTCCTGGGTTTGTCATGCATATTTAGTAAATTAAGTTAAATTGTATTGTAGTCCCCTCTTTGAGGCGTGGCTGGAAAGACCTCACGGCGTCCTTACCTTCCGCATGACACAGGTCCTCACCGGAAATGGCAAGTTCGGGAGGTTCCTGTTCCGAATTAAAGCGGAAGTGACGCCCGGGTGTCGCCACTGTGCGGAACGCCCGGAGGACACGGTGGAGCACACAATCGCGGTGTGCCCTGCTTGGGCGGAGTATCGCCGTGCCCTCGTGGGGGTGATCGGCGGCGGAGACCTCTCGCGCCGGGCCCTGGTCGAGGCCATGGTCCGGAGCGAGGAAGAGTGGCAGGCGGTCGCCGACTTCTGCGAAGCAGTAATGCTCGCTAAGGAGGCGGCCGACCGCATCAGACAACGGCGCTCTCGCCGCCGCCGCCGGGATTCCGATCCCGATTTCCAGCCACCGTAGGCGCGGGCTTGCGGACAGTGAGCAATGGGTAGCTCGCTGTCCGGCCGTCCGGTAACCGTCCGGACCAAGCCCAAGTCGTCGACGGCGCGCACTGTTCCCGCGCGCCTCAAGGAGTTGTCAGCAACAGCAGGGGCCCAGCCGGGTCGAAGCCTACTGGGGCCAGGGTTATCCGAAAGGGCGCTCGAGTCCCGGTACGAAGGCTAGAAGGAACGGGATGGGTTTTTTAGTCAGTAAGAGTCTGACACTATCTCCCGCTCCGCCCAAGGGCGGGGGATGTCAATGCATGATTTTTCCCATCGAAAAAAAAAAAAAAAAAAAAAAAAAAGTTAAATTGTATTACTAAAGTTCCAACATATTATAAACTAGCTTTTGTCCGCAGCTTCGCCCGAGTACAAAAAAAAAAAAAAACTTTACCTCTTTATTATATTAGTGTAGAATAATTTATTAATTTATAATAATAGTGTTCTTTGTGTTTCTGTATTTTTTTTTATTGTTGAACTCTTATTATATTGTATTATGTGTATTTTTTTTATTGTTGTTCTTATTATATTGTATAATTTATATTTTTATGTATATTCTGATTTAGAACTATACACATATTTTTCTTATGGCACACATATTGTATACATTTACAAAAATATATATTTTTTTTTTATTTATTTATTTATTCATCTTACATCTATCTTTACAGGTTTTTTTTTTATCCCCAATGCGATAAATGCGCTTATCCTAACTTAATTATACTAACATCTATAGCTAATTATAAATAATGCATTCCTTGTGAATTCACCCAGAGTACAACAAAATAAGTCCGTCTCATTAGCTATCAGGTTGAGCGTGTGAAGCGCGCGCGATAGCGGCGCCTCCCTTAAAAGGTTGGTCCGGCCTCGCGGCTCCACCAGCAGGCGCGGTCGCCGTCGTCGCCACACTTACCTGTCTGGAACACACAGGCTCAACTGTCCCAAAACAATTGGATTGTGCACCTTTCCTCTCAATATTTTAAATATATATGAGGTAAGTGCTAGATCCCTCCTAACCCTTAATTCGTTGTATCCTACCATACCCAAGATAAATAGAGTAGGATACATCAACGGATACATTGGATAAACACCGTAATATCTCATATACAAATATCTTATAAATTTATTTTGTACCTTCTCCAGCATGAGACTATATTTAGCTTCATGCGGAGACCAGATGACTGCGTTACACTCTAGCTGACTCCTCACCAGTGCGTTATACAATGCTACAACAGCTTTCAGATTCGTGAACCCTCGTACTGTACGATGCATGAAGCCCAGGTTCCTAAAGGCTCTTTTACAGCATCGCGTGACGTGATCACGAAAAGTCAAGCTGGTGTTAAAACTTACCCCCAAGTCCTTGACTTCTGTGACCCGTACCATAGGCACCCCGTCAATATGATAGCTGCACAAGATGGGATTGTGTGCACGAGAAAAAGTGATTGTCACACACTTCGAGCTATTGAATTACAAGAGATTTTCTTTGCTCCAGCTCACGACCCTGTCAATGTCCCCTTGTAGCCTCTCACAATCCTCCTTGCTCCTTATTGCGAGAGATAATTTGAGGTCATCGGCAAACAACAGGCAGTTAGCGTCCTGGACTACTTCTGGTAGGTCGTTTACTACTAAAAGGAACCCTAAAGGTCCAAGGTTACTGCCCTGACTGACCTGCTCCTCGTGAAATATGGATCTGACACGTGTCCCGCATATTCCACATATTGCCGCCTATCTCTCAAATAACTGGCAAAAAATTGGAGCGAATGTGGGGTGAAACCAACACCAGTTAACTTTGTAAGCAACACGTCATTATCGACTAAGTCAAATGCTTTTCGGAAATCAAAGTAAGCAGCATCCGTTTGCCCCCCACTATCCACTGTCGGCACCAAAAGAGTCATGTGACAGAGAAGATTACTGGTGGTACTTCTTCCCGGTCGAAAGCCATGCTGAGCGTCTGAGAGCTGTGCACTTACCTGTTTATATATGCTCGTGTAAATAGCCGTTTCCAGTACTTTAGCCGCTGTTGATAACACTGCAACCGGCCTAAACCCATCTACAGATTCAGCTGATTTCCCCTTCGGAACCGGAACTACTCGAGTAACTTTCCATCTCTCCGGGAACCTGGCAGCTTGTAGACACTGGTTATAAATATGAAGCAGCGGCTGCGCTAGCACCGACCGACAATCCTTAAAAATGTAGGGTGGAATGCCGTCCGGGCCTGCGGACCGCTTTGGCTTTAGGTCTTGAAGTGCTTGACATACGTCCACTAGCTTTAACTGGCCCAAGTGCACTCGCGCTGCTCCGTTTCCACTACCAGCTCTCGATATGGCCGCGTCCACATCCAGCACAGGTGGCTCTGCCCTATAAACCGAGTAAAAATACTGCGCAAACTCTTCAACACACTGTTGACCAGACAATACCTCCCCATCTTTCAAAATTTCCTGCGGACTTCTCCTACCCCTCTTGGATTTAGTATAATTCCAAAACGATTTAGGGTCACTCAGCATTTGATTTTGGACGCGGTTAAGGTATTGTTCCTGTGCGACTGTAATAATCTCTTTAACGCGCTTCCTACAGCAAGCGAACGCTTTGTAGTCGACTCTCGACCCACTGGCCTTGTACTTTTTATGTAGCAAAGCCTTTAATTTTATGTCGCGAATTATTTCACTAGTGTACGAATCAGGATAAATGTATCTTGACTTTACACTACTTCGCTTTTTTTTCGGAACACAGTCATCTATAATAGAATTAATAATAGTATAAAAATAATCCAAACCTGCTTCTAAGTCCATGTCATATAAAGGGGTCCAATCAACGGCTGCCATTAAAGAATATAACTTCACAAAATCGGCTTTGTTGAAGTTCCAACCTCTAAATTCAAAACTATTTACGTCGGGAGCAGCCGAGCCCGCTGAGCCCGCTGAGCGGGGTGCAGCCGAGCCCGCTGAGCGGAGTGCAGGCGAGCCCGCTGAGCGGGTTACAGCCGAGCCCACCGAGCTGGGTGCAGCCAAGCCCGCCGAGCGGGGTGCAGCCGAGCCCACTGAGCGGGGTGCAGCCGAGCCCGCTGAGCGAGGTGCAGCCGAGCCCGCTGAGCGGGCTACAGCCGAGCCCACCGAGCAGGGTGCAGCCGAGCCCGCCGAGCGAGGTGCAGCCGAACCCGCCGAGCGGGCTGCAGTCGAACCCGCCGAACCAGGGTTCCGATGCTGACGCAAGCGTGTACCGACCGAGATCTCGAGCGGCGGGTGGTACGCGTCTACCGGGACGAGTGGCGCCTCCGACGCGCGCACACTCACAGACCCACCCCCAGCCAATGTACTCAACACTAAATCCAAATACCGTCCATTACGATTTTCCACCTTGTTACTCTGAGTGAATCCACAAAATGTAAGATAGTATTCGTAATAACTACTTACAGCTAAAGAACATTAATACAAGTTAAAATCCCCTATCACTATCACATCAACACTGTTCAATAATGTGAAATAATAACATGTACTCATTATCACTGCTATTAGGCGGTATATAAACAACACAAATTAAAAACATAAATCTGTTACGTAGGTACACAGTAGCACAAACTAGTTCAAACACATGATTGTCAAGCCATCGGGTAGCGACGCACGCCGCAACTCAAAACGCGGTGTGGCCACGAGACATGCGCCACCTTGTTTCCGCCCGTCCGCTCTGTCACACCGTAGAATTGTGTAACCTGGCGGAATGATTTCGGCGTCATAGATGGAGTCATTGCAGCCCGTTTCCGTTATGGCAAATAAGTCTGCATTTCCGGTTGAAATATTGGTGTAACATTCCTCCAACTTAGTTCGCAGCCCTCGCACGTTTTGATATAGTATTTCTACTGTGCTATATAGGATATCTGGGCTTGCTTGCTCTGCGAAACCACACCCATTCTGCGAATTCTATGTTAACTGCCCAGCTCTCCGGTTGACACAGCTTTTCGTATTTGCTTTCTGGGACCCCTATTATAAAGGATGCGTAATCTCTCTCAGTCTTGTGTTTTATTTGTTCAACTGTAATGGGTACTTCTTCCTCAAAAATTTTTTTAACATGTTTTTCCATATTTTCCGTTGTCGTTTGCTTATGTAACCGCCATACATGTAAATATTTTTTCTTTTCCATTCCCTGTATATCAATTGTTGCACTCGTATTTCCGCCTTTTTTTACTTCGCTAGTTGAAAATCTGCTCTTTTTCCTGGTAACGGTAGTCCAATTTTCTTCTTTATCCAATTGCTCCATTTGCACGTTTACAACATTCTTAGATTTCTTTTCACTGTAAGTTACTTGCATCTGTTCCTCATCATCCGCTGTTTTCGCCGATTTCGTGGCCATACATTCCTTCGCTACATTATTTCTTACAACCTTCTTATTATCTTTTACAGCATTTGCAAAAGATAATGCTAATCCTTTAGAGCTTTGTTTTACCTGATTTGGCAACGGACTATTCTTAAGTCTAGCTTCTAGGTTCTCATTCTTTTCTATAAGTGTTTTTATTCTCGTTTCTAGCATCTCAACTTTATTTGCCTTTTCTTGTACTACCTTCAATATTTGTTTCATTTCTCTTAACTCAATTTCCGTGTTAATAAATCTATTTTGTAGTAAAATATACTCCTTTCGTTGCTCTTCTAACTGGGACATAACTTCGAGCCGAAATTGACGCATCTCCTCTAGAAGTTGCGTCCAATCACAGACAGTTATTTCCCCTGTATTACGACGACTACCTCGGTCAGCGGTGTTTACAAAGCTGCTGGGTGTACACGTCTTGCTGATGCTTGCAGTTCCTCTAACAGGCGTGTTGGTATTGCAGCTTTTCGGCATTAGGCATACACATTCTGGACAAATCCACTGATCCTTATATTCCTGCGTTAACGCTTCAAATTTTTCTCTTGTTAAGGCCAGGCACTTAAAATGGAATCTCTTTTTGCATTTTACTTGCGAGCACTCCATACTTAGTAAATCGTCCAAAGCAGCATCACAGCCGCTACATTTCGGACCCATTTAAAACTTGGGATAGTAAAATAAAATTTCTTTAATTTAATAACACACGCGATCCGAAACACGTCCGTTCGCTCGCGAACGCTCGCGTGAAAATAATGAATAATGCCACGTACATCAGACCAATAGTGTAGCGATTCCTTTTCTGTAATAGTAAATGTATGTAATATGGCAGTTCTCTAAATACATAAAATAAATGATTACGTAAATAGTCCGTGATCCATGATAGTTTAAAATTCTACCAAGGATACAATTTTTGTATTTGAGAGAAAAGTTCCTAAAATTAGAGACCTTTCACAGACATTAAACAAATAACAACGAATCAAAGGTCATTTAGATTTTTGAGATCGCTGAGCACTAACCTATTTCAATTTTCTATGACAGAATATATCAAAATCTACCCGGAATGATGTTCATTAATCCTTTATTGCCTTAGTACATTGAAGATGTTATACATATTATATTCAATATCATAAATTGTTTACAAGAACATTACGTGTAAGGAAGGAAGTAATAAGTCTAACGCGAGTTTGAGCTAAATTAGATTATATTGAGTTATTATGAAATAACTCAACTCCTATAGGTAACTTATCATACCAGTACAATATGCTATGATATACCAATGCTAAACTTCGATCAATAAGTCTACTGTCTCATAAACAACGAATACATTACACAGATGCCCTTAACACCTAAATTAGAGAAGAAATTGAATCTACGCCAGAAATGTAAAGCTAAATACAGACACAAGACACATCAAATTACCACATTGCCAATCAAATTCACCACATCGACAAATGCCGTCTGTTAGCAACCTATGTCCATACAGCAAATGCTAGCAAACCGTTCTCGACACATATCTCTCTCGCAGTCTACACATAGCTTAAAGTACATAACAGATGACTAAATATCCCTGAAAGCAATTCGAAACGCGTCATAAATTCCAACAATAATGCACAGTAAAACCAGACGTCTTCAAATCAACGATGCGATTATTGATGGCTTCACATAAATCGAACAACAGCCAACTACAGCCAATATTGGGCTTAGCCTAGGCAAACAATTACACTAAAGCTTTTACGGCCGATTATAACGTAGCCGCCATTCCATGTATCGATATTTATGACCAACATTTGGTTCGTTTTATGGCTCCAATTTGTTATGATCTTGTTTACAATAATGTCCTTGTGGACAGATAGTTTGTAGTTATTGAGTATATGATTGAAATTTGTTAATGAATTAATATTTGGAATTTTGGGACAAAAGGTTCGGGTTCGCAAAAGGACAGGGTCTTTAATAGAATTTTGAGCCGAATGAATATGTAATACAATGTGTATAGTTTGATATTCAAGGGCATATATAAACTAATGAAATAATTCGAGGATTTGTCTTTAATAAACATTAACACAACAGAGAGAATAAATACATGCATTTAAAAAAGTTGCTATACCTAAATTCTTCTAAACAGTATTCAATACCTACGCAAAATACTAAATTTCAATATACGAGTATGATCGTCAATTTATATACAGTACATTCACCAGCTTTGAAAAAGTGTTTAGTTGAAAATATATCCAATAAGCCTAAACTGGCGAATGTAAGTCTTGCGCAGATACTAACAAGGCCCAATATAGATTATACCTTGTTACATGCCTTATAAGGATTTCTGAAGACTTTCAATGGAAGCAAAGTTATAATTTTTCAATCTATGAATCAGAACTCTCATTAAAAATCATATTTTTTTTCACTCCGAGTTTTCATATCTGAACTATTTACGTGAGTAAATATTAGTTACACTTAATTTAATATAAGTATTATTGATTAACAAAAATCTAAGCATAAAACAAAAATTTACGACGTCTATGTTTATTATAAATGGAGTTGTGCTTAGTACAGCCAACAAAGAAGATAAAAAATCTGGTTTATCCGATATAGTTGAAGTTTTATAGAAACCTAATAAAACAAGAATATATAAAAAAAAAAAATTATTTGTTTTGTTGACTGTACATAGATAGCTATTAGAGGAAGGTGTCGACCGAGTGGTGCCGATGCTTGTAATGAAGCCAAGGCAAAATGGACTTTGGGTTGACGACTTCATCAGTCACGAGAAAGAATTGGATGAGAGACACAGAGAACTAGAAAGACAGAATGATGCTCATATGCAACAGTATCAAGATTGATATGATGATGATGAGGTATTGCAGTCTTTAATGGATTCTTTTTGAATTAAGAACACAGGATTTCCAATAGTTTATTAAGATCCCGAAAAGCTAATGAAATAATTTCTTACAAGTCATTAAACATGTATTCCACTTTAACTTTTCAAGTTCATTCATAAGTATGCAAACTAGTCAACTGGCTTTATACAATATACTTATCGCTCCAAACTTTCACGATAACATATATTATATCTATACCTTCCTCTATCACTCGGATACCGATCTTGCTCATTGGTCTGGAAGATTATTATACCTAGGTTCAATCCCATCCATTTTTTAACCCCGTTTAGATAAAGGTTCCTTTGAACACCTAATCCCTCAGGAATGAGATCGAAAATTCAAATCTGTTCCGCGAATACTTTCATGTATATACGATGTAAATTTTGGAGTAAATCTAAATGTAAAGAATGAATCTTTTTCTGCATTCCTTTAATCCTTTGAGAGACTTTGTTGTAATATAATTGTTTTGTACGCCATCTGCTACAATTGTGAATATGTATGTATTTTTTTAGTTTTAATAATTATGAAATGTCTTTATCAAGAAAGAAAATTCCAACGTGAACTTTGATGTCAAAGTTAATTACACCTATATAGTTACCATAGGAAACGAAGGGAAAATTAATTATTTTGTTTTTGGTTTTCACTTTCATCTATGCATTTTACAATATTGCCTAAGGGTATAAACACATAGTTGGTACTGTTTTATGTTAATTATATGATTGCTATATAATTGCTTTATAATATCTCGTTTAAAAAATGTGTCCTTTCCTTGGGGTAAGTCGCTTTACCATCTCATTAATAAACTTTACGGACACAAAATGGCATTTCATCATAAAAGGCTGCATTTCTTTTAATTCCTCGGTCGACATAACGTATTTCATTCATACTTTGTATTCTATGAGTGTGTTTATGCTAATGTTTACATTAAACTGCTGACGCGGGAATAAGTAGATATACTTTATTTCCGTAGTTTATATCCCATTACTGTTTATTAGTTTCGTC
This sequence comes from Mythimna albipuncta, assembly GCA_929112965.1. Classification (NCBI taxonomy): domain Eukaryota; kingdom Metazoa; phylum Arthropoda; class Insecta; order Lepidoptera; family Noctuidae; genus Mythimna; species Mythimna albipuncta. Next base: position 18,901,992 of record OV815962.1, read on the forward strand.
TCTTTGAAAACACACGGTGTTTGAAATCTAGAAAAAAGTGTAGATACGTTATTTCTTATTCGTTTAATATCTAATAGTAAGGGAAACTGATTGACTTATCAATGCAAAGCTGAAACTACAAAGCCAGGAAGCGTGAAATTTGGCATAATGTATTCTTTTATATTAAAGACAAACACTAAGAGAGAATTTTCCTAAATTTGCTCCCTAAGGGGATAAAATAGAGGTCTAAAATTTGTATTAAGAAACCTACTTCCACGCGGGTGAAGCCGCTGGCAGAAGCTTGTAATATGATATAACAAGAATAAAACAAGACAAGATCGTTTAATATATCAAGGACAGATTAAATACAGAATGACACGCTGTTCTCCAAAACAGGCCTAATAGACCTGGGTAAAAAGGCTGTCAGTCTCAAAAAGGCTCGGACAAGTGTCTTTAACAGCATGCACATCTCTGTCGCCGAGTAAGTTTCACCACAAAATAGATAGGTACAGAAGACAATCTCATGTATGTCTTCACTTTTTATACCTACGCTCGGTGAACGCACACTAATGAGCGTTTGAGCTCGAACTGTTCGACGAGCGGGCCGAGGCGCTCCGAGATATTGTGTCCGTGAGCGGTGTCTATGTGTGCGTTGCTCGAGCGCGCTTTGTATGAAGATTGATCTGTACCTATCTATTTTATGGAGTAAGCGCCATCGAAGCCGGCCTAGATACGGTGGCGGAATGATCTGGACGTGCACCACAAGGACTGTATGAGACGGTACGGCAGAAGAATGTATTGGAAGTGTTTGAAGGCCTTTGCCTAGCAGTGGGATAGAAAGGGTTAGAAAAAAATCAAATAGGTACTTAACCATATCCTTGATTAATTATCAAAATTATGAGTTTTATTTTATCTCAAAAATTATTTTGAATAGAATTCTTTCTAAGAACAATTCCTTCTAACATTCTTTATATGAATGCTCATATCTTTCTACTCTCTTTATTCTTTTTTTATGTTTATACAGTACATTTTTAATGTATTTTTTTTTATGAATTTGCTAGCTACACTGCACAGCAGACTGACCCTTTTTTATTTAAATTTTAGTTCATCCTAAGGTACAATGATAAGACCGCGGTGCAAATTTAAATTTTAAAAGTATGTTACAGTTTTGGTGCACGATAATATTATAAGTAAATTTTATTTCTTTCGAAAACCAAAAGACTTAAACCTTCAACAGGCACCGCCTAACCTCTATAAATGCTGCAAAAACTTAAGATTTCTCAAATCGCTACTAATCCACCTAACTGCCGAATATAGCGTTCGCTTCCAAGAGCCCCCCGTATATTTTTAACTTAATTCCACACAATAATATCCAGAAGGCCAGTTTCACCCAACAAACCTCTTGAAGAGTATGTGCTTCGGGAATCATCGACTAGCTTGCTATCGTGAGATGTAATATACAGCTGTTGCAACCAACGAAAGTAAAAGCATTTTTTAAAATTATAGATTAACTAGCTTTGCCGCGTGGCGTTAGTTGCTTAAAGAATCGAGATAAAAGGTAGCCTATGTTATTTTCCATGTCAAAGGCTATATGCATGCCAAATTTCATCCAAATCCATTCAGCCGTTTTTGCGTGATTAAGTAACAAACATCCGAACATCCACACTTTCACATTTATAATATTAGTTAGGAAAACTTCATGCGATTGCATTTAAAGAACTTTTAGCAACAACCGACGATCTACAGCAGAAGAAGCTTACCCAATTGAGAAAAAACTCACATAAATACGCAATTAGAGATGCAAAGTGTGATGATATTTACATAAAAAACTGCCTTCATTTTTCCTATGTTTTTTGTATTATTTCACCTTTTGCAAACTCTTGACAGAAGCTCTAGACAAAAGGCTTGAATTCATTCAAATGGTCCATAAAACTCAGCTACTGAGAGTTGTGGCGCCAAAAAAAATAATACTTTGAAACGCGTGGGTCTGTCAGACCCCACCAAACATATTGAGGGTCAAATCGACCTTCTGCACCCATTTACTCTGTGTCAATACCCTTTGGCTAACTGCCAAACGGCTTACAAAGAGGGCCGAATCGTACCATCGATCATAATGAACGAGTAACCAGTTTGTTTTGATCCTCAAAAAGGGCAAATTCCTCGAACAAATAAAGTTTTCTTGGATTCAAAACGTTGGCTTTTGATCCGTGGGTATCGATTGTGGATTCATTGATTAAATGGCTCGTAGTACTCTGGGTGTTCACAGAATTTTAGACTGTTTTAGTATAACAGGTGTTTTAATTCAGGTTAATTGATCTTGTGGGTTGCAATTGTTTGATGAAAGATTTACTGAGAAAATAGAAATGGTAGAAGTTTATGGGAGTGAAAAAATAGAATAGTTGACTGGCCTGTTGGTCTAGTTGTCTGTGACCCTGACTTCTCAGCCGAAGGTCGTGGGTTCGGTTCCCATTCAAGACATTATTTGTATGACATACATGATCATTTGTTCTGTGTTTAGGTGTAATTTATTAATAATATGTATGTATTTAGAAATATTTAAGTATGTTTATCAGTTGTCTAGTACTCATATAACAACTTCTGCTTGGTTTGAGACTAGATGGCGCTGTGAGAGAAGTTGGAATAATATTATTATTGTTATTTAGAATGTGCGTCTGTTCTACGTGCCTGGTATGCGTTAGATTTACGTTTGTGACGTTCGGCGCTCCGATTGGCCCGCTCCAATCTCTTAACTAATCAGAGAGCCAAACGCGGTTAACGTTTTGATCGCGTTAAAGATTTATAGAATAGAATAGAATATACACATAACATATATACATATTAGATACATTTTTACTGGCCTGTTGGTCTAGTGGATAGTGACCCTGACTGCTATGCCGGAGGTCGTGGGTTCGATTCCCACCCAGGACAAATGTTTGTGTGATGAGCATAATCATTTGTTCTGTGTCTGGGTGTAATTTATCTATAATATGTATGTATTTAGAAATATATAAGTATGTTTATCAGTTGTCTACCCATAACACAAGCTCTGCTTAGCTTGGGACCAGACGGCGTTAGGCGCGGTAAAAGTAAAAAAAAAAATTTAGCGGGATTGTTCGAAAGATTAATCGCGGTTCTGGATCGCAAATGGCAACTGAAGGAACACTTTTTGATTAAAGTCAGTGAAAGACTGGGTGGTTTGTAATATCGTGAGGATTTCATCACACATGCGGAATTGCTCCACACGTGTAACCCCCACAACTGGCCATTTCATTTAAGTATTTATTGTAATGAGTGGAATACGCATGCGGGATCCAGGGCATGATATGGAGCAGCAGCCCCGCATGCGGAGCAATTCCGCGTAGGTACATACATGGTGAAATCCGCACGATATTAAAAACATCCTGACTATATGACTTTCTGTTATCTATGGTTATAGTCTGTCTAATAAGTTAAACGACTTGGGTAATTATTAAGATTTAATTAAATCTGATACAGTCAACACGGGTTCAATAATCAAGGTTGATTAAGAGATAGAGATCGTTGTTTATTAAGAGAAGAACCTTATGAAAAGTATCGAATACAAGTATTTTTAAATGATTAAATATTATACAAAATTCCCAAGTCGGTTGACTTATTAGACAGACTTACATAAAATGTAGTAACCTTTTAGTTTATTTAACCCAAGCATCGCTCCCTATTGAACCCTTAAATTTAAGCGGATGTGCTCCCCACACGAGTCTGTCATTTATTGGATCAATAGGGTTCGTTCCCACGCTACCCATAGTAGAGGCACAAGTAGGCTATTGAAAGCGTCTTGAAATATGTAAAGCAAATGGATTAGGTACTATCCTATAAAGAATTCATAGGAGGTGACAAGTTCGAAGTGAATGATTGCATCTTTTTAGAAAAAATATTAAAGAACAGGTGTAGCTAAACAAATATTTACTGCGCTCTATTAGTAAGGGTGTTCGCTTCTAATGTATGATGTGGCGCGTTCGAAACCAGGCAAGTAACAATTTGCACTTTCATTCAATTCATATGTACTTATTAAGTTTTTTTTTATCTGTTGTAAACTAGTACTTGAATGCCATCCCGCCTGATGGTAAGCAGTGATGCAATCGATCCCGCCTGATGGCAAGCAGTGATGCAATCGTTGACGGTGAGGCGCACTAGTTTATTAAGAGCCTATTCACTCTAGCCTTGAAGACACCTAAATTTTAATCAGACGGGAAGACCGCAGCAGGCAAACCGCAACTGTTTATCGAAGATGAAAGAAGAAGAAAGAAAACCAATTTATTTGTAGTTACTCGAAATGGCAATCTTAAAACTAGCTGACAAACATAATCAGATAGATAGAGAAGATACCTATGCGTCACATCCGCGCAAAACATTACTGACACCTTTTTCATGGTAAGGACGTAAAGCCGCTTGTCCCCAATATTATTAGACGATCTTCGACAGTTGGTAAAGGTAGTCAGGCAACAGTGTCTGAACATCCGTCTATCCAAGATATATCGAGTTGCCCAGTAAGTGGGTTGTGGAAGTCTGATAGGCAGTCACTCCAGGAACGACGGGTATTAAACCGCATCCAGTTAGACTGTAAGCCGTCCCCAAGCTAGTTGAGAAAAAGCTAGAGAGAAATGAGTATATTAGGGGAAGTTTAAAAGTGGTGCCAGTGACTAAAAAGTTGAAGGGGAATCGCTTGTCTTGGTATGGTCATGTGAAAAGGAGGGACGAGAAGCATGTTGCTAAAAAAGTTATGAGTTTACTTGTGGATGGATAGAGGAGAGAGGGAGGCCAAAGAAAAAATGGATGGATTGTGTGAGAAGCGATGTGAAAAAAGGGAGTGAGTGATAGCGTAATGAGTGACAGGACAGAATGGAAGAAAAACAACGTGTTGCGCCGACCCCAAATAAAACGGGACTAGGCAGGAAGATGAGATGATGATGTAATAAATTCATATTATTAGGTACGTGAAAATATTCAAAAAAGCAATTGCTCTATAAATGAGTCGATTCAAATAAATACTTAAAAAAATATAAGTTGTAAAAAATTACGCTATTAATAACAGTTTCTTGAACAACACTATTATTACTTAAACTAAAAATGGCCGTTACTATTATAATGCCAAAACATTCGAGGAAACAACCAAAAATAAATATAACACTCCCCATGTTATTTACTTTAACTCTTTGAATGTCGTAATTAGAGACTCAATAGAAGAACAATTACCTTATGTCGGACAGTGTAACTTAAGACATTCGAAAGGTTAATTAAATTCACGCCTATTGTGTATCTAATGCCAAACGTAATTACATCATCACAAAATAAACTCCGACAGCCAGCAACTAAAATTAGATTAAAAAATGAAAAAAAAAACTTCAAACACTTCTTACTTCAATAACTACGTCAAATTAATTAAGAAAAACATTCCTTCAGACTTAATTAAAAACATCTAAACGAAACTAAGCCCGACAAAGTGAAAGGCGCGAAGGGCTCTAAACTTTTCTTTGCTCTTTTAGGTTCATTGAAAGTCTTTGAGTTCATTGAAAGTCTTTGATTATCAAAGAATAAATTCTTTAGTAGGGCTCATGTTTTCACACGGACGATCAAAGTGAGTTTATTTATTGGATTTATTTTGGGTAAACAATCGTTTTTGCATTGAAAGTGGTTTTGTTGGTTGTGTATTCAACCGTTATTCAAGAGTTTTTAAATTATTTATTTTTGATAAAGGGTAGTGGTTTTCACAACATCAAAAAAATATGTTGGAAAATATTTTTACCTGGTTTTTGTCTGCGGTTTCGCACTTCCGTATAATCGTCGACGCGTGTTAGATAACGAACATTTAAATTCACAAACATGAGTCAACTCGTCCCACATCACTATAAAATGAGAAAAGGTACAATCAGTAGCAAATGTGTTAGTGTGGAATTAATAAAGAAAATTAAAAATTTGCTATAAAATAATTAATCACTATTCAAACTAATTGACTTTTATGCTTTTTGTTATACAGTACACTACTAAAATTATTTATGTCCGTCGTTTGTGTTTTTGTATAAGCTGTATTACTTTTTGGTGTACAATAAAGTCTATTCTATTCTATTCTATTCTATTCTATTCTATAACCTCAGGTGAAGTCAAAAACCGGCGTCAGTCATTAGTCGTCTGCTATTCATGCTGGATTGGACATATATAGACGTGAGGCACAATATTAAGCTAGAAGTACATTAGACCGATGCAAACGTGGACCTGGTTTGTACGTAGAACGACATCAGGTTGCGTGGATCTAATGTAGCTCTACAAGTCTATTTTCCATATAAAATGCATGGAGACCAACGCGCTCAAATCGGCGTACGTGGCACATGTACCTATATTGCGCACACGTGCGCAATGTAGTTTTACCTTAAAACGTTACTTATATTTTGGTTTCTTTTCTTTCGTTTGAACCTTGAAACTAGTTGTGTCCGTATAAGTTTGTTTGTGCCAAACAAACTTATGTACTTGTTTTTATTTTTCTTTAAAATTGATGCCATAGAATAGTAGCTTTACCTTTAATCAGTGTTAGGTTAGATCACGATGATACTGTAAGTTTTAAAATATCTTTCTTCTGTATTAAAAATTGTGATCAATTTTCGTAATTACACGATACAATTATAATTCTCCTACATAACCCCGTAACTGATCAACAAAAATAGCATTGCATCATTTGGTTCCCTTTCCAAAACACAATCGGATATCAGTTTGTCAGCGAAACCCGACGACCAAGAGGCTTAGCCGCAAAAAGGGCTCCTAATAATCACAAACGGCAGGAAAACGATGAGCCTTCTCTCAAATGACCGAAGCAAATAAACCTTGGTTTGATTCAGTTTCCTCCTTAACCACCGTTTTCCTTGTTCTGAGGGAATGATGGACGGTTTGACAGACCGGTGATTTGAAAATTATAGCTGTAAGGGTAACGTTAGATAGTATTATTCAAATTAAACTTTGACACACAATTTTCACGCACCTTTTGAATGAAAAAAAAAACTTAATATTTGATTCGATCAAAGACCTCTATTATTTAAAATGATAAAACGCTTTGTGCGTATGGGTGGGATGTCTACCATGTACCGATGGCGAAACGCTGTACGTCGTGTGGTCCGATGATGGAACGCGAACGATGGTGGAACCTATTCACTCTTGACTTTAAGACCCGATGAGGTGATGAGGTTATAGCTTTCAGGAAACACAGATTCCAACTCCTTAGTTGTACGTACAATGAATATGTTCTCAAAAATGTTTGTACTTATGGAACTACTATTTAATTGCGACATCGTTCGCAAGAATGTTTTCATTAAAACTAACATCCCTTAATTCGTAATTTGAGAGTAATGTAAAAAGCTAATAATTACAGTTTTCAGTACTCATTTTGATTAGAATTTGTACAAAGTTTCAAGTTTATTAACTCAAAAAATAAGAATCCTTCATAAAATATTTAAAACTCTATAAGTTGTTCTATTGGGGGTAGTTTTGAAAACTAATAATGATAAACCTTTATTACTTATTTAGGTTACTATTTCTGCAAACTGTTAAGAGATATAGGCACATTGAGTAAGTTTTTGCATACAAACAGAATTCCCCTTTTCACCAAGCGCCTCAAGGGGATGTCAGCACAACCATAAGGGCCCAGCAGGATGGAAGCCATCTGGAGTCGTACACCTATTGTGTTGCGAAAGAGAACCCTGGGGTCCTGGACTGAAGGCAAAGAAGAAACATAGGATTGTATTAGTCAGTAAAAGTCTGACACGCACTCCCGCTCCACCTTTGGCGGAAGCGATAGGGATTCTCCATCTAAAAAAACCTCCCTTATAGGTTGAATTTTCAAAAACTTTCACTAAAGAGGTTCCTTTGCCGTAATGTTGGCAATACAGAAAAACAAGTTTGCTTTATTTTTAGCAATTCCCTCAATTTCGGCTCTTACATTGAGGCAAAAGCACAACAGGCTGCCAAAAAACTGGGGATCTTAGCTAGGGTGAGGTGGTACTTCACACCGGAACAGCTGCTCAACCTATACCAAGCGCAAGTTCGATCGTGTATGGAGTACTGCTCTCATCTTTGGGATGGGTCTGCCAAGTATCAGCTTGATGCTCTGGAGTCGATTGAGAGGCGAGCCAAGACGATCATCGGTGATGATGCGCTTGTTGACTCAAAGCTCCAAAGCCTTGAGCATCGACGCCGAGTTGCTGGCCTGGCGGTTTTCTATCGATTACACTTCGGTGAGTGTGCGTTGGAATTGCACAATTTAATTCCGCCAAGTCCGTTCCATCATCGGACCACTAGACGTACGGCGTTGCGCCATCGGTACATGGTGGATATCCCACCCATTCGTACAAAGCGTTTTGGAAACACATTCATTATGCGTACAGCTAAAGAGTGGAATTCCCTGCCGGAGTCTGTGTTTCCTGATAGCTACAACCTAGGGGTCTTTAAGTCGAGAGTGAATAGGTTACTTCTAGGCAAGCGTGCTCCATCGTCGGCCACATCATCACTTACCATCAGGTGAGATAGTGGTCAAACGCGAGCCTATCAATAATAAAAAAAAAAAAAAAAAAATTACTTAATATTAGGGAGATACTACTAATACGGATATTTCGATACTTTTAACAATTGCCTTATATTTTTTCATTATTTATTTTGGAAACTGTAAAAACTATTTTTGAATAAAGCATACAACGTTGGGCTCCATTTCGATTGTCCTGTAATTCTTTTAAATACCGAAGCCGCCACGCCGCAATATTGTACCTCTTCATCCAACAACTTCCTTTTAGACTCGTTTTTTTTTTTTTTTAATAAAATAATATTAAAAAGGCTGATGATGATGTTGATGATGAGATTGTTTGACAGACCAGATCATACCATGGCCTTAGAATGCAAAGGGCAACAGAAAGAACACAGGTGGACTCAGAGAAGTCAACCACAATCGGAGCTCAACTCAGAGCGGGAAAATTTATTTGATGAATTCCCAACTCAAAAACCAAGTTTGTCACTTCTTTTAGGATAAACTATTAAATACATTATCGGTTGAATAGATAGTTTTAAGGTAAACACATTAGAACTACTTAGAAATTTTTAGTACCTCATCATCATCATTTCAGCCGAAAGACGTTCACTGTTGGACAAAGGCCTCCCCCAAGTGTCACCACAATGAACGGTCCTGTGCGTCTCGCATTCATCGGATTTCCGCAACCTTTACCAGGTCATCAGTACCCTAACTACTGTTAAAATGTAAAAAAAAAATTTTTTCAACCAATAAAAAAAAAAAACTACCGCCTGAATTCCTTTTCCCCTTACGATTTCCGTGCCGTCGCGTAAACACAGTATGTTTTAACCTTAATGTCCTCAGTTGTGCACCTACCACGGCTGACTGCACACATCTGCACAAGACACGGTCACAAAATAGATACGTACAGAAGTCAATCTCATGAACAGTAGGCACAACGGATCTTGAGCGGTTGCGGTCTCTTTAGTGATGCGAAGTGAAATGCGGGGGCGGGGAGTGTCAGTGATTGGCTCGCCACGCCATCGCACCTTAGACGTCGCTCCTCATTTGTTCCCTGCGTTGCTGCATGTATCTAACAACGAAGACGATTGGCTCGCCAATGTATGGAATGCGCAAAGCGATCCTCACTCTGACGCCGAGCGCTCAAGATTCGTTGTGCGTACTGTATGTACTTCACTTTTTATACCTATGCTAAGCGATCGCGCTTGGGTCAGCGCATTGCTCCAAACTGTATGAGATCGACTAGAGATGTGCCGGTGCTGGCAATATTGCCACCAATAATAATTTATTTATTTATTTTCCCTTCACACAGTTATCTTATGCTAGCTTTTAACATTGCTTATATCTTTGAGCTAACTTTGTGAGGGACTGGTGCCTGATGTAGGTATGTACAACAACCTGAATTACAGGTCACCAGGACCCACTCGCGGTTAGTATGCTATGAAAGAGTTTAGCATGTCGCAGCAAGCAAATATTTAAGCTACGTTTTAAACAAAAAAAGACAGAAATTTGATACTTAATTAAATCTTAAATAGTAGGTACATAAAAGACAATTTATACTTTTACCAATATTCATACTTCGGGCAATATTGCCACCAATATTCCCACTTCACGGCAATATTGCCGGCAACGGCACACCTCTAAGTGCGACCGGGCTATTGAGCCGAGATATGGTGTCCGTGAGCGGTGTCTATGTGTGCGTTGCTCAAGCGCATTTTGTATGTAGATTGACTTCTGTACTTATCTATTTTGTGACACGGTCCAAATGACATGCAGTTTTTGCACGTCGCACCACGGAATTGAGGGCACCGAATCCGTAATGAGGTGCTGGGGAAAATAGGGATGTTGACTTTATTGTAAAAATTCTGCCAGCGGCTTCTATTGTAGATACTGACTAATCCCTGTAGTACAGACAAATTTTTTAGTTTATTTTCTTTTATTAGGATACTCATTTGAAATCTACTCAATTAATATTATTAGTTTATAGAGGTAAAGTTTGTTTTCTTTTTTTTTTTGTAAGTAGTAATCTCTGAAAGTACTGATCCGATTGCTAAAATTTGTTTATGTATAGTCTGTCTAAAAAGTCAAACGACTTGGGAATTTTGTATATTATTTATTCATTTAAAAAATACTTATATTCGATACTTTTAATAAGGTTTTTCTATTATTAAACAATGATCAAGATCTCTTAATCAACCTAGATTATTGAACCATTGTTGACTACATCAGATTTCATTTTACCTTAATAATAACCCAAGTCGTTCGACTTTTTAGACAGACTTATTCCCGAGTGTCTATCTGACTATATTTTATCAAATAAAGTGCGTCTACTGAAAGCGTAACCTGGAGTTTTTTTTTTAAATTAAATTGGCAACATTATTTTGCCGAAAAAAAATCACGTCAAAGTTTATGGTCGCAATTGTCAGTTTTGTAAACAGATATTTATTTTTCAAGAATAATTGCTTAATTATGGGAAAAACAATAAACAGTAACGTGCGAAAACTGCTACACACTATCGTTAATAAGTTCAAACAAAAACAAGAAGAGAAAGAAGGTGTTTTCAATGAAAACCAACAATGTTTACATACGATTTCAGAATTTTTAAGTTAGTATGACGTTATAATCTTGATCCGTGTCGACTAATATTATTAGATAGTTATATTTAGGATATATTGATAATTTGTTTTTCTTATATTTTTAGATAATCTGACATATTGCAAATTTCATAATGGACAAAAACACCAAACCAAGAATAGCAATTTAGCTTCACTTTTCTTGGACTGACCGACATTTGACTATTCAAAAGTGCCTGTAAATGGTCTATTTGAAATAAATGCTTTGAATTTGAATTTGAATTAGAAGGCTTTTGGTGAATCGACTTAATCAAAAACACATGCTAGTGAGTGGTAGAATGCGTTCAAAAGCAGTTGAGATGTAATGAAAGATTTGCCTCACTTTGTCTGATAGAGCATCAAAATCTTCAACTCAAGTTAAAATTGCGAAAGTGATGGAAATAGTGACTGAAATCCTAGTTCAAGTTTGAGAGCTGTTGAACTTTTTGTGTCTCACGAGTCGATCCGTATCATTTGAAACAATCATTGGAGTATAAAACATGTTCCCACTTGACTAATCCCAAAAGATCTGAATTTTCTTTATGCTAAAACGAATCGATTCCAACCCAACAACCTTGAAACACATTAGTGTTGGCGAGACGTGATGAAGTTGAAATCATGTTGACCATTTTATTTGACTATCGCGGTGTTGTGCACTTGGTATTCTTGCCAGAAGGCCAAATGGTAAATAAAGAATATTGTTTGAATATTATATAGCACCTTTTTTTCCGATTTGAAAAATCATCCTATGACAACCCCCGCTCTTGGGCGGAGCGGGAGATAGTGTCAGACACCTTTCGGATAACCCTGGCCCCAGTAGGCTTCGACCCGGCTGGGCCCCTGCTGTTGCTGACAACTCCTTGAGGCGCGCGGGAACAGTGCGCGCCGTTGACGACTTGGGCTTGGTCCGGACAGTTACCGGACGGCCGGACAGCGAGCTATCCATTGCTCACTGTCCACAAGCCCGTGCCTATGGTGGCCGGAAATCGGGATCAGTATCCTGGCGCTGGCGGCGGCGGCGATAACGCCGTTACCTGATGCTCGGAGCGAGAGGTCTCCGCCGCCGATCGCCCCCACTAGGGCACGGCAATGATCCGCCCAAGCGGAGCGCACCTCGACTGTGTGCTCCACCGTGTCCTCCGGGCATTCCGCACAGTGGCGACACCCGGGCGTCACTTCCGCATGAATCCGGTGTAGGTACCTCCCGAACGAATCATGTCCGGTGAGGACCTGCGTCATGCGGAAGGTAAGAACGCCGTGAGGTCTTTCCAGCCACGCCATATAGCGACATTTGAGAGATCAGATAAAATAAAATAATTTGGGATAATAACTAACATTTTATGTGTTATTGACCTTTAAAACACACCCACCAAATAATTAAGTCTACACACATGTTTTTGACTAGGATTAACTATTATACAATTGTTATAAATACAAAAAATACTCTAGTATCAAAACTTTTTCCTCCTACTATTTCAATAATACCACATTCAAAATTTTTGGTTGTAACCTCCTTTTCTCAGGTCACGCTTTCATTAGACGGACTATATTAATAATATTTCACAACTATCACACAACGCCGTCTAGTCCCAAGCTAAGCAGTGCTTGTGTTATGAGTACTAGATAACTGTATGAATGGATGGATGGATGTATTTACCTGGGCGAAGCTGCGGGCAAAAGCCAGTGTCCTATATTTTAAAATTGCCTAGTTACTTATTACTATATATACATATGTATAGTTACTTATTGTTAGGCTAGGATGAACAGGTTCTTAATCAACTAGTGGGCCTCACCATCAACAATAAGGTAGTGTCCAGGGTCAAAATAATTACATTTTATTTAGTCTGTATTTTAGATTATAAAAAAAATATTGGACACGTATTTTTTCTTTTTTCGATCAAACAAAAAATAACAAAGATATAGCCCATTAAACTTACGTGTGACGTCACCCCATGCGAAAAAATGCAGCACGGCGTGACGGCAAACGTTACTTTAACGGGCAATATCTTTGTCATTTTTGGTTTAATTTACAAATAAAAAATACGTGTTCCTTTTTTTGAATAATTTAAAAGACGGACTAATTTTTTTTTTACGACCACTAGCCTATTGCTTACCATCTGATGGGATCGCAGTCAAGCACTAGTTTATATCAATTAAAAAAGAAAAATATAATATAATATATTAAAATCGAGGTTTAAATTAAATTGTAATAGTAAAATAAAATAAAAATATTAGTAAACAGCCCTACTGGATGTTCTCTCTTCGATACGTATTTATATCGGAACCTGTTCTGGACAGAGGTTTAGTGGCAGTTACAGTGGGCTTAGGGTTTAGGATACGAGCGAATTCAAGTGCGGTTTTTCGATTTTGGGGTGCATTCACTTTTATACGGATATTTCAATGATAATTAGGTTTAAGTAGGGTGTACTATTTTAGAGACGTGCTTGTCGGCGATTATGACAATTTAGCGATAATAAGACACTTAATTGATTCTATAATAGTGGAGAGGGGTGAAACGCTGTGACGTTATAGTCGCGTCACGTGAGCGAAATCGATTAGAGGAATGACGTTTGAGTTTATTGACACTATAGACTGTGAATGATGCGGTTACAAAATAATATAAATATTGACAATAGCATAACATAGTCGGCTTTATAATGTTCCCAGTGCTGGGACTCAGACTTCCTCTCTAAGAGAGGGAATGGGTCGTAATCACGCGGGCCCAGTGCGATGTCACACGTCTTCGAATTTTTGGTTTTAGGATATGCCTATAATATGATATGCGTTTCTTCACCATTTATCTTTTTTTTAGAGCCCACCCTGTATGTATATTAATTATTTCATGATATTGAAATAATTAATATACATACAGGGTGGGTTTTTTATATTGATAGAGCCAAAAATTCGAAGACGTGTGACATCCATCAACCCATTCAATCTCCTAGAGAGGAGGTCTGAGTCCCAGCAGTGGGATCATTATAAAGCCGACTATTGTCAATACTTATTTTATTTTGTAACTACATAATTCACAACCTATAGCGTCAATAACGTGTTGTGACAAATTCCACCGCCCACAACACAAATACTCCATTTGTTTTAAACGTTATTTACAACACGTACCAGAACAGTTAATAATGTGGTTTGTTGTTCTTTCGTACCTACGAGCATATTATAGGTTTTGGGATGGATAAAGAGATAAAAGAGAGGTATATTAGACTACGTTTAAAAGTGGCACCGGTGACTGAAAAGTTGAAATGCATTTTCAAAGTATCGGATTCGTCTTCTAAAATTATTATTTCTACTAAGTTTATTTGAAACTACTCTAGCTTTTGCCCACGTCTTCGTCCGCTTACATAAAATATAGCTTATGTCAATACTACGTCATTCTGAAATAAAGCAGCTTTCTATCGGTGAAAACTTTAGCAAACTGAAAAAAAAAACAAGAAAATCCTACTGGGGCCAGGGTTATCCGAAAAGGCGCTCGAGCCCCGGTATGAAGGCTTGAAGGAACGGGATGGGTTTTTTAGTCAGTAAGAGACTATCTCCCGCTGCGCCCAAGAACGACGATCATTGGACGATAATACCCATCAAAAAAAAAACAGCACTTCCAGAGATTACATTCTATAAACATAAAAACAAACTCTCACTTTATAATATTGGTGTAGATTATAAACTTCTTCTATGTTTTGAAATTTATAAGTTGTTTTATATGTAAAAGTTCAAACCACCTATTAATCCAGAACCAAACATGATAAATTAGAAAAATACATTTACTTCTTCTCTCAGGTTTTTGTTCACGCGGAGAATTTTCATTACGCGATATTAAATTTGTAAGATTTTAAGTTTTTTCAGTTCGTAAGTCGTGATATAGATGTCAAAATAACAAACCCCAACAAACCTACTTATCAAATAATTTTAAAAATAATCTAGATAAATTAAATTATATTATTTCTTGGATATACATGTATCCAACGAAGCTAAAATGACGTAGTACCTAATAACCATTTCCTTTGAAAATTAAGTAAAATTACAGCCACAGTTCAAAAGTAAGTTTTACTTTTTCTCCACAAAAACGACTTAGAATGACTTATAAATTACTTAAGACGAAAAAACTCTTGGTAAGAAGTTTACTTACAAAACTGAGCTGAACTTAGTCAAGTAACCTGCGAAATGAGAGTTATAGAACTCTTAATCTTGCGCCAAGCAGTCGACATGAAATTATTCTTGAGTTACATCCACTTTAGTAAAAGATTTCTGAGATCTTGACTCTGAGGGCTTTTTGCATTTAAATTAGGCATTAAGTATGGGATATTACAAAGTTAAATGTCTCTCATTTCATCCAAGTTTTCAGTTACATTTAAAAAGAACTTTATTTATTTTTGCAAGCCTTTATTTAGTTTCACCTGTCCCGATGTTTGTCTATTTGTCTGTTAAATCTAATTAATAATAAAAGTAATAAATTTGACCCACTTCCCGGTTACCGATTGAGCTGACATTTTGACAATGCAAAATTATTATGAAATGAAGTTGATCTTACGATGGAACCGAAAGTTGGCCATAGAAACTCAGTTGTTAAGCGACAGAACCCCATCGAGTTTGGGCTCCTATGATTCGTCTTGACGAGTATTTTATACAAGCTATAAAAGCTTGCTATGAAAAAAATGATTTTCATTAAAAGTTTGTTTAAAATAAATACTCTATACACCCCTACTTTTTAATTAGTACACAAAACAATGGGGCTGTATCTGTAACCGTTACTGATCATATTTTTGTATTTTAAAGTAGAAAAAACCGAAATCCTAAAATTGACTAAGAAAAGGTAAATTCATCATAGATTCAATCATACATAACAATTGCTAGTAGAAAATACTGCGGGAAGTGTTTTTCCATTTTATTCGTCCTTTATTCATTCATAATCAATAGCCTGCACAATATTTCCATATATTGAGAGACATTTTGGGATAAACACAAACGCTAATAACTTTGCTGTTTATGAATATTATTTATTGAGACTTTACTTAAATAATAACAAGGGCTTTTCTAATAAGCTCTTTAATCCTTAACATGGCAAGATTACTTTTTTGAAAAAAAGCAAAGAAAAATTATATAGATAGCTTCTTTGGGTTAAAAAAGACATTAAAAAAATAAATTCAAAAATCGTGATATGAAAATTTTAGAAAAACAAGATGTATACTATTCTATACATTGCTACACGTACTACGGTGATTATCGCATTTTTTGGAATGTATATTATGCTATACATTGCTATGTTTAGGGATAGTTGAAATGTTACTGGTAGTTTTTAACATATACCAAAAAAATCTTGAAAATAGCATTATTTTAAAGAAAAATAACTGTCTTTGTGGAAATAAAAATGTTTAATAAAATAAATCTTTCTTGAACAATTTTTTTTTTTTACGATATAATAGCAACATAATAATTCAGAGAACCTATTGCTTGCGGTGGTACTCCAAAAAACAGTTTCGATTCTTCACATAACAAAGACGAACCTTACATTTTGTGCACATCGTACTTGCCTGGCCAGCTTTGCAGTACTTGCACCTCTGATATCCGGTTATTTGCGGCCAATGGTTATATTTGTCATATCGGACATCATCGCATTGTCTGCGTCTAAATTTTTCACTGAAACAATTCGACCTCGTTTCAGTAGGCGATCCTGCTTTCTATGATGGTAAAACTACAATACCCATGATGACATTTATTGCCAAAAAGTCCAGTATTTCTTCCCTTGAAACTGTTATGGATCTTCCTGTTTTTTTTACGCTTTATAAATTTGTGTGAGTAGTAATAATATCTGCCAAGTCTTCTGTAAAAAATCTATAAAATAATCTAAAGGTGACCAATCAGATGGTACTTTTTCCAAAAATGTAGGTTCTTCTATTTCAGCCTTGTGTTGAAATTGTGCTTTTTGCCAACGAAAAGATAAATTAATTCTTCTGCTACACTGTCTTTTTATTTTTCGTGCAACGATGGCAGTAGCTTTGCGTTTCATTTTTTGAGCCCGCGTCAAAGGTGTGCCGACAGGCGTGGAATCTGCAAGTGGTTGATTTGAAGGTAAAGACGGCAAAGATGAAATCGAGGGTAGAGCGTTATAATTACTTTCTGATGGATTAGGAAATCCCTGAATAAGAATAGGTGTAAGAGGCACTTTGTTTGTATCGGCATAAATATCATCTGCATGCATTCCTATCTCATCATCAGAAATTTGTAGGAGGTTTAACCCTTCGAGACTGGAATTTGTCGATGGCGCTGGAGAACTTTGATCCAATCATTGCAGCTTCATCACCGCTACTAGCTCCGTCACTTGTGTCAGAGTCTGCATTGAGATCCATATTAAAATCATTTTTTATTTCATTGTGTGTACCTGTGTGCCAAATAAACGTATTTTCTTTCTTCTTTCTTTCATTCTTTTCAGGCACTAAGGATAAAATGCGCCTAGTTTTTTTCACCCATAGCAGTCTAAAACCAAAGCAAAAGAAACACGCAAAAAAACCATCACCATGGTAAAGCCAAACCATATTGTATTAAGAAAGATAAATAATGTACATTTTGTTATTTGTCCCTTTATATAGGTAGGTAGTCATGCAGTAATAATAATAGTAGTATTTTTTGTGAGAATCGAACCCACAACTTTGTGTGTCGCTTTCTATAACCACTATATCAACGAGGTAGTCACACATTAGTACAACTGTCTTATAAATTGTAATAAAATTGGTTTAGTATATAGGACAGACATAATAGCAATTTAAATTTTATAGTAAAGTCCAAAAAAATATTGATCCCGTGAAGTTAGCGATGTATATTATTCTATACACCACCAACGTAAGGTAATTTATTGAAACTGTGGCATTGTATAGTATTTATTTATTTATTTAAACTTTATGCAACGCACAGGTACAAAGGCGGACTTAATGCCTTAGGCATTCTCTACCAGTCAACCTAGGGTGGTGAAGAGAAAAACATGGCAGGTGCACAAAAAAAAAACAACAAAACAAAAAAAAAATGGATTATTAAGAAAAATAAGGGTGCAAATGTATATATATAACTAAAATAGACATACATATATATTTAATATAATATACCTACATATATATTTATATAAAGTAGCAGAAGGGGGGTTTTGAAACGACTCCGCTATTTGTTCTGAAAGTAATGCCGCAACTTTCGCTTAAATGCATACTGACTGGTGGCCATTCTGATGTCGAGAGGAAGCGCATTCCACAGAAGTATGGACTGTATATGAAAGGAAGAATGAACAAAAGAAGTAGTATGAGAGGGACAGAGCAGTAGGAGATTGTTAGAAGAACGAAGACTCTTAGAATGGGAAGAACATAAATATTGAAAATGAGATAAAAGATAAGAAGGAGGGCTAGGAGAGTTGAGCAGAGAGAAGAGTGTAGTCAGTGCGCGCAAACTTCTTCTCTGGCGAATGGGCATCCATTTGAACTCCGATCTGTAACTCGAAACATGGTCATATTTTCGCAAGTTAAATATGAATCGGATGCAGTTGTTGAGGAGCCTGTCAAGTTTGTCCAACAACTCCGCATTCAGGTCATAGTAGCACACATCACCATAGTCGATCACAGGGAAAATTAAAGTTTGCACAAGCATAGTCTTCGTCTTCGCGGGCAAAAAGTTCCTCAGACGATACAGACACCGCAAAGTCCCGTTGACTCTTTGGCAGACACTGGAGACCTGACTTTGCCAGCCAAGAGTCGAGTCGAGATGCAAACCGAGATCCTTAACGCTAGGACTAATGGGGATGGTGGCACCATTAAAAATAATTGGGGGAAGAGAGTTACCACCACTTTACCCATCATGCGCGAGCTTCCAATAATAATGGCCTGACACTTTGAGGGGTTTACAGACACCCCAAATCTTTCAGACCAGTCTTTGATATTGTCCAAATCTCGGTTCACATCCTCTATAGCGTCCGACAAACCTTCCACCCGCGCAGCTGCATATAACTGAAGATCATCGGCGTAAAGGTGATACGAACACCGAAGACAGTGAGTTATAAAATTAATGAAGATGGAGAATAGCAACGGAGAAAGAATACCGCCTTGTGGAACACCAGAATCTAGATCACGCCAACTCGATGAATTCTCGTCTACGCGAACAGACTGTTGGCGTCCCCGAAGATAAGATGAGAACCATTCCAGCGCCTCGGACGAAACCATAAGATGTGAAAGGATAGATAGAAGAATATCGTGACTGACAGCATTAAAGGCATTTGAGAAATCAATTAAAACCAAAACAGTAACCTTGGTGTCCTCCATGGCTTCTCTAATGTCGCCAGTCACTTTAAGGAGAGCAGAGGAGGTACTGTGACCAGGCCTGAATCCGGATTGAAAAGTGTTCAGAAGATTATTCCGGTGAACAAATCCTGAAAACTGCTTGTGGACGCAGGCCTCCAGTACTTTGGATAGGAAAGGAAGAATAGAAATATATATAGTATAATATACGTACGTTGTATATAGTATAATATACGTTAGTAAAAAACACGACAAAAGCATGCTAATTCTCATAGCGACAACAGCAAATATATAAAAATGTATAAGAACAAGCATTCAGGCAAGTGTATTTTATATTAAATATACATATTTAGGGGTACAAACATAAAAATAAAATAAAACTTACCTTACATAAAACTGAGCGGCGCATCTTGACGGGTATTTTTGACAACTGATTTAAAATGATGACAGATAAACTACTACTTTTATTTTTGAAGTATAAATAAACGTCTAGAAATGTCATGTTTTTAATAAAATTAAGTTTAAATTATTTTATACTGATCGTATATTTTTATAAAGTTGTATGTATAGTATTATACTATACAAAATGAACTTAAGGGTTAAGTATTTGTACTAATAAAAATTTAGTGGTGAATAAAGAAAAATAGAGGCGGACTTAATGTCCTAGGCATTTTCTGGCAGTCAACTCAGACGGACCTGGAACAAACTGAGTTGCTCACGTCCCGGACGCCGGATCTCGACCCCAATTACCAGCCACCGTAGGCGAGGGCTCGCGGACCAGCCGTCCAGCCGTCCGGTAACCGTCTTGACTGAACTCTAGTCGATAACGTCGCACAGTGTTCCACGCACGCAACAAGGAAATGTCAGCAAACCGTAAGGGCTCAGTGGGGTCGAAGCCTACCGGGGTCATAAAACAGTGTTACTAGTACATATATTACTTACCTTCTCTGCGTCCCTCCAGGCACAGGAGTTGCCGCCAGCCGTGCTTGCCTCTTCAGCAGCTGCACGGTCAGCGCAAAAGACACCACCATCGTCAGCATAGGAATGTAGAACGCCACCAGTGAACCGAAGATCCAGAACAGGCGGTTGTTGATCACGCACAGATCTGGGGTCGGCATTATGTTGGAGCGGTTGATAAGACCTAGGAAAAAAAAATTGTTGAGAACGTGAACAAAATATGTTTTTTTTTTTTGTCAACTTGTAATGTGTAAGATGTTACAGTATTTCTAAAAACTCTTCAGTTTATTGATGTTTAAGCACTCATAATATTAGTTGATGGCTTTAAATTTGAATGGCCAAATGCTGTCTAATTAAAATCCTATTTTTTTTCTTACCTGCAAACTCTTGGAAAAAAAAAAACTTCTAGAATACTTCAAAAACTTGTTTTTTTTTTGTATAATTACCATCTTATAGGTTAATAAAACCAATGTTTTTTACTAATCTATAAGTAGATATATGTATTACTTCGTAGCTTCTCAGACAAGTTTGATAAAAAATATTAACATGATATCACGGAATGCGATGAAGCTGCCTTGTTATTTTTTTTTTCCAAAACTTATCCACATAGTTTCAAAATATACTTATTATTTTTGACGTGTAAAAAAGGTTTATAAAACCTTTTGTAATAAAATATAATTTCCTATCTTCATTTTATGTATTAAATCAGATACAAAGCATTTTAAATTATAAAGACATAATGAATCCGAAGACTATGAGACGCACAGTTGTGCCGACACTTTAGGAAAGTTTATATTCGGCAGTGGACGTATTTCGTCTGAAATAATTTATTTATTTATTCATTTATAAACACACACTAACACTTAAAAAATTTGTGAACAAATACATATAAAAGAGCACAAAGGTACCGTTTATTTCAAATGAAATTTCTTCCAGCAGAACTGCAACAGGAGAGTTGGGTGAGAGACGTAGACACAGTGTATACAATAATAATAATGATGATAATGAATTTTTAATATTGATGATAATGAAGGAATTATGAAATAAGTATCCGTTAAGTAAAGTAATCTCTAACAAGATCAAACGTCTCCAATTAAAATCAGAAAGCTGCGAAAAACACTTCTACCCTCAAATAACAAAAAATCGCAAATCATCGACATTGGCAATGACTTGTAAGTTTTAAGAGAACGATTTCTCCCAATTTGCTCTCAAATTAACGTTGGGTTGGCAGAAAGCCAATTTTCCTTTTCCCAAAACACGTTAAATCACGTAGGTATGTAATTAAGAAACTAACACCTATATTCTAAGTACAGTTTAATGACCAAGTTTGTGTGTTCTAACTTATTGAAGTTAGAACGTCGGGCAATGTTGGGCAATAACTAGAACTGTTGGGCAATGTCGGGCAATATCTTCAACCAACTGTTACTGGTTGTAAGTGGAGTTTAAGTATCGCTAATTGATAGAAATGTTAGTATTCGGTATGTGGTTATATGTTATTTTTGAAGTAAGTGACATCGTGGCGATTTGTAGTTTGCTAGTGCGGCAACTGGGGCCTTAAGCCGAGTACCAACTGCTGTATGTGTGAAATTTTCTAATCGAAGTCACTTAGCCGAAACTAGGAAATCTGATTCTTTACTTGGTCTCTAGTTCTTCTATAAGCATATCATAGCATAGTCGGCCTTATAATGTTGCCACTGCTGGGACTCAGGCCTTCTCTCTAGGAGAGGGAATGGGCCGTAATCCACCACGCGGGCCCAGTGGGGGTTGGTGGATGTCACATGTCTTCGAATTTTTGGTTCTAGGACATGCCGGTTTCCTCACGATGGTTTTCTTCACCGTTTTGAGAGCTGTGGAGCAGGCTTACATAAGGCATTGGTCAAAAAAAGCCCGGTGGAGTCTAGAATTGGACCAGGTCTAGGTGATGGAAATAGCATCGTTTTGTAGTTGTCAATCAAAAATGTTGTTTATGTAACAGTACATAAACAACATTTTTGATTGACAACTTAGTTTTTTCTAGTACACATTTGCCTTTTCTTTTTAGATACCTACCGTTGTTTATAGGCCTTTTGGTGGAAAATCATCTGCACTCGAACTGGCTGGAGCGAGAGAGATTGTCAGACTTTACTGAATAAAACACACTTGTATTTCTGCTCTCACTCTACTTAGACCAGAAGGAGTTATTTAATATTCTCTACCCCTCAAAAAGTAAAAGTTATTATACATCAACAAGGTAGAAATGTAAAATGATCTCTATTTTGCAAAAGGTTTTTTAAAAAAACACTTGTAGTCGTCAATTTGGTTTTCAGTCAGTTTAAACTAGATGAGGTCGGTGTTTCCTAGCTGACTACCCTGAGAAACAACACCGATACAAACTCAGGGTTCAATGGAGAAAAATGAGTTAAATACATAGACCGTTCCTTAGTCTAGAATAATTGTTACTGCTTAAAAGAGAACTCACCTAAAACAGTAATAGAACTAGAGACGAACATACTAAGGAGCCAGACTAGTGCGATTTTGATGACCACGACGCGCTTGGTGGAGTGGTGACGACTCTTCAGCGGGTTGCGGATGCCGAGGTATCTGTGGACAAAATAAATGGTTGAGAATAGCCTTATCAAATCAAAATGAAAAATGTTTATTTGTCAGAATATGGTAGAATTTTGGTTCCAGTCTCTACTTATATTAGTCTGCTGCGGCCTGCTCGTCTAATTGTTCGTCATTTATACCACGTATATCGAAGGATTGGAACAATTTGCCTGCTGCGGTTTTCCCGTTCAATTATAATTTAGGTTGTAGTGAGC
This sequence comes from Mythimna albipuncta, assembly GCA_929112965.1. Classification (NCBI taxonomy): domain Eukaryota; kingdom Metazoa; phylum Arthropoda; class Insecta; order Lepidoptera; family Noctuidae; genus Mythimna; species Mythimna albipuncta. Next base: position 18,925,156 of record OV815962.1, read on the forward strand.
AGGCAAACTGTAACAATTTGCCTGCTGCAGTCTTTCCGTCTGATTATAATTTGGGTGTCTTCAAGGCTAGAGTGAATAGGCTGTTAATAAACTAGTGCACGTCACTATCACGATTGCATCACTGCTTACCATCAGATGGGATCACAGTCAAACACTGGTTTAGATCATTTATAAAAATGAAAAATATTAGGAGGTATGGTATGAGCCAGATAAATTTACCATAGGGTCCATTGACCCCTTATATTTATTGACATACTAAATTTCAAAAACGAAAATAAAGACATAAAGTTGTCTTGAATCGACATCTATCACGATTCTTTACATTTTTTGGTAATGAAAAACAGTTCATTGTTTGTTTTTCGGGATACAGGGATATTTGGAAAGGGGTTAATGTACTTATTATTAAATCTTATTATTTTAATAAAACATTATTCAGTAATTTTATTTTGTGGTTACTTTCCGAGGTTACCTACTTTGTTGGAGCTCTGTCAAGATGTATTATGATATTATTAATTCCTACATTACTACATACATTTTTGACAATCGTAATCACAATGAATGTTACAATTCAACCACATAATTATATTTATGTATTTAAGGAAAATAGAAGCTTAGGTCAAGTGTCAGGAAACTAGTTTAAGAAACAAAATAACTTGTACCAATAACTAAAAAAAAATACCTTATAAAACTTATCACCCTCCTTTTTTAAACTTTCTTTTTAAAGGGATAAAGTAACTTAATCGAAGGATTTATTTTATTATAAGACGTTAATAAGTTGAAAAAGTTTTTGAAAAATGTCAAGAAAAACGATATATTTTAAGATTCATAAGAACCATAATTTATCAAAAACCTTGTCAATATGGGTAAAGTTTGCAGTAACTTTCAAAATTTTAATTGCTTTCTTATATCTCGTTTAAAACATCTTTTGAAGGGCGTTTAATCAGAAACATGAAACAAAAAAATGGGAAAAGTTTTGTAAAAAATAAACAAAAGAACGTCGCTGTAATGTTTCTCGTTTCATAATCGAATCACTAGACGTACAGCGATGCGCTTTAGGATTTTGGTGGGTTCTTACTATTAACTTAAATAATAGCTTATAAATAAAGGTGGTTTTATATCTATGGCATATAAAACAATAAAAGTAATTTACAAAAATCCGGCTCGAAGGACCAAAAAAATTTATGGTTTGTAGTAAGTTAGTAACGAACGTACAGTAGTACGTCTTTGCTGATACTTATTGATTGATAAGGGTGCTGAATGATTTATGTAAAACTATGTAATTCACTTGATACATGTATTGAGTTCACGATCTTAACTAATGATAAATGAGGTGTTGCTGTGACGCGAACTTCAGTTCAGTTGATGTAAAATGTGTGTAAATTAATTACAATTCTATTATGATGAGAGAGCATTTACGCAATGTTACACTTACGATCATACAATGTAAATGCATCCTAGATATAAAAAGAATAGCGAAAATCAACTCGAAACGCTACGTATTTTCGAACAATCACGACGGAATAATAAATCTTGAAATACAGACACGTCAGTTCTTAACCGTCTGGAATTCGGTTTTCATTTGAAGTAAATCGAGACTTTACGTGCACATAAAGTTTGGAAACATAGAGCACCTTGAAGAGACGTCAGCAAAACTGAAGGGCCGATGCCCGCTAAGGCAGCTACCGTGCAGGCCTTGGAACGCAAAAGGTATGACTGACCCCACGTTAGGCGTGCGCGTTCCTCAAGTTCATGTGAGTAGCGCGGGCATCGCGTGCGCGCCGCAAATGCTCTGCGTGAGCGTCGCGTTTTGCTGCACTGTGGCGTGTGTGGAGAGTCTACGCAGCGTGCACGCGTTCTTATCCCTTCGCCCGCTATCCCTGCCGCTACTATTTGTTATGACTGAAGAGGTTTAAACGCCAAGACGTGCGTTTTTAGTCAGAAAAATCAAAATAGAGGTTTAGAAGGCAGTTGAAGACATTTTTCGTGCAAAGTGACAAAGTGAAATAATCAATATAAATAAAAAACATTTTACAAAAAAAAATAATCCGTGTTTTTTTACATTGAAGTCAATGGCTCTGTACAGACTGTTACCGGACGGTCGTAGAGCGAGCTACCCATTGCTCGCCGTCCACAATTCCGCGCTTACAGTGGACGGAAATCGGGATTGGAATCCCGGCGGTGGCTCGGGCGTGAGCGCCGTTGCCTGATGCGTTCGCCCTCCTCCTTTGCTAGCATTCCTGCTTCGCAGAAGAAGGCGACCGCTTGCCACTCCTCCTCGCTTTGCACCATGGGCTGGCCTTACAAGAGTAATGAGGTTGCCATAATAATTATATATAATAATATAGGTATTATAAAATCAATTTAATTCGATTAAAAAACATTCGCTCAGTATTATTATTTATGATGTAATCATTGCTCGACAGAGTAACATAAAGTAAAAGTAATGTTTATGGAGATTTAAGTTCATTGTAATCTGTTGATAGTTTATGTGTCATCGACCTCGTGTCTCAACATAACATTGATTACTGAGACGCTGTTTCATTGCCAAGACGTTATAGTGAAGAAACCTCATGAAACTGTGGAAGATTTTTTTATAAAATACGCATCACTTTTGTACCTATTGTTCTGTTACCTTTTTTTTTTCTTTTACTATATATGTGTGTGCATAATTTTTATAGTAGTACGGCTACAGATGGCCGTTGGGGCCGAAAGGTCCTGGAGTGGCGACCGCGTACCGGAAAACGCAGTGTTGGAAGGCCTCCTCTTGTAGGAGGCCTTCCAACACTGCGTTTTCCGACTGACGACCTGGTGAAGGTGACGGGAATTCGATGGATGCGGGACGCACATGATCGTTCGTTGTGGCGACGCTTGGGGGAGGCCTATGTCCAGCAGTGGACGTCTATCGGCTGAAATGATGATGATGATGATGATGGCTGGAGCACCTTACTAGATTACACATCCTTCTCCCAAGTTAGTTTACTCTTGCGAATCTCCACTCAAGCCAGCCAATAAAGAAAAGAAAGAGATGGGAGCTCTGTTCCTCGTGAGTTTTCACTATGACCGACTAATACAGGCCATATTGTTATAAATTGTAGAGCAGTGGTAGCCGAGTGGTAACGGCCCCGAATTACAAGTTGTAGGTCAGAGATTCAAACCCAGCCAGGCACATTATTACTTTGTGTAATTTGTTTCATCACCACTACTCTCAAAACGGTGAAGAAAAGCATCGTTAGTAAACTGGCATGTCATAGAACAAAAATTTGAAGAGTCATGTTACTTCCACCAATCCGCACTAGGCCCGCGTGGTGGATTACGGTCCATTCCCTCTCCTAGAGAGGAGGTTTGAGTCCCAACAGTGGGAACATTATAAAGCCGACTATACTGTACATAATTTGAATAAAATACTTATAAAACATATATTTGGGTCAGTATAGAGTTCCTAAATTTTTCCCTGATTTTAGTGTACCCGTCCCAGTTTAAAGCTCGTATCTTTTCAATATTTCAATAAGGCATTCAGCTCACGGCTCGGTCGGCAGGACTGCAGTCTGCAGCCGCATCGTTATCGCAGTAAATCTTGTAAGAATAACTGATGTTCCCGTTACAGGTGATGCTGATGAGTTTTTAGAACCATCGATACGGTTGAGCGAGGGGTTACATTGGGTGTGGTTATAAAACCGGCGGGACGATAAACGGAAATTAATTATTTTATAACTTACTAGCTTTTGTCTAAGGCTACGCCCGCGTAGCCTATGTCACTCAAGAAAAAAGCAGATTTCTATCGGTGTAAAAATTTTAGTAATCGGACAAGTACTTCCAGAGATTTACCTCCTACAAACTAAAAAAAGCAAACTTTACCTTTTTATAATATTAGCGTAGACTAACTACTGCTTCACAGTGATAGTGGAAAATACTACCAGAATAAAAGTACTCTATGTGTTATATTAGGACGTGGTCTACGTGTACCTACTTTCATCGAAAAGCGTTTATTCGTTCAAGCGTTAAAGAAGTAATCAACATGCACACATTCCCAAACTTTTTTAATATTAGTGTGATTGAAGATTATACTAAAATCTTCTCAATAAGACAAGAGACACCTACATTCATAAGTAAGAGAAATAAATACTACAAATACTCGATGGTCTTGATTATTACTTCTCCAGTGGACTACTAGGTGAAGAGAAACAAGAACAACGGATGCCTCATTGCATGATTTGCTAATCACCAAGGTAAGATGGTGATATTATCAAAAGGGCTTCATTCCTCTTCATTCGCGGTTAATGTTTAGGAAAAACTGGTAGGTTTATAAAATATGATGGTGCATGGATAAAAAAAACCTTGGAATGAGATTTAACAGTTGTCAGTCTGGCGGAACCCTCGACACTCCGCTAGACTGACAACTGTCAATCTCGCGATAGACTGCGCGGCCATCTTGAACGGCGGTTGATTCGAACGTCGACGGTAAGCGCACCAGGTATTTTACGAATCACTTTTGTTCCAAGTAATCGTGCCCCTTTTGGTTTCTAAAATAATTAGTTACATAAAATTAGTTACTGGAAACCACTTAGAATTTTGGTAAAATATATTATCACTACATAGTATAAAACAAAGTCGCTTTCTCTGTCCCTATGTCCCTTTGTATGCTTAAATCTTTGAAACTACGCAACGGATTTTGATGCGGTTTTTTTAATAGATAGAGTGATTCAAGAGGAAGGTTTATATGTATAATAACATCTATTAAATAGTGGAGAAGTACTGTTATTTTTGAGGTTTCTAATATGATGTCGTAAATAATTACATTTTTTCCGCTTACATTGCAAACGCAGGCTGAACCCTACGAGTTTTATCAAAATAATGTACTAAGTATTGTACACATTGAAAAGGTCTACAGAAAAGTCCGTGATGGTATATGTCTATCTCTTATGGATAACCCACAATAACTCTTTTTTGTCATTTACTTTTTACGACAAATAATGGCTAATTTTCGAAGTGACTTTAACCAATACAGCATTAATCCTTAACCAATTAAATACCTTGAATACATTGTTCATTTAATATAGATCTATATGGCCCTTTACACTGTATGATTTAAGTGAATATTTTCGAAGATATTACAGATTTAAAAATTGCGGGACGTAGCGTTTTCGGCGGTACCTGCCGGCCGCCCGATGCGGCAAGAGCGTGCCTCTTCATGGTTTAAGGAAAGGGGGATTGTTTTACTCCAAATTTAACGCGTGCGAGCCACGGGCAGTAATTAATAAATCAAAACTACTGAATCGATTTTAATCACATAGGCTATATATTTTATAGCCGTGCGAAGCCGCTAAGTTTGTATATACAACGTTCACAGTTTTTCTGTAGTGTATTTAGTATCAGCATTGCACCCGTGCGAAGCCGGGGCGGGTCGCTAGTTATATATAAAATATAATTAAAATTTATTATAATTAGTAGTAAAATTCTATAAGGAAGATATTTTGAGAGATTATAACTTTTGATTGTGACTCGAGTCACTTTTGTTGGGCTTACCCACATCACCTCTTATTGCAGATATGATAAGTTTTGATGCTGAAAAGCATCTACCCATAAATATATCAAACAAACCTAAATGCAAAAAAATATTTATAGCTTCGTACCTCAGATAGCAGAACATACCATTTCCTCAGCAAATAAACAAGGAAACTTTTGCCAGTCTTCCACAATACACTTCCACCACAGCACTGTCACAGCTGTTTTCGTGGCTCAACCTAAAGTGATTCGCTACCGCAGCAAGCAAGCAATATATTAAAATTACCTGGACGTACGTTTCAGCAAACTCCCGTACCTATATCGCATTTTGCTGACGTTGCAAAATATCGTGACGTAAAGTGACGTTTAAGCGATGAACATTAATATTTTGTGCAAAATTTAAATTTCAAGCATATTTTGATAAGCTTGAGGCAATGAGCAAAAGTGACCATAGATTATTATTTATTTATTAAATAAAATCTCCCTTAGAATTTACTATCATTATAGGTATGTAATGCGATAAGTCTTAAAATTAAATAATTTACAAGAAAAAAAGAGCTTCTAAGCAAATCAATACATATAGTGTAAAACTAATCTAGTAAAGACCTCTGAAAATGCAATCTTGTGTGAATTTAGCTCCTTCAAAATAAATACATAAAAAAGCATATCTTTTAATAAAGAAACTTTGCACATTTGATTGCAATTCTGAATGATTTTTATTTATATAAATAAAAAATATCAGCGTAGCATCCTGATAGCTATAAGCCTAAGCTTCTTTAAGTCAAGAGTGAATAGTTTGCTTTTAGGCAAGCGTATTCCATCGTCGACCACATCATCGCTTACCATCAGGCGAGATAGTAGTCAAACGCGAGCCTATCCATTATAAAAAAAAGCATTATGAAATATTCGAGTAAATGACAGAATTACCGAATGCCAGCAAAACATTTACATTCAGTCTCTGTATCAAACATTGAACTGAAACAACAAGTTCTCAAATCACGCTCAAGTTGACGATAATTGGATCGGGAACGCCTCTTCTCCTTTTGGAAATTTTCCTACTGTTTGTCTAGTACATTTCCATCACAAATCACAATAATAATACTTAAAGACGAAACAAAGAAATTCACAAAATACTTTCAAAGACTTAATTCGACGTACAAAAGTAAATCACAAATACCCAACAAAATAAACTTAACAGAGCGTGTCAGATGACGAATTTATAAGTTTACGTCCTTCGCAAATTGAGTGACCAGTCAAGCATTTTACGAGTGAAAAGTTATAGACTATTAAATATCTGTGACTAGCCAAGGAACTTAGTCTTTATTAGCGCAATAACGACTTTTAGTGTTCCTATTTGTTCAATCATAAGCTTAAAGTAAAAACGTACCTAGTTACGCTGTTTTATTGTTCTTTTTATTATTTGTAAAAGCTGCTTACAAGTTCTGTCTGGAAAAAGAAAGGAAGGGGACCTCCATGAAAAGAAGAAATAAGTGTACTTAAATTTTTGTAAATACTTTCAACAGCAAAGACGTTTGCTCGCATGGCATTCGTACTTCCTCCAGTTATAAATTATAGCCGAGAGGGAAGGAGTAACAAACATACACACACACATAGTTACGTCATCATCATTTCAGCTGATAGACGTCAACTGCTACTTGACGTAGGCTTCCCCCAAGTGTCACCAGAATTACCGTTCCAAAGCATCTCGTATCCATCAGATTCCCAGGACCTTTACCAGGTCATTAGAGCACCTTGTAAGAGGCTTTCCAAGGCTGTGCCTTTTAGTACACGTTTACCACTCCGGAACCGTTCGGTTCCATCGACCATATAATCTGCAAGCAATGTGCCCCACAGCCATTTAAAGTTGGCTATGCTTCAGGCTATGTTGGTAACTTTTTTTCTCCTGTGAACAAACATTATCAAGAAAAAAAAAATATCTACCTAACTAACTTCTTAGGTACATAATTTTCAGTCGTCTTATGAGGCCCATTGTGAGCAACCACATTTCAGAGCCATATGTCATTCCTGGCGACACGTATACTAGTCATAGACTTTCGTCTCGAGACACTTTAGTATTTCAGACGTCAATATACTGCGCACATATATTCCACAAACATAAGCCTCAAACACGCCTTTGAAATTAGAACTGTTGAATCTTGTTTTCATCGTAATAAACATTCCTTTATATTATTGGCACACCAGCAGTACAAACAAAGCTAAAATATGAATACTGGTATGTATGACTATTACAGGTTTACACCATATTGTGAACATTAACAATAATATTGTGAAAATTTTCTGGTACATAATAAAATAAGCATAATCAACCCTATACCTAATGTTCCCACTACTGAGACTCTGGCCTCCTTTCTAAAAGAAAATGGGCTATAATCTACCACACAGGCCCCCCGACCCCACTCCCAAGCCCCCAAGGCCAACCCAAGTAATATGGAATAAGGGAAGAAGAAGAAGAAGACAGGCCCAGTGCCTGTGTTCGAATTTTTGGTTCTAGGTCATGCCGGTTTCCTCACGATGTTTTCTGTCACCGTTTTCAGAGCAGCTGGGTTGCAACCCACTACTTACAAATCATAAGTCAACCGTTACCACTGGGCCGCTACTGTTCTCTTTATATTCTGTTAAACAAAATTAATTTTAGTATATGCGATACCCGAAACACGTTTCTAGGATTTTTCTGTAAAGAATCGTATGTACAAAATTTCATAACTGTATCATGAAAAATCACAAAGTTATAAGCTTGTTATGTCAGCAAAAATACATAGTCACCGGGCCATCCAGACGACTGAGGGGGAGGGGAGGGGATTAAACATGGAAATAAAGGGTTTCTATGATTTTATGGATTACTAGCTGTGTCTGCGACTTCGTTCGCGTGGACTACGGGATTTTGCATTATTTTTTTTTTAATAAAAGTTGCCTACGTTACTCCTTATTACATCAGATATCTGCCAAAAAACGTCCCGTCAAAATCGGTCCAGCCATTTCAGGGATTAGCCCGGACAAACAGACAGACAGACAAAAAATTTAAAAAAATGTTATTTTGTTATATATATTCATATGCATGTAGTAAAAAGCAGTTATTTCAATATTGCAAACAGACACTCCAATTTTATTTATATGTATAGATTTACAACATTAGTTTTAGTAATATGCGAAATTGCACTTGCATCCAGCTGTTTGGGAAAAAAATAACATGGTGTAAAAACTATTGGAATCCGTTCTGTTACTGATTCTTAACAAACTACGAGTATATTCAGGTTTCGAATAAACTAAAAATAATGTAGTATATTATAGTTATATCGTCTTTATTAAAAACACCTTTTTGGTTTGTCTTTACCCTATATTCGCGTTAAACCAACCTATTTCACTGTTTGTTTAACCAATTTTAACTTTTTTTTTATCTGATTTATACTAGTAGGTACTTGACTGCGATCCCGCCTGATGGTAAGCAGTGATGCAATCGTTGATGGTGAGGCGCACTAGTTTATTAAGAGCCTATTCACTCTAGCCTTGAAGACACGCAAATTATAATCAGACGGAAAGACCGCAGCAGGCAAACTGTTAAAGTTTGCCTGCTGCGGAGTATGCGGTATAAATGACGAGGCGAAACGCTTAGTCCGGACCGTAGTTTCAACAACGTAAGGGTGGATACTCGCTGTGCGTCGGTCGTGGGTGGGATGGTTTTGTGGGCATAAGGATAGCATTAAAAGCAAAAAACTGGTTACAATACCAACTATTTACTGTAGCCGTCGTTTGTCATGCCACCAACGTAATAAATGTCCAAATTTCTCCCAATACAATTGGAAGAAAAATTTTTAATTTAAGATTAATGTATTCTGATTTGATCTAATTTTGATCTGTTTATGTAATTGTATAATATTCGTTTTTTTTTATATTTATAATGTAACTGATCTCAATTTAATCTTTTTTATAATTTATCCCACTGACATTTCGATGTAATTTTTAATTTAATTTATTCCAATGCAATTTTTAATTATTTTTGTCTTAATTATATTATTGTATAAGTGCTGTGCACGCCTATAAGTGACAAATCCACCATAATATGTATTTGTAAGATTCTTTTATTTGTAACTTTAATCGGTGAATTAATCGGTAATTCGTTGGTGTGTCAATTTTTAAAATAAATAAATAAAATCGGTTTCAACGAACAGTATTAAAGGTTTTCATATATTTCTAATATTATTTTGAACAGAACATATTTTATAAAGAAAATATTGAACATACTGGGGCACTAACTTTAATTTTCTCTTTGTTTCTATACTCAAGGTTAACCAGCATATTTTACCTTATACGTTTCACCAAGTGAAACATAACTAGGTACTGCATAATAAATCCCCAAAATCTCTTCACCAAAGACACCGACTCCGACATGATGGAGAGAGACTAAAACAATATTTATGAACATCGTTCTTGACGGCGCTAGAGGGATAACTTATGAGACAATATTATATACTAAGTTAGAGGGAATATGCGTCTTATCTCTTTGGCATTTCTTTTTATGATACGTTTGCTGGACATTCGAAAATATAGTTGAAAATTTCCAAAGAATTTTATAGCGAATGATATGAAAGATATCTGTAAGTCTCGTCTTCAATTTGAAGTTAGAATTTTACTTTGTATTTTTATGGCATTTAGTAATGCAGTTGGATTTCAGGATAAATCACATTAACATTTCGAAAGTCAAATTTTATTGGTGTGTATGTCTGTTACTCCTCCCGTGCTCACACTGAAACGTCTGAACGGATTCTGATGAAAATTTGCCATACGGGTAGGCCAAGTCCTAGACTGGATTTTCCGTTCTTACTTAAACACAGGAGCAACCTCTTACAGAAGTTAGTTGCCAATAGAAACCATTATAGTATATGACACTTCAACCAAACATTGCGAATGCACATCAAATAAATTAAAACTATTAAATAAAATAAGTATTTATAAAATGCAATTGGATAAAAAAAATTCAAACTCAACGTAAAATTGTTTAATTAAAATGAATTATAAGTCCAATGTAGCCGAAATAAAGCCAAACGTAGCGAGTTTATAAATAATGGAGTTCAGAAGTAATAAAATAAATGTTTAAACAATTGACACATGTTATAAAATTGTCTACTCTGTTACGAGTCAGTAACTGATTTTATATGTACTATCTACTACCATTTTGATACATTAATATTTTTGTTAAATTAAACTAGAAGAGGCGCAATGTTTCCAAGCTGATTATCTTGGGAAAATACTCCGAAATATATTCAAGGCAAATATACTCTCTGTTAAATTCTATAATAATACAGTAAACATAACATATTGTTATTGTAAAATCATATGAGAATCATCCAGGCTAGTGCCAGAGATTATTTTTTGAGGAATGAATCATACAAATTTGAATGGACTTGTCAAACCAAATACAAGGATTTGTTTTAACTAGGACAAACAGTGCGTTAATTCAAAACACCAAACAGAAATGGCAGAGTAATCCTTAGTTTCCTACAACTGTATACAAACTACCTATAAACTTTAACGAAGCATTATTCTGGTCTGTTGCCTTCAAAACTCTTACTGAAGTATAACAAAACATACATATTAATACCGAAACACTCGCTCCACAAATATATTCAAATTGTAAAGGAAAACTTACAGGTAATATTCGTTGTGTAAAGAAATAACAACGGGCCTTCAAACTTATGTAGACACAAAAAGGTTTACTTTCTCTCATATCATTAACAAACTTTATCTATAGACAACACTAATCATATTGAAAAGGTATTTTAGAACACAAAATAATGATTTTGTATAATTAGTTATTTATTTGTAAAATAAGAAGAAGGAAATAGAAAAAGAGGTACGAAGGTGCTTATTTCTAAAGAAATCTCTTCAAGTATGCTATTTGCGAAAGGAAAGTTGCGAAAAAACCGACACATCCTCCTGTTCTACCCTAGAGCGAAAGAAGTATTTTGTTGACATTTCGAAATGTTGGTAATAAAAAACGTATTCAGTAGGTAAAAGAATAAAAGTGGGGTTGAAAAACTTTCTTGACATACAAAACTTCGCGTCACTGTCAATGAGAATATAGTGCCTAAAACTTTGGTTTCAGAAATATTAAGTTCTTAAGTAAAGGTTTTAGTAGAAAATCGCTTTCAGACATTGCTAAGTGCTCCTATATATTCTGGCCGAGACTATTCATGTACCGCTTAGCAGCAAAGCCTGATTGTGGTTTTCCGAAACCGATACTGAAATTCAGTGAAACGTAATAAGTTTGCGGGAGGCCAATAGCGTAAGTTTCGGTGAAACCGAACAATCAACGATGGTTCATTGTAAGTGTGCTGTAACTTTTTACACGACTGCCCCAAAAAAGGAGTGAAAAAAGGGGACTTTTTATTATTTAGATTATTAATTAGAAAGTATTCTACAGATTGGTACCCCGACGGCGATGAAAATTTTTCGTTTTATTGATCAAGTAGTTTTCAAAACATCGTGATTAGTCAGTGAGTGAATGAGTGCCTTCTACGATTGAAAGGTGCCCGAACCTTTCAATCGTAGAAATAACAGACACAATAGAAAGAAAATAGGTGCGCGAACACCAGCGTTTCCTTGAGGTTTAATGAATTAATACTGTTTAACTAACACCTTGTTTTTTGCTTTTTAGTTCATTTTTATGTTTTTAAATTTTTAATTATTTTTTTTAATTACCCCCACACTAGGAATGACTCCTGTAACGTATGGATGCATTCACACAGACAACTACTACGATTATCATCGACTATCTGTAGGCGATTCAACGTAGCGCAGCAGCCAATGACTTAACCAACTCAACTCTACTCAAGCTTGCCACCAAACTTTGAATAATATGCACTGCGAGTAATCGTGGGATGGTATCGGCTTCGATTTACAAGTTGGTGGTCGCAAGTTCGAACCCAAATAGACGCTTTACTTTGTGTAATTTATTTTATGAACATTGCTCCCCAAATGGTGAGCAAAACATCATGAGGAAACCAGCTTATTCTAGAACTAAAAAATCGTGGACATGTGACATTCACCAACCCGCAATGGGCTCGTATAGTTGCTTGAGTCCAAGCAGTTGGAACATTATTTAAGGCTGCCTACACTATTGTTATGTGCTATGCACTGGATCTTTTGTGTTTTAGTTTTGTTTTGAACCAAGATCAAGAACTGTTTATCGATATTTCTTTAAAAAGGTTCGGTGTTTTTTTTTTTTGGTTAGAAAATCTAGATTCCGAGTTGCTACTAAAAATTATCACTTTTTCTGGTACAAGAATAAAGAAAAATAAAGATAACTAACAAAACCTGGTTGTACAAGTGTTCGTTAATATTTGATTCAGTTTAATTTTACCTAAACCTTTAGGAATGGGACAGGCATGATACAAAGTCATGTTTTACTACTTAAAAAAAGAAATTAGTGTCAAAACTAGGCTGGCTGGCTATCTATGTGAAATACTGAAAAACCTTGTAGTAACTAGTTCTGCTGCCAAATGGCCTAACTGTTTTAATTTATAGTTTCAAAAACTTACTCTTGCCCACCATTTTCAGCCTAACTTATAGGCGAAGCTGAAACTTCTGTCTGACACTTTTCGTTAAAAATTATACCCACGGGAAATATTCTAGATTTTTATGTTGGCAACACAAGATCTTTTCACCTGGTGCCTTATACCTAATATGTCATACTTCCATTGTCTGCCTTTTTGTATTCTACGTCTATATACATATAATAAATCTGTTTTAGTTGTGCGCGCATCACGTAAAATATATAAAATCGATGTAGATAACTTTTATACATTAAAATAGTGTGTAACTTGATATATTAATTAGGCTTTAGTTCATGGCAATCGGTTGACTGTATCAAAAGATTTTATATAATATATTAATTCAATAAACCCTGAGTGAACGCCAGCGATCGCTCTCTCTTTGTCTTTCCATTGTGTCACTAATTACGATTTTCGAAAGTTTAATTGTCTGTTAGGTGGTAAGAAGCTTGCCAGGTCAGCCAGACTATGTATACATCGTTAAATACTATCGATTTGTAAAGATAAAATTAAAGAATAAAGTACCTTTTAAAACGTCAGCTGAGCGAGTTCATTGTCCTGTAGTTAATAGTCGGCGTTGCGTACAAACTACCTACAGGTCGTTGAACTTGCTCAGCGGACGTTTTATTAAAGAAATTAATTTCGGACATGCGTTAATTAATACGAGTTTTGAAAAAAAGGTACTTTATTTTTTAATTTTATCTTTACAAATCGATAGTGTTTCATGTACCGGATCGACCCTCCACGGGATTAAAACGATTCTTTAGCGGTGTATAAAAGGAGAAACTGAATGACTCACGTATCAATGTATAGCCAAAACTACTAGATCTAGGATCGTGCTCATTTTGCAACAGGCTTTCCTTCATGAATAGGCAAGCACTAAGGGAAATACGTTTATAAGTAAAATTTTATTTCTTGATCCCGTAAACTTGAAACTTATAATCAGTAACACAAGTAAATAAAAAGGTTTTCATTATTTGTTTTTCAAAACTACTCCTATAAAACGATTTAGGGGTTTTAAAGGTTGTATCGTATAATATTATTTCTTGAAATAATAAACTTAAAACTTAGCACAAGTTGTAAACAAAATGAATAAAAAGAACTGTCATTATTACTTTTTCAAAACTACCCGCATAATATACGGTTTAAGGGGTCTTAAAGTCATATACAATATTTTCGCGAACGAAGACGCTGGTAAAATGCTAGTGATATTATGAAAATGAAAGTCTGGTAAGCTTAGATGTTAGTTAATCAATCACGCCTCAAAGGCTGAATAAATCTAGACGTTTGGCTCAGAGGTAAACCTAGCCTAGAATAAATCTTGCATAGAATACTTTTATCTCGCACTAGTTCGTTCACGTAAAATAATTTCCGAGTTTCAGCGCACAAAAACGCTGAAAAATCTAGCGTAACAAATAATTCGTTAAAACATAAATCATGCTTTTAATCGGGATTACATTTACATTTTAGGAAATACAAATATTATACAATACTCAAAAGGCTTTCCAATTTTTTTTATACGGCAATATTTTATCAAAATATTCAGGGATTTATTACTTTTTGGGTCGGGTCATTTTGCTACCTAGTTGCAAACCCAAAATTCGCTGAAAGCAAATGTAACGGACATGTAAACGCTTTTAAAAAGGAAAGGGTACTCAATGCTAAGCTATGAAAACTGACCGCTGCGTTTTTACACAAGGAAAAGGGTCTCTAATTCTAACATACACGTTTCTATGTGGTACCTATTTAAACGAATAAAACTCGTCGGTTGGTTTGATTATTCGTATTTTAATTCCAGTGAATATTGCGACGTAAAAATACTGTATTTATAATAAATTATTTAATTGTATAGGTACTAAGTTCGAATAGTTAGGAGATTATTTTCTCTAAAGCTCTGACTACCGGTAGCTTGGACTCTTCTTGGACCAACACCAGTTTGATGCTATTTTTATATTTAAAAAAGTAATAGTTAAAAATATATTGAACATAGAAATAATAACAATATTCCACAACTTTCACACAACGCCATCTAGTTCTAAATTAAGCAGTGATTTTGCTATGAGTAGGTACTAGACAACTGACACACATATTTATATATTCCTAAACATATACGTGTTGTAGATAAATAATTAAACTCAAGACATAGAACAAAAACGATCGTGTTCATCACACAAAACATTCGTCTTGGGTAGGAGTCGAACCCACGACCTCCGGCATAACAGTCAGCGCCACTAACTACTATGGAAGGTGTCAGATAAACGTGCGATAAAGTACATTCACCTTTTTCTAATATATCTGTGTAGGTACCCGAAAAAGTAACAATGAACTGCTTTTCAGTACTAGATTATGTAAAGGATCACGATACATGTCGATTCAAGACAGTTTTATATCTTTATTTCCATATTTGAATGTCAACAATTGTAGAAGGGTCAATGACCGTTACCCTACCTTAGACCAACAAGCCTGTTTTATGTTTCAATTGTCTACGCAACTAGACTGTTTATTCGGAATCATTGAAACAGGTACAACCTCGGTAAATTGTGCTGATAATTTTACAGCAGTATTGATTTCTTAATGGAGCTTGACGAGAAAGCTAATGAAACATTTGCTGCCATATACTGCAAAAAGAATTAGGATTGCATTGAAAAACAAAATGACTGTGTTCCCTACGAAGAAATAAATATGATAATAGCTATATCCAACTTTATTTTTCTTTCTGAATTAATGGTTCTTCTGATTTTTACCTTGAAATGTGTAAAAAAGGCACTTGAAGCATTCCAGTTTAAAGTTTGGAAATCATCTAATGACTTCTCACACTTTAGGGCGAAGCGGAAGGAGGTTTTAGACTTTTACAGACAAACCCCACCTACATTCCTTCTTTTTCTAGCGTTCCAGGTCGGGTTTCCCTTTCAGAAGCCAACTCATGGTTCCAGTGGGCTTTGGCCCTGTTCTCCTTACGGTCTTGCTGACATCTCTTTGAGCCCCACATGGTACATTACGCGCCGTTGATGACTTGGACTCAGTCTGGACGGTTACTGAACAGCTGGACCATCGTCAGCAAGCCCTTCGTAGGGCATTCTGAATGTCAGCATTTTTATTTTTTTATTATCAACCCCTCGAGCGTCGATTTTACGTTGCACAACTTGAAGACCTTGAAAAACGCTTAATTTTTGTTTTGTACACTCGTCTGTGCGAAACTTATTTGCCCGAAAATTTTTTTTATATTATATTATTCTATATTTATTAAGTACTTATATTATTTGTTTTTCCTAGAAAAAAAAAAAATATTGGTGGTTTACGTAAACACGGCAATTTCTCTTTGTACTTATAGGTTACCAAATTTAATTCCTCTTCATTGTCTTTCTATTGTGTCTCTATTATCGGTATTCGAAAGGTTAAAACAACGATTCTGTCGTTGCTTCTATTATATACAGAGTTGTAGTTCACAACGCGCTGTCCAGCTTATACCCGTCAACCGTGGAGACCGCACGTTCGTTTGTTTCCAATAAATAGTTTACTGACTTTTGTTTACTGAACAAATCATTTCTTTCGTTTAGAATCACGTTCAATAAAAAAAAAACAAACTATTTGATTATTTGTCGTTTTAGAACAAAAATCGAATGATATTTTGTTTCAAACTAGTAGCTCTGCTGCAGCCAAGATGTAAGTGTTCTCTGACGGTATCGATCTTCAGATTTTTTGCGCCGTCTCCCTGCAGACCATATCCTACTTTCTATCCGACATCGTAAGTCCTCTTACTTGTTTATGTAGGGCCTAATGGCAGCGTTAGCAGACGGCATTACCAAATACTAGACTAGACAAGGGATTTAACTAGGAAAATTTACTATTTTTACTATAATCAAACTAACATAGCATAATAATAATAATATAACGTTTATTTCTCACCACAAGCCAAAATACAGACAATCTTACACTAGAACCATTGCTAACAATTTTTGGTTGTGGATCGCTGGTGCCTGTGGTAGGTAGTAACACCTGTAGTACAGGTCACCAGGTCCCCACCTGTTCCAATTTACATTCAGTAGCTTACATATAAGTACAGCAAGTAACAACAAATTATAAAGATTTAGTGAGTTTAATAACCGACTAGACACAGTAGGAGAAAAAAAAATAATAAAAAAATCACAATAAAAAATGTGTATGTGTGGTATGTATGTGTAGTTATGTATGAGGTGGATTTAATGTCATTGTAATTATTTGTGATATTGTTCTGGTGTGTATATGTGTGATAGAAAAGGTGTCCTATTTGGATGATTAGACTAATACGTCCAAGAGGGCCTCAGTGGCAGCATAAGTTTGTCTTTGAAGCCAGGTTTGTAACGTGAGTTTAAAGTTATGTTTGTTTAATGAGTGTAAGGAAAGAATTCGGTGTAATTTATTGTAAAGATGAGGGCCAAGGAAAATAAAGAATCTATGACTAAAATATGTTTTAAGGGGAACAGCTTTAGCTACTAAATGGTTACGACGATTGGTATCCTGCGAGTAGTTGGTAATAGAGTGCTGTTTGATAACAGTGGCCAATACGAATAGTTGCCTAACCGTTAGAACTTGACAATATTCATAGAGCTTAATTGTGGGATAAAGTCTTGGCTTGAAACAGCACACCTTGAGGACGGCTCTCTGTGCGCGTTCTATAAGAATGCAGTGAGATTTCGCTGCTCCACCCCAGGAAGATATACAATAGACCAGAACCGATTGACATAAAGCTTGATAAGTCATTTTCATTATCGTAGCGTCCGCCGACTGGCGCAGTTGCTTAAAAATATAAATTAACTTGCGCACTCTATTCGCAAGGTGAATTATGTGCTCCTTAAAAGTAAGGTTGGAGTCAATTATAATCCCAAGATACTTGACCGATGGGACTCGTTCAACCTTGCGGATGTTGTGGTTTAAATTAGTCCCTGCATGAGTGCCATCTCCATCGTTATCACTATTTGATTGCTTCGATGGGGCAGCAACATACAATGAACTTGCTGCTGGAACACGAATAGAAAAATCCAACAACTTCGTTTTCGCGATATTCAGTGTGAGCAAGTTGCTACTAAGCCATTCACTGACCATGTTAAAACCCTTCTGTGCATGACGATATGTGTTCTCCCAACTATCCGATGCAAACACTAGTGCTGTATCGTCCGCATACGAAAATATAGAACCGTTTTCTAAACTGAGGCTACACAGGTCATTCATGTAGATTAAAAAAAGACTGGGACCGAGAATACTGCCCTGTGGCACACCAAAAGAAATGTTTGACTCGGAGCTGAAACAGGTTCCAATTTTTACACATTGTTTTCTACTTGTAAGATAGCTCTGAAAATAGTCTCATAGTCGGCCTTATAATGTTCCCTCTCCCTCTCCTAGATAAAAGGCCTGAGTTAAGGGAGAGGGAATGGGCAGTAATCCATTACGGGTTGGTGTATGTCACATGTCTTCATATTTTTGATTCTAGGACATGCCGGTTTCCTCACAATGTTTCACCTGCACCGTTTTGAGAGCAGTTGTATGAAATAAATTACACAAAGCAATGCGCCTAGGAGGCCTATGTCCAACAGTGGACGTCTATCAGGCTGGGTTTGAACCCGTGACAACTAATAAGTCGGAACCGTTACCACTCGGCCACCACTGATATCAGAACCAAACTAGCTTGGGTATAAGCTCATGGGCAGGAATTGTGGTTCCTATCGAATTTCTATCAGGACTTCCAGACCAGTACAAACCAGTCGTATTGGTACGGGTCTAAATTATGTCGACACCTCTTGCTGGGCAATCTCCGACGACGCTTTCCATCTGCAACATCCCATTGCTGGATACTCTAGCCAAGTATCACGGTGCACACAGCGGACGTGACCCGCCCATTTGAGTGTAGCAGCCTTTTGTCTGTATCAATTATGTCAATTTTGGAATGCACCGAGTTGTTCCTTTTTTATCTAGCTTATTGTCCTCTTAGTGGCCTTCGCCAAAATTGTTCTGCTGCGCCATCTCGAACCAGTCATAGTGGTATGCGTCTTATCTCACCACCTTTTTCTAGTCCGCCCTCGATGGCACTTTCTACCATATCTACCACATTCCATGCGTTGAGGACTCTAGCCCAGAGCCTTAAAAAAGTTACCTTGGTTAATTAAAACCAATTTGAAAATTAAACGGATCATCGATATGTCTATAAAAGTTTGATTCAGGAAAATCGCCAGATCACCTTCCATTAGCTTCATTCATGATTAAATGACATGTAAATATATACATAATACAAAACAAAGTCGATGTTTAGTCTGTCTTTTTATTCCCTACTTTTTTTTATTCATGCAATGAATTTTGTTGTGGTTTTCACTAATAGAAATAACAACAACCTGTAACGATTTTTGAGTATAGTTAGGTAGAATAAAATAACTAGCTTTTGCCCGCAGCTTCGCCCACAGACGTAAAATATAGCATAGGCTACTTAGGAATTAAGCAGCTTTCTATCCATGAAAAATTTAAGCAATCAGACCGGTACTTCCAAAGATTACCTCCTCCAAACAAAAAATAAAAAAAATTAGTGTAGATAGAATAAAATGAAATAAATTAAAAAGCTAGTTATAACTTGCAAAAAAAAGATATCTCACCTACCCAACTCCCTAATTACCATTAAAAACACTGGTATATGATAAAACAAAAATAATACCTATATTTTAGAAAACAAGCAAGCTTTGGTCTTTTACCACGCCTGCTCACTGGGTGTTTGCTATTTCATCCAATTATTTTTGCCACGTTTTCTCTGGACCATTAAACCGGTGGCATCCACTAGTACAAAACTCATTCATCTTCGAGTATGTAACTTACATTACAAAGCTAAAGATTTTCTTTGTCTGAACGTACTAATTTCAAAAACAAACTGGTCCGAATTGAAAAATATTTTAAGATTGGATTTCCCATTCATCAATGTATGCGTGATGTTAAACAACATTGATTTTAGTATTTGCAAAACCTAAATACGGTTTGTTCAGAATCAGTTACTGAAAGAATTCCAATAGTTTTTACAGCATGATATAAAAAATAATAATTAAAAACCCTACAATTTTTTAAAATCCCCACAAGTTGGACACCACCGACATTAAGTAGAACACAGTTCATAGTGGGCATTAGGCACCAGCAAACAGCTGTGTGTAAGTGCAAAACAACCCCTTGGTTACCATGATGGCCCGGTGACTGTATTTTTTGCTGACTTATCAAGCTTATAACTTTGTGATTTTTCATGATACAAGTTATGAAATTTTGTAGATTATTTACATAAAAAATTCTAGTCACGTGTTTCGAGTTTTGCAATTATACTAAATGTAATGTAATGTTGTATATTATCACGCTACGCCCAACAGGAGCAAAGCAGTAATTAAAGACGCGAGTAAAACCCT
Source organism: Mythimna albipuncta (assembly GCA_929112965.1). Classification (NCBI taxonomy): domain Eukaryota; kingdom Metazoa; phylum Arthropoda; class Insecta; order Lepidoptera; family Noctuidae; genus Mythimna; species Mythimna albipuncta. Next base: position 18,945,629 of record OV815962.1, read on the forward strand.
GGGGGAACAGCTAGTAAAAAATAGCATAGCATAGTCGGCCTTATAATGGTCCTACTGCTGGGATTCAAGCCTTCTCTCTTGCAGAGGGAATGGGCCGTAATTCACCACGGGGGCCCAGTGCCGGTTGATGGATGTCACATGTCTTCGAAAGGGCGCTCGAGCCCCGGTATGAAGGCTTGAAGGAACGGGATGGGTTTTTTAGTCAGTAAGAGTCTGACACTATCTCCCGCTCCACCCAAGAGCGGGGTTGTCATAAGATGATTTTTCCCATTGAAAAAAAAAACATGTCTTCGAATTTTTGGTTCTAAGACATGCCGGTTTCCTCACGTTTTCCTTCACCATTTTGAGAGCAGTGGTGATGAAATAAATTACACAAAGAATTTCGCCTGGCTGGGTTTGAACCCGCGACCTACAATTCGTAAGTACTCGGGGCCGTTACTACTCAGCCACTACTGCTCTGATTCTAGTTTTGTAGTGAAGATTAAAAAAGAGTATTTTAGAAACAGCAAACAAAATCACAAAAGCAACAATTAAAAAAAAGATATCGGAGATTCCACTCAATATGAACAAAACTTTTCAAGAAACTATAGTTTTTTAAGAATTTTTCTCCAAACGAAATTTCAATAATAACCATGCTAAACAAAAAGTACGTCAAGGTAATTTGCGAAGCATTCTCCACGAGTAGGTAAATACCAAAGCGATTGGGATAGAATTCCAAGAGTGTTTTGTTCAAAGTCACGTTCCAACTACGATTTACGTCCCCTATCGGGATGAATCGAATCTAAAATGAATAAAGACCCTGTAAAATCCATTACAGGGTCCCTTTCAGTGTTTTGTAATTATAGTCGTTTGTGTATCTGGAAAAAGGCTTCCCATGTCGCTGGATATCAATTTAGTTAGAGGTATGCGGGACACAGTGTAATAATATTTTGAAAAGAAAGCATCTTCCGACCAGACGGGTATTGTGTCTGTACCTGTGCATTACCAAACGTAGGTGCAGGAACGGAGGCGGTCGCACGCGCACGCGAGAGGCCACCGGGATCCTAATCTCGATTTTCGGCCACCGTAGGTGCGGGCTTGTGGACGGCGAGCAATGGGTAGCTCACCGTCCGACCGTCTGGATACCGTTCAAACCGAGCCCAAGTCGCCGACGTCGCGTACTGTTCTTAGGGCGCCTCAAGGAGATGTCAGCCAACAGTAGGTTTACTGGGGCCATAGATTTGATTCTGAAAGGAAAATCCGGCCCTGGTATGAAAGGCAACGAAGGAACTAAGAGTAGGTTTTAGTCAGTAAAAGTCTGACACGCCTTCTTTCTTTCCTTTCTTTCCGGGAGATGTCATTGGATGATTTCCCACCTAAAAACAAAAGCATGAACGCTTTTACAATGCAAATCATCATCATAAACATTTTAGCCAAAAGATATTCACTGTTGGACATAGGCCTCCCCCAAGCTTCGCCACAACGACCGATCCTTTGCGTCTCGCATTCACCATATTCCTACACCTTTCACCAGGTTGTCGGTCCACCTAATGGCAGGCCTTCCAAAGCTACGTCTTTCGGCGCGCGGTTGCCATTCTACAATCTTTTGGCCCCATGTAATAAATACAAGGCAAATCTTCTCTTCTTGGTCGTTTCACTCTTGCCAGAGTGATCGTGGTTATCTCGGAGGTAGCTCTCTGGAAGCCGTCAGGGTACGCTACACGACTTCCCACCACTTTCGCTTGGTGGCAGTCATCCGGGCGCACTCGTTCAATGAGCTACCAACAACCGTTTTTATTTGGCCAATCCATCACATCGGTGATCTGCCACGCGGCCTCGTACAAGGCAAATACACGAGCTTAAATTAGACTAACTTAGTATAGCAAAAACATTTTAATCGTTTACGTACACCGTAAAAATAAATTAGCATAATCTTGCCACATTCACAGTTTCTCACCAATTTTTTTTCAGTCTCAAACAAAATGGAGTTAAAAAGAATTTTTAGCGCAAAGTTTTCCTCAATCTGATTTAAAGACCAAGCTTTGCATATTCCTTTCAAACGTTCATTCATTGGCCCACTTATAGTCTAATCCACTTATCGGGAGAGCGATAAAAAAATATATATTTCAGATAAAAAATGATACATTGGCACATTGAAATACGGCGCTGTAGGATATAAAGTAAATGGATCCGATCAGTTGAATGTGACTCATCGAGTATTATTACCTCTTTTTTGGTTAGTATGTCATCACAGTTCTTTTTTTACCACTATTACCTCTTTTTTTGGTTGGAATGTCAGTTCTTTTTTTTACCACTATCTTACCTGATGGTAAGCGATGATGATGATAAGTATTTCGGATCAACGTAACCATTTAGCAAGAACTCAAAATCTTCTAACTGCTGTCATCTGAGTGTCTCAAGGTTCTGCAATACTTCGGTCACATTACAAGTAAAGTCGGTGGCAACCTCGAAAGGCTCATTGTGAACGGTAAAGTGGATGGGAAAAGCCATCGCGGGCGCAGCCAAATGCGATGATTCGACCAGTTTCGCATCACTCTTGACTCTATGGTATACAATGCCCTTCACACTGCCAGAGACAGAAACAGATGGAAGAATATCATAAAAGTTAAAGTTACTTACAATAGAAGTTTGAAGCAGGGAGGTCACGACGAAGAAGAAGAAAAGCAATGATGTGGTCTAAAATGGAGCACGCTTGCCTAGAAGTAACCTATTCACTCTTGACTTAATGACCTCTAGGTTATAGCTTTCAGGAAATACAGACTCTGGCAGAGAATTTCACTCCTTAGCTGTACGTATAAAAATAACTTGGTGTTCTTTATCATCATTTATCCTTTTAGCCGAAAAACGTCTGGACACAGGCCTCCCTCAAGTGTCGATGGACTGATAACCTGGTAAGGGTCACGGAAATTCGATGGATATCAGACGCACAGGATCGGTTGTTTTGCCAAAGTCAAGTTAGTTTACTTTTTTCAAGTGTAGCCACAATGACCGGTCTTATGCGGATCCATCGGATTCCTGCGACCCTTCCCAGGTTATAGGTCTATCTGTAGGAAGCTTTCTAATGCTGTGTCTTTAGTTATCTGGTTGCCAGAACCTTTTGCTGCACCGTCTGTTCTGCGAGCGATGCACGCTACCCACTGCCATTCATTCGATTTTTCGGTAACTTTCTTTAATAATATGGAACCCAACATTAATTTTATTCATAGTTTTAACCGATCCGTCTCGAGGACTATAATCGTCATTCCGAAATGGTAGTCCCTTTTACAAAAGTGCCCATAATGGCCCTTTAAGTAAAATAATTCACGCGTCTCTCAAATAAAATGTACGTCTTTTGTTAACATCATCACTTTCTATTACCAAAATGTACATCAATTTAGACGCTGTTTACAGTCGCTTTTTTAACGAAAGAAAATATAAAGAGAAAAATTCAGAAAATAAAAATATAATGTTGCCGATTATAAATAAGTACTAGCCAATTTGTGTAATTTACATATATTTCATCACCATTGCGCTCAAAATGGTGAAGGGAAACATTGTGAGAAAAACAAGCAATTCCAAGAATCAAACATTCGAAAACTTATGACATTTATTGACACACTGAGCCCGCGTGGTGGATTACGACCCATTTCTTCTCCCACAGAGGAGATTTGAGTCTCAGTAGCGTCCGGAAGAGTGGAGCATATGGTGGAGGTCAGTCCCGCTTGGGTAGAGCATCGTTGTATCCTCGTGAAGGTAAGTAGTGGGGACCTCTCGCGTTCTGCCCTGTTTTAGGCTATGGTACCTATAGAGTGGGAAGAAATGAAAGGCGGTCACGTCTTTCTGTGACGAGCAAAGGATGTGGTCGAAACCGTACGCTGCATCCCGACCCCCACCGTACGTAGGATTTTTTTCAGCCACCGGCCTTGATCACACGGACCGAGTAACGGACGACACAGTGCTCTCGGCCGAATACTCGATACGTATAAACACAGCGCCGAGTGCTCGGCCGAGCTAAACGGCGAGACCGTGGCTCGGCACCCGTTCTACTTACTAGGCCGAGTGCCCACCCTCCAGCTTCCCCACACTGTCTCGCTCGCTCACTCGGCAGGTCTGAACGTACACTGTCTCTTCACTTGGCCACATGACTATCGTCATGTCGCTACGCGCGCCTATTCATCAGATAATTTTTGTTTAAAAGTTTTGGAGTTGCCGAATTGTAGTCTCAACCGAGCTGAACTGACTGTGTCAATTCCTTAACAAATGTGAACAGCTACTTGCTTACATCACTGTCTCGGCCGAGAGCCATTTTACTGTCTCGCCCGTTTACTCGGTACGTGTGATCAAGACATATGTGTAGGCTTGCAAACGGCGAGCAAAAGGTAGCTCGCTATTTGGCCGTCTGGTAATATACCAAAGCCCAATCTACGGTGTGTTGCCAAAGCACTCGAACAGATGTTAGCAAAATTGACGGAGTCAGAGTTGATAACTGCCAGGACTGCGAATTGTTTGACGGAGTTACCATAGCCTTCGCGATAAAAGCAATTAAAGGAACACTATGGGTTTTAGTAAAAAATCTGATATTCTTTCCCACTTCACCCGGAGTGCGAGAAAATCATGAAATGATTTTTCCACGTCAAAAAAAAGTGCCTATTGGAATCGTTATAAGGCTTGTTGTTTTACAATTCACTCAGAAATTCGGTAGGTAACGATACACCTTGAAATAGTTACCCTTAGTCCCTTTATTACACCTTCATAAAGTTTCCTATTCTATGCATTAGGTTCTATCCATATCTCATAAATAATCCATGAGGATAATATTCTCAAACTCATACCGTTTCATGGTCGAAGCGATACAAGTGTCTGGACAAAGCGATATATGTCCACTGAATATGGGATCAGATAACGATGTCACATTTCAGTGCACAGCGGTACTCAGGTCAGTTTCGGATATGCTCGTAAATTGTTGAGCTACAGAGTTGAGTCGAGTGCTTTGATGAAAATTTATAGTAGAGATAAAGTTTGATATGTTATCCTTTTTGGAGATAATTCGGGCTTGGACCTGGCACGGTGAAAATGTTGAGGATTTTGGGCTTGCTTGCGAGCAAAGCTGATTCTTGAAGAATTGTTAAAGTTCTGTGTAATAATTTAATCTGCCTTGACTTTAATACTCAAGAAATAAGTTACGGTAAATGGTTCTATCTATCCATAAAATAAGTAAATTTTTGAGGACTAATTGTCGTACACATAAACAAACTAATTTCCCCCTTTTCACCCACTTAACAGTTGGTACTGTGTAGTTGGTACTAGGGCCTGATATAGTAGACATTAGTTCTCATTACGTACGGCAGTGTGAGTCCCATCTCCTGTGCCCTAACCACCAGCAGCGTGGACCTTCTTACCTACCTACCGAACATACTACTATTATTACTTTTGTGGTTTAAAAGTAGGTAAAGAAAGAAGAGGAAGAAAAGAAAGAAAAGAAAAAAAATATATTCGCCGGAAAAGGCGCAAACGTGATATTAACATAATATTTCAAACATTTTCCATGACACAATAAAAATAAAATATGATTATGCGCCACGTCCGATCAAAATGGCCGTACGTTCAGCTTAAAATGCCTTGTCCACACGCAAAATGCGACGAGTCCACAGCGCTGGTTTTCAGCGTGGGCCAGTGACGGTATCGACTAACAGACATCAGCAACAATATAATATAGAAGTAATATTAAAAATAATATAAGTACAGAAGAATATTAATAAATAGGCAAATAAATATTGAATGGTCAGTCAAATCTAATCATATCAATTTTTATGGAAAAAAAATTAAGACATCATTTCTTAGGCCCATTGCAGACTGAAAGTTTCGTAAAACTGGGGTCTTTTTCTTACTTGCACAGCTTGTCCTTATCTAATATGTATGTCACCTAATAGTAAGCGATGATGTGGTCGACGATGGAGCATACTTGCTCGCAAAGTAAACTATTTACTCTTGACTTTAAAACCCTTAGGTTGTAGTTATCAGGAAACATAAACTCCAGCCATTTGCACTCAACAATTGAGCTAAGGTAACTTCATTATTATTAATGAACTTACCTTAGCTATGCCAGTTAAGATAAACTAACTTTGCCGCAACGGCCGGTCCGTGTACCGGTTACGGACACTTGTGGAGACCTATATCCAATAGTGGATATCTTTCAGTTAAATTGATGATGATGATAAACTTAGTTTAACTCCAAACGGTCCATCTCAAGGTACGAATATCAAAATAATTTATTTACAAAATACACCAAAAAAGTTTGAAAACCTTTTGGAAACCCAAACTTATAAAACATACATTATGGCTGACCTGTTGGTCTTGTGGTTAGTGGCTCTTACTGCTTTGCCAGAACCACCTCTGGTGAGGTTCGATTCCCGCCCACCACAAATGTTTATGTGACAAGCACGATAATTTTGTTCTGTTTCTGGGAGTAATTTATCTATTATGATAGATGAACGTACGCACTGGGCCCGCATGGTGGATTACGGCCCATTCTCTCTCCTAGAGAGGAGGCTTGAGCCCCAACAGTGGGAACATTGAAAAGGCTGGTAATGATGATGATAGTTTAATTATATAAGTATGTTTAACAGTTGTCTAGTACTCATAACGAACCTCAAGGAACTGTCACCTACAGCAGGGGCCCAGCTGGATCGAAGCCTACTGGGGCCAGGGTTAGCTCCAAAAGATAGTTTGGCCGCGGTATGAAAGGCAAGAAGGAACGGGTATTTTTTCCGGTGGGAAATTCATCTAATGACATCCCCGCTCTCGGGCGGAGCAGGATATAGTGTCAGACTTTTACTGACTAAAAACCCACTCCTATTCCTTCGTTGCCTTTCATACCAAGGCTGAGCTATCTTTCGAAACTAACCCTAGGAATGGGGTGAGTTTTTTAGTCAGTAAGAGTCTGATACTATCTCCTGCTCCGCCCAAAGGCGGATAGATGTAATTGGTATGATTTTTATCCACCAAAAAAAAAAAGTAACCTATTCACTTGACTTAAAGACCCCTAGGTTGTAAACACAAACACAGACTCATGCGGGGCATTCTTGATATTCAAATGAGGCCGCTTGAACGGGGGAATATATATGAATACCTATATTCATATGAAATGAAAAACTGTTTTTAAGTAGTACAAAAAAAATTGGGATCTATCCGTACCCGTTACTGATCATATTACACAAATATAATAAGTTAAAAGTAAAAAAAATAAAACGAAATTATCCACAAAGTCATCAATATTATTATAAGTAAATCATAATTGAATCAATAATTCATAACAATAATAATACACTACTTGCAGTTGCTTTTCTGTTTTGATCGCCATCATCGATGTAATTATGTACTTCGCCATTTATTCATTCGTAATCAATAGTTTGTACAATAACATCCATAAATCGAGTGACATTTTGGGATATAAACAAACGCTAATAACTTTGCTGTATACGAATATTATTTATTGAGACTTTACTTACATAATAAGAAGACGTTTTCTAATAAGCTTTTTAAATATTTGTACTAATTAAAAATTACTGGTATATGTACCATCTAAGACATTTCCGCCTGACCATCGCTAAGGTCATTTTTGCTTGCACTCGAAACAAAAACTTCAAAGGGTTTGGTTTAGCGCCGCGCCACAGGATTCAAACGATTTTTTTTAAGTAATCAACCAAAAATGACTGCGATTGCACGTGTTAAAAAATTTAATTATGTTTAAAGCACATAATGCTGTAACCCGGTCGTGTTGGATTACCATCCAGATAGACTAAGAGAGTAAAGGGACAAAACTTGCACCTGTGTTTGCTCTTGACTCTTGAGCCATAATATAGCCTGCGTACATGGTTAATCTCCGTTGAGATCCACCATGATTGAAATTCGGTCGGGAGGATTATGTAGGTATGTGTCATAGTCAAAACTTTTCATTGGTCAAAACCTTGTTTAACTGCAATAAATGGAAAGAAATACGTTTTATCACTTAGAAGTAGGTACTCTTTAAGAATATTGATTCAAAACATTTTGTTTCAAATTAAGGCTTATAGTCCCTTGAACCATCTGGCCAAAATTATTTGGACGCATCTCTCGCATCCGCTTAGGTGGCAGTACGCAAATCTGTGCATTCAACGGCTGACCTTTAAATCCATTTTCATATGCAATGTTCACTTTGATGAATATTTAACCACTGTAACGCCGCGCCGCGTAATCGAGCGCTAGGTAGGTGAAGCAAGTACCTTAGACGCTCGCGCACCCCTTCCCGACACCCGCGCAGCCGCGTCCTGCGTACCCCGCGCGCGCGCGCCAGTCGTCGCCCGCCCGCGTTAGCGTCCGTCACGATTCCCGAAATTCACCCCACGCGAAAGTAAACGCACGCCGCCTTCTTTCTGCGAGTCTCGATCGCTCATAATTAAGTACTTTGTGTTTGTGCTACCCATTTCTGTACTGTATGATCGTGAATAAATTGTGATTAAAACTTTATATGATTAAACTGGCGCTCAACTCGAGGCCAAACCAATAGTGCTTGCCATGCCGAGATCGACACGAGCAAATCGCGCGGTCCTAGACCGCGAGCAGGAGAATCACAGCAGCGACGAAAATGGTGAACAAGCGGTGAAGTCGCAGGAGACGCGCGCCCAAGGCGGCGCCGCTCCCGCGCACGTGCTCGCCGCGGACGAATACGACGCGACCTTGGAGACGCGCGCCCCGGAGGGCGCCTTCCCAAGTCCGACTCCCAGCGGGGCCCGTACCGGAGCGCCCCAAGCTCTCGATACCGAGAAACTATTGACGACGATTATGGAGACATTCGCCCGAACGCAGGCGGAGACCAACCGTACCTTAGTTGAGACCCTGCGTTCGCTACACAACAATAGTCAGTGGAACCCGATTGCATCTACACCGAGTTCGACAGCATCTACCCCAGTGGTCCGCAATGCTACCGCCGCGGCCACGCCCGGCGGCAACTTCGCTAAGTGCACCGCGCGATTCGACGGCCGGTCACGCGACGCTGAGGTGCTGGAGGCATTCATCGACGCGGTGGAAGTATTCAAGGAGTGCACCGAAGTGTCCGACGAGCACGCGCTACGGGGCCTCTCCATGTTGCTGACGAGCGACGCGGCGGTGTGGTGGCGAGGCGCCCGCGCCGGCATCGCGACGTGGCCAGACGCGCTGGCGCGTCTACGCGCTACCTACGGCGTCCAGCAGCCAGGGTATAAGGTACTACGTGAAATGTTCGCCAAGGAACAATCAGAAAACGAACGTGCTGAGGTGTTTGTGTCACGTCTACGGTCGTTATTAGTTAAGTTGCCATATAGTGTTCCGTGCGCGATGCAAGTCGATATTATTTACGGTCTCTTGCATCGTCGCATCCGCAAACGATTGCCGAGAGATAGCGTTCCTGATGATGTAGATCGATTGTTAGAGAGAGCGAGACTCACGGAAGACTCCATCGAGGAGATTAAAAGGTCAACGGAAACTCCCGCGCTTGTAAGCTCGAATATACCTACGCGCGAAACGAAGTCACCTGAGCGTAGCGTTACTACGAGTTCGGCTGCTACCACCGGTACGAAACTCGCTTCAAACTCGAACGAAAACTCGAAACGTTCTCGCTTTCGGTGTTCGCTTTGTAAGGCATACGGCCATGTTTCTACGGATTGTCGGAAGGCTAATAAAATAGATTCAAAGGTCAACAACCCGATACGGTGCTATGGATGCGGTCAACCGGGTGTAGTACGTTCGAAATGTGACATTTGTAATTCGGCGTCAACGTCGACTAAGAAAGACGACAAACCGTCTTTTAATAGTGCTACTTTCCTTAGGGAAGCCAACACGAGTAACGATTCTAGTAGGTACGTGCGTTGGGCCAGCATTAATTCAAATAAAACACACCCAATGGTGAATATCCGCGTTATGGGTCGCAATGGGGTAGCTGTTGTTGACACCGGCGCTACTCACAGTTTAGCGAGTTCTTCATTATATCGGATTTTGTTAGACTCGGGTGTCCAGTTCAATGACACCAAACGTTTAGTTCGGTTAGCTGACGGGTCTCGATCTTCTATGGACCTACTGACCGCTGAGGTACCTGTCATAGTTGAGGGCCGTGTGGTGTCTTGCGACTTTTTAGTATTGCCAGGCAGCGACACGCAGACCTTACTTGGGGTCGATTTCTTGTCCAAGGCGGAGATGGTATTGGATGTAGCCCAGGGTAAGTGGACATTTAGAGACGCTCCTGATAATTTGTATGATTTTGTGTACAGACCAAGCACGCGACGATCATGCTGAGTTGCAGCTACGTCCAGATGAAGGTCCCAAGCTTACCGACGAGCAGCGGGCTACACTCAACCGCTTCATCAGTGAGCACGCGCAGCAGTTCGCGCGCGATGGGCCAGCTACGGAGTTTGCTACACACCGTATTAAGGTACCGCCGAACCAAGAACCATTAGCATCACCGCCATACAGGTTGTCCCCGCCCAAGCGAGAAGCACTTGAAAGGGAGTTGCAGGAGATGATCCGCGCCGACGTGATAGAAGAGTGCGAGTCTCCATGGGCGTCGAACGTCGTTCTTGTAAAGAAGAAGAACGGTGGGTATAGAGTGTGCGTCGACTACAGGAAGCTCAACGCAGTCACCGAGCCCGACCGATACCCGCTCCCTAGGATCGAGGACGTTCTGCATTCGGCTAAGACCTCGAAGTATATGACCACCCTCGATCTTAGGGCGGGTTACTTCCAGGTAGGTGTAGAGCCTGATGACAGAGATAAGACTGCGTTCACTACGCCGCTGGGTACGTACAGATTTAAACGTATGCCCATGGGATTGCGCAACTCAGGCGCTACCTTTCAGCGGCTGATCGACCGGTTTAAGTCTAATCTGCCAGGAGTCGCTTTGGAGGCATATTTAGATGATCTGCTCATCCTATCGGACGAGTCGTTCGAGAGGCACCTCGAAGATCTCAAGGCTGTATTCGATCGGCTTGCGATGTTCAGCCTGCGAGTCAACCGTGAAAAAAGCCATTTTGCTAGGGAATCAGTGAAATATCTTGGCCATATAATTAAGCCAGGTGGTATTCACGTAGACCCTGACAAAACTTCGGCGATTGCAGATATGCCGACCCCTAAAAACATAAAACACCTCAAGTGTTTCCTTCAAACCTCGAGTTGGTTTAGGCGATTTATCCCTAATTATGCGGATGTCGCTAAACCACTAACAACTTTGTTGAGGAAATCAAGTACGTGGCAATGGGGTGCTGAGCAGCAAAAGGCCTTCGAGCTCATTAAACAGCTATTGACAACGGCCCCAATACTGCGCCAAGCTGATGAGGCGATGCCATTCGTCCTCAGAACCGACAGCAGTGCGTATGCCCTCGGGGCGGCTCTCCTCCAGGGGGAGGGAAGTGACGAGCGTCCTATCGAGTACGCCAGCAGGCTCTTAACTGCGGCCGAAAAAAACTATAGTACGACCGAAAGGGAGGCCCTGGCTGTCGTGTGGGCCGTCACAAAGTTTCGTGGGTATATTGATGGAGCGGAAGTGATCGTAAGGTCCGACCATCAACCGCTCAAGTGGCTAATGAGCATGAAGTCACCAAGTGGGCGGTTAGCTCGGTGGGCACTCACCCTCCAAGAGTATAACCTCAAAATTGAATACACACCAGGCAAGGCGAACGTTCTCGCTGACACGCTGTCGCGTCCAGCATGCATTGAAGGTTCTGATTGTGACTTGTGTTACGCTGTCGCTGATATGCCATCACGCCGTCCTAAGGAAGTCCGTGAAAGTCAAATGTTAGACCCCGAAGTACGCAAAATCGTCGAAGCATTAGAGTCTGACGATCCGTTCAGGGGGAGGGCATGGGCCGATAAAGGGTACGTACTTACAGAGGGTGTATTGTATCGTTACGGGCCCGAAAACGAAGATAATGATGACGCCAGTCTGGTAGTCCCAGAGCAAGAACGGATGAAGATCTTGTCGGACTACCATGATGCGCCAACTGCTGGTCATTTAGGTGCGGAGCGTACTTTGCAACGCTTGGCTAGTAAGTATTACTGGCCGGGGATGCGTTCTTATGTCACGCAACATGTCAAACACTGTGTACAGTGTCAAAAGTATAAGGCTGACACTAGAAAACCAGCTGGGTTATTACAGACGCCTGCTTCAGCGCGTCGATTCGAAGTTTTGTCTGTGGACCTTTTCGGGCCACTTCCCGAGACTGCCACAGGTAACAAGTGGATTTTGATAGTCGAGGATACCTGCACTCGGTGGGTAGAGTTGTTCGCCCTCACCAAAGCTACGAGTGAAGAATGTGCAAAAGTTCTGGTTTCGGAGGTGTTCTTGAGGTATGGAGTTCCCCGAAGGCTCGTCAGTGATAATGGTGTCCAGTTCATCAGTGAAGTTATGCAGCAGACTTGCCACGCTATGGGTATTATCCAATCTCTTACCTGTTACTATCACCCAGAAGCGAACCCGGTCGAGCGGAAGAACCGCGACCTCAAGCCGCAACTGGCGATTCTAGTAGGTAAAGATCATGACACGTGGGATATTCACTTACCTGCTGTCCGATTCGCCATGAACTCGGCTGTTACGTCGGGTACGGGTTATTCACCTGCGTATCTAAGCTATGCACGTGAAATGCGCGCACCCGCCGATGTTGTATCTGAAATGCGTACCATTATCGACAACGACAATTATATAGGTGACATCACTGCTTACCTGAAGAAGGTGTCGTCGGTGCTCGTCGACGCTCGTGACGTACACGAGGCTGCTCAAAAGGTACATAAAATTTATGCTGACGATCACCGTCGCCCTGCTCCAGACTATAAGGTTGGGGATTTGGTCCTCTTGAAAACGCAGGGTTTGAATGACACGAATAAAGGGCAAACGCCCAAGTTCATTCCGCGACGTGATGGCCCATATCGTGTACAGGCTATTGCAGGCCCAACCGCCTACGTATTAGAACGTATTAGGGATGGTGCGGTGTTAGGGAAGTATCATTCGTCAGTGCTGACACCTTTCGTTGGTCGCATCCCAACTGAACCCGTTCAAGAAAAACGTAGAAGGGGGAGACCACGCAAAGCTAACCCGACTGCGAGGACGCAAAAGTCAGGTTAGAGGGGGAGTATGTAACGCCGCGCCGCGTAATCGAGCGCTAGGTAGGTGAAGCAAGTACCTTAGACGCTCGCGCACCCCTTCCCGACACCCGCGCAGCCGCGTCCTGCGTACCCCGCGCGCGCGCGCCAGTCGTCGCCCGCCCGCGTTAGCGTCCGTCACGATTCCCGAAATTCACCCCACGCGAAAGTAAACGCACGCCGCCTTCTTTCTGCGAGTCTCGATCGCTCATAATTAAGTACTTTGTGTTTGTGCTACCCATTTCTGTACTGTATGATCGTGAATAAATTGTGATTAAAACTTTATATGATTAAACCACCTATTTTTATGTGTAAAAATGTTTCTAAAGATCCAAGCCGTATCGAAAGAGTAGGGAAATGTTGCGAAATTCCTTTTTTTTTTTAAGTATTAATAGCACGAACAAATCAAATGTTGATAATATTGTTCATGAATCTATAATAAACATGTATTTTTTTAAAACCTATTAACCTGGCCGTTACCGAGGAGTAAGCTTCAGAAAGTCACTGTTTTATGGCACTTTTCGGGCGCTTGGGCCTTAACCATTTACACGTAGAAGTCTAAGCTATAATGGCTAAGCTAGCTACTATCAAAAATAAGATACTTTATAATAATTTCTCTAAAATAAATAATTATTAAAAAATCTGAGAGGTATGTTTTGTTTCTGGCTATTTATTTTTGAAAAACGTTTTGTAGCGTATCTAAGACCTCACAGATAAAACTTTTCCTAATTTTTAGTAACAAAACAATCGCGTTTTAACTTAATGATGGCCTTGGCTGAAACCAGTCAAAACTGGTATTGACTAATTGACAAAATTAACTGTAACATAATTACCTACAGATAGTTATTCCGACTTGGGTGTGACGTATAGATGAGTTTAAATGTTTGTGAACGCGCACATGATACGGGACGTAATTCCTTGTATAGGACAATGTATGTTTTGTACGAAAAGGATAATTGTGGATCACAGTGGAAGCTTGTTGATAAAAATTGTGTTATCATACATAATGGATAAAAAATTGGTTGCCTGTAAAGTCGGTATACAGGCGAAAGTTTTACGTGACAACGACTTTTTATGTCTGTCTCTCTCGCTCTTAGGCGGGCTAACCATGCCCGAGTGGGAGGGACGCGTGCCTCTCACTCGCTCTCATTGTGAGCGCATAACGTGAGCGGAGCGTAACGCAGTTTCTTGAAGTGTCACCCGGCATACCAATTTATAAGACGTTGTCACGTCAAAACAACGCGTGTCAATAACAACGACAAAAAAGATACCTTACAGATTATAATAGCGTATGAAATATGTGAAAACAACAGGCCTAACAATTTTGGACACGCCACATTATGGCGGTAAGTCCCCTCTTTGAGGCGTTGCTGAAAAGACTTTACGGCGTCCTTACCTTCCGCATGACATAGGTCCTCACCGGACATGGCAAATTCGGGAGGTTCCTGTACCGAATTCAAGTGGAAGTGACGCCCGGGTGTCGCCACTGTGCGGAACGCCCGGAGGACACGGTGAAGCACACAGTCGTGGTGTGCCCTGCTTGGGCGTCAAATTTCAGGATTCTGGGCCAACGGGAAGTACCCTATGAATTTTGATATCATTGAGTGTTGAAATGTTCATTTTTTGCCACATAAACCGAAGTATCTTTTTTTCTCGTTGACTTACAAGTTTCATATTTTTCACAGTTTTAAGAGTCTGCAGATTTGAGTATACGGTTTTAATTTCAACTCGATACCTTTACGCGTTCTTGAGATAAAGGGTCCTGACAGATAGACAGACGGTCGGATAACAAAGTGATCGTATAAGGGTTCCGTTTTTCCTTTTGAGGTGCGGAACCCTAAAAAGAGCAACACAAGCCTCTCCTATTTTTATTACTGATAGGGTTGGATCACGTCCACGACCACCATGGACGGAATGGAAGAAAAAACATGTCACGCTGACCCCAAATTAATAATTCGGAGCAAGGGCAGGAAAATGGTAAGATGATGTGGTCGAAGAAGCATGCTTCCTTAGAAGTAACCAATTCACTCTTGCCTTAATAAAATCCAGACACTGCCAGGAAATTGCAATCCTAAGCTGCACGCTGCACGCTGTATGTTCCCGAAAAGTTTTGTGTGTATGGGTGGTATTTCCACCACGAACCGGTGGCGAAACGCCATTTGTCTAGTGGCCCTATGATGAAACGGACTTAGAGAAACTAAATTATAATAATAAATAATAATATTCCACAACTATCCCACAACACCGTCTAGTCCCAAGCTAAGCAGAGCTTGTGTTATGGGTAACTAGACAACTGATAAACATACTTATATATTTCTAAATACATACATATTATAGATAAATTACACCCATACACAGAACAAATGATCATGCTCATCACATAAACATTTGTCCTTGGTGGGAATCAAACCCACTACTTCCGGCATAGCAGTCAGGGCCACTAACCACTAGACCGACAGGCCAAAATTGTGGGTTTGTTTATTATTAATGATAGGTTTGAGTTTGACCACCATCTCACCTGATGGTAAGCGATGATGTGGTCGACGATGAAGCACGCTTGCCTAGAAGAAACCTATTCACTCTCGACTTAAAGACTCCTAAGTTGTAGCTATCAGGAAACACAGATTCCGGCAGGGAATTCCACTCCTTGGCTGTACGCACAGTAAATGTAACATGAACATGAATGTAAATGAACATGTTTCCTATCATTTTGTTCTATAAAATAAGCCAGCATACATACCTGCCAATGCTGATGAAGCACATATGCATGATGCTGGCTGAACACGCCAGCACATCGCAAGTCACGTACACGTTGCACCAGACGACTCCCAGCGGCCAATACCCTGAGAGGAAATAGATTATGAGCTGGTTGAAGCAGAATATGGAAATGAGAAAGATGAGGTAAAACTAGAGTTGATCACTGGATGAAATTAGATTGAAGTGAGATATAATTCTAGTAATAATAATACATTTTGGTTCAAGTGGAGAAAGTTTGTCATTGCAATCGAGGCGTAATTCCGTACCTAATATAAATATAATGTAATATATTCCACAACTATCACACAACGCCGTCTAGTCTCAAGCTAAGCAGAGCTTTTGTTATGAGTACTAGACAACTGATAAACATACTTAAATATTTCTAGACATACATAATTATAGATAAATTACACCCAGACACAAAACAAATGATCATGCTCATCACACAAACATTTTTTCTGGGTGGGAATCGAACATACGGCCTCCGGCATAGCAGTCAGGGTCACTAACCACTACACCAACAGGCTTAAGAAGCCAAATGCAGCAGTGACAAATTTTCAGGTGTATCAAACAATATTTTTAAATACACTTATGAAAAAATAATCGGAGGCTGACGCGTTACTTGTGGGAGTCGCTTACCACCCAGCAGACGCGATAAAAATAATAAAAAATGTAAAGGGGGCAGACTCGTGCACTTTTTTTTACTAGTGCGGAAAACAGTAAATTGCGTGCCTAAAAGCAGTAACGATTCGAGCTGATTTTCAAGTGTAAGTGTAAGTTACTGCAGCCATCGGCTCCAAAACATACTCGCAAATGGCTTGTGTGAATTCCGCCTCGGTCACAATGACAAACTTTTTGCACTTGTATCAAAATGTACACAACAATATACGATTACACAAAAAATATATTACAACTTTATTTATTTATTTATTTAAACTTCATGTACAGTAGTGGTACATAGGCGGACTTAATGCAACAAGGCATTCTCTCCTAGTCAACCTTTGGGTTAAAAAAGAGATCAAAAAATCAAAATCAAAGCATTTATTTCAAATAGACCATTTACAGGCACTTTTGAATAGTCAAATGTCGGTCAGTCCAAGAAAAGTGAAGCTAAATTGCACGCTCCAAAGAGTAGGTCTCTATGGAGAAGAACGTGCAAGAAACTCCATGGACACTCTTTTAAATCATATTATTTGTTACATATAATGCTTGGTTACATATTACTTGTTGCTTCTATCATGTGATCATGTGATCATGTGATCACTGTGGTAGGTTTGCACAATAAACAAATAACAAATAATGAAAACGGAAAAAAAAAGTTATTTATATATAAATTATGCTTTGAAGAAATTGAAATATTCCTTATAACTTTTTTAACCTATAGGTACATTTTTTTATCTTTCGTGTCGTTAACTTGAGTCACGCCACAAAAAATATTTACAGCGTCACGTCTAAAATTGGATTTCGAGACGCCAGCCATATTTTTATGACTATTCGATCATTTCCTTTGAATTTCCATACAACTATGAGTAGAAAATTGCTTCCTGCTGACAAATATGCCAAATTCAAAGGTACAGGCACTGGGAATAAGATTTTATGTCCCCTGTTGTGTGACATACGGCTTTACCGGTTGAGTAGCGAGTGAAATGTATTGTTAAGCTTAGTATCAAGTTTGGTAATAAACTACAAAAAATAGGGCTTTTTTAAAAATGCTACGCGCATTGCATTTCGATTTTTATCGCCATTTATTCATTCATAAACAAAATAGTCTGTTCAATATTTCCATAAATTAAGTGAAATTTTGGGATACAAACAAACGATCATAACTTTGCTGTTTATAAATATTGCTTATTGAGACTTTACTTAAATAATAACAAAATCTTTTCTAGCAAGCCTTTTAAGTATTTGTACAAATTAAAAAATTGTGCTCTATATGAAATTTATGATTAGGTATTACTGCAGGTACGTGTTATGCCAACGCACCAAAGAATAACCCGCAGTTGGTGGGAACATATTGCAACATACGAAATCTCAGAAGCTATGATTTCAGGCGAAAAAAAGCCCCCTTGCTCCACCAAAAGATAATAGAGCAAGAAGAGTAATTGGATGATTTGCTTCTAAAAAAAAAGATTTTGAGAGCTTTAATAGACTGGTCGATAATCGATGCTTTGCGATATATTATCAAATATAGAAATGAGGGATAGGAAGGTGAAAAATAGCCTACAATCTATTCTCAGATTTGCCAAATAATCACAAAAAAAAAAACATAAAATTCGGTCAAGTCGTTTCGGAAGAGTTCGATAACAAATACCGTGACACGAGATTTTTATATAATAGACTAGCTTTTGCCAAAGGCTTCGTTTGCGTTAAAAAGGAAAATATAAACCTATGTTACTCAATGATAAATTAGCTTTCTATTGGTGAAAGAATTTTGAAAATCAGTCCGGTAGTTTTTCAGATATTTTGCAATTGGCTGCACAGTAATTCCCTTTATAATTTTAGTTTACATGTGTTTGATGCTCACCATTCTGTAAAACAGTGTGTCACAACAGTTTATATTAGATAGTCATAGCGAAATGTGTTCACACAATTGGTTAAGCTTCCTTTCATAAAAGGATTGCGAAGTGGAAATAGGTACAATTTGTAAGACCCAGGTACACGTTGCTATGAAAGATGTGGACTGTCTGGGTAAATAGAGTCTCGGAGCGATGAAAAGTACAATGTGCTACCGTTTCATACAATATTCTAGTATCCCTTGTAGGTCGTTTTAGAGGAATTGTTGGTGATTGTAAATATAAATATAGTTTGAAATTGAATAATATAATTGTTACTAGGATATTAACCTCTCAGGCACCAGTGTGTATAGTAGTAGTGTATTGAATTTGGTACACCTCGGTACTAGCTAAGTTAAACCTTCTTTTACGTTAGTAATAAGGTTTAAGGTAGCTGGTATTAGGTGTACCGTTTTCGGTACATGTGCACCTGAGGGGTTAAATAAGCAACCTATTTATAATAATAATATTCCACAACTATCACACAACGTCGTCTAGTCCCAAGCTAAGCAGAGCTTGTGTTATGGGTACTAGACAACTGATAAACATACTTATATATTTCTAAATACATACATATTATAGATAAATTACACCCAGACACAGAACAAATAATTACGCTCATCACACAAACATTTGTCCTGGGTGGGAATCGAACCCACGACCTCCGGCATAGCAGTCAGGGTCACTAACCACTAGACCAACAGGCCAGTCAATATAAAAGTTTTTTTGCATGAGTTACAATCTGTAAATGGTACGGTAAATACGGTTAAAATATTTCCGCTTCTCTGAACTTGGCGTTCTAGAAAAAATACGCAACCAGCATTTGTCATAAGATTTTTAAACAGTATTACTGTGCAGCGAATTGCATGATATTTTGTTCGTACTATACGTTTCAGTACTTCATTTTCCATTAGAAAGATGTGCTTTGACAGTAGTGACAATGTTTTGAAACGGTTAAGAACATGAAGATTTTTTTATTTTTATTTTGGGATATTAAATTCTTACTGGAGATAAAATAATTACCTACAGCGGTATGAAAAATGTCTAATGAGTTCAAAATAAAATTAAAAATGAAATGATCAATTCAAAAACTTACCTAAAAATCCAGGAATCGCTCCCATAGGCATCACAAACAAGCTGACCAATAAATCAGCAATCGCCAGCGACAAGAGGAAATAATTTGTAACATTCTGTAGTCTCTTATCTAAGCACACGGCTAAACACACCAATATATTACCCACTCCACCAGCTATTATAAATACTATCACAAATAGAAAACTCCAATCGTATCCCACTTTATCCACTACTTTTTCCGTCATATTCCTAAAGTCATAACTACACTGAAAGGTTTCCACTGCACTTAGAACTGATGTATCATTAAAAGCGTCAATGTACAACGTCCGATTTCGAGTTTCCGTGTAACAGAATAGAGTGTCCAGATCGCAGAAGAGACTTGGTATGCGGAGCCAGAGATTCTTGAGTGCACTCTCGAAGATTATGGTCACCATGTTCAACTTGAGGTAAGGCGTGCATAGAGTGTTGTTGCTACCAACATTTGTAGAATTACACGAAGAGCAAGTGTATGAGGTTTCATTTTGTATGTCTATGTTCAGATCACATGTGTAGTTAACGAAATTTTCGTCAGTAGCACAGTCTAGTCCTGAGAATGAATCGCCGCAACCTCGTCCTTGGATCAGTTGGCATTGGAATTCTTGAAATGCTGTGTCCAGGAATGTGAGATTATTCATGTCAAAGACCATGCTAGGTCACATATTGTACTCCGTGTTTGCTGGTCATCCTTGCGGAATCTGAAACAATGAAAAAGCTGTTTAGTTTCCAATTGTCATAGCTGTTTCTTTATGTTTACTGTTACTCGGCCTGCAATGGCCGATGATAGATTTGTGTGAAATAGGGAGAGGAGAACTTTGCCCAGCAATGGGACATAATGGGCCAATCTGATAGATAGGTTATTGTTTAAAAACGTTTTTAGAACTTAGCGATGGCTGTAATACTCTACGCGAGCCCAGTGTGGGTTGGTATATGTCACATTTCTTAAAATTTTGTGATACTAGACCATGTCGGTTTCTCTACAATGCTTTCCTTTTCCATTTATAGAGCAGTCTACATTAATATTATAATCTACTCTAATATTATGAAGAGGAAGTTGGTTTTTTTATTATTATTTGTTTTGTTTGTAGTAGGTTCTAGAAATTTTAGCAATCGGTCCAGCAATTTCAGAGATTCTGAAATTGCTGGACCGATTGCTAAAATTTTTTCACTGATAAAAAGCTGCTGTACTTCTGAGTAACTTAGGTTATATTTTATGTAAGTGGGCGAAGCCTCGGGTAAAACATAGTTATATATCATATTTTGGGTTTTTGTCATTGACCTACAAGTAGGTCAATACTGTTTTTTAATATTTCTTGGATTTTGTTTTCCCAAAAACATTATTGGAAGTCAAGATTTAATCACACTCTTTTGTTCACTACCCTCTCAAAACGTAATCACCCCTCAGCCAAAAAAACAAAAGAAGGCGAAATTAAAAAGGCCATAATTACAAACATCTTGCAAAATCTCTGGTGCGAGCGTTTTAATTTTGTTCCCTGTTACTCTTAACAAAGTTGGAAACAAAAAAAAAACTGGGCAAGTGCGAGTCGGACTCGCGCACTTTGGGTTCCGTAGAAACTTACATATGAAAATAGTTTACCTGCTACGCCGTAGGTCGTGGGTTCGATTCCCACCCAGGACAAATGTTTGTTTGATGAACATAATCATTTGTTCTGTGTCTGGGTGTAATTTATCTATATTATGTATGTATTTAGAAATATATAAGTATGTTTATCAGTTGTCTAGTACCCATAACACAAGCTCTGCTTAGCTTGGGACTAGACGGCGTTGTGTGATAGTTGTGGATTCTTTTGAGTTTCCTAATTGAGTTACGAAGATTTTTCCGAATCTCAATTTTTTTCTTGTGACGTAACCACTAATTTACAGTTTTCAGATTTTTCCTATACCTGTGCTGTAAGACCTTGCTTCACGCCAAAAAGGATTCCAAGTCAACGGAAAGTACCCTATGAATTTTGATTCCCTTGAGTGTCGAAATAGACGTTTTATTTTTTTTGCGACCTTAACGGCCGTATCTTTTTTGTCGTTCATTTAGAAGTAGTTTGATATTTTTCCACCTTCAAGAAACCCTAAATCTGAGTATTTATGGTTTTGATTTCAAGTCAATACCTCCTCGCGTTCTTGAGATAAAGGGTCTTGGCAGATACAGACAAACAGATGGACAACAAAGTAATCCTATAAATATTCCGCTTTTTCCTTTTGATGTACGGAACTCTAAAAATGACAAATAGATGTTGATATAAATGAGTATTTAATTAACTAAAGATTAATTATTTCGAGCAAGTTGTGACGTCAGAATAAGAACATAAATTAAACAGTTTAATGATCATAAATTCAGGCTTCATTTCGCCTTACTAACTATTATTCAACGCGCAATTTCCGAGATACTGACAACTTAATAGACCACTGGTTAAAGTGTAAACTGTTCAGGAATAGTTGGTGAGAACACCTTTGTCAGAGGCACGTGCAAAATATTGTAAACTAGCTTCTCACCATTTTTTTTTTTATGGTGGGAAAAAATCATGCATTGACGTCCCCCAGTGTCTGGTGTCCGACTTATACTGACTAAAAGACCTACCCCGTTCCTTCTAGCCTTCATACCGGGGCTCGAGCGCCCTTTCGGATAACCCTGGCCCCAGTAGGCTTCGACCCGGCTCGGTCCCTGCTGTTGCTGACAGCTCCTTGAGGCGCGCGGGAACAGTGCGCGCCGTCGACGACTTGGGCTTGGTTCGGACAGTTACCGGACGGCCGATGTCTTCGAAATTTATTCCAAGACGACGATCTTTTAATTCGCGGTTTCTGAGAGCAGTCACAACTGTTAGATATTTTATTTAAAGCGAGGATTTACCCGAGGCTTATATCACTAGCATATATTACTCAGGAACAAAGCGGCTTTCTATCGGTGAAGAATTTTCGCAGTCGGACCAGTACTTTCAGATATTACCTACTTACAAAAAAACAAACTACCTCTTTATAATACAATTATATATAGGTATTTGATAAATTTAGATTTTTATACTGTAAAAAATTTAAAGATTTCGAAAACTTTTTGCAAACCTTATCGCTAATGGCATAAGACATTATTTAGACCATTTAAACACTTTTCTAACAACAAAATAAACTACTCATTTCTACAACATTTAATCTCTAACCTTGCTAAAAACATGAACTTCTCATTCATAATTTTATGGCATATATACACGCGCCTGCTTCAAAGCAGGCTAAAGTGCACTTGACTCCGTATATTATCGCGGAGATACGGACGTTATCAAGAAGCGATGTGGAGGTAAGGCTTCACGGTAATGTAGTGTGATGCGCTTTTGTTTTAATGAAAATTGAACACAAATGGAAGGACAGAGGAATTAAGAGAACAAAGTCGGCCTTTGTAAAATGGTTAGATATTACTTGTGCATAGAGGACATTGCCAATCTTTGTATGGGATTTGGACCAAGTGCTGCCCAGAGTGTACATATAGCACATTTTGTTTCTCAAGCCAACACCAATCAGTAAACTGAAGCGCTCCAAAATCTGTCCCCGGAATCAAGAAAAAAAAATGTTTTTTTTTTTGTGAAATATTTATTTTCTAAAAGTAGCATAATAATAATTATTTTTTGCATAATTGATTACTGACTATAATATTTAATCGGTTTTTTTTACCACCTGATAGTAAATTGCGATGCAATCTTTGATGGTGAAGCGCACTAGTTTATTAAGAGCCTATTCACTCTAGCCTTGAAAACAGCCAAATTATAATCGGAAGGGAAAGTAGTTAATTACACTGATAATAGTAATTATGATAATAGTAATTAATTACACTGATGTAATGTTTTTACTTTCCTGCTTTGGCTTACAATAAAGTTTATTCTATTTCCTTTTGTTTTTGAGGTGCGAAATCAGCAAATATCTTCTGCCACTTTGGGTGAACAGAGAGGGAGTAATAGACTTGTACTGATAAAAACACACCTGTGTCCCTTTAGTTGCTCTTTGCATACCAGGGTCGCAATAACTTTTGAACCATCCTTCTTTTAATGATATAACTTGTACCGCAGATTCCACTTACAAAAGTTATTTACTACGAATATAACAATAATCTTTGCAGCCAATACGGATCATTTATTTCACATGCAATATCATCAGATAAGTACAGACTGTAACGTGTGAGTGGCAAGCCGGTCGAAATTTATCGCAGAGCATTCCAGTATGTTCAGAAATTGCGAAATGTCCATTCAAATGTATGTTGAAACTCTGAGCTCGATTCAGGCTGATTGTACGTCAAAGTTGAGTACCAGGTACCAGTGAGCTGTAAATTGTCAGTATTTGCACTCCTCCATATCCTATAGGAACGTGCGATGCTAAAAAGATATATGTGCGATGTGACAATGTGATAATGACGTGACGACGCTTTCTCATAAATTATAACAATTGTAAAAAAAAAACCTTAGCTCTTTTAAGATCAGATAAAAAAAACTCGGCAAGTACGAGTCGGATTCGCGCACCCAGGGTTTCATACCGTCCGTAGAAGAAAACGGCAAATAAATCGCGTGTGTCCTATCTGGCTGGCTCCCGTACGAGCCCCCCTTAAATATTTATTTTAGTTTTGTTTTTAGTATTGGCTGTTATAATTTGTGAAAATTTCAACTGTCTAGCTATCTCATAATAGAGGTAAAGCCTGGTGACAGACAGACCGACGGACAGACAGTGAAGTCTTAGGGTGAGTTGCACCATTTAACTATAACGATAACCAAACCATAACCAGCCGTGAAACGGCCGCCTATTGGTCAATTCGACGATTTGACAACTGTTAACGGCTTTGTTATCGTTATAGTTAAATGGTGCAACTCGCCCTAAGTAATAAGGTCCCGTTTTTACCCTTTGGGTACAGAATCCTAAAAGTTTTTTTTTTTTTTTAGCCCATACTGACCCACTGCTGAGCAAAGGCCACCCTCCACTCCTTAACCTTTCAATCGTGGAAATCACAGACACAATAGAAAGAAAATAGGTGCGCAAACGCCGGCGTTCGCTTGGGGTTTAATGAATTAAAGTTACTTATTATACAATAAACTTAGTAAACCATAGATTTTTTGCAAAAAATGCGTTTTCACTTATTAATCGAATTGTAAATTAAAAACAAAACGAACTAAACGCTGCAGTGTAGCAATCGTTTATTTTTAGAAATTGGTTTTGTACCAACAACGTTTTTACCGTTAAAAATAAAAATACATTATTAGAGTTGTGTTGCAATATTGAAACGCAATGAAAGTAATATTAGTCAGAGACTTAAAACGCGCTCCGTTTTACAGTCCAGAGGGTAAAGCGGGTTAGGCTTTGATTAGGAACTATTTCGTCAAATCAGTCAATGAATGTGCACTGTGAATTGGTGAACGGAACGGAGATTCCCAGATATTCGCTGTACCTACTATTTGTGTCATCAAAGGTATTTTGCTAAAACTTTCGTCCACCACATCATATAGGATTTATAACTAAATGACTGCTTTATAATAACAATAAAATTAAATGTTCTAAAGTGAACATTTCATTAATCTGGGCCGAAAAGTTCTGGAGTGGCGACTGCATACCGTATGACGCAGCGTTGAAAGGTCTTCTACAAAGTGGACCGATGACCTGGTAAAGGTTGCGGGAATCCGATGGATGCGAGACGCTCATGGTCATTCATTATGGCGACACGTGGGGGAGGCCTATGTCTAACTCTGGACGTCTATCGGCTGAAATGATTATGATGATGAGATTCATTATTTTATTATACCTACAAGTTTCTGAAAGGAAGACTTTAATTGAAAGTCAGAAACTCAAAGTTCATTAAGAAACAAGTAAGCTTGTTATTTCTGTTTTCTTAGTCACTAGTGGCCATTTAATTATTCGGTCCACTGCGATCTTGAGGAGGGTAGTTCGCAACTGCTTTTCTGCTTTTACTTTTTTTTAAGGTTTTCTGCATCCAACTTACCGTTTGAGCGACTGGTTCAAAGCTTAGATACAGTGCACTTTAGGCAGCGCGTTTATTTTTTGATAGTTATCACAGCACCAAAATGCAAAAGGCTAATAAAGGAGAATACCTACATACATCAGGTGAGATAGCGGTCAAGCGCGAACCTATCAACAATAGAAAAAAAAAAACAAAAAAAATGTGCCTGTGCCCCTGCTTCCAGCTTTTACAAAAATTGATTTTAAATAATCTTATTTCATTGATATGTCGGTTGACATTGATAAATATAGACCAAAATCCTTTTATAAATTTAGGGGGGGACCGCCAGATACCCTATACAATCTATAGGAATCGTAAATATTACCTAGATAGAATATGTAATCTATACACATACCTAATAAAACAGTAAAGTTATTTTCCGATGGTGTTAACGGACAAATAATATTCATAATATTTCATACATTGCCTGAACGCCCCAGGTATTCTATACATTGCCTAGATATTGTATAGAATTCCCGAATTATATACATTGCCGGTAACATATACGAGTATAAATATTTATAGAAATAGATGAAAGGTAGTTTTCCAAGTAAACAACATTTCTGCACAGATGCTAGTTTTACAACCCCATCGAGCAACACAAGTGCGCTAGCAAATGCTTCCCACAGTCCCCATAACCCTGCTGTCGAGTGTACTTACTTAAGCGAGATATTCCGTCTCTTTACTGTCTCCATGCAGTGTGGATTGGAAAGGTCATTTCGTAACAGCTACATGCACTGTTTTATTGCTATATACTTGCTGGTGCTACCGGCTTTGTCTGCGTGAATGTAAAAAATTGAAATGAAAATAAAAGAAGAAATAAATAAAAGAGGGTTGTCGCGCGACTCATGAGCGTCTGCCCTAAAACAATAATGTATTAAATTTTGATAGGGCAAGATCGCGCACTTCTCAGTACTAGTGCAAAAAAACAGCAAATAGCGTGCCTAAAAGCGGTAGGGATAGCAGTGGGTTTTCGAGTAATCAAATTGAAGAATGAGTACCTTAAATAATATAAAATAATAAAAATCTCTTATCCCTTTTTCTTTAATTTTTTCTTCTCTTCTTTATTTTCTGTTAAAGCGATATATATATATTTTTTAATATAATACTCCACATCAATCACACAACGCCGTCTAGTCTCAAGCTAAGCAGAGCTTGTGTTATGGGTACTAGACAACTGATAAACATACTTGTATATTTGTAAATACATACATATTATAGATAAATTACACCCAGACTCAGAACAAATGATTACGCTCATCACACAACCATTTTTCCTGGGTGGGAATCGAACTCACGCCCTCCGGCATAGCAGTTAGGGTCACTGACCACTAGACCAACAGGCAAGTTAAAAAATAAAATTTTAATAATCACTTGTCATTAAAAATTCAAGCCAACGTAACTGATACTTTAACTCGCACTCTAACAAGATACGAACTTTTTTATTAGGTATATTTAATTTACTAGTAGTACTATAACATCTGACATTTGCTGGGACTGAAACATAACATTTAAAGTTGGAAACCTAAATGTTAGCGAATGATATTAAAAACTTTGCTAGTTTGGATTCTGGTAACAAACTAATTGGCGTTTCGGCACTCATGTCCTACAAATATGATTTTACAGTGGTTTATTATAGAGTTTGTCAAATAGTGTTTTTATTAATCAACTTGTATACCGAATTAAATACACTAATATTGTCACACGCAAAAAATAGCTTAAACGTACACGCTTATATTAGTAAACCTATAATATAATACAAGAAACTCGTCTTAGTGACACTATTCATAACTCAAGAACGGCTGAATCGATTTGGATGAAAATTGGAGGGGAGATCCACAGAAAAGATGTTAGAAAGGAAACACTTTCCCAATTTTACTACAACAAGTGTCGCTGCTTGTCTCAGACCCTTTAACTCCACGACAGACAATAAAGCAATACGAACGCGCATTACGCAACTAACAGACCACGCACACTTAGATCGCAAGTTTGCTATTGGTAGTTGAATTATGAGCATTATCCTACTTTGTGATAAGCCTGCCCCGCCTACCATTTTAACATCTTTCATCTGTTCTGTGGGGAGATCCTTAGAACCAGGAGACGGACATAGAATACTTTTTATACGGAAATCTTTTTGAAAACCTGCAATCTGTTTGCACCTCCGCCAAAGAGCGGGAGAAAACATTAGATGATTTGCCCAACTAAAAAGAAAAACATCTATAGAATTATAGTGATATATAGAAAGAAAAAAAAAATTTATTTGTTATTCCTATCTTAATGGTACTCATTAAATCTACACTAATATAATAAAGAGATAAAGGATGTTTTTTTTTTGTTTGTAGGAATTAATCTCAGAAAGTACCGGTCCGATTGCTGAAATTACTTCACCGATCGAAAGTTGCTTTATTCCTGAGTGACATAGGCTATATTTTATGTACGCAGGTAAAGCCGCGAGCAGAAGCTAGTAAATAGTTAAAAAACGCAAAAAAATAGGTTAAATGTTCTTCAATAAATCGCATCATTTAAATTGCTTTTATTTTTATCCGTACCAGCTTTGCACGGTTGCAATTTGTACACAAAAGATTCCTCTATAATTACTGTTTCCATTAATGAAAACCACATAAACATCTGTTAAGTGGTTTAGGAGCCGGTAGCGGATAAACTGATAGACGCGGAAAACGACTTTGTTTTGTTCCGGAAAACTGGTATTATTAGAGTTAATTTAAAGTGTTGCGCTTGCTCTTTCGTAACTATGATTTTGAATCTAGTGATTCTTCGGGTTATATCGGTAACTTTGGTTCTCTTGCGGATATGTTTATTCCTGATTCGATCTCGTAAGGAAACTCCGAGCGACCGCGTACTATAAGGCGCAACTTTGGTAGGCTCCTTAGGCGCGGGCCAGACAGAAGAGACGTAAGACGCAGACGGGGCGCTGACATTTGTCTCTACCGCGTCCTTTTCATATAAAATGTATAGAAGCGTCGCGACGCGAGACACATATAGAAGAGACAGGACGCGGGCGCAGCGCTTTTACGTCTGTGCCCTTCGTTCAAAACACACAGGAGAGACGGGGCGAGGACGCTGCGGAGACGAGGACGGGATGCGACGGGGGCGAAGACGGGGCCGGGGTGGTATGCCAGCCGCTCCGCGCCGGGCGAGCGGTCTCACTCTCTCGTCTCACCCAATCAGACGCGCGACTGCGTCGCATCTCCGCCCCGTCTCTTCTATATAATATAAAAAGTCGCGTCCGCGTCTCGTCTCTGCCCCGTCCGCGTCTCGTCTCCGCCCCGTCCGCGACGCGTCCTAGTCTTACGTCTCTTCTGTGTGGCCCGCGCCTTACATACAAGGTGAACCGATTCCCTGGCTATTAGTGTCGCCGGAATCAACTGGATGTGAGACGCACTGGACCGATCGTTGTTACGACACTTGGGGAGGGTTATGTCCAACAGTTGACGATAATGTCAATTATGATCTTTAAAAAAAAGATTTATTAGTTTTTTGTACATGTTTAAAAGTATAAATACATGGTGTTGTTAGATCAGGCTGCAGTGTATTTCGAAAGAGTTCTGGTGGTCCTGAAATACAAAGAGTAACTGAAGGAACACAGGTAGATTTAGTCAGTAAAAGTCCGACATTCTTAGCATTGTCTGGCCTATTGGTCTAGTAGTTAGTGACCCTGACTGCTTTGGCGGAGGTCATGGGTTCGACACCCATCCAGGACAAATGTTTGTGTGAAATATTTAAGAAAGTTTATCAGTTGTCTCTACTTAGCTTGAAACTAGACGGCGTTGTGTGATAGTTGTGGAATATTATTATTATTATTATTCCCTCTAACTCCGCTCAGTGATAGAGAGAGAAGTTATTTGATGATTATTGCCATCAGAAAAAAAAAATGCATCGATGCCATTTCTTGTTATTAACTGTGAAAAGTATAAAGAAAAACAAATCCTTAAGGTAAAATTATAAACAAAGCGCTCCACTTCATCCTCCAACCTTGACATGCCCCTTCATACCTGGCTGCACGCACATAATGAGTAGAACAACAAATACCGACGTCTCTCATCTCAAGCTAGCAAACGCGGATGTCAGGTGAATTGGTATGGAAACGACTTACGATGGCTTGCGAGGTAAAGCGGAGGTTGATCTGCGCGGTCCATGCTTATTTACATAAGTAAGATGGTAACTTTACTAGTACAACAAAAAAAAGACGTGTGGCACTCGGGGACTGCCGCGATAAAGCTATTGCATAGCATTTTTATCAACTTATGCAATTATAATCATTTATTTATTTTATTTATGCAGTATTTTATTTCCTTTGTTTTTTTCTTTGATATTAATTGAAGTTACACTTTCACACATTGAATTGAATTTTGATTGATTGTTCACTCATTTGTTTTCTTATCGGTCACCACGCTCAAAAAACAAATGAGTGGGGGTAACACCCCCACTCATTTGTTTTTTGAGCGAGGTTATTTTCGTTACGGAATTTTTGGATTCGGTTTACACGCTCAAGGCCCGCGATAGAAGCTATGCAATAGCTTAAAAAAAAGATATTTATATGAAGAGACATACAATATTAGTTTTAGTATATTGAAACCCGAAACACGTATGTATCTAGTATTTTTATGTAAAGAATCTATGTACAAAATTTCATAACTGTATCATGAAAAATCACAAAGTTATAAGCTTGTTATGTCAGCAAAAATACAATGTCGCCGGGCCATCCAGGAGACTGAGGGGTTGTTTGGCACTTGCATTCTGCTGTTTGTACTGTGTTGTACTTAGTGTTGGTGGTGTCCAACTTGTGACATTTTTAAATATTTTTGTGAAAAAATAAACATGGTGGGGTAAAAACTATTTGAAATGGACTCAAATAGTTTTTACACCATGTTATATTTTTTATTTCATTTACTGATTCTGTATAGTACTATATTCAGGTTTTGGTATAATCTAAAAATATTGTTGTATTTATAAGTAAAAACGGCTTGATCCTCAAGATTAAGCAACGCTTGAAGAGGTGGAGAGAGGAGGGCTATAGATGGTTCACCATCTTAACTAATGAAACTCCACCTACAGCACCACCTGAGCTACATCTGTCAACAAACTGCTTTACAGTTTGGCAGAGGTAATATTTATTGTGCTAAATATGTATTTCTGTGAATAAACTATTTTTCATTTCATTTTCATTTTTTTTTTCCTTTTTACTTCATAAAGTACGTGAAACCGTTACGGATAGGGACTCCGCACAGAGAGAATTAGAGAATTATTATTAATATATTGATTCTTATTTTAATTACTAGCGTCCACTTGTGGCTTCAAACAGGTTTCTCCATACAAATTTTTGGACTACCGTTTCTTCCCCATAGAGGTTGAATTTAGAAATATTTTCGTCAAAATTGCTCGTCTGCGTCATAAAAGGAAATCTTTTGCCAAATTTCACTCTCTTAGCCCCAGTACCTACTTTCGACTGTGCATTGATGTGTCAGAAAGTCAGTTTCTCTTTGTATATGTACCTACATATAGATATTGCATGTGAAGTTTGATTTTATATCACTAGACAGCATTTCACAAAACCAAACCGTAACTTTTTTTCTGAGAGGCACGATTCATATCTTTTCTGAACACTCTTTTTTTTTGCACAAAATGCGACACCTATACCCCCTGTACCTATTTTTCTTTGTACTCCTTATTTTCTGGAACAGAAAAAATCTTTTCTTCTAGTTCTGTATTGTCTCAGTCTCAAGTAGCAATATTAGAGACGTGTAAATTGTATTCCTCTTAAAAAAAGAGCACTGATGAAAAAGAAAACTAGGAAGACGAGAGTCCACAGTGTTATGTACACTGTTATTTATGTTTGTTCATTGTATTCTAACCAAGAGGAAGTTCGGGAAAACACGGGGCAATTGAGGAAAGTTTTCTGCGTAGACAACTAGATTGAATAGGAAAGTAAATGTAGGGTGTGTCAGTCAAGTCATGGGGATACAGTAGTTGTTTTATGTCTTTAACCGTAGTCAGTGATTTGTTGATTAGTTAGTAGGATTATTAGGTACTAGCTTTTCGATGGCGCGCACTGTTCCCGCGCGCCTTAAGGAGTTGTCAGCAACAGCAGGAACCCAGTCGGGTCGAAGCCTACTGGGGTCAGGGTTATCCGAAAGGGCGCTCGAGCCACGGTATGAAGGCTAGAAGGAACGGGTTGGGTCTTTTAGTCAGTAAGAATCTGACACTTTCTCCCGCTCCGCCCAAGGGCGGGGGATGTCAATGCATGATTTTTTCCACCAATAAAAAAGGTACTAACTTTTGCCTGCGGCTTCGCCTGCGTACACAAAATATAGCCTATGTCACTCAGGAATAAAGCAGCTTTCTGTCGCTAGAAAATGTTTAGCAATCAGACCAGTACTTTCAGAGATTACCTTTTACACAAAACAAACATCCATTATCTCTTTATTATATTATTGTAGATTTAATGAGTACCATTAGGATAGGAATAGCAAATAAAAATAAGAAGGAATAATGCCTTGAACATCGACTTGCTTCTCTTTTTTTATGGCTGAATATATGCAATCTTTAACAGTATCACGTTATAAAGTTTTATATCCTCTCTTATTCTAACACTGCATAAATATTTGCTTCTGTTTATATTGACGAGCGATAAAATAATATAAATATTTTTAATAATATAAACTAGTGCTTGACTACGATCTCATCTGATGGTAAGCAGTGATGTAATAGTTGATGATAAAACGCTCTAAGCCTATTTACTCTAGCCTTGAAGACTCCTAAATTATTTACATTATCACATATTTTATCTTGTGCCATTAAATAAATAAGTGTAAGACAATTGGTTCCAAATCACTTTTTTTATTGTTTAGGTATTTAGAACTAATTGCCGGACACAATCATACATGTTTTTAGAATGGCTCAAATTAAAATAGATAGAAAATGTGTAAAATCTTATTGCTCAATGAGAAATTAATAAAAAAACTGATTGATCGTTCATATATATATACATATATTGTGTATAATAGACATATATATATATATACATATCAACAAAATTGGTTTAATTTAGGCCGTTATAGGCTATAATAATAATAATATTCTTTGTTATGATCAACCAGACTTATTTAGTGCTAGTAACAAACAAACTTACAACTATGTTACACTCCAGCTGAGATGCTGAAGCAAAGGTTTACTATAGGGCAGTCCAACTTGTCAGCAATCATGCCCGGGATATTGCTGGGAGTGGTTCGCACCCTGCGCACTAGGGACGCACATCTTTTACGCATGAATGCACAAAAGTAGTCAACATACATTTCCGCAAATATCTATGATGTGCTACAGAAGCGAGGCAATCCCATCAACAACCTTTTTTTTATGGTGGGAAAAATCATGCATTGATATCCCCCGCCCTTGGGCGGAGCGGGAGATAGTGTCAGACTCTTACTGACTAAAAGACCCACCCCGTTCCTTCTAGCCTTCATACCGGGGCTCGAGCGCCCTTTCGGATAACCCTGCAAGCATTATTATACTGCACGCAAAATACTATAAATCCACTTTTAAATGGTGTCATTATAAAGGCAGTAATTCGAAGATAGTTTTAGATTACTTAAACAAAGCATTTAATTAACCTCGAAACCAACAAAAGAGATCAGAGCTAATTTAAAACGTTTCGCTCTACAGATTTTGTTCGCCATCGTCACAAAAGCATGACAGACACAACGAGTCGCATCTACTCAATGAGAAGCGTTCTTTGTGAAGAACTTCAAAAGAAAACGAAGAAAACTGTTCAAGTGCTAACACTAGTACATTCAAAAGTACTCGTTGGGCATCTTTAAAGCTCATCTCATTTCTACTATCAGAAAAGCCGCTGAACGGCGAGTATCCACCCTTACTTTGTTGAAACTTCTACGGTCCGGACCAAGCGTTTCGCTTCGTCGTTTATACCGCGTAGATCGAGGTACTGGAACAATTTGCCTGCTGCGGACTTCCTGTCCGTTTATAATATAGGTGTCTTCAAGGCAAGAGTGAATAGTCTCATAAACTAGTGCGCCTCACCATCAGAGATTGCATCACTGCTTAGCATCAAGTGGGATCACTGTCAAGCACTAATTTATACCAATTAAAAAAAAAGTACTTGTTGGGCAACTTTAAAGGTGGAAATGTTGCAACTTATGATAGTCTGTGGCTATTTTCTAGTCCAATTATTACAGTAGAAGATTTTTATTAAATTTTAAAGAAAAACACTTAACATAATAGTTAAGTGTTTTTCTTTAATATTATAAAAAAGATTGATTTTTCGTTTCTTTGTTTGTTTGTATAATACGATCGACAAAAACTGCTGAATTGATTTTCGTAATTCTTTCACGCATATAAAGCTATTTTATCACTGAGTAACATAGGCTTATATGTTCTATTTTCACGCGGATGAAGCTCAGCAGCTTCCAGGTGTTGCCAATGTAACAGCAAGTTTTTAATATGCAAACAGTACGTAGGAATCGACAAAAAAAAATACAGAATATTTTTTGCACTTTTTAGTTGACATAGACGTTGACATACCTATTTATTTTCACTATTTACCGTGATTTAATTCATTAAACCCCAAGCAAGTCTTTCAATTGTGTCTGTAATTATCACAATTGAAAGGTTAAAACACACTCTAATAATATTTTCCTAATTTTTCAAACATTTGTCATGTAAACACTCTCTAACACAAACGTCGGAAATGCCAAACAGGCTTCAACAACAACTGTAAATTTTGTAGTAAAATTCAATAAAAAAGCCTGGTTTTTAAGCAAAGTCGAACTTTTACCGTGGTCGTTACTGTAAATAATTCATTACTGAGAAAACAACGATTGTCCGAAACAATAGCCCTGCTAGGTGTTCGTACAGGCTTAAATAATACATTTCGTTGATCGAAAGCAAACCTAATTAAAAATTCATAATTAAAACGTCAGTTTTGTTTAAGTTTCACATATAATGTTATTTGGTAGTGGCGTGCTCATTTTATCTGACTGTAAACAAACTGATTATTTTCGGATTGTGAGAAACCAAATGGTTAAAATGTTGAAAGGTAGTTAATTTATTTGCCGTTCTTTGCAGAATTATCTGTATTTATTATTATTGGGTTAGTGGTACACCTGTCTTTTTTTTTTAAATCTAGAACATGCCTGTTTTCTCACGATGTTTTCCTTTAGTGTTTCGAATGCAGTGGTGACGGTAAAAGGTGAGCTACCTATTGCTGGTCGTCAGTAAACCCTTATGGTGGCTAGGAGACGATAAGTGAATCTTGACGACTAAACTAAACCCAGGACCTTACATAGATTACATTTAAACCCAGGACCTTACCCGTGAGTCGAGGACGTTTGTTCGTAGACGTAGTTTATGTTATATTCTTTTGGGGCTAATTGGTTTAGTGTTTCTTCCTGGTACCTCTTGCTTGAAACAAAATGTAATTCTACATCAATATGGAAGTAGCAAAATATAATGAGGAAACCGACACGTCCTAGATGGAAAAAAATCGAAGAGATGTGTGAAATGCCTTTTACACATGTCTTAGGTTTTTGTTTTGAAACTCGGAGACCAAGAAGTGGAAAAATCATAAGGTCGATTATAAATTATTTATGTATCTATATATAATATTAAAATGTCAAGTGGTCAATCCTAAACATTTTACCTACCACCCAGTATTATTCTGCATAAAACGCAAGGACAGACCAACCAAGTTTTCCTTTGTAACACACAATAAACTCATAAGCCACAGTGTAAAACATTCCAGTTGGATGCATTTCATTCAAGTTTTACAGCCACCATTCTGAGTAATAAGTGATGCACGTCATAGCATGCCTACGATGTTACGATGAGCTATGTCAAGGACTTGTGCCGTTATGGAATTATTATGGGGTGGGGCTTCATTGGTGGCGGTTTAAAGTAATAATATTCCACAACTTTAACACAACGCCATCTAGTCCTAAACTAAGCAGAGCTTTAAGCTTATGTATTATTTTTGAATCTATATTAATCGTGATTTTTTTTCCTTCATTTTGTTGATAAATATTTGTACCGTTTTTTTAGTTTAAGTTCTTATAGTCCATCCCTTGTTGTCTAGGTATCGCTGTTAGCGATAAGACCGCCATTGTACCCAAATATTTAATATAAAGTGTGCATTAAAGTTTATTCTATTCTGGTTCCTTGTGTACTAGAAAACTAATAAGCGTTA
This sequence comes from Mythimna albipuncta, assembly GCA_929112965.1. Taxonomy (NCBI): domain Eukaryota; kingdom Metazoa; phylum Arthropoda; class Insecta; order Lepidoptera; family Noctuidae; genus Mythimna; species Mythimna albipuncta. The sequence goes on from OV815962.1 coordinate 18,981,378, forward strand.
TATTATTCATAATCGCTCACCATAATTCGATTTTTTGAAATTTGAATATTGGTATTATTATTATATTGCTGATGCCAGCAGCATCACCCGCTTGATAGTAGAAAATAATCTTATAGGAAAATACTCTCGGGATAAAAATTATTCTGTGTGCTATTTCAGGGCATGGTCTGCCAAATTAAATTCGAAACTGCTAGCAGTTCGAGTGTGAAGAAGTTACAAGACATACGTTCCAATGTAGAAACACGTACTAGTCTAATACTTCTATCAACCAACCATCACTGCAGATATAATAGATAAGTTAAGATAGCTAGGATATGTTCATAGTTCATAAGTAGCACGTAAACCAGGTATATCAATATACTAATAAACGGAGGGTCATCGAATTGTCTTCAGTTGACGATCAGTTGTCAAGAGTGGACATCAGTGAGCCTTGGAGTAGCCCACTACATGTCGTTTAAACCTCATCCTCCCACATCACAACGACACAAACAAAATTTCGGCTTTATATCTAAAGCCTTTATAATTTAAATTCTATAATAGCTTCATCTACTTTTTGTTCTGTTTTAGGAACTTGCTGGATAGTTTACACCTACATGAACATGTAGGTATGCCTTGTTTTTCAGAAATCAGAAATGTTTATTTCAAATAGGCCAATTACAAGCACTTTTGAATTGTCAAAATGTCAGTCAGCCAAAAAAATAAAAACAAGTGAAGCTAAATTACACGTTCCAAAGCGTTGATCTCTATGGAGAAGAACGTACAAGAAACATTTACTTAAGTTCGTATTCTTGTATCAGGACTTGGTCTACTCATATCTATACGGCATAGCATAGTCGGTCTTATAATGTTCCCACTGCTGGGACTCAGGCCTCCTCTCTGGATGAGGAAATGGACCGTAATGCACCACGCGTGCCTAGTGCGGGTTGGTGGATGTCACATGTCTTCTATATTTTGGTTCTAGGACATGCCAGTTTCCTCACGATGTTTTCCTTCACGGTTTTGAAAGCAGTGGTGATGAAATAAATTACACAAAGTAATACGCCTGGCTGAGTTTGAAACCGCGACCTACAACTCGTAAGTTGGGGCCGTTACTACTTGGTTACCACTGCTCTATCTGTATAACTATATGCCAAATTACATTTCGATCCATTCAGCCGTTCGGACATGAAGAAGTAACAAGCATACACACACACACTCATAAACTTTCGACTTTAGAGCAAGAAATGGTTCCTAGAGCTACAGACAGTACTGTAGTAAAAATCTAACATTTAATGATTTAATTTACAAGCTGTGATGACTCAACAGAAACTTAAAGTGCCCGTTAATTAGGTAAAGTTAAAGTGGAGTTCGGCCTATGTTTTTAATTAGTGTTGTTGTTTAAATGTAATTCCTGTATTTTTTTACTTATTTGTTTTTTTACTGTGAAGTTGTTGGTAGTTACTTAAAAACAATTATGTCTGTGTTTAGATTTTTTTTTTCATGTTAATAATTTTTACGATTGCTAACGAATCAGTATTTTTTTATTATTGGTAAATGCTATTATTTTTAAATGGATTTATTAGGTACGTATTAATGTTAATATTGATGTAATATGGTGGAGTTTTTAATTAGTGTAATTCTTGTGATTTAAAAATTGTAACAATTTTTAATTGAAAAATGTCTGTAGTTTTTATTCTGACACAGTATATATTGTTAAATTTATTATAAACTAGCTTTTGCCAGCGGCTTCGCCCGCGTACATAAAATAAAGCCTACGTCACTCAGGAATAAAATAGCTTTCTAACGGTAAAAAAATCTTAGCAACCAAACCAGCACTTCTAGAGATTACCTCCAACAAACAAAAAAACTTAAAAAAAAAAACTTTACCTCTTTATTATATTAGTGTAGATTAAATTAATGTATTGCCATGACATTTTAAACGTATGGGTGGGATATATACCATGAACCGGAGGCATCACCGTACGTAGGGACGTTTGATGATGAAACAACACCCACTCACCAAATACCAACTATCTGGACAACTTACAATAAATATGTAAACGTAGTACCATCATAAATGACATATTTCTATTAAAAATGTAAATATCAAAGCATAGCATAGTCGGGCTTTTTAATGTTTTCACTGCTGGGACTTAGGCCTCCTCTCTTTAAGGGGGAAAAGACCGTAATTCACCACGCGAGCTCACTGTGAGTTGGCGAATGTCACATTTCTTTGATTTTTTATTTTTTTATTTTCAACTATTTATTAAAAATAATTCGTTACTCTACATAAACAAATTGAATCTTTGGTTCCAGGACACGCCGGTTTCCTCACAATGTTTTCCTTCACCGTTTTGAGAGCAGTGATGATGAAAAAAATTACATAAAATAATGCGTCTGGCTGGGTTTGAAACTGCGACCTAATCATAAGGTGGGGCCGTTACCTCTCAGCCACCACTGCTTTAAAAATATTTAATGCACCTAGAATCGCTTGCAGTGAGGCCATACCCAACACACAAAGGTTATATGATGAACCCCCACGTAAATGAGCAGATGAAACGCTCTCCAAACAAGAGAAGCCAACAATTTTTGTATACGAATATAATAATGTTATTTAATTACCTAACGAAACCTTTTTAAAGGAAACTGAAACTGTTATGTTAGATGTTTTAGGAAGGCTGATGATGATAGATGAGACTGATACACTGGCGTGAAGCTCTATACAATTTTTTTTATTTTCGTTGGGGAAAAATCATTCAAAAGACATCCCCCACCCTTGGGTGAAGCGGGAGATAATGTCAGACTCTTACTAACTAAAAACCCACGCCGTTCCTTCTTGCCTTTCATACCGGGGCCAAGCCTCCCTTTTGGAAACAGACCCTAGTTCCAGTAAGCTTCGACCCAGCTGGGCCTCTTAGATACAAATTGACGTTATATTAGTAGGTAACAGTGTTTGCTACAAACAACTAGCTTACATTTTACCAGCAATCGACCTTAAAGTAAGATAGTGTAACATTGCCAAGGAACGCGAAGGGCTACTAAAGGAACACAGGCGGGTTTTGGTTAGTAAAAGTTTTAGTCGTCTTGTTGCTCCAGCCAGAGCGTGAGAAGATATTTGGTGATTTGGGATAGAGCAAAAATGGAACAGCAAGTCCAACAAGAAAAAAGTGAAAAAAAAAAAATACATACTTAGATACATACCTACATACCAACAAATAAGCGCTGTGATTCGTATATGTAGGTACTCGCGAATGAGTTTACCTGCCTTCAACTTAAACAAGTATCGACTGCTTACCGTTCTGATGTTGAAAGAGAGCGTTTCAACAATGTTTTTAGTGCATAATAAGAATACATAAAAATAATGTTTTTGACGAATATCAATGATTTACTGACGTTGTCATACATAATTTTAATTCATATGGACATTACTGAAACCCCGTACCTCGGAAAACACGAACTTAAAGCTGTTGGTTCCGGTTGAAATGCTGACCGTCAGTCGATTCAACGAGTAATGTGTTGCCCAGTACCTAACTGGATTGTGGAGGTCTTATAGGTAGTTGGAGTGAAAGCTGACCCCAATCTAATTGGGAAACCGTAGAGGCCCAACAGGGTCGGAGACCATTCCGGCTCAGCAGTGTCGAAGCTTATTGGGGCCATGTGTTCGCTTCTGAAAGGAAAACCCGGCCCTTTATGAAAGATAATGAAGAAATTAGGAGTGGGTTTTAGTCAATGAAGAAACTAGGAGTGAGTTTTAGTCAGTAAAAAAAGTCTGACATGCCCTCCCGCCGCGCCTAAGCCCGGGAGATTTCATAGCATGATTTGGATTTTACACCTAAAAGAAACGCTAATTAGAAAAAGGCTTGGCCGCTGAGATGATGATGAAGTTGTCATAATATTCGTATAATACTCGTGTCATTCGTTAAAATCCTAAAGCTCTTTAGCAAATAAACTCCAGATAGATCAAACTTCCAACTACTATTATTATAATGAAATAAGGGCAAGAAATAATAGTGACGCATCTTAAAATCGATATGGATTCCAGTTATACGAGTATCATATAAGTAACTCTCCATTTAAATATCGAGAAAACTAACTCTAAACGCGCAATTCGACTTGGAAATTGATATTTTACGAGAGTTCTGTGTCTGAAACTGTTCCCAGATATTTTCAATATGATGAGGTAATGTCCATATTAACTTGGATAATATTCTTCTGATGTCCGTTTATACACTGAGCAATTTTATTACTTAAAGAAGATAACGAGGAGCAATATAAAAACTGGCCATGTGCGAGTCGGGCTCTGGCACAAAGGGTTCCGTACAATCCGTACCACAAAACAGAAACTAAATCACGTTTGTTGTATGTCCCACCCCACTCAAATATATTTTAATAATATTTGTCCGCGACTTCACCTGCGTATGTAAAATATATATGACACTCAAGAATAAAGCAGCTTTCTGTCAGTGAAAAAAATTTAGCATTTGGACCAGTACTTTCAGAAATTACCTTCTACAAACAAAAAAAAAAAAACATAAAAACAAACTTAACCTCTTTATAATATTAGTGTAGAAGTCTAGATTGTGTTTTAAAATTTGTTGTTATAGCGAGCGCCAATAAAAATACATCATTTGTGAAAATTTCAACTCTCTATCTATCACGGTACATGAGATACAGACATGCGGACAGCGGAGTCATAGCACGCGGGCTTGCGGACAGTGAGCAATGGGTAGCTCGCTGTCCGGCCGTCCGGTAACTGTCCGGACCAAGCCCATTTCGTCGACGGTGCGCACTGTTCCCGCGCGCCTCAAATAGTTGTCAGCAACAGCAGGGACCCAGCCGGGTCGAAGCCTACTGGGGCCAGGGCTATCCGAAAGGGATTTCGAGCCCCAGTATGAAGGCTAGACGGAACGGGGTGGGCTTTTAGCCAGTTAGAGTCTGACACAATCTCTCGCTCCACCGAAGAGCGGGGAATTGGATGATTTTTCCCACCAAAAAAAGCGGAATCTTGGCAATAGAGCCCCTTTTTTTCCCTTTAGGTACGGAACCCTAAAAATGCATCGCTAGAATAATGAACAGTCTATTAATATAAATATCTTCATTGTTCTACATTATTTTTATCATGGGAGCAAAGTAACTCACTGGTAATGCCCCCGACTTAAGAGTCGTATATAATAACTATTTATAATTTAAGAAAGCTGTAATGCTAGCGAAGAAGGAGGCCGCATGCGTGAGGAAACGAACATTCTCAAGCCCTAGGCACCGAGACCCTGACCCCCGACCAGGCATAAATAATAGCGCTTTCTATTTTATCAAAGATTTGTTATATCAGCCCCCCTAGCCAAGTTACAACTGTTTCGTTTTGACTCTCTCTCGAACGACTTGAGTTGGCTACGCCCCCGATTCTTTTGTTCTGACCACGTAACTAAGCGTTGAGGTGATGTCATTCCCGTACATTTGAAGTTTATTGCAGACTAGCTTTCGTCCGCGGCTTCGCCTGCGTACTTAAAAGACCTTCCCTCTTTCTCCCCCTTTCCTCACTTTTTTTTATAAAAACATTAGCCTAAGTCCGTCTCCAGGGTTCCAACTATCTCTGTAAGTAGGTACTAAAAATCATCAAAATCGGTTGTGCCATTTAGGCGTGAAGACGCAACAAACAAACAAACTCGCTTTCGCTTTTATATACGTAATATTAAGTAAGGATTATCAACTCGGTTAGGGGTACTGTTCATATACTTATCAGGTAATCAGCATATTTCTTACAATAGATTATCATCGTTTAAATAGTCCGTTCCAAACAATGTTTCGTTCTTAACTCTTAAAGCTATTCACATAAATAACCACAACTTTTCTCTTCACACACTTCTGTAAACATACAAGTAATAATATAACTTTCTATAGTCGTATTCCAGTATAAAGAGAACACTTTTTCCACTTTGAGTTCGCACTTCATTAATTACTTCGAAACAAAACTAATAAAGTAATCGATTTCCAGTAGCATCCACTTCAGTTAGTTCTAAATCGATTACTCACATCACTGATTCGATACCTTTTCGATTTAAAACAGTCTATTCAAAGACTCTCTTCAAATGGACAGTTCTTTTAAAAGTACTTTGTCAAGTTACTAATAACGCAATTTAGGTGATTTTTAAGGTACCCTAGGTATTTTAAATAAGCGATATTGGTTCAAGATTCCTTTGGGAAAAGTTTTTTCTTTGAATGGTAATTAATTTTATTCTGTGCTGAGTCTGAATTTGAACATTTTCGACTAGTTCGGCTTTGTTTCTTGCAAATGAAGATATTATTGATGAGCAGAATGAAAAGTACTTTTTTTTTAAATTGGTATAATCTAGTGCTTTACTGCGATCCCACCTGATGGTAAGCAGCGATGCAATCGTTGATGGTGAGGTACATTAGTTTATTAAAAGCCTATTCACTCTAGCCTTGAAGACAGCAAAATTATAATCGGACGGGAAGACCGCAGCAGGCTAATTTTTTTTTTAGGTGAAAATTTTCAAACAATTTCTTCCACTCTAGGTGGAACGAGACGGAGTATCAGACTTTAACTGACTAAAACACACATGCGTCCTTCAGTAACTTTTTTTAGCGGACCACGGTAGCTATCTCTGCTAAAAAAATCCCATGGCATACTGTGATTTCCGACAAACAGTTCAATAGAAAAAGCTGACCAAACCCTGGCCTTTAATATTTAGCTCTCGATGTACTGTCCAGTAGGTAAATGGAATGCAGTAAGCAAATGTTTTGTAGTGATGTGCAGTTTATCGACATAAAACATCGATGCAAAAACGAAACATTAAAATGATTGATTTTAATTGTAAAGAGAAATGGATGTACTCACAGCTATTTTATTTTCTGTTGAAGTGAAAAATCGGCCAGGAGTATGTCGGGTCACGAGCAGTATAAGGTTCCGTAGTGGATTGTTACAACATGCTGACTTAGAAGTGGGCTTGAATGAAAACATTTATATAATTAAGCGTTTAACGGCCAGTGATGTAAAAACGGGTCCTTATTATAGGACGATAGTTCGACGAAATGTTAGGTTAGGTTAGGCTTGGATACGAATACGGATAGGTACAAGTAGGAACGGATTTGGATGAAAGACGATAGCCCATTTCGTTAGGAGATTTGAACCCTTGAAAAAAAAATGCGGGCAACAGAAGTTTTAACTTAATTGTGAAGAACAACAATTACATTTTTAGATCCTAAAAATAATTGCCAGTTTTTAACCCCAGTTTCAGAAAAAAATATTTTTTATAAATGACAAAATTGAGGTACTAAAACTATTTTTTATATACATATTTGAAATTAAAGTAACAATATCGTTTAAGTATTAATATTGATTCCAGAATTAAATGAAAACATTACATAGCATCTTCCATTGCTCAGTTGCTAGATATTATTTTGGACTGACTACCTGGCAGTCAGCATTAAGTGGCTTGTGCCTTCACCATTTATTAAAAATAAATACTTACCAACGGTTAATACCTTTAGTTAGAGTTATATTAAATTAAATTTTAACTCAAATTAAATTGGACTTATAAAATTACGAATTAATTTAATAAAAGTTTATTGAAAAGTAAATAGTCTCCGCCCGGTACTGCAAATAAGGGGCCCATCTGTGGTCATTTTCCTTTGGTATATAACTAGACCACTTCCTGAAATAACTTCCGTCTATATTCGTGTATGTTTCCTTGAGGAAATTTTCTGTTTTCACGCAAAAATTAATATTAATTATAAAGAAAAAAAAAATGCACACACAGGATTTATATAATACCAGTTTTCTGAAAGAAACCACAGTTAAAAATAGAGTATTCCAAATGCAACTCCGAAATATTTCAAAATGACAACCAATTAGCATCTTAAGTAAATACTAATGACTATTTGGATGAAAATGCTATAAAGTATTTAATTTGGTGGGCGTTTTCATGATTGAAACTCTTTAATCACTGTTATGAACGTAAATTAATCAGTACAGTTTACGTAATATTTTTCTTTCGATATCGTTGGTGATAATCAATATTGACGAAATATTTAAAAGCTCTTGCTTGCACAAACTGGATAGGTCAACTCAAATCTGTGTGGTTCTTTCCTCAAAAGACACTGTCAGACACTATTCTGCATGATTTTCACCATTAACGTCATCAAAAAACTTTCACATTATTCTCGCAATTATTCCTCTCATACTTTATCTTTCGTCATAGTTCATTCATAATAATAGGTATGTAAGACTCCAATTTTGGACTATGGGTGACATGTTTACCAGAATTTTGACCTCTAAGTTTCTTTCAGTATTTATTTATTCTTAGGGTTTAATTAGACCGGAAGCGTGATGAACTTAAGCTAGACCTCCAACAGCTTTATTTTATCATGTCGTTAATGGTGTCCTGACATGTCCGCTTTGTGCTCGAAGTTTTTCGGCCAAGGTTGGATGTGCAAGTCACATGAGGGCGCATAAAAAAGCAGCAGATCTGAGCTCAAAACCCCTATGAGGAGCCAAAGAATGCGCTGTGGCCAAAATTGGCTAGATGGCATCACTCAGTTACGACTAATTAAACAAATAGTAATTTCTAAAATGTGATCTAATTTTTTACGCTTGTTTAACTGGTTTTTTTTGGTTTCCGGATTGCCTAACTTTAATACATTAAACATTAAAGTTAGGCAATCCGGAAACCAATCAAGACAACGTTTACCTCTGCTTCAGGCAATTCTGTCAAAAGTAAACCCAGTCGTTCTTAACACAAAGCAAAGACATTAACAAATACTTCCACGTTTATCACAAGCCATTAAACCATCAAAAAACACTCAATCAAACGTCAAAGCAGTCATACATCATTTCATTGAAGTCAAAGTGTCTTCGACAGCATTCAATGTATTTTTCAAGTCATGATTTTTGCCCTTTTTGTATTGTTTGAAGTCCTTAAGAGTACCCTAGTCGATCATTCTTCCATACAAACGTAGTATGACGATAATTTCATTGTTCGATGGTATAATTTTAAAAACGAAAAATTACATCGATTTGGGATCAGCGTTATTTAGTTTTGTATGAATATGTAATAGAAAATAATAATTATAGACTTTATTATTATCTACTTCAAAATTTTAATGCTTTGTCACTAATTTCTGCATCTGTAAGCGTAAATTATGGAGTATGAATATGGCGTAATGGTTTCCACACAGGGATAGATTAATTCTTCTGTTAATTTAATTTTGAATAAATCAATTCAACTGGTTTTACATAATATCTAGGTATCCAAAGGTCTGTTCAGAAAACTTTCCGCGCTGTTTTTATTGTAAGTCATCGTACATTGTTCTTTTGCTTTTTATTGTTCATCAAAGCATTTATAACTGTCGCATATGATGTCGATGAGATAACATGCATTTTTACTATTTGTTCTTTTCTCTGTACCTGATGTCCATGGAATTTAATATTATACTGTACTTTATAAGTGAGGACTTTTATTGGCTGTTAGTCTAACTTTAAACTTTAACGTATGTCGTGAATTGTGTCTCTAACAATTAAAAAGTTAGTGTGTCTAATAAAAACTAATAGGTCCTTACTTCTGAAATTCGTTTTTTTTAAAACGTGTTGCTTTTTTTATTTGAATTGGAATTATATGTTCAAATAAACTTTATAGGTACTTTATTCTTTTATTAGTGGTTTAATTTGTTTTGTATTTTCTGTACACTTCAAATCAACTCGTTTTAAAAAACGGCAATTTTATACGTAAAGACCTGTTAAATAAACTCGCCCATCAACTAGTTCGAACCACCGACTAGTGCAACCTTAACAATTCACAAAGGGAAAATAGCTTAAGAGTACCAAACTACACGCATTATTATTCAAATCACATCCTCTATTTCCTATTTTATTGTTCCACTTTGTATCTCGGAATACATAGAAACGGAAGAAGTTACTTCAGTGTATAATAATTTCTTCTGTCATAATATAACTTATAGCGGAGAGTAAAACTTATCGTTCGATCAGAATTATTAGGATTGATAGCGTTTTTCCTCGTGAAGATGTATAACATTTTTAGTACACGCAAAACCTGAAGTGAACACTGTGGCTTATGAATTTGTTGTGTGTGTTACATAGGAAAACTTTGTTGGTCTCTCCTTACGGTTTATGTAAAATAACCCTGGGTAGTAGGTATAATGTCTGTAGTAGTGTATGTAGACATATACATTATTGTATGCGAAACCTGAATATAGTTTGTTCAGAATTAGTACCTGAATGGATTCCAATAGTTTTTACACCTTGTTATATATCCAAAAATATTTAAAAAAGGTCACAAGTTAAACACAACCAACACAAAGTACAACACAAGACACGGCAGGTCACATTGGGCATTAGGCGCCAGAGCATAGCTCGGTGCAGAAGCAAAATAACTCGTCAGTCTCCCGGATAGCCCGGTGACCATGAATTCGTGAGGACAACAAGGTAACACAACAACCTTATAACTTTGTAATTTTCGCGATAAAGTAATGAAATTTTGTACATAGATTCTTTATATAAATACAAAAGACAGGTGTTTAGGATTTATTTATATTTATTTCACAATTTATGTACACACAAAAATAACAGAAACAGACACTTAATACATAAGAGACGTTAGTACAAAGGTACTGCTTATTTCCAAAGAAATTTCTTCCAGCAGACCTGCGAAAGGAGAAATCAAAAAGAAATGTAGACCATAGTGTGTAGGAAGCAAAAGAAGAATGTGTGAAGTCTTAATCCAAAGTCATATATAATTATATATACCTAAAAATAATATATACCTACAGCTATAAATATATACTATACATAATACATACAATATATAAATAAATATCACAATTGAGAGGAAAGATAGTGCTCTTTTAATCGATGAATTTCGAATCTAGTAAAACTAATATTGTATACTCCAATATCTGGCAGATTTGTGGGCAGTGAACCAAATTTAGATATTAACGTTCATTTCAGAAGTAAACGGTCTATCGGATTGAAAATAAAACATTTGTAGTAAAAGATTTATGTTTTTATTTTTACAAATGAATTATTTCTAAAACCACATGAACATAAAATATTAGCTATAAAAATATTTCAAATAATAAAAACATAAATTTTATTATTTCACTGACACTGAAATATTTTACATTTAATTGTATTCAAATATTTTAACTTCACATGATTATGGTGAAAATTAAATAAAGTCTTCAATATTTTAATCAAAGTCCCATTATTTACAACAAATACTGATACCACGAGATCTAGAAATACATACAAGTCCTGTAAAGCCTACAAACAAATTTCACACTAGACGCCACAAAAATCAATTGGCAAAAGCACTCACGAACACTTATCATTGCGTATTCCGATTGAGAAAGACAAGACTCCACTGATGCGTCCGACTTACATGCGGAGTTGTGTCAATTATTAGTTCCGAATAATTACAATCGCTCGAGAAAGCATAAATTATTTATTATTTAATTTTGTCGTAGCTCGATCCACCTCCTCTATATGTACGTTCTATGTGTATGTATGCTAACGATGCCAACTCTGGATTGGATTTGTTACCTGATGAATGGAAGACAATAGGTATTATTATAAAGTGTGCAGTTCTGTGAGAAGACGTAGTAAAAGGATTAATATAATTTAGTAAATAAAATTAAGATTAGCTTCAATCTGAAGATAATTATTTCTGAATGAGATTTAATAAATTAAATTCGTTTGCTCTCTCATTGTTTTTTTTATTGTGTCTCTAATTACGGTATTCGAAATGTTAAAATAGTTGAAGTCTAAATAACAATAAAAAAAAAAATCAACAATAGACAGATAGCCCAAATATCGATATCTTTTATTACATCGATGGTACATCACTAGCGCATTCAACAGTGAAGCCGTCACGAACACTCGAGCGCGTGAGTGCAATGCGACTTGACACGGTCACCTAACTATGTACTGTCGTGCTCTAAAGCTATTTATAATATTTGCGGACTTCACCGCATTGTTGTTGCCATCAGAAATTCCTTAGCTTCGACGTATAATTCAGTATATGAACTCAAAATGTGATGAACAAACCTTTGGGAGTCTAGATATTATGAAAAAACCAGCTGAATTTATTTATTGAGATTTAAATTAATTGTTTTTTTTTTTATTAATCCATACTTCTCTCTCTGGATACCATTTTGCCACACTCATACTCCATATACGCTTAAAGATGCACAAATTAGTGTCAAGGTATATTTCTTTCTAATTGATATACCTAAACTAGTATTTGACTGCGATCTCACCCAACGATAAACTATCCACTCTAGCCTTGAAAACAACCAAATTCTACTTGGAAGGACAGACCACAGTATAAAAATTTTTACACTCAAAATGGTGATTATCAGTCGAAATCATAGACATCCTGAATTTTAAAACTAGAGGAGGTCCTAAAGATATTCTGATACTTTTTAAAATGGAAAGTGTAAATTACTTCCCAGATTTTTTTTCTCTGTACTTTTCTTAGGTACATTTCCAACAAATCATGTTATTAATTTATCAATATAAAATTTATTTTTTGATTCAACATCAAAAGGAAAAGAAAATTAAATACTTGCGTGAATTTACGGTAATTTAATTGGGTAGCCAACACATTTTTTAAAACATTTTATATCAAAAAGTAACTTTATCCAAATACGCAAGTAGAAGGAATTCTAAATCCGTTTAATTTTCAGTAAGTTAATAACCTTTTAAATCTGATGGAAGGGGAAACTGTCAAATAACAGAATAAACCGAAAATATAGACACTAAAATGTTTCGTCACTGCCATTATGTTACGGGTACGCGGGTGTACAAAACAGGTAGCGAGATATTTCCTTTACGGATTCATTCTTGCACAATAATATTTGAAATGCTAATTACTGCTTTATTTTATAACAAATTCTAAACCAAATAACACACATTAACTACAAAATTCAACAAAAATTAAAAAAAAAAAAAAATTGTTTTGTAGGTCTATGCGGATACAAATAATTACAACTATCAATAAAATGTTAACAAAATAAATTACTAACGAATTTAAGGTAGTTGATGTCCTAAATAATTTAATAAAACAAAGTGCCCCGTGTCGGTCTATCTGTTTGTATTTAAGTCAAAAATTACTGAACGGATTTTCATGTGATTTCCACTAATAGAGAGAGTGATTCATGATGAAAGTTTTAAAAATAATACATGTATATTATAGCAGAGAAAAGATAAGAATTTCAAATATTTGTAACACCCGTGCGAAGCGGCGGCGCATCTCTAGTCTCATATAAATCACTAGCTTTGGTCCGCAGCTTTACCTGCGTACATAAAATATAGCCTATGTCACTCAGAAATAAAGCAGCTTTCTATCAGTAAGAAAAAATTGCAATCGGACCAGTACTTTCAGAGATTACCTCCTATAAACAAAAAAGAACAAACTTTGCCTTTTTATTATTATACGAGTAATAGTGTAGATGAGGAACGTTTAAATAATAATACCTCCATTTATTTTGTTGTAGAGAAAAGCCGAGAATTTCTAATATTTGTAACAGCCGTGCGAAACGGGGGCGGATCTCTAGTCTCATAAATCATTTTCAACCCATTATGCACCTTGTGAACACTACAGCCATAACGTATGCATACGACTGAGTACAGTAATTGGAGGAAATGGAGCGGCAGTCTTAATTATTTGCAGTCTTAGTGTAAAGTGCTGTTACATATGCAACGGGTATGATTATTATATTCTCTGACGCTGGAGAATATACCGGGTTGTATATCACGAGGAACGAATTCAATGTAAAATAGTATTCAATATTTTTAGAGGTAGTTTAAAATTGTCGCCTGTGACTGAAAAGTTGAAAAGGAATTGTGTATCTTGGTATGGTTATGTAAAGAGAAGGAATCAAACGCTTAGTAATCCTTTCGAATACCGTAATTAGATACACAATAGAAAGACAATGAGAGAGCAAACGGAACGGCGGCGTTCACTTGGCGTTTAATGAATAAAGCATAGCATAACATAGCAAAATCAGCCTTACAATGTTCCCATTGCTGGGACTCAAGCCCCCTTTCTAGGCGAGGGAATGGGTCGTAATCTTCCATGCGGGTCCGGTGCGGGTTGGTGAATGTCACATATTGTCGAATTTTTGGTTTTAGTACATGCCAGTTTCCTCACGATTTTTTCCTTCACCGCACTCACTCGAATCACTTGAAGAGATGTGAGTTCACAAGTAGATAGTAACAATGGGAGAGGGGGGCCAAAGAGAATATAGATAGATTCTATGAGACGTGACGTCAAAGACTATGCGGGAACGTTTGAAAAAGTTACCCATCCACTTGGACTTGGGGACGACAAGCAATGTCTAGCTCGTCATTCGGTAAGGACCAATCATGCGTGCCTTTAAGAGACGTCGTCAAAAGTGAAGTACACAGGCGGGTTTTACTCAAAAACGATCTAGACATTTAATGATTTCAGACCTCGCAAAAAAAAAAACCTACAAAAACATTACATTATACGTACATACACACACACACATATAAAAGAGGAAACGGCCATTTAAATTCCTGACGAACTCAACGGAATGAATGTTCATCACCGGACGTAATACATACAAACAGTAGCATATAAAGTTCATAAACATTTTCATAAAATCTCTCATCACACACCTCCATTCACACGTTGGTAGCAAGATTTTTATTATAATAAACTTTATTACTATTACATTGCAACGTTTTATTACAGCGATCAAAGACTCCGTTTATTTTTGTAATAATTTTGTATTACGATGTTAAAGACGGAAAACAGTTTTTTTTTGTAACCTAGCTAATGCTGGCGCTAAGGTGTAGAGCTGTTTCGTTTGAATTTAAATGGCTATTTTATATTAGTATTTCCTTTATTTATTTTTAAGTGAATATTTTACACATTTTTAAATGTCTTAATTAAATTTAGTTTTTATGCAAAATCTAATTTTTTGTGCCCGAGAGTTAGCGCGCACTGTAAGGGTGACATTTATTTTGTAATTTTTTACCTAATTGCCACGTGTATAAGTGCGCGCACAACTTGTTGGGTTCATAAGCTCGGTGACAGTAAACAAAAAGTCACCAGGGCGCACTAGCTCTAATATAGGTACTTTAAAGTTAAAGCACCATTTAACTTTAACGATAACCAAACCATAACCAGCCGTGAAACGGCCTCCTATTGGTCAATTCGACGATTTGACAACTGTTAACGGCATTGTTATTGTTATAGTTAAATGGTACAACCCACCCTAAGTAAATAATACAGGTTGTTTTCAGAATTACCCAAAATAAAACTAATTTAGAGGGTTTTAAGGATTTTATGAAGGTTTTCATTTATCTTGACATTAGGCACTAATTTTAATCAAAATGTATAATAAAATATTTTTTTTATACTAACCTCAAAAACGGTTTAAAGGTTATTAAAGTTTTTAAACATAAAACACCTTTATAAAATGAATGTGGTTACAAATCTAGTTTCTTTACCGTAAACTAATACTCCAAGTTTACATTTTATTTACTTACTACATAACTTCACTGACGATAGTTTGCAATTGCTATTAGAAGATTTTATGGAGCATTATGCAAATAAATGAGTAGTTTATTTTGAACTAGCTGTTGCTTCCGTCTTCGCTCGCATATGTCGGTTGTAGCGGACATGAAGTCGAAGTTAAATCTAAATGGGATTCATACCTCTTCTCTAGGGGAGGCAATGGGCCGTAATCCACCACGCGGGTCCAGTGCGGTTTGGTGAATGTCAATGTCTTTGAATGTTACATACAAGGTGTAAGGGACAACCCTCCTACAAACTGTAAGGACTTGCTCAGTAGACGAAACTGAACAACCTTCCACAAAAATTTTTTTCAGGAAATAATTCGGTCTCTCCATACAAACTGTCTAAACAAGTTTATAATTTTCTATGGTGAGGCGGATTTTCACCTTGTATTATTATCAAAGAATACGAGCACCTAGAAAATATACACAAAAATATTTATAAAAATCTGTCGAGCCGTTTCAGACGAGTGCAGTAACAAAATTATTACAGGAAATTCTAATTTCTATTAGCAGTTCCAATAGACGTTCTCTTGTTTAAAAGTGGTTTTTTGTCAGAAAATAAATTGAGAATCTCTCACAATGGGCCTCATCAGAAGGTTTAAGGTCACCCAAAGAGCAATGGAAAGGGCTATGCTCGGAGTTTCCTTGCGTGATCGAATAAAAAATGAAGATATCCACAGGAAAACTAATTTTGCCTACATAGCAGGAAGAATTGCCAAACTCATGTGGCAATGGGCAGGGCACATTGCTCGCAGTACAGATGGCCGTTGGGGCCGAAAGGTTCTGGAGTGGCGACCCCTTCTACAAATCGATGGGTGCGGGATGCACAGGAACGTTCGATGTGGCGACGCTTAGGGGAGGCAACAGTGGACGTGTATCGGCTGAAATGATGATGATGATGAAATTGAGAATCCGATAAAATTTTATTTTTAACTGTCCAAGGATGCATTTAAATATACACACAAAATTACATCCATATCGGTAAAGCCGTTTGGAAGGAGATAGCTGGCAAACGGATGTACAGAAGAATTAGGTATACACAGCATTATTTTTAGTTTCTGCAAAACCAGAATATAGTTTGTTCAAAATCAGTAACTAAATGGATTCCAATACATTTTACACCATGTTATATTTCTTCCCCAAAAACACAACACAAGTCACGGCACGTCATAGAGGATATTAGACGCCAGCAAACAACTGAGTGCAAGGCAAAACTACTCCTCACTCACCTGGATGGCCCGGTGACTATGTATTTTAGCTGATATAACAAGCTTATAACTTTGTGATTTTACATGATATAGTTGAGTTTGGTACATAGATTCTTTACTTAAAAATACTTGACACATGTTTGGGGTTTCTCATATACAAAAAAAAAGTGATGTATAAAAAGACTAGATAAATATGGAATAGTAGTAGTTTTTGCTTTTACATACTACATGATGTTGCGAAAAACTGTCGTTTTTACTGATTACATGATGTTGCAAAAATTCTCATTAACTTAGTGAAAATTATTCCTAAGCGCTGAGATGAGGCTGCAAATTCAATTTGAGCGTCTTTAACTCTAGACTACCTAACTATCCTTTTTTTTAATGTTTTGTAAACATAGGTATTACAGAGGGTGTTATAAATGGTGTGTTTGTATGTTTTGCCAAATATTGGCTAACAAACTTGCAGAAAAATTCAGCATGCATATTAACAAAAATTTAAAATTAAAACAGAATGTCCTACGCGTTATATTATCCTTAGGTCTATTGTCCACGGAGCTTCATAGATGCGTATTTGTCATTATACTAGTAAGCTTGGTGTACGCCCGATGCAATGGTACGAAATTGCCGTGTTATTTTTTGTTAGTATTGATATTTTTTGCTGGATGGCGTAAGACCTCAAGGTTCTCTAGTCTTTGATAGTGTCCCAAACTCGGCAAAAATGCGGACACAATCGAACGTCGAGAACAAGAAATTTATACGCCCAGGATACTAAGGGGTAACGAATACAGAGAGAAATAAAACATCAGCCCCCTTAGCCAAGTTTGTGTCGAATTCCGTTCTCTAATCGGTAACGCCTCGATGACTGCAATTGTAGAAAACGATAAGTTGGTAGCCATGTTAACGCGCCTGAGTCGGCCGCTCGTTCTACAATGTAGCGTTTGTATAACAAAGGATGTAGCATTAAACATTGTAGAAATGATTTTGAACGATGTGAACTTGGCTAGGAATTGTCTATTCGTTTGTTCTGACCACTCGACTTTACGTTGAGAAGACGTCATGCCCATACGTTTCATCACTTTTCGAGCGTTAACGATTGTAGAATAACAACTTGGCTATGCGTGCTGGACGCCGAGTTATAATACTCTATTATTATAAAAGCAAAAGATTGCAGCATGTTAAAAAATCAGGTCGCAATAAAATAAAATAAAATAATTATAAAAAAATATATAATGACGCACATTTATTTTGTATATTTAAATAAAATACCCTGGCTCCTGAGCTAGTACAGTTCTACTTACGTAAACTAGTGCATTCTCCATAATATGGATACAATTTTGCTGACACATATACAATTTGAAATTTAAAATGGCATCCGTCCGACCGAGACCGCAGAAGGAAAATTGACAAATTTTAAAATATGAATAAAAATTAAAATCCAGAAATAAAATAAAATTCAGAAATAAAATCAAAGACAGAATCAAAAATAAAAAAATAAAAACTTCGATAACTTTGGTTCTTCTGCGGATATCTTCGTTTTTGATTCGATTATGCTAGAAAACGACGAGCCTACAGGGCTTCTGATACAAAATTACGACATCTAAATAGTCTTAATATTAAAAAATAAATTGTCATACTAGACGTTTAGAGATAATGACTGATAAATTATTGGAATTAAGCTACAACTTAACAAGGTAACCTATTATTAACAAATGCCATTAATTTATTAGTACTTTTAGTGGTTAGGTGTTCATGATGATTGGAGTAAGAATTAAGTGTTTAACAGAACCGTAAGCAAATAAGTTTACTATTCATTTGCCTTTTACGTTTATTCAAGTATAGTCTATTACAAGATTGTTGTATCTTTGTAAATAATATACAAGTTCTTGTTTGAGATACTTACTAGCTTCAACATTAATAAATATTTATTTATTACTCTTGAGATTTATTTGTCTAGGTACCTATATTATAGCATAAGTTGTGGAGCCTAGATACCCATAGTGATGAACCTTACGCACGCAAGCCACAGTTTCGGCGGTAAGTCCTCTCTTTGAGGAGTAACTAGAAAAGCGCCATGCCCATGACGTCATTACTTTTCGCCTGGTACAAGTTTTCATTGGACATGGGCAGTTCAGGAGGTTTCTGCTTTGAATTCAAGTGGAAGAAATTTCCAGGTTTCACCATAGTGCGGCTCGTCTGGACGACACCGTGACCCATTCTGAGCTTGAAGCCCCATGTTAATTTTTGTGTTTAAAAAAGTAAGGCGACTTTTTTTGTGGCTCGTGATCGGCGACGCCGCCACAAAAAAAAGCTTGAAGCCGCTTCTAGCTTTTTTTCTGTGGCGGCCAAAATGCCATGCCATTCGCGTATTTAATGCTTCTTCGTCAGAGTCCATTATGATACTGCACGCATGGCCACAAGCTGTCGCGCGCTTCAGCATTTTTTGGGTGGTCGCTTCTAGCTTTTTTTTTGTGGCGGCGTTTTTTTATGGCTCGTGTGCGGGGAACACTTAGAGGTATGTTCCCTTGGAATTATTTTCGAAATACACGCAGGTGAACCCAGTAACAGAAGCTAGTATGACTATAATCCTAGAATCTATTACCAAATCAAATTTACCAATAAACTCCTAAGAATCCTTAACTTAATCTATGAGTACACTAAGTCGGGGTCATAGACATTATCAACAACAAGTCAACATCGGTGGCAGTGAAACTTGCCCTAAATTTAATATAGCTCGCTAACTACGGGTCTTGAATTATGGTAATATCATGTACACTCTGGCTTTCAAGCTGGCTTGAAAGATAAATTATGTATCTCTTGTAAAGTATATTAGCTCTTTTGTATAATAATATAGTCTGTTTAGTAAGTCAACCGACTCGGGAATTTGTACATTTAAAAAATACTTATATTCGGTTCTATTTATAAGGTTCTTCTGTTAGTAAGCAATGATCTCTATCTCTTAATCAACCTTGATTATTGAACCCGTGTTGACTACATCAGATTTCATTAAATCCTTATAATTACCCAAGTCGTTTAACTTAATAGACAGACTCTAAAGATATATTTGCCCAATAACGACTACAGGTCCATCCTCGAAGATAAGCAATGTTTGTAAAAGTATCCCTGTGGTTAGGTTTCGAAAATTAATTTATAAAGAAAGAAATAGGTTACTCATTTTTTTTTTAATAAGATAAATTAATGCTTGGCTGCAATCCCACATAATAGTAAGCGGTGATATATTGTATTTATTAAATACTTTATACACATATAACTACAGAGGCGAACTTAATACCTTACTTAACCCGTTGACTGCCAGAACACAGATCTACGTGAGACACAATGGCTTTTTAATTGTGTCTCTAATTATGGCATTCGAGAGGTTAATTTGTATAAGTCAATGCAGAGAAAAATGATGATACTTAAAAGAAAAAAAAGGTGAATACAAGAAGTAAAATAGATACAAATCTCTGTGGTCCAGACTAAGCTTTTCGCCTAGTCGTTTAAACCACGTCAATCGTTTACCTGCTGCGGTCTTCCCATCCGATTATAATTTAGGTGCCTTCAAGGCTAGAGTGAACAGGCTTATAATAAACTTGTGCGTTTCACCATCAACGATTGCATACCATCAGGTGGAATCGCAGACAAGCAGTAGTTTATACAAATAAAAAAAAAAAAGCCAATCCCAATTTAGTGGAAGGAAAAAGGCTAGATACATTGAAATATTATTAGCATCAGAAAAGTAAAAGATCCAGATTTGGTAAAGTCCATTCTGTCAAACCTAGAACACAGACGAAGAAAGGCCTGGAAGATTGGACTTTTACAAAAAGTTAGCCACAGTTGTCCAACACTAGCAGGCAAATCAAATTAATAACATCACGTAATAAACGGACACTTATAAATCATATCACATCACCACAATAATTAATGATAGCACTATTTTTATTGAATATACAGTTACCGTCTAATGTGACGTTTGTTCTAAAAATATTACATATATTTTTAGAACAAACGTCACATTAGACGGTAGGCAGGATGTTGTAGGGAAGTAGATAAATTAATACGATCACTATAAATTGGTGTTTTGATCAACCAACGTATATTACACATGACATTCATCACTGATCCAATGATTTATGTTTACAAACGAAATTAAAACGATATAAAATGTTTCCAAAAAAATAAATAGTTCGTCGACTCACATAGTCTTAAAATAAAGCACAGCCTGGGGGTCGTTAAGTCAAGTTTAAATAGCAAGAGTATCTATGCAAGAGTGGTCCATTAAACCCCTCATCGTCGGTTACCATTAGCTAAGATAGTGGTCAAGCGTAAGCTTATCAATTAAAAAAGAAAACAACTGCCCCCCTACCCTAGCCAAGTTACAACCAGTTTGTATAGAATTCCATTCTCTAATCGGTAACGCCTCTGTGACAGCAATTGTAGAAAACGATAAGTTGATAGCCATGTTGACGCGCCTGAGTCGGCCGCTCGTTCTACAATGTAGCGTTTGTATAACGAAGGATGTAGCGTTAAACATTGTAGAAACGATTTTGAACGATGTGAACTTGGCTACGAATTGTCTATTCGTTTGTTCTGACCACATGACTTTACGTTGAGATGACGTCATTCCCATACGTTTCGTCATTTTTCGATAGCGTTAACGATTGCAGAATAACAACTTGGCTAAGCGTTCTTTTGATGTTTACCAAGCAAGTAAAAACATATCTAATAAATGCTAAAATTCGGTGAAGACCCATTCTTTTTTCATGAGGATACATAAACAACACACAACTATCACCAAAAATACAAAGTTAAAAATAAAAGTCCCCAAATATAACTAATATGCACATTAAAACTTTTTCACGGCCAAAGAAACATGATTCATCTTAGAAATGGGGCCCAAATCGAGCGGCCCAAAGTTATGGGCCCATAACTGTCATAAGACGGCGGGCCTACCATAAAACTTACATTTTCCTTAACACTAACTGAAGATCTATAGGGCTTTGTAGGAAAGTGTTTCACTTTCAGGATGGGCATAGAGCCCTTTTTTCATAATATTATTTATGAGCTTGTGTTTAACCACTATCTCACCTGATGGTGAGCTTTTATGTAGTAGATAACAAAGCTCGCTTGCTTGCGTAACCAGATAACTTTAAACCCAAAGACGTCTAGGTTGTAGCAATCAGAAAATACGGACTCCGGTGTCAAATTCCTCTAACTGTACACACATGAGTATATTTAAGGTCCAAAACAATTCGGTTAGTTTAGGTCAAAATTTAATGCTTTATAAAACTTAAACCTCATACTTTAGAGATGTGTTGCCATGATAAAAAATATTCCATTCAACTAGACGCTTCGAATGACACCTGTCTCAAGTCTGTTGCTGGGTGGGGCCACTTTCATGCAATGCTCTTTGAAGTTTTCTACTAGCGTTCATGATTGCAGATTATCAACTTGGCTAGGATACAGGGGTGAGCTTTCAGTCAGTAAAAGTCTGATGCTATCTCCAGCCCAAGAGTGGGGGATGTCATTGGATGATTTTCCCACCAGTCAATCGTGGAAATTACAGACACAATAGAAAGACGATAGGTGCACGAACGCCGGCGTTCGCTTGGGGTTTAATGAATTAAAAGAAAGACATCATCAGATAAAATGATGACCTCATTATTTTATCTTTAGGCATTAATATAACAACAGTAAGCACGGAATTAAACAGATAAGTTTTAAGCTTTCAATATCCCTATTAACCTTGTTTCAGGTTTATGTAATAGGTTTCATAGTTTAACGTTAATTTTGGAGACTAAAGTATGGGTACATTACCTACGTTGATTAAAAGCGGAGCGAGTGACAATGATCGTGCTAGGACCGTAAACTAAATGGCATTCCATCAAGATCAATTAATTATCTATAAAAGGGGTAAATAGAAATGATGGGGTGAAAAGACATATTGCGAGATTGTTTGAAACTGTGGTCCCGGATTGGGGCAACAGAAAAACACGGGTGCGAGAAAAGTCTGACATTCTCAAAGTATTCGAAATGTATAGTGTTGATATAAATAGATTTAAATGTGTATCCTGTGCCTTTCTTACTAAAATTAGTCCAATCTGCAAAGCCTTGAGCACAGGCTCAGGTAGCCAGCCTTTTGGTGTTTTACAATATGGATTTAGGAGAGTGTGCGCAGGAATAGCATGACTTGATTCCACCATCACATTTCTACCATCGGAAAACCCGACGAACGGTGGCTATCTACCCTTAAGTTGTTGAAACTTCAAAGGTCTGAACCAAGCGTTTTGCCTCGTCGTTTATGCCGTGTACATCGAGAGACTGAAACAATATGCCTGCTGCGGTCTTCCTGACTGATTATAATTTAGGTGTCTTCAAGGCTAGAGTAAATAGAATAGAATAGACTTTATTGTACACCGAAAAGTAATACAGCTTATACAAAAACTTCAATTAAAAAAAGTGAATAGAAAAAACTAGTATAGACTAGTAGTAACTAGTATAAACTAGTGCACCTCACCATCAACGATTGCATCAATACTTACCATCAGGTGGGATCGCAGTCAAGCATTAGTTTATATCAACAAAAAAATCAGACTGGTTTCTGATGGCTTTTCATCATCATCATCATCATCATTTCAGTCGAAAGACTGCTAAACATAAGCCTCCTCCAAACGTCGATACTATGACCGGTCCTTTCCATCGGATTCCTGTGACTCCAACGCTCCATATTCCAGTAGGCAGTCATCACACCAGAACCTTTCGGTACTATCGACCAGTCCAAAGTTAGTTACTTACTGAAATTTCGAGTCGGACAAAAAGAAAGAAAGAAAACACGTTTTATTAAGCAATTGCATAGCTTCTGTCGCGGGCCTTGAGCGTGGAGACCGAATCCAGAAATTCCGTAACGAAAATAACCCAACACTCATTTGTTTTCTTATCGGTCACCACGCTCAAAAAGTGTAACTTCAATTAACATCAAAGAAAAAATAAACACAGTAAAAAAAACACTGCATAAATAAAATAAATAAATAATTATAATTGCATAAGTTGATAAAAAATGCTATGCAATAGCTTTACCGCGGTAGTCCCCAAGTGCCACACGTCTTTTTTTGACACACAGGTCAAAATCACTCTCATCTGAAGGGTGCGAATCATCATCATCTTCCTGCCCTTGTCCCGTTTGATTTTGAGTCAGCTCAACACGTTGTTTTCTTCCATTCTGTCCTGTCACTCGTCACACTATCATTAACTTCCTTTTCTTTCATCATCACTTCTCACACAATCCATCCATCTTTCCTTTGCCCTCCCTCTTCCTCTCCACTCATAACTTTTTTAGTAACTTTCGTTTCATCCTCTTCACCAAGATAAACGATTTCCTTCCAACATTTCCGTGGGTGCGAATAATGTAGCTCAATAGTAGAAACAAATCTTCGTGATACGTTCATTACTTCCAAACCTTCTTCAATCAACATATAAAGTAACATTTAATTTCACATCTTTTTTATTTTAGTTTAAAAATAAATGTCTCATCGTTTTACACCACGCTTCAGCAAATTATAAAACCATAGCTTTACTCCTAAATGCACGGATCGATTCTCATACTAATTAATCCACCTGTTCGATTATCCCAAATACAGTGTTTATACGTCGTGTATTAACATACACGACGTTACGCTAACTACACACGCACATTAACTATTTTGTTTTTCAAAATAGTTAATGTGCATTGCTCAATCATGACGGAACGTTTGGCGTAGTGGTTGAGCGATTGGCTACTGCGCTATTTGTCACCGGTTCGATTCCCGTACGGAAGAAATATTTGTATGGCCTACAGATAGTGGTTCCGGGTCTGGGTGTCTTCTGTATGTGAGTTTCGGGTTCCGAACCTGAAAAGGAAAAAAATGGAACCCTTGTAGAATCACTTTGTTGTCCGTCCGTCTATCTGTCTATCTGTCCGTCAGTCTGAAAGACAAAAAACAGCAATTCGGAAAAATCTTTTTAAAATTTGGTAATTGTAGTTTGCACGGAATCCTCAGTGCGCGAGTCCGACTCGCACTTGCCCAGTTTTATATGTTATGGATAGGTTCGCGTTTGACCACTATCTCCTCTGAAGAGAAACCCCTAGAGAGACCCCTAGGTTAATATAGCTATCAGGACACACAGACTCCGGCAGGGAATTCCACTACTTAGCTGTACGCATAATGAATGCGTTCCGAAAACGCTTTGTACGTATGGATGAGATGTCCACCATGTACCGGTGGCATCAAGCCATACGTCTTGTGTTCTGATGATGAAACGGACTTGGCGGAATTAAATTGTGCAATTCCAATGCACACTCCTCGAAATGTTAACGATATAAAACAAACGGGTAAAGTAATTAATAAACTACTTTTGTATGGAAGAATTACTGACTAGAATACCCTTAACACTGAAGAGCCATTTATGTGCTGTTCTTACTAGGCCTCCAGTTTTTCTATAGCAAATAGTTCAAGTACATGATTTGAGTATGGAAAAAGTAGTTGAGTAAATATGAATACACAAAATTGGCTTTCTCTTGGCTCTGAACACATTTTAGTAAACGACTACTGTTTACATTGTCAATTTAAGATAGAATTAATGTAAGTTCTTGGTTGTGACTAATCTGATGTTTTTCTTAATTGATGACAGAAAATCCAATGACATCTGCCGCCCTTAGGTGGAGAGAGAAGGCGTATAAGACTTTTACTGACTAAAATCCACTCCTGTTCCTTTTTGACCGTCGTTCCAAGGCCCCGGGGTTCTCTTACGCACAACCCATAGCGCCAATAGGCGTCGACCCTGCTGGGGCGCTACGGTTTTGCTGACATCTACTTGAGGCACGACAGATCGTCACCGCCGATCGCTCCCACGAGGACACGGTGGTACTGTGCCCAAGCGGAAAACACGTCTCTCTACCGTATGCTCCACCATGCCCCCTGGGCGGTCTACACAATTTTGACACTCAGGCGTTTCTTTCGCAAAAATCCGGTGCAGGAACGTACCGAATTTATCAGTACGGTGAGAGCCTGCGTCATGCGGAAGGTGAGGACGCCGTGTTGTCTTTCCAGCGACTCCTCAAAGAGACACTTGGATGTTCAGCAGTGGACTTTAGGCTGAGATGTTGATCCAAACACATTTTTTTTACGATTTTCACACAACGCCATCTAGTCCTAATCTAGCAGAGCTTGTGGTATGAGTACTAGACAACTGATGAACATACTTATATATTTATAAATACACACATATTTTAAATAAATTGCATGCAGACACAGAACAAAATGATCGTGCTCATCACACAAACGTTTGCCTTGGGTGGAAATCGAACCAAAATCGCCATAGCAGTCAAGGCCACTAATCACTAGACCAACAGGCCAGTATAACTATTAAACAAAACATCGGAAAACCTTGTAAAGGATTTTCCACGGCCCAGTAAATTATTTAGTAACTAGCTTTTGCCCGCGACTTCGTTCGCATGGAATAGTGACTTCCGGAAATTTCAGTACTGAATTGATGCCGACTCTTGACCAATAGATGGCGATGTATGTCCGGAATAAATTTTATTTTTTATTTAATTTTTTATTTTATTTTTTGCTATAAAAACTATCCTATGTCCTTTCTCAAGTTCCAAACTATATCTGTACCAAATTTCACACAAATCGGTTCAGTAGTTTAGGCGTGAAGCAAAGACAGACAGACAGACAGACAGAGTTACTTTCGCATTTATAATATTAGTTTGGATTTGGATTTGGAAGTTTGGATCTCATGCAATAAAGGACGCTGATCAATACAAGATGATGATGTAAAATATACAATTAAAACCTTTTTTTTTCTACACTAATATTACAAAGAGGTAAAGGTTGTTTTTTTTTTGTTTCTGGGAGGTAATCTCTGGAAGTACTGGTCCGATTTCTAAAATGTCACCGATAGAAAGCTGATTTATTCCTGATTGACACTGGCAATACTTTAAGTACGCGAGTGAAGCCGCGGGCAAAAGCTACTTATTAATTACTTAATAGGTACATATATATACAGACTAAAAATAATAATATTTAATTATGATAACAGAAATGGGATTGTTTAAAAAAAAAATCACTGTTACTTTTTTCACTCATTATATTATCACTCTGACAAATTACCACAGAGATAACAGTTAATTTTCCGAACATTTTTTTGTCTCAGGTATCTTCTGTGAAACAATAATTTTACTACCATAATAAATCTAGGGAACCCCGTAGTTTTTTTCATTTTCCCACCACGCAGTTTTAATGAAAACCGTGTTATACGTTGTTGTAATACAATGAAAAATAAAAAGCTCACGTTCTTGGCGTTTTTCAAGGCTTTGTATGGGTGTTCTTATAAGTCTGCCTTTGACTAAACGTCGGGAAAATTTTCAAGTGGTCGTCTGTCATCCTAATGTTATATGCCGCCTATAAGCCGTCATTTTCTTGTTTTTCTTAAAATTGTCTTAAAATGCCGCTTAAACCGTTTATTTCAGCTCTGTGACTAAAGCCAATTTGATACATAAATATTTATGAGTGTAATGAAAGAATCATGAGACTATAAATATTTGGGTGAATGACATGCTCAATGGGAAGACATAGTGCACTAGTGGCCTCGACCGAAGTTGTTCTGCACGAAAAAATAAAATAGAGAGCTGCCAATTACAGCGCCACCTACTGGGTACAATTTATATATTCCATACTTTATGCACATAAAGTGAAATAATATTAAGTAAGAAATACATACGCCTTAGGCATTTTCTACCTGTCAACCTAAAATTCAATAAATACCATTTTATATTAATTGTTTTTTTTTTTCAGTTGTATTTTCAAACCTTCCAGGGAATCACTCAAATATAATTAAATGTACAAAAAATTATGCAAATCGGTCAACCCGCTTAAGACAAATTAAGTGGGAAACGAATATACTGTATTATAGGTTATGCAGGTTTCCAAAGAGATTTTGTCATTTAAATGAGCAAAATTTTGTCATGTCAAAATAATAACCTAATTGTAAACTTCTAGGTTGAGCACCGAATTGCACTTTACTATGCTTCTATTCTTTTCTGTCATTTAAAACCGTCATTCTCTAGAGCGAGATAAATATCGAGTTGTCGACCGCCTGATCGATTTCCGCCGCGTGCGATTGCATTGCTGCTCCACACCAAGGTGTAAATGTGCATTCAAAGATTAGACAATGTGTTTTCTTTAGGCTCGCATCCAAATGTCGCAATGGATACTTAATTAAAGTAGGTAATGGATTAGTTTGGCCGGGTACCAGATCTGTGTGAGATTTTAATCCTAACTAATTAAGCCATAAGAAAATCGACTTGAAATGGCTCAGGCAGTCTAAATAAGAAATTGAATGCGATTCATCCCGTCTTATAATTGGGCGTTGTTCCGCAAAATCGACTTCAATTAATTCCCCTTAATTTAGCTTTCAAATTTTTTATTGACGAATAACTCATCGCTAATTGTGGACCATAGATTCGGTAATCGTCCGGACCGAGTCCAATTCAATGATGGTGCATATTGTTCCACGCGCGCTCTAAGGAGTTTTCTGCAATTGTAGGGGCCCTGCAGGGTCGAAGCATACTGGGGCTATAGGTGCAAAAGAAAACTCCAGGGCTTAGGAACGAAGGTAAATAAAGAACAGGAGTAGGTTTTAGTCAGTAAAAGTGTGACATGCCCTCTATAAAAACCCTATAAAATACCTATAAAAAAAAATGTCCTTTTTTTATGGTGGGAAAAATCATTCATTGACATCCCCCGCTCTTGGGCGGAGCGGAAGATAGTGTCAGACTCTTACTGACTAAAAGACCCACCCCGTTCCTTCTAGCCTTCATACCGGGGCTCGAGCGCCCTTTCGGATAACCTTGGCCCCAGTAGGCTTCGACCCGGCTGAGTCCCTGCTGTTGCTGACAACTCCTTGAGGCGCGCGGGAACAGTGCGCGCCGTCGACGACTTGGACTTGGTCCGGACTGTTACCGGACGGGCCGAAAAATGTCCTAATATTTAAAGTATTGTGTTTGTTACAGATTCTACCATGTCCTGCCGTTGAAGCATACTCAATTCACATTAATAATTCAGTACATAGTTAGTTATAATATAATAATTACAATTTATAGATCAAATTGTCATACAATAATAACTTTAAATTAGTGCAATATTTACTGTGTTAGATTTTGATACGTAATCAGATTATTTACTCTGCCATTGTTACCAAAAATATTATTTAATTTGTTTTGTATTCGATTATTCATTGCAATCGATTAATTGTGCTGGCAACGCCAAAACGTAATTGTGATTATCTGTAGAAATGCTGGCGATGTATATAATACACTACAATTTCTGTAGGATGGTGCGGGTACTGCAGCTGTCGTATTCATACTAGTACAATGTAGCTATCTATCCTTTTCTCTCATACTAAAGATGCGTATTTTCATTCTGCGGTCAACCTACCTGTTGTAAAAAAAGACTTTCTTTTAATGGTGAGTGACAGCTCTCTTAAAATGTCATTCGAACGTCGGCTGCAGGCTGCGGATGCACGTAGTACACGCATGACACGCAGTCAATACCTGCATCTTCAGCTTGGAGAGATTTCGTGGCTATCTGCACGTGCTGCCAGTTGCAAATCTGCGATTCAATCCAATATGAGCGCTATCGGCTCTGAGTAGCGAGTAATTCGGACTCGAAGCACTACTGGTCTGCGATCGGTTACGGCTACAGGTCGTGGCAGCCGCAGCCGAAGCTCGGCAGGACCTGCGGCCACAACTGCGTTCAGAACGGTTTACTATTACATAAAAAACCAGTCGTGCAGCTGCAGCCGACTTCGTGCAGCCGCCGCAAGTGGTGCCTGCAAGTTCAGGCTTCGGAAGCCTGCAGCCGATGATCGAATAGCACCTTTATTCAGTTGCAGATCATTGAGACGGACGCACAACTTGTGTGTTGGATTTACCTCAGCCACAAGAAATTATGTAACCGAGATATTTGTAATACGTATAATTATTTAAAAAAATTGTCCATGGAGTTTCTTACACATTCTTCTCCATACAGATCCTCGCCTTGAATGGACTTATTTCTATCGGTTTTCTGACTGACTTGATAATTTAAAGGTGAATGGTGGAGTAATAAATATAAAATACTAGCTTTTGCCCGCGACTCCGCCCGCGTACATAAAACATAACCTCACTCACTCAGGAATAAAACAGCTTTCTATCGGTGAAAAATTTTAGCAATCGAACCAGTACTTTCAGAGATTATGTCCTACAAACAAAAAACAAACTTTACCTCTTTGTTTAAAGTGTAGATTTTACGCTGAAGTGAGCGGTTATACAAATGAGTACATTATTATAATTATGGCGGATTGTGACTTAAACTCAAACTTTTTGTTAAACTGACAAGTAATCGTCAAGTCCCTATTTAGATACTGTGAAGTAGCAATAAAGATGTCGTTTGTCTAGTAGCAATGAAGATGTAGAATTCTATAAGAAATTCACGAAAAGCGAAAAAAAAAACTGTTTTTGTAAAACATTATCGGAAACCAAATCTACGACCTCTCGTTTGCAAGTCTTATTTGAGATAAGCTGGGACCTAGCCAAGATCTTCGAAAACCCATTTTGTTAGAATGAGATTCGATATGTCTTCAAGGTGAAACCTACCTTTTTCGTAAACTTTATCGTCTATGCGAGTCTAAAATGGAGAGGCAATAATCTGGCACATTTTTTTTTAATTGGGCTTAGCTGGTTATAAAATATTGCAGGATTGTGGAAACGGTTACGGCCTGTATAAGACCATAGAGCCGGGCGACGAGCGGTAGGGTCAAAATTATGAAAATTTTTAAAGCACGCCACTAAACGCCACCGCCTCTTATAGCGTTCTGAGCCCGTTTACCGTTGCCACTCACTCGCCGCGCCACTCTTACTGAAGTCGTGAACAGGCCCTTACACTAGCCCTGGAACGCAAAGGACCACTGAAGGAACACGGCTGGGTTTTAATCTGTCACTCCCCGTCACTCCACCTGGAACGGGAGATGTGACTTGAAAATTTTACATTATGGCCTTAAGTTTGTGCTTAAGTCCTGTGTTGTATTATTGTACCTAATAACTTGGTTATGGGCCAATCAGCTGTAGGTAGTTGCTCTGTGAAAAATACTGGTATTTCGCTGCATTGAGCTAGACTGGACGGTAAGTCGAGAGTCTGAGTTCCAGCCGTAAGAAAGTTATAAGGTTGATTATGTTATTTACATATGGCTAGACTGATCTCGAATGTCACCTTAAAGCGAGAATTACATTAGACCAACCTACACGTGGACCACGCCTGATATGTTTAGACTCGTAGAACGACATCGCGAGATGTCGCGTGGCGTAGATCAAATGTAGCTTTGTAAGTATAGTTTCCATATAAAATGTATGGAGATGCGCTCAGATCGGCGTGTGTGACACACGTGTACATCTACTACTAAGCAGTGTAGTTCGACTAATGATAAAATGTTTTACTATTTTATTAAAATTAAATACAAAAGATTGAATACCTTAGTAGGCATCAATGATATAAGTAAGAAGTAGTTAAAGATTATTGTTATCACATACATATAATATGTACATATCTTACAAAAAGAATCTTAGTTACTAGAGGACTAAGGGCTCATAGCTCATTAGAGCCACCTGGCACCCACCCCGCACTGCCTCGTCGCACAGCATCCACTCGTTGTCGACAGGTGGTCTACGGGTGGACGCTGCGTTGTCACTAATAAACGTCGTGCGGTCAACCAGTGGACCCCGTGTGGTCAATGAGTGAACGCCGAGTGGTCGACGAGTGGACTTCGCTTTCGCTATCGTCCTTGCGTGCATCATTTGGGGCCAGCGCGGTCCACTCGGGACCCGCGCGCTGGTAACGCGCGGTCAACGCAAGGCAAGCATGCGAGCGGCGAGTTGTCACCGAGTGGTTCACCCGCGGTCCGCGCGTAGAGGGCTTACGACCGAGGCGATCTGGTGACGCTACGGAGTTGATATAGTGAGCGCATACCCATACAAGTCCATATAAAGAATACTAGCCGCAGGAGGCGAAGCGGTGCGGAGTGGGTGCCGGGTGGCTCTAATGAGCTGTGACCCTAGTACACTAATGCCAACTAAAAGATACCTACATAGCGCTACCATAAAATTTCTACCTTGAAATAAATATCTAACATTAAAAAGTTTATAGTCCCTTGAACTTCTGGATTAATTTTCTTTGCGAAATATTGATTGATTTACATAATTCTGAAGGAAAGAAGAAACACTTCACTAGTAATTTGTTTCTAAAGATCAAAGCCGTTCGAAAGGAGGAGGGAAAACAAGGAAAGAATCATCATGTCTTTAATTTTTTTTTTTGACAAATGTGTTAGTCTTACGAAAAAGTCATATCTTGACAATGTTGAACACAAAGTTGTAATAAACATTATAGTTTTTTCAAACCTATTGATCTAACCGTTCATGTGGAGTAGGTTTCAGAAAAGCACTGCTCGGGAGTTAGGGTCTTTTACAAATAAACTTACTAATTCATAAATATACAATCAAATTGACATTAAAATAAATTCATAATATAACAAAAGAACTCCATAAGTTATCATTTCAACGATAGCACTTCCTCAAACAAAAAACAAAACGTAACAAAATTGTTTTAGACACAGGCAGAAACAAAACAGTATATCAAAAACTAAAAAAAAAAAGATCTTGACAGTGAACATGGTCTTATTACAGCAGAACCTGGCAGCTAGCCGAGGAAATACTAAGATTAAGCACCTATTAAAGATGTTCGAGGCAAAAGATGTAGTAATTTAGAGAGCCACAAACAGGTCTTAAGCCAATTCTACCACAATGACCTAGATGCCCTTGAAACGATCCTAACATTAGTAGTTAAAACAGAAGTAGATTATAATAGACTTTATGAAACTACGTTTAGAACTTCACATTCTAAAATTTCTAAAAATATCGCACATCACCCTATGATTGCAAAAAAAACGCAGCATGATCTGAATGGCTAAATGAATTTAGCTGACACTCGGGTAGAACATGTCTTTTATTTAATAGTTAGATCAAGGAGTTTTTTTTTTAGTTTTAGAGTTCCGTACTAAAATTGTGAGATTGAAACAAAGCTCTTCAATTTAACAGCACAAAACTTCGAAACTTAAAAAAAAAACAACTTATTGATCATACTATTAAAGGATCTTATCAATATTATAATTTAGTAAAAATGTATTCAAAGAGCAATAAGTAATTTGAAATTTAGTATATCCTGGGATTTAATGGTCATGTTTATGATTCTGAGATTTTAGGGGAGGTATTATCAGTTCTATATTACTTACCTTCACGGACTTAACGTAAATATACTCTACCTGTTCCGATCTCTGGTGATTAATTAGCCATAGCTCATAGACACTTATTAATTGATTTATTTTCTTATTCTTATTTTGTTATTGATTCGCGATTTCAGGCAAAAGTCTTTCTGCACTTCATCCGCTTTCATCATCTGCATTTTATGAAATATGTTACGAAAATTATTTATGTTTTCTTAATTATGAAGTTGTTTTTTCGAGTGATGGATCGGTAAACTATATTTATCCTGAAATCACACGATGGAGTCGTGGTAGACCACGAAACAGATGGCTGTACGACGGTGTTTTTCTTAGGAATTGGCTGTATATCTGTTTATCTGAAGTGGCTCAGAATCCGGATCTAAATGGAAAAAATGGAGGCAGCTGCCTTACGATTACGAAAAGAATAGAATAGAATAGAATAGAATAGAATAGAATAGGATAGAATAGGATAGAATAGGATAGAATAGCATAGAATAGGATAGGATAGAATAGAATAGAATGTGTGTAGGTACATAAAAATAAGTTGTTAATAATAATAGAATCCATGTACATTAGGCCTTACACAGCATGCAAATGATATTGATACACAGTTGAAAAAATAATATTAATTTATTTTGCTGGAGTATGATTATAGTAATTAACTGGCAGTTTTAAACATTGTCTGTCATATTCAACCACAATCAGGAAGTACAGACTTGTTTTTTTGTTGCTCCGTTATCTTCGATTGCATGTTTTGTTTTCCTCAAGCAGAATTTATTATCATGTCCTAAAATGGTGATGAGTAAAACCGCTCTGTTGTCACTTGTATTTTAACTCTTGACTAAGCCAAGAAAGGTATCAAATATTATTACTTTATATAATACAAATTAAGTTTAGGTATGTTTTTTTTTTTTTTTTTTTTTTTTTTATGGTGGGAAAATATCATGCATTGACATCCCCCGCTCTTGGGCGGAGCGGGAGATAGTGTCAGAAGTTTAGGTATGTGGCCATTGGATTTTCAATGTAATGAATGATATTTATAGCCTTATTTTGAAAAGTTAGTTCAAGCGGATCGAAGTTCATACATATCTTTTTTTAAATTTAAATTTATGCTTGAACATCGTTCCGGAATACACTTTGAGTTGCAGAATTGGATCAATAACTAAAGGAGAATTGAGTAAAAGCTTGACTCCAATTTTTAAAGAATATTATGGTGATTTTAAGCCCACGCATAATAGTTTTCCAAACTGAAATTCAAAGATATATGTAAAAGGTTATATAAAACCATTCAGAGGCACTTTTGAATATTCAAGGTCTAATTGTAAAGAGTTATTTGCAACCGTATTTAAAAATAGTGCGAGTTATTTCTATCACACATTTTTTTCTTTGAAAAAAAAAAGAGAAAAATGTTCAGATTTCTATTAGTATGTCAATAGTCGCACTTGTTCTCAAGGGAACATGCCTTGAATAGGCATGACAGATAATTTATTTTATATATATTTTTTTTTAATAAATTTTATTATAAACAGTAATTATAAAAAGATAAAATATCTCATTTTAGTAGCAATCCTCTCCCACATAAATAATTTACAAAGACAAACACGCAGAATTCATGCTTTTTTTTGGAAGGAAATCATCCTAAAACTCCACCGGGTGCCTAACCATAACATCTTCAAATGTGAGGCGTGCGAGCGAGAAAAAGGGATAAAGTTATAAACTTTTACAATTCAGTTTAGGTCAATGGTTTAGAGCTCATGATAGAGCCTATGCTCTGGATGGACCAAGAGGGAGTATCAGATTTTTACTGATTAAAATCCATAAGTGTTCTTTCAGTCTCTTTACGATTTAGGGGCCACTCATCATCATCAACATCATCATTTCAGTCGATAGATGTCCACTGTTGGACGGATACCTCGCCCAAGTGTTGCCACAATGAACAATTCTATGCATCTCGCATCCATCGGACCCCCGCAACCTTTAACAGGTCATCGGTCCGCCTTGTGGAAAGCCTTCTAACGCTGCGTCTTGCGTGGTACGCGGTTGTCACATCAGAATCTTCTGGCTCCAATGGCCATCTGGCCAGGGCCGCAGTTAACTCGAAATTCATGCCTAGTTTTCAAATAAACATAGCTCACTGTATTGTCCATAAATTATCGCGATATTTGCATCGTAAATTCGTAGTTGTCACATCGATATGTCGTCAGTACATGGCACTTGTTCATCATAACAACGGAACTGGAGCGAGTGTAAAATTCTTTGACGAATTTTTGTGATAGGTATAATGCTAAATTCGAATTTGATTGCCTGTGTGCTTGCTGTTATGATGACTATTTTGTCAAGACGTATTTAAATTATTGATTCAAATGAAATGTTTTGATTGTTGGAAGTAACTATAAATATTTTCGAACAAATCTTTTTATTGGCCAATAGGTCAATTACTAGATTTAAATAAAATATTTATGCTATAATAGACAGATGGTCATGTAAAGAGGAGGGATGAAACGCATGTTGCTAAAATAATTATGAGTAAACATGTGGATGGGTGTAAAGGAAGAGGGAGGCCAAAGAAAAGATGGATGGATTGTGTGAAAAGTGAAATGAAAGAAAAGGAAGTTAGTGATAGCATGACGAGTGATATGATAGAATGGAAGAAAAAAACGTGTTGCGCCAATCCCAAATAACACGGGACAAAGGTAGGAAGATTGGGATGATACTATAATATACAGATATGAGCATGATAGTTGAGAGTTGGTCTTGCTCACTCTGAAAATCTCTCTGATGGTTTTGAATCATTCAGTTTCTTTCAAAATAGATAAGCCGGGTGGTGACAGTAAATGCTGTTCATTGCGCAACTGCCTATTTAAATTTTTATATTTAGAATCACTTTTTTATATTATGCTCACATAATAGAAGCGATAAATGTATCGAGGATTTTTTGTGATTTTCATAACATGATTTAGTAGTATCAACACAGTTGTCGCATGTTCTTCTTCATAAAGATCTATGCTTTTCATTGTGCTATTTACTTCATTTTTCTAACTGACGAACTTCTTGACGATGTAGAAGTGGCCTCTAAATGGACAATTGAAACAAAATGTTTTGATTTTGAGTTTTCAACAACATTTATTTACAAACAAATGTCTTTAAGTTGTAAATAAATGATTCTATGTAACAAATGTTAATCAAGACTTAAGATATAATGACAGTCCTGTCACTGTTTGTGAAAATCTACCAAACAACTTAACCAACACAGGATAAAAATTTATACCAGTGTATTCTTTAAGCACTCTTCTAATAAGAAACAAAAAAAAAAAATAGTCTAATCATTCACACGTTATAACTTGACCAATAAATAGAGGAATGAACTATATAATACACTAGATATTGTACTGAAGGCCAATTCCTGCAAACTATAAAGGTGAAAGTTTATAAGTGTGTCTATGTATGTTTGTTACTGCTTTACGCTTAAACTACTGAAGAGATTTGGAGGAAATTTGCCTTACGGGTAGATTATGCCCTAGTAAGAACATAGAGTACTTTTTATCCCGGAATTAAAGTGTCTTGAGACCATTTTCACCACAATCACGTGGGTTCAAAAACACTACACTAGCAGTTTCAAAAATAGTACAAAGGTATCAGAACTGTCACAATATTAGAGAAATGCACAAAGCACAAATATTTCAGGCGCATTTTAAATTAAAAGACCGGTTACATACTCCAATATTTTCCGTTAGTACCTTGGTCAGCGCTTTAGGACAGAACAAATTTAATTCAGCCACTATAAATTCAGCTACAACGCTACAATAAAAGAGAAAGTCGAAACATAAGTTATTGTCCAATTTCTCCCAAATGCGAGCTATGGTACGCTTTTGTGTAGTTTAGAATTTCGATAAATCTAGTAGCACACGTAGGGCACCCACACCGTTGCCGACGTCTTTAGTTGATATTATTACCGGCCCATGCTGAAAACCAGCGCTGTGGGCTCGTTGCGTTTTTGCGTGTGGACACAGCATTATGCTGAGCGTACGGCCGTTTTGCTCGGACGTGACGCATACTATCTTTTTAATATTTTTGTTTTAATTTTTTTTTTTCAACATAAAAATGTAGTTATTATGTTAGTCTCAAGTGTCTTTTTCGGGCAAATAAAATGTTTTTCTTTCTTTCTTTTTTTCTCATACAATCTTGTCTGAATTTAAGTTTATATTTTTTGTACACTGCTGTTTAAATGCGGTCCCAACTGATGGTCAGCTGAGACGCAATCGTTGATGGTGAGTGCACTAGTTTATTAAGAGCCTGTTCACTCTAGCCTTGAAGACACACACCATTACACAAATCCAATTCAATTAATTAATTTATTTATTGGCGCTTAATCTAAAATTTGATATTCATTTTGTTCAACCACTTCAAATGGTGGTTTAAGTTTAAGACACGCAAGATTGTAATAAAAGTAATGAGTTAGGGAAAATAAAAAAAAGGAATCATAAAAAATTTGGTGTAGGCAATTAGGCATATTTTAGTGCTTTTATAAGGCTTTTCATAATGACTACAGCTGTGATGAAATACTCTCTACGTACCTACTCTCTGAATGTTTATGAAGTAACTTTATTTGCCAGTTTATCCTAATAAAATATTGCCATGACAGTATAGGTTTGTGGCGTACATCTTTCAAACCCCAAGCGAACGTTGGCATCCGCGTATATTATAAAATATTGAGCGTTTTATTTATAGGGTATTTATCCAAGAACATAAATAAGAAGTTCTTCATAGCCTATATATATACCTATAGGCATTGGCTAAAAACTCGTGCTAATATTTTAAAGGCAAAAGATTGTGCCGTGTATATTTCTATATTTGTCACTCTATTACGCTGGAACTGCTGGCGGAACGTGGATGAAAGGGTCTGCCTTTCATAGGTCTTATTCTGGAATAGTATATTTTCAATCAATTAATTAATTAATTTTTAATAAGAGCATAGGCCAGACAGGCACACAGGTGTGTTTAAATCATTAAAAATCTGGCTCTTCCTTTCACTCTATACAATAGTAGTAGTTATTTCATGATTTTCTATAGAAACGCAAAAAAAAAAAATCTGTCATTCCACCCTGAAATGGACTGTTTTTTTTTTTTGTATGTGGTCTTTAACAACCTACGAAGTAGTCGTTTCCTTGAGAGAGTCGAAATATAAGTTTTTTGCGACATAAAGGGCCGTTTTTTTTTTTTAGATAACTTAGAAATTTCATTTTTCGAGATTCAAGGAACCATCGACCTGAGTACTGATATGGTTTTTATTTCCACTCGATAACTCCTTGCGTTCCCGAGATAAAGGGTCTTGACAGGCAAACAACGAGACAGATAGACAGACAGCTGGACAACAATGTGGCACTTTAGGGTTTTCGTTTTTTTTTTCTTTTTGAGGTACGGAACCCTAGAAAAGAGAAAACTATGGACTGACAGCTCACTTCACTTATATTTTCACGTTGAGATGTTTACAAAATCACACAGCTGATGTAAGTTCAGGGTAACTAAACAAGTAGTCTTTCAGTCCCCGACTCAGCTTACCAAATAAATATTGCCTTGAATCTTCCAACCACTTTAATTTTGTAGAGAAATGCATGTGTAGTGGAGATAACTTGGCTTCGCTGAATGGAAACGGGTTTTCGATTTGTTTGTCTTTGTCGTTTTTGTATAGTTTTGCCTCCATTTTGTTAGTCTCGATGTTTAGGTTTTGTAAGGATTGAGTTTTTATATCTGTTCAAATCACATTTTCCATATTGCCGATCAACTCATCGATTTCACCGCATACGATCGTACTACTCACAGAAAGGATAAAAGAGATTAGAAAGGAAATACTTTCCGATATATACTACAACGAGTGTCGCCGCTTGCCTCTCATCCTTTAACTCTACTACAGGCAATAAACCAATACGAACGCGCGTTACGCAACTAACAGACCACACACACTTAGATCGCAAGTTTGCTATTGGTAGTTGAACTATGAGCATTGCCTCACTTTGTGGCTTGCCTGCCCCACCCACAAGGCCATTCTAACCTCTTTCATCTATTCTGTGGTACTATCAGTTTCTTTCTCGCTCTAGTAAGTGACAATTTTAAGTGATAGAAAAGGATAAAAGCAAAGAAAAGTGCGATTCTGTACTGACAGATGTAGCTCAACCCTAAGTTTGACCTCTATATAATGTGTGTGCGTATGTATGTCTGTTTGTGGCACCGGACGACGATCTATCCACTGCTCTTCGTCCGCAAGCTCGCGCCTACGGTGGCAGGAAATTGCACGATGACTTGTACCTACCTACAATTCTCATTGTTAACTTATTATGGAGTAATAACCATTTTGATTACCTACCTAAATTACCTTTCAAATTTTTACATTCGTAGACCTTTTGTGAAGTGTAACTTGAAAAAATTGAACCTTTGATCTCTCATTTTGGAAATAGTCTTCAAATTTAGTTTCGGTACAAACACTATTACATAATACACATTCGAGATTTGTCAGTCCTACATCTAAATCTAATAATGAAATCGAAATAGAATCACGAAATCAAATAGATTTGATTTTCTACAAGCCAACCTAAAACTGCCTTGAAAAATATTGAATTACGATACGTCAGTGGGTAAAGAAATTGGTAGAGGGATTTCTTCACTTGAGATACGGGTGAAACAGCAGTGTTATTCTGCAAATATCTTACCCTTAAAACTAAAGTGAAGGGCACTTGATGTGAAGCTAATAAAAATAGCCTTTTTTGCTAGTAGGGATCTTGCCCATATTGTATTTATTTATTACAACTTCATGCAACACAAAGGTACAAAGGCGGACTTAATGCCTTAGGCATTCTCTACCAGACAACCTAGGATGGTGAAGAGAAAACAAGGCAGGTGCATTAAAAAAAAGAATAGTTTACTTTCAGGTTTATTTTTAAAAATTGATCTAAACTAGTCCTTGACTGCGATCCCACCTGATGGTAAGCAGTGATGTAACCATTAATAGAGAGGCGCATTAGACAGAGGAACACTAACAGCCTATTCACTCTAGCCTTGAATACACCTAAATTATAACCGGATGGCAAGGCCGCAAGTGACAAATAGTTTCAGTCCTTCGATATACGCGGTATAAACGACTGAAATGATTGTCCTGGCAGACTCCCCACTTCTCAAGCTCTTCAGGATATGTTCTACCTTGTTACTACATCATTTTGTACTGGCAACCGCTTTTGGGGGCCCATTTATGGACCGTGCAGTAATCCTCTAATTTTTTTATTGATGTATATTAGTAGCATTATTCAGACAGGTCCTATGGTGTTTACATAGTTCAAGTCTTTTAAACCCCCAGTCACTAGCCATCCTTATTTTCCATAGTATATCGTAATAGTTTTCCACAAACCGGGGGTTGCCCTTAGGTGCACTAGCATAGCGCGTACATGGATTAATCGTTGGTTGGTACTACCATACACAAAAAGTGTTCAAGCCCTATCAGCAGGATGGAGGAGTTGTTGCGCCTCAAGGAGTTGTTAGCAACACCAGGGGCCCAGCCGGGTCGTAGCCTACTGGGACCAGGGTTATCCGAAAGGGAACTCGAGCCCCGGTATGAAGGCTTGAAGGAACGGGGTGGGTTTTTAGTCAGTAAGAATCTGACACTGTCTCTCGCTCCACCCAAGAGCGGGGGTTGTCATTGGATGATTTCCTCCAACATAAAAAAAGACCCAAAGGTCCGGCCCAGCAGAGCTTTTTCTGAATAGGAAACCCTTTTTTCACTTAGGAAATCTCTCAAATAACTTCTCCTGCTCTTGGAGCGAAAGAGCATATGTGACTTTTACAGACTAATACCTACCTATATTCCTACTGTTACCCTTTGCTTTTCAAGGTTCAATAGCTCTTTCGAACATCACCTTTTTCATAGTAAGACATTTATTGAATGAAATGGCTGTTGCAGTAAGTGACAAGTTGACAGATAGTCGCCTACGTGCAACAATTTTGTGGCGTTATAAGAAATAGTTGATTGATGTGAATTTTGAAAACGAAAGAAGAATTGTTTTAGATAAAAGGTATTCTAAAAGATCTGCCTGAGTTTTAGTTTATTCGCCAATTCGAAAATAATTATGTTATCCTTTGCATTAATCTCATACAAGATAGACTGATGATCAAGTGAGGACCGCGGGAATTTGATGGATGCGGGACGCACAAGCGCGGTGGTTGTGTCAACAGTTGTGAGAGGTCTATCTCCAGCACTTTTGTCCAAAAGATGGTGATGATAATGATGAAATGTATAAAAAAAATTAATCAAAGCACAAAAAAATACTTTGCTTCTTTACTTCGTAGTTGTTGTGATTAATTTACTTTTGACACAATTTCGAATCATAGCTAAAGTGTCGATAGACGCTGTCCTATCCGAAAGATGCCTTCTCGTTAGAAAAAAATTGATAACCCGATTGCAGCGCTACCTATCGGGTTCAATTTTTAAACTCTCAAATATACACACAAAGTTTCATCTATATCGTTCAGGCTGTTTGGGAGGAGACAGGTCACAAATATACGTAAAACCGAGCAAAACATATTCTAACTTTAACAGTAACGTGTTAAACTTAGCAAAGTTTTTTAGAAATGATTTTCAACAAAGTTAAGGTAACCATTCATGCAAAGGACTGACAGTTATACCTGTCAAGTAAGCTTGTATGGAAACCTGCACAGTTGTGCGACATATTATGTTGGATATGTGATATTTTTTTTTTAATAGCCATTACTGTCCCACTGCTGGGCAAAGGCCTCCCCAAGTCCTTCCAGACATTCTTCTCTCGCGCCGTCTCCAACCAGTTCTCGTGATACGCGTCTAGATCATCTCACCATGTGATAATTATGACAATATAATGATTTTATTTATTTTAGAATTTAATTTAATTTATAATTATCAATCTGTTCGATACAATTAATGTTTTTATGAATTAAGATACTACCTACTTTACATATACACTCAGGGTTTACCTGTACAGATAATCCTGTCAGGTAGACCCTAACGTGTATGGCTTTATTTTCAAATTGATAGTGAAAATGCAATACCAAAGAATCAATAACACATCAGTTACCTACCTCAATGTATTCATAGCATTTACGCCAGTACACACATGCAACATTGAAACGCCACCGCGAAGAATGCATTCAGGCACA
Organism: Mythimna albipuncta; assembly: GCA_929112965.1. Taxonomy (NCBI): domain Eukaryota; kingdom Metazoa; phylum Arthropoda; class Insecta; order Lepidoptera; family Noctuidae; genus Mythimna; species Mythimna albipuncta. Next base: position 19,023,672 of record OV815962.1, read on the forward strand.
GCACAATAAGAACGCATTAGAGCATGCATTTCTGCGCACATGTGTACCGGTCTAGACTTGTTGTTTCTTAATAGAGCGTGGCGAGTCGGGTTACAAGGTGGACCTGAGGTGTGGAGGTCGTGTGTTCAGGGCTTTAGGTTTAATTAGGAATTTAATGTAGGTTGTTTTTAGCCGACTTCAAAACAGGAGGAGGTTTTTTATAGTTCGAAATCTTTTTGTTTTTATTTTTAAGTATGTATCCCGATTATTCAAAGACACGCTTTTTAACCGATTTAGAAAATTATTTTGTTGCTTAAAAGAATATACTTTCCAGGTGGTTACATGGTCATCAAGTCAGGATTTAATGGTGAAATGTTGGAGAAATTCAGGAAATCCATCAAATTTTATTTGTAGGGTACACCTATTATTTTCTGGCACACTTGCTTTATAAGGTTATATTCTGTAGGTATATCCTAACTATAGAACTTGCACACTGTTTAGAATTAATTGATTGGTACCACAACTAAAAACCTGTGTAAAATTTAAAACAATTTCCCGAAAAAAAAAAAGATTTCTATATCTAATTTAGGTGCTTAATATCATGAAAGTTTTAATGCTAGTTTGTCAATTGATGGATGGTGATGAAATCTTGCTTCATGCTGAATTCTAGGTTTACGGGAACACCCTTAGTTTTTGATTTCAGCGAATGGAAAAATATGCGCCTAAACAGAGTATTAGCGACCTTATCTTTAGAATTATTTTCAATAAAATAAACCTTCCGGACTGAATTTTCAATAAAATAAACCTTCCGGACTGAACCGAGCCCAAGACGACGACGGCGAGTATTGTTCCACGTGCACCTCAAAGAGTTGTCAGCAAAACGTAGGGGCTCAGCCTTGGCCCCGGGGCCGAATCTACTTCTGAAAGGAAGATTCGGCCCCGGTACGAAAGGCAACGAAAGAACAGATAGTTTTTAGTCAGTAAAAGTCTGACACTATCCCCCGCTCCGCCCAAGGGCGCGGTGATTTTCTTTTCTACAAAAAAAAAACCTGCTATCACAAGCACTCAATCGACAAGCCTGTAAAAGGTGTAAGGGACAGCCTTCCACAAACTTTAAGGGCTTGACACATTTTTTTTTTCAGGTAACGAAAAAAAATCAGCCTTACCATACAAAATGATAAACTTGATTGAACAATTTGTATGGCGAGGCCGATTAATTTTCTTGGTTTCCTGAAAAAAAAAATTGTGGATGGTTGTTCAGTTTCGTCTACTGAGCAAGCCCTTAAAGTTTGTGGAGGACTGTTCCTTACACTTTGTATGTTAAAAAGCTAATTTCCCATGCGATCTTTTCAGATCAGATATGAAGTGAAATCGAATAAAACCGGCAGAATCTATTATCCATTTTCCAGTTTCCGCAAATGTTTACTGCATTCACGAAAACACAGAACTCGAACTGACTCCACCACCACCCCACCATTACATACTCCACTAGTTACACGTATAAAATACTATAGCTTTTGCCCGCGGTATCGGTGAAAAAAAAATTTCGCAATCGGACAGTACGGTCAGAGATTACTACAAACAAAAAAAAAAACTACGTATACCTCTTTATAATGCTAGTGTAGATTGAGATAGTGTAGAAAAGTGAAGAGAAATCAAATGCACTAGCGTAAATAACCCTTTTATCCCTGATTAGAATGGAAGTGAGTTTCTTGAAATGGTTCACTTTATTTTTATTATTTGTTGTTTTATTATTCATAAATCAAGTCGCATATAGCTCGCATAACACTTCATACATACAAAACGAACGAGCGTTATAAAACAAGCTCGAATGAGTGTAGGTAAAACTACAGATGATTTTTTTTTATGGTGGGAAAAATCATGCATTGACATCCCCCGCCCTTGTGCGGAGCGGGAGATAGTGTCAGACTCTTACTGACTAAAAGACCCACCCCGTTCTTTCTAGCCTTCATACCGGGGCTCGAGCGCCCTTTCGGATAACCCTGGCCCCAGTAGGCTTCGACCCGGCTGGGTCCCTGCTGTTGCTGACAACTCCTTGAGGCGCGCGGGAACAGTGCGCGCCGTCGACCACTTGGGCTTGGTCCGGACAGTTACCGCACAAAATTACAGATGATGTACACCATTCATCATTCATTGGCGAGTTTAACCCACAACTGGGTTTGGTTTTTAGGGTTCCGTACCTCAAAAGGAAAAAACAGAACCCTTATAGGATCACTTTGTTGTCCGTCCGTCTGTCTGTCAGTCAAGACCCTTTATCTCGAGAACGCGTATAGGTATCGAGTTGAATTAAAACCATATACTTAGGTCTGCGGTCCCATCAAGCTGTAAATCAAACTTCTATGTTAACGAATAAAAAAGATACAGCTCGCGAAAAACGTATATTTTGATACTCTCAAAGATCGAAATTCATAGAGTACTTCCCGTTGACCCAGAATCCTGAAATTTGGCACAAACCAAGGTCTTATAGCACAAGTATAGGCAAAAATCTGAAAACAGTACATTTTTTATTACAAAAGAAAAAAAATATTTGCAGGTCGGAAAAATCTTCGAGGGAATCATACGGGAATTGTAGTTTGCACGGAACCCTCAGTGCGCGAGTCCGACTCGCACTTGCCCAGTTTTTTTTATTTATTTATCAAAAGCAAAATTTCTATTTGGTGTACACTAGCTAACTGTCGTTCATTGTAATGTAAGGTAGGTGTAACAACAGCAAGAGCAAGCAAATGGTCTGTATCCTTTAGCGGTTACTACTTGTAAGCGTTCGTTCGCTTGGTCTGTATCCCTTGTGACGCTTTACTATCAAGATGGCTTTAATCTCTAATGATTATGCGTTTTATGTGCCGATAATGTATAGTTACGATGATGGTTTCCTGTTTAGCGACAATAGTATGCAATTAGCTGAAAACCATATTTTGTGGCTTTTTCTATTACTTTTTATGAACCCGATTAACGGTACACAAGTCTGTTGTTTTGGCACAATGCCTATTGACTGCCAAGAGTAGTCTATTTCCTTCCTTAGGCTTCCCACAAAATTTCATCACAATCGATTCATTAACTGTGACAGAATAATAGACAGAGTTACTTTCCCTTAAATAATATTACTACCTTTGAATGAATGAAAGTTTTCCTATACAAACTTTGGACCCGGTTTCAGCAACTCAGGGTTAAATTAAAAAAAAAAAAAATCTTATTCTTTGTATATGTTACGCTTTGAGCGTAACATATACATCATAAAAGAAAGCTTTGTGTATTTCAGCGTTCTAGGCATATTCTAGGTCTAAGGGTTTGAGCTGTGCGTTGATGACTCAGTGAGTGAGTCAGGACTTTGCCTTTAATTATGTACACAAAGAAGGATTTTAGATTGAATAAGTATATCAATTTATGCATATATATAGAAAAAGAAAAGGAGGAATGAAGCGCATATTACTAAAAAAGTTCTGAGTATAGACACCGGCACGAATCTTGAGCACTGGGCGTCAGAGTGGGGATCGCTTTGCGCATTCCATACATTGGCGAGCCAATCGTTGTCGTTGTTAGATACAAGCAGCAAACGCAGGGAACGAATCACGAGTGACATCTATGATAGGGTGGCGCGGCGAGCCAATCACTGACACTCCCTGCCCCCGCGTTTCACTTCGTACCACTAAAGAGACCGAATACCTAATTGACTTCTGCGCAACTTGAAGCCAGCGCTTAAGATCCGTGCCGGTATCTGTATACATGTAGATAGATGGATGAAGAGGGAGAGGAAGGCCGAAGAAAAAATAGATGGATTGTATGAGGAGTGATATGAAAGAATAGGTGGTTAGTGATAGCGTGACGAGTGACAGGACAGAAAGGAAGAAAAAAACGTATTGCGCTGACACCAAGTAATATAGGATAAGGGCAGGAAGAAGAAGAAGTGTGAGGAGTGATATGAAAGAAAAGGGAGTTAGTAATAGCGTGTCGAGTGACAGGACAGAATGGAAGAAAAAAACGTGTTGCGCTGACACCAAGTAATATGGGATAAGGGCAGGAAGAAGAAGATAAAGAAAAGGACGGTTTAAGATAATTCCGCAATCATCCTTTCAATATGAACATTTCCTGTCAACATCAGTAGGTAGGTACATGCATAACCGCAGCTTTGTCTGTATATATAATATAGCCTATGCCACTCAGGAATAAAGCAGCTTTCTATTAGTGGTGATAAAATTTTAACAATCAGAAAAAAAATACCTCTTTAAAATGTTAGTGTAATTATTATTATTATGTATATGTAGTAGTATGCTGTATTCATATATCTTTATTATATTTAAGTAAGATTTAATTTATGTACGTTTTGTTGGGCATTAAGGTCATCATTTGTAGGGTCGCCTGTGTACAGCTGCCACCACGGATATTGAGCGCTCAGCGTCAGAGTGGGGATCGCTTTGCGCATTCCATACATGCTGCAAGCGCAATGAACGAATCACGAGTGTCGTCTATGACGCGATGCGCAGCGAGCCCGTCCCCACGTCTCACGTAAAGAAACCCGATTTTTGGCTTCTGCGTTCAACTTGAAGCCAGCGTTCAATATGGTGGTGGCAGCTGTACATCAACTTGTCCTATTAAAATTATTATTATTTATTTAATTAGGTCTAGTCTTTTTACTATTTACTACTCTATTGTAAAGAGGACTGCAGTAATTGTTTCAAAAATAATATCAAAAAATACTTGGTAACCATTTAAAGAAATTGTCAAACATAGTCTTTCTTCATTACATTCAATGAAATGTCCATTTCAATTATAGGAATAAAAATTCCATTGGAATGAATGTATGAGTAATGTACCGACACCATCACAAATTAATTCGGAGTACATTTCAATGTTATTACTGTGGGTTTCTGTCTGAATTTACATGTTATTTGCATTTATTTGCTTTGTACTTTTTTATCCGTCCATTTTTTTTTAATCCTGGCAACTTTCTGTTTACTTCCCATTATTACTTTACACATTTTTCTTTTGGTGGGAAAATTATTCTATGACAACCCTCGCTATTGAGCGGAGTGGGAGATAATGCTAGACTTTTACGGATTAAAAACCCATTCCTGTTCCTACTTTGCCATTGTTCCAGGGCCTTGGGGATCTCTTTTGCATCACCCATGGCTCCAGTAGGCTTCGACCTTGCTGAGCCCCTACGGTTGCTGAAAACTCCTTCAGATGTGCGTGGAACACTATGCGCCGTCGATGACTTGGGCTCGGTCTGGACGGTTACCGGACGGTTGGACGGCAAGCTACCGCAAGCCCGGGCCTACGGTGGTCGGAAATAGGGATCAGAATCCAGGCGGCTGGAGCGCGAGGGCCATTGCCTGGTGCGTGCGGCCGCCTCCTGTGCCAGCATTACTGCTTTGCAGAAGGAGGCGACTGCCTGCTACTCCTCCTCCTTTCGGACCGAGAGATCACTGCCGCCGAACCTCCCCACGAGGACACGCCGTTAAGTAATTTATCCACTAGCTGCAGCTAGCGATTTCACCTGCGTGAAAGTAGAAAACTGTCCCAAGAGAACATACTCCCGAGATAAAAAGTGTTCATGTACTATTTCAGGACATAGTGTAACCGTGTCCCAGAAGAAGGAATAGGCCGTAATCCACCACGCTGCCCAGTGTGGGTTGCTCCTTCGTAATTTGGTTGATAATTACGGCGTACGGCGTACGGCTGTTGACGTACGGTGTAGCGCCATCGGTACATGGTGGATAACCCACCCATTCGTACAAAGCGTTTTGGAAACACATTCATTATACGTACAGCTAAAGAGTGGAATTCCCTGCCGGACTCTGTATTTCCTGATAGCTACAACCTAGGGGTCTTCAAGTCAAGAGTGAATAGATTACTTCTAGGTAAGCATGTTCCATCTTCGGCCACATCATCACTTACTATCAGGTGAGATAGTGGTCAAACGCAAGCCTATCAATAACAAAAAAATACAGCAACATAATCGCACATAACACAATCAGAAAAGGTTTTATTTCTACATACTAACATATCCTTTACGTTAAGCCTGGTTATCGTAAACATGAAACCATAAGTCAGTCCAGTCTGATAACATAAGGATGCGGGTACAGGCGTGTTTTGAATATAAACCTATCACGACATCGTGGATTAGGTCAAGTCTTTGAAGGGTAGACCGTCCTATTGGTCTAGTAGTTAGTGATCCTGAGTTCCTGACTGCTATGCCGGAGGTCGTGGGTTCGATGCCCACCCATGACAATTTTTTGTGTGATGAACTCGATCATTTGTTCTGTGTCTGGGTGTAAATTTATCAATAATATATGTGTATTTAGAAATACATGAGTATGGTTAACAGTTGTCTGCTCACTCACACAAACTCTGCTTAGCTTGGGACTAAAAGGCGTTGTGTGATAGTTGTGACAAAAAAAAAGTGTTTTGGGCATGTGGTTAGTGATATGAATTGTAAGTACCTAGTTATTTCAAACCAAGGCTGGCACTTTATTATCATCATCATTTCAGCCAAAAATCTTTCAGTTTCGGATACAGGAAAGATGGTGGCAACCTCGAAAGGCTCATTGTGACCGATAAAGTGGATGGGAAAAGGCCTCGCGAGCGCAGCCCAATACCGGTTCGATCATATCCGCACCGCTCTTGACTTTCCAATGTACAATGCCCTTCACACCGCCAGAGACAGAAACAGATGTAAGTATCATAAAGGTTAAAGTGATGAAGCAGAGAGGTCACGACCCTCAACATTGAGGAATACGATGCAAGGAGGAGGTTGGCTACAGGCTTCTCCCAAGTGACGTCACAATACATGACCCTGAGCGTTTTGCATCCATCGGACTACTGAGACCCTCACCAAGTTATCGGTCAGCTTTGTGAGAGATCTTGCAACTTTGTCTTCCGGTACGCGGTCGTAGGTACCTGTGATCTCTCGATCCCCGAACGAATGCTCCCTCATTATCTTTCTATTGTGTCTCTAATTACGGTATTCGATAAGATAGGGATAGTGCACAGGAATCTTACGATCCTCTGTTCTTTGGGCAAGGCTAGCAGTTGCTTCATCATCAGCCTTTTTTTTAATTTTCCCACTGCTGGGACTCTGGCCTCCTCTCTCTAGGAGAGGGAATGGGCCGTAATCCACCACGCGGGCCCAGTGCGGGTTGGTGAATGTCACACGTCTTCGAATTTTTGGTTCTAGGACATGCAGGTTCCCTCTCGATGTTTTCCTTCATCGTTTTGAGAGCAGTGGTGATGAAATAAATTACACAAAGTAATGCGCCTCGCTGGGTTTGAACCCGTGACCTACAACTCGTAAGTCGGAGTCATTACGACACGGCCACCACTGTTCTCTAACGATAACAGTGATCAATATTTCTAGGGACGATAGTACCGTAGAGATTCTTGCATCAGTTTCTCTTAAGATTATAAGATTATTTATATCTCAACTCCCGTCTATACATAAACCAAAAAACAATCCATCCATAAGTACTCACAACTATTGTTACACATTATTCAAACTATATCATTTATCTCAAACTGTAAAAACTTTTCCGCGCATTAGAGCTATTTTCTGCTAAAAAAGAATTGCCAAGGTTATCGATATCTTACAAAAGAAGAATATGGTAATGTGTCCGCCTGAAGACATCATTAAAATATGGCAGAGCTCTCTGGCGCCCTCTTGACCTTGCCTCTGAAAGTGCTGGTCACTTTAATCGGAGTGTGCTATAATAGTTATGTCTTTGTTCTTGAACTCTTCATTTTGCCTTTTATGACATAGGCACCTACTAATGTTTGTTTTTTTTTTCGCATAAATACACACTAATTTTAAAAGTAGGTATTAGTTTGTTCTGATGGAATGTTAATATACTGTGATATCGAAAGGAGGTCGCATGAGTTGTTTTTTTTTTATATAGCCAACGAACTGGCTTGTAAAATAATTTTTAGAACAGGTTTGAAAATTTGTAGAAAAAAGAATGTGTGTTGTTTTTTCAGTGTTGAAGTGTTTTTTGTAAGAAAAGCTTGTGCGCGTTCACATAAGAAAATACAATAGTGTGCAGGCCCGTGTCTTTCATTTTATAGAAAAGTCCCTACACGAGCCTACCGTGAGCTGAGCTACGTTACATGGTGGAGGGGTAAATACGAATAGGATCGATTTACCGCCATGAAGCGACGTCATAGCTGTCAAATTGAATCAGGTAGTGTGACGTATTTAATAGGCTCCTTTTCCACTCGCCTATCGTCAACTTCGAGTATGGTTTTAATGATTTAAAAGCTCGTTTCTTCATCCAACACAATCCATCGCGATGTGCATTCGGTAATTCCGTGATTCACTTAAATATTTTACTAAACAATATTCTAGGAAATACGTGATTTTTTTTTATAAAAACCAGTAAATGTTTTTGAATAAATTGTTGTCATTCAAAATCTTGATTAAATTTGCTAGGCTTCTACTGTTATACTTTCAAGAATTTTTAAATTTTTGAGTATATATTATGAAGTGTCAAAGTTCATGCAAAATAGCAGATTTTCAGAGCTTTTTACTAGATTAGTTTTATACAAATTGGTTTCAATAGAAACTTAGATATCTAATAGTCACAAGATATTGTATGTCCAAAACGTGTAATAAAAAATGTATAATAACGTCAAATCGCGTAAGAGCGGTTGTATGAAAAATAGTGAAAATTTATGTCGAAGTGCACGCCCTTAAGACATTTTTAATTAAAATTTAAAAATCATGAACAAAAAAGTTTAATCAGAATACATTTCTTCAATTCTACTCATCCCTGCATCACTGTGTGAAGTGGTTGAGTGCTTATCATGTACTAATTATGCAGCGCGAATGTTTGACAGAGTTGTCGCAATCCTTAAAATTGAAAGGCAACAGAAGTAGGCTTTATTTTGTAAAAGTCTGCCACAACCACAGAAACGATGAAAGAGGTTAGAAAGGAAATACTTTCCGATTTGTAGGTACTACAACGAGTGTCGCCGCTTGACTCCCTCTTTTTAACTCCACTACAGACATTAAACCAATACGAACGCGCATTATGCAACTAACAGACCCACACTTAGATCGCAAGTTTGTTATTGGTTGTTTCAATTGCGAGCATGATAATATTTTAAGCCATGCCTGCCCCGCCCACAAGGCCATTCTAACCTCTTTTCTGTGGACATGACCAATCGCTCCAGTCTAGAATAATTAAATAATTATTATCCACACCAAAAAATAAACCTGCCAGTACTAGACCTTCTAAAGAGGCACTGATGAAAAAGGCTCTACAGTATTCAGCAGACATCACAATGTTGTATCTCAGAGTAATTTTATTAATAAGAGCCGCGACCTCACAAACTTTCCTTATAACCCAGGCCCATATTCAGGCTGTGGGCGTTCGCAGCCAGTGACGTCACGGCAGTAAAGAACACACACTGTAACCTTTTGTCATAGGGGCAAGTGCCAGCGTTTATTGGTGCTAGAAAGTTGGCAGTACCGTCAAGGAGATTAGAAGACTTGTAATTTGAAGTATTGCAGTTAGTGGCGGTTTGTGTAAAGTATACCTAGTTATGGAGTTATGTTTTTATTCCCTAGGGCACCGATTGTACATATTATTGTACAATTTGAATGACCTTGAAAAACGCTTAATAAGCCGCTTAAAAATAGAACCATAAAGAAATAACCAAAACCTACAGATCGAGTCTTTATTTTCATTTAATACAATTAATTTGTTTACCATCGCGGGCTTGCAGACGGCGAGCTATGGGTAGCTCGACGTCAGACCGTTAAAGGACCGAGCTCAATTCGTTGCCAATGCATAGTGTCAATGCGCGCTTCAATCAAGAGATTTCGACGATAGCCATCTCAAGGCCCAGAGGGGCAGATATTTGCTAGGGTTATGGGGAGATTCTGATGGTATACCGAGACCCTGAAACGCAAAGATCACTGGATAACTACATTAGAATCTACGGTAATTCTTTGTAACCGAGAATGTCTCATATACTGGTCTAGTTGTTTCTTTACAATTTGATATTTTTATTTGCATATTGGTTTTTTTCCTGATCCTTAAATGTATCAAAGGCAATCATTTGCGATCAGTGGCTTATGACACAAAATAGACAAGTACGAAAGCTAGGCCAGATAAATTAGACATTCTCTCGGTTTCAAAGCTAGGCCAGATGAATGAGATAAATTATTTTGAATCCTGGTTTTTCGTTTTAATCGATAGATAGATAGATAGATTTATTCTTTATTGTACACCAAAATAAAAATTACATGAGAAACTTAAAATTTATAGGGTGTCACAAAGGGCGGTCTTATCGCTAAAAGCGATCTTTTACAGACAACCTTTGGATGGATTTGACAGAGAAGGAGAAAAAGATACTCAGGTAGTTGATGGTGTACTATCTACATATATACACAATACATAGACTAATAAATTACATAAATTACAAAACAATATATATATATATATATAATAATCTTTTATTTATTTTTATTTTTTATGCACCTACCATGTTTTCTCTTCGCCACCCTAGGTTGACTGGTAGAGAATGCCTAAGGCATTAAGTCTGCCTATATACTTTTATGTTGCATGAAGACTTAATAAATAAATTATAAGCAAGCCTATCATTAATAATAAAAAAAAAATGATTTATTCTCTCGGTTTCAAAGTATCATCCTTTGGTCAGTAAAAATCTGAAACGCTATCTTATTAATATTTTTATTTTTTTATTCAAATAACAAAGTTTCAAAAAAAAACAAGTGGAAGCGGAACTTAGCGGGATTTAGGTTATTTGACAATTATCTACTTCATAAAAAAACTCCTAAAATACTTTTATTACTACTACTCCGAGAAGCTTAAAGCAATCGGATAATTTTGCCACCATTACTTCCTCACGTTCCATAAGGTATACAAATGCATCTATACTCAAAAGCATGCAAACAATATATTGCACAACGCAAATCGCTGCCAAAGCCAGCGTGACCCAATAAGTACCATCAGCAGATTAGCGGAACAATTTTAGTCATGGCCTCTCGCCAAACTAGAAAGCCCTAGCAACGATCAACTATTTGGTCTCCGGAAGTTTTCATTGCGTCATTATACGACTGTAGCATGTTACTACTAGTTAAAAGGGAGATATTAAGAACTGATTCTTTGTTTATCCTACATCCAGTTCTGTTTCTCGATAAAATACATATTTTAGGGCCACGTTTAGGGTTCCGTACCTTTTTTTTATGGTGGGAAAAAATCCAATGACATCCTCCGTTCTTGGGTGGAGCGGGAGATAGTGTCAGACTCTTACTGACTAAAAGACCCACCCCGTTCCTTCTAGCTCTCATACAGCGGCTCGAGCTCCCTTTCGGATAACCCTGGCCCCAGTAGGCTTCGACCCGCGCGGGAACAGTGCGCGCCGTCGACGACTTGAGCTTGGTGCAGACAGTTACCGGACGGCCGGACAGCGAGCTACCCATTGCTCACTGTTCGCAAGACTGCGCCTACGATGGCTGGAAATCGGGAACAGAATCCCGGCGGCGGCGGCGACGAGGACGCCGTTGCCTGATGCGTTCGGCCTCCTCCTTTGCGAGCATTACTGCTTCGCAGAAGTCGGCGACCGCCTGCCACTCCTCCTCGCTCCGGAGCATGGCCTCAACCAGGATTCCGTACCTCAAAAGGAAAATACAGATCCCTTATACGATCACTTTGTTGTCCGCCTGTCTGTCGAGATCCTTTGTCTTGGGAACGCGTGGACGTATTGAGTTAAAATTATAATATACTCAGGTCCGCGGTTTCGGGGATTTTACAGCTGCAAGCTGCAAGCCTTTTCCTAACATCTTAGGAAAAGGTCAATGTATTACAATCATTTGTATATTCCACAGTTATCTGGCGTCTAGCTAGCTAACTCACCATCCGGAACGGGTGGAAATTATTTAATGACAAAAAGTCATTGCATAATCTCCACCCTTAAACACCATTATCATCTTTTGGTTTTGAGAATGAGAAGAAGGCTTTGCAAACAGCAATTTCCCTGAATTTTCAGTGGAATTCAGTTTTTGAAGAAGAGCAGTGGTGGTCGTAGCTCGAAGAATCGCCAAACTTAAGTGGCAATGGGCAGGACACATTGCACGCAGAACGGATGGTCGATGGGGACGAAAGGTTCTGGAGTGGCGACCACGTACCGGAAGACGCAGCGTTGGACCGCCTCCTACAAGGTGGACCGATGACCTGGTCAGGGTCGCGGGAACCCGATGGATGCGTGACGCACAGGACCGGTCGTTGTGGCGACGCTTGGGGGAGGCCTATGTTCAACAGTGGACGTCTTTCGGCTGATATGATGATGATGATGATGAGTGGTGGCCGATTGGTAACGACCCCAACTTACAAGTGGTAGGTCGCGGGTTCAAACCCAGCTATGCGTATCACTTTGTGTAATTTATTTCATCATCACTGCTTTTAAAACGGTGAAGGAAAACATCGTGAGGAAACCAGCATGTCCTAAAACCAAAAACTCGAAGACATATGACATGCACCAAACCACACTGGGCCCGCGTGATGGAGGCCTGAGTCCCAACAGTGGGAACATATAAAGCCGACTATACTATGCAGTTTTTAAACAAATACCTTCGCAAATATTTATACACTAGAAAAATGACACCCTCCTTTTTGCGTGTCAACCCAGTTGGGTAAATGGATATTATGATGATAAAGAAGCCATTTGACCTTGGCCGATAGATTCGAGTAACAAAATATTTCAGGAATATGTATGAAGATTGAAAAACCTTTTTGGTAACATGAATATTTGAATACATCATGTCAGTTTTGGGGTTTCATATTTTCATTGCTGAACATATTTTCACACTTTAGGTTTAGTTAACATATTTAGTAAAGGAAATGAAACATAACAAAGAGAAAAACGGTATAATTTTTCTTCATAGACCCTTAAGGGGATGCAAGTCGACATACATTTTTACTGTTTTTACACTACCGCTTTTACGCAACTATAAGGTTATTACACATTTTTTATTAAAATTTTGGAAAAACGGTACCTTGTAGATATTATTAAGGCTTCAATTGAAATCAGTTTGTAAAGTATAAAACTAATTCTGTAAATATCTGAAAATCTGTTATTTTGCATGAACTTTGACACTTCATAATTTATTAAAAAATTAAAATCTCAAAAAGTATAACAATAGAAATCTTGCAAATTTAATCAAGATTCTAAATGACAACAATTTTTTTTAACTTTCAAGGGTTTGGAAAAACTACGTATTTCCTGGAACAAATCACGGAAATGTTTTTTCTCTTTTTTCGCTTTGCCTCTTCATCAAAAATCGCGTTGGATTCCGTTAGATGAAGCAACAAGCTTTTAAACCATGCTAGATGTTAACGATAGGCGAGTGAAAAAGAAGTCTCTCTCCTGTTGGAAAAGAGTGTCAAGTCACAAGTGTCACCATAACGACTGGTCCTGTACGGCTTGCATCTCTAAGTTATCAGTTCACCTTGTGGGAAACTATTCAACGCTATGTCTTCCGGTACATGTTCCCCACTCCAGAACCTTTCATCCCCATCGACCATTTGTTATGCGAGTAATATGCTCTTTTGCTTTTACCTTACATAAAACATATTTAATTGCTACCATCAACAATATTGTAAGATGGCTACCGAGGCAGTGCAGTGACCAAATAAGGTACCTTATCAATTCCTATAATTTATTGTTCCAATACGACATTATTGCAATCGGTACAACAATGTTTTACTTTAATTTTTTAAATTTTATTATAATTTGTAATTAGCTTGCTAGCTTTTAATTAAGCTAGTCCTAAGATTGCATCATTTGTCACAAACAAAAAGTTTTTCATTCTACCTTTCATTCATCATCATCATCATCATCTTCTTCTTCTTCTTCTTCCTGCCCTTGTCCCGTTTTATTTGGGGTCGGCACAACTTTTTTTTCTTCTATTCCATTTCATTCATTCTTTCTATATTGAAGAAAAAGCCAACCTTAACCTAGGTATATAGGTTGACTATTGATTACAATATAAAAACAATAAGCTTAATCGGTCTTCTAATTTCTCCACTACTGGGACTCAGGTGTCTTCTCTAGGAAAGTAAATGGGCCGTAATCCACTACGCGGGCCCGGACGTGTCCACATGTCTAGTGTGGTTAGTGAAGACATCGCTTTAGGCATGTGACAATATGTCTTCGATGTTTTGGTTTCCTCACGAGGTTTTCATACACCGTTTTGAAAGCTGTGGTCATGAAATAAATTGCACAGACTAATGTACTTGTACAATCAATTAAAAACATTTATCTTAATAAACTATTTAAAGACATTTTAGAATTGTCAAAAATTCGATCAGTCAGAAAAGTGAAGCTAGTTAAACATAAGAACCTCCAGGGACAGTTAGACACTCTTATAGATCATGTTATGAGATACATAAGTTCTGGTTACATATATTTCTGGTCGCAGTATACAAGGTGTCGTTTTGAAGCTGCAAAATATTTCAGGAGGTAAATTTTATGTTAGTGATTCTCGACCCGAATCAATAATAAAATGAGCAGGAAATCGGTATGTGTGAACTACGTTTCTTAAAAAGCAGTCAGTCTGATACCTGCCTTATAACCACGCTTTCTTTCACACACACAAACACGGAAAAATAAAGGGCGTTTTCACACACACTAACTCGCAACGATAGTTTCATAAATAATGTACCATCCAATCATCATCCCGCACGCCACACCCTAGCCACGCCCCCGCGGCCATCGATCAATCAAATTAGTTTAGTATAATTAAAAAATAAAATAGCAAGTATTACTGATTATTGACCAGGTATCGTTTTTTCACATGATTATTTATGAGTTTTATTACAACCTCCTAAAATATTGTGCAGTTTTAAAAATGCACCTTGTATTTACTCTCTAGCAACACAGAGTTCAGACATTGCAGAAGGAGTCGAAAAACACGTAAAATCGTATCGGCTCTGCGACTAATTCCTCTTCAGTCGATTCGGATTGCCATTTCATTGGAGTATGAGAGTACAAGAACAAAGAGTGCACCTGTGTTTGCATAAGCATTTGTGCAATATAATATATCTGGCCTATTTGGCTAATCTCAGATAAGATTGGCCACCGTAATCAGAGTTCGGTCGAGAGGATTATGATTATGGCTTCTGTATTATTGACTTCCGAATGTAGGGTATTTGGAGGTCGATAAATTCATAACAAAATATGCAAATGTCACAAGCTATAATTGCTTTTTTTGAGGTGGTAAGTTATTAAATGTGTAACTCCTACCGTGTTGGTAGGAGCAAGAGCGAGAATCAGACTTTTACTAACTAAATTTGAAGGAACACAAGTGGGTTGTTTCTTCAGTTACCATTTCTGTTCCAGAGCCACTGTAACTCTTTTATATCAAAAATATCTTGCAGACAAATGATAGCTTGTCTGTAGGGTTTTTTTTTCGTTTGAAGGTAAAATTTTCCAGCCAAGCATGCTTGGTAGGTAACCAGGTTTTTTTTAGTTTATTTTCTCCAGGAAGAAGCTATTTGATTCTGATCACTTATTAGAAGTATGCGTAACAGAGGTAAAGTCTTACAAATCTTCACTGAAAAAACTCGTAAAGTCAAAAGTCCCGTAAACCTCCATTGAAAAAAGAGGATCCTCCGACCAGACGCATGTTGTCTGGTCCAGGCAACTGCCTAAAATTGGTTTCAGATTGTATATTCTGATCGTATGGAAAACTCTGATACAGCGATGCAATATAGTTTCTATGTGGTGACACAGATGTCACTACCACACTTCGGCATAAGTTGGGTTTTGACCCAGTTTCCCCAAGAGCCAAAGTTATCCCCTTACCGTACTTTATTATGTAATTCCACTCATCCCATTACACGATAATATCTAAAACTCATATGCATAATATTCAATAAGGCAAGGATTTCCTGTAGAAATAACCGTAAAAAGTAATGTACGTTTTCGTATTTTTTGTTGCTTTTTTCTCGCTTATATGGTGAAAGATACTAACAAGTTTGTAAAGCTTTTCTCGATTTATCTTTTAGCTTAACAAAGGCGTAATATACTGGGTAGGTAATCATCATGATAAAGGGTAATAATTCTTAGGTTTCTTTTGCTGTTTGTAATGCCTTGGTTACGCGTACCGAGTTAGGCGAGACAGTAAAAGGTTGCTCGGCCGAGACAGTGATGTAAGCGAGTTTTAGAGATAAGCGGTTGGCCGAGCACTCGGCGCTTTGTTTATACGTACCGAGTATTCGGTTGAGCACTGTCTCGCTCTTTACTTGGCACGTGTGATCAAAGTATAAGCGAGATACCAATGAGCAGAGCACATTACTCGCAAAACGGATGGCCTTTAGGGCCGAAAGGTTCTGGAGTGGTAACCGCGTACCGGAAGACACAGCGTTGGAAGGCCTTCTACAGTGAATCGATAACCTGGTTGTGGCGACACTTGGGGGAGGCCTGTGTCCAACAGTGGACGTCTTTTTTTACTGTCTCGCTCTTTTACACGGTACGTGTGATTAAGACATAAGTAGTTAAAGGGTTAAATACAATTTTCTTTTTTATTTCCGTCCCAATTTTCCCACTATAGGTATTACATTTCTCATTCTCCAACAGCAGTGATATCAACACTGTCGTTAAAGCTATCTTCTATACATACATAAATAAAATTAGAGTGTCTGTTTGTAATATTGAAATAACCGCTTTTTACTACATGCATATGAATTTAAATAAGATACTACCAAAATATCATTATTTACAATTTTTGTCTATCTGTCTGTCTGTTTGTTCCGGCTAATCTCTGAAATGGCTGGAATGATTTTGACGGGACTTTTTTTGGCAGGTAGCTGATATAATTAGGAGTATCTTAGGCTATTTTTATTTTGGAAAACATAAATTCAAAATCCTGTAGTCCACGCGAACGAAATCGCGGGCACAGCTAGTAATCAATAAAATTGTTAATCCACCCGCATTTAAAGTAACAATATCCTTTACGCCTAAACAATTAAACTATTGAAAACAAACTCCGAAAGTCATTACATTACATTATCGGGTCGAAATAAACAAGAAATATAAGAAGTTTGTTTCGAACTTTTAGTCAATAAATGTTTAAACGATCTTGCTTACTTGTTATCTTAAACTTAGTTTTGTTTCAAAGGACTTTGTGCTTTACTTTTGACCTCAGACTTGAGTCCCACGCAGATTTTCGTGTGGATAGAAATGGGTGTTAACTCGGTTTTTTTTTCCGATGGAAAGGTCAGGAAAAAAGTCGCAAAATTGTTTTAACATTTTGCCTTGCGGTCTTCTGATAATAATTTAGGTGTCTTCATGGTTAAAGTGAAAAGACCTTTAAACTAGTGCGCCTCACCATCAATGATTGTTGCGCTGGTTTATGTCACTAAAAAAATATTTCATGTAAACAACATTTTATTTTATATCTGTATTTACGTTCGCAATTATACGAGTATGTTAGATAGGGTGGACACCAATATAAAGATCTCTTTCAAAATTTCAAATACTTATTTTCGATATACTTTCTCGAAAATTCACTCTTATCCCTACTGCTTTCAGACACGCAATTTTCAGTGTTTTTTACAATAGTGTGAAAAAGGTCGCGAGCTAACCTCCACCTCAATTTATTGTATTTATCGGATCAGGCTGAGCACTAAGCGACCTCCAAGAGTCACCCCCGTTTATATATATCTTCGTAAGTGTATTGCAAAATGTACATGTGGAAATTTGTCAATGCTGCACTCGACCTCATACGAGTGTCAAACTTAAAAGACCTTATGAGGTCGCAACGACAAACTTTTTTCGTTTGTTTGTTCTATTCCTTTTTTTTATAAACTGGAAGGTGTATTTCTCTAGTATTTCCTTAGCCTTAGCTAGGAACTTCGTCAAACAACTTTTATCGCTCAAGGTGTTGGCGATAGATAGTGTCAGATTTATTCCACTGACTATGGTGGCCCACTGTAATGGCCCACACTAACCTGTGTTAAGACCGTCCATTGTACACTTATTTTATTAATGTTTGTCCTGGATTTTTTACCCGACTGCAAGAAGGGTTATGTTTTTATTTGTGTGGTGTACAATGACCTTGAAAAAACTTAATTTTCGTTTTGTACACACGTTTAAGCATGAAATTTATTTGGCCGAAAATTTTGGTTTTTAGATTTTTGTTATTAAAAAAACCTGTTTTTTATTTTTTTGCTGATTTACGTAAAAAGCGGCATTTTCCCAGGTCTTTAACCACCATTACCCAGTTAGGTACTTCATCTTCATCATCATTTCAGCCGAAAGACGTCCACTATTGGACATAGGCCTCCCCCAAGCGTTGCCATAACGACCGATCCTATGCGTCTTCTATCCACCACATTCCCAGGACTCTAACCAGGTCATCAGTCCACCTTGGGGAAAATAGGTACTTCACTATTTGTAATTTATTTTACACTGCTGCAAGCTCAAAAACAGTAAAGAAGTCAAGAAAATTGTGGACAGTAAATAATAGCTTAAAAAAAATTGAATTCCTGTGAAATCCACCTATTAACACCATGCTCACATGGTGGGTTACGGCCAATTCCGTCTCGTCCAAAGAAGACCTGAGCTCTTAATGCGATCCACCTAACGACCTAAACTGAACTGTTAAACGAAAGGAGCTACATAGGGTGTGACATTTTAACTCGTCATGGTAAGGCCCCTGACTTCCAGCAGTAGGATCATTTATAAGGCTGAGTATAATGTTTTCCTGTCTTATAAAAGGCTGAGTATAATGTTTTCCTGTCTTATAAATGGCTGAGTATAATGTATAACTGTCTTACAAGTTTATCTAACAAGGGCTTGACAGCGATCGCACTTGATGGTAAGCAGTGACGCGCTTCTAGGAGTTGTCAGCAACGGCAGGGGCCCAGCCGGGTCGAAGCCTACTGGTGCCAGGGTTATCCGAAAGGGCGCTAGAGCCCCGGTATGAAGGCTAGTGGTGAGGCGCACTAGTTTATTAAGATCCTACTCACTCTAACCTTCCTCCCTCAATGCTAAGGGTCGTGACCTCGACGAATAACTTTCTTATGGACCATATTTCGCCATGTTGTCCTATCTTCGGCGATGTGGATGGCGTCGCAGACTGTGGGCTTCAGTGTAGCATGGATTTCATCTGACCAACGTATCGAATTCCTGCTCCTGAGTCTTTTCCCATCTATTTTTCCTATAAGCAGCATCTTTTCCAGGTTATAACTTCTCTTTCTGGCAGCATGTCACTCTAACCTTTAAGACACCTAAATTATAATCGGACAGAAAGACCGCAGGCAAATTGTTCCAGTCTTTCGATTTACGCGGTATAATTTATTTTGTTTAATTCAAGCTAAAACATGTTTCTACCATTATTTCCATGGTTGGTATTGTTAAAGACATTATAGGACCCCAATATAGCATTGTTACGACTGGAGCTAAATTGCGGTCTGTGAGTTACGTATTGAGTTAGGATTTACCTTATCTTTAGGAATCTTGTTCTAACTGCTCACAAACAATAACGTTTATGTCTTTATTAATTGCTTTCTGTAATTTAGTTATATCTTTTATATGTAGGATAATCACCTAATAACTCTTTCCGTTTTTAATGGAGCAAGCGAGATTGCAGATTTTTACTGTCTAAATTCATCTGTGTTCTTTGACTCGCGTTTCAGGACTTTGGGTTGCCCTTTCGAATGTCAAACCATGGCCCCAATAGCTTCAACCTTGCTGGATGTCCAGCACAAGTGCGCATTCTAATGTTTTTGTAGTATTTGCAAAAAAATTTATAGAGTCGGTCTTTAAGAGAAGTTGAGATACTGAAATCTCAGCCCCATTTTACCCACACCACACTTTTTTCAATAATTGCACATTTATTGTCTGCTTGATATACAAAACTAAATCAATTTAACATCACAATATCCGCTACGATCAATTTGCGAACAACGAAATAATGCTGGCCACAAATCATTTTGGTACTTCATCAAATACGCGTGTTCCATATCCAAACTGACCGCGTTTAATTTTGTCATGTTCTTTCAAAACTCCACACATACGTTTAGTCAGTGGTAAAGTCTACTTGATCAAACCAATGGACCAATCGGACCACTAGTCTTTTGGTTAAGTGGTTAGTGACTCCTATGTCCTATGGTCGCTGCTACCAACAAAATGTATACAGCTCTATAGAGAGTTACCCACCTGGTGTCCATGTGGTTGCGCAACCAATTTGGTGGTGTGACCAGCTCGGACGTGTGGCGACTCTAATATCTGTATTGTGTCTAGTTTGGTTATGGCAATATTTCACCGGGACACCATGTTGGTGTAACTGGTCGCGCCGCCATGGTGTCCCGATCAAATATTGCCTTTATCGTTGTGCAATCTTTATATATATAATTCTTCTGTGAGTGTGTATGTCACTGAACTTCTCTCAAACGACTGGACCGATTTTGATGAAATTTTTTGTGTGTGTTCAAGGGGATCTGGGAATGGTTTAGATTCACAATTTTGTCCGCTGGACAATGTTTTTTTAATTAATTTTTAATTTATTAGACGACAGACAGACGGCGCTACCATCGCAGTGTCAAATTTTAATTAATATTCGAATTTTAATTTTAGTCTGTCCCGACAGTTAGCGCTGCGATCAAATTAAAAAAAAGTTTTGTTATCATTGTGTTATTGTAGACCAATTTTCAAATTAAAGACGTGTAGACAGGACAACGTCTGTCGGGTCCGCTAGTATTAATATAAATCGCATGATGGCGAGTGGTCACCATAATACAACCACTAAAACTTCATTCGAAAAACAAAAAATCCTATTATGATTTTCAAAATGTCAAATCAATTTTCGAATCCAAAAATAGAATATCTACAAATGGTCGTTCTATTTTTGAACACTCAACTAGAAATGAAATAATTGGTTATCAATCCATTTGTAAACAAAAGAAGATGGACTCTTGACTTCTTAACAATCCCTATTACAAATCAAATACACAAAGCTCTAAACAGAAATGTATCTGTATTTGAAAATTATTGTAAGTTATGGCAAATCTCATTATTGGTTGCTAATAAATTTAATAAGTCATTAAATGGTTTAAAATGAGATCAAAATTTAACAAAAATAAAAACGTGGTAAAAACGTAGTTAAAACCAACAAAGATTTCTTAAACCTACGGGATTTATTTTTATATATATGTGAAATGCGTGTTGATGATAAAGACATCAACTAAGGTCGACTGGCAGATAATGCCTAAGGCATTAAGTCCGCCTTTGTACAGTTTTTTGTCCATAAAGTTTTAAATAAATAAATAAAGACGTGAGAAATATTGGACTGCTATATTCGGAATCGTAGCTTTTTATTGCCTGTTTTCATGTCATTTGAGTCACTAACATAGTATATGAGTGTCATTGTTACCCGAAATAAAGACGATAATTATAATCAATTTTTTTTTATATTTATTTTGTCTCATAACGTTCATATTTAATACTATCAAGTATATCGCAATCTGTAACTGCAATCGCAATCAGGTCACTAGCTAAAGGTATCGAAACCCATTTTATTCAACCCAAGGCACTGAAAATCAAATGTCTACTTAAATTAGAATGTCAATCAGAATGTGGTCGTTTATCTAGATTTCCGATATCTTATTACTTCTCCTTTGGAAACGGAATACTTAAAGCTTTAACGGAAAGGTTTTTTAAATCGGTTGCTATGTTAGAACTGATGGGTGCTTTAACTTAAAGTAGGATCTTAACTTTGACCTGACTCTTGTCGCCACCCGCACCATTTGTCACTCAAGAGAATAAACCACATCGTTGCCACACACACACAAAGAGAACTCATTGAGAGTACAACTGAGGAGTGGATTTTTTTGCCGTAGTCTGTGTTTCGTGCTAGCTAAAATCAAAGGATCCTTAATTTAAGTGTGAAAAAGGTAACTTAAAAACCATTATTGTAGTATGTTCTATAAAAATTACTTGTAATTTTAACTCCTTAAAAAATATCCACGTATTGTAATGTTATTAATACTTACGTTTACTTTACTTATCAATAATCACATCTCTTTATAATATTTCTTTTATATTTAGTTTGTTTATTTTCATTGATCACTGTCATCTGTCATGTCACTACTATTTTCTTCTATGGTTTTGATTAGGTATCAACAAAGAGTATTTTTATAGTCTTAGGTTTAATTCTTTTACTCATAATATTATTTATTTTGTAAACATATAATTTGCTATCAAATTATATGTTCTCTTATCTGAAATAATTCTTTAAAATTAAATTGTAATTTATATCTTTCTTGTGAAACAGCAATGCTGGCTGAAACCTGTTTTCAAATTTAAATTATGAATTGACAGCCAGCATAGCCGTCAAAATTGATAAAAAACCATGTTTGTGAGTTTCTTAGTCAGTTTTCGGTCAGACTCTTAGTGCAGCTACATGTTCAGTTCCTGGTGTCAGTTTTTCTTGGTTCAGCTACATGTGACAGTTACTTGGCTCAGCTCCTGATGTCAGTTTTCCCTGATTGAGCTCCTTGGACCATGAAGACCTCCTCAGAGAAGGAACTGACGACCTCCTCTCTGCCTCTGCCGGCCCTCACGGCAGAGGGCTGTTCTACATTTGGACCTGGCCTCTGACGGCCTCCTCTACTGCTGCCGGCCCTTACGCTGGAGGGCTGTGACTACCCCTATCTGTTGCCTGCCTGCGGCTGCGTAGCCTTCGCCGTCCCTCGTACGGCTGAGGGCTACGCCTACTCCTGCTGCTGCATTCCGCCTCTGACGCCGAGCCCGACTGAACTGTTTTTATATCTTTATATCTTTTTATATTTCTATTGTTTTTATATGCTTTTATTTGCATTATAACCTCACAAGGATTCATATCTATATATATTATTTCTCCCTCCATACTTTCCTCCCTCACTCAACCTCTCACTACTCACCACACGTGCCTTGCCAGGGCTACTCCCTGGAGGCACTTACACTTACACTTACTCCCCATACGTGCCTTGCCAGGGTTACTCCCTGGAGGCACTTACTCACTACACTCCCTCTAGCACTCGCGTAACACTCTTTCTCTCCTCTTACTATACACTTACTCTTCTTACTCTCACTCTTCCTCTACACTCCTCACTCCCATACTCCTCCTTACCCTCTCATGTAACTGTTACACTCCTTTGTGTAACACATTACGTTACAGTATTTGTACTGGGTCTACGTGGTGGATTACGTCTCATTCCTTCTTCGCCTTCTAGAGAGGCCACAGCAGCGGACACATTACTGTATAGTGATATCAAATCTCAAAGAAATGTTCGATTATCTAATTTAAGAAGATATTGCTAGAAAGTTTTTAGTTCTGTGAAAAGATAAAAACCAAAAAAAAAAAAACGTATAAAACGACTTACTTTAATTTTAATGTACTAAATGATAATAACTGGAATAGTGCACACACATTTGGGGTAATTAAAAAAATAAGTTACGATCATAAGCATTGAAATTTTAATCGAATACACTTACGAAGTGTTTTTCCAAATAAATAATCATAATTTTAGGCAAATAATGTAGAAATTTACGCGTTACACTCTGTTGTACAGGAATTTACGCACGTACATATAAAGACTAGTAACGCAAAAAATATTTATCAAAAGAGCTATTTTGTTTTTAAACTAAAAATATGACCTACATATTTTAAAAATAACTGAAATCAATTCAGTTGCTGATTCTAAAAAACTGCTTTCAGGATGTACCTACGTTTATAATGTTATATGTTGTAAACCTCCAAGTAATTTTTAATAAATTTCTCGCAAATGGTTCCCAAATAATAATAAACGTCTAAGAGTATGGCTGTTACCAATAACAGCTGGAGATTAGTACACGTAATTTCGTCACCAGTCGTGTTTGTTTCCGGCGAATAATTGGCTACAAATTTTCTGGCAAGGATGTGATAAAAGGGGATACGGGGATTACCTACGTCAACCAAATACAGATACATACAAACGTATACATATATACTCTCGCTTTATTCCCAAATGACCTAAATCACGGATGAGGTTAGTTAACCTTTCAATCGTGGAAATTACAGACACGCTTCGCTTGTGGTTTAAAGAATTGGGTTACCTTAGGGACTGATTTTGTTAGACCAGTTTTCCGGAAAGATTTTTAAGAGATTTTCCATATAAACTTACAAAATAAAAGCCCTAAAGAACTAAGAAACAATCCATCTTTCCATATTTCGAACATTATTGTCAAATCTCACTGTAATGGTTTGATCACACGTACCGAGTAAAAGGGTGAGACAGCAAAATGTTGCACGGCCGGGACAGTGATGTAAGCGAGCTGTAGAGATAAGCGCTCGACCGAGCACTCGGCGCCTTTTTGATTTGTACCTACCGAGTATTCGGCCGAAAGCATTGTCTCGCCCGTTTACTCGGTACGTGTGATCAAGGCCAATGATTAGTCCAATTGGCTGGGTATTTTTTATTTGTATTCAATTTACATGTGAGCGACAGTACTGTTTGAATTTGGATGCTCAGGCGGATTCAATGGCGCCCTGAAAAATTTTTTATTGGACTGGTGAACACCATGGCACAAAATAGATAGATACAAAAGTAAATCTCATGAATGTGAAGAAAGAAAGAAAAAAAAAATTTATTTGGTATACACACTCGTAAATACACACAATGTAGTAACAACATGTAGACACTAATAAATTATTATTTATAGAAAAAGAGACAACTAACAATGTGTGTTTCTGCTATTTTTGTGTGTACATAAATTGTAAAATAAATAAATAAATAAATAAATAAATAAATGTGTGTCTCACGGCGGCGCCAAATAGGTCCAGTTCAGCAATAATGCCAGACAACTACATGGTAGTTGCCAGACGCTGGTTTGTACTTCAAAAAATGTAAAAATGTAAATGTAAAATGAACTTTATTTTATATACCTACGCTAGGCGATCGCGCTAGGATCAGCACGTTGCACAGAACTGTACGAATACGACGGGGCGATTGAGCCGAGATATCGTGTGTGAGTAAGCGGTGTCTATGTGTACGTTGCTCGAGCGCGCTTTGTATGTAAATTGTCTTCTGTACCTTTCTATTTTGTGACCATGGCCTTTTGACTATCAGCTTCCACAAGCAGAAAATTGGAGACCGGCCGGCGATGACCATGGCTTCCTGAACTTAAAAAGTCTTATATGTATTATTCGTATCACTGGCAAAGAGAGTGTTACTTTTTTATTGTTGATAAGTTCGCGCTTGACAACTATCTGACACGATGGAGCGCGTTTACCTAGAAGTAACCTATGAATCACTCTTGACTAGATAAACCAAGTAATAAAAATTTAAAAGGAAGCAACAAATTTAAAAAAAAGTTTATTAAGTTTCTATTCACTCTAGCCTTGAAGACACCCAAATTATAATCAGACGGGAAGACCGATAATATTATAAATAAAAGGCTGAACGGATAAACTTTATTCAAGCAGGCGAAGCCGCTGGCAGATGTCAGTACCAAAAAAAAATTAATACTTAATGACTAAATTCACTGATTTTTTTTTATTGATAGTACTTTATATTGATAGGTTCGAGCTTGAACGCTATCTCACCTGATGGAAATCGGCAATGCGGTTGACGATGGAGCGTGCTTACCCAGAAGTAATACTCTTGACTTAAAGATGAGTTAAATAAAGATATAATCCAAAAAGTGTGAATTTATTATGCAGGCAATGTAGGTTGAACCCTTGAGCTCAAAAGCAATTATTCCAAGCACCATCCTGAACAGGTAGGTAAAGCCGGTTCCGTATGTATATTCAACCAATGTGTAAATGCACTAACGTGGTTCCATAATAGCTGTGTAAGGGGTGCTTGTGGCTTCTAAGCAGTATTGGAGCACCTGGTCTCAATACTACGGTCAATATAGATAGGTACAGTACGTGGAGTACTCTAAGATACTGGCGACATTGGAAGGTAAAGCATCGTCAATGTGGTAAGAGTGATCTAAAATGTTCTTTGCATAGCATAATCAGCCTTTTAATGTTCCCACTGCTGGGACTCAGGCCTCCTCTCTAGGAGAGGGAACAGGCCTTAATCCATCACGCGATCCCAGTGCGGGTTGGTGAATGTCACATGTCTTCAATTTTTTTATTCTAGGACATGTTGGTTTCCTCACGATGTTTTGAGAGTGGTGGTGATGAAATAAATTACACAAAGTAATGCGCCCGGCTGGGTTTGAACCCGCGACCTACAACTCATAAGTCGGGGCCGTTACTACTTGGCCACCACTGCTCAATCCAAAAATGTTCATTGTTGACTAAAAAAGTTACTTTGTAGTATAGCAACTGCTCTAAAATTAGTTCTAGTTACTTAGAGTGCACTCCGGAACTGTGGATGTATAATAAATATTTACATGCTAAGGATTTTGTTTTTTTAAACTATATTTTTATTTTTCACTAAAAAAAAAACGGATTATTGTATTGTCATCAGTCTTTGATGGTTGTGCAAAGTTGGTCAAAATCGAGCTCAAAGGCGTTGGTTACAAACATATGTACAGATGAAGCTAATATAAGCGTGTTAATAAAGTTGTATAAATGGCGACAGGTCACGGGAACAACTTGTGACCCACGGATGCCCCTCAAGTTGAAGGGTAAAATCTACAAGTCCGTGATAAGGCCTGTCATACTGTATGGATCAGAATTTTGGGCTGTGAAAAAGACGGATGAAAAAAGATTGCATGTAGCGGAGATGAGAATGTTAAGATGGATGTGTGGTGTGACAAGAATGGATAAAGTGAGAAATGAATATATTAGGGGAAGTTTGAAAGTGGCGCCAGTGACTGAAAGTTTGAAAGGAAATCATTTGTCTTGGTATGGTCATGTAAAGAGGAGAGATGAAAAACATGTTGCTAAAAAAGTTATGAATTTACATGTGGATGGATGGAGAGGGAGAGGGAAACCAAAGAAAAGATGGATGGATTGTATGAGAAGTGATATGAAAGAAAAGGGAGTTAGTGATAGCGTGACGAGTGACAGGACAGAATGGAAGAAAAAAACGTGTTGCGCCGACCCTAAATAAGATGGGGCAAGGGCAGGAAGAAGAAGACAATTCAACAATAAACCTTTCGAAAAATTTAGATACAGTAAAATGTTACTAAAACATTAAATCGTTAGTTAATTAAACTATTTCTCTCGCCAAAAAGAAAATGACTGCACATAATTTTAAACATAGTCAGCTAAATTACTTTAATAGCTCGAACTTTCATAAATCTTGCAATAAGCAAGCGGCGCGACTATGCAAAAAACGTTAAGTACGAAATTTAACTCTCACTTAGTTATGAGGCACTTTCACGGATATATTACCAGGAGACAAGGTTTTACTGTGCGCTGAACGAGAAACGAGAAAAGCGTACAGATTCGAGCACATTCTGATGCAGTTTCACTAGAATACGACGCTCATCTCTACTCGCTAGTGAGGACTAGCAAGCAGAAATGAGCGAAAAATGACTTATTTTGCTGTCTCGCCTTGCCTTAGCCTCTGGGATTGCTCATTTATTTTTAAATTCATTTTGAAATTAAAGCGACATCTGCTTTGAAAAAATACCTTCAATTTACGTTCTCATAGATAGCATTGTTAGAGTGCTTGATGGCGTTTTGTACATTGAACACATTAGAGTCACATCAACAATGGTGTTAACTGGCAATTTTATCGATTTTTTATTTTAAACAAACTGAAAAAAAAATCTGTTTTATTACATTAGTATCTTCCCCTCCTTGCGTCGTATTCCTCAATGCCGAGGGTCATAACCTCCCTGTTTCATTACTTTAACCTTACTGTAACATTAGTATCTATAGTTGTAATATTATAAATAGGGAAAAATTGCTTTTTGTTTAAGGAAGTAATCTCTGAAAGTACGATTGCTAAAAATTTTTCACCGTTACAAAGCTGCTTTATTCCTGAGTGACGTAGGTACATACATTTTATGTATGCGGCCGAAGCTGTGGGCAAAAGCAAAAACTAAGTACATGATAAAGGATCTTAGTTTTACTCGTAAAAGTAGTGTTTTGCTAAGACTAAAGAATAAAGGGCGAGTTCTGCTTTAGGACCTGACACCATGGCGGTAACTGTGCTATTCTTTTTCTTATTAAGCTTTTAATCTCATCTGTTGTTCCAGATTCATAGATCTTTGATGGTCGTTAGTAATAGTAGTGTATGTGATTAGTAGATAAAGAAGTGTCACGGGCGGCATGTTGAATTCCGAACGAAACGAAGGTTGCTGAGTTTAATTTATATAAAATTAACTCCCTCGCAATGCTCGGGAGTTAATAAAGAAACCTGAGTGAAGTGAGGAATTCAAGCCGCCCAAGACAAAGACAGCTTTATCCCCGTGTTTTATACTATACTTTTTACACCATCTGTGAGATAATTAAAAGACATTTTGGTCGAAAAAATAATATATTAGAGAAATATAAATATTATATTTACAAGTTCATCAAACAAACAAAATTCACTACTCCAGGATTCTACAGGGTGGCCAGAACATTGACGTCCAAAAATAAAATTTAGGTCCCTCGTATCGTGGGGTATCCGAATCACCCCCATGTATGTTCCGCGACTTTTCATAGTTTTCGAGTTATGATTTTTTTTCTGATTTTTTGAGAATGATCGACCAGACCAATCTAAATTTTTTTTAAAAAAAAAGTACATGATTTTGTCGAGATTTTTTTTTTGCAACTGAATCTTCATGAGTAGTACTTTTATGCATAAAATAATCAGCTTCGTAACTGTGATGAAAGTTATGAAAAAATTGGTCTAAAGTGAAAAATTTACGTTCGTGAAATTATGACTTAGCTTTTCAACTTTAAATAAAAAATTAAAACAGGAGACTGCATGGTTCCTAAGTAGGCTTCAAGAATGCGCCAGACTTTCAGCTTTCAGAATCATAAAAAAAATTGCACTTAATGGGGCTACTTTGGCTCAAATCGGCCTTCAAAAACTGTGAGGTAGAAAATTCTTAAAATTAGCCATCTGACGAATACTTTTTCTACCTCACAGTTTTTGAAGGCCGATTTGAGCCAAAGTAGCCCCATTAAGTGCAATTTTTTTTTATGATTCTGAAAGCTGAAAGTCTGGCGCATTCTTGAAGCCTACTTAGGAACCATGCAGTCTCCTGTTTTAATTTTTTATTTAAAGTTGAAAAGCTAAGTCATAATTTCACGAACGTAAATTTTTCACTTTAGACCAATTTTTTCATAACTTTCATCACAGTTACGAAGCTGATTATTTTATGCATAAAAGTACTACTCATGAAGATTCAGTTGCAAAAAAAAAATCTCGACAAAATCATGTACTTTTTTTAAAAAAAAAATTTAGATTGGTCTGGTCGATCATTCTCAAAAAATCAGAAAAAAAATCATAACTCGAAAACTATGAAAAGTCGCGGAACATACATGGGGGTGATTCGGATACCCCACGATACGAGGGACCTAAATTTTATTTTTGGACGTCAATGTTCTGGCCACCCTGTATAGTTTCAATTTTCTTTATCGCTCCCGTCAGTAAGCACGATTTATTCTATTTTCTTTTTTCGTTTGTGGCCAGTTTGAATTTCGAGTCAACTTGTTCGATGCACGTACATTTTAGTTCACAATGTTGACGATTTTTGATGTTCCAAATTCAAATCTCATTATTCCCTAGGGATCGGCCATACTGCATTATACCATAGGGAACCAGGATTCCGTTTATGGCGCATATATTTTATTTCACACCCGCAAAGAAATAAAAACCTATAGGGTACTTTCCGTTGACGTCGAATCCTGAAATGTGGTAAACAGCAATGTCTCACAGTGCAAGTAAAGGAAAAAAATCTCAAAACTGTTGTAGTTACATCGCAAAAAAAATTCGAGACTCAATTCAAGAATTGAACTATTTAGGCACAGGTAAGTTTCCTCAGAAGCCTCGGTGCACGTGTCCAACTCGCACTTGACCAATTCGTACCTTAACAATGATAATTGGCAGTCCAATCATCCCGCGGTTGATCAAGTCTGATTCAATATTCACGCTTATTACCCCGTGTGTTCGTTAGTGGGTAAATAGAATTTCAATTTACAGTTAGGTAAACATTCAACTTGAAGTGGGATTAATACACACCCTTACGGTCTCTTTATGACTTAGATTTTAGTGGCGAGTGGCGCGGCGAGCGGGGCGGCTTCGGTAAACGGGCGCGCGGAGCTATAAGCGGAATCTCGTGGCGTACTTCAAACATTTTCATACTTTTGACCTTACCGCTCACCGCCTCCTTAGATATCGCTCAAAGTGGCAAGTTCGTTTACGAGCCGTTGTACATCCCAATTAGAAAATGTATGTTACAAACAACATATTCACTAGAGACAACAAACTCTTAGCTGAAATATGGCGTCAAAAAATTCCTCGGTATTGGCAGCTACGATTGGAAGTGTGCCCAAAAGACTGGCTAAGCATTACCACATCATCATCAGCCTTGTTTGATGTTCCCACTGCCGGGACTCAGGACTTCTCTATAGGAGAGGAAATGGGCCGTAATCCAACACGCGGGCCCAGTGCGGGTTGGTGAATGTCACATCTCTTCGAATATTTGGTTCTAGGACATGCTGGTTTCCTCACGATATTTTCCATTACCGTTTTGAGAGCAGTGGGGATGAAATAAATTACACAAAGTAATGCGTCTAGCTGAGTTTGAATCCGCGACCTACAACTCGTAAGTTGGACCCATTACCACTCAGTCTCCACTGCTCTTGCATTACCACACAACATGGCAATGCCGCCGACATTTTCGACCAGTCCTTGGGTCTGGTGGTATGTTTAGTATGTTACATGTAGTAGTTGTAATGCACAATCTCAAAGTAAATAATGCTATAAAACATTGCGTCTAGTTACTAAGTGACAAGTAAAAAGGGAAGAAAGAATTTCTTTTGCAGGCTAACTTTCAACTCAAAGGCAATATTTTAGGATGTCGATAAAGGTACTCATGAATATGAACCAGTTTCACAACTGAAACAAACTTGAAATCACCAAGAATTGTGTCTTATATTTATTTGGTGATGACTGGCTATTGGTTAGTGGCCCTGACTGCTATGTCGGAGGTCGTGGGTTCGATTCCCACCCAGAACAAATATTTATGTGATGAGCATGATCATTTGTTCTGTGTCTGGGTGTTATTTATCTATAATATGTATGTATTTAGAAATATATAAGTATGTTTATCAGTTGTCTAGTACCCATAACACAAGCGTTGCTTAACTTGGGACTAGACGGCCTTGTGTGGTAGTTGTGGAATATTATTATTGTATTATTTATTGATATATTTATTTCTATTGTTATAATTTGGAGTTGATTCATTTTCTAATATTTTGCAAATGAATTAAAACCACACATGTTTTCCAATAGAAAAGAATAAAACTTTAAACAAACTTAGATCTATAGGCACAATGACGGTCTTATCTAACAGCGATATCTTACTAGATGGACTGTATGAACCTGAAAATAAAAAGAGAGTGGGATGTCCAGCAAATTAATGAAGTATCCAAAGTTTCCAATGTTAGAGATCATACGTAATAAATAAATTATAATTATTTTCTCCTTCTATTTGGACAATGGATAATCACAATCACATAAAACTTCACGCTAATATTAGTATGGCAAAAGTTTGTAAGTGGATGTGTTTATAATTGTTATAGGATGAATGAATGATGATATAAAGTATAAATTGTCTTTTATGTACCTACTATTTAAGATTTAATTAAGTATTAAATTTCTGTCTTTTTTTTGTTTTTTGTTTAACTTAGCTTAAATATTCGCTTGCTGCGACATGCTAAACTCTGTCATAATAGCATACTAGCCGCGGATGGGTCCTGGTGACCTGTAATACAGGTTGTTGTACATACCTACATCAGGCACCAGTCCCTCACAAAGTTAGCTCTAAGATATAAGCAATGTTAATAGCTAGCATAAGATAACTACTGTGTGAAGGGAAAATAAATAAATAAATTATTATTATTATACTTATTATTGAACATCTGAACGAACAAAGAAATAATAGGTATCCCTATTCTTCCTATCCCCCCATCCCTAACCTAACATTATTACGTAGACCAAACTTTGTCATTGAACATAAATTAGGTATTATAAATGCAAGAGGTTCACAGCTCATATAATATTTGTAGTTTACACGGCTTAATTTTTACAGCAAGTCTAGCAAATACTCCTATTGAATGTTAGTAAAAAATCGATTACTTTTTTCTTTTAGGTGCGGTCACGTGGTACACCACGTGGGAGTTCAAAGAACGAGGAAAACATTCCCGAAACGTGCTGAAGTGCCCACGTGAAAGATTTTAAGCAAAAGGCTCTTGAAAATTAATCCCTTGTGGACTGTGCGTGCCTTTATAGATGCTTATTTTTATGCAGTCCTAGTAACATACGAGTATTAAATTTTATTTAGCCTTTAAATTTTTAGGATTTCACACTTAAGTCGACAAAAATGTAACCCTTAGGGGGTCTGCCTCGGACAGTCAGCAATAGGTAGCTCGCTGTCCGACCGTCCGGTAACTGTCCGGACCAAGCCCAAGTCGTCGACGGCGCGCACTGTTCCCGCGCGCCTCAAAGAGTTGTCAGCAACAGCAGGGACACAGCCAGGTCGAAGCCTACTGGGGCCAGGGTTATCCGAAAGGGCGCTCGAGCCCCGGTATGAAGGCTAGAAGGAACGGGGTTGTGTCTTTTAGTCAGTAAGAGTCTAACACTATCTCCCGCTCCGCCCAAGGGCGGGGGATGATTGACATCCCCCGCCCTTGGGCGGAGCGGGAGATGCATGATTTTTCCCACCATAAAAAAGGGGGTCTGCCTCGCATGTAGAAAATTTTCCACGTATTACAATAAAAACTTCTAAAAAATGGCCATTTGCGGAAATTACGCGTGCGGAGCAATTCCGCATGCGTGTTCCAAAAACTCCCATATATGATTACTTTGTTGTCCGTCTGACCGTCTGTCAAGATCCTTTTTCTCAGGAATGCGTGGAGGTATGAAACTGAAATTAATTTCAATTGCTCAGGTTTGCTATCCAAAGCTGCAGAGAAAAATCCAACTTCTAAATCAGTCAGCAGTTTATGCTCCGTATATGCACTCGCTAAATACCTATAGAGTGCTTTCTGTTGACCTAGAATTCTGAAATTTGACATGAATAAGAGATAATATCTGAAAACTATAGGTAAAGTAGTTATGTCACAAAAAAAAAATACATTTTTATGATCCGAAAAAGTCTTCGAGATACGATTCGGCAATTGAACTCTTTGATGTCTTAATATAATAATAATTTATTTGTTTTATTATTATTAATTTGTTATTTTAGCTAAAATTATGATGATGATGAAGTTTTTATTTAGGTAAACACGTGTTCGTAGCTTATGTCATGTCAGCTACTCTCACACTTTACGTTATAAAATAATATTTTATTGTTAATTATGTAAACATGTTTGTTGTTAATTGTGTTTATGTAATTATGTTGTAGGGAGAGGGAGGCCTTCACCCAACAGTGGGACATAATGGACTAACTAACTAACTAATTATGTAAACGTAACAACTGTTGTTAAGGCCCAAGCGCCCGAGACGTGCCTTAACCTTTCAATCGTGGAAATTACAGACAAAATAGAAAGATAATAGGTGCGCGAACGCCGGCGTTCGCGGTTTAATGAATTAAAACAGTGTTTTTCTGAAGCCTACTCCTCGGTAACGGCCAGGTTAATAAATTTGAAAAATATATACAAGGTGTAAGGGACAGCCCTCCACAAACTTTAAGGGCTTGCTCAGTAGACGAAACTGAACAAACTACCATAAAAAAAATTTCAGGAAATGAAAAAAAAATCCGCCTCACCATACAAAATTATTGACTTGATTGGACAGTTTGTATGGAAAGGCTGAAAATTTTTTTTTTGTTTCCAGAAAAAAAAAATTATGACGTGTTGTTCAGTTTCGTTTAGTGAGCACGCCCTTAAAGTTTGTGGAGTGTTGTCCCTTACACGATTTATATTTATTATAAATTCATGACTAACATTTTCAAAGATTGATTTTTTCGTGCGATTAATACTTTTGTCTAAAAATATATATTACATTCAACAATTCACATTCGCAACTTTTCCCTACTCCTTCGAAACGGCCTGAATCTTTAGAAACATTTTTACACATAAAAATGGCGGTTAAATATTCTTCAAAGTGAACACAGCATATTTAAAACAATCAATATTTCGCAAAAAAAAATGCATTTATAAGTCAGCGGGGCTCTGAAATGCACAGATAGTCATATTGTCGCCTAGGTGAGTACGAGAGTTATGACCATTTAATTTCGGCTAGATGTTCAAGGGACTATAAGCCTTAATAGTGATCATTATTTCTGGGAAGATTACGAGAAACTACCACTGCTAAGCCGAGCATATATTTCGAGACTCGGTTTTTTTCCCAGAAATAATGGCATTATACTTATAGCAACACTTTAAATAATCTATGACTTTAATTTGTACAATTTTTAAAGAGAAATAATAATTCTACACTAATATAATAAAGAAGTAAATTTTGTTTTTTTTTTTTTTGTTTGTTTGTAGGAGGTAATCTCTGGAAGTACTAGTTCGATTGCTAAAATTTTTTCACCGATAGAAAGATGTTTTATTCCTGAGGGCCTGATATAGGCTATATTTAATGTACGCGGGCGAAGCTGCGGGCAAAAGCTAATTTCAAATATTATTCCACAGTACAGTTCAACTTAAACCAATACAGTTCAACTTAAATCTGTTACATCGATTGACCGCATGTTGTGGCATCGTTTCCCTCACTGTACAAATTATATTTGCATGGCCTACAGATATCTAGTTGTCCTAGGTCGGGCTGCTTTGTGTATGTGAGTTTACGTGTTTGTGTACACACGTGTGATACAGGAGTTATTTCTAGTGAGGAGCAATGCTTAAGAGGGCTGCACGGTTTTTTCAAAAATATTTATTTTATACTTCATGCACAAAAGAGTACAAAGGCGGACTTAATGCCTTAAGGCAAAATATCACTTCTCTTCTGAAACGTAATGGGTAACTAAAGGAACACAGATAAATTTTAGTCGGGAAAAGTGTAGTACTCTGCATTTTGATACAAGTGAAAAAAGTTTGTCATGGCGACCGAGGCGGAATTTGCACGAGCCGAGAGCTGCAGTAACAAATTTGCACGTGTATCAAACAACTTTTTTTGATACACTTATAAAGAAATTAATAAACGAGGGTTGACCAGCGACCCGTGGGGGTCGACGAGCGCCCAGTCTGATACGATGGAAATAAAATTGTGGCGAAGAGAGCACGTGCACCTTTTCTGCACTAGTGCGGAAAACAGTTTATTGCGTGCCTAAAAGCGGCGGAATCGCTTTTGTTCCAGGTTTTCGAGTGAGTGTATTGAAAAAAAAAATGCCTCTGCACAAGTAGGTAAAAAAAAATTAAATAACATTAAGTTCGATGCTTGAGGCAGAATAGCTTAGAAGAGTTATAGAGGCTTTGAAACAAAAAGAGCCACTAAAGAAATACAGGTGAAATCTGACACTATTTTTCAAGAAAAAATGTAGGTAGGAACACATCAAAGGAAAGACGTGACTCAGCTAATCTACCAAGCAACAACCGACAAACAGAATTTCCTTTATTAGTCTTACACATAAATATTTGTTTCACTTGCTACATTTTTAGGGTTCCGTCTCTAAGTTGGCAATAACGGGACCCTTATTGGAGCTTTGTTTTCCGTCTGTATAAACTCCTTTTCTTAGAAACACGTGAAGGTATAAAGCTGCAATTAATATATTACTATCAAATTCTTAGGACTTCTACCCCAAGCAACAATTACATAATAAACCAAACTTCTAAAAAATCTATCTTCTTCCTTCGCTCTTAAAATAGGAAAAATTCAGAAAACTGAAAATCAGCAGGAAAAATCTTGAAGAATCCATCATAAATTGGTAAGTCAAAATCAAAAATATTTTTTTCAAATAAACCATTTACAGGCACTTTTGAACTGTCAAAATTTCGATCAATAAAAATAGCAAAGCTAAGTTTGTACGGAACCCCGAGTGCGTGAATCCAACTCGCATTTGACCAGTTTTTTATGTATGTTATCGTTAAATTTTATGTTCATGTTGTATCTACACAAAAAATATCGCTATTCCGTCAGTTTACTACGAATTCTTGTTAATATTTATTTCAGTAATGGTACCTAGTTACTTTGTTCGACCTTGATCTTGAATGTCGTCAAAACGGGGTTCATAACGTAATGTTCATTTTCATATTCATTAGGGAATAAAAATCCGACGTGTGGCCGTTGCTCGGCTTTTATATTTATACAAATATTTAGGAGAGAAACGTTTTTGGGAGTTGGAACAAAATGTTTTCTTTCGTGTTTAACGCTGGTTTTTAGATTTTATTTTGGTACTTACTAGCTGCTGCAAACGGTTTTGCCCGTACGAAAGTAGATAATTATTCCACTGAAAATTCTCCCGGGATAAAAAGTATCCTAAGTGCACTTATTCTTTTACCTTATATATTTTGTACATGTATCTATTTTAGTAATAAGTACAAGTATCTATAACATTTTTTTATTACTTTAAATTTGCACTAAGTGCAACCCCAATTTGTGTTCAGGCGATTTCTATACTTGCCAGGTTGCCTGGAAGAAATCGCCGAGTGCGATAAAGCCAAATTGTATGTTTTATTTTATTACTATAAAGTTTCCTTTTTAAAATTATTGTGATATTAGTGTACAATAAAGTGTATATAAATAAAAAAAATAAGTGCATTTCAGGGCATGATCGTCGACCATATCCCATATTTTTTCCTACCTCGGTAAATCGGCTATCCAACACTAATTTCTAACACATCGTGTCTGATCGACTGCCTATTTTACCGCCAAAACCCAGCATAGATTGTGTCTGCTGTGTAGTGCGTCAAATTTCATTAAAAACCGTTCAGCTATTCGAGCGTAAAGATTAATAAACATACACAGACACACACTGACAAACTATAGCCTTTATAATATTAATGTAAATTGTGATTATAGTTAAAACTATAGGCACCTGTAATATAACTATTGAACTTTATATATATATAACTTACACATTTGTAGATACATACAATATGACATAATTAAAGTTTAATTAAGCTAATTCCTCTGATCTCGTTATCACCAACTTGTTCAACTTCTTGATTGTCTAAATTCTAACAGTTAATGACGACATATCAAGTTTGATCGTTAGCATTCAAATTTCCGCTCTAATAACTACAGATATTATTAATGGTTGTAATATGCATACGGTAGGTAATAAAGTGCAAACAGAACCCAGTAAATCAAAGGACACAGTGGATAATGCGATGGAATTCTGATCTGCTTGGGCTAAGCACCGCTGTGTCCTCGTGGATTCGAACAAGGCCTCAAGTCTGCTATTACAATAGTGTCAGAATGGTCTATCATTGGTGTCATAATTGTCGATTTTGACAAGTTCGGTAATCTACTAATATAATGGCGTCATTATGACTTTCCAATGGTCAACCACTGACACTCCATTCAAAGAAGTGACATAAAATGGTAATCTCGTACATATTGACAAATGAATATTTGAAGTTTGCGGTATTCTACTAAAACTTTGACAGTTTATTTGATCAGTGTTTTACCATTAGAACGTTATTGTGCAGTAATTGGTTTTAATATACTCGAAATTATCATTCTACCACAATTCTATTACAAGACCATTGACCGATCAGTGATCGGTCACTATGAATAGCAGATTACAAACTTTTAGCAAAATGACAATTGGATCGTGTTGGAATGACGAATTTATGAAAATAGCAGACTTGGGGCCCTGTGGTAGTGATAGTCTATGGCTCTAGTACGGGCCATGGTCCATACGGTAGGTGATAAAGTGCGGGATGCCAGCTGAAAATCAGCGTTGGGTGTTTGACGCCCAGCAATAGCTGAGTTGGTGACCCTTTCGGTTCAGGCACAGTAGGTACTGCAACTGTATTGTATGTCTGTACTTTTTTTTATTATTATTTTATGTTGTTGTGTATTGTGTTGCTTGCGCCGAATAAATGCTATTCTATTCTTCTATTCTTTCTATTCTAAGTGCAAACAGAACCCAATGGTATGATAAAGGACACGGTGGAGTATTTGGTGGAAGTTTATCCCGCTTGAATGGAGCACCACTGGGTCCTTGTGCTCGAGACGACAGCACCTAGTATTCCACAAGAACCTCAAAGAGGTATCAGTAAAACTGTAACGGCTCAGGAACCGATGTCTGATCAGCAATGTAAGTCTGCTCAGGCTGCAGGAACAACTGAAAGCGTAACTGTGGCCCTAGTATGCAAAGCACAATTGAAGGACACAGGTGGGTTTTAGTAAGTAAAAGTCTGAGGCGCCCTCTTGTTTCACCTTAAAGCAAGAGATGTCATAAAATTTGATGATAAACGACCTAAAAAAAAATTGTAAGTCAGTTTTGTGACTAAGGAATAAAAGACCAATGGGAGTGTATAGCAAAAGCAATAACTTCATATATTTTTAGTATAAGGAAATATTTAATCGTATGTCAACCTAATAAGGAAATAAGCACTGAATTGAAATGAAAATCTAACAGAGAAATAAGATAACGAACTATGGTCGAATGTGACACCTTTTTTTGATGTCAGATTATAACTTCTCCCACTTGCTATGCACGCAAAAGGGGATGTCAGACTTTTAGTGACTAAATCTTGCCTTCGTACATTCGTTTGTGTTCCAGGAACCGCATTAAAAAACACGAACTTGTGAGTACTGTGATATCGAAAGCGATTGTAAGAAAGTAGCTCCTATTGACTTACGGCCAATTATACTTTTTAAAGATTATGCAAATCCGAAATTATGTGAACGCAACTCTCGCACTCGCCTAGGCGGCAGTACGCAAATCGTTGCATGTATTTGCGGCCAGCAGCGCCCGGAAAGCGCTTTAAATCCATTTACTCTGCGAGATATTGATTGATTTACATGTGCAATGTTCACTTTGAAGAATATTTTACCACCAATTTTTATGTGTAAAAATGTTTCTAAAGGTCCAAGTCGTTTCGAAGGAGTAGGGAAAAGTTGCAAAAAGTTGCAAAATTGCTAAATATTTTTTTTAACATAAGTATTAATTGCACGAAAAAATCAAATGTTGATATTATTGTTTATGAATCTATAATAAACATATATTTTTTTCAAACCTATTGACCTAGCCGTTACGGAGGAGTAGGCCTCAGAAAATCACTGTTTTATGGCACTTTTCGGGCGCTTGGCCCTTAAGCGCGCCGTTGACGCGTGTTTGTATCGATATAGACGCAAGTCAGGCGCAGCCTGTAGACCTTAAATAGGCTAAAAGCGTGACGTCGACACACGTACAATTCTAAAACACGCGTCAATGGCGCGTTTAAAAAACATGGTGTATACAGGCCCTTAATGGTTAGTGCAGAAAAAAAAAATCTCCTTCAATAGCATTTTCCTAACTAGCTTGGGGTCGGTTTCCAGTCTAACAGAATACACCTGAATAACCGAGTTTTACATTCTTACATGTAACAACTGCCTATTAGAGCTCCACAATTACTGGAAAATAAATGTATCACGTTGCTTCGAATAGAGTGATGGTCTAACTTTCTGGTACTTGATTACCCGTAATGACTGTCAAAGATCTACAAGGACCAACGACTTTACGGGCTTTTCGAGGCACGGGGTGTTAGTAATCTCTTAGGTAAACTTAAGAAAGTACATCATGAGTTGATATCCTCATAAAAAGAAAATAATACTTACTCAAGAAATTAATTAATTTCTCACATCTTCCATCTAGACAAACATTCTCATTACCTAGCAGTATTTCTCAAGATTAGACACTAAGAAGGATGAGGACATCCCTTCGTACTTTGTCTGGAAATGGTCTAGTCTATAAATTGTTCGAAAGTAGTTCGCACATCGGAGTTTAGGATAATTGATCTTGCTATTTCTTAAGATGCTAAAAATAGAGAGGAATCTGGCTTTATTTTTAGAGATGGATCAAAGACTTTTCTTCATTAACTAAGATATACTCGAACCAAACATTATTTTATTGAATGCTGTGATACGTGTATCGCGGGTTGGGTTCCCGCACTGAACAAATATTTGTATGGTCTACGGATAATTGTTCCGGGTCTGAGTATCATGAGACACAGTTTTGGTATAACCTCAAAAACTACAAAAGATTATAGATATAAAGATTCATGAGCAGCTTTAAAAAAACAGATAGAGAGGCAGACACACGCGATCAATTTGACATTGGTGTTTATTTTTTACAATTTGACATTGTTGATTATTTTTATTTTACAATTTGTCATTTTTTTTAAATAATTTATTTTGCTAAGTACTACATTTTGTAAACTATATAGGGTGACTGGTAATTAGTGACCGATTGTTATACACGGTATTGTACTTATGATTACAAACAACTTTCCCAAAGAAACTTTTTTATACTCATTAGTTTTATCAAATTACAAAACTGCTATACACGCGCGCGCGCGCCTGCTACCTCTCAGCTGTTAGCCGTGTAACCTCGTTGTCTCATGTACCTTACCTACAATAGAGACAGTGCACCCGCACCGCTTGCAAACCCATAGGTGTATATAATCAGTATAGGTCCACCCTACATGTTCCGGTTAAATAATGAGTATAAAAAAAGTTTGTTTGGGAAAGTGGTTTTTAATCATGAGTACAATCACACATATAATTATCGGTCACTAATTACCAGTCACCATATATATTTAGTTTTAAATGAATGCTGAATGTTATATATGTTGATTACTATTTGCTCTTTTCTTTCCTGTAATATTTTTATCGTATGTCTGGCAATTTAAGTATTTTCTGCGGCCTACCTAAATGTCTTTTCTTTGCTATTGTTCGTCAATTCGTAGAGCTCCTTAGTATGCCTGAGTTGAGCTTGTGAATACTGATAAATGCTTGCACTGACTGAACTGGTTCACTCAAATCTGTTCGAATCTTTCTTCAAAGATCATCTTAGACAAATCTACATGGTTTTCATGTGATTTGACCATTACATATTTACTGTATAGACTTTAAAAGAGACTTTGACCCCTGAGTTTGTCTTGATATTTCTCCTAAGGATAGTCAGCTAGGAAACACCTGCCTCATTTAGTTTAAAATGTCGAAAAAAATAATTGACGTATAAACGTGTTTTTAAACCTATTTGCAAAATAAATATCATTTATCATTAATGTATGTGAGGTTTCATTTTTGTAAACGCACCCGTGATACAGAATTCCAAGTATTGGGATTTTTTTATTATTATTATTAACCACGTTTATTCCTGAACTGTAGCGAAAACTAATAATACATTAATATAAAGCTCACTAGACCTAGACTATAATAAACCCGCAGAATCTTCCAACGATCACACGAAGTCGTGTTGCTACCCGCAACGAAAATAATTACATGAAGTAAAGATAGCACAAACATAACTTTGGATTAGACATAAAATATTACGGACGGGCAACGAATGATAAGAATTGAGGCTTGCCAAAGACTAAAAGCGAACTACTGCATTCAGTTTCAAGATTAAGCTATAAGGCTGTCCTGTCTACTGGAGCGGAGAGGAGTAGAGTAAAGCGGAGCTGTGCCAATATCTATAAAGTGGTAAAGTTTGTTTTTTATTTGTAGAAATCTCTGGAAGTTCTAGCCCGATTGCTAAAACCTTTTCACCTACAGAAAGTCGTTTTATTCTTGGGTGACATAGACTATCTTCTATATATATAAAAATCAATGCCAAATTTCGTTGTAATTTTATAATTCAGAACGGCCTCACCTATCAAAACCAAATGTTTAGGCTTTGTTCGGACTATTTAGTAGATGGTTTATGTGCAGTTGCTAAGGTAGAATAGGGTAGAGTAGTGTAGAGTAGGGTTCAGTAGGGTAGAGTAGGATAGAGTAAGGTAAAGTAGGGTAGAGTAGAGTAGGGTAGAGTAGAGTAGGGTAGAGTAGAGTAGGGTAGAGTAGAGTAGGGTAGAGTAGAGTAGGGTAGAGTAGAGTAGGGTAGAGTAGGGTATAGTAGGGTAGAGTAAGGAAGAGCTGGAGCGAAGCCTCGCGGACAAAAGCATTGTCATTGTCCACCCGTGTATATAAAATACTAATTTTATATACACGGGTGGACAATGACAAATAACATGGACAAAAGCTAGTTAACAATAGAATCACATAAAATTTCGAGACTACCTTGTTGCAATACCACTGTACATAAAGTTTGAGTAGATAAATAAAATCGAGAAGCGGAAGAAATAAAGTGGAGAAGCAGAGTGGAGCAGCGGGGCGAGGAAGCAGTTAACTGGCTGCGTGGTATGGATACCGGCACAGATCTTGAGCGCTGGTTTCAAGTTGCGCAGAAGTCAAATATTCGGTCTCTTTAATGGTACAAAGTGAGACGTGGGGGGCGGGGAGTGTTAGTGATTGGCCCGCTGCGCCATCGCGTCTTAGACGTCACTCGGGATTCGTTCTCTGCGTTTGCTGCATGTATCTAACAACGACGACGATTGGCTCGCCAATGTATGGAATGCGCAAAGCGATCCCCACTCTGAAGGTGAGCGCTCAAGATTCGTGCCGGTACGTTTATTGGAACTGCGTGAACTAGCATGTACTCGGCTTAGCTCTACACA
The DNA here is from genome assembly GCA_929112965.1 of Mythimna albipuncta. NCBI lineage: Eukaryota > Metazoa > Arthropoda > Insecta > Lepidoptera > Noctuidae > Mythimna > Mythimna albipuncta. Next base: position 19,066,372 of record OV815962.1, read on the forward strand.
GCCCGCATGGCCGCTCCGCTCCATTGCCTCGCTCCGCGTCAATAGACAGGCAGCCTTATGACGAACAATCGCATTTCTCTAGTACTTTTATTAAATATTTTTACCGTAAATGAACAGCTTTGTAAAACGTCATCAAAGAAATCGCATTTTAGAAGTCGTTTGTCAACCAATCCTCTTATTTTCGTAAAAGTATACAGGAAGCGATTCTACGTGAATGAGATGTTTACTAAGTAAAGTAAGACAGTCTTTAGGGAAAATCGGTCAAGTACATCCTTGAGTTAAGTTGTGAAAAGCTCTTAATTTATCTCCCATAATAGATCGGATGCCAGTTCCTATGACAAGATAATGTTTACGTTCAATTAGATAGTTAACTCTTTGTTACTTATTATAAGTACGAGTTGAAAAACAATCCCAAAGTTTTTCATGGAAAATTCTTCAACCATCAGAGTAGAATGTATAATCAGTTTGTTTAATGTTACCACTGCTGGGACTAAAGCCTCCGCTCCAGAAGAGGAAATGGGTCGTAGTTAATCCCCACGCGAGCCCAGTGCAGGATAAAAATTAAACAAACTGAAACACAGCAACACTAATTTCGGTCATTATTATCAAAATACTAACACGTGTTGCCTGTTCCAAAAGTAAGTTTTAAGTAAAGGTAAAACTACACTGCTCATATATGTGTGCCACACATGCTGATCTGGGCGCATCTCCATACATTTTATATGGATACTAGACTTGTAGAGCTACACTTGATCCACGCCCCGCGACGTCATGCGACTTTGTTCTATGTACAAATCATTTAAAAACCATTCAAGATTCATTTTGGAGAGTATGCGCAGGAACTGCATGACTTGATTCCACTATCTCAATTCTACCATCGAACAACCCGACGTACGACGAGTTGTAGACCCATACGCTCTTGAAACCTCTACGGTCCGAACAAAGCGTTTTGGCCTCGTCGTTTATACCGCGTACGTCGAAGAACTGGAACAGTTTGTCGTCCGATTATAATATGGGTGTCTTCAAGACAAGAGTGAGTAGGCTCTTAATAAACTAGAGCGCCTCACCATCAGAGATTGCATCACTGCGATTCCAGTCAGGCATTAGTTTATATCTTTAAAAAAAAAATCAGGTCTGTTACACGTGTGCATCTGTCTTGTAGATCTAACTGAAAGTCATGTAGTTCTAACTGAAAGCTTGCATGCAAACCATACGTCAGAAATAAGTTGCATGTACCAGCCCACACAGCTTGCCAGTAACACCCACTCACAGGAACAGGGAAATTTGTTTCTCTGCGTAGCGCAACGGAAATCCTGCACGTGGTTTATATGTTACGGAATTTGTTTGCCAGCATAAAAGTGTAGGGTTGGTGAGTTCCGTCACAGTGTTTTGTTTTCATCGTGCTATTGTTATGTTTAAAGAAATTGAGAAATCGAAGACAATACACATATTTATATTAGTAAATATAAGGTCTATTTTATAAAATTAGTGTTTAAAAATAGTGGTAAATTTGAATAGATGTTTAAGCTGTATACCTCATAAGGTATGTTATTTTTTTTATTAATCATTAATTCATAATCACATCACCGTTTCAATTTTTTTTTTTTCATCATCATTATTTTAATTAGACTTTTTTTTGGTAGTTATTTAATATATTATACATAACCATTTAAAAAGTGGTTTTTCACTGCGTTTAAAACTGTACGTAATGTAAATGTATGCTACCAATAAAAGTAGTACAAGTTAAATTACTTCTTAAAACTTTAGCTATGTACCAGTGAAAACCCGTTTCAGAGATCGTTTCATTTTTTCAAAACAAACTTTTATGGCTCGGGATAATAATAATACTCATCAAGACGTATCATAAGAGCCCAAACTCGATCGAGATGTATCGTTTAACTACGAAGTTCTTAAAGCCACCTTCCGGTTCCATCATCAGATCAGCTCTATGTCATAATAATTTTGCATTGTCATCTGCTGTTGCTATTGATGATCTTTGAGGTAATTACAATGTTATATTAATTGTGTGTTGTTGTAATATTTAACTGTTTGTAATTTCAGATACAATTTATTGTTAATGAATAAATGACTATGACTATGACTATGACAGCAGGGACCCAGCCGGGTCGAAGCCTACTGGGGCCAGGATTATCCGAAAGGGAACTCGAGCCCCGGTATGAAGACTAGAAGGAACAGGGTGGGTCGTTTAGACAGTATGAGTCTGACACTATCTCCCGCTCCGCCCAAGAGCGGGGGATGTCATTGGATGATTTTTCCCACCATAAAAAAGGCTCTAGTATTATTATCTACATTTACGCGTGAAAAGAGCTGGTATAAGCTAGTTTGAAATAAAGAAGCCATGTTCCAGTTGTATGAATTGCGTTGATGGATGAAAAAGAGTGGTCTACTCAACTTAAAAACACGGAAATTGTCAACAGCTTAAAGAAAATTAAATACTCAGATTCCCTGTCCAATCTCACTTTGCAAACAAATATAACCTTCGACTTTATTTATCTTGTATTTATCGACAGCAGTTCAGATTAACGAAACTTCCCCGAGAGGCTACTGATCCAAATTCTTGGCGAATGTTTGGAAAATTTTCTTGTTTCATTTTCATTGAGGCTGAAGTTTTAATGTTTTTACATTATAGATTAATGTTCGGGTATTCTGTAAGGTTGATGGAGAGTTACAGAATTTTGCTAAAGAGTTGCCTTTTTTAAGGTGGGTTTCTAGGGCGGAGTGTGAGTGTTAGAGCTTTATTGACTAACACCACATCTGTGTTCCTTTCTTGCTTTGCGTTCCAGAATCGTGTTCCCTTTCAGACTACCTCGGTCGAGAAAAGCCAGACGGCGAGCTAACCATTGCTCGTCGTTCGCAAGCCCAAAGAGCATGTTACATACGTCAATCAGAGCTATAGGAGTTTCTTCTTGCTCTGAATGGAGCAATAGGGAGTGCTGGCACTCCTAATTAGAACTCACATGTGTTCCTTCGGCTGCCATTTGCATTCCAGGGTCACAGTAACTCTTTTGGGCACAGAAATTAGGCTGAGCCTCCCTCTACTTTAGCACTTTTTTTCCACAACCATCACACAACGCCATTTAGAGTCCCAAACTAAATAGAACTTGTGCTGTGAGTGATAACTGACAAACATAATACAAATAAATTACACCTAGACACCAAATAAATCACACTGTCTTAGGTGGGTATCGAACCTACCACCTGCAGCATAGAAGTCAGGGCCACTAACCACTAGAACAACAGGCCAGTCATAATACTTTCACAATCCTAATGCTCCTAGACAATTCAACAATATACATTTGTAAATCTATTTGGGGGGCAGACAGATTTACTAAACATGAGCAATTTGTATATTATTGATCTGTCAAATTGAAATCTATTGCGATCGCGAATCTGTTACGTAATTAGGTGTGTGTGTCTATTTTGGTGTAGTTCTTACTGTATAAATAAATAAAGGTGGAGGCAAACTAACTATTCAACATTGATAGTACACAATTAAATAAATACTGTTTGACGTTTATTTGGTTACACTGTGGATTCCAGAAAAGTATACAAGAGTTAAAAAACCCATAAAGCCAGGGAACGATCTAGCTATTAAGCCGCTCCGGGCAAAGATAATCTTCGCCGCCTCTTACATACACAAAACCATGTAAGTCATAATGAGTCTTAAGTCTACCCCTCAAACCCCAAGCGAACGCTTCGCGCGTGATCTCACGCCATTCGGTTGAACTCTAACTCGTCTAAGATTATTAAAAGTCAGCGTAGATTATTAAAATTTTGAGCGTTTTATTTATTGGTTATATATCTAAGAAGCATGTCATGTCAGCCACATGCATAGGGACCGCTGGGCGAGCGTCGCCACACAGTGGGTCCCTACTGAAGTAAAGCGCCGTCGAGGTCGGCCTAGAAAGAGGTGGCGGGATGATCTGGACGCGTACCACAAGGACTGGTTTGAGGCAGCGCAGGAGAAGAAAGTTTGGAAAGACTTGGGGGAGGCCTTTGCCCAGCAGTGGAACAGCAAAGGCTAGAAAAAAAAAATCTAAGAAAGTAAATAAGAAATTTGTCATAAAGTAGTCTGTAAATTTCGAAAATAAGCAACCTTTCCATTTTTCCTGTATTTACAGGTACCTACTTAAATGCTTGGGGTCTCAGGGCTTAAATAGTATCACTATTCATACGGAAGTAGTTTGGAAGGTGGTACATAAAATTCTCAACCTGCTAACTTAGGTGTAGATGGATAACGGTTTGGTTGGAAGATAAGTCAATTTTGCCGCCTCTCTCTCATTTTTTGCTGCTCTGGGCAAATCCCCGCCTCGCCCCTCCCCTTGATCGGGTCCTGCATAAGGCAGCTTTAAAAATAACAGCAGTAAGTACAAGAAAAAAGGAAGTGTGTAAAGGTAATTCTGTTACACGTATTTTTAAATGCAAAGTTTTTATATTAACAAAATAATAAGCATTTAAATCACAATAAAAAAAAGAATAAAAATTATAAAGACCGGAGATGACACCCATATATTAAGAGAAGAACAGCTTTACTTCAAACTGTTAAGTAGAGTCAAAGATAGTGCCAGATTTTTAGTATCTAAAACCCAGCGGTGTTTATTCAGTTGCTCTTTTATTTTTTATTACTATAGATTGGCTTGTGTTTGACCACTATCTTATCTTATGATAAAAGATAATGTGGTCTACAGTGGAGAATACTTGCTTAGAAGTAACCTGTTCACTCTTGATTTAAAGACCCCTAGGTTGTAAAGCAAGAAACCCAGACTCCATAGCGAATTCCACTCCACACCGATTGTGCTTATCTGTAAGCTCAATAAATGTGTTCCCAAAACGCTTTGTACGTATTGGTATGATGTCCTCTATGTACCGGTGGTACAACGCCTTAGGTCTAGTGGTTCGATGTCGGAATGGACTTGACGGAATTAGGCTATGAAATCACATATGGTATACTCCCCGTATAAGCAACGCGCCGTCGATACTCAAGACTTTGAAGCTTCGAATCAACGAGTACATAATTACCAATGATCCTCTGTGCTCGCTTCTTAATTGACTCAAATGCATCAAGCTGGTATCAGCAGATCTATCCCAAAGATGAGAGCAATATATGTATTTCATACGCGATCAAACTTGCGCTTGATAAAGTTTCATCAGCTGTTCCAGCGTGAAGTACTGTCAGAGATTTGCTAGGATTCCCGCTGACTGTATTTCAGTCTCGCGATATCTCTGCTGCGTAATAAACCCAGCAGCGATATCCTTACCTTACTGACTAACTCATACTTGTATTCGTTCAAGACGAAGCAAGTGAAGAAGAAAATCGAGGATTAGGCGACTGACTTAACTGGCTATGACCTCTTTACATTGTAAGTTATCTGAAAAGCGTTGCCATCAAACTAAATATAGTAGCGCAGGGCCGGATTGAGAAGAAAAAGTTTCATGGGCGTAATCATTTCATTACGCGACATCAAAAAGTTTTTATCAGTAGATATGAGTGTCAAGTACAAGTATAGTTCCGCTATTTTTTGTGAATGTAAAGCTTTTTATTATGCGTAACACAGGGCAGTTGCATTTAAACAATAAAAAAATACGAATAATAAATAAAATTCTTTATATTGAAACTGAAAATACACACACCAATTTATATACTAAGTACGATGATAACTGCAACAGTTTGAAACTGGGGCGCAGCTATCAACGCTCACCTTGAAAAACATAAGAGATAGGAATAGTTCCGTATCCTTAGTTATCTACTCTAATATAATAAAGAGGTAAAGTTTGTTTTCTTGTTTTTATGTTTGTAAGAGGTAATCTCTGAAAGTACTGGTCTAATTTCTAAAATGTTTTCACCGGTAGAAATCTGTTTTATTCTTGAGTGACATAGGATATAATTTATGTACGCAGGCGAAACCGCTAACAAAAGCTAGTACATTATATTTAATTACTCTAAACTTTTAAATATTTTTCTTTGAAAAGATAACATGTTTAAAAGTTTAGAATTAATTAAATAATTCATACCCATTTGCGTATAAACTGATTAAAGACTTAATCATCAAGTTAATATGCTCACGATTGATTTAATTGACCCTCAAACTGGAGAAATTCGACACAATTATTTTTATTTTTTATTTACGATTAATCTTGAGTATGAAGCAGTTTTGACATTCATAATGGGATAACTAATAAATTATGTGAAAAGATAAAACCCGGTTTAATTGCGATAGAATTTTTATTTTTTTACTAGTGTTTACTTTGTTTTGTGACACTTCTTTGGATTTGAGAATAAAGGCCGAGTACATCCCTGGTATTTCGCTCGTAAAGGTACTAGGGTTGAATGAAACATCTTCCACTTTCTTTCAGCGATGTGTAAAAATAGAGGGCGACATATTTTAGGGTCCCGCGACCGCATCAAAGGGTTCCGTGGTTTTTGTTGCTAAGTACCGCCGGTAGGATTAAGAGGAACTTATTTTGGTGTTTAGGGTTGACCCAAGATCTAATTTATGGGACAGGAAATGACTCAATTTGTGGCGTAAGACTTTATGGATTAACTTTTTACCACTTTTTGTTTTAGTTTTATTGCTGTCTCACGGTTAGGCAAAGGCCTCCAATTTTTTTTCCAGGTAGTTTCTTTTCCCTGATAAGTATGTAAAAAGACTGGTTTTTGAATAACCTTGTAAAAATCTTGTTTCAATAAGCACAAGCTTAGGTTGTATGTTTGGTGGAGTAGAAATAATCAGTGAAGTGTATCTGTGTATTGTTCTGTTGGTTATATTACTGTATTTCTACACTGTGCCAATAGCCAAACTTCTTGGCCAATGGTTGGTTGTTGGTAATGAAGTTAGCTGTTGTTTGCAGGCATCACTATTCTGCTCAACTTCTTGACCAAAAGAAGGGAAGTAAAGTTTTAGGGTTTTAGGGAAGTAAAGTTTTTTTGAGGTAGGAAATTATAAGTAACTTACAAGTAATTTCTCCCGTACTCAATAGGGTGAGAGGGTGTGCGTGTTGCTTTTCTACGATTTTGCTGCAAATAAAATTTTCCATAGTAACCGTGTATTTGTCCAATAAAAGTTGTAAGCATCAGGCACCTAACCAGTGTACTAGTTATATCAGTAAAACAAATGCCGATCAATTAGATAGAAAGAAAAGAACGAAAGAAAACTATTTTATTTGGCATACACACTCGTGGATACACTCAATTTAGTAACAACATGTAGACACTAATGATTATTTATGAAAAAAATAGACAACTAACAATGTGTGTCTCACGACTACGTCAAATAGGTCCAGTAGAGCAGATGCCTTATTAAAGCATTTTAAAATCATCGTATTAAAAGATGTACCGTTTGGGTTCGTAATGATCTTGACATTGAAAGTGTGATTCTCAGCCTCAAACGAACGGCACAATGCCATATGAAATGTCAAACAACTAAATGCTTGCAACCTTGTGTAACTTGCTTCATAGATCTCTCCCATGCCTTTGGCTTTGTATATATTTGACGATATTATGTGGGAAAAGCTACGGTAGAGAAAAATGCCTGGTGGAATTGTAGTGTATCTTCCTATGTTGGTATTACAACCAGAAAAACTGTATGAGTTGGACCGATAGGCTACCTTTATTCTAAAGACTAGAATGCGGGGTTAATGAAGGGGATGATATCACCGAGCTTTTTTTTATGACGATCTAATCGTTAAGCTCAGCAGTAAGAAAATTATATTGATGTGTCCACGTACATAATATGGTGCTGCTAAAGCTAACGGTTAGGACGTTAAGAGGGCTGATTTGTTCTTGTAATTTATAATATGTAAAAAAAAAAAATGAGTTCTTGGTCTTTAAGACTGTCTTTTTATATAAACTAGTGCTTGTCTGCGATTCCACCTGATAGTAAGCAGTGAGGAGGAGTGGCAAGCGGTCGCTTCCTTCTGCGAAGCAGTAATGCTAGCAAAGGAAGAGGCCAACCGCATCAGGCAACGGTGCTCTCGCTGCCGCCGGGATTCCGATCCCGATTTCCAGCCACCGTAGGCGCAGGCTTGCGGTTGGCGAGCTATGGGTAGCTCGCTGTCTGACCGTCCGGTATCTGTCCGGACTGAGTCCAAGTCGTCGACGGCGCACACAGTTCCCGCGCTCCTCAAGTAGTTGTCAACAACAACAGGGGCCCAGCTGGGTCGTAGCCTACTGGGGCCAGGGTTAGTTTAGAAAGAGAAACTCAGCCCCGGTATGAAGGCACGAAGGAACAGGGTGGGTTTTTAGTCAGTAAGAGTGTGACATTATCTCCTGCTGCGTTCACGAGCGGAGGTTGTCATTAGATGATTTTCCCACCTAAAAAAAATGGTAAGCAGTGATGCAATCGCATTCACACTAACCTTGAAAAGAAACTTAGTCCGGACTGCAGAGGTGTTAGCAATATAAAGGTGGACACTGTCTGATGGTAGAAAGGTGACGGAACCAAGTCATGTAATGTCAGGGGTATGTAATATGTCCTGATTATGCACCCCCATTAAATTTAATGGGAATGATATAGTGAGGGTGTGAAAGTTTAAGTACTTGGGGTATTACGTCACATATGACCTTAATAACCAAGAGGATATTGAGAGGGAACATAGGGCCCTGGTAGTTCGATGTAGGTAATGTGTTAGGTTGCAGATTTGCACGGTGTAGCAAGACAGTAAAAACAATGCTTTTTGAAGCTTATTGTCAAGTTTTATACCCACGTACAGCTTTTGGACCAACTATAAACACTCAGCCGGCTATCAGCAACTTGCGGAAAGTTCAGGTTACTGATGAGTCCGCCCGGTTTTTGCTGTGTATCAGGTATGTTTTTAGAGGCACACGTCGATTACTTCCATGCTATTATCAGAAAAAACCTGCGTTCTTGCTTTGTAGAGTGCAAGCTAGGTTCTGTTCTGAATACCATAACGGTTCGACATGGAACTTCTAGGAATAATAAAACGTCTGGCTATCAAAATGAAACGGACTCTGGAACTGCCTTTAAGCGGCTCCTGCCCAATCATAACGCGGTTCAATAAGACTGATGCCCACTAGGGCTGAGACAACGTTTGAAAGAGTTATAGTAGTTATAAGAGTCTGACACGCCCTTTCAGTCCTGTGAAGTCGTTAGAATGATGTCCCATCTCAAAAAAGGGGGCAGTACTTTCTACAAAGAAGTTATTTTATCCTTTTATCATTGGTTTGGATTACCTGAAGTTAGGTTTTTCTATACGTGACAGGGCACGTGGAATATAAGTATACTTTTTATAAGTCAACCCAAATCTCCGGTGATCAATCACTTATAAGTCCATGATGGTGGGGGCATTACTTTCAGAAAAAGGGCCGGTCTGTTGACATTGTAAATAGTTGTACGAAAATGTTTTTACCTCTTTGAATATTTCTTGGTTACAAAAATATTCGTAGTTTGTAATACAACATTTTGTTATTACGATTTTAATACTCTATGTTTGTTTTTATACTAATATACATTAGTATTAAGTAAAAACTGAAAGAAGCTTAAAAGTCACTCATAGTTAAGTTTTGAATTTAACTTTTCAAATAAGTACTTACGAACTTGAATAGAGTACATGCAGTAGGTACTGTATATTTTTGAACAGACAACAGTTAAGTTTTTAAAAGGGTTCTGAATTTTATATTATACTAGCTTTTGCCCGCGACTTCACAACATAAAATATAGCCTTTGTCACTCAGGAATAAAGCAGTTTCCTATCGGTAAAAAAAAATTCAAATCGGACTTAGTACTTCCAAAGATTACCTCCTACAAAAAAAAAAAAGCTTTACCTCTTTTGTAGATTTACTTCCACCAGCAGCTTAGTCCGCGTGAAAGTAGAACATAATAGTAATATAATGCTATGAGCCTTGCCTACCGGCAGCTTGAACCTTGTTGCCAATTAGGCTGCTCGCCTACGTCACATAATCGGTGACCTATTTTTTGTAGGAAAAAAATAGAACCCACTGATAGCAATAGTGCGTAGTAGTCGCACACGTCTTACAAAAAGTCGGTCAGAAATACAGAACTATGTTACAAATATACAAAATCGGCCCTATTATCTGTCGAAGTGGGCGAGGAGGGCTATACTGACAGGCTACTATTTTTTATATTATTATTATTATGAGCCTGTTATATCCCACTGCAGGAAAGGACCTCCCTTCCTTTATATCACTCTTTTCGTCCTTAGCCACTTCTGGCCAATCCTTAAGGTAGGAGTCCAAATCGTCACGCCATCTCCTTTGGGGCCTACAACGTCGCCGGCTTCCTTTGTACTATTTTTTATATAAAAAAGTTTTTTTTTTTAAATTGGTTTATCTATAAGAAATATTAAAAAAAAAACAAATAGTAGATATATTAAACATTAATAAGTAGAATAAAACTATTTGAATTGTTTATTCTTTTAAACCCCTAACCCATTTTCAAACTAAAACAAGTTGTTGCTACTTCAAAATATCCGGGTAAATTATTATGGCCAGCTCGGGAATTTTGATAGGTATAATAACTTTTGAATTTCAAATAAAACACTTTTCAATTTGGGTATTCACAATGCAGGTTTAACTTCATTCCCTTGTTAGTCCAGCAAAATAAACCAAACTTCACACAAAACCCAGTTATAAATAAATCAAACGCTTGCATTTACCTTCTAACTAACACGTGCGAAGTTATAAAACACACCGAATAATAGCTAAAATTCAACAGCCCTCTACGGACTCATACAATTCGTGTGAACTCACCAATTTTGGTCAAAATGTTGAACAAAGTTTGGTGAAGTAAAGTTTAAGGTACAATTTACATTGGGTCCTGAAGGACCATTGGTCTGTTTGTTTGAACTAAGATAAGTGTGGAAAGGTCTACTGAAATATTGAACTAGTGTTATCTGGTTGAAATAATCCGTTGGGACAACGAACCTAGAAAATAGAGTTTAAATATCGAGAGAAAATGTTAGGTAATCACGTAACAAAAGCTCGTAGATAAGGTCTATGTTTACAATGTTTCAACAAAGCCATTTCAGTGTTTGAATGAGTGTTTTTGTTTTCGTGAACCAAAATCTTGCAGACGAAAGTCTAGAATGCTCCTTTTTATTCCTCTAGCAGACTCAAGTTCCTACACAAATATCTATGTCGAAATCTATACCTATAATAGATCTATTGTAGATAAACTTCTGCTAGTGGCTTTACCCCTGCGATTTTAGGAAAATATACCAAGGAAACATACCGTGGACCAAAATTCATCCGAATCCATTCAGCCGTTCCGAATATGAGGAAGTAACAAACATACTAATACTAATGCTTTGATCACACGTACCGAGTAAACGGGCGAGGCAGTACTCTCGGCCGAGTACTCGGTACGTGTAAACACAGCGCCGAGTGCTCGGCCTACCATTTATCTTTATAACTCGCTTACATCACTGTCTCGGCCAAGCAACATTTTACTGTCTCGCCATTATACTCGGTACGTGTGATCAAGGCATAATACACTCACTCGCCTTTATAATATTATTGTGATTTTCAAATTCGAATATTCTTCTTTTCACTTCTCAGCTACAACTAAAAATCAGCGTCAGGTGGGCGCTTGGTCGTTTGGCATAAGTACAACTGATAAGTACGTCAAAAGACCAGGTGTTGTTCTATTTCCTTTACACTGGTGTGCTGAGGTGTATATATCTATGTCAATACCTAGACGATTCTGTTTTCTTCCATTTCATACGCGTCTATTTAGGTAAATGTAGGTTAGTACTGAAATTCATTTACTCATAACAATAGACTTTGTGTTGAATATTACACATAAAATAATTATTAAAACAAAATTTTTATATGCAGAAAAAATTACAAAATTGAAGTTAATATGAAGTACTTAATGTAAAATATTGCGTCAAATGATTTAAAATAAGTATGTATATCTAAAAATAAATCTTATGTCAAATTAATGTTATAATATATGTATAATGTCAAAAGTAGTGGCAAATGCCAAAGTCAAAGCATTGTTAATGTTAAAAGTTAATCACACTAAAAAGACAAACAAAAAAGACTTTTGCGTTTATAATATTACTAGTGGATGCTAACATAAAAATCTATACTTATGGTAATATTCGCAGCAGCCGTTACCCTATATTTTTTATTCCCATTCCGGAATAAAATGTGTGCTCAAGTTTATCCATTAACCCTCGACTGGGGATAATGGTTTTAACATTGAACTTCCTTTAAGAAGTGTCAGTTATTATTAAGGTTACAGTTATGAAGCTAGGTTAAGACGTAATCCGTTATTTTGATTGATACTCTAGTTTTTTCCATGGCTTCGCCCCCGTGACCAATATATACGAGTATATAATTTGCCTTTTTTAAGGTGGGAAATCATCCAATAAACTATCTCGCTTTGGGTCCCGTTCTAATGCCAAAAACTAATACCAAGAGTGATTTTTTTAAATCACATTTATTTTTCATACTATCGAATTAATACCAACAACTTGAATTTGGTACAGTCCACTCAGTCAAACCTAAATAAATCTACACTAATGTAATAAAGAGGTAAAGTTAGTTCTTTTGTTTTTTTTTTGTTTGTATTAGGTAATCTCCGACAGAAAACTGCTTTACTCCTGAGTGACATAGGCTATATTTTATGTACGCGGACAAAGCCGTAGGCAAAAACTAGTTTTAAATATAAGTCCAAACAAATACCAGTGGTATTAGTTGTTTTTATTAAAATGGAATAAATCAATGGTCCAAGTAGGCATCGCTCCTACGGTTTTGCTGACATCTATTTGAGTTGCCATTTGGGCTTGGTCCATATGGTTACAGGACGGCTGGACAGCAAGCTACCTATTGCTCGTCGTCCGCAAGCCTACGCCTACGATGATTGGGCTTTTAGTCATAATGAATACGTTTGAGTACCAGTAGGTACTTTACGCGCTTATCTTATCATTCCGGAACCATGCTTTTTTTAATATAAGTTACCTTGCGTACATTTTGATATCGATATAATCAGTTCCAACATCATTACTGTCAGGATTGATTACTATAAGCATAAATTAATTTAAAAAAAAACTTTAAGTATAATAATAATTACAAATTCAGATTAAACGTAATATGTTCCCGCTTACACTAAGCTGGCTTTAGCTATTGTTACGTTTTGCGCTAGTTATTATTTATTGATTAAATTTAAATAATTAATACATCGTAGATACAAAAATTGACCTGATTGACGATAAGTTTTGCAAAATCAAAAGCATAAATGTGTAGACATTTAAATAAAGAACGTCAGATAATATAATATCACACACAATATTGTATCTGTCAACTTCAAACGATTGTAAAAATATGACAATGTTGTAAATAAAATAAATGTTAAATGTTACGTGTGCATATTTATTGAGTTGACATGCAATTGGGCATTTAAAAGAGATCTTTTGATCTCTTAACAGCCCATTCTTTGTCATAGTCAGATGCTTGTCACCTGTTCTATTTTTAATATAGCTACCTACTTGAAATATTTTCATTTTATCTGGGCTCATTGTTTTTTTTTTTTGTATTAACGGCACAATAAAATCTCCAAAAAAAAAAACCTTTCGGCCCCATCGAATATCTGTTCTACGAGCAATATGCCCTGCCCACTGTCATTTATTTAAGTTTGGCAATTCTTCGGACTATGCCGGCGACCTTGGTACTCTTGCATATATATTTTTTTCTAATGGACCTTTTTAGCCCATGCAATGACGGAGGATGTTTAACAAAAAAAAAAACATTTTTTTTCCTCGAAAATATTTAATAGTTGAGTACTCTTCCTCACTCAGTATGTTAATACATCAATGATCGTTACTTTTGTTAAAAAAAACTTTTTGAAGAACTGTCATGGGGAAACACTGACACTCACCACACTTTCCCTTCCCATAAAAAAGTTATTCAAACTAACATTGACCTTATTCTCAGGGGTAATGGCTACGAGAAAGCCTGTTATAGAATATTTATTATGAGCCAAAAATATAATAACAGGATGAACAGAATAATGGACTTGCATCGTCATCTTGGACTCGCTGTTTCGTAACTTTACTTGCTTTCTTGGTAGTGAGGACCAAAACTAATCGTTACGAAAAATCATGCTAGCATAACCTTCTTTCATAGAGGCTTTGTCTAAAATTCTAAGCTATAGTGAGCCCTGCTGCTCAATGTAGATTTGTCCACTATGATGACCATACCATAATGTTTTAAAATCCACATAATTTTGATATGAGAATGGGTTAATGATATCCGTATAGTTCCGGCTCTCTTTCACACCATTTCTGACATCGGGATTATAACAATTTCAAGAAGTCATGACTGATCATCACATCTCATAATCTAGTGAATTAAAATCTAGCAAACTTAGTAACCAGGGTTCTAAATTTGTGGTCACTAAATGTAGCCAAAAGATTTTTTTTTAAATCTTTGGGAATTTTGAACTTCTGAAGGTTTATTGGCCAGTTAATAGTATTTCCATTGCTCTTGATATAAAATAGCAGAAAGAAACCGCTTTTGATCCAAACAAATATATTTTTATTTAGTAAATCACTATCTCTCAAATAGGTACTTAAGTGTCGACAGTTCATAATCCTTAGGAGACATACACTCTTATTTTATTTGTTTTGAATAGGCTCGCGTTTGACCACTATCTCACCTAATGGTAAGCGATGATCGCCTAGAATATAAACCTATACAATCTTGACTTAAAGCCCCTCGGTTTTGGCTATTAATAAATATAACATATACAATTTAAATTTTTATAAAAAATAAATTAAAATATACAATAATTTGACTGGCCTGTTGGTCTAGTGGTTAGTGACCCTGACTGCTATGCCGGAGGTCGTGGGTTCGATTCCCACCCAGGACAAATGTTTGTGTGATGAGCATTATCATTTGTTCTATGCCTGGGTGTCATTTATTTATCTATCATATGTATTTATTTAGAAATATATAAGTATGTTTATCAGTTGTCTAGTACACATAACACAAGCTCTGCTTAGCTTGGGACTAGATGGCGTTGTGTGATAGTTGTGGAATATTAATTCATTTATTCTTAATTTGGGCTTAACTCAACACGTTTTCCACAATCTATTTCAGCTTAATAGCACTCACTGAAAATATGTAATGACTCTTAGCCAATCACCTTATGGCATCAATCATGATGAGAACAACCTGTCGCAGCTAATTCACTGTCATAATTTATCATGGCGCAAATGATAATGGAATGTCCAAAACAAGTAAAGCGCACAGTCATTCGGTCTGGACATGTCAATGTCCAGTTACGCTACGCAACGCGCCATTTTTTTTTCTGGTCCTTTTATACGCGACCATATATTTTTTGCTACGGATACAGTTTTTTGTTGCTTCGACTGGATACGGGACTTTATGTACTTTTCTGCTGAAAAAAAATATTTCTAGCTTCGTTTCATTTTATTTTTTTAATTGAGATAAACTTGTGCTTGACTGCAATCCCACCTGATGGTAAGTAGCGATGCAATCTTTGATAGTGAGGCGCACTAGTTTATTAAAAGCCTATTCACTCTAGCCTTGAAGACACCCAATTTGTAATTATTATTTTATTCATATTTTTGAATTGTGCAAAATAGGTACCTAGTTATACATAGTTTCAAGACCTTTTATGTGATTTTAAAGAAATCAAAGTTCAAAGTCACACCGTTTCTTTTACTATCATACAAAAGCAACCTTGTGTTTACTCCCATAGCAATAATGATCCAATACCTAAAAGTTTCATAACTCCTATGTGCTTGTTTTCAATCTAATAATTAACCAGATTCTCGGATTTCAACAAAATTCTAAATCAGTAATACTGCAGTGGATTCCTTCACACATCGAGATTCAAGGCAATGATATGGCAGATTCAGTGGCAAAACAAGCCCGTGTTGAAGGCATTCCATTAAATATAGCTCCCATTTTCTCAGATAACTGTCATCTAATTAAAAAACATTGTCATAAATTGTGGAAAGAATTTTATGATGAGAGTTCAAGGATAAAAGGTATCTGGTACAACACCATCCAACCTGAACCATCAACAATTCCTTGGATAGACAATTATTACGTCCTCAATAGAAAAGACATTGTTATTACCATGAGGCTTCGATCTGGTCACATTCCATCGAGGAAGTTTACGTTCTTCATGGGTATCACAGCTTCACCTAATTGTGTAAAATGCAGAATAATTGAGGACGTACAACATATTCTGGTGGAGTGGAGATATTTTTTGGCGCCATATTTTAGATAAGAGTTATTGTTTAAATAGATTTAATTAGTTAAGTATTTTTATTTTTTATGTTCTTTCTATGTTTATACAGATAAAATCATCTAAAATAATTCAATATAGAAAATTTGGCTATGATGGAGCGACATGGTCAAAATTGTAACAAAGCTCCTTAATAAATATTAAAAAAATATCTAATTAGATGCAACTATTAATACCACAACTCAGTAATTGGGTAGCACGATACTCCTTACCAAGACTAGTGCCAGAGTTTCTGGCTTCTGACAATCAGTAATGACTGTCAAATATCGACAAATCAGAACCAATTGGATATTAATAATAAATATCTACAAAAATAACCAAAAACAAATTACTTTCTGGATATTTTTAGGAAAAGCGACGATATAGAGACCATTTTGGGCCGAATTTCGTACACCTGTGTGTCACCATCATCATCATTATCATTTCAGCCGATATACGTCCACTGTTGGTCATAGACCTCCCCCAAGCGTCGCCACAGCGAACGTACACGAATGACGAACACCTACGTGTAAAGTACGACAAATAAGCGTTTTTCAAAGTCATTCAAGTTGTACAGACGTATGTACAATCGGTGCTCGAGGGATTAATTTGCCTAAAAATGGTCACCTAAGTTATCTAGAAACTGCCCTCGGCAAGCATTAAACTAGGAGTTTGACCTTTACGGTAGTTATTAATGTAGTCACGAGTTTCTGAGTCTCGTAAATCATATACTCGTGTGTACATAAAGGCTATATTTCGGTGTAGAGTTATGTGCGTAAGTCAAATCTAAATTCATACAGTGGTATCCGTTACGTTAGACAGAAATGAAAATTAAAACAGACATACCCGAAGTTTGAATAAAAAACATGTGGAATTCGTACCGAAATATCTTGACTATTTTTGGGTTTATGTATATTATTTGTTTAGACGATCTGTCAATGTTTTGGTTTGTTTATTTTTTTAAGGTAGGTGTGTTTTGTACATAAATAGATAGATAGATTGATTGATTCTTTATTGTACACCAAAAATAAAAATACATAATAATCATAGAGCGAGTTTCTAAATGATTCCTGCCATTTTTTTCTGAGATTCAACACTGTCCTTGTCAAACTCACAAACAAGCCATTTGATGACAATTACAAGAAGTTTTTTTTTTTTTGCGTAAAACCCTCCTTTTTTTGCTGAAACACAAACACAAAGACGTCCACTGCTGGACATAGGCCTCCCAAAGTGTCGCCAAAACGAGTCATTTTATGAGTCTTGCATCCATCACATTTCTGAGACTCTCACTTTGTAGATACTAGTTTCTTGTAACCAGGGACTTAAAAACACCTTCATAAAGGTTACAGTGTTACATGTTGAATTGGTAACAGAATCAAACATGTAAGAGTGAGTAAACACTTATAAGAGTGTTTTCAATGTGTTAACCCAAAACACTTATAAAGGTGTAACCGTACTTTTATAAGTGTTACCAGTATTAGTAAGTGTAACAGATAAACGCAGCGTTGCCATTTGTTTATTTAAGGTACTGTGCAATTACATAAACCTAAAACTGATTATTTCAGTTACACATATTAATACTTATTAACACATTTAACAGGTTACAGTTTCATTCGGTAACATATTGTATCTGTTACATTTAAAAGTGTTTTTCTGTTAAAACTGTTTAAAAAAACAGTGTTAAAACACATTATTACGGTTACAGTTTGAGTCCCTGCTTGTAACAACTTACCCGACCATCTACAAGTTTTTAGGGCCCTCGCCCGCGGCGACTTTTCGTAGCGATGCTGTAGCGCGTTCGCATCGATACAGTCGTGATGCTGTTGTGCGTTGGCATTTTTCTATAGCGCTTGCAAATGTGACTAACGCACGTTAGTAGCGATGCTGTCGTACGCTTACGAAATTCGCGACAGCATCACTACAAAAACTCGTCGTGAGCAAGAGGCCCTTATACTCATCGATCAACATTATTAAATGCACCGTACATAGTGTGTTTACTTTTATGTGTGGGGTATGTATGTTAAACTGAATGATTTTCATTATTATTTTTAATAGCTACTCTTACTAGTTTTGTTCGCGTGATAGTAAAAAATATCTCAAAAGAACATACCCCCGGTATAAAAAGTTATAATGCTGTTCTAAGACATGGTCTATCCGTGGGGGCGTGGGCCAAGTAGCTGGTTCAATTGTTTGAACGTGAAGAATTAACTAATAGGCACGCACTTACACACCATTTTTCGCTTTTATAATATAGTGTGATATAGATTTTTTTGCAGTGTTTTATTTTCAAATTCGTCACGTTTAGACGCTAAAAATGAATAAAAAGGTTGAGAATATTCAAATGGTAAGTCCATAGAAATATTTAATATGTGAAGTTAAAATCGGTTCATCTGTTACTTGCACGTTTTTGTGCGTAAGCCACTTAACCAATCTTAATAAAAAAATTACATAGAATGACTTTGAAAAAATAACATGACTGAAAAAACAAAAGATGGACAAAAGGATGTTTTTGACATCGACAAAGTCGCAGACAGAGGTTAGTTTAGTTATATTTTAAGTTTTAGACTGCTCAAAGAAATATTTGAAGACAATAAGAGAAATAGATTGGTATAATAATTATTATCACGATGAAAGCAAAGGTTGTAATCACGATAGACAATGGTTGAAATTAAGGCCGAATTTATTAAACTTTTGAATTACTTTATTGTTATTCCTTTACTAGTTTCTGTCAGCGGATTCTCTCTCATAACAAAAAAAGATCTTAATGGATTATTCTCCTGGGATAAAGAACAAAAAATTACGAAAAGCATTATTGTAAGGTTTTTTAAATGATTATGTGTATCTATCTCCATGATTTACATTTTAATGTATTTTACAATTTTATATAATTTTTAAATGGGTGTTTTGTCTTCAATCATCATCATTAGCCATTCCGTTCCCACTTCTGAGACTCAGACCTCTCTAGGGAGGGAATGGCCCTTAATCCACCACGCGGGCCCAGTGCGGGTTGGTGAATGACACATGTCTTCGAATTTTTGGTTCTAGGACTTGCTGGTTTCCTCACGATGTTTTCCTTCACCGTTTTGAGAGCAGTAGCAATAAAATAAATTACACAAAGTAATGCGCCTGGCCAATTTGAGGCCACGACCTACAACTCGTAAGTCGGAGCCATTACCACTGGGCCACCACAGCTCTCAATAAATTATTATTATTATTATAAAAGTGTATATTAATAGAATATAAAATTGTAAAATCCATCTGATATTCCAAGACAATATGATCTTCCTGTATACACTAGTGAAAGTGAGACTGGTTAGGTACATCTTTATAAAGAAATAAAATAGTGAGCACTTGGTGCAAAATCATTAAATTTTTTCCTGCCATATGAAAACAAAAGTCTTCAGAAGATAATTTCAAAAGTATTACTAAAATGTTGAAATAAAAAAAAGTTAAGTGTCGAAAAAAAAATCAATAACGTTTAAAAAAAAAACTAATTTATGCAGTCTGATGCAGTCGATGGCATTAAATGTTTAATTGAATTCTACATTTTAGACTACAACTCTCGTATCATATCACATACATAAATTGTTAGCAACCGCAGCAATATTGCGGTCTGATTATGAGTAAAATTCATCTAAACTGATATTAATTGTACATTTTGTGAATTCAATTATTGCCACTTTGTTTGTACATTTAGTTGGCGTTTTCTTTTAATTTATTATGCGTGACCACGGTCCCATGTATTTATTTTAGTAAGCACCTGATTTTTAACAAGCTTATTTTGTTTGCTTTGGCCTTATACGGTGAAAATACACAAACAAATATTATGGAAACTAATTACGTCCCTACTCATTTTTTTATACGATTCGTTTTGCAAGGATGACTGTGATTTTAAGTCTACCCTATTAAAACTTAATTTATATTAGACATTTTCGTTATTGATAGGCTCGCGTTTAACCACTATCTCACCAGTAGCCCGATTCACGTAATCAAAACCGTACCGATATCTTAGCGATTTAGTCGTTTAGACCATTTTCGTATTCACATCCATCAATAGAGTTTGAACGACACCCATTTTTAAGTCGTACGGTCGAAGAGTCGAATTAAATAAAATTGTATAACATTATCCTAGTAGAATACTTATTAATGTAACTGGAAATAAGTCGTCGACAGATCGTTTAGTTTCGAGCCAGTTGAGTTGTCGTTTTATACAATCCCGATTAAGGAACACGTGAATACCGCTTTTGGATAGAACTTCGATCGAATGACTATAAATTTCAACGATATTTTGCTTGTTTAATTTTACGTGAATCAGGCTACTGATTAAAAGCGATGATGTGGTCGACGACAGGCCACGCTTGTCTATAAGTAACCTAGTCATTCTTTTTTTAAAGATCTTTAAGTTGTAGCTTTCAGAAATCAAAAGAAAGAAAAAAAGAAAGAAAATATGTTTATTCCGCCTTTAACCCCTCGAGCGTCAGAGTTTAATGACCCGGAAAATTGCCGTGTTTACGTAAATCACCAATAAAATAAATAAATAAATAATAACAATATTTTTTTATTTTTTTCTAGAAAAAAAAAATACTATAATAAATATGGAATAATATAATATAGAAACTAAAATTTTCGGCCAAATAAGTTTCGTACAGACGTGTGTACAAAACGAAAATTAAGCGTTTTTCAAGGTCTTCAAGTTGTACAGACGTATGTACAATCGGCGCTCGAGGGGTTAAATAGACGCACAAATAACAAAATACAAAAATATAAAAGCCAGTCCCTTGTTAGGCCACGTGTGTAACAAGCTTAACAATATTTCTTGTACACAGTACCATAGACAACGGAGTTGTCTATATTATCTGTTTCATTTTGACGCCGGCCATAACAGGGACAAACATAAACAAAATTAACCTAAGAAAGAGTAACTAAACTAAAAGAAAATCATAATTATATACTAATACAATCTAAAATTATAAGTTGTGCGTCGCATCTAAGCAGGAATGGGCCGTTGCTCAGCATATTCCGTGACTCTGGGCTAATCCAGACATCTACGGTGCTGGTTTTCAGCAACCACCGTTCGAGTGACAATTTTGGCGTCCTCTCCGAGAGCAAACACTAAACAGGAAATCACTGACTACGGCAGAGAATTCTACTGCTTAGCTGTATGGACAATAAATATGTTCCCAGAAGATTTTGTGCTTAAGCGTGGCATGTCCACCATGTCCCGCTGTACGCTGATCAACTAGTAATTCGATAAATAGAACAGTAACCCTAGCCAAGTTGCTAATCTGCAATAGTTAACGCTTGTAGAAAGCTTCAAAGGTACGGGAATGACGTCGTCTTAACGCTCAGTCACGTGGTTAGAACCAAATAATTGGCAGCAAGGTCAACTCGAAGCGTTCGGCGCAAGCGAAACGGTTGTAACTTGGCTAGGGGGGCACGTTGGCAGAATTAAAAAGATAGTTATAATAGAAACTTTTTCTAAAACATATTTTTATTAATAAGTTATGCTCACTGGCAGCTAGTTTTTATTTGACAAATAGTAACAAACGTAATTCTCAAAAATTTTTAACAAACAATAAATGACCAGTACAATCTGTAGATGACAAAACATCGAGACCATTTTTCCCAGTAAACTTATCAAGACTGGTTTTTCATTTATCTTTTACTTTGTTGACAGGCTAAAAGCAAAACTTATATTTCAAAGATTATATTTCCGATATTAGGAGGGTTCTCTAATATAAACGAACAAATTGCTAAAGCATCAATCAAAATCGAGAACCTACAATACAACTTTGTAATTGACGATTTTGAATCGTTCTTTTTTTGAATGGTAAGAGCTTTGTTCTTTTTTCAAATAAAAAGAATTGTAAGTCTGTTTTTTTTTTTATTAGGTAAGAAGTAACCCAATTTTACAAAAGTGGAAAAAAATCAATTGATTCAGTTTTCATGAAATAGTTGCTCAGTTGTTTAAATGTAAAAAAAATACTAGAAACTTATAAAAATGGAAAAGAGATTTTAATTATACGACTTTTAATTATTCTTAAATTTATTAAACGTGTATGCACAAAAATAATTTTAAAAAGTTATTAAAAATCAGTTAATGTGTCCTTTGCATTTAAACTGATTAAAATATTCACCCTCAAATCATTGGTAATTATTTGGGCTCAATGTTTGAACCAGACAGATATAAAGGAAATTAAAAGTTCAAATACCGTTTTCACAAAAAGGTTATCAATTAAAAAATAAATTCCCTAAAGCACAATAAGTCACACCTAAAATAAAAAAAAAGAGTTTTACTCACTAAAAGCTTATTTAAAATTACCTACCAACCTTTTCAGAAGAAAACTTAGCTATACATTTTTCACAACTCTTCTTGTCAACTTTTTGAACAAAAATCACTGAAAACCAATTTAAAATCTCACTATTATTTAACACACTGTTAATATTTCAGTAGAAAATAATTTTTAAAACAATCACATACACTGGCTGAAGACAAAAGCAAACTTGAATTTAGAAAGAAAAAAATTTCGCGCGCGTATTTCGTATTTCGAACGCGTAGTGACGTCACAGATAACGCGTCCACAGCTTTCAGTATCTCGTGGGAAACTGGCGGGAAATCTTAGCGAACGGGAGAATTTGCGAGAGTCTGTTCAGTGCTAGTGCATGGTACGAGGTGAAAAACAATATTTACTTGTCTACCTTGTATCTATCTCTTCACTTATGTGGCAATAAATTAATGACTATTAAAAATATGGTTAGGCATCTGTAAATTAGAATGTTTGCTAAAAAGTTCGTAATCTACTCATAATATTTATCTTGTATAAATGTTGCAGAATACGCAAATTTTGTTATATTAACAGCGAAGTGCTAATAACTCCTAAATGTCAAAGTAAAAAATCCCTGTCTCAAAAACGTTAGGAGGTAATATTGTAAATTGACACGTTGGTTTAGTTGAGAGGTGTTTTCTTAATTAAATTGAATGCAGTTGCAACTAAATGTCCGTTCGGAGATTTCAATAATACATGCGGATTAACATTTCACTTCATCAGAAGACTTAGGCATAGCGCGCACTGGCGACTTTGTTATCGTGACTTTTGACAAAAAAGTCACCGTGCTGAACCCAACATATAAGTAGTGCGCGCATTTGACAACGTGACAGTTGGTTAAAAATGGGTAAAAAAAATATTGACACCGTGACAAAAGTCATCAGTGCGCGCTGTCTTAAAGTCACTCAAAGGGCAATGGAAAGCGCAATGCTCGGAGTTTCTTAGCGTGATCATATCAGAAATGAAGATATCCTCAGGAGAACCAAGTTTACCGACATAGTCTAAAGAATCCTCAAACTTAAGTGGCAAGGCACATTGCTCGCAAAACGGATGATCGATGGGGACGAAAGGTTCTGGAATGGCGACTACGTACCGGAAAATGCAGTGTTGGAAGGCTTCCCACAAGGTGGATCGATGACCTGGTGAGAGTCGCAGGAATGCGATGAATGCGATACGCATAGGACCTGTCATTATGGCGACACTTGGGGGAGGCCTATATTCAAAGTAAATGTTTTTCAGCTGAAATGAAACAGTTAAATAACTATTATGAGTGCTAAAAAACAATTTTATCGAAAAATTTCAGTTAGGATGTATTAGTATTTCGCCGTCAATATGCGGATTGAAGGACCAAATTTTTATCTTATTGATTTGCGAAGAAACTTTAACGTAGGAGATAAATGACGATTTGTATTATAATGCAATATTTAGTAGCTGGTAACGTTTTGCATTATAACGGAAATGACTTGTTTTTCATAAGAAAGGGTTTGATTCTTCGTAACTACGTCTACTTATGGAAGAAGTGTATTTTTAGACCTGGACTCGATAGATAATGTTACCTTTGTAGCTCGAAAAATCGTCAAACTTAGATGGCATTGGGCAGGGCTCGTCGAAGCACACATGGTCGATGGGGACGAAACGTAGAAGAAGCAGCATTGGACAAGGTGGACCGATGACTAACCGAGGGTCGCAGGATTCCGATAGATACGAGACGCACAGGATTGGTCGTTATGGCGACACATGGGGGAAGCCTATGTCCAAAAGTGGACTTTTTGATGATGATGGTGGACAATGACGATGATGAATTCAATAGAGTGAAAAGGAGATTCTTAATTCTGGTAGTTGGACTCACTAGAAATTATACTGCGTACATCGAAAGCCTGCAACACTTTGTCTGCTGCGGTCTTCTCTTCCAATTATAATTTAGGTGTCTTCAAGGCTGGTGTGAGTAAGCTCTATATTATATTATTATTATTAAACTAGTGTGCTTCACCAACAACGATTACATCACTGCTTACAATCAGGTGGGATTGCAGTCAAGCACAAGTTTATAAAAATAAAAAAAATCTGAGGACCTTTACTCTTACTATGCGGATAAAAATCCTAAAAAAGAAAACAAAAAAATCTCAATTTGTTTCTTTTACCGAAAAATAATCGTGGCTTGAAAAGTCGCTTTTAAAATCTTTAAGTACGTTCCTTACCTTTTTGAAAATACAAAGAAGCGGTAGCGGAAGAAAGGTTCCGGATTCGCTTCTCGGGAGACGGAAGACTATACTTTATATTGAACACTGTTTTGTGATAGCATTTTTATGACTACATAATATATATAGTTATTTTTATGAATAAAAAATCATTAAATGACTTCTCCCGCTATGGGCCGAGGGTTTGACTTTTAGTGGTTAAAACCCACCTGAGTCCTTCAGTCAATTATCGATTGTCCTTTTCCTTCCAGGATCACGATATTTCCTTCAAAAAATCCGGTGGCCTTAGACAATAAATGACGCCATCGCGCTTGACTACCTTTACACTTACTTGTAGTTATAATTGTAAGCCGTCAATAAACTTTTTAAAACATTCCGCTTGCTTTACTTTACATGTGCCTATACGGCTCAGATATCACAGTACCTACATAGCAAAATCGAAAAAAAACAGCAGAATCTATTATCCATTTTCCAGTCTCCGAAAATGTCTAAAGCATTCACGAAAACACGGAACTCGAACTGACCACTCCACCATTTACTCGTACAAAATACAGCATTACAACTACCGGTGCGAATATTGAGCGCTCGGCGTCAGAGTGGGGATCACTTTGCGCATTCCATGCATTGGCGAGCCAATCGTCGTCGCAGAAAACGCAGGGTACAAATCACGAGTGACATCTATGATACGATGGCGCGGTGAGCCAATCACTGATACTCCCCGCTCCCGCGTCTCACTT
Organism: Mythimna albipuncta; assembly: GCA_929112965.1. Lineage (NCBI taxonomy): Eukaryota > Metazoa > Arthropoda > Insecta > Lepidoptera > Noctuidae > Mythimna > Mythimna albipuncta. The sequence continues at coordinate 19,091,895 of OV815962.1, forward strand.
CGCACCACTAAAGAGACCGAACATTTGACTTCGCGCTCAAGATCCGTTCCAATAATTATACTTTTAGTATATGCGAAACCCGAAACACGTGTCTAGTATTTTGTATAAAGAATCTATGTACAAAATTCATAACTGTTTAATGAAAAATCACAAAGTTATAAACTTGTTATATCAGCAAAATACATAGTCACCGGACCATCCTATCGATTGAGGAGTTGTTTTGCACTTGCACCTAACTATTTGCTGGCACACTTATGCCCGCTATGACTTGCCACGACCTATGTTGTACTTAGTGTCGATTGTATCCAACTTATGACCTAAATATTTTAGGGAAAAAATATAACATAGTGTAAAGACTATTAAAATTCATTCAGTTTCTGATTCTGAACAAACTATGTTCAGGTTTCGCTTAAACTAAAAATTATGTTGTCTATGGTCCTTCGAGCCGGATTGAAATCAGCAGTCTACGGAAATCAGAAAATATTCTTCTATTTTCAATTCAGCTCTTAAACAGATAGAAGCGTGAAAACCAACCCTGCTTCACAAAATACCTGAACAAATAGACATGTCGAGGTACTCCGATAGCTGCATGTGTTGGGCTTACATTCTTCAGGCGATGTTTATAAATTGCCTCCGTAAAGCTCTCACGGCTGATTTGAGCAAGAATTTTTCATTTTAAACTCCTGCCGGGAAATATTTTATGTGTGTAGCAAGGTTCCTTTTCTTTTAGGTTTCTTTATCATACTGAAACCGAGTAAGAGCATAATAATGTTACAGGAAAACCGTTTTCCTTTTTTAGGTTACCTAGTTTTGGGTCCTTACTGCAACCAAAAAGTGAAAAATAAAAAAGGATTAGTGGTTTTATATTTTTTAATTTTTGTAATTTAAAAAAAAAAAACGTATGCAAGAAGGTATTGCTGAATGCTGGTTATTTTGAACATTTTTGTTTTTTTTTTGTTTTAAAGTCGATTGCTTTTCTTTGTAAAACGGATTTTTGTTAAAAGATTTTTTTTTAATTTCAGATTTATCAGAAAATTTTAAACTTTTTTTTTTTTTGAAAGTAGATTTTTTTTTAAAGTAATACTTAAATGGAATGACGAAATTTTTGCGCCTTAAATAGGTGTATCTATCATATAGGTGGTCGAGTACCTTACTCGGCATGCTTCATCTTCCACCATATCATCGCTTGTTATCAGATGAAATAGTGGTCAAGCATGAGCTTGTTAATAGCAACAGAAAAAAACCGTCACCAAATACCGGCAGACAATGTTGTAAAGTACTGGATGTACAACATTGTAGTACATACCAAAATATCTGCTATTAAAATCAGCTGATCCACTACGTTACTGCCAATCCCTCAACACATAAACAGGAAACATACAACCACAATATCACACAGCACTAATATTTCGAATTCAAAAGTTTGTATGTATGTGAGTTTGTGTCTTTTTTTCACGCAAACAGCCAAACGATTTTAGATAAAAGATACACCATTAGACCAATGCCAATCATTATGCTCATCTCAACGCTGACATGGCATAAAATGGTGCACAATAGAATGTGAACACAAGGAGAGCCGACCCAAATAAATGGGTCAGAGTCTAGCCAAAAGAAAAAGAGACGGGAATACCAATGCCCCTAAAAAGCACACATGATAGAATAGAATGAACATACTTTTATTCGGGACTGACACCACACAATGGTATATATATATATATATATGTATATATATAACGGTTACAAACTTCTTCTTCTTCCTTGCCTTATCCCTTTATTTGGGGTCGGCTCTCCTCGTCTTTAGGCGCCAGGATAGTCTATCCTGGGTTGTCTGTGCGTCCATCTGAGCTCGTTCCAGATCTTTGGATACGGTTGACAACCACGTTCCGGGATCGCTATGGCCTTCTTTACTGGGTACTCTTCGTCCTTTAACCAGCGCATATGTCTCTCTGAGAACTTATCTGCTATGGGTGCAACTTTGAACGGTTACAAACACAAAGTAAAAAAAAAAACCAGAATTACAGAATGCACCTAGCGTGCCTGTACAGAAAGGGTGACCACTTCAACATTTTCTGGGCGTCAGGCACCCAGCACTGCCATAGTTTTCAGATGGCACGCTGTATCTGTAAGTAATTTTTATTCCACGGATATGTTCTCTTAGGATAATATGCTACTTTTACTAGAGCGAAGCTACTTACAAAAACTAGTATTACAGTAAACACACCATAATTTTGGAAATCAGCATAGTTTACAAACCATATTACGATTGCAGTTGAGAAAACAATTGAACATCAAACAGCGCTGGGTAAACATAGGAATGAATAATGCAATTGAGTTAAGGTAATGCCTGCATTAGTGATGATTGTTCATATAACATGGTCTTCAAACTAAGAATAGAGGATACATTGAACAGAATTTACGACGTAGATTGTCAATAATCATTTTCCTTAACCAGAGACACAAGGTAATGGACTACAAATGGTTTCTCTGTTTGTATAGCTAAGGAGTGAAATTCCTTGACGGTGTTTCTAGCTACACTTTTTTTTCTTAATTCCTTTTTTTTTTGTCAGTCGTCGAATCCGCATCGGCTGGGCTGCGCTGTGTCTTCTCGTCCAATATACTACAGTGTCTCAAGACGAAAGTCTATGATCAGTGTGTGTTGCTAGTGATGACTTTATTATGGCCCCGAATCGAGGTCGTTTACAATGGATCTCATCAAAAGGCCTAAAGTCACTCAAAGGGCAATGTAAAGGGCTCGGAATTTCCTTGCGTAATCACATCAGAAATTAAGATATTGGCAGGACAATCAAGGTTATAGACATAGCTCAAAGAATCGCCAAACTTAAGTGGCAGTGGGCAGGGCACATTGCTCACAGAACAGATGGTCAATGGGGAAGGCCTCCACAAGATGGAATCGATCCACCTTGTGGAGGCCTTCCCCATCCTGGATCTGAGAGGAACCTGGTGAGGGTCATGGGAGACGCACAGGATCGGTCATTATGGCGATACTTGGGGGAGGCTTATGTTCAACAGTGGGCGTCTTTCGGCTGAAATAATGTTGACACAAATTTTCCTAGCCTATAATGCCTCACTGCTGGGCTAAGGCCTGCCTCCACTCCTTTAAACCCGGCTCTCAGCCACTTCTTGACCATTCCTAAGGACGACATCTAAGGGCCTGTGTATACTACGTTTTTTAAATGCACCGTTGACGCGCTTCGACGGTGCGCTTTAAGCCTATTAAAAACCTATAGGCTACGTCTGATATGCGTCTATATCGCTACAAACGCACATCAACCGGCGCGTTTAAAAAACATGGTGTGCACAAGCACAAGTCGTCCCGCCATCTTATTGATATGCCGCGAGTCGCGACCCTGTCATGCTATTTCACTATAGCTATTTAATTTCCTGTGATCAGTATTTACTAACTAGTAAAGCTCTATCACTGGCCTCGTATGAGTCTGGAAGGTGCAAGTGATTATAGTGGATGGACAGCATAACAGCTTTCAATCCACTGTAAATAGTGGACGTCTTACCCATACGTACAAAACGATAATACGATAAACATAATTAATATTGTTATAGTGTAACTACCAAGATAAATAAATATAGTCTAAGATCCGATTAAGAACGACCTTCACCGGTCTGTTTAATGGATGAAACGTATTTTATTATAAATTTAGTGTATTAAATAATATAACGCGGGTGGGTTGCCTAAGAAATTCCTGGCTAGACTATTATTAATTAAAAATTTATTTTATTTTTAGAAAAATGCACAATCGTTATCCATACCAGATTTTTCTTGCAGACAACACTATAACATCGTATTCGTAATGAAACAGCGTTAATTTTGATATAGAATTGGTTGTACACAAAAAAAAAAACACACCTGTTTATGCATACCTGTTTATACCTGGCAACCCATAGCTATGCCAGAAAACAAATAGGCAACCCAACATTTTTATGTTCTAAAGGCTGCACTCTTTCGGTTAGTATTAAATTTATTCGTTAAACACACCAATGCATTTTCCAAAAAAAAAAAAAAAAAAATTGTTTGGCCAGGAATTTCTCAGACAACCCACACGCGTTATATTATTTAATGTACTAAATTTATCATAAAATAGGTTTCATCCATTAAACAAACCAGTGAAGGTCGTGCTTAACCGTATCCTGTACTAATACATTAGGTACTGTCGTAGGCCAATCACTTTATACCAGTCTAAATACAGCACAAAGTAAAAAATAGGCACTGAAATAAGGAAACAAGCCAACAATTGTCCGCGGGCATCACTGTAAACTTTGCCCGGGATTGTCGAGAGTGGGGCAACATTTAGCAAATTGCTCTGCTAACAGTACGCGCCGCCAACGCCACCTGTGTAACATTCACTGAAGATTTTTTGTTCTGTCGTGCTTTGAAAATAAGGATCCGTTTCGTGGAATCTTACGTAGATTAGGTATTAAAGTGTGTTTGTGTTATTACGTATTGTTGTTGCAAATGAAAACTCGTGTCATTCGAGTTTTGTATTTTTGAATGGGTATTTTTTGCATTTATACAAAACTTACTACAATTTATACAAGAATGTGAAGAGATGGTTTTTGATATGATTGAAATTTTACTATTGATCTATTTACTTATTTATTATACACACAATGCACACATGAAGTTATATACAAGTCTTAACTTAAATGGCTACAAGACAAGACGCAGCAAATTAACATAAAAACAAAACTTAACAGGTATATCACACATTTATTATGCGTAGGTACAGGCAAGGAGTGGAATTCCCTGCCGGAGTCTGTGTTTCCTGATAGCTACAACTTAGAGGTCTTTAAGTCAAGGGTGAATAGGTTACTTCTATGCAAGCGTGCTCCATCGTCGATTACATCACCGTCTATATTACATTATGGAATTAATGTCTACATATTATTTAATTGTTTGATCCAGTTTCGTTCCATTTTTGGATCTTTCTCAAATGTCAAAAGTTTATTTTTTAACGAGTTTAGAACCTTTAGGCCCCATCAACCATCTGCTCTACGAGCAGGGTATCCTGCCAACAAACCAAACACCTTACACTGAATTAATAATTACCTGTGTATAAGATAATCCCAAGCTTAAACTAAGATCACAAACACTAAGTTATGTTGGCATGCAAAATTGTTTGATGATACAGCATAATATGCACAAGTTTAAACTTCATAACAGCGTAAACACAGATACTCCCTGTGGGAGTAACTTAAGACCGTGCAAACGTGAGAGGTATGAAATTAGATGCATGCAACAGTGACACTTCAATATGCTTTAAATGGACATATCTAGACTGGCCTATTGGTCTAACTCCAGTGGTTAGTGACCCTGACTGCTTCGCTGGACGTCATGGGTTCGATTCCCACCCAGGGCAAATGTTTGTGTGATGAGCGTGATCAGTTGTTCTGAGTCTGGGCGTAATTTATCTAAATATGTGTGTATTTAGAAATATGTAAGTATGTTTATCAGATTTCTGGTACTCATAACAGAATCTCTGCTTAGCTTGGGACTAGACGGCGTTGTGTGATAGTTGAGAAATATTATTATTATTACTATTATATCATGGTATCGATATAATCAAAGGATAGTTACTGTCTGATACCTGTTACTATCTGATAGACAAAATGTCAAGAAAGGAGCTTATACTTCTTAAATAATCTTGAAAAATATTAATTTAAAAATAAATACCATTACTAGGAGATTAAAAATAAGACATCTATACTGATATTATGAAAAAAAAATTGTATTTGTTTCTTTTTAATAAAAATAAAATAAAAAACGTCATCATACATCTGTAGCGACATCTATGACGTCATATAAGAACTAATCCTGCATCGTGCAATTAAAGTTCTCCGTGAGATTTGAACATATAGAACAGCCCGAAAATCATCTATCGGGCAGTTTCCCGGATCAGACATAACACCCATCTAGTCGAAGAATCCTCCTATCTCAACGAAAATTAGTGGGACTTTACACTCTGTTCCGCATTCCTCCAAACTGGTGACCCCGGCGTGATACCTCCAAATTCTTTCACCAGTAGAATACTATTATTTCACTGAGTGACATAGGCATATACCTATTTTCATGCGAGCAAAGCCAGTGACAGAAGTTAGTTTGAAATCAAAACACATCCAGGTGCATAGATCGGACACAGATACATTTAACAGCATTATTGCTGAGACTATGATTTTTGGTAAATACGGAGTTTAGGATTTTTTTTCGTGACACTATCTTCTGCTATACGATGTTATCCAATTGCAGTTATCAACCATTATATTATTATACCACAGAAATCTGAAGAAATAACGTTAACAAAAAAATAAACGAATTGACCACTTCCTCTTCAGTTACAATAATAATAATATGATATATAATAACGGCGACCACCTTGAACCTGAAAACTGGTGATTCCAAATTACACAAGTTTGGTTTACAGTGCCATAGGAAATTAATACAAAAACATTTAAACTTAAGGCCTAAGCGCTCGGTCATTATCAAAAAACAGCGACTTTTTGAAGCTTACTAGTATAGATTCATGAAAAAAATTATCAACTATTGATTTTTTCGTGCGATCGATACTTTTGTCTAAAAAAAATGTAATTTTGCAACTTAACCCTACTCATTCGAAACGGCTTGGATCTTTAGAAACATTTTTACACATAAAAATTGGTGGTTAAATATTCCTCAAAGTGAACACAGCACATTATTGTGTAAATCAATAAATATTTCGCAAAGAAAATGGATTTAAAGTCAGCGGAGCACCGGGTGCAGCTAGCCGGAATTAAATGCACAGACACTCGTACTGCCACCTAAGCAGGTATAAGTATTGTGTCCGTTTAATTCCAGCTAGATATTCAAGAGACTATAAGCCTTAATTATTATTATTACTCCTACTTACTACGGTGTATGTTCCTAAACTTTGTTAGAAACTTCTCAACAATGAAACCCGTCAGGTATCATAGCTGGAGGGACCAATACTATTATGAGTTAACTTCATTTTCTACTACGACTATATTAGCAAACATTCAGTGAATTTTACAGTTGTTTCTACACAGTAGTTAGAAGTTGGAAAAGTAAAATTTTCATGTATGTAGGTCATAAAATGTAGACCTATAAACAAAAATTATAGGTCATCCTCAAGGGATGTAATTATCTGACCTGTTTTTATTTATTTGAAGTCGACGTATTACAGCTGCAGTATTATACTATGTAGTTGTGGGCTTGCGGACGACGAGCAATGGGTAGTTTGCCATCCAGCAGTCTGGTAACCGTACAGATCGAGCCCAATAAGTCGTCGACGGTGCGTTGTGTTTCACGTGGACGCGCTTAGAGATATCAGCAAAGTTGTAGGGTCCCAGCAGGTCCGAAACCTACTGGAGTCATGAGTTGACTTCTGAAAGGGAAACCCACCACGGGTTTGGAACGCAAAAGACACAGAAGGACATAGTTGTGGGTTTAGTCAGTAAAAGCACAAAATAGATAGGTACAGAAGACAATCTCATGTAGGTATGTACGTCACTTTTTATACCTACGCTCGGTGGACGCACACTAATGAGCGTTTGAGCTGGAATTGTTCGACGAGTGATCTGAGACGCAACCGAGACATCGTGTCTGTAAGCAGTGTCTTTGTGTGCGTTGCTCGAGCGCGCTTTGACCCACGGGAGAAGTCATTAGAAGATTCATATCCTTAACAAAAAGTATTATACTAGCTTTCCGTGTTTTAGTTACTACTCCGTTTCCATTCGTTGTAGCGTGCTCACCTTATCCCACTCTAACACCGTAGGCGCAGGCTAGCCGTCCGGACTTAGCCCCAGTCGTCGACAGTGCGTTGTGTTCCACACGCGATTCAAGGAGATATTATCAACCGTAGAGGCCTAGCAGAGTCGAACCCTACTGGGGTCATGGATGATGGGAAAAAGAACCCCGTGCCCCTGGAATGAAGGCAAAAAGGAATAGGAGCACTAAAAGTCTGCGCTGCGGCCAAGGGCGGGATATGCCATTAGATGATTTCCTACCTAAAAAAAAAAACCCACACTAAAAGAATTTGTCAATTCGTACCAGTAGTTTCTGAGATTATCTCGTTCAAAGACAATATACACACAATGAATATGGAACTCACAAAGAAAGGTTTTAACATAAGTCCTGAAAAAAGTATGCTTATTTCCATTTTCTTTGCCTTTACTCCTTTGTCTTGCTTTCCTCGGACTGTGTAATTATTTCCAGATTAATAAGACTACCTTTATTAATACCTTTGCAGGTACGTAATCTTACGCCTCGACTACAGAAAAGATGAAAGAAGTTAGAAAGGAAATACTTTCCGCTTTGTACTACAACGAGTGTCACCGCTTGTCTCACACCCTTTAACTCCTCTACAGACAATAAACCAATACGAACGCGCATCACGCAACTAATAAACCATGCACACTTAGATCGCATGTTTGCTATTGGTAGTTGAACTATGAGCATTGCCTTACTTTGTGGCAAGCTGGCCCCGCCCACAAGCCCATTGTAACCTCTTTCATTTGTTCTATGGCCTCGACTGTCTCATTGAGCTAGTATTAGTTGCTAGCACTACTACTGGGCTTGAGATCTTGGTTTCACTGTTATGATTCTCGGGTTGGGTCCTTTTTTAAAAAAAACCCGCTAATTGGGAGTGTGATCACGAAGGGTGCCGTAACATTGTTTATAAAAACGGCCAAAAAAAACCATGTCTGTTATTTGGGAGCCCCTCCCAAAAATAATTATTTTATTCTATTTTTTATTGTAATTACATAACCAAATAGATATTTTTTGTTTGTAGTCGCGACAACAGGAATACATCACCTGTGAAAATTTTAACTGTCTAACTATCACTGTTCATGAGATGATGATGATGCCTGGTGACAGACGGACGGACAGCAGAGTCTTAGTAATAGGGTCATTTTTACCAAAAATTCAACATTCAACAATTTTGATTTCACTTAGGCCTACATGGGCACATATAAAACGTCAGAAGCTAGTGCACGGTTCCAAATTAGTCGTTTCCTATGGAGAAGAACCGGCAAGAAACTCCATGGTTACTCTTTTTATGGTTACCTTTTGGATATGTGGTCGACGGTGGTGCACGTTTGTCTAGAACAACTTAGAAATAAAAGCCTTCTGGTTGTAGCTCCCACTAATGTCTGTGTTTGTCTGATAGCTATCAGAAAACACAGACTGCGACGAGGAATCATATTCTATAACGGCACAAACAAAATTAATTGTAGGCATAAACACTTTTTTGAAAATTGCTTATTGAAATTATTCATGTTTTTTTTTTACTCCTACCCAAAATTTTCTTTGTTTTGTATAGCAGGTGAAAAAAAAAGTTTTAGGGAGACTGCATTTTTCTAAAAGCCAACCTCTAGCCGGAGTAGCAATTCTGTGAATAAATCAGAAAAGTGAAAAAAAAATAAAAATTGCTCTCATTAACATCTGATAAAGGGAGCAGCGGGAGATCTCAAATATATTTTTTTCTTTATTTACTGTTAAACTCTCTTTGATCTTAGTGGGTAAAGAACCTTTGGCTTAGGTTCGGTTATGTTGTATGGTCGATGATGAACTAGGCTTACTAAAAAATACCTACACATACACTGACTTCTACTATTTATCACATAATATAGAGGTCAGTGTACACATATTATGTTTACTTTGCCTTTTCCCTACACACGAAAACGACCTTAAAAATACTAACATTTACCCAAAATCCAGTTAGGTCGGTAAGTTTGTTTATTCCTATTTTAAAATCATTTTGCTGTGTTTCATCACAATAATAAATTAGTCTGAATTACTTTTGACTAATTAAAATTACCTTTCAATTATTAACATTTACACCAATATCCTATTTGGTTGGTAAGTTTGTTTTGTTTGTTACCATTTTAAAATCATTTTGTTGAGATTTTACATACTGATATCTAAAACGTTTTATTCAGATTTAGAGTTTGTAAAAATTGGTGATTTTACAATTTTGTTAGTTCTTTGCCATTAGGCGTACAAATATTAGTATTCAATTAGAGTATTTATTTCACAAAATCAAATAAAAGAAATACTGAAAGCGCTCCAGTGTTGGATAGATAAAAACAATATTATCCTGAAAATTAATTACCCACATTTTTTTTTAATAATAAACAACCGAGTTTTAACTTAGATAGAGTTCGACTGAAACTAGTTACAACTAGTTTTAACTGATTAACAGTTTTGAGTGTAACATATTATAACGTGTTAAATATTCAGCGCTACACCTAAAGTCATAAGCGTTTACCCCAAACGTTTCAAAAGTGTTACAGTACAAAGTTAAGATTACCCTCATTACTGCGCACTTGGTAAGCATTAACGTGTGTCATTGCGTATTAAAACTTGGGCCCTAAAGCCATAGCGCGTTAATTTATGTTAATCCCAGGTTACCTACTTTTGAGACCCACAGAGATTTCGTGTGGCGACGAATTTCACTTTAGGGAATTAAGTTTGGCGATGTATTGTACCTTTGAGTTTTTAGAAAAACTTTTTTTTTGGTGATATATCACGCTGAAAAAACTGTCTAGTTGTTTTTTTTTTTATTATTTTAAAACTTTCTTCTGCCAGCGGTTTCTTTTTTAAAAAAGTAGAAAATATATGCTTATTTCACTCAACAATAAAGTAGCATCGTACTAGTAAAATATTTTTTAAAATAGGATTATTAGTTTTTGAGTTAATTTATTGCAAGTAAAATTACGAATTTATCTTTTTTATAATCTACACTAATATAATAAAGAGGAAAAGTTTTATTTTTTATTTTTTTTTATTTGTAGAAGGTAATCTCTAGAAGCACTGGTCCGATTGCAAAAACCTTTTCATTGATAGGAAGCTGCTTTATTCTTGATGATTATTTCTATTTTATGTACCTACGCGGGCGAAGCTGCGGGCAAAAGCTAGTCTAATAGAATATTAAAATTTCGTGTTAAATGTTTGTTATTAAACTCCTCCGAAACGGTATGATCGATTTTTGTGTTTTTTTTTTTGTATTTTATTTGGTAGGTCTAAGATTAGGTGGCTGGCTATTTTTTACCTTCCTTCTCTTACCCTCAATTTTTTTTTAAATCTACATTAATGTTATAAGGAGTTACAGTTGTTGTTTTTTGTTTGTAGAAAGTAATCCCTGAAAGTACTGGTCCGATTCCAAAAAAAAATTCACTTGTTGAAAGCGTTTTTTTCCTGAACGACACCGGTTATAACATCATAAGAACGCGGGACAAAAACTAGTAATTAATATGGCAGAAAAACGTTTGCCAGGTCAGTTCGTATCAGTATTTATATATTAGTATAGATATATTATGCAAGTTTAACCATGTGATTGTGTGCGGCTGAGATATTCCAAAATACTATTATGTTGTTGTTTATTTTTGTTATTAGGGTCAAAGAAGTACCTAATTATACTTGTTTGACATAAACGAGCATGGCAGTTGAGAGTTTGTCATGTTCACTCAAATGTCTCGCTGATGGTGGCGTGTGTGTTAGATCATTCGGTTCCCTTTACAATGATTGAGCTGAGTGGTGCTGATACACACGTCATATTCATGAACGAGCAGCGTCAATCAAGACTGGCCATCTCTTGACTGCCATTGACTTCTTTTAATTTTTTTATTGTGGATTGCTTTTAAAAATGATTTATTTTAATTGCGCTGACATAAAATAGCATCAAAGAATATGAAATTATGTATCCGGATGTTTTATAGTTCATAACATGATTTAATAGAGTTTCTTGTCTGTTTCTTTCCCTAGAGATTTACATTTGTGCAATTTGTTTGCGCAAATTTAATTTTTGCAAAATTGAGTCAATTTTCTGACTAATCAACTTTTTGTCAATTTAAAAGAGTAAAAAGTCATCTGTAAAGTAGAATAAACTTATTAACCTCACAATTATCTGCATATCCATGAAGTTTTTTATAGGACGACATGAGCTGCGTATTTCTTTTTTTTCATTTTCATTTCTGAAAATTGTGTTACTAAAAATGAACACTGTTTTGTATATTCAAAAAACGCATTCATGTTTGTTAGTATGTTCGGTTGTAAGTTCATTTCGACTTTTTTTTTGGATTTACTTACCCTTTTATTTCGATAGCGATCAAACACTGTCATGATTATGTACATAGTTAGTTAATTAGCCCATTTATGTCCCACAGCTAGGCAAAAACCTCCCTCTCCCTTTTCCACATACGTCGTTAGTTGTCTAGCTCGTCTCTCCACCTTTGTCTTGGATACATAATTCCGAATAAAAAAGTTGTTTACCCTGACAAAATTTATAGAAATTAAACTCTTATGACCAATGTTTACAGGCGCCCTTTGTATATCCCAGCAGTCTATATTCATTATACCATCTGAAAGACGTCCACTGGTTAGACATAGGCTTCCCCCAAAAAAAGCAGTCTATGTTATTATGACTTAATCTTCTATACATATAGCAACATTTAGTTGACTAAACATTTCAGCCTTGCCTCACAAATCACAAAATGAAAATTGAGAACTTTAACGGCTGTCATCATATACCTCAGATTTGGTTTCACGTCAGTTTGATCGATTGATCTCAAAAGTTATGAAATACGATGATTGTTTCAAAATGTTGAAAATTTTGCTTCATTAAATTATAGGAATTCTTGGAAAATATAGGTGAAATCAATCAACAAAATGTAGACAGATTATATGGGTTTATTTTAGTCAATTTCTTTTTGTGTCGATGGACTTAGATTAAACGGAATTCTCTGCCTGAGTTGTGTTTCTTGTTACCAACGACCTAGGGGTAATTAAGCCAAAAGTGAATAGGTTACTTCTAGGCAAGCTTGCTCCATCGTCGACCACATCGGCGCTTACTATCAGATGAGATAGTGGTCAAATGCGAGCTTATCTAGATAGACTGGAAGGCGATAGACGGATAGATGTAACTGAATCCCAATGCTATACTTTTAGCAACTCCTTCACCATTTCGACAAAATTAATCTTCGAAATATTTGCGGTGTGGCTGCGCAACGCATCGTGTGGCCCGGCTCTAAGACCTGCTGCTCGCGGTCCGGCCGTTTGAACAGAGCCCGAGTTGTCAAAGGCGCGTAGTGGTTCCACGCGTGCCTTAAAAAGATGTCGGCAAAACTGAAGAGGCCCAACAAAGTTGAAGCCTATTAGAACTATGGACTTCCGCAAGAAAAATACAAGGTGCAGGAAAGCAAAGATCAAAGAAGGAACATAGTTGTGCTTTTAGTCAGCAAAAGCGACCCTGCTGAGCCCCTACGGCTGCTGACAGCTCCTTGAGGCGCGTGTGGGAGCCCACGCGACGCTGGCGACTTGAGCTCGGTCCGGACGATTATCGGACGGTTGGACGGCAGGCTACCCATTGTTCGCTATCTGCAAGCCTTCGCCTATCGTGGCCGGGATCGGAATCCCGGTGGCTCGGAAATATCTGGAAAAGTCTTTAGATGCTTTTTCCACCAAAAAAATATCCCTAATAGTTTTATTACCCTATGACCTGACTACAGCTAATATTTTGACCATTAAGAGTGGCCATAAACTTTATGTTGTCCACAATCATAAATGAAATTGAACTTTGATTTTTATGTCACCATAAAAAAATATAATATTTTATTACTAACGACACATTTTTTGCACAAAAGACATACAGAAGATATCAGAGACATTTTTGTTGATAGTTGGGTAATAAAATTTATAGTTCGCCTTTGGGGGTGAAAGTCTAGATATTTTTTAATTTTGGAATTATTGCTAGTTCACGGAGCAGAAATGATCTTTTGAGAATGTTTTATTTTTTAGTTTTCAGTAAAAATATTACTGACTATTGGATTATGAAAAATTTATTGGGATTTCTTCGGTGGTGGCCCAGTGGCAACGGCCTTGACGTAGGAGTTGTAAGGTCATGGGTTCAATCCCAGTCAGAATTACTTTGTGAAATTTATTTCATTACCACTGCTCTCAAAACTGTGAAAGAAAACATCGTGAGGGAACCGGCATGTCCTATAATCAAAAATTCAAAGACATGTGCCATCCACCAACACGCACTGGGCCTGCATGGTGGATTACGGCCACAGACTTAATAGTCTGTGATTACGGCCCTTTCCCACTCTTAAAGAGGAGACCTGAGTCTCAACACTAGGGACATTTATTATGTTACTTTATTATTGAGAACTTAAGGTAAGTACCTGCACCTATCTTATTGATACATACATTAAACTTTGAAATAAACATATTTAAAAGTTTAATTTGGCTGTTATTTTTGTCTCAGGCGTATTTCAATTTGTTTATCAGATTTTCTTGCATCTTTAAAATTGAAATAATAAAATTAGGAACATACTGATAGCAACTCAGGACAAAAAGTTTGTGCTGCAACGGAAGTACCTATTGTAGTGGAATCATAAAACGGAAACATATGTAACCAAAATTTTTATTTATTTATTTATTTTCTCCATAAAGAACTACGCTTTGGAACGACGAATTTTTAGCTTTACTTTTTTTCACTGATGATGAAAAAAAATAAAACAAAAAAAAAAATACAAACATCCGAATTAAGAACCTCCTCCTTTTTTAGAAGTCTGTTAACAATACTCGTCCCAATGTTAAGCGTAGTTTATGTGCCATCTATTGGTGATATTAAACACTACACATATACCATGTATTTGTTGTTATTCATAAATCTGAATACAGATGACGCTGTTAACAAGACAAAAAAAAATCGCAAAATGAATGTAAAAGGAAAACCTTTGCAACAGTTTATAGTCATCACACTAGATGTAGATGTAGCTTTTCAAGATGAGACTAGCAAAAGTAGATGTGTCTAGTAACTGCTCCATATTTATTTTATTATACTAGTACGAGATCCGTAGAAGAAATCTCTTGCCTCATCTGTTATTCGATTATGATAAATATTATGTGCTAGATAATGCGTTTAATAAGACATTCCGAATAGGTTTCCTAGCTAAATCTGGCCAATGATATTAAACAATAAAAGTGGTTGTTACATTTTTATTTATTTATATATATAATCTTTATTGTACACCAAATAAACAAAAATACAGGACGAACATTTAAAAGAATAAGTGCACAAAAGGGCGGCCTTTAGCACACGGCAATCTCTTACAGTCAACCTTTGGATGGATTGAGAGAAAGGAGATAGATTTAGGGTTGTCAGTGTACAAAAATCAGATATAAAATCAATTATCCCTCATTTGTTATTTCGCGTGTTACTAACAAAGGTTGCTGGACTGTGTTACTAATATCGTAAACAACAACTAAGTCTTTTCACTACAAAACACAATCCGTTTACCAAAAACCAACATTCAAGTTTTCGTTGTTTTATCTACATTCTGTGGTTTTATCTAACATATACAAATATGTTTTGAATATGTCGCTTTTGCAATATTTCTTTAAGTATTCAGATAGTCATTTAGATCTCAACCACTTCAACATTTTCAATTATTTATTTTTGTTAACATCTCAGTTGTCAGTTTAACCTATCAAGGTTAAGTTATATTTTTCTTTTTGTTTATTCTTTTTTTATAATGTTAATGTGAGATTATGTAGACTCCACGGATTCATATAATACTTTTATCTCGACCCATGTTTTTATTTTCATTTTTTGTAGTATTTACTGCAGTTTTCTGTACAACATTGACTGATCTACACTGTTCTCATATATCTATTAATTTTGTGAAATGAAGATGAGGCGTGACAAATAATAATAAAAAAATAATTATATTTTTCTTGAACAAAAAATAGTAGCAAATGGCTCGATAGTACCAAAAAGAAAAAAATGTAGCAGCGACAAAAAAAAAACCATTTTAGAGGATAACGTTGATGCAAATGAGAAGTCACAAAGAGATTTGAGCACTAAATTCTTGATTAATTTAATAAAATTATTTATTTACAAGTCCTTTAATAGTTCTGCTCCAAAGACATTCGATAAAAATGTCTTGTATACTTCCGTTTTCACTGAGTAAGCTATTCTAACATTGGCTTTATCTTTTTCCACAAAAGTGTTGGTGTTGATGCCCCTCTTGTCACCTGCAAATAAAACACAATAGTAAGAATTCGAAAAACTATTTAACTAGTTAAATTTTGGAAATGCTATTTAACTAGTTATCATGATTTCAGCCAAAATATGTCAACTGCTGAACATAGGTATCTTCCAAGAGTCGCCACAACGAACGGTCCTATGCGTCTTGCCTTCTCTGGATTTCCACAACCCTCAACAAATCTTCGGTCTACATTGTAGGAGGCCTTAAGCTTATTTTAAATTCCTTGTGTAATTTTTATTTTTGGTGCACAATAAAGAATATATCTATCTATCTATCTATCTATCTATACATCGAAAGCTGCCTCATTCGGTAAACGGTTGCCACTCTCTTTCAGTCCTAACGACTATCTAGTCTTTGAGCAGTGTGTTCTGCCCACTGATACTTAAGTTTGACGATTCTTTGGGCAATATTTGTAACCTAGTCAACTAGTACTCGTATTAAAACCGTTTCATTTTTATTATATTCTGAGTGATCTATATTATCAAATATCAACCACATTATCAGCTTACTTTTTTAAGTAGAACTAATATCGATGGTCATAGGTTGACAACTCGTAACCCACATTTTTTCGCAAAATGAGTTAAGCACATCAAAAATTTTTAAATTAAGCGCCGAATCTTCCTATTGATAACTCGTAATAAACAAAAAATGTCACTCGAACAATTTGTTCTACAGTTGACAACCCACAAAGAAAAAGTATCAACCTGAGCTCACTAGTACGCGAGTTACAAGGTGTCAACGCAAAATGCAGTTCGCAATAACAGAATAAGATTAGGCTACCATACTAAACAAATATCGGAACAGCAATAAAAATATCATCAGCTGAGGAAAAACAATTAAATAAGAGGCAGATGAAGGAAAATGCAT
The DNA here is from genome assembly GCA_929112965.1 of Mythimna albipuncta. Lineage (NCBI taxonomy): Eukaryota > Metazoa > Arthropoda > Insecta > Lepidoptera > Noctuidae > Mythimna > Mythimna albipuncta. The sequence continues at coordinate 19,108,845 of OV815962.1, forward strand.
CTTGTATGTTCTGTGAAAATATGTCATTATTATAGGAGCAAGCTTTTCCGAAGTCAACTCTGATACTCAGAAAAGGTCAGGCATCAGTTTTTGTTAGATGCATATTAGATTAGCTTTATGATATGATTTCCAATTCTGATGGCGAATTTGTAACAAAACCTATCATTATTTAGAGTGACGGTTGTGCACCTATCAAAATAGAATGCAGTGGTGGCCGAGTGGTAACGGCCCCGACTTACGAGTTGTAGATTGCGGGTTCGAACCCAGCCAGGCGCATTACTTTGTGTAATTTATTTCATCACCACTTCTCTCAAAACGGTGAAGGAAAACATCGTGAGGAAACCGGCATGTCCCAGAACCAAAAATTCGAAGACATGTGACATTCACCAACACGCACTGGGCCCGCGTGGTGAATTACGGCCCATTCCCTCTCTTAGAGAGGAGGCTTGAGTCCCAACAGTGGGAACATTAAAAAGGCTGGTGATGATGATTAGTAGCTAAATGCTCTAGCCAACTTTGCTGCTGTGAATAATGTGGTTATTTACCACTAATGTCTAAAACCTGAGCATAAGCAGATGAAAGTGGATAGCATCATGCTGCTATCGAACGTGGCATAAAAAATATGACGCTATTTATGTTCCATCTATCACCAATATGCAGACATAACTTGGATATCACGATAAGATCCATACGACAAATTTTAACAAAATCCAAAAGTGATGCGTCATGAAAGTATCAGGCTTGAAAAGAAAACAGGAGATCCTGCTGTCACAGATCTTGAAAGTTTTATTGTACAAACCAGATAGCAACAAAACTATTCTTTGTTGCCAAGCAGGCCAAGAAATCTTGGTTCTCCTGCGGATATCTTCATTTCCGATGTAATCATGCAAGGAAACTTCAAGCATAGTCCTTTCCATAGCCCTTTGGTTGACTTTAAACCTACTGATGAGGTACATTGTCACTGGCAACATACACATACACAGTCATGGACTTTCATCTTGAGACACTGGTATATTGAACAAGAAGATACCGCGCAGTTTCCCAAAAGCTGCCCAGCCGAGTCGGATTAGACGATTGTTCTCTTTCTAGAAGTTAGACCTACCTAACTGAACAGTCTGTCTCAGGTAAACGTAGTCCAAAACTTCGAGTGTAGTCTCCGATCTTGATAGGAGTGGGTGCTACATGGATGTTTACCATGACTTTGGTTTTGTCCATGTTCATTTTATATCCCACTCTTTCGGAAGCTCTACTGAGGTCACCGAGCATTATACTGAGCTCCTCCGTAGGCCTTTCACAACCGATGACCCGGTGAGGGTTGCGGAAATCCGAGGGATGCGAGACGCACATGATTGGCCGTTATTGCGACACTTGGGGGAGGCTTATTTCCAAGAGTGAACGACGATGATTTGGTTGAAATAATGATGATGATGAGGCCAAGAAATATAAATTTTCCGGTAACAACCTACGAGCAACATTTTAAGAACTCGCATAAACTTTATAAAATTTTAATGACTTGCAAGCTCCTAAAACTGTACTACCTACTGATTATTACTCTTATTTACGATAATTAGTCGCAAATTTAATTGTTTCAATTTAATAAAATAGTGTTTATTTAAATTGACACCTCGCAAGTGTACGTTGACTGCTCGTAACTCGTCAGAAGTGAGGATTTTTTAATATTGTTTCCTCGCAATTGTTTGTATATTGAATAATTAATAAAAAATCTATGTGGGTATTTCATTTTTTTTAAATATATCAATAGATAACTTGATTTTCTACCAACTACTTTTTTATTTCATTTTTTTTTAATTTAATTTCGAAATTATACAGTTTTTTCCCTCTCCTGTAAAATTCTATACATTACAGTTACGTGCTGTCAACCTATGACCATCGATATTCTAAACATGATTAGTATTTCATAACCATCCCCTAAATTTGCTACAACGACCAGTTCCAGACGATCAATAACTTCGATTGGCACTTTGTCGATATTGGGGAGTACCTTGCTATCTGGCATCTGATCGTATATCATCATAATAATGTTATACTTACCACAAACAATGATATCGTTTTTCGAATACTTGTACTCCTTCACCAGATCTGGTCTTAGGAACAGTGACACAACTGCAGGGTCTAACGCTTGCCAGGTTGTCTGTGCCTCTAATGACACCTTCTCAAATTTGTTCTGGGCTTTCATTATTTCCGTATCTATTGCTCCAAGGTTGTTTTCTCTCCAGTCCTGAAAAAAAATAAAGTAAGACTTTAGGGAGTAGGCAATTTGGATGGTCAAAATTTTATAGTTACAGTGTATCAAATGTTTGTAGGATAATATAATTGCATGCGTATTTAAAAACATTATCAATATCCAATTCAGGACATCCTCTGTATAAACATAGGTTTATCAATTATGGCTAGACCTAAAAGTCGGAAAACTGTGCGTAAAATAATAAATTGATATGCATAAATGATACATTTATTTTAATCAATTGAATATTACCACAATATTACGAGTATTATAAAGGCAAAAATTTACATGTATGTGTGTGTATGATTGCTAGAATTATTAGAAATGAGTCAAGTGTGTGGCAAACTTAGGATTTCGTGCAGAAAAAAATAGATAAAATTTCACTTGCCTTACTAAAATTGAGATACTGTTTAATCTGTGAGAAGGGAACTAACGTGACTTTGTCTGGAGAGGCGTTCTGTGCTATAACATGATACGCTTCTACATCCATGTGAGCGTTGAACTCTGCTGATGGATTCTCATCACCTGCAAAATCCAAATTATATAAAAGTCGGATGATATCACTTCGTATGGTTAGATCCTAGGAGAGTGATGCTAAGATACGAAAATATATCCAAGGCGGGTGATGCCAAGTAAGGAGAATGTATCGTATCTAAAAGATACTATTGGAAAAAGCTCGATCCAATGCGGGGTATATCGTCTCATAGTGCCATACGCATATGGTCGCAAAATCATCCCATACATAGATTCCCAATATTGCCATTCAGCTTTAAGTTTGCATTGAAATGTATCAAAAACATTGTTTATTTTACTAATAATTGGTGTAATTTACTTACCATGAATGTGTCCAGCGCCTATATATAAATGGTTTAGCCTTGACAAAAAAGCTGGGTCCAATTTGATTGCTAATGCTACATTTGTCAACGTTCCAATTGTTATCACAGTTAAATCACCTGAAAATTACAAAATAAAACAAAAACTTGTTACTTTTTACGCTTAAAGTATTAAGTATCATTATTTAATTTGTATTCGGCAAGCAATAAATAAGATAATTAACATGATTTTAGTAGAAAAATTTGATGTTCTGGGCCCTCTAATCTTATAATACCTGCTACTGAACCAAACATTGATAAATGATATTTATTTTGTAAATTGTTTTTTATAAAACACATCAAGACGTAATTTTTTGTTTTGCTAATTTGAACTCGATGAGACCGGTATTTTCTACGCTGACCTTGAGAAAAACATCAAAACAAACTCAGAGGTCAAAGTTTTTTTTAAGTCCAAACAGCAAACATGTAATGTTCAAATCATATAAGACTATGCAGATTAGTATCTTTATTGCACACATAGTCTTTTGAGAAAAAGCTACAAAGATTTCAGTGTACCTCTCTAGTCAGTGCAAGCATTTTTTAATATTCGTATAACAGAATTTAGGACTAATAAGGAGCTCAAAAGGACTTTTGGACATACATTATGTTCCAAATTATTTATACCCCAGGGATCGTCTATACTAATTAACTCCCTAAGAACAGAATGACTTGGTTTAAGTGATTGTATGACATATTAAAGGTTATTATCGAGCAGGTGCTATAAAAAAATTGTACAAACGGGACTTGGTGTCACTTTTACCTTCATAAGTCTTAGAGTAATCGATTAGAGCATTCACAGCATTTTCAGTCTTAGCTGGTACCAAGTCAGAGTAGCTATCACCAGAGTCACCCAAACCGTCTATACCGTAATAGTCGTCCACTGTCGGTGTTGTCACCAAAGATGCTTTTGAACCCCTGTATATTGGCACCTAGAAATTGTGAAGATTTTTAATATTTACAAGTAAATTATTAGAAATTAATTACAGTCAGACATAGGCTAAATAACCGTGCTCACCACATACATACTTGTCATGATTAGGCCTTTAGGCATAGTAATCAGAGTCACTAACCACTAGACCAACAAACTAGAAATGTATCCAGATTGTTTCTTTTTCTTACACCTCTTCTTGTATGGTATTCTGTTCATAAATGTCAACTAGGTGTTGCCAACGACTTACTTTGTCTAATTAGACTTGTAAAAATCACAATGCTATTTGGTTACCATTTCACGAAATGTTTTCTTTGATTGCGCGGATTCCTAATTCTTCTTCCAAAAAAAATAACCAAAATTGTTATTATCATCAGCTATACTAACAACCAAACACTTAAATTTTATGACTATGTACTAACACCTATATAAATGGTTATTTGTAAAACACTAACAACTTTGCGGGACTGTATTACTAACATCATAAACAACAACTTTTAGAAAACCATTTTTCAATTGTCCATTGTGAACTGTGTTATCAAGAAATTGTGTAACAGATACAATATATTAGTAATTGAAATAAAATTATGTTTACATTAATCTTCATTTCAAACTCTTATCTCAGTGGATGAAGTCACAGTTCAATTAGTGATCGATAAACTACGATTGTATTGCGTAATTATTTACTAAATTAATAAGTTTATTTATTATTATACCGTAGTTTTAACATCAGGAACCTAGTTCATGATGTTAAAACTAATCAACTTTAGTTTTTCGTTTCAAAACGTCAATAGCTGTTACTAACTCACCTACATTTGAGCATCAGATATATTAGACTCCAAAGTCTTCCCAATCATGAAGCACAATGCTTAATTTACGTGACACTGCAACGTTGCCCAGTATCCAGCAAATTACCCCCCCCCCCCCCCAACCTTCCCCATCATTTTATACAATTTGACTGCGTTGGCCCTAGTAAGGGCCATTTAAGCATTTTACCAACAGGCCAGTCGAATTATCTTTTAACATCTACAAATTAGTAACCAATTATTGGGGTCCCGGGTAATTTAGGAAGGTAAGCTGTTTTTCTACTCACATCTTGTCGATTAGCAATTTTCAGTATTCTCTGGTTGTTGTAATAAACATTGTCTTCATTGGTGTTTCCATTCCCTGTAGTCAACGCTACAAGTTTGGGTGAACTGGGGCTGAAAAATCGTTAATTTTAGATTATACTCTTGCTACTCACAAGAACGCAATGGTATTAAGTACGGTAGTGTAGAACCTTATTTAATAAAGAATCAAAACATTTATCTATACATACACCGCTAAATTTTAATCGTTTTAATCCCGTGGAGGGTCGATCCGGTACATGAAACACTATCGATTTGTAGAGATAAAATTAAAAAATAAATTTCCTTTTTTACTAAACTCGTATCAATTTACGCATATAAGAAATTAATTTCTTTAAGAAAACGTCAGTTGAGCGAGTTCATTGACCTGTGAGTAGTTTTTACGCAACGCCGACTATTAACTGCAGGTCATTGAACTCGCTTAGCTGACGTTTTCTTAAAGAAATTAATTTCGTATATGCGTTAACTGGACCAACCCTCCACGGGATTAAAACGATTAAAATTTATCGGTGTATAAAGGAAGAAACTGACTGACGTCTCAACGTACATCCGAAACTACTGGGATTAGGAGCGTGAAGTTTTGCACAAGGTTACCTTTTATGTTGTAGGCGAGCACTAAGAGAGGAGTTTTTTATAATTCAGTATGGTATGAAAAAAAAGTACAAAGTTTGTATGAAGAAATCTCCATAAACGCAGGCTAAGCTGCTGGCAGAAGCTAGTTTTAAATAAATCAAATTGCAGAAATGCAGATAATTGTCAAAAAGTTAGACAATTGAAGACGATTGACCAACCTCTTGACAATTGCCTTCACAGAACAGAATGTATAAAGATTCCAGTGTTCTGTGGTCGTCTTGGTCGCTTCTATTATTTGATAACAATGTAAATATAGTAAAACGAAATTAATTTAAAATATAAAAAAAAAAATATGTATACCACTGGTAGTCAAGAGATGACCAGAGTCATGAGTCAGATAGCCAAACATATTATGTACTTGTACACTACTGGTAGTCAAGAGATGACCAGTCAGATAGCCAGTCGCATATATCGGTACCATTCAGCTCAATCATTGGTGTAAGGGAACACAGGGTAGTGTTCATCAACAGTAGTCTTACTTACTCATCGAAATGTTTCTCGTACAGCAAAGCCAGGAATATGGCCATAGCATCGTCACCACCGGCGTCATTGTCTATTATGAACTTTGGCTTCCTTTCCTCTGTTGTCAAACTGTAAAATAAATAAATTACATATTGCGTAAACAGTAATCAGACATTAGGACTAAGGCCAATCAAGTAAAAGAAAGAAAAACATTTATGTGTGACTCGCACATGGCAAAACGACAGTAAAATAAAAAGTAACTTATCACCATCACTTCTATCTAAGTACTAAGAGCTGTCGGCTGCAGGCGTTGGGAACCGCAGAACGATTACTGACATTTTAATTTCTGATCCACGCAAGGAAACTCCGAGCATAGCCCTCTCTATAGCCCTTTAGTTGCAAAGTAAAGTTTAATTAATTAAACCCCAAGCGAACGCTAGCGTTTGCTCTCTCATTGTCTTTCTATTGTGTCTCTAATTACGGTATTCGAAAGGTTAATGAGTTTAAAAACACAATATTTTCACAGAGTTTTTCATTAAACTAACTGTCTCCCGCGGTTTCACCCGCATTTTGACTTACTACAAGGGTTGTATTGTAATTTTATTAATAGCCTATACCCAGCCTTGATTAATGGAATATCCGACAGTTAAATTATTTTACAATTTAAATAAAAATATAGAAAATGAATTTTATTTAGTACAGCACAAGGCATAAACACAATATTTATGTTATACGAAACAAAAATAAAAAAAAAGAATAAAAAAATTAAGTTGTATGCCTCACGGCTGCCTCAAAATGGGTCGAGTTCAGCATGAATGCCAGACATCTAACTAGTGCCTGCCGCTAGTTTTCCATTTGAAATTAGTTCAAGTTCTTGAGAGTTGCACGTTTAACCAAACACACTGTTTATATAGCTTCATATTATTATGTACTATTAAATTAACGTTGTGGTAAAAAAAAACAACATTTCATGATTACACTTATCTATCACCCATAAGCAGATAGAAATAAAACAGATACCTTTAGAATAAAGTTGTTTAAAAAAAAATAAAGTATGACATTCAGAACGAAATTAAAATCACAGAAACACATATAGTTATCTCTACATATTTATAATAAAACCTACCTACCAATAAACACACCCACACACAAACAAAATCACAAAAAGCGTTTTTAAATTCAACATCATCGATACGTGTACTCCCGATCACGGTGGAAGATAAACTAAACAATAAAATGATCTTGTTTTAAACTAATTTGTTGAGCAATCTCGAGATTAACATGCAAAATTTTATGAAGACCTGTTTAAACTATGCTTGTGGGTGAGTCACTGGAATGAATACTAGTTTGAGAGTTGAAGGCATATTGTAAATAAACTAGCTTCTATCAGGTTCTGTATCACGCAAGCGCAAGCTCGCGTGATAATAGAAAACTATCTCAAGGGAAAGATTTTCGGGATAAAAAATGAAAATATAATTCATATTTACGGCTTCATAAATTATTATTATTAGTGTGATATCAAATAGTTTTTAAAAGTAAAATCAACTTTGATTTCTAGGTGTGTTTCTTTTTGAGTTCTCTTAGTTACAATAATTTGACTTAAATCAAACAATTTATTAGTTTTGTAATTTTGCATACAGATTATAAATATATTTTATTATTATAAACAACTTATTTATTGTACACTTACCAAAAACGTTATTTTTTAACAGGTAGACTGTCAGAGAATGCCTTGTTGCATTAAATTGTACATAATATATAATAGTAGTTTATGTGACTAGGGGATAAAGCAGTGTCTTTAAGTCGCGGGTGGCATGTTGAATTCCGTTCAAAACGAAGGTTGCTGATTTTAATCCCGAACGTTAATGAGGGACTTATATAATTAACTCCCGTGCATTGCGAGGGAGTTAATAAAGAAACATGAGTGAAGTAAGGAATTTAAGCCGCCCAAGACAAAGACAGCTTTATCCCCGTGTTGCATACTCTACTTTTTACACCATCTGTGAGATTATTAAAAGACAATTTGGTCGACTAAATCATGTATCAGAGAAATACAAGGTGTAAGGGACAGCCCTCCTAAAACTTAAAGGGCTTGCTCAGTAGACGAAACTGAACAACCTTTCACAAAAAAATTTTTCAGGAAACGGAAAAAAAATCCGCCTCACCATAGAAAATTTTAAACTTGATTGGACAGTTTGTATGGAGAGGCCGAACTTTTTTTTGGTTTCCTGAATAAAAAATTTGCGGAAGGTTGTTCAGTTTCGTCTACTGAGCAAGCCCTTAAAGTTTGTGGAGGACTGTCCCTTACACCTTGTATAAGTATTTTTACAAGTTCATCAAACAAACAAAATTCACTATTCCGAGATTCTATAGTTTCAATTTTCTATAATGCTCCCGTGTCGTCAGTACGTACGTTTTATTCTATTTTCTTTTTTTTTTTTTGTTAGTGGCCAGTTTGAATCATAGTGATTACAAACTCTTTGGTTTGAATTTCGAGTCAACTTGTTCGATGCGCCTACATTTTAATTCACAATGTTGACAATTCTTGATGCTCCAAATTCAAATCTCATTATTCCCTAGGAATCGGCCATACTGCATTATTTCCCTAGGCATATAATGGCTTGCTTTAAGTGAGGTTTGTATGACGTGTAAAACGACATTATCGAGCAGGTGGTGTAAAAATAAATAAATATTAAAAATTTCTCATCCACATACTTTTGTCAATTGCTTGGTTCGTTTTCGAAGTTTAATTACTTACCGCGAGACTTGTTACTATCTTATCATGGGCCATCGGTCACAGAATTGCGACTTGCTCCTATACTTTTAGACAAGTCTTACATCTTGACTTCATCTTAAATTATCAAATTGATAAAGCTTTATTGAATGCCATAACGATGGAGTCAAGTACAGACTATTCAAACCAATTAGGAATATGGACTTTACTTTATCACGGGTTAAGCTTTTCTTATTTTTGAAAGTATCATCGTTTGTGTACAGCTACTAGCATATTTTTATGTGTGTCCATACTTCTATGTTGTAAACATGCGAATGTAACTCTGTCTGTCTATTACCTCTTCATGTCTTATGAAGAAAACAACTTAACACACGGGTAGACTAATTCTTGGAATAGAGAATTAGTATCACCTCTGGCTGGCTGGGTCCCGGCAACGGCGGAGCTGACGACCCCGGAGTTGGAGGGTTGATCACCTTCAAAGAATTACCGTCCTATGTTACCTTTAATAGTTCTTCTTTTTTTAAATTACAAGCACACCAAAACTTCATAATATTAGTGTCATTTCAACTTTTGTTTGGCAAATTGCATTGAGAAGGTGACTTTTTGGTGTATTTGCATCAGTTTATAATTAAAGATTCCGACAAAAAAACACCAAAAAATAAATCCCATTTTACTCGTGTTATGCATAATTTAAATTACTTGCCATCTATTGACGATACTAAAAACTAGAGCATATACTGTAATTGTTGTTATTCATAAAACTGAACACAGATGACGCTGTTCACGAGACGAAACAGTCAACTTAGACTTTTCACAAAGGAAGGGATTAAAACTGGGTGTTCAAAGTTTGTATAGAGAATCACGCGAGCGAAGCTGCTGGTAGAACCTAGTATACGTATATTTTGCTAATACTTTGCTTTTTGCGATATTTTAATGTTATTTTATTCTCAACTACCTTGTTCATCAGTAATTTATCATTTTAGCCATATTGCAGTTTTTTTTTTTAATAATGTTAACGTGAGAACATTATACTCCACGAATTCTAGAACTTTCTATTTCGACTTACTATGAAAAATACTTTTTTAAAAGGTCATGGAGTTTTTTGTCAGGTCTTCTCCATAAGAAACGACCAATTGGAAGCATGCACAAGCTTTTGACATTTTATAAGTGCCATATCAACATGTAAAAAGAAAGAATTTTTATTTTTATAAAGAAAAACGTAGCAAATGGCTCAATCGCACCCCAAAAAAAAATTCTTCATTCGTTTACAAAAATTATTTATTTACAAGTTCTCTAATTTCTTTGTTCTGCTGCAAAGACATTCAGTAAAAATTTCTTGTATGCTTCTGGTTTTACCGAGTAAGCTATTCTAACATTAGCTTTATCCTTTTCCACAAAAGTGTTGGTGGTGATGCCCCTCTTGTCACCTGTAAATACAATAATACACAGTAAGAAGTTAAAATCCGAAAAACAATTTAACTAGTTAGACTAGTTAGTTATTATTGTCATCGTCATTTAAGCTGAAGTATGTTCGTCCATGCTTCTTCTAAGCGACGCCACAAGGAATGGTCCTGTGCGTCTTGCATCCTTCGGATGTCCGTGACCCTCATTAAGTCATTGGTTTACTTTGTGGGAGGCCTTCCAACTCTGTGGTATGCAGTACACGGTTGCCAGTCCAAAACTTTACAGCTCCAACGACTATCTATTCTACGAGCAATATGCCCACTGACACTTACGTTTGATGATTCTTCGGGCTTGTTGGCTAGGTTACCGAACCTAGAGTAGGTACTCATAATAAAACTGTTTCATTCTTAATATTTTCTGAGATCTATAATGTCAAATATCAACAACATTTTCTGCTTGTCTTTCTAGGTATATTTCTAAACATGATTACTATTTCATAATCATCCCCAAAAATCACTACAACTATCGATTCTGTACAATTCACCTCTTCGATTGGCACTTCCACGTGAAAGGGGAGTCCCTTCCGGCATTTCATCTGGCATCTGATCGAATGATGTACTTACCACAAAGAATGATATCATTTTTCGAATACTTGTACTCTTCCACCAGATCTGGTTTTAGGAACACTGACACCACCGCAGGGTCTAACGCTTGCCAGGTTGGCTCTGCCTCCAAGGCTACCTTCTCAAATTTGTTCAGGGCTCTCATTATTTCTGTGTCTATTGCTCCTAGGTGGTTTTCTCTCCAGTCCTGGAAAAATGAAAGTAAATCTCTATAGTAAGTTTTACGAAAGAATTCTCTTTCCTTTTCTCTTGTCTGTCTGAAGAAAAAAGGAAAGAGTTACCTATTCTGGCAAATTTGCTGCACGGAATGTGAAATTGTGATTAAAATTAATTGAATTAAAAAAAAAAGGAAGTCCAAATGAAACGATACGTACGGTACGATATTTAAAAGAATTACAGGACAATCAAAATAGAGTCCTGCAGATATTTTATTTAAAAATAGTTTTCACAGTTTCCAAAAGATAAAAAATTAAAAGGCAATTGTTAAAAGTAACGAATTAATTATTAGATAATCTCCCTAAAATTAAGAAATTTCATAAATAAAAATATAGGAAAACTGTTTTTCCGTATAGCCTATATTACGGCGATGGGAATTCGTTCGTGAATCGCAGTGAGTAGGCAATTTGAACCTTCCAACAAGTTTCAAATATTATTGTTACAGTAGGTCATGCAATGTAAGTCGATGACATCACCCTGAATGAGACGTACTAAATAATATCACACTACCACCCTGCTTAACAAGTTCTACTCGTTGGCTGGAAACGGGACGCCAAGTGTTAGTATATTGTATATGGATTAAAAAACATTATCAATATTCTGATTCAGGACATCCTTTTTACAAACATATAGCTTTGGGTAAACTTTAAAGGTGGAATTTTTTTACGAACACTAAAATTATTTGCGTAAAATAACCAATTGAATATTCTCACAGTAACATTTTAAAAGCAATAATTTACATATATATGTGTGTGGCTTTACGCTTGGGGGAGCCTTATGTTCAACAGTGAACGTCTTCTCGTCTCGGTTGATATGATGATGATGATTGTTTTTATGGTGGGAAAATCCAACAACAACCCCCGCTCTTGGACGGAGCGGGAGATAGTGTCAGACTCTTACTGACTAAAAACCCACCCTGTTCTTTCATGCATTCATACCGAGGCTGAGCTATCTTTCGAAACTAACCCTGGCCCCAGTAGACTTCGACCCAGCTGGGCCCCTGCTGTTGCTGACAACTCCTTGAGCTGCGCCAGAACAGTGCGCGCCGTCAACGACTTGGGCGCGGTACGGACAGTTATCGGACGGTCGGACAGTGAGCTATCCATTGCTATGATGATGATGCGTGTGTTTGATTGTTACTCCTTTACGCTCAAGTAGTTTATATGTATAGGTTACCTAGTCTTTTTAATCGGGGAGTAAGTTCCTGTGGGTTAATTTTCTACTTTGACGCGGGTGAAGCTGCTAACACAAGCTATTATGCGTACGGAGATTTTCGAAGTCCTCTAGAATTATTAGAAATCAGCCAAGTGTGATGCAAAGTTAGGATTTTATGCAGAAAAAATGGACAAAATTTCACTTGCCTTTCTAAAATTGAGACACTGCTTAATCTGTGAGGAGGGAACCAACGTTACTTTGTCTGGAGAGGCATTCTGTACTACAACATGATACGCTTCTACATCCATCTGAGTGTTGAACGATGCTGATGGATACTCATTACCTGCAAAATCCAAATTGTATTTAAATAGGATAATATTTTTTCGAATGGTTAATCCTAGGCGAGTGATGCTAAGTTACGAGGATATATTCAAGACGAGTGATGCCAAGTACGGAAAATGTATCCAAGATAAAAGATACCATAAGAGAAAGCTAGAACCAAGGCGAGGATATTGTGTCGTAGTGCCATACGCGAACGGATATATAAAATCCTATTTATAAAGATGCTTCTTGTCAACAATTTCCAAAATTGCCACATTCAAGTGAACATTGGAATGTATCAAAAACATTGTTTATCTTATTTTAATAATTGGCGTATTTTACTTACTATGAATGTGTCCAGCGCCTACATATAAATGGTTTAGCCTTGACAAAAAGGCTGGGTCCAGTTTGATTGCTAATGCTACATTTGTCAACGTTCCAGTTGTTATCACAGTTAAATCACCTAAAAATTACAAAAAAAATAATTACTTTAACGTTTCAAGTATTTGTTATCATTATGAATATAGCTTGTAATCAAATACGCAGAAAGATATTTAACATAGTTTTTATGGCAAAATTTATTGTTCGAGGTCATATAGTCTGTCTAAAAAGTTAAACGATTTGGGAATTTTGTATAACATTTAATAATTTAAAAAATATTTATATTCGATACTTTTTGTAAAGTTCTTCTATTAGTAAGCAATGATCAAGATAATTAATTAACCTTGATTACTGAACAAGGGTTGACTACGTCAGTTTTAATTTTACTGTAATAATTACCGAAGTCTTTCAGACTTTTTAGACTCTACAAACATGGCTGAACTAAATATTTTACAAATATTTTAAAGATTTAACTTCCATTGTGCATAACGTTACAGCGTATAGGTTGAGGGCATTTTTTGAGATGGGGAAATAATCCAATAATTTTTTTCTGCTCTAGACTGGGGCAAAAAGGTTTATCAGGCTTTTACCAGCTAAAACTCGTACCTTCGAGTCCTTCAGTAGTTCATTGCGGTCCAAGACCACGGTTTTCTTTTTAGAAATTCCCGTGGCCCTAGCGGGGTCTTGAGGCAGTGAGACAGGATCGAGTTATACTGGACAGATTTTGCTTAAACTAAATAGAAGTAAGTGCGAACTCATGAAAAATGGAAGGAAGGGAGGGAAACTTATGTTCAAGAGTAATAAAAAAGTATTTATTTCCTTTCATTGCCTAAGGTTCGAAAATTTTCCTTATAACGTGACTTCATGTCATTCTCACCTTCATATGTTTTAGAGTATTCGATTAGAGCGTTCACAGCGTTTTCGGTCTTAGCTGGCTCCAGGTCAGTATAGCTATCACCAGTGTCTCCCAAGCCGTCTACACCGTAATAATTATCGTCTACTACCGGAGTGGTCACCAACGATACTTTTGATCCCCTGTAAATTGGCACCTGAAATTGTGAAGATTTTTAGTTAGAGGATTTTGAATTCCATAATATGCGTGATTTGAAGCAATATAAGTGAAATAGAAAGATAAAAGTCCTTAAGAAGAACTTTGATAACTGTGATACAGAAACTTGTTCAAGAAGTGAGAGATCTATGATCGATAGTGGGAAAAGTTGGACTGTAGATGATGACGAAAATGAAGATCTTTCTACCATTAGCCGAACCAATGGCAAGCGTCCACGACACAACTAGTTGACACATTTACGATCCAGATTAAGCATTTCACCTCGATGTTTATACCACGTACATTGTAGGACTAGAATAATTATCCTGTTGCGATCTTCCCGTCCTATTATAATATTTAGGTGTATACAAAACTAGAGTTATTATAAATATACTATAATACAGTAAACAGGCTTTTTATCAGCTAGTGCGCTTAATCAGCAACGACGGCATCGCTGCTTACTATCGCACTAAGGCACTAGTTTGCATTAAAAAAAAAGACGAAACGTACTCCGTAACTGTTCTAGTAAGTTTGCTGCTTTGCCTAATTCTATATTAACAAAATATTTATATATATACATATATACAAAAACAACAACTGTTCTGACCAATTAGTATATTTGTCTTGGATTACGGTAGGTACTCTATTTTTTTTAACTTACTACTATAGGTGCTATTCGAACAATTGGGGTCCCTGGTAATTTAGGAAGGTACGCTATTTTTTTACTCACATCTTGTCGTCTAGCAACTTTCAGTATTCTCTGGTTATTATAAAAAACATTGTCTTCGTTGGTGTTTCCATTCCCTGTAGTCAACGCTACAAGTTTTGGTCTGAAAATACCGTTTATTTTAAATTTGAGTTTAGTAGTTTCAATTTTCCACTCTTGTTCCCAATTTCTTATTTACGCATTTAAAAGAAAAAATAAACATTTATTAATTATTTGAAATTGAGTTCTATTTCGTAAATTCTATTTTAGCCACTGACCTCTGTGATAAATAGTAGAATTCAGTGATTTTAGCCTAAAAACCTGTCAAAAGTTGACATTTAAGTAGGATTTGAAACTTACACTTAATTCAGTAACCCGGTCATGGACTTGCTTTTAAGATCGATTAGATTTTAATAGTGCAAAGAGTGTTGTATGACAACACAGGGACTGTTCATCAATAGTAGTCCTACTTACCCATCAAAGTGTTTCTCGTACAGCAAAGCCAGGAATATGGCCATAGCATCATCACCACCGGCGTCATTGTCTATTATTAACTTTGATTTCCTTTCCTCGGTTGACAAGCTGTAAAATAAATTACGTATTTCGCATATAGTCAACAGACATTAATACAAAGAATCATTAAAGTATATTGTAATATTTAAGTCCTGCCGGATATGCTGGCTGGGGATGTTGGGGCCGTAAGATAATTTCTGACATCTTCATTTCTGATCTAATCACGCAAGGAAACTCCGAGCTTAGGCCTCTCCATTGTTTACTGGGTGCAAAACAAATGTCAATATAATTAAACTGTACCTTCACATGTTGGTAAAGCTCCAATATTTTACATTTTTGTGTGGTTTTAAATCTCCTGACTATTTTGCGCATCAAGGTTTTGTATGAGAACAACGGGACACGTGATCCGTTCATAATGGACTTCTGAACAATGAAGTTTTCTTGCGTGATCGTAGCAAAAAATGAGGATATTCGCAGAAAAACCAAGGCCGCCGATATAGCCTGAAGAATCGCCAAACTTAAGTGGCAGTGGGCACAGGGCCTATATTGCTCGTATCGATGGGATCGAATGGTTTTGGGTGCCGGTTACGCATCGGAAGGAGCAGCGCTGGTGTCAATCTCAGAAATGCGATGGATGCGAGACGCACAAGACCGTTCGTTGTAGGAACACCGATGTCCAGTGGAAGTTTTTCAGCAAATGATGATGATAATGATGTTTCCCACCTGCCTTTTGTACATAATAGTATATAACGTAATCAAAAAGAACTTTATCAGAAAAATAAATACTCGTATAAGTCTAACATCACAAACTGATTACTTATCTATCATCAATAATCAGATAAAGATAAAACAAACAACTATAGAAATAGTAAATATACTAGATACTTATTGTAATAAATAATAAACTATGATTTAGATCCAAAATGAAACCACACAAACACATTACTTACGTATTTACAGGCATTGAACACTACCTACCAATGATCACACCCAAAAACTAACGAAGTCACAAGTTTTTTTTAAATTACCTAAACATCGTCGATACGTGTACTACCAATCACGGCGGGAGACGAACTAAACAATAAATTGATCATAGTTTAAACCAATTTGTTGAGCAATCTCGAGAACGAGATATGAAATCTTATAAAGATCTGTTTAAACTGTGCCTATGGGCGAGTTACAGAATGTATTATGCTACTGCTCCACCTGCGTCCTAACGCGTAAATTGTTACGTTAATTTAGGCGTTAGGTACTTAGATGTGGCCAAACTTTAATGCGTTAAATTACAAACGGCATTAAACATTAAACGATAGCTTGGGTGTTAGATTTTTGGACACATCATAGGATTTTAGCGCGTAGTTTAATGCGCTAAACGATGTTGGCTACATTAACGTCGTCTCATTACTCTTATTCCACGGGAAGCGCCCGCACTGCAAGGAGTGCAAGGACGACTGGTGGTACTTTGTTTTAGGCGGGAACTGCATTTACGAGAACCGCAATGGAGTAGTCAAATGAGAAAGTTTTAGAGTTTTTAGAACTATTTCAATTAGAGCCGTGCCTTTGGAATTCAAAGCTGCAATCGCATAAAAATTGCTCGACAATTAGCGATGCTTGGCGACATATTATCCGGTCGCTGTCGTTTCCAGTGACACAGGAAGAATTAAAAAAGAAAAAGATTCACTTATGGGATACTATCGTATTCATTTAAATAAATATAAAAAATCTCTAAAATCAGGACAGGTGGAAATGATGTATACACGACGAATTGGTTCGCATTTGAATTAATGGATAGTTTCCTCAGACCATTTCCTCCTCTTTTTGTGTGTTAAGGTTTTACGTCTTGAAGAATTAACTCTATTGGCATTGTCACCCAAATGTAGCCAACGCGCATTTTTAATGCCTTAATTAACGAGTAGTTGACCATTGCCATTAACGTTAACGGTAATCCAGATGTGGCAGTAGCATAAAGAATACAAGAAAACCGGCTAAGAGCGTGTCGGGCCACGCTCAGTGTAGGGTTCCGTAGATTCCCGTCCGTCACAATAAGTGTACCCACTTATGAGTTTAAAAAAATGCTTATAAATAATCGTATATCGATTATACTACAAACTTAGTCCAGAAATTATTTTGTATAACCCTTTTGTCTTTTTTTTATACAAAAACTGTTCTTTCCATCAAGTTCAAAATAATTTTCCTAGAAAGTTCTTATAAAGTTCTACTTTTCAGATTTTTTTCATATTTTCTAAACTTATGGTTCAAAAGTTAGAGGGGGGGGGGACACATTGTTTTTTACTTTTGGAGCGATTATTTCCGATATTGTTGACATTATCAAAAATGATTTTAGTAAACCCCTATTCATTTTTAAATACCTATCCAACGATATATCACACGTTAAGGTTAAAATTAAAAAAAAAAACACTTCTCACTTTACATATAGGGGGGCTACCCTAATAAAACATTTTTTTCCAATTTTTATTTTATCACTTTGTCGGCGTGATTGATATACATATTGGTACCAAATTTTAGCTTTCTAGTGCTAACGGTCCCAGAGATTAAGCGAGGACGGACAGACAGACAGACAGACATGGCGAAACTATAAGGGTTCCTAGTTGACTACGGAACCCTAAAAACCACCGATATAGATGGATAGATAACGCAAGAGCAACTACCTTCCGTGACAAGTTTACGTACAAATATCGTAAGTGGCCACTTTTGCGCTCACTCTGCATCGGTGAATAGCGCTAGTCAGACGTTCGTTGAAATATAAAAATAAACTGGTTAATTGTGCTGTTATAAATTACAAAATCTGTACAAATGCGAGGAGAAAGAATAAAGCAAACCATTTTGTGATTAATATTATGAGTAATTAATAAAGAAATATTTATAGTAATACCAAATTTGAGAAAAACAAAACATTCGTATTACATAATAGGTAATAAAAAATGGCACGCTTGGTTTTCATACAGATCGTGATACTTGTGTTACCTATGTCTATCTACGAGTATATCTGTGAGAAAAACAGATAAGCCGCCCCTGACGTAACAGGGCGTGTCAGAGTTTTACTGATTTACCTTCTACGTCTTGGCAAGGGGCGTTCCTGGATCTTCTACGTCTTGGCCCTTTGCGTTCCTGGAGAAGTTTCTCTTCCAGCCCCTACAGCCCCAGTAGGTCCCTATAGTTTTGCTGGCATCTATTTGAGACACGCGTGAAACACTACGCGCCGTCGACGACTAAAGATCGGTTTAAACGATTACCGGACGGTCGGACAGCGAGCTAGCTACTTGTTGTACGAAAGCTCACGCCTACGGTTGCTGGATATCGGGGCAGTACCTATCTTTATGGAGTCCACTTACCATCGCTGGCCAAATTATTAGGGACAGTACCTCTCCACTCCACTCATAGATATGTAATTTTCGATTGAAACACACTTTTTAAGCAAACCAATATTTTTATATAAGGTTTTTTTATTTGGTATTGTTACTGGTGTTATTATTATTTCCTTTATTATCCATTTTAACTTATTTATTACATTTTTAAACATTCCTTAATATATTAAAAAAAAAACATTTAAAAATATAAAAAATAGTGTCCCACCGGTATCGGGAATAGGGTCCAAGCTACCGGCGGTCAGGGCTCCAGAGAAAGGAACCTATTATTATTATTATTGATATGTGACAACACTGTGAGATAGCGCTATTTTTTTAAAATGTTTTTGGTCTCTTTTGTCAACATTTATTGAAAATTAGGTTTTATAGTCTGTCTAAAAAGTCAACCAACTTGGGATTTTTTTATAATATTTAATTATTTAAAAAATACTTATATTCGATACTTTTTATTAGGTTCTTCTAGTAGTAAACAATGATCAATATCTCTTAATCAACCTTGATTATTGAACCAGCGTTGACTACATCAGATTTCATTTTACTCTAAATAATTACGCAAGTCGGTTGACTTATTAGACCGACTCTACTTGGTTGGTGGCAAAAATTATTTTTAGTTTGATTTTACTAGTTTTTCCTGTACAAAATAGTCAATACGTTGGTATCGTGTTTTATTACGTTGATTTTTTAAAGTTTTGTACGTTATTTTTTAATTTTGGCAACGGTATATGTTGATATTCCTAAAATTGCTTCTTTTTAGTATAGGCAAGTCTTCAGACATATCTCCAAGAAGACGTACACCAATTCAAACATTATTTTTGTTCTCTAAATGTTCCCAGAGAGATATAGCAGCTATTACATGTGCTTCAACATCTGTAGTTAACAAAAGTAAAAGAAAAACTCACCAACACAAACTTTTGAAATCACACCGTGTTGAAAAATGTGGCAGGAAAAGGATCACTACTCTTTATAAAATCCTAAAATCAGGTATCTCGTAAAAAGACAGTTGTTTTGAATAATTTTGAAATAACCGAGTTTAAGATACATATCACCATAGTCTTTACCTCTAAATCATATCACAACATCTAAGCCAGAATAATTATGAACTCAACAAATTCATTAAATAATAGATAGTTACTGAATATTTGGTCGATAGTAAATCTGACGTAATTTAGTAGACGCATGAATATTGATTTTAGGTCTTACTCTTGGATTTTGTGTATCTCTATTAGTTTATGATCGCTAGTGAAACATTTTCATTCACAGGCGATGAATTACCAAACATTATGATTGACCTGGATGACACGCACCTGATCCGATACTCCTGAAACAATGAGAGCATCTGAACACGGTACGCGGTCAGGCTGTATCTTCCCTCTGTAGCCCCATAGTATGAACGCATGACCTTTTCGTTGATGGATTGCACCCTTTCTTCTACGCTGCACACTTTTGCCAGGCTTTGGGATCCTATCAAAGTTGGGCTTCAAGGTCCTAAGTCGCTCGATGACTAGCATCCTCTCCGTCGTCGAGCAAGTAGTATTGACATAGGCGGAGGGTAGAACTCGTTGCTGTATTTCGGCGTAACTGCCGCGGCCGGTGCCACAGCACTCATGGTAGGGCTGGGTTCTAGCGATGGCGGAGCTGAGTGACGACCCTAGAGCTTGAGGGTTGATAACCTTCAACGTATTACCGTCTTGTTTTTACCTTTGATAGTTCTTATTTTAATTACAAACAAGATTCTGAAAACGTGAGCATTTTATGACGATTACCTCTTTCAACTTTTTAAATAATAAATCTCAAAACTTAGAAAAAAAAGAATTGTGTCATTTGTGTAGATAGTTATCTGATCTACTTTAAAAATCAAAACTATAGTCTTCAATTTAATACTAAACTATTTTAATACATATGTACATAAAAAACTTAAATACTAAATAAACTATTTATACTAAAACCTAACTACATAAAGTTATCTGATCTAAAATTTTTGTCGGAGCTATGATAAAACTTACTATTTTGCTAAAAATCACGAAAAATTCGTTTTTTGTGTGTCCTTTCGGATACCGTAATTAAAGACACAATAGAAAGACAATAAGATAGCGAACGCTGGGCGTTCGTTTGGGGTTTGATGAATTAAAAAGGTGTAACCACAAATTTCTTCATTCATTTACTAAAATTATTTATTTACAAGTCCTTTAATTTCTTTGTTCTGCTGCAAAAACATTCAATAAAAATTTCTTGTATGCTTCTGGTTTTACTGAGTAAGCTATTCTAACATTAGCTTTATCCTTTTCCACAAAAGTGTTGGTAGTGATGCCCCTCTTGTCACCTGTAAATAAAACACAGTAGTTAAAATTCGAAAAACTATTTACCTAGTTATTATCGTCATCGTCATTTTAGCCACAGTATGTCCAATTGTCCCTGCCTCTTCTAAGTATCGCCACAAGGAATGGTCCTGTACGTCTTGCATCCTTTGGATTCCCGTGACCCTCATTAAGTTATTGGGTATTTTGTGGAAGGCCTTCCAACTCTATGGCATCCGGTACCAGTCCAGAACTTGTCAGTTCCAAAGACTGTCTATTCTGCGAGCAGTGTGCCCACTGATACTTAAGTTCGGCAATTTTTCGGGCTTGTTGGCTAGGTTACCGAACCTAGCCAAATAGGAGGTACGTACTAGTACGAGTAGTAGGTACATATTAAAACTGTTTCATTGTTAATAAGGTCTGAGATCTATAATGTCAAATATCAACCACATTATCAGCATGCCTTAAACATGATTACTATTTTATTCATTTTTTTATTATTTTTGATAGGCTCGCGTTTAACCACCATCTCACCCAAAAATCGCTACAACTATCAGTTCTGTACAATTCATATCTTCGATGGGCACTTCCTCGAGATTGGGAACTACCTTCCTGTCTGTCATCTGATCGTATAACATCGTAATGATATACTTACCACAAACAATGATATCGTTTTTCGAATACTTGTACTCCTCTACCAGATCTGGTCTTAGGAACACTGCCACAACCGCAGGGTCTAATGCTCGCCAGGTTGGCTCTACTTCGAAGGCTATCTTCTCAAATTTGTTCTGGGCGCTCATTATTTCCGTGTCTATTGTTCCTAGGTAATTTTCTCTCCAGTCCTGGAAAAATGAAAGTAAATAATTCTGTAGTGCCTTTCGCAAAAGAATTCCCTTCGTCGTAATGTTTGCTCGTCTGCCTGTCTATAGAAAAAAGAAAAGAGTTGCCTGATCTATCAAAATCGTTGCACGAAATGTGAAACAAAATCGATTTTAATGGTAGCCGCAACACTTGATGCATAATTCTTTCGTGTAACGCACTATAGTGATTAGGCAAATTGTGAGTTGAACAATATTTCTAGTTGTTGGATAGTTGAAATATTATTGTTACAGTTGGTCATGAAAAGCAAGTTGATGACATCGCCCTGAACGACACGTACTGAATAATTAATATCAGGCTACCACCCTTTTTTTTTTATGGTGGGAAAAATCATTCATTGACATCCCCCGCCCTTGGGCGGAGCGGGAGATAGTGTCAGACTCTTACTGACTAAAAGACCCACCCCGTTCCTTCTAGCCTTCATACCGGGGCTCGAGCGCCCTTTCGGATAACCCTGGCCCCAGTAGGCTTCGACCCGGCTGGGTCCCTGCTGTTGCTGACAACTCCTTGAGGCGCGCGGGAACAGCGCGCGCCGTCGACGACTTGGGCTTGGTCCGGACGGTTACCGGACGGCCGGACAGCGAGCTACCCATTGCTCACTGTCCGCAAGCCCGCGTCTACGTTGGCCGGAAATCGGGATCAGAATCCCGGCGACGGCGGCGGCGATAACGCCGTTGCCTGATGCGTTCGGCCTCCTCCTTTGCAAGCATTACTGCTTCGCAGAAGTCGGCGACCGCCTGCCACTCCTCCTCGCTCCGGACCATGGCCTCAACCAAGGCCCGGCGCGAGAGGTCTCCGCCGCCGATCGCCCCCACGAGGGCACGGCGATGCTCCGCCCAAGCAGGGCACACCTCGACTGTGTGCTCCACCGTGTCCTCCGGGCGTTCCGCACAGTGGCGACACCCGGGCGTCACTTCCGCATGAATCCGGTGTAGGAAACTCCCGAACGAACCATGTCCGGTGAAGACCTGCGTCATGCGGAAGGTAAGGACGCCGTGAGGCCTTTCCAGCCACGCCTCAAAGAGGGGACTTACAACCATGATTGTGGCGTGCCCAGCACTGGGTTGCGATAGTCGTTGACGCCATTTCACCATGAGATCCCGCCGGAGCTCTGTCCGCCATGCCGTGACCTGTCGCGGCAGCGGACTTTCACCCCGGCGTTGCATCTCCACGCGCATATCGTGCATGTGTGCAAGGACTGTTGCCTCCAGATCCCACGGTGGTAGGCCAGCCAGAAGGCTCGCCGCTTCGCGGGAGACCGTGCAGTATCCCCGCACCATCCTTATCGCCATGACCCTCTGGCAGGCGTTCAGTATGGCCGCCGGTTGCTTTTTCAGCGACGGCGCCCACACCGGCGCCCCGTAGAGGGCCATGGACCGAACGATCCCCGCGTAGAGCCTCCGGCAGGAGGCGTCTGGACCCCCAAGGTTGGGCAGGAGCCGCTTGAGCGCAGCCCCAGCCCGGCTGAGTTTGGGAGCCAGACGTCGGAAATGCTCCACGAAATTCCACCGGCTGTCGAGGACGAGTCCCAGGTACTTCATCGTCGACCCGACACCGATGTGAACTCCTCCTACCGTTAGTTGGGAACTCAATGGCGGCGCGTTCCGAGACCGGTGACCGTGAAAACACATCGCCTCGGATTTGTGAAGCGCCACCTTGAGTCCCAACTCCTGGATCCGATCAACGACCATCGCAACCCCGCGTGTCGCTAGAGCGACCGCCGCCTGGTACGACTCTCCCCGCGCTAAGACCAGCGTGTCGTCTGCGTAGCAAACCACGCTGACCCCGTTAGGGAAGTCGCCGCGCAGCACGTAGTCGTACCCGATGTTCCACAAGGGTGGCCCTAGTACCGACCCCTGCGGAACACCGCACGACATCTCTCGACGTTTCCAGTCTCCTTGGTGACCGGGGTAGACTATAAGTCTCTCCGACAGATAGGCCTCGACCACTCGACAGAGGTACTCGGGCACCCGGTGGTACCGGAGTGCCCTCCGGATCGTACTCCAGGGCAGGGAGTTGAACGCGTTGGCAATGTCCAAGGACACTGCCACGACACACCTGCCCCGGGACACCGCATCCCCCGTCGTGAGGGCTCGCACGCGCATGATGGCGTCCACTGTAGAGCGCATCCTGCGAAAGCCGAACTGTCCGTCCGAAAGGTCCGGCCCCACTCGTGTTAGGCGCCCGACGAGGCGGTTTGCAATGACTCTCTCAAAGAGCTTGCCCACCTCGTCGAGCAGCACAATGGGCCGGTACGCGGACGGAGAGTCCGCAGGGCGCCCTGGCTTCGCTATGAGGACCAGTTTCCCCGTCTTCCAGCAAAGTGGGAACTGGCCCCTCTCCATGCATGCGCTGAAGAGCCCTCTCAGTCGAGGCCCGAGAGCCTCCATGGCCAGGACCCAGGCCTTTCCAGGCAAGCCGTCGGGTCCTGGGGCGGTGTTTTTGGCACTCAGCCTTCGCACCGCCACTCTCAACTCTACCTCGGTCACCTCTGGAGCAATATCGTCATCGTCGCTGTTGCGGTCCGCGTCAGACACCGCGGGCAGTGGAGGTGGAGCCATGGGCGGGGGGGAGTGTTCCCCCCGCGCAGGGAACAGAGTGTTCACCGCACCCTCTACGATCTGGGGCCGGAGACTCTAAGTCAGTGGGGGAGCCCAGGGACGGAGCTTTTCCCGTACCAATTTGTACGGGCGCCCCCATGGGTCCACGTTCAGAGACCCCAGCCACACGTTGCGGGCCTCCAGTTTGGCCGGCTACCACCCTGCTCAAAAAGTTCTACCTATTGGCTGGAAACGGGACGCCAACTGTTTAACCGCTTAAACTGTTTGTTTTTGTTTGTTTACTGTTTATATGGATTAAAAACATTATCAATATTCCGATATCATATGTAATGTACAAATATAAAAAAATATTCCGATTTAAGACATTCTTTTTGCAAACAAATTTTATAATAGCTTTGAGTAAACTTAAAAGTCGAAAAAATTGGTACGAATACTAAAATTATGTGCTTAAAATAATATGAAAAAATAACCAATTAAATATTATAACGTAGTTCATAATAAATTATTATCTATTTACCTAATCCTTTTATTCCGGGAATAAGTTCCCATAGGATAATTTTCTACTTTGAAGCGGGTGAAGCCGCTGAGCTATTAGCATACGTTATACGGTGTACGTTTCGTGTTATTATTTATTATACATACGGATTTTTTTTAAGTCTGCTAGAATTATTAGAATTGAGCCAAGTGTGGGGCAAACTTAGGATTTTGTGCAGTAAAAAATAGATAAAATTTCACTTGCCTTACTAATATTGAGATACTGCTTAACCTGTGAGGAGGGAATCAACGTCACTTTGTCTGGAGAGGCATTCTGAGCCACAATACGATACGCTTCTACATCCATCTGAGCGTTGAACGATGCTGACGGATAATCATCACCTGCATAATCCAAATTGTATATAAGTTGGATGTTATCATTTTGTATGGTTAGATCCTAGGAGAGTGATGCTAAGTTAAAAGGATATGTCCAAAGCGGGTGATGCCAAGTACGAAGCATGTATCCTAGCTGAAAGATACCATAAGAGAAGACTACATCTAAAGTGGGAATATTGAGTCATAATGCCATACGCAAACGGTCCCGAAATCATCCCAAATATAGGGTGACTGTTACTATTTTTCTTACTTTAATAATTGGCGTATTTTACTTACTATGAATGTGTCCAGCACCTATATATAAATGGTTTAACCTTGACAAAAAAGCTGGGTCCAGTTTGATTGCTAATGCTACATTTGTCAACGTTCCAATTATTATCACAGTTAAATTACCTGAAAATTACAAAAGTATATTGTTACTTTTTATGCTTGAAGTTATTAGGTATCATTATTTAAACTGTATTCAACAAGCAAAGTTGCGAAACATGGTTTTAGTGACAAATATTAATGTTTTGAACCAAACATTTATACGTCACATCTACACGTCATTTTTTTTTTGACAATTTAAACTAGATGAGACCGGTATTTCCTTACTCGTAGCTGACCCTGAGTAGAAAACCTAAAATAAACTCAGATATCAAAGTTCTTTTTAAAGTCCAAACAGAAAACATGTAATAGTCAAATCATATGAGAACTATGCAGATTGTTTATTAAACAATCAACATTAATATATTCATGCTAACGTAATTACATACCAGTACAAACCATCGCGGGTTTAACAGTGTGATTAAGCACCATCTCAGGAGATAGTCTTTTGAGAAAAAACAACAAAGATTTAAGTGAATTACTCTGAGTAGTGTAAGCATTTGTCAGTATTTGTGTAACTTAATTGAAGACTACTAAGGGTTTCAACAACTTAACGAACACATCCCACAATACATTTGGGTAGGCTGTCTAAACCACTCAAAAGTGTCAAACATTATATTAAAACACAGAAACACATTCACGATTATAAAATAAAATTTACAAAAACGAAACACTATAAATTGTAAAATAAATCATCACTGGTAAAATTGTATTGTAAAATAAAAAAGGTGGTGTAAATTAACGCCTAAGGTCCGATTTATACGAACGGGACTTAGTGTCATTCTTACCTTCATAAGTCTTAGAGTAATCGATTAGAGCATTCACAGCATTTTCGTTCTTAGCTGGCACCAGATCAGGGTAGCTAATACCAGTGTCTCCTAAACCGTCTTTACCGTAATAATCATCTACTATCGGTGTTTCCACCAACGATGCTTTAGATCCCCTGTATATTGGCACCTGGAAATTAATGAATATTTTTAGTTAGAGGTAAAATTTCGTTGTTTTAGTACTCGTAGTAGTTTTAATTTTAGAACGATAACTAAACAAATTAAATTATGAAATACACTTAACTAATTAAAAAAATATATACACTAAAGGCCTAACCAAATATGGCGTCACTAAACTTTTAATTTATTCCACCATTTGTGTGAATCGAAGCATCCTAAGTGCAATTGAAGGACAGGAGTTTCATCAAATCACAGGGCTTTCAAACAATCAATCTGAATTTTTCAAATTATGTCAGGGTCGGCTTTTAGTCCTACGTGCGAAGTATCTGTATTTTTGTGAGGGATTGGTGGTATGCGAGGTATAAAAATTGTTACGCCGAAGCCACAACCCTTTGGAAATTCCACCTCAATAATGTTTTGGGCACGCCACAATTATGGCGGTAAGTCCCCTCTTTGAGGAGTGGCTGGAAAGACCTGACATCGTCCTCACCATCCGCAATACCGCGTCAGGGTCACTTAAGCGCTAGACGAACAGGCTAATCGAATTATCTTTCTGTTTTATCTTTTCGACAAATTAGTTGCTTTTTACTCACATCCTGTCGTTTAGCAATTTTCAGTATTCTCTGGTTGTTGTAATAAACATTGTCTTCATTGGTGTTTCCATTCCCTGTAGTTAATGCTACGAGTTTGGGCGAACTGGGTCTGAAAAGCCACAAATTTTAGATAATTCCGTAAACAGGAATATAATGGATTTGAGTTTGGTAGTGTAGAGTATATTTTAGGGGCAGTATGCGTAGAGTGATGAATAAAGAATCAGAGTATTTATTTGAAATAAATAAACCGTTTGAAAGCATTTTTGAATTGTTAAGATCTCAGTCAGTTAGAAAATTGGTGCTAATTGCACATTCCAAAGCTTAGATCTTCCATGGTTCGGAGCCAGGAGGAGTAGTATGCGGTCACTTCCTTCTACAAAGCAGTTATGCTAACAAAGGAGGAGACCGTACACACGTGCGGCAACGGCGCTCACGTCCCAGCCGCTTGTGATGATTGATGATTTCCGACTACCATAGGCGCGGGCTTGCGAGCGACAAGCAACGGGTAGCTCGCCGTCCGACTATCCGATAGCCTTCCAGACCAGGCCCAAGGCGTCGACGGTGCGTATTGTCATACGCGCACCTCAAGGAGTTGTCAGCAAAACGTAGGGGGCCACTAGGTTCGAAGCCTACCGAAGCCAAGGATTTTTTTCTGAAAGGAAGATTCGGCCTCGGTACGAAAGGCAACAAAAAAACAAGAGTGGGGTTTCAGTCAGTAAGTCTGACATTATCTTCTGTTAACGATTTTCCCACCTAAAAAAAGCATAGATGGACAAGTTTGTGGAAGACTCTATGGATACTATAAATGTTATGAATTACAAATATCTATGTATGTTACATATTTATTTCTTGTTGCTTTTATTATTTGACAAGATAAAGAAAAAAAAAAATAATTTGTGAATTTCCCGCTCTTGAGCGGAGCGGTATTAGACTTTTACTGCCTAAAACCCACTTCTATGTTCCTTGACCCCGGGTTCACTCTCAAATAACCCATGGCCAAAGAATGAATGAAATGAAAAATAAATGAATTTAAAATATATTATAAGGAAATTAACATGAGTCACAGTCAGTCAAGTGGCAGCGTATAGTACAATTCACGAATGATGGCGGCCGTGAAGTTTGCGCAGAAGGCTGCGCAGTAACGTGTTTTAGGAACCAAATGACGTCTTGCGTGTGTGAGAAGAGTGTGGTATGCGCGAAAGTCCGCAAAGGCTAACTTCACGCCCGCCATCATTCCTGAATTGTACTATACATTCACTGACATGTCGCTTATATCAATACCTCTTAGCTCAACTACTAGTATATACGGTGCGCACTGTTCCCGCACGTCAAGGAGTTGTCAGCAACAGCAGGGGCCCAGCCGGGTCGAAGCATACTTGGGCCAGGTTTATTCGAAAGGGAAGCTCGGCCCCTGTACGAAAGGCAAGAAAGAACGGTGGGTTTTTTAGTCAGTAAGAATCTGACACTATCTTCAGCTCTGCTCAAGGGTGGGGATGTCATTAGGATGATTTTTACCCACCAAAAAAAAACCCCTGGTGCATGGTGACACAGTTCATCAATGGTAGCCCTACTTACCCATCGAAGTATTTCTCGTACATCAAAGCTAGGAATATGGCCATAGAATCGTCACCACCGGCATCATTGTCTATTATGAATTTTGGTTTCCCCTCCTTGGCTGGCAAGCTGTGATATAAAAAAAATACATAATATATTGCGTAAACAATTAATAAACATTAAGAAAAAACGCCGATGAATTAAAAGAAAGTAAGAAAGAAAAGCATTTACTTGTGTGTATCACGCACATGATAAAACAACAGTTAAATAAAAAGTAACTGATCAGTATTACTAATATCTAAGTACTAGGTGCCGGGCACGCCTCAGGCGTTGGGAACTGCAGGACGATTTTTAACATTTTAATTTCCGCCCCCCCTAGCCAAGTTACAACCGTTTCGCTTGCGCCGAACGCTTCGAGTTGACCTTGCCGAAAATTCTTTTGTTCTGACCACATGACTGAGCGTTAAGACGACGTCATTTTTGTACATTTGAAGCTTTCTACAAGCGTTAACTATTGCAGATTAGCAACTTGGCTAGAGGTACTGATCTAATCACGCAAGCAAACTTCAAGCATAGCACTGCACAGCTATAGCCTTTTACGTGCAAAACCAAGTTTAATACAATTAAACTGCATCACGCGTGTCGACGAAGCTCCATCATTTCAAATTTTTGTGCGGTTTTGAAGATAAAGGGACAAGTGATCATCTAATTCTGTCCCTTGTAAAGCGGAACTTTTTTGAAAAAAAAAAGAACCTTTTTAATCATCCAATGACAACCCCCGCTCTTGGGCGGGGCGGGAGCTAGTGTCAGACTCTTACTGACTAAAAAACCCACCCCGTTCCTTCAAGCCTTCATACCGGGGCTCGAGTTTCGATTCGACAAATAACACACAGATAGTCATGCAATGGGACTATCAAATCTAAAACACGAGTATGCTTGATTAACAGCAAGTTATGCTGCTCCGGTCCCCAAATTTGTATTATAAAAATTATTATATTAGACTTTTAGCTAGCCTTGATAAATGGGCTACCTAACAATGAAAATAAATTTTAATTCAAAGTTCAAACAAACAAATTCTTTAGCTTATAATAAGTAAATATTATTAAAAATTAACTATAACAACTAAATTAACTCACTGATAAAAAAAAAAAAACTTTCACTTAGAATATAGTGTATTTGTAGATTATATCTAATAATAAATTATAATTTAGAACCATATCAAAATCTCAGAAACACATTTATTTATATACTAGCTTTTGCCCACGACTTCGCCCGCGTACATAAAATATAGCCTATGTCACTCAGTAATAAAGCAGCTTTCTATCGGTGAAAAAATTTTAGCAATCGCACTAGTACTTACTATAAACAAAAAAAAATATTAAAAAAAAAACTTTACCTCTTTATTATATAAGTTTAGATGTAGATAAGTAAACTTATATTAAAAACCTACCTACCAATGAACACATCCACACACGAACAAAATCACAAAAAGCGTTTTTAAATTCAACATCATTGATACCGGATACGTGTACTTCCGATCACGATGGAAGATGAAGTAAACAATAAATAGATCTTATTTTAAACTAATTGGTTAAACAATCTAGAGATTGACATGCAAAATCTTATGATAACCTGTTTAAATTAGCTTCTGTTTACGTCTACGCAGCTCGCAGCTCGAGTGATCACAAAAAACCATCTTAAGGAAAAGATTGTGTGCAAATATAAAGAAACAGGTCTTTTTTCCTGATATATCGGTACAGGTCGGTAGAGATAGGTACTGGCCCGGTACCGGCTAAACAACATATGGAAACAGGAAAATCTGTATGCGGAAAACACGACACTGGCTAATGCTTAAGGCGTATAGTCCCTTGAACCATCTGGCCGAAATTATGTGAACGCAACTCTCGCATTCGTCTAGGCGACAGTACGCAAATCTGTGCATTTATTTGCGGCCAGCAGCGCCCGGAAAGCGCTTTAAATCCATTTTCTCTGCGAGATATTCATTGATTCACATATGCTATGTTCACTTTGAAGAATATTTAACCACCAATTTTTATGTGTAAAAATGTTTCTAAAGGTCCAAGCCGTTTCGAAGGAGTAGGGAAAAGTTGCGAAAAGTTACGAAATTGCTAAATATTTTTTTTTGACAAAAGTATTAGTTACACGAAAAAATCAAAGGTTGATGTTGATGTTGATTATTGTTCATGAATTTATAATAAACATATATTTTTTTCAAACCTATTGACCTAGCCGTTACGGAGGAGTAGGCCTCAGAAAATCACTGTTTTATGGCACTTTTCGGGCGCTTGGCCCTTAAACCCGATGACTCAGCCCAGGCAGTCAATCGGTTCCGACCCGTATAAATCTCTTTCTTTAAACAGGGTTATTTGTAAAACACTAACAACAGTGCAGGACTGTATTACTAATATCATAAACAACAACTTTTGTTCTATGACTTTTTATAAAACAATACATTTACCAAAAATAAACCTTCAAGATTTCGTTGTTCTATCTAACCCATTTCAGCTTCTTATTTCGCTATACCTACCTACGTCAATATAATTTGCTGCAAGCGCATCCCCGACACCCCACCAGCCGATTATTCCCGATGTCCACCACTTGTCTGGCCACCACTGGGGGACAGCGAGACAACTTTAAAACATTATTCTCGTTGTCCACCACTGGGGGACAGCGTCACAACTTTGTAAATTATTTCCATTCGCCACCACTGGTGGACAGCGACACAGATTTTTTAACATTCCCTATGGCCGCCGTTGGGGGACAATGGCACAACTCTTTTGATCCGATTCCCACTGGCCATCAATTTAAATTGTTTAATCTAGAGACCGGTAAGGGATAGCTTAATATACTTACGGATTTGATTTTTAGCAGGGCTAAGGGTAAGACTAATTTAAATATTTATAAATTATGTGGTAGGTAAATAATAGTCTAATAGCTCTATATAACGCACAGGAATACTACGGATCCTGATATTTTAAAGTTCAGGAAATACGTTGAAGTACAATGGCTAAAAGATGATTTTATACCAGTTTGGTGCGTTTTTGGGGAAAGGCATCGAACGACAAACGCTGTCGAAGGGTGGCACCACAAACTAAATTCAGCGATGAGCAAGAAAAACCCAAACATAATGCACGCTTTAAGCGTTCTTCGAGAAGATGCATGTTTTTTCTTTGTGAAAAAAATGCAAATAAGTCAAAAAAAGAACCATCCAACAAACGAAAAAAAAAGTATGTATACAGCGATCAGTTTATTCAAGAAACCCAAATGGAACTTGTAAACGGCCAAATATCTGTAGGCCAATTTTTAGAAATTATGAGAAACTAATAAGTACTTATTGTATTTTGTTTAACTATGTGGTGTTTAAGACTTTTGAGTAGTACCTACATTATGTTTAATTCAAGAAACCCAAATGGGTCTTGTAAAGGCCAATTTCAAGATATTGTGAGAAATTATTATTGATTTTTGTTTAACTACATATGTGATTTTTAAAACTGTTGATTAGTACATATCTGTAGGCCAATTTTTAGATATTGTGATAAATTATTATTGCCTTTTTTTAACTACATATGTGATTTTTAAAACTGTTGATTAGTACATATCTGTAGGCCAATTTCTAGGTATTGTGATAAATTAATATTGTCTTTTTGTTTTTATTCCTCCGTCGAGGAATAGGATAATAATACTGTGATTATGATTGTAATGTTCTAGTCGATTTTAAAAATTGTAGCCTGTCAACCAGCTGTGGAAATTAAGTCGGTTAATTACCCACTTCAATAAAAATAAGCAATCAAAGCTATATTATATAATACTAAGTAGTAGGATCATTTTTTAATACTTGAGTGAAACATTTAATAAAAGTTGATTCAAGAATATGACTATTATTTACCTACCATATAATTTATAAATATTTAAATTAGTCTTACCCTTAGCCCTGCTAAAAATCAAATCCGTAAGTATATTAAGCTATCCCTTACCGGTCTCTAGATTAAACAATTTAAATTGATGGCCAGTGGGAATCGGATCAAAAGAGTTGTGCCATTGTCCCCCAACGGCGGCCATAGGGAATGTTAAAAAATCCGTGTCGCTGTCCACCAGTGGTGGCGAATGGAAATAATTTACAAAGTTGTGACGCTGTCCCCCAGTGGTGGACAACGAGAATAATGTTTTAAAGTTGTCTCGCTGTCCCCCAGTGGTGGCCAGACAAGTGGTGGACATCGGGAATAATCGCCACCAGCCAATCCCTACTCCCTTTCGCTATTGTACTATCGCTTGCTTAGCATAAACTTCGTAATATTTAGAACGTTTAATTTAAATATTTTACTTTTTGTATGAAAATCTGATGAACCAAAATATGATAAATTAAAAAAAGTCACAGAACAAAAGTTGTTGTTTATGATATTAGTACCATAGTCCTGCATAGACTCACCTGCACCGCCGGTAACCTGTTTCTTTAAGTTTGAAACCATACTCTGAATATAAAATAAAAGTAATGCAAGCTTGCGGCGCGCGGCGTCATAATTATTGTTATAAGTGTGATATTAGTTACGTTTTAAAAGTAAAATCAACTTGATGTCTAGGAGTTTATTTTGAAGTTCTCTTAAATTTTGATTGGATATTTATTACAAAATTTATTAGTTTGTAATAAATTTTAGCATAGATAGATTGTGTATGTTATTGTTATAGACAACTTATTTATTGTACACACCTGCCAACGTTTTTTTTTTTTTTTTTTAACATTTTTCTGGCAGAGAATACTTTAAAACATTAAGTCCGCCTATGTACTACTAGTATACATTTGAATGAATAAACATTTCTCTTCCACGTAACTTTATTAGTTGATTGGTTATCATCCAAAGTTTAAATGACCGAATTGCGTCTTGCTCCTATAATCCAAGTCAAATCTTACATTTTGAATTCATCTTAAATTATATAATTGATAGATAGAGCTTTATTGTAAATAATTCGTTACTCTACATAAACAAACAAACTTAAACTATTTATACTAAAACCTAAATAAATACCTAACGTATATAAATAAAATACAAAAACACAAAGTGCATTTAGGCGTCGAAGTACTCCTCCACATCGCTGTCATCCGGGAATGTGCCCAGAAGACTGGCAGCATTACCACGTTTAATGGCAATGCTAATTCTTTGAGCGAAGAACGAGCCAGCCCTCTGGTCACGTAAGGTGTCGATCAGTTGGCGAGAAATTTCCTTAAAAAGGAGACGCGCATTCGGACCCCACGACCCAAGCGTTTCGACCCCAAACGGCTCAAAACTGTAATTACCAATAAGGTTACAGTATTTACGCCGTTTAAGGGTCTCAGCAGCCGCAGCGGCATCGCCAGCACAGCCCGCCGTACATGGAATGTGAGATGGCGCAAGGGTGTTGACACAGGTTGCGTCCCACACCAGAGGCCTACCCACCTTCCACGGTACCAACGTCATACCATCTTGTCTCTTTCCATCGTCACGTACCAAGCCATTTGGTTCTAATACAGCGGGTATGCCGGCGGTGACAAGAGCTCGACGAATAACTCTTACTTACTCTTTTAATAAAATGATTGATTTCATTCATTAAACCCCAAGCGAACGCCGGCGTTTGCGTACCTATTGTCTTTCTATTGTGTCGGTAATTTTCACGATTGAAAGGTTAAAAATATTTTCATGTTACCATAATAATAATAAATACACAAGGACAGTGTAAACTAGTCAATATTGTACCCAAAAGCACTAATAACTTGTACCTATTAACCTCCTCAGGTACTATTTTTTTAAGTAAGTACTAATTCGGTACATTGTATATTGCACTTAGTTGTGAAAAGAATGTATAAACAGCAAAATAGATAACAATGTGTCTGGGGAGCATGACTTAAAAAAAGATTTGTGATGTTGTTGTCGGCCTCACTCAGCGTATTCTGTACTTTTTCTTTTACTTTATTCTTGTTACCGTCGTTTTTCTATTCTCTATACAGGCAAAAAAAAACAAGATACAAACAAGTTTAACAACTAAATTTTTTATTGATCTGCTACAATTATTTATTTACAACAGTTCTCTAATACTTTCAAAGATCACTTTTAGAATTATTTGCACTTAGTTCTGCTCCAAAGACATCTAATAAAAACTTCTTGTATTCCTCCGTTTTCACTGAGTAAGCTATTCTAACGTTGGCCTCATCTTTTTCTTCCACAAAAGTGTTGGTATTGATGCCTCTCTTATCACCTGTAAATAAAACAAAATAATAAAAATCCAAAAACCTTTAGTACTCGTATTAGAACTATTTCACTTAATATGTTCTGAATCTTTATTGTCAAATACCAACAGCATTGTCAGCTTGTATTTCTACCAGTTGAGTTTAGACATCTTAATATTTTTAAGCATGATTATAATGATTAAACTATTCCCAATTGGGCAAGCCCAGTCTCTAGCTTCATTATAAAATCTCATAATTTCCTTTTAATTTAAATACTATTAAGATTCTAACTCAATTCAGTTCACCCGTCCTTCTTCTCTTTTTATTTGTCATTTTCTTTTTTTCCATTTTTCAATGAAATTGTATAGCATGTAATATGTATATTATATATAATATCCATTACTTTATGTTTTGTCTTTTCTATATTTTTGCTATATGATATTATTTTATA
The DNA here is from genome assembly GCA_929112965.1 of Mythimna albipuncta. Lineage (NCBI taxonomy): Eukaryota > Metazoa > Arthropoda > Insecta > Lepidoptera > Noctuidae > Mythimna > Mythimna albipuncta. The sequence goes on from OV815962.1 coordinate 19,144,331, forward strand.
TAATACTAGCTGCTGCCCGCGACATCGTCTGCGTGAAGGCTCTACAGCACCAAAAATACCTAAAATGCCAGTGTCGCTATAGTATAATAAGTAAACAACTTTTAAAATAGCATTAAAATATAAGTTTTTTTTTGCAAACGAAGCAAATGAAGAGAGTTATATATGGGAAGCCTAGTATATAGTTTTTAATGTAATATTTAATACTTCATTAATTTCCACTACACTGCAAACTACCTTCTTTTTATTTTTAAATTCTTACAGACCATTCTTACTTTGTGTGGTAGATATTGCTGTTAGCATTAACACTACCGTTGCACCCATAGATTTTAGTTTTGTTACTATTTTGGTGTGCAATAATTTATTCTATTCTATCATTTAATAATAAATCGCTACAGCTATCAGTTTTGTACAATTCATATCTTCGATTGGTACTTCTCCGAGATTAAAAAGTACGTTGCTATCTGGCTTCTGATCTTATATCATCACGATTGTGTACTTACCACAAAGAATGATATCATTTTTCGAATACTTGTACTCCTCTACCAGATCTGGTCTTAGGAACACTGACACAACCGCAGGGTCTAACGCTTGCCAGGTTGGCTCTGAATCCAAGACTACCTTCTCAAATTTGTTCTGGGCTTTTATTATTTCCGTGTCTATTGCTCCTAGGTGGTTTTCTCTCCAGTCCTGGAAAAAATATAGTTTCAAGTAAGTAGGCAATTTGTAATACGAACAATTTTTTTAGTTGTTGTTTATTCGTGAAGTAAACGCGGGTAGAACTGCTATCCGACACATCGAAGATTTAGCCTGCTAAAGTAATTAAAAATTAGTGTATTGTGTGGCCAGTTGTGAGATTAATTTTAGGAAAAAGTAAACAAAGTTTTCACTTGCCTTACTCAAATTGAGATGCTGCTTGATCTGTGAGAAGGGAATCACCGTGACTTTATCTGGAGAGGCGTTCTCTGCTACAACATGATACGCTTCTACATCCACGTGAGCATTGAACTCTGGTGATGGGTTCTCATCATCTGCAAAATCAAACTTGTATATTTATAGATACATCTCGTCTATAATTCCCAAAATTGCTTTACTCAAGTGAGCATTGAAATGTGTAAAACATTGTTTATCTAACTTTAATAATTTTGGCGTATTTTACTTACTATGAATGTGTCCAGCGCCTACATATAAATGGTTTAGCCTTGACAAAAACGCTGGGTCCAGTTTGATTGCCAATGCTACATTGGTCAACGTTCCAATTGTTATCACAGTTAAATCACCTGAAAAATTACAAAAAAATATATTGGTTACTTTTTACGCTTTAATTATTATTATTATTAGATAATCTGTAATTTAGCAAGCATAAAGATGTTTAATATAGTTTTAAGTACCACATTTATTGTTCAAGGTCCCCAAAACATAATATACCCACTGCTGAACTAAACATTCAAAAAAATATTTTAAATAATAAACTTTAATTGTATGTGACGTTACAGCCTATGAGTTAAAGGCATTTTTGAGGTGTGAAATCATCCAATGACTTCTTTCTGCAAGTCTTAAATTTTGGATGAAAGGGCGTGTCAGGCTTTTACCACTTTTACCGACAAAAACTCATACCTTGGAGTTCTTCATTGCGATCAAAGACTATAGTTTTCCTTTTAGACAGTCCCCGGCTTAGTCCTTTTAGCAGTCATCGGCTTCACTGGCACGGGTAAATGGTAAACTATATTTAATTAATAGTTTAACTTTTTAGTTTATTATTAAACCTTAATTGGAATGAGGATGAAATGGGACTGGGAGGACATGTCTGCTATATACCGGCGGTGTCCTGAGACAGAATTGTGGTGGACCACAAAGAAAATGGCGTGGTAAACTGGGACAGATTCTGGTTGGATTAAAAGGAGCAAGCGCGTACTGATGAAAAATGAAAGGAGTGAAGGGAGATCTTTGTCGAGGAGTAGGATAGAACAAAGTAGTAAAAACGTAATAACGTATCATTCTTACCTTCATATATCTTAGAGTATTCGATTAGAGCGTTCACAGCGTTTTCAGTTTTAGCTGGCACCAGGTCAGGATAGCTATCACCAGTGTCTCCTAAGCCATCTAGACCGTAATAATTATCGTCTACTACCGGAGTTGTCACCAACGATACTTTTGATCCCCTGTAAATTGGCACCTGGAATGGTGAAGATTTTTAGTTAGAAGTAAAATTTCGTATTTTGATAGTGGTTTTTTAATAATTTCTCCATACGTGTGAGTTGAAGTTTTCTAAGCAGAACAGAAGAATGAAAGTTTTTGAGAAAAACTTGGGTTACGGTGGTACAGAAACGTGGTTATTGGTACAAGAAGAGAGAGACCTACGCTCAGTAGTTGGATAAGTTGAGCTGTAGATAATGATGAAGATGAAGACTATTTTACCATCGGCCAACCAGACATACGGTGAGTGTCAACGCTCACATTGTTGATAACTCTACGGTCCGGACTAAGCATCTAGTCTCGTCATTTATACCGCCTACATCGTAGGACTGGAATATTAAGGCCTGCTGTCATGTGGTTTTCTTGACCGATTATAACTTAGATGTCGTCAAAAGCTAGAGTGAAAATGAATGTACTACATATAGTACATTCATTTTCAGTTCTAGTAAATAGGCTTTTAATCAACTAATGCACTTAATCAGCAACAATTGCATCACTGCCTAGTTTATATGATTAAAAAAAAAAAAACAACGAAACGTCTGTAGCTGTTCTGGTAAGTTGTACTACTGTGCCCAATTTTTTACCAAAAAATGGTTTATATCATCAGTTCCGGCAAATTAGTAACCAATTGGGATCCTTGTCTTGGATTACGGTAATTTCTTAAGGAAGAAACCATATTTTTTTTACTCACATCTTGTCGTTTGGCAACTTTCAATATCCTCTGGTTATTGTAAAAAACGTTGTCTTCATTAGTGTTCCCATTCCCTGTAGTCAACGCTAGAAGTTTTGGTCTGAAAAATGCCGTTAATTTTAGATTTCATTCTGATAGTTTTAATTTAATTTACTATAATTAATTTTATACTACTAATTTATTTAATTTAGGCATTGATAAGTCTGTGTGAGTGTGAGATCGTTGAACAAAGAGGGTTTTATGGTAACACAAGGTATTGTTCATCAACGGTAGTCCTACTTACCCATCGAAGTGTTTCTCGTACAGCAAAGCAAGGAATATGGCCATAGCGTCGTCACCACCGGCGTCATTGTCTATTATGAACTTTGGTTTCCTCTCCTCGGTTGACAAACTGTAAAATAAATGTCATATTGCGTAAATGGTTAACAGATAAAGTATGACTAAAGTATTGGGTAATATGCGAGTCCCGTATGTGTTTCGATTCTGCGGGGCCACTAAAGCTAGACCGAAAAAACTAGTAACATTACTTTGTATAGATAAAAAAAAACAAGTTTTTCCCACAACGAGGGTAGTATGATCAACTATAGCTATGGCAGGATTACGATACGATTACGATAATGTTTTCATAAAGTTTACCATAAAACTAGTTGTGCCACGTTGTTCTACCCGCATTTTGGTTTACTACTGTGTTCCTGCGGGTTGCATTATGATAATTTTAGCATATAAACATTTTTTCGCAAGATTAATATCGCGTGCAAACAAACTCTTTAGCTTTATAATATTAATAAATAAGTAACACATAAAACATACGTCATTAATTTTATTACTTGAATTTGATTTAATTACTTGATGATACATGTTGGATTATAAGTAATGCTGGATTACCGTGGGTTAACTGTATTCGATCATCATCATCATCATCTTCCTGCCCTAGTTCCGTTTTATTTGGGGTCGGCGCAACACCTTTTTTTCTTCCATTCTGTCCTGTCACTCGTCACGCTATCACTAACTCCCTTTTCTTTCATATCGCTTCTCACACAATCCAACCATCTTTGTTTGGCCTCCCTCTTCCCCTCCATCCATCCACATGCATTCGATATCATCTTTTTTTTTAAGAAATAGCTTTGCCCCTTTTCAAGTTCCACCTATATTGTAGGTAAGTACGTTTTACAAAAATTGTATGACGTACGCCTTTTTATCGTATCTAAAATCCAAAAATAGTACTTATGTTACATAATAAAATAGATATCTATCAGTAAAAAAAAATATAAAAATAACGTCTCAACCGACTCAAATAATACCTTCAGTCATTTTTTCAGTTATCTGTCATCAATAAGGAGACAAAAAATTAAATAGATAACTTTAGAGTACTATATTTATTATAACAATAATGATTTAGATCCAAAATGAATCCACTTAAAAACATACCTAATTTATTTATGTACCCTCGAATATTAAAAAAAAAACTACCTACCAATGAACACACCCACATACCAACAAAATCACAAGAAAAGTTTTTAAATTAAACATTATCGATACGTGTGCTAACGATCACGGCGGGAGAGGAACTAAACGATAAAATGATCTTATTTTAAACCAATTTGTTGAGCAATCTCGAGATTAAGATACAATATCTTATGAAGATATGTTAAAACTGAGCCTATTATCACAAAATAGATAGGTACTATTATGGTCGAGTAAATGAAACAAGCACTAGTTTGAGAATTGAAAATGTGTTATATGTAAACCAGTCTTTGTTAGCGGCTACACCCGCGTGATAGCAGAATACCACATCGAGGGAAAGACTCCTGGGATAAAAATATATATGATCTTGAAGTGACAGTGACACAAATAGACATACATAAAAACTTGCGGCACTTAGAAAACGACTTCGTTTGTAAGAAAGATTTCATAAAACCTCTGTATTTCAAGGGTACTTTTGAAAAATTGATTATGTCAGTTTTAATATTCATTTTTTTTTAGAAGTTATCCAAGTTTCAAGTCTATAAAATCGTTTTAAGGGGGTAGTTTAGAAACTTTTTAATTGTGTGTTTAAGGCTTTTTAATTGTGTCTCTAATTACGGCACACAAGAGGTTAATGAATTGAACTGTGTAAAATCGTTATTCTATATTCTAACCAACACCTATGATATAGTTAGTAAAAAAAAAAACGTATTAATTAAAAAGTCATCGGAGTAGATTGAATCGTTATTCTTATCAATCCCGATGACATTTTTAATTACAAAGGTAATGCATTAATTTTTTTACTAAAAATTTTAGAATAACGATTATATACAGATTAAAAAAAACGTAACAAATTCAAAAAAATTATAGGATAAAGCCGACGAAAAATTCTACCACATCCATAATCATTAATTCATTAAACCCCAAGCGAACACCGGCGTTCGCGCAACTATTGTCTTTCTATTGTGTCTGTAATTTCCACGTCATGCACTGGATCCATGGTATTTATTTGTGCGTCGATTTCAAAGACACCCAGTATATAATGTTTATCTTACTATAATCTAAATATGAACGTGATCTAGAACGTGCTCATATTTTTATTTATTATATACTTTATTGTAGTTACATAATGAAATATAACACAGAAAATCTTTATCTAAAACACATACAATGCGGCCTTATCGCATTCCGTGATCTCTTCCAGGCAACCTGGAATAGACAGTAATTGTCGGAACACGATATGGGGCTGACATAAGTTTAACAATAAGCAACAAAACAACATATTATAATAGATACATAAAATAAAAATATTAAATAGGTTTTCTACTAATAATGCAGATATGTATTATACAACCATGTGAAACAAACTGCAATCCCGGTTGCAACTTGCGACCTTGAAACTACGCTACGAATAATAAACATAAGCCGTCTGGCTTATGTTTATTATTTGTGAATCATTATTTTACGCCTGTGATACAGGTTTATCCTAGTACAGGCACATAACATAGTCATACCTTTGTAATTATCCCTAAGATTTTATGTAACTATTTTACCAAACTTTAACTCTGAATAAAATATTATATTATTATGCTACCACAGCAATCGGCATATTGTTCCAGAATCTAGAAATTTAATTTAAATTTAAAATATGAATATACCTGTAAAACCATACATTGAAGTATCTGCAGAATATCTCCCATTCTAACTTCAACGATTTGAAAATGATTTGCATAAACTGTTTTAGGTTAGGAAAACAATAACAAAACATTTTTATGACAACAAATACTTACAATTTTGCAGCCATTGTCCGTATACACTTTCGAAACACTGACACTCGCATCAAAAACAGGAACAACAATGAAATAATTTTCTAGACATAAACATAATTCTTTGTTTTCCAACTAGCTTATCAATGCGTCTAATTCTATACTAAATACTAACACTTGTACATTTATAACACTGTGTTTTGTACACGCGTGCGTAGACATGACGTAGACCGACGAGTGTTGACGATCGCGAGTAAAATGTAGGTAAATATTCCGGTCACTGACCTTCATATTCCTGTCTCGTTCACCCTCTCCGTTCTCTCTCCATTTGACAGCTCCAATTTGAATGAATCTTCACTTTTGTTTGGTTAATTAAAGCATGAGTGCAATCATGAAGAGCGTTATGAAATCGTAGTACTTTATTCATAAAACTGTTCTATTTTTGCTTTTATGAATATCAGCAGTAATTTTTCACGTTCACACGTCATTCTTAGATTTGACAAACGTTTTTAATTTCAATACAAATGTTCTTTTTTTTTGTTTACTTTGATTAGATAAGCTATTCTGGTGACGCGTTAACGTCAGTTTTATCTTTGTCACCGAATTCATTTGGATTCAGGCTTCTTGTGTTACTTGTAAACACAAATACGCCCAGTAAAATCGTTAACAACTGAAGTTCTTATATTCTACACTGTCGTTACCTATTTCAGTATTTGGAGTCGGTGTAGTAAGTCTTCTTCTTGTTTCTTCACCAAAATTTTGAGCTTCGATGACTTCTTTCGTTACTACGTCATGCATTTTATTTCCATCTAACAATTTAGATGTTATCTTTTACTTTTGACCGGGAAGGTTGGTCTGAAAGTTTAATTTTGCCTGCTCTTTACGTGTGTTACTGGCGTTTTATAAGTGTTCATGTAGGCTTATGTGACCACAAACATAAAAAAAAAATCAACCGAATTGAAAAGTACCTCCTTTTTTGGAATTCGGTTAAAAACACTTAAAACTTGTAAAATACGACTCAAAATATAAACGATTTTAATATTCTTTTCAAAGCGTATATCTAAAGTTATTCTGTTTGCGCATGATAGTTTTCTTATCTTCAAATTGAAGATAGAAATAGATAATATCGCTTCTCGGCCTTTTGGCAAAGATCAAAATGTAGAAATAGACAAGATTTTTGACGATGTTAACAGTATAATCTGGATGGTCTTTATGGATTGGTTTACGACAAATTTAATAACATATTCTTTCTATTACATAATTCATTATAATTCTTTGAGCAATAATGTGATAAGAACCTGCAAAATGTGTGCTATACAAAAAAAAATCACTCACGATTTTCAAAATATACAATAAATTAAGTTTACCGTTTCCCTTTAAATCATATCACTACGTCTAAATCAGAATACGAATTCAACAAATTCAATAGATGATAGATACTGAGTATTTTGTCGATAGTAAGTATGATGTAGTAGACGCACGAATATTGATTTTAGGTCTTGTCTTGTAGGTACTGTGTCTGTTAAGTTGTTGATGGTCGCAAGAGAAACGTAAATATCTGAGTTGATCATTTTCAAAATTTTGCTGTCTGGTTCTTTTCTCTACAGATTAGCTTGTGCCAGTGGCTTCGCCCAAATATCCCATGGGAACATACTCCAGGGGTAAAAAGTTCTACATGTTATTTCAAAACATAGTCTTCCTATGTGTCAAATTTCATTCAAATCAGTTTGATCGTTTGAGCATGAAGGAGTAACTTTTCTTTGGCAAATCACATTGAGAAGGTGACCTCTCGGTATATTTGCGTAGGTACCTACAGCTTGCAGTCAAGATGGTTTTTGTTATATAAGATTTTTTTATTTGTTGTGCGTCAGTTTCTATGACTAATAACAAAATACTAATAAACAATTACCGTAGGTATTTATTTGTAGTCAATTTTTTTTGTATTGTTTTTTCTGCACAATGTGGCGACATTTGGTAGTAGGTAGTTAAACATTTTAGTGTTTTTTTTTTTTTAATTCTGGATCAGTTATTTTTTCGTAGATTATATTTTAGTAGGTACTTTATCTACAACAAAAGTGTTTGTCTAAAATTATTAAAAAGTTGTTTTGTCTTATTTTCAAATCAGTTAATAAATAACGTTTTAAATATCATCAATGGTTTTTAACCAACGTAAACCTACATTTACTAATTGAAAATTTTGTCACAGTAAGTAGCAAAAATGGCAATAAATACACCACTATTTTTTAATTAGTACAAATAATTAAAGGGCTTTTATTTAGAAAAGCCCTTGTTATTCTATACGTAAAATCTCAATAAATAATATTCATAAACAGCAAAGTTATTATCGTTGGTTTATATTCCAAAATGTCACTCAATTTATGGAAATATTGTACAGGCTATTGATAAATGAATGAATAAGTGACAATTGTTAAGGAAAAACACTGCCCGCAGTATTTTCTACTAGCAATTGTTTTTTTTTTTATCTGTTATAAACTAATACTTAACTGCGATCCCGCCTGATGGTAAGCAGTGATGCAAACGTTGATGGTGAGGCGCACTAGTTTATTAAGAGCCTATTCACTCTAGCCTTGAAGACACCTAAATTATAATCAGACGGAAAGACCGCAGCAGGCAAACTGTTCCAGTCCCTCGAAGCACGCGGTATAAATGACGAGGCGAAACGCTTAGTGCAGACCGTAGATGTTTCAACAACGTAAGGGTGGTGCGTCGGTTTGTCCGATGGTAGAAATGAGATGGCGGAATCAAGTCATGCAATTCCTGCGCACACTCTCCAAAATGCAATATGTAAAACACCGAAAGGCTGGCTACCCTACGCCTGTGCTCAAGGCTTTGAAGATTGGACTTAACCAAATTGGATCACCAATCAGCCTCTTTGCACGCCTTTCCATCGAGTCCAAAGCTGTCCACCGAGTCCAAAATGTTTGATTGATTCCCTGATGAATTGACCTTTTCGTGGTCAATTTTAGGATTTCGGTTTTTTCTACTTTTGACTACAAAAATATGATCAGTGACGGGTACAGATAGAGCCCCATTTTTTTTGTACTAATTAAAAAGTAGGGGTGTATAAAAAAGTAACTTGGATTTTATACTATCGTTATTTTAATTAAATAATAAGAAAACTATTGCAAAACTGGACCATTCCCTGCAGAACTAAACGGAGCATAATATTTAAATAACATAGTTTATCTTAACAAAAAAACTATGTACAATCAAGGTCATGTATAAGATATTACCAATGTTTGACATTTAAATGTAACAAGGATACAATAACTTTTATTATATGACACGATCACAATACGACAACACGAAATGAATTTCCTTTATTTTTAGCAATTAAATTATTATGCTTTTGATAATTATAATCTATATAAAATGAGGAATGAGAATCAATGAAATGCGGAATCGACCCCGCGACTTGGGAGACACAAGCTCAAAATCGGCCTGAGTGGAGACTTCATGTGCAGAGGCACGTGTAGGCCTTTGAGAATAAAAGGAGGCCGGAATTAGACCAAAAACGCGACAACCTCAAAGCTAGAACACCAACAGCAATAGTGTATCACATGCCCGCTCTATGATCAAAGTTTTTCGGCCAATGTTGGATATGCAAGTCACATGAGAGCACATAACAGGGCAGCAGATCTGTGCTTTTTTTTTTTTTTTTTTCGATGGGAAAAATCATGCATTGACATCCCCCGGCCTTGGGCGGAGCGGGAGATAGTGTCAGACTCTTACTGACTAAAAAACCCATCCCGTTCCTTCTAGCCTTCGTACCGGGGCTCGAGTGTGCTCACAACCACCATGAAGAGCCAGGGAATGCGGTCGCTGTGGCCAAAATCGGCTAGTTGGCATCATCATCAACATCATATAAAATGAGGAACAGTAACTGACTGACTAATATGTTAATACACAGTCGAAACTAGAGAGTCTAGAACCATAAAATGCACTAATGACTTTCCTATATGGCGTTAGCGAGCACTAAGACGTTTTTTGAAATTCAATGTTTAGGGAATGGTAGCACCCATAACAGAAAAGATGACGGAGAGTCGTATGAGGTGGTTTGGACATGTGATGAGACGAGATAGCGACTATTGCGTTCAAAGAGCTTTAGCCATTCCTAATAAAAAGAGAGGCAAAAGGGAGACCACTTTCTACGTGGTGGACAACCGTAAATAGGGATACCAAGCGGGCACAACTTGATATACAGACAACCCGGGACCGAGCGTCCTAGCACCGCGGTACGAGGAGACCCCAAATAAAGGGACAAGGCTAGGCAAAAGAGAGAAAGAGAGTATGTTTAGGGAATGAAAAGAGGAGTATGCAAAATTCCATACTGTGTGCCAATTGATAATTAACAATTAATAATGTAATAATCTAAGTAAAGAATAAAGGTTGCCATTATTTGTTTTCAGAACTAGATACTCCTAATTAAGATTGTAGGTATGAAGGACTAATTCTAATCAAAATGAATATTGAAGACTAACATTTTTAGTTTTTTTTTTTAGTCCATATTGTGTCACTGCTGGGCAAAGGCCTGCTTGCACTTCTTCCAACGATCGCAGTTCCTCGCTTTCTCATTAAAAATGCTAGTATATTAAAATTTGTTCCGTTATCTACTGCTAGTGTAGAAACTACTACTACTACTACTGGAAGAAAAAAAAAACGAAAATAAATAAATTTTAATACTTGTATAATACGAAAAGGCGTTAGATTTTAGAACATAGTTTTCATAACAATAACGTCTTAATCGATAAAATTATTTTCTAGTAGCCTCAAAATCAATGTTTTAGCTCCGCAGTATATAGATCCAGCAAGAATTTCTTGTAGTCTTCTAAATTTGCTTCGTAAACCAGTCTTCCGTTAGGATCTGCTGATGAAAAATCATTTGTGTTTATTCCTCTTTTTTCACCTGAAAAAGAAATATGTATTTGATCAAATTCGCAAAAAACACAAGATGATGCAGGGCAACATTTTTAAGTATTTACGATTCTCAAACGACTAAGTTTAAGTGACCGTGACCCAACGGCTAGCTTTTACCTTGGACAAAGATTAAGCATTGCCAATAATTGCCATACAACGTGGCTGTCTTTTGGGCACACTTCCAGTCGACAGCGATGTGGAGAAATTTTTAGACGCCATATTTTAGGTAAGAGTTATTTTAATTAGTTAATTGTTTTTATTTTTCGTGTTCTTTATATGTTTAAACAAATATAAATGCCTTAAAGTTAAAATATCATTTTCTATACGAAAATTTTGAACAGCTACAAAAGCTTTTTTTTTAATTTCTCTTTAGAATACCTATCCTGACTATGAGAAAAAAATCGTCTGGTTCCTACGGTTTATACACTTAACATTTGTAACCGAGGAATGGACACATGGATGAAAGAAAGCAATATTATTTTGTTTTGGCCTTTTGAGTATCGAACCAGAAAATTGCAATCTTTGAAAGTAATATACTAGCAAAATTTTAATGATATACATATTTAAATCATCATTCTGTCTCTCTAAACTCAAATGGTTGACCCTAATAGAACGAAGTTTGAAATTCGATTAGCCTGAAAATATTTTCACTGGATGTGGGCTTTATCAAGCAATATTTTAAATTGTAATTTTGCTATTCTATTACAGACAGAGCATCAGTTAACATTGTGCATTGATTATTTAGTCTTCTTATAGTATACTATTTCATATTTAGCTTAAATAGATTAAGCTAGATAGCTGAAGAGACACATTTTTTTAATATTTTTTTTATTTAGCCTAACCTTTCCCATTAGTTGAATGGCCTTTCCCTAATCCCTCCAGGTATTATTTTCTCAATCCACCTCAAATCAAGCTACACTTGACGGCGTCGTCTATCTTCAAGTATCAATTTTATGGAGTCTCTTGCCCAATGATTCATGTGCATGCTGCTAACGTCACCTTACTGGTTGTAACCAGGAGAATCCTTACCTTCTAAAATGATATCGTTTTTAACATTTATAAATCTGTCAACCAAATTATTGTTTAGTGCTATAGCTGCCATAGCCGGGTCTAGTGGCTTCCAAGAATTCATCTTAGGGAGCGCTATTCTTTCGAAACCGTTAAGTGCTCGAATGAGTGGCGTGTCTATCTTTCCCAAGACATTATTACGCCAATCCTGTAAAAACAAAACAGAAATTAAAGGCTTTTTTACATAGCATGGGTGGCATGAAAGCAGGACAAAAATATGCTTCTTTAAAATGAGAGAAAAGGATAGGTACCATTGCGATCATTTCTGCCTGATCACTTAAAAAAAAAATCGCTTGAATCCTGATGCGCAGTGCTAAGCCAATCCGTTTGAACTTTTCGTTTCGAGTGCAAAGAAAAATAAACTTAGTGGTGGTCAGGCGTAAGTGTCTTCCATGGTACATTGTATGATTCTGACAGCCGTCACCCGCACCACACAATTGAAGTTTAGAGTATAAAATTTTCGCTGGTCTATGGGGGCTGAAAGAAGTTTTGAAGTGGTTTTTTTTCGCGATAGGAAAATCATCTAATGACATCCCCCACTCTTAGGCGGAGCGGGAGATGGTGTCAGGCTTTTACTGACTAAAAACCCACTCCTGTTCCTTCGTTGCTTTTCGACCCTGGCCCCAGTAGGCTTCGACCCAACTGGGCCAATGCTGTTGCTGACAGCTCCTTGAGGCGCGCGGGAACAGTGCGCGCTGTCAACGACTTGGGCTCGGCCTGAACAGCTATCGGACGGTCGGCCGGGATCGGAATACCGGCTGCGGCTGGGATGCTGTGAGTGCCGCCGTTGCCTGATGCGTTTAGCCTCCTCCTTTCCTAGCATTACTGCATCGCAGAAGGAGGCGACAACCTAATACTCCTCCTGGCTCCGGACCATGGCCTGTACCGGCGAAAGAAATTGCCACCACCGATTGCCCTCATGAGGGCACGGTGATGCTCTGCCCAAGCAGGGCATACCTTTACTGTGTGCTCCACCGTGTCCTCCGGGCATTTCGCACAGTGGCGACTCCTTGGGCGTTACTTCCGCTCGAATCCGGTGCAAAAACCTCCCGAACTTTCCATGTCCGGTGAGACCCTGCGTCAGGACGCCGTGAAGTCTTTCCAGCCACGTCTCAAAGAGCGGACTTACTGCCATAATTGTGGCGTGTCTAGCACTGGGTTGCGAAAGTCGCTGACGCCATTTCACCATGAGATTCCGCCGGAGCTCTGTCCGCCATGCCGCGATCTGTTGCAGCACCCTCCAACCACCCATGGCCCCACCGACATCATGTCATATGGGCCGAAACGCAAGGAGACGGCTGCGGACACAGACCACCCATATGAAAATATGAGCGTGCTGTCACCGCAGCCGCTTCTTGACTCCTTTACAAATTTCTGCGTCCTGTCCCTCGATATGCCTTTCTCCCCATTCTGGGGCGGCAACCTGCTGACACCCCTCTCATGGGTTTTTTACGCCACAGACAATGAAGCAAGTTCGCTGCCCGACCCTGGCCCGTCCTCTCTTTCGAGCTCGCTCCTTATTTTATGCCAGCTGTATGCGAAGGCTTTCAGTTGGCGGAAGTTAGCCTCAGAGGCGACGAGGTCACAGTAGTAAACTGGTCCCTCCTCCAAGCGAGTGATCCCGTCCATCATCTTTCTTCTCTGATCACCATACAAGGGGCATCGCCACAAGACGTGGTCCAAGCACTCGTCCTCCTCTCCGCAGTAGCACACACAGACTTCACACAACTTCATATCATACAACCTTTTGCGGAAACATCCATGCCCTGTCAGGATCTGGGAGACCTGATAGTCCGGCTCGACCCAGGATGCCCCGAGTCTAACCGCCACGTCCGGGAAAAACCGATATAGTTCCCTACCCCTGTCCTCCTTCTCCCACCTCTGCTGCCACTTGGCTACAGCCTCGCTCGCGATGACCCTTCTCCCCGCCCTGAACGCATCCCGCGGCAAGCCACGAATGTCGTCGATATTGCCCGCACGAGCCACCTCAAGGTCCGCCGGCAGCACCCCAGCCAAGACCGGAAGCGCCGCCGTGCTGACGGACCGGTAGGCCTTCGTCATCAAGATGAGAGCGGGCCTTTGCGTCCGCTGCAGTACAGCCCTAACCATGTGAGTATTCACGCGCCTCCACCAACATCCCGCCGCGTAGGTGATGGTGGCGACAAAAATGCCCTTGTACAGGACCTTAAGGGCCCGGTACCTTATGCCCCAGGATGAGGCGGAGACGCGCGACATCTTGCCCAGCCCCGCTGCAGCACGCTCGCCGATGGACTGAGCGTGTTCCCCGAACGATAGATTTGCGTCGATCATCACCCCCAGGACCCTGGTCGAGCGCACGCTTTTGACCGACGCCCCACCGAGGCGGACCGTGGGAGGCCGCTTTGCCAACCCCCCCTTCAGCGTCATAGAGTATGACTTCGAAGGGGAGAAGCCCAGCCTATTGCGGTCCCCCCACTCAGTAATGAGTGCCATGGCGCACGAGGCCGAAGCCTCAATGCCGGCTCGGGAGTCCGACTCGATGAGGACCGTAAGGTCATCCGCGTACGCGATCACCCGAACGCCATCCGGGAACGGCAACCGAAGCAAATCGTCCAGGAGAAGGTTCCAGAGTGGTGGTCCCACTACAGAACCCTGCGGGCACCCCATGGTCGAGACCTTCCAGACAATCCTGCTCCCGGCGAAGAGTCCGACTCGGCGGTTAGTGAAGTACGCCGCCAGCATCCTATAGATGTTTGGCGGGCACCCCCCCCTCTTCGCCTTGAGCAGGATCATGGGCCACCATGCATTGTCGAAGGCCCCGGATATGTCCAGGAAGATGGCCTGGACATACCTGGACCGGCTGCTTTGAACGGTGTCCACGATGGAGTTTAAGGCCGTCAGCGTTGACTTACCCCGAGAGAACCCGTGCTGGGCCGACGATACCCCGCCCATGATCGCGGGGGCGCATAACAACAGAATCCGCTCTAGGATTTTACCCAGGACGGGGAGAAGAGTGATGGGCCGATACGCTTTGGGATCGGTCAGGGGCTTGTCGCCGCCCTTTGGCAGAACGATTAGCCTACCGTCCTTCCACGCATCGGGGAAGACCCCCTCGGCAACGCACATGCCAAACATGTGTGTCAGCTCGGCACTAGCCACCCGCCACACACGCCTGACTATGCCCGCCGTGATCCCATCGATTCCCGGAGCCGTGTTAGGGAGATCCTTGACTATCTTCTCCAGATCCTGACACGACAGAGATCTGTTGCAGCAGCGGAATTTCACCCCGGCGTTGCATATCCACGCGCAAATCGTGCATGTGTGAAAGGACTGTGGCCTCCAGATCCCATGGTGGCAGGCCAGCAAGTAGACTCGCCGCTTAGCGGGAAATCGTTCGGTAACCCCGCACCATCCCTATTGCCATGATCCTCTGGTATGCGTTTATTTATTTATTTATTAGAACTTTATGCAACACACAGGTACAAAGGCGGACTTAGGCATTCTCTACCAGTCAACCTATGTTTAGCTGGACCTTCGACTGTTGACGCAGCGACGGTGCCCACACTGGCGCCCCATAAAGGGCAATGGACCGAACGATTTCTGCGTCTGGACCCCCAAGGTTGGGCAAGAGCCACCAGCGAAGTTCGAAGTTCCACCAACTGTCGAGGACGAGTCCCAGGTACCACTTCATCGTCGACTCGGCGCTGATGTGAACTCCACCTACCGTTAGTTGGGAAAAGTATTGGAGTGGTGACAACGCACCTGATGAAGCAGCATTGGAAGGTCTCCTAACTATCTCGCAGTGCTCAGGAGTTAGTTAATAGTTATATGAATCCCTTCCTACTTACGGTATTCAAACTTAGCAACTTCCTTTCGTTTGGGAAGAACAAAAAAACATTTAGTCACTAAAAACTCCACCAACGCGGACTGCCATAGACATGTTTTTTTTTTCTCAGTAAGTTATTTGGTTCTCAAGCCTCAGAAACAGCTACAATTTTTTTAATTATAAAATGAATAGTATAGAACTTACTAAAGAAGCATTTAACGTCAATTGAACCTGCGAGAACGGCACAAACGTCACTTTATCTAGCTCAGCAGTGTCTGCGACAATGTGGTAGGCTTCTGGATCCATGGCCGCGTTAAATTCTGGTGTAGGAAATCTTTCACCTATGGAAAGCAAAATTAATTCTACTTAACCTTTTGAATGTCTTATGTTACACAGTTCGACATAAGCAATTGTCTTTCTATTGTGTCTCTAATTACGGCATTCAAAGAGTTAATTAAAAAAACATTGCGCTGCAACAGGAATACTCCTATATCGTAAATACGTTCACAAACTTTTAAACGCACATTTCTGGGTGTCCCCAGATTCGAAATAACTATGTGTGTATGTGTAAGCCATAGGAATATTTGTTCAGTGCGAGTATGGTGAAAGTAATAACCACAAAATGGCATTGGTAACCCAAACATGTACAGAGCATCAATAACTTAAAAGTAGTGTAGAAATTGGTTGACTTGGGCTTGTAACGCCGAGAAATGAGAAAACATGTAAGGCAAATAGGTTATTATAATAGGCGAAGAAGCCCAAGAAATGATGAAGACAGTTGTTAAACGTGATACAAAAGCTAGAAAGAGAATGACTGCCAAGATGAAACGATAACTAACAGAGAAATATAAAAGAAAACAACATGTTGACCTTAAATAAACGAGGGTAATAATATAAAAAGTCCTTGGCCTTGCGGCGGAAAACTATGGACTAGTATGTAGTATATGACTAATTTTTACGCCAGAATATGCAGTTATTACATGGTTTTTAGGGTAAAAACAGATACAATAAGCATATTGTGGAAAACAGGGCCTGAGGTAGAGTTGGGGCTTATAATTTAGAATTCTAGATCTTCAACCTTAGGTTTTAACATGCTCTAACATACTATAGACGCAAATCGTTTACTTTATTAATAGGTTATACATTCTATACAGGGTTGCAGGACTTTATTACTAACAGCATAAACAACTACTTTTGTTCCATACATTTACCAAAAACAAACCTTCAAGATTTCAACTCTGTATTTTGCCGTATCTTCTTACGCCTGCCACGCATTGTTCTCGTAGTAATAGAAAGCAGGCTTTCGAAACATTGTCATTACACCTAGCAAGCATTCGCACCATTTCCATGCACTCGACAATATCATGAATATTGATATACCATCATGTAAAGATTACGTCTGCACTGCCGAATTTCGCTATAAGAATACGTATCTATGACGCGACGCGAGCACATCAAGGCGTAACCGACCGACAAGTGAGGGCTACCCGTAAATAGATCAAGTTCATGTTCACCTACCCTCCGCTATTGTACTATCGCTTGCTTCGCATAGACATCGTAATATAAAGAACGTTCAATTTAAATATTTTTATTTTTGTATGAAAATCTGATGAACTAAAATATGTCAAATTTTTAGAAGTCATAGAACAAAAGTTGTTGTTTATCATGTTAGTAACATAGTCCTGAGAGGTTGCCAATGCTTTTTTTTTTAATTGGTATAAACTAGTGCTTGACTGCGATCCCACCTGAAGGTAAGCAGTGATGCAATCTTTGATGGTGAGGCGCACTAGTTTATAAGAGCCTATTCACTCTAGCCTTGGAGACACCCAAATTATAATCGGACGGGAAGACCACAGCAGGCAAACTTTTCCAGTCCTTCGACGTACGCGGTATAAACGACGAGGCGAAACGCTTAGTCTGGACCGTAGAGGTTTCAACAACGTAAGGGTGAATATTCGCCGTACGTCGGGTTGTCCGATGGTAGAATCGCGATGGCGGAATCAAGTCATGCAATTCCTGCACACACGCATCCACGCATCACCGAAAGGCTGGCTACCCTACGCCTGTGTTCAAGGCTTTGAAGGTTGGACTTAACCAAATCTGGATCACCAATGTTTTACAAATAGCCCTCTATTGTAGCTGTATAGTATGGTTATTAGGTATACTTACTATAAATATGACCAGAACTAACATAAAGTTGAGCCAATCTGTCAATAAAATTTGGATCCATTCTGGCTGCTAATGCTATATTCGTTAGAGGTCCAATAGCCATGATAATTAGTTCCCCTGAAACATGAAAAAAAATCGCTTTAAAATTAAAACCAGGCGAGAGTGACCTTCAGTTTAAAACACTTTACCTTAACCCAAATAAATTATAAACAGAGATAACTACGATCTTGACATTTTATTTTTAACCGACATTTGAGTTAGGATATTTTTATCTTATAAAAACATTCCAT
This sequence comes from Mythimna albipuncta, assembly GCA_929112965.1. Classification (NCBI taxonomy): domain Eukaryota; kingdom Metazoa; phylum Arthropoda; class Insecta; order Lepidoptera; family Noctuidae; genus Mythimna; species Mythimna albipuncta. Next base: position 19,162,715 of record OV815962.1, read on the forward strand.
GTTAAATATACCTACTGCCAAGGGTCACACTCATTTGCCGACAAAAACAGTAATATATAGAGTTATAATTCGTTATAACTTCTAAATACCTTTCGCTGTTCATCATAAAAATACTGGACAACAGTATATTTTTGTTTACAAATAAATATGATTTTATTTAAGACTAGCTGTGCCCGCGACTTCGATTGCATGGACTACAGGATTTTGAATTTATTTTTTCTAAAATAATAATAGCCTATGTTACTCCTTATTACATCAGCTACCTGCCAAAAAAAGTCCCGTCAAAATCGGTCCATCAATTTCAGAGATTAGCCTGGACAAACGGACAGACAGACAAAAATTCTAAAAATGTTATTTTGGTGTATGTACCGTATATATATTCATTTTTTTTTTAATATTCTATACTGTCCCACTGCTGGGCAAAGGCCTTCCCCAACTTCTTCCAAGTATCCTTTTCTTGAGCTACCTCGAACCAGTTCCCGCGGTAGGCATCTAGGTCGTCTCGCCACCTCTTCCTAGGTCGACCTCGGCGGTTATATGCATGTAGTAAAAAGCAGTTATTTCAATATTACAAACAGACACTCTAATTTTTATATTTTTATATGTATGTATGTATATATAGATAAGTTTTACTAACAGAGATAAAGTGGACTGGCAATCTGGTAGGTAGTTGGGAAATCAAAACGATAAGATGTAGAAGCCCAATTTAGGTCATAATTTTATAGCTATAAACAATCATCATCATCTATTCAACCGAAAGACGTCCATTGTTTGACATGCCTTGCCTGCCATGTCTCCCATAATGACCGGGGTCCTATGCATCTTGCATCTATCGGATTCCCGTGACCCCCACCAGGTCATCAGGCCACCTTCTGGGAGGCCTTCTAACGCTGCGTCGTTTAGCTTTACAAATTTGTATATTTGCGATATCATTCTTCTTTACGTACTTTGTTTTATCGTTGTAAATGATCAAACCAACATAGGAGTCTAAAAGTCAACCGACTTGGGTAATTATTAGAGTAAAATAAAATCTGGTGTAGTCAACACTAGTTCAATAATCAAGGTTGATAAAGAGATCTTTATCATTGTATACTACTAGAAGAACCCTGTAAAAAGCACTGAATAAAAATATTTTTTAAATGATTAAATATTTTACAAAATTCCCAAGTCGTTTGGCTTTTTAGACAGACTAGCCTTCAAGACCTTTTTTTTCCGATGGGAAAAATCATCCTATGACAACCCCCGCTCTTGGGCGGAGCGGGAGATAGTGTCAGACTCTTACTGACTAAAAAACCCATCCCGTTCCTTCAAGCCTTCATACCGGGGCTAGAGCGCCCTTTCGGATAACCCTGGCCCCAGTAGGCTTCGACCCGGCTGGGCCCCTGCTATTGCTGACAACTCCTTGAGGTGCGCGGGAACAGCGCGCGCCTTCGACGACTTGGGCTTGGTCCGGACAGTTATCGGACGGCCGGACAGCGAACTACCCATTGCTTACTGTCCGCAAGCCCGTGCCTACGGTGGCCGAAAATCGGGATCAGTATCCTGGCGCCGGCGGAGCCTTCAAGACCTAACACAAGAAGGCTGCATTGCTTTGATATGTAGTTCTATTTCCGATTTATATCTAGTCATTTTACCTAAGTTTCTACTTTAAGTAACTTTTACATACATTTTGGTTGTTTTTAGAATTTATGAGATTGAACACTCTATTTTCGTTTATCTGACGATAAACATTATTTTTAAGTTATAATACAAGATAACGTCCTCTCAACAACTGATTACGAGAGATATAATATTATAAAAGATATCTTAAAAAAAATATTGACGACTTGAAACCGTGTGATATAGACTCGAAAGAAGAAGAGATGGCCGTAAACTTAGCAGATCATTTTCACATACAGAGAAGTTCCTGATACTTTTCAGAAAAAGTTCTAGTGATTTTCCTGAAAAAAAGTTTTGTTTTTTCGTGTTATTACGTTAATGTGTTTTTATTTTTTTGCGACCCCTAATTGACAGAAATATTACTAAAAGTAATTAGGAACCATATAACTCGCCTTTGTGAACCTAAAGCACTTTTAAAATTTTACTTTTGAAAAAAATGATAATGATGCTGAATACATTTGATATTTTTTTCAGGAAAATCACCAGAACTTTTCCTGAAAATTATCAAGACCTTCAGAAAGAAGAAGAAGAAAGAAGAAGAAGAAGAGAAGGAGAAGTCTATTCTATTCTATTCTATTCTTTAGATCTATACTGCATGCGAATAGAACTCTCATTTTTATGCTCTGCTGGGTTATGATCTGCTAAGTTCACGGTCATGAACAAGACTTGAGAACGAGTGTGACTCAAGTCGAAATTATGAATAGTGTGGAAGATGAGATGGCTAATCATGTTGAATCCACAAACGGCCAGCTAGCCATACCACGAGCTCTTAACACGACCCATTTGACGACCCGACCTAAACTGAACTGTTAAAGTGGTGGGAATAACATTTAATGACATCACCCGCTCTTGGGCGAAGCGGTAGATAGTGTCAGACTTTTACTGACTAAAAACCAACTCCTGCTCCTTTGTTGCCTTTCGTACCGGAGCTGAGCTATCTTTTGAACTAACCCTGGCCCCAGTAGGCTTCGACCTAGCTGGGCCCCTGCTGTTGCTGACAACTCCTTGAAGCGCTCGGGAACAGTGCGTACCGTCGACGACTTGGGCTCGGTCTGGACAGTTACTGAACGGTTGGACAGCGAGCTACCCATTGCTCGCCGTCCGCAAGCCCGCGGCTGTGGTGGCCGGAAATCGGGATCGGAATCCCGGCGGCAGAGCTAAATAGGATTTACAGATCCATATGTACTCATCATGACATTTTAACACATCATGGTAGGGCTATCTACTCGTCGTCTACAAGCCCGTGTCAACAGTGGCCCAGGATCATCCTCCACTGCCTTAAACATTTAGAATTTTTAATATATAAGCGGGTTCCATCGTCAACCGCATCGTCGTTTTCCATTAGGTAAGATAGCGGTAAAGCGCGAACATATATAACAAAAAAAAAAATTGATCTTACCTTCATATTTTTTGGAAAGTTCGAGAAGAGCGACTGCAGCTGGCGCATCCTGAACCTTAATAGGTCTGCAAGGTTCATAACCATCGTCTCCTAGTCCGTCACGACCGAAAAAATGGTCAGATTCCATTTCTGATATCAGGGCATGATAAGCACCACTGTATATCGGTACCTGAAGTTAAAAAATATTTAGTCTTTTCTCAAATAGCTTGAGGTCGGCTTCCAGTATAACCGGGTACGGCTTAATGCTCTTGTTTTCATGGTTAGACTACCTTTCAGACTAAATAATTCGCATATATCTAAATAAAAATGTAATATATGTTCATTTTTTTAGTTAACAGCAAGTGAAACAAATAAAATCCCTACCTACTAATGATATAACTTAAAATGCGTTCAAATAAGAATAGAATCGATTGTCAAGTTGTGAAGGTTGTAAATAAACTAATTAAAAAAAATAAAACTTGTTTTGCTAACCCTATTAATTCTTCGATTTGACACAGCATGCCAATCGATTCAATTATTGTTTGGAAGACATTGTACATAACAGTGTTAAGATTTGAAATACTAATTGCTGTTTCATTTAACAACCAATTTTGATGCAATTTCCAGAAATAAAGATTCAATTTTTTTTTCATTACTAATAGACTTGTGGTTGACCACTATCTCACCTGTTGATAAATGATGATGTGTTCGACGGTGCAGCACACTTAATTAGAAGTAACCTATTTACTCTTGACTTAAAGACTCCTAAATTGTATTATCAAGAAACACAGACTCGGGCAGGGAATTCCATTCCTAAGCTGTTCCTACGCATAATGAATGTATTCCTAAATCATTTTGTGCGTATGGGTGACATGTCCACCATGTATCGATGGCGCATCAGCGTACATCTAGTAGTCCAATAATAAAACGGGTGCGGCCGGAACAAAGTCATACAATTCAAAGGTAGAAAACCGATAGGCTAACAACACAACGTTGCTCGAGACTTTGGAGCTTCGATAAGACGAATGTATAAAATATTATTTAAAAATAACTACAATAAAACAAAAAACTGTGGCAAAATAACGACAAACTGTGGGCCAAAGTAGCACAAAGTTGGTGCCCTGAAACAGCGCGTCGGGGTCGCGGTAGACCACGAAGGAGATGGCGCGACGAACTTGATAGATTCCACCAGAACTGGAAAGAAGAAGCCCGGACGCGCGAAAAATGGAAGGAGTGGAACGAAGCCTTTGCCCAGGAGTGAGACAGATCAGGCTAACAAAAAAAAAAAAAAACTACAATAAAAACAAATTTTAACAACATGACAAGTCAAATTGGTTGAGGCGTTCTCATGTAGACTATTTTGTACGTTTCAAAGTCGGAGAGCTATAGATTGTTATATTTATGTAGACGAGTATTTCCAATATGTATTGAAACCTAGACCTGCTCACGACGACATTGAACTAGGTGATCAGCCTTCGCATATATTGCCTTTTATAACGAAGGAATAATGTGTTGCTATGACCATTACTTGTGTACTTGCAGCTATTTAGCTGCTCCGGGCAAAGATAATTTTCTTCTTTTTTATCTTTCTATTTCGTCATAGTTGCTTATTAGTATGTATTTATAATTATATAATATTAGTCAGTATGTATTTTTTGCGATATTTATTCTTCGATATATTTATGATAGTATATGTTTATATTTTAGGTATGTTCCTATAATAATTGTTTTGTTTGTTTCTTTTTCCATTCACTTTTACACATTGTCTACACCTCTTTTTTTTCCAATTCTCCTTTCGCGGGTATGCTGGAAGAGATTTCTTCAGAAATAAACATCACCTATGTACCTATTTTTTTTGTTTCCGTCATCTTTTCTTTTATAAGTTAAGTATGTACATGAACTGTTAAATAAATAAATAAAAGATAATTTTCGCCGCCCTTTACACAGGTACACGAAACCATATAAGTTATGAGTCTTAAGTCTTAAATATTTCCACTACCCAACCTGAAGTATTAAGGTTGGAAGGTGGCACATACAATTCTCAACCTGCCAACTTGGGTGTGGATGGCTAATGGCTAAGTTAAAAGATAGGGGGATAAGTCAATTTTGCCGCCCCTCATTTTTTTCCGCTCTGGCCAAATGCCCGGCTCGCCCCTTTGGTCGGGCCCTGTGTACTTGTTCCTTTTAAAAATCAACAAGTTTTATTTTATAATGGTAAATAGACCCTTGCGAGAGTTGTAGGAAACTTCTGAAGAGTTACCATGACCCTGTAATGTAAAGGATAACTAAAAGTACACAGGTGGATAATGTATTTAGTCAGTAAAAGTCTGACACGACCTCTTGCTGTACTCAGAGCGAGCTACGGGTAGCTTGCTGTCCGACCGTCCGGTAACTGTCCGGACCAAGCCCAAGTCTTCGACGGCGACGCTCAAGGAGTCGTCAGCAACAGCAGGAGCCCAGCTGGGTCAAGGCCTATTGGGGCCAGGGTTAGTTTCGAAAGATAGTTTTAGCTCCGGTATGAAGGCTAGAAGGAACGGGGTGGGTTTTTAGTTAGTAAGAGTCTGACACTATCTACTGCTCCGCGCAAGAGCGGGATTGTCATTAAATGATATTCCCAACATAACAAAAAAAACCAGAGCGGGACTTGTTGAAATCCCACCTAAAAAGCAATCCGTAATAACCTTTTCTCGGACTGACAAAATGTGGTATAAAACGCCTCCCTATTTGGGGGTTAGAAATACCATTTTGGTGTACAATAAAGTTTAGTTTACTTATTCTACTCTTCTGCTCCAAGTGGAAAGAGAGGGAGTGTAAGACTATTACTGACTAAAACCCACCCAGTTGACCTTGACTTGCCTACATTCTAGAGCAGCGGTAACTCCTTTGAACAGTCCCGACTGATTGATTATTGATTAGATAGTGTCACATTTATTTTATTTATTTATTTATTAACACTTCTTGCACAAAAAACTGTACAAAGGCGGACTTAATGCCGTAGGCATTATCTATCAGTCAACCTTAGGGTGGTGCAGAGACATAACATGGTAGGTGCAACTGTAGGTGGTCCTAGTACAGGCATATAACATAGTCATACCTTTATAAATTATTCCTAAGATTTTATGTTACTATCTTATCAAACTTTAACTCTGAATAAATATTATTATTATTAACTTCAAGGCAAACAAAAAAAAAAAAATAATAATTTCAACATAAATACATAATTATAAAAATAAATATTTACATAAATACAAACAAATAAACAAAATTATTATAATATTAATATTATTATCATTTATGTTGCTTTACCCAACTCAGTTTGTCAATAGATTGTTATAAATTAATGTGTTTTATAGGTAGAATAGAATGAGATACTTCTAAGCAAGTCTGCTCTATCATCGACTACATCATAGCTTATTAGGTGCGATAGTGGTCAAACGCTAGCTAATCAATATAAAAAGGTACAGTATGTTAAAAAGTCGAGATATATACTCACATCTTGCCTGTCAACTGTAGCTAGAATACGATCGCTGTTGATGATTGATTGATTCAAGTCCACATTGCCGAATGTAGTTGTCAAGGCAATTACTTTTGGGCTGAAAATAAATAAAATAAATGTGTAATGAATATAACAAAATATACAGGGTTATTTGAAAAACACTGGCAATATCTCAAGACTATGTTACTAATACCATAAAAAACAGCTTTTTTGTTCTATGACTTTTAAAAATCTACACCAATATAAAAAAAGCGGTAAAGTTTGTTTTTTGTTTGTAGGAGGTAATCTCTGGAAGCTGGTCAGATTGCTAAAATTTTTACGCCGACAGAAAGCTGCTTTATTCCTGAGTGACATAGGCTACTTATATTTTATCTACGCGGACGAAGTCGCGGGCAAAAGCTAGTTTATAATATTTTAGTTCATCAGATTTCTGTACATTAAATAATAAGAAGTCTATATGAAGCCAGTGATAGTACTATAGCGGAGGGGAGAGGGATCGGGTGGTGGGGGTACTTGATGCGCTTGCGTCGCGTCATACAAACGTTGGTAGGCCCAGCAAAATACAGAGTTGAAAAGTTTTAGATAGAATTACGAAATCTTGAAGATTTGTTTTTAGTAAATTAATTAGGTTTTGTAAAAAGTCATAGAATAAAAGTAGTTGTTTATGATGTTAATAATTCAGTCCTGCAAGGTTGATAGTGTTTTCCTAATAATTTTGTATATTATTAATGTATTTGTGTATTTAAACTTTATTTATGTTAGTAATACATAGGACTTAATAAATAAAATAAATATATAAATTTATTTCAGGCAAAAAAACCACCTAACCAAAACCAGTAAGATAAAATTACAATCCTAAATAACAATAAATTCCGAAATATCAATAAATGCATTGTGGCAGGTGAGCACAATAAACGATTAACAACTAGATAATATTTCAAATAAATAAATAAAGAAACGAAAACACGTTTATTTGGCAAACTGGTACACACAATAAGATAACAATTTTAGTATAGAAACTTAAATCATCAAAATTATGTGTTTCACGACTGCGTCAAATAGAATTAAGTATCATTAAAATTAGACAGAATTGGATTATACCTATGTACATAAAAACAATATAAATTAAAAAGTATGTTGTATAGTGTTTTCTTTTTAAATATATTATTATTTATAATTATTATAGCACAATTGGCGTGGATTCAAATTCTGCACGGAACTAATATTTTAATGGTTTACAAATCTGTAGGCCATAAAAATGTGCAGTCAAGTGAAACGAATACAATCTCAAATTCGTTTCATATGACTGTAAACATTAATATACGTTACAGTTTTAGTTAGTTTGTGTAGTTAGTTTTTAATTGGATTATAATAGTTTAGTTAGTTTTATTGGATACAACACAATATTGGACATTGCTTGAACGTTTGTGTTGTTTTTATTTTTTAATTAGACAGCTTATGATTTTGATTTCGCTTGATGTAAAATAAGGAAAAAGTATGAAGGTTCCTTTTGACTTTTGCTGCGAAGGTTAACGAGTAACAAACTCTATGTATATAAAAATGAATCCCTAATTCCTTGGTCACGCCATCGCGAGTGAACTTCTGGATCAATTTCGCTAATTCTTTTTTCTGTTGTGTTCGTTTTGTGAGGAAAAGGTTCATATGGAAAAAAAAAAATAAGGGTAGTGTAGGGTAGAGTAAGGTAGAGTAAGGTAGAGTAGGATAGAGTAGGGTAGAGTAAGGTAGAGTTTGGTACAGTAGGGTAGAGAAAAGCAGAGTAGGGTAGAGTAGGGTACAAAAGGGTGGAGCAGGTAAGAGCGAGAGCGAAGCCGCGCGGGCAAAAGCTAGTTATAGATAATAAACATGTTTATGTCTACAAAATACTCACTTTGGACAAGGAATTTTGGTCACCAGTCCAACTCATATAAAGATGTTAGTAAAGAGAGTATAATACTTTAGCTGTTCGTATTGTAAACATTGGGGAATAAGCTCTTAAGGTCTCATATACGCTAGGGTATATCTGCCAGGTTGTCCTGCACAGTTAAATCTGTTAGGTAAGCTTGTGTGGAAACCTGCACAGTTGTGCAACATACACGCTCGTGTTACCTGTACAACTCACCTGTATAGGCAAACCTGTCAGATACCCTAGCCTGTATAGCTGGCTATAATAGATAAGAGTAGACAAAAAAAAATGCAATCTTAAATCAAGTTATGAAAATCGAGAAAAATAATAAAACATCTATATAGAAAGATATTTATATTTATTTTTTTATGTCAAGGTGAGTGATAAGAAAAGTACTGGACCGGTGATCTCGTAGCGAAAGACATAGTGTTGGAAAATTTCCTACACGGCAAAGGTCGCGGGAACCCGATACGTGCAAGACGCAAAGAACTGGTAATTTTGACGACACTTGGGAAGGCTTATGTTCAGGCAGTGGACGTCTTTCGTCTAAAGTGTTGATGTGAGTAACTCACCCATCAAAGTATTTCTCAAAGAGCAAACTCAAAGTTATGGCAAAGGCATCATCTGCCCCTCCATCATGGTCAATTACCAACTTCTTTTTTGAGTCTGCTTTAGTAGCGTCAAAACTGGAAATGAAAAATACATACATTATTAGCTAGTCAAGTTTTTGGGAAATAAAAGATCTTTAATGATAGCGTGACTCTGACAGCATAATATGGAAAAAATAAACTAAGAGGAAAAAAATAATTTATTTGTTTAAAATGACGCCACCTTAAAATTAGTTTAAAATAATAATCGATATAATTATGGGGAAAAATTTGCGTCAAATCCGCGCAAAATGGCCGAATGAACAGCGTAAAAGCCGTGGTATCACACATAATACGACGAAACCACAGCACTGGATGAAGGTTTTGCGCCGATTTCAAGTAGTATGAGACAAGTTGTTGGCAAGCTTCATAACACCGCCGCCTTCTTCCTGCATTCGTATAGTGATGATGAGCCAGTAACTGCGGCTTTTATCTGTTCAGTCCAACTCATTAGCGATCTTCCTCGTGGCCTTGTACCCTCAACCTTTTCCTGGACCACAATTACTCAACAGGAAGATGATGCTGATGAGAAAATCTTACGACCGGAGGAATTTTGGTGTTGGTTTCTTGATGGAAGTTCCAATGGTCGGTATAACTTTACACAAAGTTGAGTTTATGAACAAATTTGCTATCATTTGAACAATGAGATCTACCTCTCTCGCAATGGCGTTAATGGCTGTTCGTACTACAAAAAAAAAAAATGAATATTTAATTTTTATTAAAATAAAATAACATTGTTTTTTTTTTTGGTGGCAAATCAAAAAACACTTTCCTAGTTCCTTCGTTGCCATAGGGCCGGGTTTTCCTTTCAGAAGGGGCATGGTCGAAACCTACTGCGGCCATGCCCCAGTAGGTTTCGTGCTGCCATCTCCTTCAGGCGTGCGTGAAATAATAATTAAGTTTGCGTAGGTGGTTCCAGATTGGTGCACAATGCTCAAAAAACGAGTACTAGACTGACGGTTTGATTCAAAACAAAAAGATAAAGTACCTATTCAAGGTATTTTTCTGATTAAAGTAAATTTCATCGAAGGTCTTCTAACTCTTAAAGCTTCTACCAACGGCTTTCTCCGCTTGTAAGTATTATAAAACAATATCTTTTACCCTATAACAGGACATGGTTTATCTTAGGCGCACCATAATTGCTGTGACTTTTTTGAGGTAGCAAATCATTAATGACTTCTGCTGTACTAAGATAAGGTGAGAGGGGCATGTTACACCTTTACTGACTAAAACCACACCTATGTCCTTGAGGAGGAGTGGCAGGTGGCCGCCGATTTCTGCGAAGCAGTAATGCTCGCGAAGGAGGAGGCCGACCGCATCAGGCAACGGCAGCGCTCACAGCGCCCCAGCCGCCGCCGGGATTCCGGTCCCGATTTCCGGCCACCATAGGCACGGACTTGCGGACGGCGAGCTTGCTGTCCGTCAGTCCGGTAACAGTCCGGACTGGGCCCAAGTTAGTCAGTAAGAGTCTGACACTATCTCCCGTTCCGCCCAAGAGTAGAGGTTGTCATTGGATGTTTCCCAACAAAAAAAAAAAACACTTATGTTCTTCCTTGCTTGCCAGCAAGGTTTATGCCGACTTTAGACGGTTTTGCTGATAATTCTCAGAGGCACGCGTGGATTACTGGTAGTGAGCCTCTTTGAGAAGGCCTATCCGGTTTTGCTGACAATTCTCAGAGAGGCGCGTGAATCGCTGGTCTCTTTGAGAAGTGGTTCTGACTTTCCCCCTGGCACATGTCCATTTCGGGAGGTTCCTGTTTCGGATTTGGCGGGAAGTAACGCCCGAGTGTTATCATTATGCGGATCACTTGGAGAACACGATAGAGGCCAATCTCTATCTATTCATTCAGGCCTTGGTCTGAGGCGACAGGGTATGGAAAGTAAGCACTTCCTTCTCCGAAACAGTAATGTGAGTGATAGAGGTGACGAAAACCGTCAGGAAAAGTACATCCTTTCGCTCCAACCGCTAAGTAAGTACAACACAGGTCACGGCAGATCATAGCGGGTATTAGGAGCCAGCAAACAGCTGGGTGCAAGTGCAAAACAACCTCTCAGTCGCCTAGATGGCCCGGTGACTATGTATTTTTACTGACATAACGAGATTATAACTGTGACTTTTTATAATACAGTTATTAAATTATGTACATAGATTCTTTATTTAAAAATACTAGACACGTGTTTCGGGTTTCTTATAAACTAAAACTAATTTTGTATAACTCCAACTACGGCTGGCGTGTAAACATGTAAAGATGTTAATAATATTAGGTACACAACTATAACACAACGCCGTCTAGTCTCAAGCTAAGCAGAACTTGTGTTATGTGTACTAGACAACTGATAAACATACTTATATATATCTTAATACATTCATATTATAGATAAATTACGCCCAGACACAGAACAAATGATCATGCTCATCACACAAACATTTATTCTGGGTGGGAATCGAACCCACGACCTCTGGCATAGCAGTTAGGGTCACTAACCACTAGACCAACAGGCCAGTCTAAATGATGTTCTCTCCTTAATGCTTTTCGTCACCTCCATCGGTCACAATACAGAAGAAGGTGATTGCTTTCCATGCCCTCTCTCTCTTGGTCTGGTACCAAGACTTCAATGAATCACTGGATATCGATGGTACTCCGCTGAAATGAGGTAGACTTTCAACGTGTTCTTGTTTATAATGGTATAACCCGGGCACTTGATATATAGAATCCGAAAAGGTGAAGAAGTAATTACAAATGCAAATCCACTTAGATAACATTACCTACTTTAGTTTTTCCTTCTTTAGTAATTCGTTTTAGAAAAACTCGAATTGAATTTATTATGACCTCATAAAGACAATAATAGGTATTGAATTTTATTTGTAAAACTACTAATTCACAAAACAAAATTTGTGAATCACTTTAGGTATTTATGTTATAATAATCTTTTTTCTGTTATTATAAAATAAAATAGCCTTTTATTCTACCACCAAATCTAACAATAGGTAAACACATTCTAAATTAATTGATTATTTATATATCACATTAGTCATAGACATAGTCATAGTAGTTTGTTGATAAGGGTTATTTCATTATTAGTAGGTTCAAGCATAACATTGGAAATAATCGGCATTTATTACATAAATGTTGCTTCTACAAATATTTATAAAAGAAAATATAATTTTAGTATATTTCAAATCATTTCTAAATTCATTTTGGTTATTATAATTCATTTATTAGAATGACAATTTAATATTGCAATTATTTCAACAGCAGGGACCCAGCCGGGGATGAGACCATATTCAAGATCGCAAGGAGATAAATTAAATAAATGGACTGTATTTGTAGATATATTCAAAGATTGACAATGATGAAGTAAGCAAATAAGTAGTTATACAGTGAGGTGTCAATAGAGGGACGCGTGTGCCTTGGAAGGTCTCGGATTGAGAAGCGGGACTGGAATTTTTAATTTATTATTTTTGTTTTAAGTAGTAATAAACACAAAAACCGGTCAAATTCTATTCCCGAATCGAGTTTCTAAGAATATCCAAATAGCAAAAAAAATAATATTTTCATATCAGCTGCTTTTATGGAATAATAAAATATTTAACGGACTTTCATCTTTTAGCAAATTGAATTCGCATGCTGTGGGGAATCCCGAGTCATAGAGTACCTAAGCTGACATTGATTAGGTACGTTCCGTTTCAGGTGCGATACAGGACTCACACAACAAAAAAAAAAGACGTGTGGCGCTCGGGGACTGCCGCGGTAAAGCTATTGCATAGCATTTTTTATCAACTAATGCAATAGACCTCGCCAACAGCTGCTTACCCCACCCATCCAAAACTAGACCTCGCCAACAGCTGCTTAACCCCACCCGTCCAAAACCAGACCTCACCAACAGCTGCTTAACCCCACCCATCCAAACACAGACCTCGCCAACAGCTGCTTAACCCCACCCATCCAAAACCAGACCTCGTTAACAGCTGCTTAACCCCACCCATCCAAAACGAGACCTCGCCAACAGCTGCTTAACCCCACCCATCCAAACACAGACCTCGCCAACAGCTGCTTAACCCCACCCATCCAAACACAGACCTCGCCAACCGCTGCTTAACCCCACCCATCCAAAATGAGACCTTGCCAACAGCTGCTTAACCCCACCCATCCAAAAACAGACCTCGCCAACAGCTGCTTAACTCATTACCTTGCTATCATCATGAGGCGCAACTATTGCATAGCTTCTACCGCAGGCCTTGAGAGTGGATCCCGAATCCAGAAAGAAATTAATCGAAGTTACACTTTTTGAGCGTGGTGACCGATAACAAATGAGTAAAAATAACCTAACACCCCCCGTGTTAGGTTATTTTCGTTACGGAATTTCTGGATTCGGTCTCCATGCTCAAGGCCCGCGATAGAAGCTATGCAATAGCTTAAAATAATTCAAAAAATTATTTAACTGCAAGGTGAAATCGAAAAGAAAATAATTGTTTTGCAGACAAATACTAAAAAAAATGTCACGAGTTTAATGTCACAAATTTCATGTAAAATTGTTTCATCACTTTTTAATGAAGATAAGCTGGGTCTAATAAATAATGTAAACGACGGCAGGTCGTCGGAATCCACTTTTCTTATAAAAACTTCAATCCTACAGACGTGCGGGATCCCGCATGAGTAATCCTATATTTCGAATCCCGCAGAAATGGTGCGGGATCCCGCATCTTCGGGATTGGATTCCCTAGTTGTCAGCAACAGCAGGGACCCAGTCGGGTCGAAGCCTACTGGGGCCAGGGTTATCCGAAAGGGAACTCAAGCCCCGGTATGAAGGCTAGAAGGAACAGGGTGGGTCTTTTAGTCAGCAAGAGTCTGACACTATCTCCCGCTCCGCCCAAGAGCGGGGGTTATCATGGGATGATTTTTTCCCACCATAAAAAAAAATATATCATAAAACTCCTACGGAACCCTTAAAAATGTCTTAAAAGCAGTTTTTAATTTAAAGTTTCAAGGTGAACTTTGATTAAATTAATCTAAATAAAAAACATTATATTTGTTTTATAAGACAGCGAAATATCTAATTTTTTAAAAATTAAAAATTTTAAAAATTTAAAATTAAATAAAAATTTAATTAAATAATAATTTTTTAAATGCGGCAGTAAATTATTTGAAAAATATATATAAAACTTACCAGCTAAATAAACACACTAAAAACACAACACAAACTATTTTATCTGCCATATTTGAACCGACTGATGTGCATAATCTATTTGAAGTTTATATAAACACTTGCGATAATAAAACCTGTCAAGTTAGAGTCGGATTATTGCTTCGTGTGTATTCGACCGCATTAACCGCTACACATAGTAGCGGTATATGACAGTTTTTATCTCACGACAATGGTTATTTCAGGTATCTTTTTATAATGAATGATCTTCGGTCTTTATAGGATTTGAGTTGCGAGTGACTTGGGGCGCATGGATCGACATAGTCCTGAGACGGCACGTAAAGTATACTGCACGCGCCGTTCATGAAGAACTAAAAAATGCAGCAGAGGCTAACTCGGCCTGCACTAAATCATGAGGTGGCCAGTCAAGGGCGATGCCAGGGAGCTAGTAGTAGGGGAGGAACGGATGCTAAATTTGCAGTTACCAAAGCGTCATGGGGACATAATTGCATTAATTATGTCCTAAAACGATAATTGCAAAATAAAAAAAAAACCTCCTATGCATGAAATATATAAAAAGTAAAAGAACTGGCTAAAACGGGTCTAATGAACACAAACTCGACGTGTTTACTACTAGGCATTCCAGAGTTCCATTATCCACCTCCTAATTCTAGCATCAGGTCCTCGTCATCATGAAAAATATTTTGCATGTTGCAACAAAATATTAACAGGAACTTTCCAATCTAACATTATGACTTACTCTTATGCTTATGCCGTGCTCAACGAACCCCACCATAATAAGAGTTCATATATGGTAAGAGGGTAACATTACAAAGTGCAATCCTCGCTATATGATTTTTGACGCGCTTGAGTATAACGCAAAATCCCTATCTCGCCAACCCTACCATAGTGTTTTAGCATCATAATGGGTTAGACAGTCGTAGTTCAGAGCCTCGACAGGACATACAAAAATTTAAGACAAAAAATAATTACCTATTTGATTTTTTGAAGGCATAATTACATTATGTGTTATTGATAAGAATGATATTTTTTTTTTTTTTTCGAATTCATCCAATGTCTTCTACTTTAATGTGGAGCAAATAAATAATAATGTGTGTGTGAAACATGTCCGACTATCAAAGCCGTAGGGGCCTAGCAGGGCCAAATCGGTATGTGACCCCGGATGTCCACTAGGGTCACAGGCATTTTTGGTCCTGGATCGTAAGGGCAAATGAAAGACCAGTGGTTATTAGCCAGAAAGGTTTCAATTTCATTTATTTGTTTATACTTTATTTGCGGTACATAGATGGACTTAATGCAATGAGGCATTCTCGTCCGGTCATAGGTTTAAATAAAATACTAAAAGATAGTAAATTCGCAAAAAAAAAAAACTATTAATCAACATTAGGCACTTATTTATAAAAAGAAGTTATACAAATATATATGCTACAATAATTGTCTAATAAATACATAAATATCAAAATTTTACAATTAATATAACTCAAAATGTTATAATCTTGACAAAAAACAATTTACATACGCTTGGAAAAAAATATTTTTAAGAAAATAAAATAATAGTGTTAACAACAGATGCTTATATTGTTATTACAATAATTATTCTTGTTACCTCAGTAAGCCATAAAAAACGGTAAGTATAACAAAGGATAAATGAGAGCTTGATTGATAAAAAGTATTTCAAGTAGGTACTTGATGATTTTCATTGTCTTAAAGTATATCCCATTTAAATTCCATAACGATCTGTTTAGCGACCTAACAGTGAAGAACTGAAGACATAACCAATAAACAAAATTACTTACGTACTCTTTTTCAATTGGAACATTTCAATGTTCCAATGAGATTAAACAAAAAACGAATTTTCCAAGTAATTTGTGATACCGTTTTTGGCTTAGTAGGGCAGTATACGTATGTACTTTAAAACACAAAAAAAAACATTTATTATAAACATTTTTAAACTGGCACTGAATTTAAAAAAAACTGTTAACGTAGCAATGCGGCCAGTCTTATGGACATGACAGCGATGTGGTGTACTTCGACGGCTGAGTGTACTTTTTGTCTTTGTGTTATATTTTTTATGTACAAATTTAGATTTTTGTATAAATAGTTCAGTTAATATTTAAGTTATTGTGTACATATGTTGATCAAATAATTGAATTAAATTCATCTAAATGATAAATGATATTTATTTTGTAAATAGGCTTTTTAAAACACAGTAAATTTTTTCGTCAGTTTGATGAAGATGAATCTAATAAATAATAATCTAAGATTATAGTGTTGAAAAACTTCTTGGCAGTGCTGTTGACTGGTAGGTAATGTGTATCGAAAACGTGTGTTACCATTTGCCATTGCCAAGCTGTATGGTACCTTATACCTTGAACGGAGGATAAAAACCAGACCAATGTCACTCAGGAATAAAGCAGCTTTCTATCGGTGAAAAAAATGTAGCAACCGGACCAGTACTTCCAGAGATTACCTTCTACAAACAAAAAAACAAAAACAAAAAACAAACTTTGCCTCTTTATTATATAGGTATTAGTGTAGTCAACAAGATTGTTATATTTATGAAACTGAAGGTTTTCCGCACACACAGTGACAGACCCAGTACACATTTTTTACTTAAGTACCTAACTGTTCAATATTAATTGTTCTATTATTCTAATATATAAATCTTATTTATTTTAAGGTTTTATATCAATGGGAAATTGCAGACTCCATAAAATTGTAACAAATCATTATCAGTATGTTATTAAAAAATCGGGAATCTTTAAGTCAAGAGTGAATAGGTTACTTCTAGCTAAGCGCACTCCATCGTTGACCGCATCGTCGCTTTCCACCAGGAAAGACAGCGGTTAAGCGCAAACTTATATAAAAAAAAATCATAACGTCCACATTCATTAGTCTTGCGGTCGTATCTTAATTAGAAAAAAAAATAGTTTGCAATGTCTCGTGATATTTTACAAACTTACGGCGTTTGCAATTGTCCGGTAACATCATTTATATAAAGTAGTACATTACACATATAAGAATGGGCAATCAGACTCTTGAATATAACGTTTCATAGTTAAAAACACAATATTTACATTATATTTCCAATCATGATTAATATTCTTATAATCAATAGAATGAGTAAACCAGCCACACGTGCCCTAGTCGGTAATGTAACCCACCTCACAGACTAACACACGCATTTTAAATTACATAACATTTCCAACGCGAATTCAATTAATTTACATCCCCGTTAGCAAATCATAATGAGTATTAGGTGCCAACGCACAGCTGAATGCGGGAGCAAACTAACCCCTCATTCACAAAATAGATAGATAAAGAAGACAATCTTATGTAAGTGCTTCACTTTTTATACCTACGCTCAGCGGACGCACACTAATGAGCGTTTGAGCCGGAATTGTTCGACGAGTGATCCGACACACGAGCGAGACATCGTGTCTGTGAGCGGTGTCTTTGTGTGCGTTGCTCGAGCGCACTTTGTATGTAGATTGACTTTTGTACCTATATATTTTGTACCTCAATCGTCCGGATGGCCCGGTGACCATGTATTCATGCAGACAACCAGATAACATAACAAACTCATAACTTTGTGAATTACTACTTTGTTATTCATGGTAAAGTTATGAAATTTTGTACTTGCATAGATTCTTTACATAAAAATACTAGACATGTGTATCAGGTTTTGCATTATACTAAAAACTAATGTTGTATCGCTCTATTTATTTATTTATTTATTATAATCTTTGTTGTACACCAAATAAACAAAAATACAGGACAAACATTTAAAAGAATAAGTGCACAATGGGCGGTCTTATCGCACAGGGCGATCTCTTACAGACTCTCTATCTCTTTAACAGTTCAGTTTAGATCGCAAAATGGCTCGCGTTAACTGCTTGTGGTAGGGCCTCAGATACGCTGTTGCTCAGTTTAAAATACTGACTATTGGCTTCATTTGTTTCGTATTTTTCTTAACTTTGAGTTTGAAGTTCAGCGGAATAAATATCCAGCAGAATTTTC
Source organism: Mythimna albipuncta (assembly GCA_929112965.1). Lineage (NCBI taxonomy): Eukaryota > Metazoa > Arthropoda > Insecta > Lepidoptera > Noctuidae > Mythimna > Mythimna albipuncta. Next base: position 19,180,984 of record OV815962.1, read on the forward strand.
TTGTACTTTTCCTTGTTTGCTAAGTAGGCTACTCTGATATTGGGATCCGCTGCTGAAAAATTATTAGTGTTGATGCCTCGTTGTGAACCTGAAAGATAAAATAAAAAAAAACCTTAGTTAATGTAAGATATCATATTGGGTAAGTGGCCGAGACCACCCAAAAAGTTCACCGATGACCTGGTAAGGGTTTTGGGAACCTGACGGTAGCAAGATGAATAGGACCAGTCATTGTCACAACACTAGGGAGAGGCTTATATCCAAAAGTGGACATCTTTCGGCAAAAATGATGACTGACTGACGAATCGTACACAAAATGTTGGGACACAGTATCCGAATTGGCACATTTAAAACTTTTTTTATATAACTGTACTAAACAGCCTCAATAAATTTGTTGGTGTCTGAATATATTGTGTCAAAATCGTCAGAAACTCAAAATTGATTAGATGCGTAAAACTAAGTATACAAGTCATATTGAGCAAGCGGGTTCTTCAAATTTTAGCAGCATTGGAAGGTGGACTGATGACCTGGGCCTCAAGTCTGCTATTACAATAGTGTCAGAATGGTCTATCATTGATGTCATAATTGTCGATTTTGTTTGGTAATCTACTAATATAATAGCGTTATTATAACTTTCCAATGGTCAACCACTGACACTTCATTGAAAGAAATGGCATAGAATAGTAATCTCGTACATACATATTGACAAATGAATATTTGACGTATGCGGTAATCTGCTAAAACTCTGACAGTTTATTTGATCAGTGTTCTACCATTAGAACGTTAATGTGCAGTTATTGGTTTTAATGTGCTCGATATTATCATTCTACCACAACTTTTTTACGATACCACTGACCGATCAATGATCGATCATTATGAATTAGCAGATTACGAACTTTTAGCAAAATGACAATACGTGATCGTGTTGGAATGACGAATTTATAAAAATAGCAGACTTGGGTGAGGGTCGCAGGAATCAGATGAATGCAAAACGCATAGAACTAGTCATTGTGGCAACACTCGGAAGAGGTCTATGTTCAACAGTGCACATGTTTCGGCTAAAATTATGAGGATTATGATGACATAACACTATTTTTTTTAAACGTTGACCTACTCTAAGAACAACTCCTATATCGGGGGACTCCTCTGCTGGAATTCAAACATCCTCTCTAGAAGAAAAACATAATAAATTAGCTGCCTTGCTTTTGTGCTTATAAATTATGTGGTTCAATTTGGATTTGTTGCTATTGTTACGCCATATCTCCGAGAAAATAACGAGTAGCACGTAATAATTAAAACGCATTGCTGTTCGAAAGATCTAGAATGGTTGTGCGTAGCCAGGCTTAGAAAAATCTCCAAACATCCACAAAGCAAGTACCACTAGTAGTTAGGTATTTTATGTACCGATAAGGGAAATGGTACTTTCCGACTTTAAAAATAGAGTCGAAACACGAGCAATAAAAATGATTTATGACTTCGAGAAGCGATTCAATTGTTCTGGATGTCGGTATCTAGAATTTTCTTGGCTCCGCATATAAATACGAGCCCCTGGCCGGAAGCGAGTCAGTTGTGATTTCGACTGCGATCAAGAGCGAACTACCCTAGTACTTGAAGTGATTTTACTTAACGACCTAAGCGATAGTGTAACGGTACTCTAGTGTTAATTGCAATTCGGATTATTGTTGACTGGACTAATTTGTTATTGTTTGTGGTGAATAAAGTTGTCTGTTAGTAAATCGGCATCTGATTACCCACGTACGTAACACTATTCTTTTCGTGAAGGAGTTGTTATGTGCATAGAGTTTCCTTGCGTGATGACATCAAGAATGATAATACCCGGGAGAACCAAGGTTAAATACTGATATGGCCCGAAGCCTCAAAGAATCGCTAAACGTAAGTGGCAATGGGCAGAGCAAGCAATGTAATCGTAGAGTAGATTCTAATGGTCGTTGAATGGTTAGAGCATGATGATTGATGATTGATTGTTGGGGCCGAAAAGGTCTGGAGTAGTGACCGTGCCGTGTACCGGAAGACGCAGCGTTTGAAGGTTTCCGACAAGGTAGACCGATGACCTGGTGAGGGTCGCAGGAATCGATAGAATACGATAGAAATAAAAAGGCGAAAATGCTTTTAAAAATTACTTTTACCGATTAAAACCGGACTACATGCAATTATGTTGATTATTTGTCTGATTATTCTATAAACAAATCTGTAGATTTTTATAATTTATCCCAAAAATGCTATATATTTGCAAGCATTGTGTCTTTGCACATCTCTTTATTCGGTATTCAATTCGCGAGTGACCGTGCTTTAGGTTCTGTGGTCCTCTAAGTTAAAAAATATATATGGTCCTCCTTACCTTCCAAAATAATGTTATTTCTGCTATTTTTGAACTCGTCTACTACATCATTATCCAGTGCTATAGCCATTGTAGCCGGGTCTAGTTGGGTCCAATGTTTTTCTTTCGGAAGCGATATTCGTTCAAAACTGTTTAGTGCTTCCATTATTGGTGTCTCAATTTTTCCTAATACATTTTTACGCCAGTCCTGTAAAAAAAAATGATTAATATTAATTAATGAAATAAAATTTTTTTTTGTAATATTTTTGAGAATCTTGTTTTGAGCGTCGAACTCACTCTGGCTGACGGAGAGAGAAAGAAATAATAATCGCGCGGTTTCGGGCATTTTCGGACGGATAGCTCGATACGCGAGCATTTTTTGTCAGGTTTAAATATGCACTTTATTTTATTAATTTTAAAGTTTATTTTCGGGTGCTTTAATAAAATCCTCTCCACTGCGCTACTCTTTATGTGCGCTGACCTTTTTAACTAAAAAGCCATAAATAAAATATATGGCAATGACATTACTTGTCACGTCACTTGTCAAGTGATCATTTAATGTCATTACCATACATTTTGTACTTAGCGTTTAGCGGGAACGATAGTAAAAAGTGATTTGTCTAAGCCCAAGTTTCGGATGTAACAAAAATTTAATTTTATACCCAGCGCATAACACGCGTACGAATTCATGATGTCACTACCGTCGAAGCGCAAAAAATTGAGCTCTATGGTTACTACCTTTTTTTTTGAGGTGTAAAATTATCGAAAGACTTTTCCCACTCACACCGTGGTTGGTCAATAAAAAGTCCAACTCCACTCTTGAGTGGGAAAATCTGTGGGAAATGACGGTGTGTACCATAGATAGCTCTATGGTACACACCGTCTTGACATTTTAGTCTTGAAAGACATAACTTTCCTATCTATTTTTTATTTTATTTGTTATGAATATTATTTGAATTATTTTTATTGTATTTTTTTGTAATTTATTCATAGCTTTTAATTTTTACATAATATGTGATTTTTTTTTAAATTTTAAACAACCACTGTGAAAGATGCCTTATTTTTTTTTATACGGAATCATCGTCTGAACATGACGTTATCTAAAATATTTATAAACACGTTGTTCGTGTGCATTATTAATGAAAAAAAAAAACAACTCTAGATGAAGAGCAAGTGACATTCCATTCATCATCTGACCTTAACAGGGAATTCCTTACCTAGATGATATCTAGATTATTCTAGATAGACTATAAACACAGGCCCTTTAATAAGTATACTTACCAGAGTTATGTTTAGATAATCGTAAACCTGCGAGAACGGTACAAATGTTACTTTATGTGCGTTTGAATTATTTGCAACTATGTAGTATGCCTCTGGGTCCATTTGAGCATTGAATTCAGAATTAGGGTGTTCTTTACCTGTAAAAACATAACATTTTATTTTAGAATTACATTTCAAAAATTGTCACTCGCTAAAATATAGGAAATAAAAAAATTGCCAGTGTCAAAAAAAAAACCGACCTCAAAAAAATGTACTAAAAAAATTAAAACAAGCCACTTTAAACAGCCTAATGCAGTAGACGGCATGAAATCTACGGTAAAATAAAATAATATATCATACTTATCAAAAAAAAAATATTGTTATTATTATTTTTTATTAATAAATTATAAATATTAAACTTAATATAATATATTAATTAATATTAAATTCCAAAATTATATAACTTCCAACTGTAATAATTCACCAATTATTTTTTTATGAATTTGATGTACTAAATGAGACTCCCACACGTAAGACGAATCTAACTTCATTACCTTTTAAGCTAAAATACAAAAAAAAAAACATTTAGGTTCTAGGACTTGTCCAAGAAAACACGCATGTACTAGAAAAAAATAACGTTGCTTTTGATTCAGTCTGATAAAAAGTAATTACAAAGTGGTAAAACCAGTGGTTCTGATTCTAATTTGCAGATCGTTACGGCTTGTTAGACGTTCGTAAGTCTGACAGTCAATATCATGATGCCTGATTATCTGACATGTACGCAGTACATTGAAGGTGTTAGATGGGCAGTCATTTTACTAGGTAGAAGAGCGACCATAACAAAATTGAAAAAACTACACCAGTAGATGGTGATTTCATTTTAATTGACACCAAAATTGAATTGCTTCTAAGCAAAAGAGAGAACAATGATCAATGATTTACTAATCTAATGGCATTCGTCAAAATTAATCAACTGTTACCACAGTAGAACCAAATATAGGTACACGTCAGAGTCTAAAATTATAACTATGAGTTTAAAAGGTCAACTTTTATCAATTTAGACAGGTGGAAGTCTTTTTTTTGAACTTACTTTGAATGTGACCAGCACCAATATATAAATGAGCCAGCCTTCCAATAAACTTAGAGTCCATACTCACTGCCAAAGCTAAATTCGTTAGAGGACCAATCGCAACGACAATTAGTTCACCTGGAATATAAAAACAATATTTGTTACTAGTTTTTGAGAAATATAAAACATTATTTTTAGTTTATGCAAAACCTGAAAACCGGATGAATGGATTCCAATAGTTTTTACACCGTTGTATATTTATTACCAAAAAAAAAATTATACTAAACGATCAAAATAATTTTAATTTCGGAAGTCGGTGTTTCTCGGTATTTTGTTTCTTATATAATACCGACTTCCAAAATTAAAATTATTTTGATCGTTTTAGTGTAATTTTTAGTGAAGTCGGTTATTTTTTTTTTTTTTTTCGGAGGATGGTGGATTTCATGGAGGTACGTACCCAGGCCTAGCAAAATCTCAAAACATCTACCATAACTACCTACTACTATTATTATTTAAATAATAATATTAGATAGGTACGTAGGTAGATAAGGAAAATGGTATTTTCTGCCATTAAAAATAGAGTCGAAATTCGCATGAAAGTGAGGCAGATATATTTTGAAATAAAAATTATTTATGGCCCCACGACGCGACTCTTATTGTTTTAGATTGGTCTTGAGAAGTCAGTATCTAGAATTTACCTTGCTGCACATATACATACGAGCCCCTGACCGGAAGTGAGTCAGTTTTGATTTTGACTGCGAACAAGAGCGAACTACCTAACTGTGTGAAGTGATTTTATCAGACTACCTAAGCGATAGTGAAACGGAACTCTAGTGTACATTGTGTTTTGGATTGTAATTGATTGGACTAATTTGTTATTGTTTGTGATGAATAAAATTCTTTCTTATTAAATCGGCATTTATTGTTGACGTACGTAACAATATAAATCCGAATAGTGCACCTGTGTGTGATGTACACATAGGTGATCAGAGAGACAAAAACAGTGTGATAATTTTGTTTTGAAGCTTTGAAATTTTCAGTGGAATCCAAGGAAGATTTCATTCTTTGACAGTCGTAACGGTTAGTCAAGAGCCAGAAAATCTAGTGCCAGGACATAATGATTCTAAAGAGTATTATGATGACCAGTTATTGGGTTGTAGAGATCAGATAGGCAGCTGTTTTCCGACGCCAACAGATTGATTCATTACTCCGTTCTTCCACAGACCTTACCTTCATATTTCTTGGAAAGCTCGAGAAGTGCAATGGGAGCTAGTTCATCCTGCAGCTGAATGGGCGCTGGAGCAAAATAGCCATTGTCACCCAGCCCATCATAACCGAAAAAGTAGTCTGACACTATCCCTCTTATCAGACTTCGATAGGCACCTCGGTATATTGGTACCTGAAATAAATATTTGATTCTTATCAAATAAGACCAAACCAAAAGATAGTATAGACAAAATAAAAGTTTTACTATATTTATTATTTAATAAACGAATTCATTTCTTTAAGAAAACGACAGCTGAGCGAGTCCAATGGCCTGTAGGTAGGTAGGTAAAAAGTAGTAGTTGGCGTTGCGTACAAACTACCTACAGGTCATTGGACTCGCTCAGCTGACGTTTTCTTAAAGAAATTAATTTCGTACATGTTTAAATTATACGAGTTTTGAAAAAAACTTGCTTTATTTTTTAATTTTATCTTTACAAATCGATCGTTTCATGTACCGGATCGATCCTCCACGGGATTAAAACGATCAAAATTAAGCGGTATATAGTCAACCACAACTTTTCGATATAGTCAACGAATTGCAATGATGGTGTTTGACTTTAAAAGAGACATTGACCCCTGAGTTTGTTTCGGTGTTTCTCCTCAGGGTAGTCAGCTAGAAAACAACAACCATATCTAGTTTCAACTGACGTTAGTCTATACAGTAAACAAGTAATGGTCAAATCATATGAAAACCATGCAGAATGGTGTATATGATGGTCTTTTGAAGAAAGAACCGCAGACACCACAGGAAAAAGTCAACTAATCCATATTTTTGTTTTGACGAAACCCATGACAATATAGAAGTTATTCCTAGTGTGGGGTAAACTTAAAAATAAAAAAAAATAAGAATGTTTTGTCGAGTTATATGAACATAAATGTTTGAGTAGCAAAATTTTTAGTACAATGAACCCTTTTCAGGAAAGCCCAATTGGCGTTATACAGGGTAATTTGAAAAAACATTAGCAACCTCTCAGGACTGTGATACTAATATCATAAACAACCACTTCTATTCTATGACTTTTAAAAAAATATTATATTCTAGTTCATCAGATTTTCATACAAAAATAAAAATATTTAAATTTAACGTTCTATATATTACGAAGTCTATGCGAAGCAAGCGATAGTACAATAGCGGAGGAGATTTGGATAGAGGGAATGCCCAATGCGCTTGCGTTGTGTCATACTGACGTAGGCAGATATAGCAAAATACAGAGTTGAAATGTGTAAGAAAGGACAACGAAGTCTTGATGGTTTGTTTTGTGTTCTTTAAAAGTCATAGAACAAAAGTTGCTGTTTATGATGTAAGGAATACAGTCATGCAAGGCTGTTAGTGTTTACAAATCACCCTTTATACACAACGGTATCTATACATATAATAATACATATAATAAAAAAATAACGTTGCTTTTGATTCAGTCTGATAAAAAGTAATTACAAAGTGGTAAAACCAGTGGTTCTGATTCTAATTTGCAGATCGTTACGGCTTGTTAGACGTTCGTAAGTCTGACAGTCAATATCATGATGCCTGATTATCTGACATGTACGCAGTACATTGAAGGTGTTAGATGGGCAGTCATTTTACTAGGTAGAAGAGCGACCATAACAAAATTGAAAAAACTACACCAGTAGATGGTGATTTCATTTTAATTGACACCAAAATTGAATTGCTTCTAAGCAAAAGAGAGAACAATGATCAATGATTTACTAATCTAATGGCATTCGTCAAAATTAATCAACTGTTACCACAGTAGAACCAAATATAGGTACACGTCAGAGTCTAAAATTATAACTATGAGTTTAAAAGGTCAACTTTTATCAATTTAGACAGGTGGAAGTCTTTTTTTTGAACTTACTTTGAATGTGACCAGCACCAATATATAAATGAGCCAGCCTTCCAATAAACTTAGAGTCCATACTCACTGCCAAAGCTAAATTCGTTAGAGGACCAATCGCAACGACAATTAGTTCACCTGGAATATAAAAACAATATTTGTTACTAGTTTTTGAGAAATATAAAACATTATTTTTAGTTTATGCAAAACCTGAAAACCGGATGAATGGATTCCAATAGTTTTTACACCGTTGTATATTTATTACCAAAAAAAAAATTATACTAAACGATCAAAATAATTTTAATTTCGGAAGTCGGTGTTTCTCGGTATTTTGTTTCTTATATAATACCGACTTCCAAAATTAAAATTATTTTGATCGTTTTAGTGTAATTTTTAGTGAAGTCGGTTATTTTTTTTTTTTTTTTCGGAGGATGGTGGATTTCATGGAGGTACGTACCCAGGCCTAGCAAAATCTCAAAACATCTACCATAACTACCTACTACTATTATTATTTAAATAATAATATTAGATAGGTACGTAGGTAGATAAGGAAAATGGTATTTTCTGCCATTAAAAATAGAGTCGAAATTCGCATGAAAGTGAGGCAGATATATTTTGAAATAAAAATTATTTATGGCCCCACGACGCGACTCTTATTGTTTTAGATTGGTCTTGAGAAGTCAGTATCTAGAATTTACCTTGCTGCACATATACATACGAGCCCCTGACCGGAAGTGAGTCAGTTTTGATTTTGACTGCGAACAAGAGCGAACTACCTAACTGTGTGAAGTGATTTTATCAGACTACCTAAGCGATAGTGAAACGGAACTCTAGTGTACATTGTGTTTTGGATTGTAATTGATTGGACTAATTTGTTATTGTTTGTGATGAATAAAATTCTTTCTTATTAAATCGGCATTTATTGTTGACGTACGTAACAATATAAATCCGAATAGTGCACCTGTGTGTGATGTACACATAGGTGATCAGAGAGACAAAAACAGTGTGATAATTTTGTTTTGAAGCTTTGAAATTTTCAGTGGAATCCAAGGAAGATTTCATTCTTTGACAGTCGTAACGGTTAGTCAAGAGCCAGAAAATCTAGTGCCAGGACATAATGATTCTAAAGAGTATTATGATGACCAGTTATTGGGTTGTAGAGATCAGATAGGCAGCTGTTTTCCGACGCCAACAGATTGATTCATTACTCCGTTCTTCCACAGACCTTACCTTCATATTTCTTGGAAAGCTCGAGAAGTGCAATGGGAGCTAGTTCATCCTGCAGCTGAATGGGCGCTGGAGCAAAATAGCCATTGTCACCCAGCCCATCATAACCGAAAAAGTAGTCTGACACTATCCCTCTTATCAGACTTCGATAGGCACCTCGGTATATTGGTACCTGAAATAAATATTTGATTCTTATCAAATAAGACCAAACCAAAAGATAGTATAGACAAAATAAAAGTTTTACTATATTTATTATTTAATAAACGAATTCATTTCTTTAAGAAAACGACAGCTGAGCGAGTCCAATGGCCTGTAGGTAGGTAGGTAAAAAGTAGTAGTTGGCGTTGCGTACAAACTACCTACAGGTCATTGGACTCGCTCAGCTGACGTTTTCTTAAAGAAATTAATTTCGTACATGTTTAAATTATACGAGTTTTGAAAAAAACTTGCTTTATTTTTTAATTTTATCTTTACAAATCGATCGTTTCATGTACCGGATCGATCCTCCACGGGATTAAAACGATCAAAATTAAGCGGTATATAGTCAACCACAACTTTTCGATATAGTCAACGAATTGCAATGATGGTGTTTGACTTTAAAAGAGACATTGACCCCTGAGTTTGTTTCGGTGTTTCTCCTCAGGGTAGTCAGCTAGAAAACAACAACCATATCTAGTTTCAACTGACGTTAGTCTATACAGTAAACAAGTAATGGTCAAATCATATGAAAACCATGCAGAATGGTGTATATGATGGTCTTTTGAAGAAAGAACCGCAGACACCACAGGAAAAAGTCAACTAATCCATATTTTTGTTTTGACGAAACCCATGACAATATAGAAGTTATTCCTAGTGTGGGGTAAACTTAAAAATAAAAAAAAATAAGAATGTTTTGTCGAGTTATATGAACATAAATGTTTGAGTAGCAAAATTTTTAGTACAATGAACCCTTTTCAGGAAAGCCCAATTGGCGTTATACAGGGTAATTTGAAAAAACATTAGCAACCTCTCAGGACTGTGATACTAATATCATAAACAACCACTTCTATTCTATGACTTTTAAAAAAATATTATATTCTAGTTCATCAGATTTTCATACAAAAATAAAAATATTTAAATTTAACGTTCTATATATTACGAAGTCTATGCGAAGCAAGCGATAGTACAATAGCGGAGGAGATTTGGATAGAGGGAATGCCCAATGCGCTTGCGTTGTGTCATACTGACGTAGGCAGATATAGCAAAATACAGAGTTGAAATGTGTAAGAAAGGACAACGAAGTCTTGATGGTTTGTTTTGTGTTCTTTAAAAGTCATAGAACAAAAGTTGCTGTTTATGATGTAAGGAATACAGTCATGCAAGGCTGTTAGTGTTTACAAATCACCCTTTATACACAACGGTATCTATACATATAATAAAATCGTAGCAAAGTCAAAACTGTACATTGAATATTTTTTAAAAAGAATACTTGTGGCGTGATCTACAATCGATTTCGAAGCCAAAAATATAGTTTTTAGAATTTTTGTCTGTTTGTCTGTTTGTCTGTTTGTCTGTTTGTCTGTATGTATGTCCGGGATAAACTCAAAAAGTACTGCATGGATTTACTTCAAATTTTCCATGAATATTACTAAGAGGTCGGGTCAACATATAGGCTACATATTATCACGCTATCACTTACGGGGGAGGAGCTGTAAATCTTTATTTTTCTTAAGCATTCTGTGACAGCGTGTAATCTAACGATGCATATTTAAATGTTGTTTTTGAGTAAGCCATGCTATTATTTAGCTTTACACCATAAAAACTACGCCATTTAAGTAACTTGGGCAAAGAAACATAGTTTAATGAATGTTAGTAGTATAGAGACAATTTTAAAGCAGCGCCATCTATGAGATTCCATAAAAATCAAATCAAGTAACATGTTAACACTTTTTGGAAATTAATAATTTAAATTTGATCATGTAGTTAGTTATTCTTAAAATTCATAGATGGAGATGTGATGTAATGTGCATTTTCTTCCTAGAAGTTGTATCATATAGTTCGTTTTGAAAAATTCAAGTTTCAACAAAACCCTGAAAAACTTGAGTAGAGTTGAGGAAGAATATTAAAAAAAAAATGCGGTGTTATGTATTACATTTGTGGTGTGAGAGGTGGCATTTTTCCAGCTCTGTGAAGTCGACCAGATTACGAGATCCCTTACGTATGACGAGGTGCCTTCATATTACACGTACGACCAGCAAAGGGGTGTATTTAACTGACATCGATGAGGAGGTGCTGTGGAAGGTTTTCCGCGAATTTTCAAGGACGCCGCATTGGGTAGGGTTTATACCGTGCGTCCGAATAATGGCGAATGCTATTTTCTGCAGTTGTTACTTCACTCTGTCCGAGGCCTAAGGTCTTTCGCCTTTCTGAGGACATTTGATGGCGTGGAGTATCCCACTTACCACACACCCTGCGTAGCACGCCACCTTCTCGACGGTGACAAAATTGGAATCCTCGCGGAGGCGAGCGTCACTGACAGTCCAGTCATCTTTTTGCCGTCATCTTGGTGTTTTGTGGAGTCGCGAACCCGGTAGCTTTGTGGGAGGAGTATCACCAGCATCTGTCTGAAAATTTTCTACGAGCTTTGAGGCGTGCTACTGGAGACGAAGTCGAAGTAACTGATGAAGGCGTGGTGAACACCTGTCTCAGTTCACTTCAAGATGTGGTCATCCGTTGATCGAATATGGTTTACCAGCTCCCCATCAAGGCCGTGGAAATCGGGAGATCATCACCGCATCAAGGCCGTGGAAATCGGGAGTATAACGCTAAGACAAATTACGAGCCGGGTGAAATGACCACCATACGAAATGACCATGTCACCGTGTTCTCTTAAGAGCAAAAACAAATGACCGTCCTTGAAAGCGTTGGGTAAAATCAGGGTAAAATGTTTTTCATGGATGCTCCTGGTGGAACAGGAAAAACATTTGTTACCACTGGCATGCTTGCAGAGGTCAGGAGGCAAGGCAAAATTACTGTCGCTGTAGCGTCGTCGGGAATCGCTGTCATACTGCTTCCGGGTGGCAAGACAGCACATGCCATGTTTAAAATTTCCATCGATTTACAGAGCGCCGAAACGCCTGTTTGTGGTATGTCACGTAACAAAGATAAGCGACACGTGCTCAAGGATTGCTCTCTGATCGTATGGGATGAGTGTACCATGGCCAATAGGCAGGCAGTTGAGACCGTGGACAGAACCCTGCAGGACATCCACAGGAACGAACATTTGATGGGTGGTGTCACAGTTCTGTTCAGTGGCGATTTCCAGCAAACACTTCCCGTAGCGACGCGGGGATCGAGGGCTGACGAGGTGAATGCTTCATTGAAACGATCTTGGTTGTGGTCACGAGTTCGTACGCTGCGCTTGACCATTAACATGAGAACTCGGCTCGGCGGCAATGCATGTGCATTGCAAGAATTCCCCGATGTCCTTCTAAGTCTTGGCGAAGGCACTCTGCCAGGTGGTGCCTCCAGAGTCTCTTGGTAGAGTGGTATCCAGCTTAGAAGAACTCATTTGCTGTGTGTACGGAGACATCAGTCGTATACCGCACCAGCTTCTTGGGTGTGTGAGCGATAACGCCGACGCCCAAAAATGATCAGGCTGCAGCAAATAACGACTGCATTCTCTCGGAAATTGAGAACGGTGTAGACTACACCTTTTTTTTTTATGGTGGGAAAAATCATTCATTGACATCCCCCGCCCTTGGGCGGAGCGGGAGATAGTGTCAGACTCTTACTGACTAAAAGACCCACCCCGTTCCTTCTAGCCTTCATACCGGGGCTCGAGCGCCCTTTCGGATAACCCTGGCCCCAGTAGGCTTCGACCCGGCTGGGGTCCCTGCTGTTGCTGACAACTCCTTGAGGCGCGCGGGAACAGTGCGCGCCGTCGACGACTTGGGCTTGGTCCGGACAGTTACCGGACGGCCGGACAGCGAGCTACCCATTGCTCACTGTCCGCAAGCCCGCGTCTACGATGGCCGGAAATCGGGATCAGAATCCCAGCGACGGCGGCGGCGATAACGCCGTTGCCTGATGCGTTCGGCCTCCTCCTTTGCAAGCATTACTGCTTCGCAGAAGTCGGCGACCGCCTGCCACTCCTCCTCGCTCCGGACCATGGCCTCAACCAAGGCCCGGCGCGAGAGGTCTCCGCCGCCGATCGCCCCCACGAGGGCACGGCGATGCTCCGCCCAAGCAGGGCACACCTCGACTGTGTGCTCCACCGTGTCCTCCGGGCGTTCCGCACAGTTCCGACACCCGGGCGTCACTTCCGCATGAATCCGGTGCAGGAAACTCCCGAACGAACCATGTCCGGTGAGGACCTGCGTCATGCGGAAGGTAAGGACGCCGTGAGGCCTTTCCAGCCACGCCTCAAAGAGGGGACTTACCGCCATGATTGTGGCGTGCCCAGCACTGGGTTGCGATAGTCGTTGACGCCATTTCACCATGAGATCCCGCCGGAGCTCTGTCCGCCATGCCGTGACCTGTCGCGGCAGCGGACTTTCACCCCGGCGTTGCATCTCCACGCGCATATCGTGCATGTGTGCAAGGACTGTTGCCTCCAGAGCCCACGGTGGTAGGCCAGCCAGAAGGCTCGCCGCTTCGCGGGAGACCGTACAGTATCCCCGCACCATCCTTATCGCCATGACCCTCTGGCAGGCGTTCAGTATGGCCGCCGGTTGCTTTTTCAGCGACGGCGCCCACACCGGCGCCCCGTAGAGGGCCATGGACCGAACGGTCCCCGCGTAGAGCCTCCGGCAGGAGGCGTCTGGACCCCCAAGGTTGGGCAGGAGCCGCTTGAGCGCAGCCCCAGCCCGGCTGAGTTTGGGAGCCAGACGTCGGAAATGCTCCACGAAATTCCACCGGCTGTCGAGGACGAGTCCCAGGTACTTCATCGTCGACCCGACACCGATGTGAACTCCTCCTACCGTTAGTTGGGAACTCAATGGCGGCGCGTTCCGAGACCGGCGACCGTGAAAACACATCGCCTCGGATTTGTGAAGCGACACCTTGAGTCCCAACTCCTGGATCCGATCAACGACCATCGCAACCCCGCGTGTCGCTAGAGCGACTGCCGCCTGGTACGACTCTCTGTAGACTACACCTCGATAAACACTGTTGTCGAGCAAGATGACGCCACACATTATCCCGTGGAATTTCTGAACTCCCTTTCAGTAAGTGGGCTTCCAGCGCATACCATCAAGCTGAAGTTCGGTGTCCTGATTATGCTTCTTCGGAACCTATCTCTCATCTTATGACTGAACTCAGCAGGATTCCCATATAACTCTCTTCACTTGCTTCGTTTGTAAAAAAAAAACTTATATTTGAATGCTATTTTAAAAGTTGTTTACCACTGGCATCTTAGGTATTTTTAGTGCTGTAGAGCCTTCACGCAGACGATGTCGCGGGCAGCAGCTAGTAAGTAATAACTATAGGTATACATGGCACTTACATCTTGTCTGTCAGCCACGGTCAGTATCCGATCGCTGTTGATTATTACTTGAGTCAAGTTCACGTTGCCATATGTTGTTGTCAAACCAACTACATTCGGTCTGAAAAAAAAAGTAGTTTAATTTAACATTTCTGCTTAGTTAATTTAGTTGTGTACATGAAGGATTTATCAAGAAATAATCATCCGTGAATAGCAAGTTTTTGTGGCATAAGAACATTCATCTGAACGTTTTATTTGACCAACAAGTATTTCAGGCTAGCAAACTTTCGGGCAAACGTTTTTTATTTGAGTGAACTTCGAATGAACATTTTAAGTTCAAGTGAACTTAAGACGAACAATTCTCCGTTCAAATGAACTTCAGACGAACGTTCCTCGTTACAGTGAAATTCGGATAAACGTTTTTTCGTTCAAGTGAACCTCTGATGAACATTTTTCGTTTAAGTGAACCTCGGGCTAACGTTTTTCAAACGAACATTCTTCATTTGAATGTATTTCGGACGAATATTCCTTGTTCAAATGAACTTCGGACAGTCGTAATGCACACTGGATTTGCATAAATTTTATACCAGTAGTATCAATGTATGAATTATATAGTTATGAATTATTATAACTCATACGTTCTATATTCATATTACGCAAAGTTTTTAAATACTCCGAGGTCACTAATGAACAATGCCTTCAAAATCCACAAAAAACAATGTGTGCAAGAACAGAAAACCAAATTTGCGAAAGCAAAAACCAGAATCATTATAAACTGTATAATTTTACAACCAGTTTTTCTGCATTTTTTAATATTTATTGTTTCCTCACAAGAGTCTTCAAATTATTTACATACAAATGAACACATACAACTTTAAAAAAAGACAATGGTGCATATATCACAACAAAAATACATTACATTTACATGACAGACTTGAAATAACCAATTAAGTTATCTATGTAATGATCGTAGAACTGTTTACATTGATAATGGGGGCTATAAGATTCTCCTTTATCCCCAGTCTCAATACAACATATAAATTAGGCACTTGTACATTTTGATCCTGATGGCTATAGTATGTTATTACGGCCGAGTTGCGCGAAAATAATTTTAGCTCTGAAATATAAATAAAAAACAAAACATATAATTATACGTGTCTTCATCAACAATTAAGTTACACTAAAGGTTCGAAGCTAAAAAAAAGAATTTTGGAAAATTGGAAAATTTATACTTAGTAAGAAAACATTGTATATTAATATACTGACCACCACCATACTTTTCCGCACTAGTGCAATACACAAAACACTGCGTACTTAAAAGCGGTAGGTTAAGGCAGTGAATTTTTGAGGCAATATTTTGAAAAAAGAAACAGTTACCTAAATTTAAAAAATTTAGGTACCTACTTTTTATTTATTTAACAAGTAAAACCACATTTTACTTTACCACGATGTTAGTATAGAACCCTAGAAAATTTCGTTTTCAATCAATCAAATTAATCCGAGATTTCGGAGTTTAGCTGAATATTTCTATCCGTCAATTTCCTGATGAGCATGAAAATAGCAGGAAATACTTATGTATAGTAACTCACCCCTTAAAGTATTTTTCATACAGCAGGCTCATCGTGATCGCAAAGGCATCATCTGCTCCTCCATCGTGGTCGATCACCAACTTTTTTCTACTTTCTACTGGAGTGGCTTCACGACTGAAAAATGAATTTAAAAAAGAAAAAAGTGAAAAAAGAGTTTCATAATTCGAACAGTGAGAGCAGGCAACCCCAGGAGCCCAGCAGGGTCGAAGCCTACTGGGGCCAAGGGTCTAGTTCCGAAGGGAGGTTTGGCCCCTGTATAAAAGGCAACGTAGAAACGGGGAGGGTTTTTTAGTCAGTAAGAGTTTAACACTATCTCCCGTTCCACCCAATGATGATTTTACTGAAAAAAAAAAAACACAGTGAGAGCAGTGGTGGCCCGGTGGTATTAAGGGCTCTAATTTATAAATCGTGGGTTTGAACCCACTCAAGCGCATTTTACTTTGTGTAATTTATTTCATCACCACTACTCTTAAAACGGCGAAGGAAAAAATCGTAAGGAAACCGGTATGTTCTAGAACCAAAAATTCGAAGACATGTGACATCCGCTAAGCCGCACTGGGCCTGTGTGGTGAACCACGGTCCATTCCTCCTCCTACTGAGGAAGCCTGAGTCCCAGCAATGGAAACATTAAAAGGCTGATTATAATTATGGCCAATCGTAGATTTTCCACATTTTTAATCTTAAGTTACTACACCCAAACCATAAAATAAAAATAGCGATAAAATGTTAAAATTGTCGATGTACAAAGGCAAGTATAACTCATGGTTGAGTTTTCCCTCAGTACCTTTTTCGGTGATTGAGATCAGAAGTTTTAGCCGAATGACATTCACTGTTTAATACAGGCTTCCCCCAAGTGTCGCCACAACAAACGATTATGTTCGTCTCTCGTCCACCGAATTCTCATGACCCTCATCAGGTCTACCTTGGGAGAGTCCTTCCAGCATCATGACTTCTGGTACGCGGTCACCATTCCAGAACCTTCTAGCCCTAGTGACCGTCTGTTCTACTTTTTACTACGATTCTTCGTGCTATGTCGGAAACTTTGGTTTTCCTGCGGATATCTTCATTTCTGATTCGATCACGTAAAGAAACTCCGAGCATAGCCCTTTCCATTGTCCTTGCAAGAAAAGTTATGTTTCATAAAATATAGGTACCTACTTAGCCGCATTTAGATATGACTTAGTATCTAACTGGTTATATGGCCGACCATGAACATAATCGGGAAGAAAGGCTCAGTAGATTTTGCAGAAAAATCCCGTTCCTCCTTCATAAATACTATACCAAATGTGACACTTCTCTGAGGAGTGGCACTGTCGCTTATATGATTTCTTTGGCATCTTTAGCAGATATAATTAATTAATGAATGTATATTTATTTATTTATTAAAATTTCATGCAGCACAAAGGTACTAAGGCGGACTTAATGCCATTCTCTACCAGTCAACCAAGGGTGGTGAAGAGAAAACATGACAAAGGAACAAAATCACAAAAAAAAATTATTATGAGGTGAACAAAAAAAATAGATTATTAATAAAAATAAGGGTACAATTGTATTTATATATAAATAAAATAGACATACATATATATTTAATATAATATATACCTACATATTATTTATATAAAGTAGAAGAAGGGAGTTTTTGAAGCGACTCCGCTATTTGTTCTTAATTCTGAAAGTAATGCTGCAACTTTAACGTCATTAACTATGTAAATATTTTATATCTTACCTGTCAAATAAATGCACAAGAACTAAACAAACAAATAATTTACCCGCCATAGTTTAACCCCACAATAGAGAAAATTAAGTGAGAGAATTTTTTCATCAGGAAACATTTTATAAACCCTAGAATATAGAGAAAAACAGCCAAGTGAGTGTTGGGCCATGTCCAATATAGGATTCCGTAGACGTACGTGCCGAAAATCATGATGGAAAAAAGAGCTATTTTTTCTTTCTTTGGCTCCTTCTCCGAGTTTGCGACATTTTTAGGGTTCCGTAGCCAAATGGCAAAAAACGGAACCCTTATAGATTCGTCATGTCTGTCTGTCTGTCTGTCTATCTGTCTGTCTGTCTGTCTGTCTGTCTGTCTGTCTGTCTGTCCGTCCGTCCGTATGTCACAGCCACTTTTTTCCGAAACTATAAGACCTATACTGTTGAAACTTTGTAAGTAGATGTATTCTGTGAACCGCATTAAGATTTTCACACAAAAATAGAAAAAAAGCAATAAATTTTGGGGGTCCCCATACATAGAACTGAAACTCAAAAATTTTTTTTTCATCAAACCCATGCGTGTGGGGTATCTATGAATAGGTCTTCAAAAATGATACTGAGGTTTCTAGTATCATTTCTTTCTAAACTGAATATTTTGCGTGAGAGACACATCCAAAGTGGTAAAATGTGTGTCCCCTCCCCTCTAACTTCTAAGATAAGAGAATGATAATACTAAAAAAAATATATGATGTACATTACTATAAAAACTACCAACGAAAATTGGTTTGAACGAAATCCAGTGAGTAGTTTTTTTTTAATGCGTCATAAACCGAAAAAAATACACTATTATTAAAAACATCGATCAAAGTTACAACACATTACAAGAACTTTTATATTATGTTACTTGCTGCTACGGAACCCTTCATGGGCGAGTCCGACTCGCACTTGGCCGGTTTTTTTGGTTTATATGTACCTACTAAACTGATTCTGGAAAAAGAGAAACGCCGAAAGAAAGGCCGTACCGTTAATATACGAATAAAGTACTCTTTATTCGTATATTAACGGTAACATTAAAAATAAATTACTTTATATTCAAACATATTTGGTGTCCTAAAATATTCAAATCCAACATTATATTCAAAACAAATATGAATCATATTTATCAAAACCAAATACGACAAAATTAACTTCCTAAGACTATTTGATTAGAGACAACTGGTTTTAAAATGATAAATTAATGAATTTATGGATTTTATTTTGCCAATAGGTTTTTAGAATACGTAATTTTTTTTCCTCAATTTAAATTAGATGAGGTTAATATTTCCTAGCTGACTACATTTAGAAACAAACACTGTACCAAACTCAGAGATCAATGTTTTGTTTAATTTAATACAATACCTATACATGTAATATTCAAATAATAATAATGGAAACTACTATAATCTGTTTGAGATTGTCTTTTGAGGTTGGTCCATTACCACACAGAGATTTGAGTGGACCTGCCTTTCCAGTCTTTGATTTCTTATTTATTTATTTTATTTATTTTATAATTTATGTACACACAGTAAAAGAAGAAGATACAACATTATTATAAATTATGTACAAAGGTACTGCTTATTTCATGAAGAAATTTCTTCCAGCAGACCTGCGAAAGGAAAGATCAGAAGAGATGTAGACAATAGTGTGCAGAAATAAGTAAAGAAGAGTTAGCGAAATCTTAAACTAATAAATACTTATATAACTATATACATACCTTATACTAAAAATACATAATATATATATACACAAATAAGATTATCACACAAGAGAGGAAAGATAGTGCTCTTTTACTTGAGTCTTAAAGAGAGAAATAGTTTTCAACTCACGAATGCTAGGCGGAAGAGCGTTCCACAACCTTACTGCATGGACAGAGAAAGAGTAGGAATAGTAGCTGGATTTATGAGGGGGGGATTTAAGGAGGGATCTCAGGTGTGATCTGCACGGCGCGTCGCTAGCGCGTGCGTAAGAAAAACGGTCGTTTCTTCTTTCATTCAATATTCAACTCAGTTCTACTTTATATGGTTCTCGGTAAATGTCGTTAATGTCCAACAGTGGACGTCTATCGGCTGAAATGATGATGATGATAAAACGTCGTCAAATCGATGCCACCCTCGATTACTGATGAAAAAAAAAAACAAGAATATAATTAAATATGTAAAATATTTTTTTCTAGTTTTTTTTTAATTTAACTTTGTAGTTTCAAGAGGAAGGCCGAAGAAATGATGGATGGATTGCGTGAGGAGTTATATGAAAGAAAAGGGAGTTAGCGATAGTTTAACGGGTGACTGGACAGAATGGAAGAAAAAAACTTGTTGCGCCGATCCCAAGTAATATGGGATAAGGGCAGGAAGAAGAAGAGTTGCAATTCATGAGCATATTAAGGACCACGCTAAAAAAACCTCTGTTTGACATCAAGTCTTAGTTAGACCCCGGAGGGTTCCTGGTTATTTTACTACAGAACCCTAAAAAATGAAGTACCTTTTATGTAGGTACTACAATTAACATAACAAAATATTGCATATTTATCTTTTTGTCGTGATCTTTTTACTACTTAATAACAATGTGAGCATCATGTAGGAAAATACATATTAAAATCTAGAGATAGACACATTCAGACAAATTGCTAGAAGATGTGACTGCAAGATCCATCTACACAAATATTCTATAGAGGTAAAATTTGTTTTTTTTTTTTGTTTTTTGTCTGTAGGAGGTCATCTCTGGAAATACTAGTCCGATTGCTTAATTTTTTGCACCGATAGGCTATATTTCATGTACGCGGGTGGAGCTGCGGGCAAAAGCTAGTATTTTATATACACGGGCAAAGGTGCGGGCAAAAGCTAGTTAGTTATATTAAGTATAATTTAAAATTTAAATCATAGGAATGTTATTTGTTAAGGACTTTAATTTAAGATTTCACAAATTCTTCTTTTCTTGTTTCTTTCTTTGTATACGCGGGTAAAGCCGCGAGTAAAAGCTATAAGATAAAATACAACCAGAAAGAGATTTAATGATCGTGTTCATCACTCAAACATTATTTTGTCTTGGTTCCCACAATCAAACCTATGACCTCAGACATAACAATAAGAGCCACTGATCACTAGAACAACAGGCCATCTGACCAGATGGCCTAATGTTGGTAATATAAATTTTAACATTTTTAGTGAAAAAAAAAATCACTTTTAAAATTAAAAATGTAGGTAATCGAGTTTGAGTAGAATAATGATAAGAATAATGATTTTATAGACCCCGATAGTCACCGGTAAATAAAATATTTTTTTCCTGAAAATATCGTTGGAGTTTAGTACGATTTTATATAGTTCAAATTTTAAAAAATACAAATAAAAGAAAAATCCGACTTAATATCCACAACTGTGTCTAGAATCAAGTACTGGATCCATAGTATTCGTTTGTGCATCGATGTCAAACACACCGTGTGTCTAAAGCCGCGTACAGATATCGCGAGGCATGCGTCGCGAATGGTTCGTCACGCATGCCTCAATCTGAAGCATATTACGGTACATTTATGCGCGCGTCCCGAACGGCACATGCTCAAGCTGAGCACGCAAACCACCACGAACGGTGTTCGTCAGTAGAAAACACAAACAACACCTATCCGTCCACACAAGCGCACGGTTCGTACTGAGGCAACGGTCGTATGACGCGAATGCTCACTGTGAGCACACTCGTCCACACAGCCCGAGGCATGTGGACGAACCATTCGCAACGCACGCCTTGCGATGTCTCTCTCTCTGATTTCTGTACAAGTTTGATCCGCAAACGAGTTTTAATAATAAAATTAAAATAGGTGACATTTAAAAACCAGCATGGTCTGACATTTCGCAACATTATAAATACACCGAAATTATAATAATTTCCGAGATTTACACAAAAATAAACAAGTTTTCACTAATGATCAAAACTAGTTCTTTCGCCTATTATAGGATTATTATTTAAACTTAAACGTCAGCAGCAGGTTACTGACGATATAAATATTTCTCTTTCAAAAATAGTACACTGGTTTAATGTAAATAACCTGCTTCATAATGAAAAAAAAAACCAAATGTATAAAGTTTACCATGCCTCATGTTAGGCAAGTAGAAACCAGTGTGCTAATAAAAGGTAAAGAGTTGAGTCCTGAAGATACTACAGTGTTCTTGGGCATTCCCTAGCTGCACGCACAAAGAATGTGTTCCCAAAACGTTTCGTGTGTGTAGGTGGGATATCCACCATGTACCGGTGGCACATAGCCGTATGTCTGCTAGTCCAATGATGGAACGGGAGGGGCGGAATTAGTTTATACAATTCCGACGCACACTTCAACCGGTAGAAAACCGACAGGCTAGCAACTCTGCGTCGATGCTCAAGACTTTGAAGCATCCATTTTTACCGATTGAGGTACAATACACTTAAAATGGATTTTGACTCATCGGGCTTCGGGTGGACCGATAACCTAGTGAGGATAGCGCACAGGATCGTTCATTATCGCACAACAGTACTCGTAGATATCTTTCTGGTGAAATGATGATAATGGGCTGTATTATTTGAGTAAAGAACCCAACCTCTGACTTGCCTGTAAAATTATAAAACCTGGTACCCGATCTTTGCAGACACATTACTTAATATCCACTTACTTTTTATAAAAGAAAATAAGTCCTATCGCAGTTCCTGCCACCAGAATTAACGCAACGAGAGGAACTCCGATGTAAACCACAAGTTTCTTGGCGACGATCATGATTTCTTCTTGTTTCTGAAAACAAAAACATTTTATTAGTTGGACACGAGTTTCATTAGTAAATACAGTAGAGTTTTGATGATCGGAACCCCCGCTTATCTCAGCGCCTCTATAATTTGTAACTGGAATGCTGTAACCAGTACTGAAACTGGAATGGTGCCAGTAGGGTCAAGGTCATCATCATCAGCCTTTTTAGTATTCCTACTGCTGGGACTTCTCTCTAGAAGAAGGAATGGGCCGTAATGAATCATAATGAATCGAAATGATCATTATGCTGAATTTCGTTATGCCAATGTAAATTATGACAATATATTTAATGCTTATCATTAGTAAACCTTGCAGGACGCTATCAGTGAATAAATTGAATTTTTTAAGTAGCTCGCGAAAATTTGGCGCAAGTTGTCTAAAGGTGGGTCTACGCTAGCAAAGCCGAGCCGTGCTGAACACGAGCTGAGCAGAAATTCATGTAGTGTGGACCGACTTACAAACCTCTTTTTTTCTATTTATTTAAGGAATTTTCATAAATGGTATACGATGTAATACCTAAAACATGAATAACAATAAAAAAAATAAACACTAATGGTAAGGACTAAAATACATAAAAATGATTTTGGCTGGTTTACATGTAGGTTCAGACAAAAATTCATAAAACATACATATTTTAAGTTGTTCAGTTTGAGAGTTCTTAATGGTTAATACCGGACACATCCATCAGAAAAATAGAAAACCTTAAATGAGCGCGTTTCAAGCGTTTGGTTTGTGCTCGACTGTACTCCGACTTTTGTTAGTTTTTTTTCGAACACAAATAGGATATGCATCGCAGAAAACTAAGTTCAAGGACAGTGATTGTTGTTGGCTCATTGTACGTCCACACTCGACACCGCGAATAAAGCGGCTCGACTTGTTTTCAGCACCTTTAGCGTAGACCCACCTTTATTTTTCGGGTTCTGTACCTCAGAAGGAAAAAGCAAAACCCTCATAAGATCACTTTGTCCGTCTGTTTTCTGTCTGTTTGTCAAGACCTTTTATCTCGTTTATGTCTGACACTCTCAAGGGAATTAAAAGTCATAGGGCAAAGTCTTTCTAATAAGTTAAACGTCTTGGGTAATTATTAGGATTTAATGAAATCTGATGTAGTCAACCCGGGTTCAATAATCAAGGTTGATTAAGAGATAGAGATCATTGTTTAATAACAGAAGAACCTTATGAAAAGTATCGAATATAAGTATTTTATAAATGATTAAATATTATAAAAAATTCCCAAGTGGGTTGACTTATTAGACAGACTATACCTACTTCCCGTTGACCCAGAATCCAGAAATTTGGCATAAAGTAAAGTCGTATAGCACAGGTTTAAGAATAAATCTGAAATCAGTAAAAAAGTTGTTATATCACAAAAATAAAACTTTTTTTGCGTCTCAGAAAAAAAATCGAAATTCCATTCAAGAATGGAACTACTTACATAGGTAAGTATGTACAGAACCTAACCTGCTCGAATCCAAGTCGTACTTGCCCAGTTTTTTTTTTACATTTTGTCAAATTTTATGTTAACGACGACGGGCGTAATTCATATTTATTTACGGGATTCTGTCTTCTCTCTCCCATAGGGTAAAATTAACTGAGACAAGTAATAATAATATGTATTACGCCCGTCGTTTGCTTTATTTATTTATTTATTTAATACAGCTTGGAAGACTAAAAAACAAATGATTGAAAAGAAAAGCAATTATAGATGACAGCAAGGTAATTACAGGTCCTCACGTATAATATCAGACATAAAATTGAAAAAAGAGCACAAAAAGGCACGAATTAAACTAGTTGTTATGGGTTTTTTTTTTATATCAATGGGTGTTACACGTAATTTTTTGCGCGCGCGTCGCTCTGTTATTTTATTTATCCTCAAACTTTTTCTATCATTTTTTTATCGTTTTTGCATCATAGCTCTATCATCAACGGAAATGAAATATAAAAAATATCATAATTAAAATTTAATTATACTTGATTCATCGTTTTTTGACTGAACAACGTCTGTTGGTTCAATTACTCGTATTATAACTACTACAATCTTTATATATATAATTCTTCTGTGAGTGTGTATGTCACTGAACTTCTCTCAAACGACTGGACCGATTTTGATGAAATTTTTTGTGCGTGTTCAAGGGGATCTGGGAATGGTTTAGATTCACAATTTTGTCCGCTGGACAATGTTTTTTTAATTAATTTTTAATTTATTAGTAGTTGTTGATTTTGGATTGTTTTACATTGGATCCGACAGACGGCGCTACCATCGCAGTGTCAAATTTTAAATAATATTCGAATTTTAATTTTAGTCTATCCCGACAGTTAGCGCTGCGATCAAATTAAAAAAATGTTTTTATATATATAAAAGAAAGTCGTGTTAGTTACACTATTTATAACTCAAGAACGGCTGAACCGATTTGGTTGAAAATTGGTAGGGAGGTAGCTAAGAACCAGGAGAAGGACATAGGATACCACGATTTTTTTTTTGTTTTTTTACTTAGAGTAGGGTAGAGTAGGGTAGGGTAGAGTAGGGTAGAGTAGGGTAGAGTAGGGTAGAGTAGGGTAGAGTAGGGTAGAGTAGGGTAGAGTAGGGTAGAGTAGGGTAGAGTAGGGTAGAGTAGGGTAGAGTAGGGTAGAGTAGGGTAGAGTAGGGTAGAGTAGGGTAGAGTAGGGTAGAGTAGGGTAGTGTAGGGTAGAGTAGGGTAGAGTAGGGTAGAGTAGGGTAGAGTAGGGTAGAGTAGGGTAGAGTAGGGTAGAGTAGGGTAGAGTAGGTAGAGTTGACAGCTTAGATAAAAGGTAACTATTAGGCGGTACGAAGTTTGCCGGGTTAGCTAGTAATATACTAATTTTCTTATCGCATTCAAAATTATGTTAACGCTTAATACAGGGATGGCAAACCTTTATTGATGAGGATGCCATTTAGTATTTTAAATAAGTTTTTAATGAATTTTTTTTTATAGCACGGCATAATACTTATATAATTAATACTCGTCAAAACGAATCATACGAGCCCAAACTCGATGGGATTGTGTCGTTTGATTACCAAGCTCCTAAGCCACCTTCCGGTTCCATCATCAGATCAGCTCCATGTCATAATAATTTTGCATTGTCATTTCATTTTGCATTACACATGCATGCAAAATTTCAGCTCAATCGGTAGTCGGGAAGTGGATCAAATTTAATTTGCAAGATTTGATTACAGACAAACATCGGGACAGGTGAAACTAAATAAAAGCTTGTAATAATAAAAAAAAAATAAACTGAAGCGTGCCGCCAAACATTTTTTATCAACTGACAGTGATATTTATTTTTTATATAAGTGAAAGTCTAGACCAATTTTTTTTTGTTGCAAAATGATCTAGATGCTAAGTAATTATGTATTGGTGTGCCTGAATTTCATTGACACGTGACATTATTAGCACGCGTACCATAGGCATGCCATCCTTGGTCTAGTACTAATAATTATTAAAAATGGTAGGTAACTAATAAAAGCAAGCTATTTAAACAAGACTGAGAAAGACTTACTTTTACTTTTCAGAGTCTGTTAGAGTCGTTGCGGTCTCAAATTACTGCTGTAGCTGCATGCGTTGTCACCGCACGTTTCAAAGGTTTCAGTCTGATTTCGGCAAGCGGTCGCCTCCTGCGAAGCAGTTATGCTAGTGAAGGAGGCGGCCGCATGCGTGATAGAACGAACCTTACGTCCTAGCCACCGGGATGCCAACCTCGATTTGTAGCTACTGTAGGCGCCGTGTCCTCGTGAGCAATGGGTAGCTCGTTGTCTGGTCTCCGTCCGGACCGAGCTCGAGTCATCAACGGATCAGTGTTCCACGCGCGCCTCAAAGAGATATCAGTAAAACCGTAGGGACCCAGCAGGGTCCAAAGACTACTGAGGACACGGGTTGGGCGAAAGAAAACCGCCAGGGTCCTGGGAGTGAAGAGAAAGAAGAAAGATAAGAGTGGGTTTTAGTCTGTAAAAGTCTGACACTCCCACTCCGCCTTGAAGTGGGAGAGGTCTTCGAATGAATTCCCATATGAATTAAAAAAAGGACCTGACCTCGAAACCCGTCCTCTGGCAGTAAAGTGTAAAGTGGGGAGTTGTCATTTCTCCAAAAGTGTTCACGGCTGCAATGGAGGATGTCTTCAAGGTTCTTGCCTATAGTGGACTTGGCATTAATATCAATGGCAAGTACATTACTCAGCTTCAGTTTGCCGTCAACATAGTAGGAATGGCTGAGACTACGAATGAGCTCAGTACAATGCAGCTCAATTACCGTAGTAGAGCTTCCGAATATGTCTTTTAAAGTGAACACGTACAAAACTAAATTCTTGGTCAATATTCATGTAGCACATATACCTATATACGTTTTAGAAACACATTAATTGTGCGAACCTATAGCTAAGGAATAAAATTCCCTGCCGGAGTCTGTGTTTCCTGATAGCTTCAACTTAGGAATAATTAAGTCAAGACTGAATTCGTCATTTCTAGGCAAACGTGCTGCATCGTTGGCCACATCATCGCTTACCATCTAATGTGGTAGTAGTCAACCGTGAACCTAACCTTAAAAAAAAGCCGGGCAAGTGTGAGTCGGACTCACGCACAGAGGGATCCGTACAAAGTTAAACCTATGAAAACAGTTCAATTCCCGAAACAAGTTACGAAGATATTTTCGAATCGCAAAAAAAGTTTTTTTTTTGTGACGTAACCACAAATTTACAGTATTCAGATTTTTTACCATATTGGTGTTATGAGACCTTGCTTTATGACAAATTTCAAGATTCTAGGTGAACGGAAAGTACCCTAGAAATATTGATTCCCTTGAGAGTGTCGAAATATACGTCTTTTGAGACATAAACGACCGTATCTTTTTTTTTCGTTAACTCAGAAATTAGATTTTTTCACAGTTTTAACGGAATACAGATTTGAGTATATGGTTTTAATTTTAACTCGATACCGACTACAGATTTCAGTGTTTTAATTTTAACTCGATAACTTCACGCGTTCTCGAGATAAAGGGTTTTAACAGAGAGAAAAGACACACAACAAAGTGATCCTATGAGGGTTCCGTTTTTTCCTTTTGCAATAAGGAACCCTAAAAAATATAGCATCCATTCTTATCAAGATTGGAGACTGTACTCAAAACCATCTAATTACGTTTATCTAGGACAGACGGTCCAGTTAGGAATACTGCAAGAAAGAGGTCAATGCGAATTTCGTAAAAAATTGTTATTGTTACTTTAAAAATAGACACTTATTTCTTTTTGTATGCCAATACAGATTGATTATAAAGTTTATAATAGGTAGACTAGATATATTTTGTTGTGTTTATGATGAAGGTTTTTTTTAAATGGTTTATTTAAGTATTTATTTAAATTTCATACGTACAGTAGTAAAATATAGGCGCCAATAGGCGGACTTAATGCAACAAGACTTTCTCAACCACCAAAATTAGGCAAGTGCCAGTCGGACTCGTGCACT
This sequence comes from Mythimna albipuncta, assembly GCA_929112965.1. Lineage (NCBI taxonomy): Eukaryota > Metazoa > Arthropoda > Insecta > Lepidoptera > Noctuidae > Mythimna > Mythimna albipuncta. Next base: position 19,209,001 of record OV815962.1, read on the forward strand.
GAGGATTCCCTACAAACAGTTCGATTATCGATTTTTTCCGAAATGTAGAAAAAGACGTTTTTGTGGCGTTACTAAAATTTACAGTTATCAGGAATTTTTATTTTTATACTTGTGCTATGAAAATTTGCTTAATACTAATTTTCATGATTCTAGGTCAACGGTAAGTACCCTAAAAATTTTGAACATTCCTAAGTGTCGAAATGTACGTTCTTAATTTCAACTCGATACCTCCACACGTTCCCTAGATGTAAGATAAGCGGACAATAATGTGATCCAATAAAGGTTCCGTTGTTTTTCCTTTTGATGTACGGAACCCTAAAAACACTTCTACATGAAATAATATTACAATAAAATATATTTTTATGTGATTTTTAAAATGTTTGTGTCTATTGTTATCTCCGAAACAGCTAGACCGTTTTTAATTGAACTTTTACTGACTTATAGCTATATTAAACGAAGTAACTTAGGCTACTATTTTCGCGAGATTTGGACTTAATTCCCAGGAAGGATATATCTCCGAAATAGGTAACATTTTATAGAAGATTGCCTAAAAAAAGGAGAGTAATTTTCCACGCGAACAAAATCGCGGGTAACAGCTAGTATAACAATAATATTATAATTTATTCGTGCACTCACTTTTAATTAACCTTATTTAATTTTGTACCTTACCTTACAGTCAATGAACTCGAAAAACACAAAATGCGACGAACTAATTCAAATGCATAACAAAAACAGTAGGTAAGTTCATTGAATATTCACTAAAAAATTTAAAATACAATCGTAGAATACAATTTACATCACTAGATGCAACACAATTTTATCCACCATTTATTTTGACATAATTTTCCGTCTTGACGACTTATCACTACACTTCAACAGCACTAATAAAATCCAAGGTGTGATGTCTACAGTTAATTATTATGCCAATATATGTAAATAAATTATAGTTCGTATAACGTATGATTATAATATGATTTTAAGATAAGACTAGACTGAGCGGCCTGTCTGATGCCAACTGAATTTAATGTAACCTAATTGATGTTAATAAATGGGTGTTTTAATTTGTTCGTCAGTCTTGGAAATGCTTGAAATCTTTGTCGATTTGGATCTTTGTGCACTTAAGCTTGATAATTTTTGGGGAATAATACCCCAAGGGTAAAAAGTACAAAACTAAAACCTCAAAAAAAACGACGCTGAAATAATGTTTTTATTTTTGTAAGCGTTGTAGGAATCCGGTGGATATGAGACGCACAGGATCAGTCATTATGGCGACGCTTGGGGGAGATTTATGTCCAATAGTGGACGTCTTTCGGCTGAAATGGTGATAATGATGAAGATTTTCGGGATAGTTAAGCCGTAGTTACACGTTATTAAAATATTATGATTGGTATCTATCGTGTGAATACGAGTTTTTTTTTGTTCCGTTCTTGTTTCTCCAGTAACCTTGTTAAATATCAGCATCCTGAAAATCTTGTTTCATACTTTTTTAGCGTCATTGTGATTTTTTTTTGCTGTGGTCGTGTTTTATTTTCTTAAGTACTTACTTTTTTTTTATTAAAACTATTTTGCAGTAAGTAACATTGAATTTTTTGATCAATTGAGGGCGCCAAATTGTATTTTGGTTTTTTTTTTATAAGTACAAGTGAAGCCCTTTTTTCTACAAAACTGGCTGGGTCAGATTGATTCTGCCTCAATGATGCCGAGTGGTACTTTTTGAGTTAGGTAAAGCTATCTGTTGTAGTCCAAATGGATTAGGCGAAAGGGTTTTAGTCAGTAAAAGTATGATTTGGGCAATTTTCTAGCTCTATGGCTCGACCATAGAGCGGGAGAAAATTATTTCCTACCACAAAAAGGTGCTATTTAGTTTCAGCTGTAGAACACCTTAATTAGAAAATGGTAAATAATAAAGTTCTTTTGAATGTTTCAGTTTGTTTTTTTTTTTTAATTTGATCATATTTATGTTTTGTCAAAAAGTTTTTGACGGGGGAAATTTTTTAACGAAAAAAAAAAAATTGGTACTAAATGAATTTATTCCTCTATGGATGAAGTGAGATGTTTGGTGATAACTTTCAAGAGCTGTGAAGTCCAAAATGCAGACTATTTATTGTCTTCAATTCTTTTTAAACAACAAATTGTAGCTGCTATACAACAGCATAATAGCGCCATCTATACTCAACCTTAAAAATTCACTCCGCAACCCACTACTGAAATCGTGACTTATTCTATTTCTGCAGTGGTTTACTACACGTACTTACTTCCAGCGGTAAATACTAGATGGCGTTAGACTAAATTATTATAACACTTACTAAAACTACCTACTTCTTTGGTCCGTTTGTATTCGTTGACATAAAATAAAATAAAAAGAAATTGCCCAAGTACGAGTTGGATTCACGTGCAAAATCATCTAATGACAACCCCCGCTCTTGGGCGGAGCGGGTGATAGTGTCAGACTCTTGCTGACTAAAAACTCACCCCGTTCCTTCAAGCCTTCATACCGAGGCTCAAGCTATCTTTCGAAATTAACCCTGGTAGGTCGCTTCGACCCAGCTGGGCACATACTGTTACTGACAACTCCTTGAGGCGCGCGGGAACAGTGTGCGCCGTCTACGACTTCAGCTCGGTCCAAACAGTTATCGGACGGTCGGACAGCGAGCTACCCATAGCTCGCAGTCCGCAAGCCCGCGTCTACCGTGGCCGGAAATCGGGATCGGTATCCCAGCGAGAGCGTCGTTGCCTGATGCGGTCGACCTCCTCCTTTGCTAGCATTACTGCTTCGCAGAAAGAGGCGACCGCCTGTGACTCCTCCGCGCTCCGGACCTGGCCCGGCCTGGCCTCAACCAAGGCCCGGCGCGAGAGGTCTCCGCCGCCCATCGCTCCCACGAGGGCATGGCGGAACTCCGCCCAAGCAGTGCACACCTCAACCCAAATCTTTACTAAACACTATATTACTTTGCTTCTCGAAGCAACATTTTTTCACAGATTAATATAGTATGAAATTTAATATTATAAAGTTACAGAAACTTGCTGTTTTAATTAAAATCGGTTAGGGCTATAACAAACCATTAATTAAGGCTATCCATGATTTATGTTACAGATAATCGCAATCTGAGCCGTTTTAATCATGAATAGGATCTTTATTTAGTGTTTTATTGTCCTGCTAGTGGATTTAAAGCTTCCTTTTGTAAATCTTTATACCTAAATCATGAAACCAAGTTGCCTATTGTATTGTGACCTCTCGCACCGGACCCTGGGCCATAGTCCGGAGCGCCACTTTCTGCAAAGCAGCAATAGGGGCACGCGTGACGGAACGGACATCTTCGCGCCCCAGCCACCGCTTAACTGACCCCGACTACCAATCACGGTAGGTGCGACATTGCGGACGACAAGCTATGGGTAGCTCGCCATCCAGCCGTTCATTAATCATCCAGACCAAGTCCAAGGAATACAGGAGTTTTTTTAGTAAATGTTTGACACGCCTACTCACTTTACCCAGAGCGGGGGAAGTCATTTGATAATTTCTAACTTTAAAAAAAGGGCCGATGTGTTTCTTTCGAACGATCCAACAATACTATCAAATTACCTAAATCTCTACTTTTTATTTATGATGAGAAATTATCTGATCACTTCTCTCTCTTGGTTGAAGCAAAAGGGAGTGAGAAAAGAGACTTTAATTGACTAAAACTACATCCGTTTCCTTCAGTTGCTCTTTGCGTTCTAGGAGCATGAGTTTCTTTTTCAGACAATACTCGCAGCCCTAGCGGTCGTCGGCCGACATCTCCTTGAGGTGCGCGTGAAACACAACGCGCCGTCAACGACTCGGGCTCAGTCTGGACGGTTATCGGACGGCCGAACGGCGAGGTACCCATTGCTCGCCATCCGCAAGCATATGCTATGTTGAATGGAAATCGGGGTCGGAATCCCGCTGGCTGGGCCGTTCCCTCGCGCTTGCGGCTGCCTCCTTCGCTAGCATTACTGCTTCGCAGAAGGAGGTGTCCGTTTGCGATTCTTCCTCGCTCCGTACCATAGGTCGTTGTCACCGATCGCCTCCATGAGGATACAGCGATGCTCAACCCAAGCAGGGCACACTTCTACCTTAAGTACAATCATGTCCTCCGAGCGGTTCACAAAAAGCTGATATTTCTTCTACACGAATCAGGTGCAGAAAGCTCCCGAATTTACCATATTCGATGAGGATCTGCATTATGCGGAAGGTGAGGACACCGTGATGTCTTTCCAGCAATTCCTCAGAAGGGACTTACCACTTTTATTATGGCGTTCCTATCCTGAATTAACATATATGGTAATACTGGTAATACTAAATGCGGGGGAAATATTAATTTCATGACAAATTATTAATAAGGTATTGCTTGAAAAAAACATTTGGTCCGCTTTTTCATCTCTTTAAGTAAATTTTATTCGTTCATATTATTTATGCTAAGCACGCAAACTTGTACAAATTATATTCGATTTGATTCTTTTTCACTGAAATAATGAATTTTATTTTGAATAATTGATTTCATCAGAGTTCGGGGTATTCTGATGTGAATTTATAAATAGCTGAGAAAATTCGTAGAAGAAATAATGTTTTCGTTAAATTAGCGATGTAGATTAAAGAATAAATACAAAATATTGAAGAAAAAATGGGAAGAAGAAGCAGACGCAATTATTTAATATCAAGAATCCGCATCAAAATCTATTCAGCACGCAGCAAATAAAAAAAAACTGGGTAAGTGCGAGTCGTTGAATTCCCTACTCTCAATTACGAAGATTTTTCCAAACCGCATTTTTCTTGTGACGTAACAACTTTACAGTTTTCAGATTTTTTCTTATACCTGTGCTGTAAGACACGCCAAAAAGGATTCCAAGTCAACGGGACCAGTAACCTATAAATTTTGATTCCCTTGAGTGTGTCGAAATACACATTTTTTTTGCGACCCAAACGGCCGTATCTTTTTCTTTCGTTAACTTAGAAGTTTTAATTTTTTCACAACTCAAGAGATCGCAGACCTGAGTATATGGTATTAATGTCAACTGGATACCTCCTCACCTTCCCAAGATAAAAAGTCTTGACAGACAGACAAACAGACCGATGGACAGACAGACAGAAAAAAACTGGGCATGTGTGAGTCGAACTCGCGCACTGAGGGTGCAAACTACAATTCCCGAATGTATTCTCGAAGATTTTTCCGAATCACAAAACTTTCTGACATAGGTAACAACAAAACTGTTTTAAGATTTATTCCTTAGTTTGTGTCAAATTTCAGGATTCTGGGTCAACGGGAAGAACCCTATGAATTTCGATCTTCGAAATACACTTTTTTTTTGCGATATAAATGGCCGTATCTTTTTCTTTCGTTAACTTATTTGTTTTAATTTTTTTACAGAACCCTAAAAACTGACTTTGTAAATTGACCAACGACTTAAAATAAAAGGGGAAAAAAGAAAATTATAAGGCAATTGTTAAAGGTAACGAAATATCAGTTAGTCTCCCTAATATCAGGTAATTTCATTTGTAAAAATATAGCAACACTGTTTTTCCATATTGTCAACATTAGGGCGAAGAGAATTCTTACGTAAAACGCACTATAGGTTCGATTCTCGACCGGGAAAAGTGCCATGTCAAAACATCTTTTTCTCCATAAACAAAAGAGGGATGTGCCTAACATTGTTACGGTATATTGATGTTATCGCAAGAAAAAACAAGACAAGGAAGGTCTCATCGTTCACAGGGTAAATAGATTAGTAACAAGTAACTATGTTAGATAATGCTATAAGTAAGACTGATGACTAGGGCGGATATATTTGCTGACAGTCTACACATAACAGGGTTATTTATAAATAGATATATAAATATCTTGTATATGTATAACGACGACGATGATAAATTAGTTGTACAGTAGCTATCGGTAAGGTTTTCTGGTAGAGGGTTCATGGGTTAGAATTAAAATAACAATCGTTTTACAATCATATTTGTTTCACAGTTAATAAGTAATGACGCGCGTTAGTTAGTATCGCTTCTGCAGCGCGTTTCAAATGCGACTTACGCTCGTCAGTTAGTAGCGATGCTGTAGCGCGTTAGTAGCTCGTTAGTATCGCTTCTGCAGCGCGTTGCAAATGAGACTGACGCGCGTTAGTTAGTATCGCTTCTGCAGCGCGTTTCAAATGCGACTTACGCTCGTCAGTTAGTAGCGATGCTGTAGCGCGTCAGTAGCTCGTTAGCATCGCTTCTGCAGCGCGTTTCAAATGCGACTAACGCGCGTTAGTTAGTATCGCTTCTGCAGCGCGTTGCAAATGCGACTTACACTCGTCAGTTAGGGCCTTCGCCCACGACTTTTTGTAGCGATGGTGTCGCGCGTTTCATAAGCGCGCGACAGCATCGCTACTAACGCGCGTTAGTCGCATTTGCAAGCGCTATTGAAAAAATGCCAACGCGCTACAGCATCGCGTCTGTATCGATACGAACGCGCTACAACATCGCTACAAAAAGTCGCCGTGGGCAAGGGGCCTTAGTAGCGATGCTGTAGCGCGTTAGTAGCGTGTTAGTAGCTCGTTAGTATCGCTTCTGCAGCGCGTTGCAAATGCGACTTACGCTCGTCAGTTAGGGCCTTCGCCCACGATTTTTTGTAGCGATGGTGTCGCGCGTTTCATAAGCACGCGACAGCATCGCTATTAACGCGCGTTAGTCGCATTTGCAAGCGCTATAGAAAAAATGCAAACGCGCTACAGCATCGCGTCTGTATCGATACGAACGCGCTACAACATCGCCACAAAAAGTCGCCGTGGGCGAGGGGCCTTAGTAGCGATGCTGTAGCGCGTTAGTAGCTCGTTAGTATCGCTTCTGCAGCGCGTTGCAAATGAGACTAACGTGCGTTAGTTAGTAGTGATGCTATGGTGCGTTTATAAAACGAACTGAAAGAAGAATGTACGAAATCTGCTACTGAATCGATTACTGTTATTTTTTAAATTGGTAATTTTTTGTCCTAAAATAATCAAGACCCCGACATTGTAGACATTGTATAGGTAGATAGCAGCCGAAGTTTAACTTTGGCATTATTTATTTATTTAAAGTTTTATGCACAAAAATGCCAGTCGACCTTAGGGTGGTGCAGAAACATAACATGGCAGGTCCAACTTAATAATACTCGTAGAAAAAACAGAAGAGAAACAAATATATACAATAGTAAAAACATACATAAATACATACATATAAATAAACAATGCTGTACTGAAAAAAACAAATTCAACAAATTAGCGCGGTGATGATTCTACCAACATCTTGGGAATATGCATTATATGGATTAACACGAAACATTTAGTCAATGGACATGTTACTCGCAGAATACAATTTCGATGGGGACGAAAGGTTCTGGAGTGGCGATCACGTACCTGAAGAAGCAGCGATAAGGCCTCCCGCAAGGTGAACAAGTAGTGATGGTGAATCCGATGGATATGAGATGCACAGCATTGGTCATTATGGCGACACTAGGGGGAGGCCTATGTCCAACAGTGGACGTCTTTCACCTAAAATAATGATGATGATGATTTAGCCTACTTGACAATCTCCTTCTCTCTCTCTGACGCAATTTTTACATTTCTAATTCTGACTGAATTTTAACATTTATAAATCAAACTAAATTTTGACTCAATAATTTTTAAATATTTTTTTTTTAGTACGAGTATAATCTGTAATTTATTATTGTATGCCTAATTGGCAGGACATATTGGAACTATAATTTGTTATTAAGTTTTAACATCTGTATGTAACCTATGCCTACAATAAAGACATTCTGATTCTGATTCTTTCTTTTTTAAGTCAGCTAGTAATAAGTAGTTGGCTCAAAATATTGACATTTATTCACTGGCCTTGGTAAAAAATGTAAACCATCCATCAGTTATTTTTTCCGTCAGTAACAGTCGTTTCCACCATCAATAATCATGGCTTTCTGAGTAAATAAGACTAATAGCGTTCGTGGTCCGTCTAACAGCTAACTAACAAATAGGGCTGTAAAAGATTAATCATACCACATTTATATCGGTCATTTTTTTCATGGCCAAGAGTACTTTTTATAAGCTTTTAATTTATCTTCTGTGAGAAATGACGTAGTAGCATCAAACGTGTTTTTTTTAAGGCGAGAAATCATCCCTCTCCCGCTTTTACGGTGTAGTAAGAGAGCATGTCTAGCAGGGGCCTAGCTGGGTCGAAGCCTACTGGGGCCAAGGGTCTATTTCTGAAGGAGAGGCTCGGCTCCGGTATGAAAAGCAACGAAGGAACGGGGTGGTTTTTTTAGTCAGTAAAAGTCTGACACTATCTCTCGCCCGACGTCCACCGAAAAAAAAAACCATTCAGATTAAAGACTTAAAGATCTTCTTTTACTCATGAAACCAATGGTGTTTCACGGGATTCCCTCTCACCATAACTCATACATCTTACTATCATCAGTGAAGAAAACGATTGATCAATCATAGTCTCATTTGTATCTATCAGAATAAATCATAACTCAAATGAGTCGCTTCTGTGGACACATATACAGGATGTGTGTGTTTTTTTTTATACGAGAGTTTGGTTTTAATACCTTTTACTAAAGCGGATTGATTGATTTTGTTTGATTTTAAATTTTTGTTCCGTTATTATTTTTGGCGTGCCTAAAATTGTTGTTTGGAGTGGGTTAAAAAACAACGAAATAATGACAAATTATTTTTGTTATCGGAAAATAACAAGGGGTTTATTTATCGAGTTATTTCTAATACCTATATTTTATAAACCGATTTTCAATTTGGATGTTATATTTTTTACGTGTAACCTAGAAATAAATGTTTTTATTTATGTATTATGTTACCGGTAATCTGTAAATTCAGGTATTCTACACCCCTACTTTTTAATTAGTACACAAAAAAATTAGGCTGTATCTGTACTCGTTGCTGATCATATTTTTGTAGTCAAATATAGTCAATAGATTTAATCATACATAACAATTCCTAGTAGAAAATAGTACGGGTAGTATTTTTTCCATTTTAATCGTCATTTATACATTCATAATCAATAGCTTGCTCAATATTTCCATAAATTGAGAGACATTTTGGGATAAACACAAACGCTAATAACTTTGCTGTTTATGAATATTATTTATTGAGACTTTACATAAAAAATAACAAGGGCTTTTCTAATAAGCCCTTTAAGTATTTGTACTAATTAAAAATTAGTGGTGTATAATATATTGCCTAGGTATGACTAGGCAATAAAATAAAACATTATTGTCTATTACACACTTTACCTCGGTAATGTCTATACATTACAGGAGAGGTAAAGTGTGTTTAAAAATCCTAGGTTATGTATCTATATACATAACCTAGGATTTTTAAATCCTAAGAGATTGTATAGAGTATCTGCTGGTCCACCACCAATGTTTAAAACAAATAGATTTTAGCCTATATTTATCAAATAGCTTTTGCCTGCGTCTATACATAAAATATAGCATATTATTATGTCACTCAGGAATAAAGCAGCATTTTATCGGTGAATAAACTTTCGCAATCGGATCAATAGTTTCAGACATGACCTCCTACAAACAAAAAAAAAACATAAAAAAAACTTTAATTAATTAATTAGTGTAGTATAAATAATATAATATTCCAGAACTATTACACAATGAATTATTATTTAAAAATATTAATTAATTAGAGCAGATGTAAACCGACTTACCTATAAAATGACGTACAAATGAGACGTTCTTTTATTAAAATCGATGCGTATAGGACGAAAGTAGGGAAAGAATTGTGAAAAAAAATTATTAGGAAAGGTGCATTCACGCATCAATAAAACGCATGTATACGTTTTATTGATGCGTGCTATGCATGGTCGTGAGTGGTGTAGCTATGTGCCGGTTCCCTATTAAGGATACATTGCATAGCTCGAGCTGAGCATCTTCCTCGTGCAGCTATGTACTTTGCGGCGGCGCATCTTTATAGCACTCGCACCACTACATAGTAAGCCCTGTATCAGCATCAACATCAGTGAAAACGGTAATATAGTTTCAGAACTTAGCTATTACATCTTCATAGTACATCTCTGGTTGAAAAGCAGCCTTAGGTAACAGACATCTGTACACACACATACCGATACATACGTTATATATGTAGGTACATATATACACGCCTTTATATAGAAATATTAGCGTGATTATATAAAGGTTTATATTTCCGAACAATAAAATCGTATCGTTATTCATCCCGAAGAACTTTCTCCACGACAAATCAATGGAGAATAATATTCCGGGTATATTTTAGTAGTGCCAGCTGTTTTCAGACACATATAACCAAGTCTAACGTGAGGGTTTCACTTTATGAGCAACATTTACTGCGAATTCACTTCTTTTACGATTGCGGAAATATGACAAAGAAAAAGATTTTCCCTTTTCTCATTTCCGCACTTGACTGAGAACTGGAAGTGGAATATAAAAATGTATATTGTAGCTATTATTTAGTAAGTATAGGATTTGATTGTCATTGACATGCTTTTTAGGTGAGAATTTATGAAATAACTATTTTCGCCCTGAGTGGAGCGAGGGAAAGCCTCCTTTTAGTAACTAAAACCTCCCGTGTTTTTTCAGTTGTCCATTGCGTTCTAGAGCCACGGGGACTTTCGAATGATCCTACAACCCTGGTAGGTAGCGGCACTAACAGGCTCCTTGAGGTGATTAAGCTCTTTTAGGGGTACAAGTATGTAGAACACAACTCGCCATGGAACTTGCCATGGAACTCGCCATGGTTTTGGAATCTGTCGGACGCATGTATTCTTAGTGCTCACCAGCGTAGTAGACGTATTAGAATGACGCAAAATGTATGAATTAATGAATGAATAAATGAATAAATAATAAATAAAATAATAATAATAATATGTTTATTTAGAATAACATTTGGTAAAATGGTTACATAAAATCTTAAGAGTAATTACAAAGGTAAATGCTATGTTATGTGCCTGTACTAGGATAAACCTGTATCACAGGCGGTAGAAGCTCTTATATTATAGTTTTTTAGGACAATACTATTGATAACAATATTTAAAAAAGTCTATAAGTAGTATAAAAATAAGATTATATACTTAGTTTACTTATACACTAAAGGTCATAATATGTTATTAATTTATGTTCTAAAACTATTTCTTGCACTTTATTCTCTAATTACACACATATGATTTTGCGTGAGCAGCATTAGTAATTGGGTTAAAGTCGTGGTTGCGTTTATTCTAAAGAGTTATGTTTATATTGGACAAAAATGCTAACTTAATATGAAAAATTATGGTTTGTAGGTCAACACACTGGATTTGATTTTTTTTTTTTTTTGAATGTTTGATTGATTGAATGAATGAATTAATTAATGATTTATTTGCTTGAATACATGTACAGTTTGGTGGTAACAATATCAGATGGATGAAAAGAGAGGATCCTTCGACCTGTTCCGGCCAACAGCGCAATAGTTGATCTCGGGCCAGAAAACTCAGGGTTTTAGAATTTTAGTTAGTAGGAGGTAACATAGATGCTACTATACTATATGGACAAACCAACCCCCTCGAAACGTAGAGCAAAATCCTAATAGAGCTTAAATGGACATCGATGACCTTTCGACTCATGCGTGGGACAAAGCCCGTGGGCATCGAAGCAGTGAATATAATATATGAATGAACGATAGTGCTGTTCATTGTCATGGAGATTAGTTTTCCAGATTAGTTCATGTCAGTTTAGCATAACTTTTTCAATTGGACAGCGTTATGTAAGAACGGATTAAGCGACACTAGAAAGAATTTAAGAAAATGAACGCTCTGCATAATGCACAGCGTTTATTTTCTCAAATACTCTCTAGTGTCGCTTAATTCGTTCTTAAATAACGCTGTCCAATTGAAGTTCAGTGGTTGTTTTAATTAATTTCAGATTAGTTCCGTGTGGATATAGTGATGTGAAATCGATGTAGGTTTATTTGCCATCGATGAATACATCGATGGCAAATAAACCATCATAATCATATTGTCAAGTTATGTGCAATAGCACATAACTTGACAATATGATTATGGAATCATTGAAACAGGCACGATTTTGTAAGGACCACTAAAGCCGGGGTTTTTATTGCAAGTTTTGGAAGGTGAAGCTTGTAAAGAAGTTTGACTTGATACACCAACTGTTGCCACACATGGGCTAAATGCCACAGCCAAAAACGCAGCCACGAGAAGCTAGAAGCGGCCACAAAGGAAGCTGAGGCGCGCGACAGCCACTTGTGGTCAGTAGCTGCTACATTTTTAACACATAAGCGCAGTTTAATAATGGATTCTGACGAAGAAGGTTTAAACAGGGACTTAAAAACACCTTCATAAAGGTTACAGAATTATAAGTGTTACATGTTGGATTGCTAACAGAATCAAATATGTAACACTTATTTATATGTTTTCAATTTGTTAACCCAAAACACTTACAAAAGTGTAACTCTAACATAACTGTAACAGATATAAAAGTGTTAACAATGTTAATAAGTGTAACAGGTAAACGCAGCGTTGCCAAAGTTACAATTTACATAAAGCTATACTAAAACTGATTATTTCAGTTACACATATTAAGACTTATTAACAAATATAACAGGTTACAGTTTGATTCGGTAGCACTCAGTCACACATATAAATGGTTACAGTTTCATTCGGTAACATTATTGTATCTGTTACATTTAAAAGTTTTTTTTCTGTTAAAACTGTTTTAAAAAACAGTGTTAAAACACATTATTATGGTTACAATTTGAGTCCCTGGGTTTAAATGCGCGAATGGCTTATGACGACATTTTGTATCGGCGATTAGTAGCCATTGCGGGCCACAAGAAGAGAGCAGAGGCGATATGTAGCGTGTGACGGCGAATCCATATAAAATGTATGAAACCTATGTACAGAAAATATATCCGGTGACGGCATTTTGTGGCTGTGGCCGATAGCCGGTGTACGGCGACCCTTGCTGTCAGATTCTGTAACAACATTAGAATATTATATCCGAAAATAAAGTGACGTGTATTCTCTATCGATTCAATGTTTCACCTCCAAAAAATAAATTAATTAAGTGGTGTTAATTTGAAACGTTACATAATTTAAGGTGACACAATACGGCTTCAGTATATACCGAAATAACTAACAAAACACACACTAACAATTTTAGTCTTTGTTAGTTGGTTACGTAACAAACAAAGTCTATTGAAAACTAACACAATGCTTGTATCAGCGATATTAGCGAACCATTACGTTAAATAGAGCCCGGTTTGGCTACACACTGTATTTCCTTTGTTGGGGACAAATTGTGATGATTAATTGGCCTTATTTGTGCACATGAGTTTTGTGAGTTGATTGGCAGTTAGTAAATGGTTTTCTGGTCTTTGTTGGTTTGGTTATAGGATTTATAAGGCTATCCTTAAGAGTGTTTACTCTGATTTAGCGTTTTAGCTACCTGAACTTAAACTACTAATAGTTCTACATAATATATATTATGTGTATTTTAAAAATATTTGTTTATATTAAAAAATCTCGTGTTTGATTGAACACCACCGAAATGATTTGACCGATTTTTATGATTTATTTTTTCTTTTAATTGATATAAACTAGTGGTTGACTGCGATCTCACCTGATGGTAAGCAGTAATGCAATATCTGATGGTAAAGGGCACTAGTTTATTAAGAGCCTATTCACTCTAGTCTTGAAGATACCCAAATTATAATCGGACGGGGAGACCGCAGCAGGCAAATTATTCTAGTCCTTCGACGTACGCGGTATAAATGACTCAACGTACGTTTTTTTGTTTATTTTTGGTAAGCCTAAGAATGGGTTGTAGGCTTTACTTTTTACCCTCCTATCCTCACCCCCCATTTTTTTATACAAATTTTTTTGAGAAGGAAAAAGTTTATAAAATTTTTGGAGGATGGCCTTTGCCCAGGGTGGGACAGTAACTGTTCTGTGTTGCCGAGTAACTGGGTTCTGGAGTTCTGTTAAGCAGTTGTTTTATGCAAAACACTGATCGACAGCCACATTCGGTAAGTCCAAGCTAGTTGGGAAAAAGCTTAGGAAGATGATGACAAATACCCACAGAACAGATGAGTGAGGTTAGAATGGCCTTGTGGGTGAAGCAGGCGTGCCACAAAGTAGGGCAATGCTCATTGTTCAACTACCAATAGCAAACTTGCGATCTAAGTGTGCGTGGTCTGTTAGTTGCGTAACGCGCGTTCGTATTGGTTTATTGCCTGTAGTGGAGTAAAAGGGCGTGAGGCAAGCGGTGACACTCATTGTAGTACAAATTGGAAAATATTTCTTTTCTAACCTTTTTCATCTTTTCTGTGATAATACTAACCCAATAGCTTTTGCACTTGGATTACCATTAAGTAAGCTAAAATAATACTCAGCCAAAGTCTGTGAAACTTCTCGGAAACAATAAAATAAAGCTACGTATATTACTTATATATAAATGATTTTTGATCCTATTAGGATCTTATTGGTACCCCAATTTCGTAAAAAGGACGCTAATCTACCGGACGGAAATATATGGTCCCACTTACGAATATAACCCGAACTCAGCAGAAAAATTTCCACGAAAATGGAATATAATATATTACATGCTATTCAAGTGGGTTGGTAATGCTATTATCTTGATGTTATATTATTTGTAAATGTGATAATTATGATTATTACTTGTGACCCACGGATGCCCCTGAAGTAGAAGGGTAAAATCTACAAGTCCGTGATAAGGCCTGTCATACTGTATGGATCAGAATGTCGGGCTGTGAAAAAGACGGATGAAAAATATTAAGATGGATGTGTGGTGTGACGAGAATGGATAAAGTGAGAAATGAGTACATTAGGGGAAGTTTGAAAGTGGCGCCAGTGATTGAAAGGTTAAAAGAAAATCGTTTGTCTTGGTATGGTCATGTAAAGAGGAGAGAAAGCATGTTGCTAAAAGAGTTATGAATTTACATGTGGTTGGATGGAGAGGGAGGCCAAAGAAAAGATGGGTGGATTGTGTGAGAAGTGATATGAAAGAAAAAGGAGTTAGTGATAGCGTGACGAGTGACAGGACAGAATGGAAGAAAAAAACGTGTTCCGCCGACCCCAAATAAAACAGACAAGGGCAGGAAGAAGAAGAAGGAGAGTGCTAATTATGATTATTATCCTCCCACATAACAGTGCTAGCTCAAATTGTTTGACAAAAGACGTGTGATTGATAAACACGCTTACACACTTCGGGGCCACCATTTTAGAAGCAAGCAGAACACGCTGTAAAGATCTGTAGACCTCTGTTGAAAAGATTCTCCGACCTGATTGTTGTGGCGCCTGGTCCAGGTAACAGCTCTATAGTTGATTGAGGAATGTTGTATATGTTCTAACTGCGTGAAGGACTCTGATACCACGATGAAAGAAAGATCTTAAGTGGTTACATAGATTTCGTACGGTGAGATTGAAAGGACGTGAAAAGTGCAATACAGTAGTGCTACCACAAGCACTTAGCGCGATTCATTTTCTGACCTAAATTGAACTGTTGAAGCTGCTCTCGTGGATCACATCATCACTTACCATCAGGTGAGGTAGTGTGCAAGCGCATTTCTATCAATTAATTTTGACAGCCGTTTTCTCTGATAAAAAGGCTTCTATTGAGAATATCTTTACATTACAGTTACTCGAAAATCCTTTCTTATCCCTATCGCTTTTAAGCAAGCAATTCACTATTTACTTATATTATTATACCTACATTTATCGTATCAGGCTGGGACCTAAGCGGTCCCCATAAGACGCTGGTCAACCCTATTTATTTAAATCTTCGTAAATGTATTGAAAAACGTCGTTTGATACACGTGGAAATTTTCACTGGAACACTGGGTTCCATAACATCTTTGCCTACAGCTTGGTTAAATTCCATCTCGGTCACAAAGACAAACTTTTTCCACATGTATCATTTCATTTCTTTCTGACAAATTCCAGCAAGCAACATTTTAACTCCTCATTAATACTAAAGCATTTTCCCTCCCAAACGACGTGTAGTGTCCAACATAGTTAGAACCCATTACGTGATGAACATTCACACATGTTGATCATAGAAATGTCGCAGCTTACTGACTTAATCCGACATTCTGTTAATAGCCTATAACAGCGAACAACGTTTTATTCTAGCATTTTTACAAAAATACAATAATCCACCTAACCCCGGTTTAATGATATTCAGCCATTCAATCAAACAGCCAATCAGATCTTAATTTGATGACGACTCAACACGACGCGAATATGCGATTAGCGCAGTGGTTGGATGATTTTTTAGGGTTCTGTATGTCAAAAGAAAAAAAAGGAACTCTTATATGATTAATTTGTTGTCCGTCCGTCTGTCTGTTTGTCGGTCAAGACCCTTTATCTCGGAAACCTGTGGAGGTATTTAGTTGAAATATAAACCATATACCTACTCAAGACTGCGGTCCCTTGAAGTTGAGAAAGAAATCAAACATTTTGATGTTAACGAATAAAAAAATACGGCCATTTATGTCGCATATTTCAATACTTTCAAAGGAATCAAAATTCATAGGTTACCCTATTTTCTTTGACCCAAAATCCTAAAATTTAGCATAAGGCAAGGTTTTATAGCACAGATATCACAAGAAAACGTCACAAATAAAACTTTTTTGCAATTCGGAAAAATTTTCGAGACCATGGAGTTGTACTTGGTACGGAACCCGCAGCGCGCGAATCCGATTCGCACTTGCCCAGTTTTTTTGATGCTGCGCTATACACAAGGTGTAAGCGCACGCAAGGTGACAGCCCTCCACAAACTTTAAGGGCTTGCTCAGTAGACGAAACTGAACAACCTTCCACAAAATTTTCCAGGAAACGAAAAAAAAAAAAAAACGGCCTCGCCATACAAATTGTCCAATGAGGTCAATTTGTATGACGAGGCCGTGCTGTGTTGGATTCGATCACCACAAGGAATATATATTTGTATGACATACAGATAGTTGTGCCGGGTCTGGGTATCTTATGTATGTGACTATGTGAATTGGTATGTTCGTGAACGCAGTTACGATACAGAAGTAATTGCTGGTGAGGCAACGTTTAAAAAAAAGAAAGCATTTTTACTAAAAAGCCTGTAGTGTAATTCAACTATACGCCCGTATGATATTTAGTTAATCAATTTGTCAAGTTAATTGAATCGATTACACTTAATTGCTTATCTAACTTGGACATATGAGACAGTAAAATTAATTTTGTCATGTGTTGACGACGGTCTGAAGTAAGATAAACCGAAAGAACCCCACTGTCCAGGTCATCTATTTCTGTCTTCAGGGTTAGGGTAACCTGGGTAAACCTGTCACTGTCGGGGTTCTTATTATGTTTTCGTCACATGATCTAGCATTAGCCAGTCAGTTCATTCTATGTTGTATCAAATGCAATGGCTGTTTAATTATTTCTTGATTTCGAGGTTTCTAAACCCCTTACCGTCATACTGTCATAATGACAGCTTTCAGACGAGGTTTAAACACAGGCTTACCGCAGGAATGGAAGTAATACAAAAAATATTGTGTACCACTGTCAACACTTTCAAATACGTCGAGTTACGGTTCCTGAGCATTCAGGGCATTCAACAGATCGACCAGTTGGAGTTCGCGATACGACGACAGCCGTGAGGGATAATTCAGGCCGTTTATTTATTAAGCTAGGCAGTTAACGAAATGGCGAATTAAGCTAGTTGGCTGTGGCATAAATATGACGTGCACGGGACAATGGGCGTAGATGACAGGGCTTTACTTACGGCTTTTGTACGACAACAATGCATTTGTGCGCCGTAACTGAGCGCGGGTAATGAAGGGTTAGGCTGCCTGCTGGAGAACGACTAGTCGATGCAGTTAGTCGAAGTTTTTGCTAAAAATACTTACGGGGTGTATGTCTAATTCTTATGCCATCTCTGACATGAAACTCTGGGATGTGTTTTCCTTTGACATCAAAAAATTTGAGAGTACCTTCAAGCGTAAAAATTCATAACTACACCTACTACATGTGTACAAATCCTTTTCAAAATTAATGTGGTCAACTACAATTCCCGAATGCAGTCTCAAAGATTTTTCCGTTTTGCAATTTTGTGTGACTTAGAACTTACTATTTTCAGAATTTTTCTATACCTGTGCTATAAGACCTTGCTTTGTGCCAAATATCAGGATTCTGAGTCAACGGAAAGTACTCAATGAATTTTGATCTTTGAGAGTATTAAAAATTACGTTTTTTTGCGACATAAATAGACGTATCTTTTTTATTCGTTAACTTAATAGTTTGATTTTTTCACGGCTTGGTGGGACTACAGACCTAAGTACCTATATAGTTTTAATTTCAACTCGATACCTCTACGCATTCTCGAGATAAAGGGTCTTGACTGATAGATAGACAGACAGACAGACAGACAGATGGACGGACAACAAAGTGATCTTATATGGGATCCGGTTTTTCTTTTTGAGCTACGGAACCCTAAAAAATAAAAAAGTCGTAAAGTCGCAGGTAAGTCTCCAACCTATCGTCAAGCTCGTTGTTCCGCTCCGGGCACAGTTTTTCACAGGACGCTCGAAGATTAAATTCCTTTTGTTGCCTGACACTTTGCGTTCATTCAAATCTCTGAAATCTTGTTTTACGCAAAAACTTGTAATGATTTTGTGTGTGTATTGTAATTTTGTATTCTTTGTGGTAGATGAATATTAATCTTTTTTTTTTGTACAGAGAATCACACTAATATTACAATGCTGAAAGTTTGAAATAAAATAAGAATGAAAGAAAGAAAAAACAAAAGAAAGAAAGAAAAAACTTTTACTTGCTCGCTTTTTATTTTTGTTTGTTTTTTTTTTCTCTTTAACTTTTTTTGTGGTTTTGTTACTTCTTTACGCTCAAAAGGCTAAATGGACTTCGATAGATTTGGTTCACGGGTATACCGCGTCCTGAAAGTAGTGAATGGAATTTGTCGTCATCGTTATGATTATCATTTCAACTGAAAGACGTCCATTGAGTTGTTCTTAGGTCTCCCCCAAATGTCACCACAATGATCGGTTCTGTACCCCGATTCACGTAATGAAAACCGTAATGATATCGTAGCGATTTAATCGTTTAGACCATTTCCGTATTCACATCCATCAATCGAGTTTGAACGACACCGATTTTTAAGTCGTTTGAAATTAGTCGATTTAAAAAAAAAATCTGTATTATATTATCCTGGTAGAATACATAGTAATGTAACTGGAAATAAGTCGATACATCGTGAATACCGCTTTTGGATAGGACTTCGATCGAACGACTATCAAACTTCAACGATATTTGGCTTGTTTGATTTTACATAAATCAGGCTACAAACAATCTCGCATTCTCGCAAAAAGACAAACAGTCTCGCATTTGTCATTTATAATTTACTATTTTGCTTTTGATTAAATAACAACTAGAATATCAGTTTTAAATAAAATTTCTTGCTCCTTGCGTTTTTTTTTTCGATGGGAAAAATCATCTTATGACAACCCCCGCTCTTGGGCGGAGCGGGAGATAGTGTCAGACTCTTACTGACTAAAAAATCCATCCCGTTCCTTCTAGCCTTCATACAGGGGCTCGAGCGCCCTTTCGGATAACCCTGGCCCCAGTAGGCTTCGACCCGGCTGGGCCCCTGCTGTTGCTGACAACTCCTTGAGGCGCGCGGGAACAGCGCGCGCCGTCGACGACTTGGGCTTGGTCCGGACGGTTACCGGTCGGCCGGACAGCGAGCTACCCATTGCTCAACGTCCGCAAGCCCGCCCGTGCGGTGGTCTTGCTCCTTGCGTCAATTTCTTCAATGCTTAGGGTCGTAAACACCCAGCTTCATCACTATCACTGAACACAAAATTTTCGTTAAAAGGACTATCATACTAATATTTTTTTCTAAAGAAAATTTTGTAGTTTTTATTGTTCTCGGAATTATGGTTTTAAAATGTTAGTTCCTTTTAGAGCTATAAATCTCGGAACGCAAAGAATGTTTGTTTATTCACACTACACGCGGCGAACCGTAAGTGCCTACTGTGACATGCGGGCTCCTGGACAAAAACAACTAGATGGTAGAATTCTACAAAATCCGACACGTTCTCAGTAATGTGCCTGAATTTTCAGAAATCCAGATTTTTAAAGCAGTTCAACCGAGTAGTTTTTTTTTTTTTGCAGTGATAAATCATCCAATTTTTGGCGCAATCGTGTGACAGACAATGTTACTTTTTTATTTTTGTTTGTTTTGTGTTTGTCTTAAGTTTTTGTTGTCTACAATGTTATTTGCGCCAAAATAAATACTTTCTTCTTCTTCTTCTTCCAATGACTTCTCTCACTATAGTATAGGGTGTAAGGGCATGTCAGACTTTTACTGACTAAAACCACACCTGTGTCCCTCAGTTGCTCTTTACGTTCTAATATCGTGGCTATCGTGGTCTAATATGGTAGATAAGAGGATGCGGCCGAGTCACCACCCCGACTTAACAATTGTATGTCATGGGTTCAAACCCAGTCAGGCGCATTACTTTGTTTAATTTATTTCATCATCACTGCGCTCAAAACAGTGAAGGAAAACATCATAAGGAAACATAGAAACTAAAATTCGAAGACATGTGACATTCACCAACCGGCACTGGGTCCGCGTGGTGGATTACGGCCCATTTCCTCTCCTAGAGAGAGTACGCCAAGACCCAGCAGTGAGATCATTAAAAAAGCTGATTGATTATGCTTATGCTAAATATATACTAATAACTGTCACACAAAGCCATTTAGTTTCAAACTAAGCAGGGCTTGTTGATGAGTACTAGGCAATTGATGCATGATTTACCACATAAAAAAAAGTATTTTTTGTATTACCGTTACTGTGTACAAAATAGCAAGTAAATCCTAAGTCACGCAGTTGTCTCACCAATCTCACTCTGAAATATAATTCTCAAACAAAGTTTTTCGTAAGGCAATGTTCTGGCAGAACATCGTCGGCAGTCAGAGGTTCAAATATATGACCGAAGTTCCTCGTTCATTGGGCGAATTTGCCAAGTAAGCACTTACTTTGATACTTATGATGTGTTCTGCGAATTATACGAACAAATATTTCGCCTCATATATGAGGAGAAGGTTGGCGGAAGTTATTCGAGTATTATGTCTTTTTGTTGGCTTCTGTTTTGTTTAAGCGATAGATTTTGACTACGGCTTTTTATGCTTGTACTTTGGAAATTAAAGTGTACGAAAGTATGATTACCTATAGTGTTTAATTAATTATATACCTACCTATATACAACAGCAATCTAAACATGATTGACACTATAATGTATTGTGAATCGTAGCTCTTGTATCTCAACTGGAATGTTGATGCAATAATATTTGCGTGTATCGATATTACATATGTTTACAATATTTATGCGAACAAACCTAGATCTGGGTACTATGACAAACCTTCATACAAATCGCCTTATTATGGCAAAAGGACTTGTATCGCTATGATATTTATCGCAAACACATATTAAGCGTGTTCTAACCGAAAAAGACTATGTCGAAGACACGCTTGTTTGGCAATGACTACCTCTGCATATGTGGCACCCTGGTAAATCATCAATATTGTGCCTATTAATTGCTCCGCCTTCGTTTTAATAATTATATATACCTACATTTTTTTTTCTTCTCTAACATATTGCTTTTGCAATATTTTTTTATTACTTGAACTTCAACTGTCTTAAATTTGTTAGTAATTTATTTTGTTAACATTTAATTGATAGCTGTAATTATTTATAATCATTTTTCTGACGTTTATTTTTTTTAAATAGCCTTTTTTTGTAATGTGAATGTGAGAACACTGTGTACTCCACGAACTCTTAGTTTACTTCCTATTACGACTTACTTTTTATTATGATTATTTTTTATAGTGCCTTTGTGTACAATACTGACTGGTCTACACTGTTCTTACATAATATCTATCAATATTGTAACAATTTTTTTAAAAGAGTAACCATGGAGTTTCTTGCCAGTTCTTCTATCTAGAGGAAACGACCAATTTGGAACCATGCACTAGCTTTTGACGTTTTATAAGTGCCCATGTAGGCCTATGTAAAATAAATATTTGATTTAGTCTTTTTCAAAATGATCCACTTACTTAAAATCCTATGCATTCTATAAACTGTTTGCAAGTTGCAAGAGCTTGAACGGACTACCTTACGCCCCAACCACCGGGATCCCGACCCGGATTTACAGCCACCGCTGTAACATAGGCGAGCAATAAGTAGCTTACAGTACGGTTCGAGCCCGAGTCGTCGACGCCGCGTGGTGATCCACGAGCACCTCAACGGGATGTCAGCAAAACCGTAGGGGCCCAGAAGAGTCGAAGCCTTCTGGGGCCATGCGTTCGCTTCTAAAATGAAAATCCTGGAACGTAAGGCAAAAAGTCTGACACACCCTCCCGCTCCGACCTAGAGCGGTAGAAGTCATTGAATGATTTCCCTACTAAATATAAATAAATATTAGTTACAAAAGCTTTTCTCAAATTAAAACATTTCTCCTGTAAAAATGCTCATATAATTCCTTGTCCTTACACAGCTTATTCAACCCCAATCAAATCCGAATCTCGACAAAAATCCTGATAAATCTACTCATCTGCATCTAAAACAATACCCACTCGAAACACCAATTCGCGTCACTGGCAACGCTTCAATCGCTCGCTCGGGTAACTCGGGTAGCGGCCCCAATAAAGCTCGGGTTTTCCCGTATTTTTCATTCGAACGTGACGTTGATGCTAGCCACGATTGTTTCTGGTCCATCGACGCCTCGTTTCTTGTGATTAAGTGGTTTAATAATAAAGGTTATTTAATTAGGTATGTGTTTAGTACCAATTATTGGAGCGTGTGCCTTGTTTGGAAAGTGATTAAGGTGGGCTTTGATTGCTATTTCTATTACTGTTTATTCATTTCATTGCTTTGATTTAATTTTATTTTGGGTTGTCAGTGTCTTCGGTGAGAAAAAAATAATGATAAAAGGAAGCTTGAAAGATACATCTTATAGTTTCCAAAGTCAAAAAAGATTTCAAATGAAGTAAGTTCAAATTCTTTTCCTTTTGCGTCGTACTCCTTAATGCGGGGGGTCGTGATCTTCCTGCTTCATTTTTTTTATTTGAATGATATTCCTCCATCAGTTTCTTTATCTGGCGGTGTGAAGGTCATTGTATACCTTAGAGTCAAGAACAGTTCGTATTTGGTTAGACCAACGTATTGGGCTGCGTCCACGAGGCTTTTTTCCATCCATTTTATCGGTCTCGAGGAGCTGTTCGAGATTGCCACCGTCTTTCTTGAAATGTGACCGAAGTATTGTCAATCTTACGTATACACTCTGATGATAGTCTAAATTCTACATGGTGGAATAAGCCTCTTTGGGGGAGATCGTGATAAGGCTCAAAACTTTGGGTCATTTTTTTTAGAAAATGTCAGACTTTTATGTATTAAAACCACATCTGTCATCTTCTGTTATCCTTTGCGTTCTAAGACCACAGGTTTTCTTTTCAGAAATTCTACATGGCTGTAGAAAAGTTGGCCCATAATACGACAGTTATCTTTGATTTAAGCTTTTAGCCTTTTAATAACATGTAATTATTCAATCTAAACAGAAAAGTGAGGACTTGTTTCCATGCATATTGTAAGTTCACTCTGACGGTAAGACGGACACAACGCGCTAGATTTAAAGGCATGGAGTAGACCTGGGTCGGGTCCATATCGGACGGCAAGTAACCCATTGCTCGCCGTCCACAAGCCCGCGCTTACAGTATCACTCTGCGACTCCTGAAGCTCAGGCTGCTTTTTCTATTATAGGCTTGCAAAAATGTTATTGTATTTTTCTTCAACACAATTGCATAAACAAGGACACCACAGCAGAAAACAACAAATGCAATTTTCTTTCTTTTCAATTGTGGCAGGATATTTCAAGACGTTTGAAACCCAAGTTATCCCTCAGATGTCTACAAACACCCACAGAGTGGGAGGGTTATTCTAAGTGCCACAATATTTGTTACTGTTTGCAACTTATTATTACATCGCCCACACTTTACTCTTTTGCGGAGCAAAGAAAAATATAAGTGGCAGTATTCTTAGTAATGGTGGTGAGAAAAATACGTATAAAATATTTTTAAGTGTGTTGTTTGTAAATAAACTTAGAATGAAACATTTTGTATTCATAATAATAAGGAGTTAAAATGGTTTATTTATCACCTGTATTAAAATAATGGTGGTCTAGTGGTAATGGTCCCAATTTAAGTGTTGTAGGCCCTGGATTCAAAAATAAAAATCAAAAACATGTGACATTCACAAGTCCGCGTGGTGAATTATTTGTTTCAAATCCGTTCAATATTGGAAAAGCAAACTGGGAACCACTATCATTATTATATTAATTAAATTTTATTAATATATCTAGTATTTATATACTGTCTCACTGCTGGTCAAAAAACTCGAGAGAGGTTCAATCCTTCTATTGTTCTCAGCTCTGGATGACTTCTTGCAAATTCCCAAGAATGACAATCCAAGGCCCAACATCTCTCGACGGAGATGGCAGGTCGTGATTTACCGCGACCCCGTCGTGTAATTTCAGGACACCAATTTTGTGTTTTACCGGCCCACCACTTGATTGGCATGCGGCAGACATGTCCAGCCCAGTCCCATTTAAGCTGAACAGAGTTTTGAGCTAAAACAACGGTCTGTGTTTTGGAGTGCAGTGTAGTAGGTATTTCGAACGCGATCCGTTAGTTTTAGTATAATAATTTAATATTCCACAACTATCTCACAACACCGTCTAGTCCCAAGCTAAGCAGAGCTTGTGTTACGGGCACTAAACTACTGATAAACATACTTATATATTTCTAAATATTTACATATTGTAGATAAATTATACCCAGACACAGAACAAATGATCGTGCTCATCACACAAACATTTGTCCTGGGTGGGAATCGAACCCACGACCTCCGATATAGCAGTCAGGGTCACTAACCACTAGACCAACAGGCCTGTCAAGTATTTATTTATTTATTTAAATTAATTACAACGGTTAAACAACCAATTACAGTAACTAAACAAAGAGTAAAAGTATAAACATTTAAACAACACGTACATCAATTCCTCTCACAGTACTTCTGACATGCCAATAAAATCATCTTCCATTCATCCGCAAACAGATCGTTTTTTGGATAAGAATCCAAGAGATCATTTAGTGCAGCCAAAGTGCTAGGTATTGGAGACATTGTCGCACTGTTGCCCGTGCTCAACGGGCAACAGTGCGACACTGAGGCACAGCAAACATTCTGTGCTTCTTGCCGCGGCAGTAATTGTCCGGGACAAGTATATTATCAAGTAACATATGATTTGTCTGCCCCCTGAGTTTGTTTCGGTGTTTCTTCTCAGGCTAGTCAACTAGGAAACACCGGCTCCATCTAGTTTAAATTGACGAAAAAAAAGACATGTAAAATTGTTTTTAAAAACCCATTTGGAAAAATAAATATCATTTAAAACATTTGTGCTACACATGTTTGCTCATCACTCCTTAGTTGTACGGGCAATGAAAGTATTCCCAAAACATTAATGTAAGTTCCATTCATTATCGCAAGTTGATTGGTTTCGTACAAATTGAAATGATTTGCAACCCTCACCACTTGATCTCAAACTTTTTTATTTTACCTGGCAATTAGTTGCCTATTTAACCTGGTTTTCCACAAAAATACATGGTTACTGGACCATCCTGCTGAGCGCTCGCTATAACCTGCCGCGTCCTGTGTCGTTGGTACCCCATCTTGTGACATCTTTACATATTTTTGGGAAAAAATATGACATGGTGTAAAAATTATTGGAATCGATTCAGTCACTGATTCTGAACAAACTTTATCCAGGTTTCGAATATACTAAAAATAAAATGGTTTTCTACTCTTAAACCGATGTCACATTAAAATGTACATCGACAGTGGAAAGGTAAAATTACTTGAACACCACTTTGGTCGAAAATAAGTTATCAAACTTATAACATTTAAAATAAGGTATAAAACTTATTTCCGACCGAACTGGCGCTTAAGCAGTTTTACCTTTCCACTGTTGACATTATTTTGTTGTTAGCGATAATAATGATTGTAGACGACGTTCACGAACTTAGTGGTGATAATGCAAATTATTTTTTTGCGGTCTACTTTCACAAACTTTGACAATCACTGGTCTTCATTAACCTATACTCTGTGGAATTAATTACGTGTTTGTATAAACGAACTCTGTTCTTATATACAGGAGGCTTCGTTGTTATTTGATACTTTCGTGATACTTTCACGTCAGAAGCTTCTGGTAGAATTATGGATTCAGGTAACATAGCCAAACATCAAGCTGTTATTCCCGCAGGGGTGGGCTTGGTAGAGGAGGTTGGGGGTCGGTCTCATGTAAATTCATATTCTTTAACTAAGTGACTTATTTCAGCTGAAGGACGTCCACAGATGGACATAGGCCTCCCCCAAGTGTCGCCATAACAAACGGTCCTTTGCGTCTCGCATCCACCGCATTCCTATTAATACAGAAATAATACCTATTAATACTGTAGTATGGAAATATTGTAAGAATAATCATTTTTTTAAAAGAGTATCCACGGAGTTTCCTGCCGGTTGTTCTTCATAGGAAACGACCAATTTCGAACCGTGCACTAGCTTCTGACGTTTTATAAGTGCCCATGTAGGCCTATATGAAATAAAAAACTTTCGACTTGACTTGACTTCCCGTGACTCTCACCAGGTCATCGGTCCACCTCGTGGGAGGCTTTCCAAGGCTGCATTTTCGGCCCCATCGATCATCATCATACCAATTCAGAATAGGTAACAATGATTTTTTTTTTCAGTTTGATATCTTGCGAAGGTAATGTTGTCAAAATGATAGAACGCTTATCCTTCAGACAAAACGCACCCATTCGAACAAAATGTTTTGTAAACACATTCATTCTTTTGGAACCTATCTGTGTCATTCAGTTGCCCTTTGTGGTCTAAGAAAGATGATGACCAAACGGAACATAAAACAAAAAAAAGGCAAATTAATAAAAAAAAAATTAACAAAAACATACAACCGACTTTGGTGTAAAAAAAAAAAACACTAAAAGTGCAGAATAACTTTAATTTCAGAAGTCGGTGATTCTGTAATAGTTATATTGTAATCACTTCATTATTTAACACCGACTTCCGAAATTAAAGTTATTTTGAACTATGTAGTGTTTGTTTTTTACATTAAAGTCAGTTGTACTTTTTCTGTTAAAAGTTTTTTTTAGTAAATTTGTATTTGTTAAAAAAATTAGACGAATATAGAAACTCCTACTTCTTTAAGTCGGTTAAAAACAGCCTATGTATACACCGTTAAATTTTAATCGTTTTAATCCCGTAGAGGGTCGATCCGGTACATAAAGCACTATTGATTTGTAAAGAAAAAATTAAAAAATAAAGAGCTAGAAATAAAAATGTCAGCTGAGCGAGTTCAATGACTTTTAGTTAATAGTCGGCGTTGCGTAAAAAGTACCTACAGGTCATTGAACTCGCTCAGCTGACTTTTTCATAAAGAAATTAATTTCGTACATGCGCGAACTAATACGAGTTTTGAAAAAAAGGTACTTTATTTTTTAATTTTATCTTTACAAATCGATAGTGTTTCATGTATCGGATCGATCCTCAACGGGATTAAAACGATTAAAATTTAGCGTTGTATAACATAAGAAAAGGAAGAACTGCAAAATTAAACTCCTTAGAATCAATAACCAATTTATGTATAAGGTAGCACACCCAGTAAACAGCCTCTCGATCCGGCCGACATACGTAGCAACCGCAACATATTGGCATTCTTCCATGTAACAAGCGTTTTCAATTAACTCCGAAGCCAGTTCATTTCCTGGTGCCACGTGGAGGGGCTTCCTTTTTCCACCCTCATGTCCGGTGTCTTGAAGACGTGTCGCCGTTTATTGGTGTATTCACCCTTAGGAGAAAATGTGCTGGATTCTAGGTCTGTTTAAAATACTAGATGAGATCTTTAATCTACTATTTAAGAAAAGGAATACGTACAACTATTAAACATAACATAAACACAATCGGCCTTATAATGTTCTTACTGCTGGGACTCGGGGCTCCTCTCAAGGCGAGGGAAAGGACCGTAGTTCACCTCGCGGACCCAATGCAGCGTGGTGGATGGCACATGTGTCTTTGAATGTTTGGTTTTTTGATTGTAGGACATGCATTTCATGATGTTTTCCTTCACCGTGTTGGGAGCAATGATGATGAAATAAATAACGAATAAACCCGCGTAGTGAGTTACTGCCCATTCTCTTTCCTGAGGCCTGAATCCCAGCAGTGGGAATATTAAAAGGCTGATCATGTTATGTAAAATAAGGGTAAAATTAATTTTCTTTTATATTAATGTTGCTATGTTTGTATTTTTTTATTATGTTTCTTACTACTACACGCTTAAGAGAGACCTTCCTCCTGAGCAGTCTATCTTAACGTGTTCATGTTTTAAAACCTTTTTATTTCAACTAACGCAATTCAAGCAATGTTTGATGAAGAGGCAACGTGAAAAAAGAGAGACAACGCCTGAACGCTCTGTTGGCATTCGGTAATTCCATCATTCAGTTAAATATTTCACATAACTGGTTTCAGGATAGGATTTTTTTTTTGAGAAGATCCTAAAAAATTTTGGAACGAGTTTTCGTCATCTTTTTTACTTTTTTAATTAATAAAATATCAGTTTTTACGCAAAATTGGATAATTTTTGACTTTACGCATGTAAAGCCGCTAGCAAAAGATAGTTTTGTAACAAAACATAAAATAATGTAACTACAAAACTTGGAAGCATTTCTAGTTTATTAGATAAGAAAGATCAAACTATAAATAATTTTAATTAATCATGACTTTATCTATTTTAAAATGTTACTCTCTGTTCATTCTCTCGCTTCAAATTTACTGAAGAATATTGAAGTAACAATAATTTCATTATTTGTTATTCTATTGTTACTTCAATACTTCTGTAAATGTAAAGTTTAAAATGAATAAAACTTCGTTTTAATATTGTTTTGTAATATCCGTTTTATTAAAGAAGTTCTTTTCTCTAGAATTATCTTTTAATTCAAATGTTTCTTCAGACCGAAAAAGGAAACTAATTTGGACTGAATGACAGCTAAAATGGTGTGTTTTCAGATTCTTAAGGTTCCGCAATCAAAGCATACAACGAGACTCTATTACTAAGATAAGGCTGTATTTCATGAACCATAATGGTTAGACATTTGAAATTTTCCCATATGATGGTACAACAAACGTTGCTCACTTTTTGCTAGGGTTGGTATGGAACATTTCGTTCGTGAGTCCAACTTGCACTTGACCGGTTTTTCCTTTCTACAGGTTTATCAAACAATGTAGTCAGATCTTTTGTCAACTCCATAAAAGTCGGTTTCAATTCTAAGAATGCTGCGCATAGAGCAACTCTGATCTCTTAAACCCAGTAACTTGGTATCACGATACTTCATAGCATGATTAGTGATCTGAATACTTTTCATGACTGCCAAAGGTAAATAAAATTACAGTCAAAAATAGCTTCTCACTACCGTATCAAGCTAGTATCTGGCAGACTAAAGATGAGATGCTCTCAATAAGTCAGCTGAAGTATATATTTATGTTTTCTTCAATACAAATTATGTAATATTACTACCTAAAAAAAACTAAATAACTATAAGATTACAGTACATTAAAAAAAACCTAAACTAAAATCAAACTAAAATATGGCGTCAAAAACTCATCCACATCGCTGTCGACTGGTACTATGCCCAAAAGACTGGCGGCATTGCCACGCTGTATGGCAATGCTTATCCTCTATCCAAGGTAAAAGCCAGCCCTTGGGTGACGCGATGTGTCAACTAGACGTTTCAACACTGTAAATATAAATTATAAACTTAAATATAAGCGAAGTTCACGAGAACACCCTGTCGACAAACTGCTATGCAGTTTGGCAGATGTTATATTAAGATTACCGATGTAACAAATGAATAAAAATAAAAAAAAACACACAACACAACTTGTGAACACTTGGACCCCGCTAGCTGAAGTAATTAGTTATAAAAGTGGCAATAACAGACAGCCACTTTACTCATGGCTGCTTTATAACTAAAACAAAACCAAACAAATCTTAAACATTTACTTGTTTAAAATGATTAAACGTGAGGATGAAATCCGTGCACAAAGCGCCACAAAGACAACCGACGGCCGACCCGCATAAAGAGGCACGTGAAAATTTTTGGAAACAAAGTGAATATTTTAATGTTCCCAACGAACCAACTTTTGTTGTTGCTTGCAGGACAAGCGTAGGTAATTTGAATAACGAATTTGTTTAAATGTGTTTTTGTAAAGTTGTTTTCAGTTTTACATTTTCGTGAATGGCTGTTTGATTTTTG
This sequence comes from Mythimna albipuncta, assembly GCA_929112965.1. Lineage (NCBI taxonomy): Eukaryota > Metazoa > Arthropoda > Insecta > Lepidoptera > Noctuidae > Mythimna > Mythimna albipuncta. Next base: position 19,239,468 of record OV815962.1, read on the forward strand.
TAGTAGTGCTCTTTTGTTTTTAACCTGTCAATCGTGATAATGACAGACACAATTGAAAGACAATAGGTGCGCGAACGCCGGCGTTCGCTTGGGGTTTAATGAATTAATTCATTAAACCCCAAGTGAACGCCGGCGTTCGCGCACCTACTGTCTTTCTATTGTGTCTGTAATTTCCACGATTGAAAGGTAGGTTATATTAAAAAAAATATATAAAATATTTGAGTTGCATCATCGTGTTGAAGAATATGCTAGCTTAAAAATATAATAGTAGCCTTTATTCAACAATCATATAATACACTAGCTTTTGCCCGGGGTATCGTAAAGCGGCAATTTGCACTTTTACTCAGAACTCTGACGTTTATGGGCTGATTTGCAATGTTTTTTTTCTCCTTAAAAGGATATACTTCCAGATTAGTCCCAATTTTTTTCAAATTCCAGTGCTTATGTTGGGATCCAGGAGAAATCGAGGGAACTCTCCAAATATTCCAGGCAAGTATATTGTACTTTTGGTTTTTTCATGGTGGCATTTAAAAAGTAATATTTGATGAAGTGGAACTGGTGAAAAAGACCAGAAATGGCCAACGGAACTTCACCCTCAGATAGATATCACAATGAAGATAGTTAAGTAACTATGACAATACAAATAAATAAATGGTTTTGAATAGTTATAATGAAAATGGTATCATCAAAGTGATCTGATGATGATGATGGAGCCGGAAGGTAGGCACTAGAACTCCGTAATTAATCAATGTAACTTAGCCGTGTTTGGGTTATTAGAATTGTCATAAGATGCACTTTGGCTATAAGGTGAGATAGATACTATTTTACTTATCTGATGATGGACCCGGTAGGTGGATGGGAACTTCATAATAAAATAATGCATCCTAGCAGTGTGCAGGTTAGTCTCAATCGTCATAAGAAATAGGTAATAGAGAAATAGCTATAAGTATATCACAACTAACACAAAACTTTTACAAAAAAAAATGGTTGCCTGTAAAGTCGGTTTTACGGGCGAAGATTTTACGTGACAACGTCTTTTTCTCGGTAGAATATTAATTAATTAATTAATTTTAAACTAATAATTTACTTAACACTATCAACATTTATCAATAGTATGACATAACCTATAAACTCAGTTTCTCAACTTTTGTGTCAATCTAACAATTAATCAATCAATCATAGTTTACGATAATGAAATATCAGTGTACAATTATTTACCTTTATTGTTGTAGTTGTTGTAAATGACGAATCTAAGCACTCCACATTTTCACTACAGACACAGCTGACGATACTTTAACCACACGTGTGAACTTGTATTATGACGCTTTCTTGTTTTTCCAACGCCAAGAACGTTCGAGAAAGACAAAGACAGAGACACAAGCATGCGCCGATTCAATGCGCCTAATTCTCTAGTGCTGCGCGCGCGGCAGACCGATCATAGTTGAGTGGGAGAGAGACGCAAGGCATTCGGCGGGCCTCTCTCTCGTTCGGTGACTCATCGTAACGTTACCGAGCGTTACACTTTTTCATAAGTGACTCCCAGCCGCAACCTAATTTAAGACGTTGTCACGTCAAAAAAAAAAACAGACTTCAGTTCTAAAAACGGAACACTAAAACGATCAAAATAACTTCAATTGCAGAAGTCGTCGTTAATAAATGTATAAATTTTGCTGAATAAACTGGTTTTTCTAGACTCCAAAAAAGGAACGGATGTTATTTAGACTGAATTTTTTATGTTTGTTAAGTCAGTACTCTACTATGTACGAATTGATTAAGAAATTCATTTTATGTCAAAAGGATAAAATGTTATCGAATTGATCCCACATACATAAACTGATTTTGACATTTCAAACTAGTTCGTTATATACTTTAAAAGTGCAAAATAGATTTAAGTCTGACCGTCGATATTAAATATAAAGAAAACTAACCTTGTATTTTTCAGTTATTTTTATAATTCTTGAAAAATAAGCTTAGAAATACTCATCGCACTTAACATTTATGCCGTGCATGACTCTCAACAATTAAAACTACACCTTCTTGTTACTTTATTACAAGCGTTTATAGTAATTATGCCATGTTATAATCATGATCCGTATAAGCATAAGTGGTCATAAGTAAAGTCGTTTTATTCCATAATATTTAAAAAAAAAATAAAAGCTAGTATATTTATACAATGTTGACAGTAATCACGAAGGTAAATTAAAATACATGCATGTTAGTAAATTGAAAAAAAACATACAGCTGAAGTTTACGATTTGAATAAATAATGAAAATAAAATGATTTTAATGATCAATCCAAAGTTTCTTATGTTAGTATACTTGTGTTTTGATAAAACCTTTGGTCGTAATAAAATATGTAGTTACAGCTTATCGGTCTTTAAGTCAAGAGTGAATAGGTTACTTCTAGGAAAGCGTGCCCCGTGCCGGCCACATCATCGCTTACCCTACAGAGAGGAGTGGTCAAACGCAAACCTGACAATAATAGAAAAAAATCTAAATATAAATAAAAAGTTGATTTTTTTTTACTAGCCGTTACTGCCCACAGCTGGGCAAAAGCCTCCCACAAGTCCTACCAAAATAATTCATCATCAATCCAAGTCATTGTAAAATTTTGAATATTATACAAAATTGTCACATACGTCCTTACGCTGATAAGGTCTGGCACTGTCTGAATGGCAAACCGTTGTTCTGGCAGGTGCGTCGCGAATGGATTAATCTTACAAAGTTAATGACTGTATACAATGGTAGAAGGTAGAGTACAGTTTTATTAAAACTTTCAAAGTGTGGAAAATTTGCGATACTTTTTTTATGGATTGACGTCTTCAAATATCTTTCCCCACTCTGCATAGTGTGAGAAGAAGTGTCCGACATTTCTGGATAAAACCTAGTTGTCCTCTGCGTTGAAGGGCCGCGGTAACTCTTTCGAAAAATACTACAAACTTGGCAGACAAGCATGGTTTGGTTCTCATTTGTCTTAGCACTGATACCTTTTTTTTATTGTGGGAAAAAATCATCCTATGACATCCCCCGCTTTTGGGCGGAGCGGGAGATAGTGTCAGACTCTCACTGACTAAAAGACTCACCCCGTTCCTTCTAGCCTTCATACCGGGGCTCGAGCGCCTTTTCGGATAACCCTGGCAAGCCCGCGCCTACGGTGGCCGGAAATCGGGATCAGAATTCCGGTAGTGGCGGCGAGGACGCCGTTGCCTGATGCGTTCAGCCTCCTCCTTTGCGAACAGTACTGCTTCGCAGAAGTCGGCGACCGCCTGCCACTCCTCCTCGCTCCAGACCATGGCCTCAACCAAGGCCCGGAGCGAGAGGTCTCCGCCGCCGATCGCCCCCACGAAGGCACGGCGATGATCCGCCCAAGCAGAGCACACCTCGACTGTGTGCTCCACCGTGTCCTCCGGGCATTCCGCATAGTAGCGACACCCTAGCACTGATACCTAAAAGTCCAATACTGTTTAATAGGTATTTGATTAATTTTAGGTGTTTACGTAAACATTATCTTTTCTATTAGAAAAAAGAGGTGAAAATCGTCAAAAAAGTTTTCCCAATTTCACGCCTTGCTATAAGGAGCGAAAACTATTGTCAGACTTTTTCTAACTTAAACGCATTCGCGTTTCTTCAGTAACCTTTTATGTCCCAGGCCCAAGGTGACTTGTAATAACATCTATGTTACAATATTGGAATTAAAAACTCCAAATGCTACATCACGGCATCAGAGTTCTCTGTGCAATAAGATCAATACCAACCCAAAGTCAACTATCGGGCAATTACCCAGACCAGACACAACATAAGTCTGGTCGATTGATCCTCCCTTTCACTTTGTTCCGCATACCTCTTAAAACTTTTTCGACCATTCCCGTACATAGACCTTAAACCTAGTGTGAACTCTCCTTAACATAGACAAGCTTACATTGTCATGTATAACTTGAGCCCGAATATAATTACTGAAGCTCATATGCGACAGAATATTTTACCTTCAAAACAATGTTTGTTTTCTGAATTCCGCAAACTGTAACAACAAAGTTCGTAATTAAAATACAACATGACAAGTTTTTACTTTAGCAGATTTTACTTGCTCACACTTCAAATTAAATGTTCTAGATGGCAGGTTTAAGAAGTACATTGCGCATTTTATACATTGTACATTCATATTTTGTCTTAGAGATCTTTAAGCCATTTTTTTGGCTTATTGTATAATTGCTAGAATTGATTTTATTATTTGATAAAAAATACTAACTTTTTACATCTCCTTGCACGGAATGTTAAGATCATTTATTATACGTGGTAAGTAGAAATCTTCCTTTCAGAAGCAGCCCCTTGATCCCCGTAGGCTTTGACTTTGCTGGACCCCTATGGTTTGCTGACAAATCTTTTATTCGCGCGTGGAACAATCGACGTCTTGGGCTCGGCCCCAATGATTACTGGATTGTCGGACGGGGGGCTAACCATTGCTTGCCGTCCGCAAACCTGCGCAGACAGTGGCCGGAGATCGGGATCGGAATTCCAGCGGAGTGGCTGGGGCGTGAGGGTCGTTGTGCGGCCTCCTCCTTTGCTAGCATTACTGCTTCGCAGAAGGAAGCGAATCCCAGTTACGACCGTTTCGTTGCGTCGAAAGCCTCGTGTACGCCTCCGATTCCCTTGTTCTCACGTCATCTCAACGCTCAGTCACGTGGTCAGAACAAAGGAATCTGTAGCATGACGTACTCGAGCCGTTCGTCGCTAGAGAAATGTGCCATTAGATAAAGAGCTCATTATTACAGTCTTATTTAAAAATATTATTGCAATAACAAGATCAAATACCGTAAATTATGGATACGAAACATTTTAATACCCGTTTCAAAGGCAAAGCGACGAAGTGACGTGCAAAACGGCATCCCATGTATAAGGAACGAAGATCTTTGTGCAGGCAGACACATCTCGCGAACAAATATTTATTTTACAGTCTTTACGCCATTTTGTTGGTCTTATTTTGTACGACACAATAAATGTTGCTTTGTTTATGTTGAACTATATAATGTTGGTGATCATGTTCATCTTGTTTATGGGAGTTGCAGATCTTTTGTGGTGTTATTAGCTTCGGCCTGCGTGAAAGCAGAAAAATATTCCAATGGAACAGCTTCTCAGTCGTACACTCCTCAGGCAGGTGTATGACATTCTTCATTCCTTTTAGGTAAAAGGCAATTTTTTCAGAGTTTTCTTACATGATTGAATCAGGCGTAAGAGAACCAAGGTTACTGACAAAATCCGAAGTGTTGGAGTTTGGTGGAAATGAAAAGGACTGTATCTTATAAGTGCTGATAAATTACCTTTAATCAATGTATTCCAAACCACATTTGTCATAAACAATTATTAATCCACACTAATAAATATTAAAAATAGGAAATGTATCTTTTTTTTTTATTTGTTGCTAAAAAAATTTCACCAGTAAAAATCTGATTTATTCCTTCAAACGGCGTAAATATAATAACCTCATTGGAAGTTATCTGTTTGAGCCGTTTGGGGTTGAAACACTAGAGCCATGGGGTCCGAGTGCTCATCGAGCTGTTCGGGATATCGGCAAACAGTCGGTGGACTCTTCGCGTGACCAGAGGGCTCTTGGACTCTTCTTCAGTCAACGAATCAGCGTTGCCATCCAGCGTGGTAATGCTGCCAGCGTTCTGGGCACTTTTCCCATTGATATTGATGTTGACGAATTTTTTGATGCCCTCTGAGTTTTCCTCGTTTTTCAGCCTTTTTAACTCGTTTGTTATATATATTATTATGTTAAGTTTGTATATATACCTAGTGATTATTTATTAGATTTATTAAATTTAATGTTTGAGTGACATAGGCTATATTTAATGTACGCGGGCGAGGCAGCGGGAAAAAGCTAGTTTATTATATTCGAGAGAGGTCGTCCATCGCGGCAGGGTCCGTGAAAGCAAGTTTTTGCGGTGCGCCAGTCAGCTCGTGTCGGTATGACGGTATGGTACGGTTGTAATATGGTAAAGGGAACCGAAATATACTGCAGTTGTAACAAATACAAATACAAATCATTTGTTTGTTTGAGTATGGGTAAAACATGAGGTGGTATAAAATTAAAGAGTTGTTCTTTGGACCATACCCTACCATTAGAGGTGTACAAATATTACTACTAGGTACATTAAAAAAATAAAAAACTTACATTTTGTAAAATATATAAATTTACATGCATTACCTTATTACAATTAATATTATGAACAATTTAAATACACAGAATTTTGATTAAACCATTATTGAATTACATATTTAATTACATTTTTCATTCAAATAATCTTTAATTGAATAATAAGCTTTACTTATGAGATAAACTCTTAATTTGTTTTTAATTTAATTAGATTATTTGCTTCTTTAATAGATTTTGGTAACTTATTATATATTCTGGGGCCCATACAAAATGCACCCCATACCAATCCTATGCCAACCGAACCCCATACCAATCGAAAAGCGCAGCGTTGAAGGGTATTCCATAAGGTGGACGAATGACCTGGTGAACATCGTGGGAATCTGATGGATGCGAGACGAACAGAACTGATCGTTATGGTGACACTTGGGAAAGATCTGTATCCAACAGAAACCGTGTTTTGGCTGAAAGTATGATAATGATGATGATGCTGCTTTTGCTTTAGTGAAAATAATTTTGAACTGGAAATCATAGGTCACTTTATAAAATAACATTTCGTTCACGGAACTGGTGAATGTTCCGACACTTTCATCGCGTATAATTTTATTTTCATGGAAAAAGAAAATGCACACGTAAATCCTGTAAGCCCGTCACATAATTTTCATCAGTTGCGCCGTATGCTGAGCGAATTAATTATTTTCTGAAACAGCTTTAGTAGAACACCCACTCTAATTGTAAGGAGGTCAGTCAACCCTTACTGTCCCCGCACACGGGCCACAAAATATGCCACTTAAAACTATTGAGGCGGCCTTTTTTGTCGCTCGTGTGCGGCGGTGCCGCTACTAAAAAACGCTTGGAGCGGCTTCAAGCTTCTCTGGGTACAAGGTGTCGCGCGTTTTAGCTGTTTTTTGTGGCAGCTTCTAGCTTTTTTTTGTGGCCACTTCTAGCGTTTTTTTGTGGTAGCGTTTTATTGAGGCCCGTGTGCGAGGATGCTTAGAATTTCATTCGTGCATAATTGAAGCATTAGAATAGACACGAGACTATTAATAAACGCGACCTTTGTCCTCCAGCGCTGTCTATCTACAAAGTCATGTACAAGCGTTTGCTTGCTTTCTAGGGCCCACGATAAATTCTAAGCATAATATAGCTTTATAATGTTCGCGCTGCTCGGAGTCTAACTTCTTCTCTAAGTAAGGAAATAAGCCACAACCTACCACGTGGGCTCAATTTGGATTGGTGCGGGCTGTGGACGGCGAGTAATGGGTAGCTCAACGTCCGACCGGCCGGTAACCACGCATGCGTGATGAAATCTGCGTGATATTAAAAACACCCTTAACATATGATATTCATAGATACATATTATCAGCAGCGTGTATTAAAAATAAAACTGGGCAAGTGCGAGTCAGACCCGCACACTGAAGGTTCCGTGCAATCTACAATTCCCGAATAGAGTCTCGAAGATTTTTCCGGATTGCAATCTTTTTTTTGTGACGTAGTTAACAATAATTTTACTATTTTCAAATTTTGACGTGACAACGTCTTAAATTAGGTTGCGGCTGGGAGTCACTTATGAAAAAGTGTAACGCTCGGTAACGTTACGATGAGTCACCGAACGAGAGAGAGGCCCGCCGAATGCCTTGCGTCTCTCTCCCACTCAACTATGATCGGTCTGCCGCGCGCGCAGCACTAGAGAGTTCCTATTGTGCAATTTAATTATATTCATATCAATAAATATTCTACCGAGAAAAAGACGTTGTCACGTAAAATCTTCGCCCGTAAAACCGACTTTACAGGCAACCATTTTTTTACTATATTTGTACTATAAGACCTTACTTTGTGCCAAATTTCGGGATTCTGGGTCAACGGCAAGTACCTTATGAATCTCGATATTTGAGAGTATTAAAATATACGTTTTTTTGCAACATAAACAGCCGTATCTTTTTTATTCGTTAACTTAGAAGTTTGATTTTCTCACAGCTTGAGGAGACCACAGACCTTAGTATATGGTTTTAATTTCAACTCGTTACCTCTACGCGTTCTTGAGATAAAGGGTCTTGATAGACAGACAGAAATACGGACAGACAACAAAGAGATCCTACAAGGTTTCCGTTTTTTCTTATTGAGTTGCAGAACCCTAAAAAAGGGTGACAAAACGTAAAGAAAACAAGGAAGGCGTTCGATCACAAATACCTCCTCCCTTTTGATAAAACACAAGAGGCGAGATCCATTGAGATAATAAGAACTAGATAACGAACATGTCTCAGTACAACAAAAATCGGTTTGTACTATTTGATCTTTTGAATTGTCCCCTGGTCTCTTTAGAAGATTTTTTGTGGTACATACTGTAAGCTTACAGCGAATTTTTGACGTGACAACGTCTTAAATTAGGTTGCGGCTGGGAGTCACTTATGAAAAAGTGTAACGCTCGGTAACGTTACGATGAGTCACCGAACGAGAGAGAGGCCCGCCGAATGCCTTGCGTCTCTCTCCCACTCAACTATGATCGGTCTGCCGCGCGCGCAGCACTAGAGAATTAGGCGCATTGAATCGGCGCATGCTTGTGTCTCTGTCTTTGTCTTTCTCGAACGTTCTTGGCGTTGGAAAAAAAAAGACGTTGTCACGTAAAATCTTCGCCCGTAAAACCGACTTTACAGGCAACCATTTTAATTGTATTGAGTTGGGAAATCATTAAAGATTTATTATACGCCGTGAAGCGAGAGGCGTGTTATACTTTTACTGGCCTTGGCTGAGTTGGGAGATTTATCTTAAGCGGTGAAGCGAGAGAGAATATTAGACCTTTACTAGTTAAAACCCACCTGTGTCCTTCAGTTGCCTTTGGGTTCTAAGGCCACGGTGAGTCTAACATTTCTATAGCCTTAAAAGTTAGCCTGGAATGAAATTGTCCCAATGGAACATACTCTTGGGATGTTCCAAAATATGGTCCACCTGCATGTAAAATTAATTTCGATCGTTTATGTTGATATTTTAGTGCAAAGGAGTAACAAAAAGCTTTAGCTTTTACAATATACACATATATGTACCTACTGGCATCTGTCAGCGGCTACACTCGCATAAAAGTACTTCCACCGTCCAAAAGTCATCAGTCTAGTGTTAAAATCCTATGTGTTGTTTCAGAACAGCTTCTCCGTATACCAAGTTTCATTCAAATGTGTGCAGACGTTCGAGCTTGGAGTTTCCTTGGGTGGGTGATTACAACAGAAATGAAGATAACCGCAGGAGAACCAAGGTTACAGACATGGCCCAAAGAATCGCCAAACTTAAGTGGTAGTGGGTAGACATTGCTCGAAGAACAGATGGTCAATGGGGACAAACGGTGAAGGCCACGATAATCCGATGGATGCGAGACGCACAGGACCGGTCAATATGGTGACACTTGGGGGAGGCCTATGTCCAATAGTGGACGTCTTTCGGCTGAAATGACGATGATGATGAATATTAGTGTGACAGCATAGATTTCCTCGCGTATCTTCTAACTTAAACCCACAAAAACGCAACAACAAGTGTTGAAAAGGCTTCTCCTGATCCCATCCCCCTCTACACGCAGAAACCCTTTCCTGTCATTCATGACAGTGGCAAAATGAAAAGGGTTTTTTTTTGTAATTTCATTTTGGTGCCTTTGAGTGTTTTGATATTATTAAAAGGGGTTTTATGTCAAAGAATTTACAATGTAGGTAGTTATTTAACTGGAGTTTTATATTAATAACAATTAATTTATTTCAGAGTTCGACTCTTCGCGTGACCAGAGGGCTGGGCTTTTCTTCAGTCAATGAATCAGCATTGCCATCCAGAGTGGCAATGTTGTCAGTGTTCTGGGCACTTTTCCCATTGACATCGATGTGGACGAATTTTTTGATGCACTATCAGTTTTTAGCGTTTTTCAGCCTTTTTTACTCGTTTGTAAATACTAATTAAAAAAAAGTATTATATTGTGAGTGAGAACCTCTCAGACAGGAATTTATGTGTACCACTATTATGATGGATATACTTCTTTCAAAGTCCGATTTACTTAATCTATAAATTGTATTTATTATTGTGTTGACATTATCATTTGATTACCTATTATTACTATTTTTTTTCAGTTCTGTGTTGACATTATGTATAAATTGCATTGTTGTTACATAAATATTATGCATCTTACAAATGTTTTGGAATTCACACAATTTTGCACGCCTACTAAGGTAAGACACAATTAACCAGAACAGTAAAATGACATCCAGATATGTACTGTGTTCTGCATTAAAGTTTTGACTTTGACTTCGAGCCCAAGTCGTCGACAGCGCGTAATAAACCACGCGCACCTCAGAGAAATGTCATTAAACCGTAGAGTCCCAGCAGGGCTTAAGCTCGCTAGGGGCGCAGGAATTTTTTGAAAAAATGAATCACTTATAACCTTATAACGCAAAGGACATCTGAAGGACACACGTGTGATTATTTCCCACCTAAAAAAGGACATTACTGTAATATCAAATATAATTTATGTCGTACACACGACAACCCTTTTCTCCACAACAATAAACTACGTCTCTATACATTTCCTGTATAAACATTGCGTTTCCAACATGACGAAGACAATTGAACGGTTTCGAATCAAAGTGCATCTGCAGAATTTTCTAGAGACAAAATCTTCCAAACGCCCGGCGTTCTTTGATTCTAATATTTGAATATGGAAAGCGGGATACGAAATTCCAATTCGTTTTGAACGAATTCAAAGTTCGTTCGATTTTGACGTGACAACGTCTTAAATTAGGTTGCGGCTGGGAGTCACTTATGAAAAAGTGTAACGCTCGGTAACGTTACGATGAGTCACCGAACGAGAGAGAGGCCCGCCGAATGCCTTGCGTCTCTCTCCCACTCAACTATGATCGGTCTGCCGCGCGCGCAGCACTAGAGAATTAGGCGCATTGAATCGGCGCATGCTTGTGTCTCTGTCTTTGTCTTTCTCGAACGTTCTTGGCGTTGGAAAAACAAGAAAGCGTCATAATACAAGTTCACACGTGTGGTTAAAGTATCGTCAGCTGTGTCTGTAGTGAAAATGTGGAGTGCTTAGATTCGTCATTTACAACAACTACAACAATAAAGGTAAATAATTGTACACTGATATTTCATTATCGTAAACTATGATTGATTGATTAATTGTTAGATTGACACAAAAGTTGAGAAACTGAGTTTATAGGTTATGTCATACTATTGATAAATGTTGATAGTGTTAAGTAAATTATTAGTTTAAAATTAATTAATTAATTAATATTCTACCGAGAAAAAGACGTTGTCACGTAAAATCTTCGCCCGTAAAACCGACTTTACAGGCAACCATTTTTTTAAAAGAAGATTTTATATCTTTGGTGGATTTTAGAAATTGGTGTAGGTAAAAAAACCGGTGTACTTGAATTTATAATTCAAAATTATTTCAATCCATTATCACCCAATCTAGAATCAACTTTTGTGGCGTGTATTTTGAGTTGATTTTTAAGTGAGTATTTGTATTAAAAAGGCTTTAAAATGTATGTGGTGCGCTTAATCTGTATACCTTTCGTAGTCTAAGGCGTTACAATGGAATTTAAACCTTCTCTGGTAGAGCATAGAGTTTGTTCTTCCAAATTTTGGTAATCATGTCAGGTTCTGAATTTCAATGTTTCCGATTTTATTATTGAAGATATTATTTTTATCCATGCGAACTGGCTAGCTTTTAAATGACCTTTTCAGACTCGTTTTTCTTGGAAAAGACTAATAATGGGCAATGGTGGTATAGATTTCATAGGCTTTTAATTCGCTATTCATTTAATTACTTGCGTAGCCCAGACATTCAAGAGTGACGCAAGTCGTCAAATTAATTTTAATAAATTAATTTTAGCCCGTAATGTGCTGACGACAGACATGAATAAAATAAGCCGACGAAATCCTGATGAGCGGGGCTCTAATTTTTGCCTACATGGCTTGAAGGAGACTGATATGAAGGAGTTTTTTTTTAATTGTAAAATCAACACGTCTTCTCTGACTCTAGGGTGGAACAAGAGAGCGTGTCAGACTCGTTCCTTGTTCAGCTGTCTTTATGTTTCTGTGTGATTAATTTATTTAATCTTTATGCAACACAAAGTAATTAGGCGGAATTAATGCCTTAGGCGTTTTCTGCCAGTCAACCTAGGGTAGAGACATAACTATGTTACAAGACATAGGGACCAATTAGTTCAACCAGGCTTCAGATTGGCTAAAGCGGCCTCTTCTTTCGTGGGGTGTTGTTTAAAATACTATAATAAAATAACTTTCCAAATATTAGAACTTGGAACGAAATTTAAATCTTGTATTAAACTCACACTATGCGGGCAAGCATATTATAAGTTGGAGGATTATATTCAAGATAAAAATGCTTGGCTCAATGTTGGTCCAGCTCCACTACCACTTGTGTGTAATTATTAGTTTGGGAACCATTATTTTTATTATTATTATTTTTGTAATTTGAAAACATAATTGAAACTTGTGATCATTTATTACTTTTGTTTTTGACGTGACAACGTCTTAAATTAGGTTGCGGCTGGGAGTCACTTATGAAAAAGTGTAACGCTCGGTAACGTTACGATGAGTCACCGAACGAGAGAGAGGCCCGCCGAATGCCTTGCGTCTCTCTCCCACTCAACTATGATCGGTCTGCCGCGCGCGCAGCACTAGAGAATTAGGCGCATTGAATCGGCGCATGGACGTTGTCACGTAAAATCTTCGCCCGTAAAACCGACTTTACAGGCAACCATTTTTTGGAAACCAAAGCATTGTTTAATGTAGCAGCACTTTTTTCCGAGCCCAAGTCGTCGACTGCGCGCACTGTTCCCGAACACCTCAAGGATCTATCAGTAACAGCAGAGGCCCAGCTGGGTCGAAGCCAGGGTTAATTTGAAAGATAGCTCAAGCCCCGGTACGAAAGCAACGACGGAACGGGTTGGGCTTTTAGTCAGTAAAAGTCTGACACTATCTCCCACTCCACTTTTGCGTTGCTATTGGATTAATTTTCCCATCATAAAAAAAAATACGCTTGTCTAGTAGTAACCCACTTCATTTTTTTCACTCTTGACTTATTGGCCCCTAATTTGTAGCTATTAGTCAACACAGATTCTGGCAGGGAATTTCACTCCTTATAAAACATCTTTTCAAAGAATATTCAACAAGAAATGAAAGTATGAAAGAACTTTCATTCTTAACTTTTCTTTTTATTTTTACGTCTCGTGAATATATTGATAGAATTATTTTTCTTAAGACATACCCTGTAGCGGTGGCGAGCACTTGTAAGTTTTTGAAACAAACCACTCAAGGAAAGGTCAAAAATATATTTCTTAAGATGAATACAAAATATCGCCTGAGATTTCGCGACACCATTCACGAAAAAAAAAAATCGTGAAATCAGTACCTATGTGAGTATCTTTTTATTTATATCGGTGGCTCTCAAACTTTTTTTTATTTACCTTGACCAGAAGACTGGCTCGTTGAATGACAATGCTAATTCTTTTTGCGAAGAAGGAGCCAGAACTCTGGTCACGCAAACGTACAGCCAGCCGAATTAGGAACATGGGATGGCGCAAGGGTGTCGGCACAGGTTGCGTCCCATACCAAGGGTCATCCCATTTTTCACACGGCACCAACGTTATACTATCTGCATCCCTAGCCAAGTTGATAATCTGCAATCGTTAACGCTAGTAGAAAAGTTTAAATGTGCTGGAATGACATCATCGCATTCCAGTACAGCTACGTCGCTTAGTTACGTGGTGGTTTCTTTTATGGTGGGTAAAATCATCCAATGACAACCCCACTTTTGGGTGGAGCGGGAGATAGTGTCAAACTCTTTCTGACTTAACGCCCACCCCGTTCCTTCTAGCCTTCATACCGGGGCTTGAGTTCACTTTCAGATAACCCTGGCCCCAGTTGGCTTCGACCCAGCTGGGCCCCTGCTGTTGCTGACAACTCCTTGAGGCGCACGGGAACAGCGCGTACTGTCGACGACGTGGGCTCGGTCCGGACAGTTACCAGATGGTCGGACAGCGAGCTACCCATCGGGATCGGGATCCCAGCGGCGGCGGCGAGAGCGCTGTTGCCTGATGCGGTCGGCCTCCTCCTTTGCGAGTAAAATGCTTCGCAGATGTCGGCGACCGCCTGCCATTCCTCCTCGCTCCGGACCATGGCTTGAACCAAGGCTTAGCGTGAGAGGTCACCGCCGCCGATCGCAAACGTGAATCAGGCTACAGAACTCAAGGTTTTCGACTCAAGAGAAACAGTTGTAACTTGGCTAGGGCGGCTGGTCTATTCCCATCGTCACTTACCTTATATCCTTTGAAAAAATCACATTGGCATTTGCCTGCCCTTAACCACTGGGCTATTACGACACTTAACGGCAACAACAATAAATTGTCAGCCTGCGTCCCAGATGACTTAGTAGAATTTAATAAAATTGAGTTTCGCTGTACCTAATCTGCGTTAATAAGTTTAACACTCCGTCGTCCCATGAGATGGGTATAATTAATCTTCTGTGACGGGAACATAGCAGACAAATTAACCTATATTTTGATAAAGATTTCACACTGTCTGATCGCTAGTCCCCTTGGGGCGGTAAATATAAATAGATAACAAAGCTGCTTTATCGCTAAGCTAGGAATTATGATTATGTATGTGACCATTATATTTTAGTGTGCGAGACATGACATATTGTACCATTTAGATACGAGTAGAATAGCACTATTGTATTCTGTCGCTTTGCATGAAGTATGGTTGGCTAAACCAAGGCCCGGCGCGAGAGATCGCTACGGCCAATCGCCCCCACGAGAACACAGCGGTGTTTCACCCAAGCAAGGCACATTTACACTGTATGCTGCACTGTGTCCTCCGGGCGATTGACATAATAGTAACAGGCTTTTGCCAATGGAACACCTGCGTCATACAGAAAGTGAGGACACCGTGACGCCTTTACAGTCACTCCTCAAAGAGGGAACTTCAATGATTATGGTGCGCCCAAGCCCAGAAGCTCGTATCATTGATACGGGTAATACGGTGGTAGTTTACGAATCAATCGTGGGAATCCGATGGATTCGAGATGCACAGGGCCGGTCGTTCTGGCGACATTCGAGTGAGGCTTATGTCCAACGGTAGACGTCTTTCAGCTAAAATAATTATGATGATACACATGACACCCCAATAAACAAAGTAAAAACAAAAACAGCACCTGCTAGGATACATTGTTTTATTATGAAGTTCCCGTGTCTACCTTCCGGCTCCATCATCATCATCAGATCAGTTCGATAGTACCTTATAGCCAAAGTGCATCTCATGACAATTCTAATAAGCCCAAACATGGCTAGGATACATTGATTAATTACGGAGTTTCAGTGCCTATCTTCCGGCTCCATCATCATCATCAGGTCACATCGATGATACCATTTTCAACGTACCTATTCAGAACTATTCATTTATTTGTAATCATGTTTATTGAGAGATCTGTGTAAGTATGAACTTCTGTTGGCCATTTTGTGGTCTTCTTCACCAGTTCCACTTCATCAAATGTCATATTTTGACTATAAATGCTTAAGTCTTTGATGAAAATATCAAAAGAACTATATGGCTGCCTATAATATTTGACTATTTCCCTCGATTTCACCAAGATTCCATCATCAGATCCCGACTTGGTGACTATGGGACCATTTGGGAAGTATACCCTGTCCAAGTGACGAAGTTATGCGCGAACATACATAAAAAAAAAAATTACAAACATCCGAATTGAGAACCTCCTCCTTTTTTAGAAGTCGGTTAAAAATAATAATTATTATTATTAAATGTTTTAGGATAATTAAAACTGGTAAAATGTCAAATTCAAGAGTTCCTTGATATCTATCTAATGATCTAATGATCAATATATTCCTTGATATTGATCATTTCTAACTTTTACAAGTTCAAATGTAGCACGACATTTTATTTATTGTAAAATTTTTGCTCGAGAAACTTATTTGTGTCTACCCAATTTATTCTTTGGTTTAACTGGAAATTGCCTTTAAAAGTTCGTTTAAAACTTAATAATATTATGAGAACATTAATAAAAACTTTAAAAACTAAGTTAGTTTCCTTGAAAATGAGTCACAAAGGAATACTCAATCACAAAGTTAAAATGTCGTTGAACAAAATTTCTAGAAAACTAAAGAGCTGTGTTTTAAAAAGTCTTGAATTCAAAGTTTCCATTTTGAAACCTCAATTTATTCTGACTGACATAACAGACTACATAAAGATAAGAAGTGTCTTTTTTTAGTTAAATGACCAATATCAGCGAACAATGTAGTCTACAGAAGTTCGAATAATAAGTACCTACAATGAAACTAATTCAGTTTCAAATAAAGAAAATTACAATTAACTTTCTTCCATTGAAAAGGGCAGTTGCCTGGAACAGACATGATCCCTTCGATCGGAGAATTTTCTTTTTCAACGATACGTGGGGCTTTACATACTAGGCCCGCTTGATAGATTACGGCTTATTTCCTCACCATTGATGTATTCGTTTTTTGTACATCAATGTACCTCACTTATACCTACTCGTAGATTAAGGCTGAGTCTCAGGAGTGGGAACATTACAAGGCTGATTATATAATGCTATAGTGACATCTATGGCATCACAAAAGAACTAAAATTCAAAATCCTGTATCACGGTATTAGAGTTCTATCCATGATCAGAACATATTATATACAACAGCTCGAAATCAACTATGGGGCAGTTGCCAAGACCAAACGTAACACCCTAAGTCGGAGGATCCTTCCTTTTCAATGGAGGTATGTGGGATATGTCACTTCCTGCCTCGCATATTTCTAAAAAGTGATCCATAAAGATTGGATGATAGAATGACCAAAAACTTACTGCTAATATGGAGTTACGCTGTGTCGTTGGCGGGTCGTGGTTAGCCGATGTGTCGACGATGCAGTTTTCATGCGTCCAGCGTCAATTGAACGAATCGCTGGGCCGGCCATTAGGGATTCGTACGTAACAAGCGTGATTTCAGCTCAGAATCGATGTTGTGGTCATTTTTTAGAATCTATATTCTAGGTAAGTAGTTGGCCTCCTACTTTGGGCTACAGGATGGTTCACTGTATTTTCTAACAAAGCAATGCTTCTGCAATGACTGGCAACTGGTCATCATCATCATTATTTCAGTCGATAGACGTCCACTGTTGGACATAGGCCTCCCTCAAGTGTCGTCTTCTGCGTCACGCATCCATCGGATTCCCACAATCTTTATCAAATTTTCGGTCCACTTTGTACGCAGACGCAGCGTTGAAAGGCCTCCTTCAACGCTGCGTCTCCCGGTACGCGGTCGCCACTCCAGAACTTTTCGGCCTCAATGGCCAATGCTAAGGAAAAGGCTATGTTTGGAGTTTCCTTGCGTGATCAAATCAGAAATGAAGATGAAGATATCCTTAAGAGAACCAGAGTTGCCGACATAGCACGGAGAATTGCCAAACACAAGTGGCAATGGGTAAGGAATTGCTGACAACTGATTAACATACGTATATGCTTCTAAATACATTCATATTATAGATAAATTACACTCAGATTCAGAACAAATGATCGTGCTCATCACTCAAACTTTTAAACTACCAAGACGGGCTATCAAACCCACGACCTCCAGCATCAGCCAGCAGTCAGGACCACAAATGAAAAACGTATAAATAGAATGAATCAAAAAAGAACACAGATTGGTCAGTAAAAGTCTGACGGGAGTGTCAGACCTCGCTGCGCCCAGAGTGATAGAAGTCGTTTGATAAATTTCCTACTGAAATAAGAGGCTAAAAAAGGAATCCAATTATTTGCCACTAAACTTTGGATAATCCTGGATTCCTCAGCTTAATGTTGGCTACCATGCAGTTGAAGCTTTACAAGTTTTTACTAGTGAAATTCGACGAGAGTAAAGTGATATAGCCGAGTGGTAATGGCTCCGATTTACGAGTCGTCGGTCGCGTGTTCAAACCCAGTCAGGCGTATTAATTTGACGTTAAAAAAGTGCCGATGTTAACTACTGCTCAACTATTTTCCTATTTCTAAAACTTTTTGCCGATAATCCTAATAAGGTTTCGACCCGTTTGCGTATATACACGCATTTAAGTCCTGAAAGTTGGTGGCATCTGTGTATCTCGCATACGTGTCCTAGTTACAAGTGACAGCCAATAACAAACTTCTTGATGGATCGATCTTCATGAAGAAACTGCTACCTAAATAAAAGAGAAAAATGTTATTTCGACAAATATTAGATCTGTGTATTTACGTAGGTACATCTATATCATGATGTAGAAAATGGTCTGGTAGGCCACTTTTGGTGGTTTCATTTCATCTTTTATGTTATAAGGAATTGTTGGTTAATTTTCTTACCCTTACAATGAAAGTGGGCTACTTCGAATAATTGCAATTCGTTGAAAATGACCAAGATCGTTATCAAAATGTTTCTATACATACCTACTGTTGATGGTAGAAAACATAATTAGACTTCCGGAAGACGTCAGAAGACCGGAAGACGCTAGAAGACCTGAAGACGCAGCGTAAGGTGGACTCCCACAAGGTGTATCGATGACCTAGTGAGGGTTGCGGGAATCCGATAGGTGTGAGACGCAAATGACTATTCGTTGTGGCAGGGGTCCTATGTCCAGTAGTGGACGTCATTCGGCTGAAATAATGATGATGATTTTTTTTTGTTTTTTTGTTAGGGTGTTTTTATTCACACGGATACGTCAACCCCATTGTACCTTAAAGTTTATTTACACACATAATCATAAACATACTCTTACGAGAATTATGTGATTAAATTGTTTTTTCATACAATTTACCGAAATCATGCACACTCTTATAGTCCCCAATTAAGTTATATATAATTGTAACTTAGGCTTGTATATTTCATTTAAATGCATTTAAGTGATGTTCTTTTTTATCAAAGTTACCTTAATTATGGACAAACCATTTGGGTATCGACGCACTGCATTGGAAGTGCTTAGTAAACACAAAAATACGATAGTGACGTAATCACAATTTATCAAGAATTTATCAAAGTATCAAGTAGTAGTAGAATTTAGTAAAGTATTTTTTATCATAAAATAATCCTTGAATATTTTTGACTACTCAAATATACCTACTCGTACATTTACATGCATATGGCACACCCATTTATTTATGAGTTCCAAAAATAAAAAATAGCATTCGTTGCTAGATTATTTTGTATTTTTTTCTTTAAACGTATTTTTATATTAACTCTTTGAATGCCATAATTAGAGACACAATAGAAAGACAATTGCTTATGTCGAACTGTGTAACATAAGACATTCAAAAGGTTAAATGACCGAAAAATGGAATTTTATTTAATGAATGAAAGAGAGATTAGGTTCAATCTCCAATGATTTCCCCTGGGATTGTCATATCCTAAACAAGTTGTATGTAATTAAATTTGGCGGACCGTTTTGAATCAATATTTCGTGAAGTTAAATTATGGAAAATGGTGGAAAGAATAAGAATTTTTAATTTATGTTATAAATTCAATATATACATGGTTGCCTGCCTAAAACCTGTTTTTTGAATGAATTTAAATGGTTCAGCTCGTAAATCGCTTTCATTGTTATAGACATGGACAGAGTCTTAGTGAAGACCACGTAGTTGCGTAGGTAGTCCTAATCGCTGAGCACCAGTTAGAAGAAAAAAAGGTAGGAGCCATCTCTGACTGACTTGATGGTCCAGTATAGAGAGGAATCTAAGCAAACCTAACTGCCGAAATTTACACCACAAGATAGTCATTTGGCGCAGGAAAGTAAAGAGATCCGATCTTAAATAATAGGATCAGGGAAGAAAGAACAAGAGGATTATAAAACCTGAGACCCGTAAACTACTCAAAGCAACACAGAAATCTCTTGAAACTATTCCTCTAACATGCTTACAAATGTAACAGCAAATGAATGCGAATATTCATATCAGTATGAATCTTTCAGTGAACTCCTGTGTATACTGTCTGTGCAGTGCATCTTATCACTCAGTTGAATACATCGCAATACATTTAGCTCCCTTGGGACACCTTTACACTGCATTGACTAGGTAGTGTTCAGTTCCCGTGCATCCCAGTATCCGTGTCAAGGATTTTAGTAAATGGAAGATATAAAATTGAAACTGTATAGTTTTGTTTGGAGGAAGTGTACAGTAAGGTTGTTTGGGAATAGAATGTGTCAATGAAAGGCTTTCAAAAATGGTTCGAGGTTTAACAAATTTATTACTCATTAAGAACAATATATTGTTCAGCTTAAATAATCTAAAGTCTACCAAAAGAAATACTACTAGGAATTACTCTAATTGACTCTGCTGATTGATCGCAAATAGTTCAGGCTACAGAGCACTAAGACATACCGCTTGAGACGGCTAGAGATTTTTTTTACATCACAGGTTTATTATAAACACCGTGAGTTCATAATGAAACGCGTGAGATTGTAAACTTTTTTTTTCTCGCTAAACAAAACCGTAAAGGTTTCATTCGCACGATAGTAAAAATATAACCAGAAGAATTAAAAAAAAAAAACTATCTGGTATTCCAAGACGTAGTCTACTAATGTACAAAATGTAATTGAAAAAAAAAACGGTTCCACTGTTACATCCATTTTCGTTTCCGCTAAAAACTTTTGACATCCACTTCAATTTCTGCTTCCACTACGACACTTCCGTTACATCACTAATTTACACTCACATCATATCTACATACGTATTCTATTTTGCTTGACATAGACACATGTATGTCAGGTGAAATAGATTATCAACTTATCTGTAACTATATTTCACACTAATTTTTGCCCGCAGTTTTGCCCGCGTATGTAGTTACATAAAGCAGCTTTTTATCGGTGAAAAAATTTTAGCAATCGAACTTTTAGAGATTACTTCGTATAAACAAAAAACAAAACTTTATGTCTCTATTACACTATATAGTGTAGAAGTGTAGATGGATCGACGATGGCCTGTCTGGATACCACAACACAGTAATAGAGTAAGATCCCAGGGCCGCCAGACGTCACGTATTTTCTCGTCAGTACTGTTTTTATGTTCCTTAAATACCTGATACCTGAAAATTGGCCGTCTAAGCAAGCTAGCAGATAGGCATGCGTTCTTAGTACATACTAATAGTACTCAATCGTCCACATTTCGTTCGTGAGAAAATACGTGACGTCTGGTGGGCCTGGGATCTTGGACTATAAGAGTGTAACACAATAAATATTTCTTACCAAGACAGATGTCAGTTTTCCCAGCGTATGGACTTCCTGTAAATACTGTCAAAGATGTAAACGACAGTCGCAAAACGCTGGGAATGACCTACATAAGCATTGCTTTACTTTAATCATCATTTTAGCCGAAAGATGTCCACTGTTGAACATAAGCCTCCTCAAGTGTAGTCACAACAAACGGTCCTTTGCATCTCGCATCCATTGGATTTCTGTGACCCTCATCATCCTCACAAGGTCATCAGTTTATTTTGAGGAAGGCCTTCTAACGCTTAAGCCGTATAAATTGAGTATTGCTGTTGTTATTAGTTAGTCATGAGCTCCTCTTTTTCAATGGGATATATTTCTTACGCTCTAGAGTGAAAAAATCGTAGATTATGTGTGTGGTTGCTGATTTTAATCCCGAACATTAGTGAAGGATCTATATAATTAACTCCCGAGCATTGCGAGGGAGTTAATAAAGAAACCTGAGTGAAGTGAGGAATTCAAGCCGCCCAAGACAAAGACAGCTTTATCCCCGTTTTGCATACTCTACTTTTTACACTATTAGTGAGATAATTATAAGACAATTTGGTTGATCAAATCATATATCAGAGAAATTTAAGTAGGTATTACATTTACGAATTCATCAAACAAACAAATTTATTTTCTTTTTTTATTGTCAGTAGCCAGTTTGAATTTCCAGTCAACTTGTTCGATGCACTTACATTTTAATTCACAATGTTGACAATTTTTGATGTTCCAAATTTGAATCTCATTATTTCCTAGGGATCGGCCATACAGCATTATCTCCCTAGGGATAGAATGAATTGCTTTAAGTGAGATTTGTATGACGTATAAAACGACATTATCGAGCAGGTGCAGTTGTTCTTTGCATTTCAGGACTACAAACTCAAACTAAGCCGATGGTGGATTATGGCCTATTCTGTCTCGTGGAGAGGAGGCCTGAGACTTAGCAATGGGGACATCGTAAGACTGATAACGCTATGCTAGGCGTCTCTAACCTTCCGTCTTCGTCTTATTTTGTGCTCTGTGACTCAGACTAATAGCCCTTAAGGTTAAAGCACTCACTGTTTATTATTATTATCTAAACATTTATCTTTTACTAATTTGTTTTGATTTCAACGAAAAACGGTTACAATTAATTGTTTACGTTGAAGTGATTTGAGGAATCGCCTTTCGCTCTGTCAAAATAGAATTAAAGATTTATACTCTTTGTAATATATTTATATGATTGTAATGTGTTTGGCTCGCTTAGGCATCGCCACTCAGTGCTGGAAGTGGACTTAGGCTGGTGTCTCTTCTTTTTTGCTAATATTTTGACTTGCATATAAATAGTTCATTAGTCGGAATATGGATGTAACACATTTTTACATAGACATATAGTTTTTTTTTTTTTTTTATTCTTTATTGTACACCAAAAATAAAAATTACATGAGAAACTTAAAATTTATAGGGTGTCACAAAGGGCGGTCTTATCGCTAAAAGCGATCTTTTACAGACAACCTTTGGATGGATTTGACAGAGAAGGAGAAAAAGATACTCAGGTAATTGATGGTGTACTATCTACATATATACACAATACATAAACTAATAAATTACATAAATACAACTACTAATAATTACATGTGTACGTAATCAATATACTAACATTATAAAGGCTAAAGTTTATGAATGTGTGTATGTTTATTACTTCTTTAAGCCCCATTGACTGAACGGATTTAGAGGTTTCGCACACAAATGCATCGGGTTTTGGAATAAGATACATCTTAGCCCGAAAGTAATGCCTCGGGACCATTTTCTGCGTTCGCGTGGGTGAAGTCGCTGGCAGCAGTTAGGCTATAATAAATATTTGTGATTGGTTAATATTTGAGCCTTTTAATCAAATGCTAATCTATCAATTTTACATCACAATATCCTCTAGGTATGAATATGCGAACAATTAAAACAGCCACAGAACTGCAATCGAAACAATGCCGCCTAAACCTCGTCAGACCTTTTCAATGTGTTTACCAAACTTGGATGACACATACGCTATGATAAGCATAACACAAGCTAACTACCATATAACCAAACTATAATAATATTCATGCTCTTAACGTAGGGTTAACAAAGCCATCCCCAAGGTAAGCATACCCTTCCGTGATCGATAAATACCGTCATCAAGACCGGTTGACACGGTCACAAAATAAATAGTTACAGAAGTCAATCTCATGTATGTACTTCTCTTTTTAATACCTACGCTAGGCGACCGCGCTAGGGTCAGCGCGTTGCACCGAACTGTACGAGTGCGACCGGGCGATTGAGCCGAGATATCGTGTCCGTGAGCGGTGTCTATGTGTGCGTTGTTCAAACGCGCTTTGTATGCAGATTGTCTTCTGTACCTATGTATTTTGTGACCCGCTGTTCTACGATAATGATTAATTACGCGAACAACACTACGTCGTCATTAATGCGTCTTGATTGATGATTGCGCATTGAAACTTCTATAGCGATGACACGGCAGTTTTTTTTTTTTTCGGGTAAATTGATAAAGTTTTTATTGTATTGTACTTTGCGGGTAATGTTTGAAACTGAATTTTGGTTTTATTTAGCTTAGTCATTAGAGGTTATTAATAGTATGAAGTCAATTGCAGTCACCCACAGTCAGCAAAATAGGTGGATAGGCATACAAGCAAGGCCAATTGTCGAAAGCTTTAGAACGCAAGGTTTTAGACAGTAAAATTCTGATACGCTCTTTTACTCCAGCCTAAGAGAGGTTTGACAACCGCAAGGATACGCTTCGTGATT
Organism: Mythimna albipuncta; assembly: GCA_929112965.1. Classification (NCBI taxonomy): domain Eukaryota; kingdom Metazoa; phylum Arthropoda; class Insecta; order Lepidoptera; family Noctuidae; genus Mythimna; species Mythimna albipuncta. The sequence goes on from OV815962.1 coordinate 19,263,673, forward strand.
GTTCGAGTAACCATGGCCCTAGAATGCACAAATCAACCTAAAAAATACAGGTGCCTTTTAGTCAGTAAAAAATTATGTGTAAATTAGATGACAATGCAAAGTTATTACGACATGGAGCTGAACTGATGATGGAACAGAAAGGTGGCCAAAGAAACTCAGATAACTTTACGGTGTTTGAGCTTTTTGGAATGGTGTTGATGAGTATAGATTATAAAGGTAGGTATTATACCGCGCTATAAAAGCTTGCTATGAAAAAAAAATATTTTTCATTACTCATACTCTGAAAGTAGGTCTGAAGTTGCCTGAGGAGCAGGCTGAAAATGATACTTTTCATCCCTAGGGAGTTTTACTTTACAACTGACAGCTGTCAAATTATAAAAAAAAAACTAGTTCTGTCTTCACATTTCTATTGAACCATGTTCCAATTTTCCATACAGCCAGTCAATCACAGCGCGATATAAAATTGAAATAACTTAAAGACAAGTATTAATTAAATAATGTTATTGATTTATTTGTTTAACTATTTCTTTAAAATACTTTATTTTTAAAAGATTACAATTAATTTCAAATTTTTCATTAATGAGGCTGAATAGCTAGCCGGCCGCATAAAAAAAAAAAACAAAACAAAATGGCGGGAAAATGGCAATCAGTCGTTGGTTTTTTCGAGTTTTGTTTACGTTTTCGTACAACAGAGATTTGTATTAACACGTTATGTTTATCAGATTAAAATAGTGATTTAACGCCTAATTTGAAAGGAGAAGAGGCTAAAGCAGTAGTGGAATACCTTTTACCGCCTAAATCAGAAGAAAGATACCTACTTAAAATCATAGGTACGACGACTCAGGTTTTACAAACTTTTTATTTTATTTTTAGTTTAATCGTATTCGTAATGAAAAGCACAGTGTTTACCTCGGGGTGAAAGTAACCCATTTAACCCCTCGAATTAGCGACCTCGCTTCGCTCGCCCGCCAACTCCTTCTCGGGACGAAATGAGTTACTTTCACCCCTAGTGTAACAATGTACTATTTCATTACTCATACTCTGAAAGTAGGTCTGAAGTTGCCTGAGGAGCGGGCTGAAAGTGATACTTTTCATCCCTAGGGAGTTTTACTTTACAACTGACAGCTGTCAAATTATTTAAAAAAAAACTAGTTCAATCTTCACATTTCTATTGAACCATGTTCCAATTTTCCATACAGCCAGTCAATCACAGCGCGATATAAAATTGAAATAACTTAAAGACAAGTATTAATTAAATAATGTTACATTATAAGTGATTTATTTGTTCAACTATTTCTTTAAAATACTTTATTTTTAAAAGATTTCAATTAATTTCTAATTTTTCATTAATGAGGCTGAATAGCTGGCCAGCCGCAGAAAAAAAAAGAAAAAGGTGGGAAAGTGGCAATCAGTCGTTGGTTTTTTCGAGTTTCGTATACATTTCCGTACAACAGAGATTTGTATTAACACGTTATGTTTATCAGATTAAAATAGTGACTTAACGCCTAATTTCATAAGAGAAGAGGCTAAAGCAGTAGTGGAATACCTTTTACCGCCTAAATTAGAAGAAAGATATCTACTTAAAATCATAGGTACGACGAGTCAGGTTTTACAAACTTTTTATTTTATTTTTAGTTTCCTCGTATTCGTAATGAAAAGCACAGTGTTTATCTCGGGGTGAAGGTAACCCATTTAACCCCTCGAATTAGCGACCTTGCTGCGCTCGCCCGCCAACTCCTTCTCGAGACGAAATGAGTAACTTTCACTCCTAGTGTAACAATGTACTATTAATTGAAAGCTTGTTATTACTTTATATTTCACCAATGCTCTATTCTACCGTTACAAGATTTTTGCATTTTCTCTCAACTACAATACTCTATACCAACTTGATTGAAACCACACTTGGCAGGCTTTTATATGTCTATTCCCATTTTATTTCCGTAGCAGGAACAAAACAATGTTATTACCGTTCCGAACATGTTTTATTCGACCTGATGACAGTCTGATTTGGGAGTAAATAAAATAAAGAGGAACATGTTTTTTGTTTTCTATTTTGTTACCAATTTGTTTATTTTGTTACACAATTCGTAGCTTGCTTTTTGTATTGCATTTTGCTGTTATTTTAAATAAACTCTAAAACAAATACAAGCAATGTATATTTTTTTATTTATATTTTATTTAAATAATATAAACTAGTACTTGACTGCGATCCCACCTGATGGTAAGTAGTGATGCAATCGTTGATGGTGAGATGAACTAGTTTTTAAAGCCTTTTTACTGTAGCTTTGAAGACATTTAAATTATAATCGGACGGGAAGACCGCAGCAGACCAAATCTTCTAGTTATTCGATGTACTCGGTATAAATGACGAGGCGAAATGCTTAGTATAGACCGTAGAGGTTTCAACAACGTAAGGGTGGATACTCGCCGTACGTCAGATTGTCCGATGGTAGAAAGGAGATGACGGAATCAAGTCATGCAATTTTCGCGCACACTCTTCAAAATGCATCCTGTATAATACCAAAAAGCTGGATACCTGTGCTTCAGGTTTAGTAGATTGGACTTAACCAAATGACTGGATTTAGATCTCTTACTGCGAGAAGGGACGATAATCATGGTGCTAAGGTAATGTCACTGCAATTAAGAAAACAGGCTGTTTCTAATCACTACAGACGGTCACAAGTGGTGATAGAAAGTAATTGTGTACTTAATTTCAAATTCGACCTTCCGCTAGACGTTTTTCGAGTAGCGACATAATACTTGCATTGGCTTTCCTGGAATTACCAGTCAGTTTTCCTATAAACACATTCGCATTTGTATGTACTTATTTATTTTCTGTTTATCTTTCTAACCTTCATCATCTAACCGTCATCTACTTCTGCGAAGCAGTTCTGCTAGCGAAGTAGGAGACAGAACGAATATTCTCACATCCTAGCAGCGGTCATAGCCTTCCGTCTGGAGACACTGGTATATTGTAATGCAAAAGTACACGTAAAAACTGTAAATAAAATAAATGCTTTAAGTTTCAGTTTGAGTTCACACCACTTAAATAAACTTTAAGCACATCCTTACAAAAAAAAAAGAAGAAAATCCATTTCACGTGCTAAAAACACTGCTTGGTGCGAAAATTCCCGAAGGTTTCTACTTGCGCATTTAACTTTATAACTGGATTGTCGCCATGTCGGCAGCGCTAATGGAATGTGTAAACTATTCGAATAACGTTATAGGACTACTCGCTTTTGTACTTCCAACTAGCTTTTGTTCCTTAATCAGACTAATATTACAGAGGTGAAAGTTTAGTACGTATATTTTTTTTTTACTTTGAAAATCATCCAATAACTTCTCCGTTTCTAGAGTGACGGTATGACGCTAGCGATTGGAGATTGGATCAAAACAGATTTGACCGTGTGTGGAAGTGGATTGGTAAACAACATGTTGATCATACCAATCCACTCCCACACACGATCAAACCTGTAGCGTCAAACCGATTGGACGACAGGTTGGATGCTGTATGGCTGGCATAAATTCCTTTGTTAGCTTACGTTCCAAGATCCCGGGTTTCTCTTTCCGAAGCAAACCCATGGTTCCAGTAGGCTTCGGTCCTGCAGTTCTGCTAAAATATCTTTGAGATTCTCGTGGAACATTACGCACCGTTGACGACGTGCTACAAGCCCATGCCTACGGTGGCTGGTAATCAGGATAAGGGTCCCGTCGGCTGCAGCGTGTTTAAAAAGGAAAGTTTGTATGTCTGTCTGGGTGTGTACAATTGTTATTTCTTCACACTCATACATCATCATCATTTCAGCTGAAAGCCCTGTATGTAGGCCCTTCCCGAGCGTCGCCACAACGAACAGTCTATGCGTCTAGCATCCATTGGATTCTCGTGACATTCATCAGGCCCTCGGTCCACGCTCATACGTTTAAACTGATTTGTATGGAACTGGCTTATGGGTAGACCACAATATGTCTTACAACAGTATCTCGGATTTCCTTTGGCATTGGAAAATCATCAAATAACTTTTACGACTCAGGGTGAAGGGAGTGCCGTATTTTTTACTAATTAAAACCCGCATAAGTCACGGTCGCTTTTTAGAGAATCCTGTAGCGTATTCCTTAGGATATTTATCTACTTTTATCCCGTAGCGTATTCCTTAGGATATTTATCTACTTTCATGCGAGTAAAGCAACTGAATGAAGCTAGTAATCACTAATTTTATAATACTTAAATAGAGATATATTAAGCTTTCTACTAACCATGTATTAACACTTACATTAAGCAGTTATAACACAAAACTTAATAAATTCAGCAGTTCTTTTTGTCAAAAATAAAAATTCCTAGAAATTTCTCTAAATGAACATACAGTAGGATCAGTTTTGTAATAGAATCATAAGAAATAACTTTAGAAATTCAGGAAGAATTCAAATACAAAAGACGGATTAAAGATCTATTTAGAGAAAACTGGAAAGAGGAAAAATAACATTGGATTTGATTCACAATATTCCGATAGCCTCACATGATATAATATTTAAAACCCTGAAAACTATTTCTGTATAGTGGGAAGAAGGTTTAGTAACATCGGGTTCTATTCTTGGATAATATGGATACTGTAATAAGCAACCTCACTTAACAAAACGATCGGAGCCAGGGGGAGTGGGAAGTAGTCCCTTTCTTCAGCGAATAAGTAATGCTAGCGAGGGATGCGGCCGAACGCGTGAGGAAACAGACCTCCTTTCGCCCAAGCCACCGGCCCTCCGATCCGAATTTCCAACCACAGTAGGCGTACGCTTAGGAACGACAAGCAATGGGTAGCTCGCTGTCCAGCTGCTCAGTACGTCCGCACCAAGCTTAAATCTTCGACGGCACGTAATGTTAGTCACCTCAAAGAGATGTTAACAAAACCGTAGGGGCCCAGCAGAGCCGAAGCCTACTAGTACTATGGGTTGGCTTCCGTAAGAGAATCCCTCCAAATCATGGGACCTATAAGTGTGTCCAGACCTGGTGAATGCGCCTCTCGCGACCCGCTTGCAAACTGTGCGCGTGCATTTCATGTTCGTACGAAGCCCCTGCACCTGGACGTACTTTATGGACAAAGAAAGAAAAAGAACATAGGTGTGATTTCAATCAGTAAAAATCTGACACGTCCTCCCGCTCCACCCTAGACCGAATAATACCAAAACTATAACAGTCCTTGCTAAGAACATTACTACCAGCTCAACTAAACCGTAGCTTGCGTGTACTTCTTACCTATACACCAAAAGCAGAAAGCGCTTCACAAACTTAGCCCTTCATATAAGACCTCAATTAAGTTAATGTTTCAACAAGTACAGTTAAACTAATACTAGAACAAAGTACATTAGTGCAAAGAAGTTGTGTAAGCTCCCCGTATCGGGTTAAGACTGTGAAACAGGTAACGGACGGTTTATTTGCCGGTTAAGTAATCCGCCTCGCTCGGTTAAATGTTAGTGCAGCACTATACAACCGTGGTTTAAATATATGCGAAACCTGAATCATCTTTCTAGTACTTTTCTGTAAAGAATCTGTACGGCGAACCGCACATCATAACATTTTAATACATTTTAGCCAAATCATCACTTTGCGCGTCTACGCCAAACGATGGAAATTATTAATTAAGCAAATCAGTACGTGTTTAGATCGCCTAAGTGCCGTCGCGCGTGCTCCCTTCATCAACCAACACAATTATTTGTAGCATTTTAACAATACACTTTTTAGTGAACATTCCTTTCTATCATTTAACATCCCAGCAGATAACCTTTACATGGTCCTTCGAGCCATGTATGATGAGTATGCACAAAAATTTTAAAACTGTACTACGAAAAATCACAAAGTTATAAGCCAGTTATGGTATCTGTTTGGCAACATAAATATATGGTCACCGGGCCATCTGGGTGACTGAGAGATTGTTTTGATTCCTAAATGACTGAAAGGTTATTTTGCTTCCGTACACAGCTGTGCGCTGGCACCTAAGGCCCGCTATGACCTGATGTGACCTGTTTCGTACTTAGTGCCGGTGTCCAACTTGTGACTTTTTAAAAATATTTTTGGGAAAAAATATAACATGGTTTAAAAACTATTGGGATCCACTCAGTTACTGATGATAAAACCTTCAAGGTTTGCCCTTTTTTGGAACTTTAAATGCTAAACTAATATCATAAAGTGTTCAGTTGTGCTTTTTGTTTGTAAGACGTAACCTCTGAAAGTACTGGTCCGATTAAGGGATTTTTTTTTTTGCCAATTGAAAGCTGCTTTATTCCTGAGTGACACAGGCTATATTTTATATATGCGGGTGCAGCTGCGGGCAAAAGTTTATTTTATTAGGGTAGTGTCCAGGCTCAAAATAATTACATTTTGTTTAGTCCGTATTTTAAATTATAAAAAAATATTGGACAAGTATTTTTTCTTTTTTCGTTTAGAATAGAATAGAATAGACTTTATTGTACACCAAAAAGTAACACAGCTTATACAAAAACTTCAATTTGTGGGTACAATTATGGCGCTCTTATCGCTCACCCCGTGCGAAAAAATGCAGCACGGCGTGACGTCACACGTAACTTTAATAGGCTTTGTCATTTTTGGTTTAATTTAGAAATAAAAAAATACGTGTCCCTTATTTTTGAATAATCTAAAAGACTGACTTATTATATTTTTAACAGCCACTAGCCTATTATTGAGGTTCGGAATATTAATCTTAATTAGATCAATATTCCGTCAAATTAGATCAATATTCCGTTAACGTCAGCCCCAAAATATTCGTCAACTTCAACCAGGCTTCATTTACAATTTATTCAATTTTAGTCTTATTCAATTAATGGGCTGAAAATCTCAGCACTTACGACAATGAGATCTGTGATTAACAGAAACGCTTAAAGTAATCCTTAATAGATTTTCATTAGCGGATCCGCACATCTAGTTCGATTAATTCCGGCTCGTTTGGTAATCCGCTTTGCTCGGGTGAAGCTTACCACCTGTGTTAGTGCTGGATACTAAATACTCAACCTGTACTCCCAGCCAAGTTGATAATCTGCAATCATTAACCTTAGTAGAAAACTTCAAATGTACCATCGAGGTAATTTCTGCCAAATCACTTAAAAAAAAATCGTTTGGATCCTGCGGTGCAGCGCCAAACTACAGACTGAAGTTTTCGTTTCAAGTGCAAGCAAAAATGAAGTGTTTGATGATACGGGAATGACGTCATCTTTAAAACGCTTAGTCACGTGGTCAGAACAAAAGAATCGGGGACGTGGTCAACTTGAGGCGTTCGACGCAATTGAAACGGTTGTAACTTGGCTAAGGGGGCTGGAGTAGGAACTGTCGTAGTTAGTTACTGATAGACCTCGAATCGCTTACATCTACAATTTGTTTTTTTTTTTTAACTTAATCTGTTAGTCTAAGACACCCTTTCTGAAGGTAGAAAACCATCCAATGACTTCTCTCGTATGGGGTGGAGTGAGAGTGCTTGTTATATTTTTTGTTTTTAAATTAAAACTAAACCTAAGTTTCTTCTTTGCCTTTAAGTTCCAGGATGCCAGGTTTTCCTTTTGGATGTAAACCCATGGCCCCAGTAGACTCTGGCCCTGCTGGGTCTATTCGGTTTTATGGACATCTCTTTGAGGCGCGAGTAGAGCACTACAAGCCATCGACGACTCGGGTTCTGGTCCGGACGGTTGACAGACGGTCGGATGGCGAACTATCCATTGCTCGTCGTCCATAATCCCACGCCTACCATAGCTGAAATTAGGGATCGAAATTTATTTATTTAACACTTTATGCACTTGGGTACAGAAGCGGACTTAATGCCTTAAGCATTCTCTTCCAGTAAATTCCAGTAGCTGGGGCTTGAGGATGTCCGTTCCATCACGCTTACGTCCGCTTCCCTCGCTAGCATTACTGCTTCGCAGAAAGAGGCGCCTGCCGCCATTCCTCCTCACTCTGAACCACTCTACACATCCGTGGAAAGTAGGACTAAGTGTGTTGAAAATTCTATATATTACAGCTTAAAATTTCAACGAACACTTCTGGAGCAATTGACATTTGAGTTTTGGATAATTGTCACAAAGTTCGCTTTTTAGACTAACATAAAAGTCATATTAGAAATACATTTCTTCAAAAACGTATGTAACACTTAGAACCAAATCCTTTCTTAAGGCAATTACATTCTTAAGAACGTAATTAGCACGTTACTGCCTAATAACAGCATGAGTACCCTATTTCGCAACTGTGGCCGTCTTCAATATTCTCCTTAAAGTATGGAATTTCCCAAGGCAGAGATTACGTCTATACGAATTTTTGAGCACCAATCGGATTTGCACTCAATTTAAAACGTTTTAGGGTTGAATTTTGTAGTATTGTCAAGTAACGTGCCTCCATTTAATTCGATTCAGGTACCCTAATATTTGGTTAGGAAATGTATAAGAAAATGTTCTTTCAACGTGATGACTGCATTGCAGGTTCAACGATGCAGTTTCGGGTGTACCAACAAATTTGCGAAGATATTTTAATTCCATCTATTTTGAAATGTGCTGAGAAGAGAATGTGGTCGCAGTTTGATTCAATTTGCAATTTAAAATTAAGGTTTTGCTGATCGCTGATCGGTTTGTTAGTTGAGTTAGTTACTTTTATTTTTTATTCCTTTGAAATGATAAGTCATTTTTGGGTGATTCAAAATAGATAATAATATTTTTCTGAGAGTTTATTCCTTACTTGAAGGCTTGGCTGTCCGTCTATCCCTCTGTCTTCAGTCCGTCCGTCTGTCAGCGGACTGTATCTTATAAATAATAAGTGGTAGAGAGTTGAAATTTTCACAAAATGTGTAATTGAGTATTTTTCAATAAAAATACATTATTATTCTGTGATTAAAATTATATTGCTTATCCTTTTATTTAATAATTAATACTTTTATTTACACCTATAAACAACTTAATAACTATAATTACAGTAAATTACAAAATAAATAAATAATAAAACCCTACGCTAAAATACACTATCTAAAATATGGCGTCAAAAAACTCTTCCACATCGCTGTCGACTGGTAACGTGCCCAAAAGACTGGCGGCATTGCCACGTTGTATGGCAATGCTAATCTTCTGTCCAAGGTAAAAGCCAGCCTTTGGGTCACGTGAAGTGTCAACTAGACGTTTCTGTGATTAGTTGTTGTTAAAGTTTCAAAACAAATAATAAAATTAAAATTAAAAGTACTGAACCCTTCCCTTTACAGTTTTTTTTTTCTTTTTGGATAGGAAAAGTCAGTTTTATTGGTTTTATTTAAGTTTCAGAACACACACACCATATTATTACACTCCTGTATCGTGGGTAAGTTTACATAGACGTAAAGTCACACACAAAAGACACGAAACACAGTTCTCTCTAAACCCATTCACCAGAGAATAGTAAGTGGTGTATGCTTTGTATCATTTAGCTGTTCGTTTCTCGTTGAGAGTCCAATTCCCTCAAGATTCAACCAGTCATCGACGGTACTGACTACAATTTGCACGACCCAGTATAAGCGATTGGTCTTTTGAGCCTATTATACGCACAAGTTTTATCATATCTTTGCCTTCTTCTGGTTCTTCCTGCCCTTATCACATAATACTTGGGGTCGGCGTAACATGTTTTTTTTTTTCGCCCATTCTGTCCTGTCACCCGTCAAACTATCGCTTACTCCCTTTTCTTTCACACAATCCATCCACCTTTTCTTCGGCCTTCCTCTCCCTCTCCATCCACCTACATTATACTCAGAACTCTTTTAGTAATATGCGCTTCATCTCTCGTCTTCACATGACCATACCAAGACAACCGATTACCTTTCAACTTTTCAGTCACTGAAAGCCAATAAGGACACAGAACTCCGTGTAAAATTTGCTTTTCCAACCACACGCACTGTGTTTGACTGAGCTCGTATCGCCGGTGCGTAGTGGACCACACGCTCCACCAAGCAGGGTCGAAGCCTACTGGGGAAATGGATTGTGCGATAGAGAACCTCGGGGTACTAGAACGAAGGATTTAGGAACAGGAGTGGGTTTTAGTTAGTGAAAATCTGACATATTCTCCCGTTCCGCCCAAAAATGGCTGAAGTTATTGGATGATTTTTTTACTTAAAAAAAAACGTAAGTACTGTTTTTCGTGTGGCGGAGGCTTTACTATGAGGGGTTAAAATATCAGTCATGCAAGAGTGAAATAACTCCTTGCTATATACCGATAACACCATCCGTTTAACAATTCAGTTCGGTTCATAAAACGAATTTCATTAAGAGCTCGTAGTATGGCTGAAGAGTTTCAGGGGCTCATATACACAAAATCTAAATAACTTTAAAACTGCTTAACAAAATAACACCTCTAATATAAGTAACATACTACGTACCTAACACTGGTAATACCTCTTTCATAAAATAATTTAAAACTCGTTTGGAACATTTTTTACGATACCCAAGAGACTGAAATTGATTTATTTACCCGCAGCTCAGACAAGCCATTTGGAACACAAAACTTGAAAGGTTAAACCGAATGACTGCAATTTTGGCATGTCGATCCTTCGATTTATTTAAGACTTCTTTCTATAATACTAATTCATCGATATACAGTATGTACTACGCACTAGATTAGGCGTGTCGAACACTCACATCAGTCGACTTACTGTAATGTCGACTGTACACCTTGAACATGTCTATGCTGAACGAAACGCGTAAGTGCCACGAAATTGATGGCGCTTAAGACATTTTGGTTGCGAAAAAGTCTCCTTTAAAAACTATCTTAACGCTGCATGTTTTAATAGTTCTGTTAGACGACATAATGCCAATGTAGCGCTGCAGCAAACTTATGTTTTAACTTTTCAGTATTTTGACAAATCATTTCCATAAAAGAGCTTGTCTATCACTTGAATATAGTCGATGGATATTTTAAAGTAAAGTAACCACATATGGAATAGTATCCCATTATGGAATACCGCCATTTCTCGTTAATTATACTAAATACGTTGTAGTAGTTGAGTAAATAGAGTACTGTTTTGTCCGGCTAGAACAAAACAGTACTCTTTTTACTCGACTACAGCAAAGCCCAAGGAGTTAAAATTAAGTTAACTGATGAGACCTATTGTTAGCGTTCACGTCTTGGAGTCATAATGTCATCACTAGCAACACGCACTGGACATGGACTTGAAATGTGTTAACACTATAACAAGACTAACAGTATACGTCACGTACGAATAGAGTAGAATTACGTAAATATCAAAGTTGAGAGCAAAGGTGACCCTATAGTAATTGCCGAGTTAACCTACGAAGTTTAAGCCAAGTACGGTTCATAGCCAGATACGTGCTTTACTTTTTGTATCTAATTTATTTCATCGCTACTGCTCTCAAAATTGTGAAGAATCGTGAGGGAACCTTCACATCTAAAAACAAAACATTCAAAGACGTGACATCTGCCAAGCGGCACTGGGCCTGTGCAGTGAATTTTCTGCTCATTTCCTCTCCTAGAAACGAGGCCTGTGTCCCAGCAGTGGGAATATTAGAAGGTTGTTTGTGTTTTTATGTTTTATGGGTGTAGATACTCATAATTATATTCAACTTTCAACATTAGGTCAATCCTAAAATATCATAAAAATGTCAATAATTCCTGAAAAATATTATGCCTACTGTCTACGGACTCGTAGCTTCTTAGACGCATATTCGATATTATACTCTCAACGTAAGCTTGCTCACCGCTTACATAAATAACTATAAAACCGTCGACGAACTAGCAACGATACGACGGCATGATGTTAAAAGAAAGAGAAAATACGTTTATTCGTGTCTTACACAATCATATAAACGTTACTGCCGAATACGCATCTATAAAGCTACGCGTCCAAGGACAGTAAGTCTTAGATAGATAGACAGATAGCTGATGTATTCTTTATACACCAAAAATAAAAGTTACATCAGGAACTTAACATTAAGGGGCTGCATCTCGACATACATTTTCACTGTTTCATACAACCGCACTTACGCGATTATAACGTTATTACACATTTTTCATCAGATGTTTTGGAAACACAGTATCTTGTGGATATTATCTAGGCTTCTATGAAAATCAGTTTGTAAATTTGTGTAAAATTAATGCAGTTAAGACCACTGAAAATCTGCTATTTTGTATGAACTTTGACTTTTCATAATTTACTCAAAAAATCAAAAAAGTACAACATACAAGCCTAGCAAATTTTATCAAGAATCTATATAATGACAATGTTTTTCAAAAACTTTAAAGTATTAAAAAAAACACGTATTTCCTGGAACAAGTTTCGTAAAATATTCGAGTCCATCACGGAATTACTGAATGCCAACAGAGTTTTCAGGTATTATCACTCTTTTTTCGCGTTGCCTTTTCGTCAAACATCACGTTAGATTGCGTTAGATGGAGTAACAAGCTTTTAAACCATGCTCGATGTTTACGATAGGCAAGTGGAAAAGTAGCCTCTTAATAGGGTGTCACAATGGGCGGTCTTATCGCTAAAAGCGATTTTTACAGACAACCTTTGGATAGATTTGTCTTGATGTTTTACAAACAGCATTGCATTATAAAAACATGGAAACATAAGTCTGTAGACTAAAAACGCATGACCCATATCCGCCCTCCATTCATAAAAAAGACTAACAAAATGGCACACCTTTACAACATGAAAGAGCTTTCATTAATATCCAGTTCTACAAAACATCTCTCCGCAGATAACCATTGGCTCGTGATAATTTAACGAACACCTATCCGGAACTCAATGTGAAGGTACTGACAGGATAAAACCCGTCTAAAAAAACGATGTTGGCATATTTCCTCCTTTTCAAGCAGAAATAGGAAAAAAGAACGAGGCAAGTGCGAGTTGGACTCACGCATTGGAGATCTGTACAAACTTGTTCAATTCCTGAATCGAGGCTCGAAGATTTTTTTGAATAGCAAGAAAGTATTTTTTTGAAGACGTTACTACAATTTTATTACAGTTTTCAGTTTTGACTGAAAACTGTTGCTAAGAGTCCTTACTTTTTGCCTTTCAGAATTCTAGGTAAATGGGAAGTACCCTATAGGTTTTGATTGCTTGGAGCAGCAGACTTAAGTATTTGATATTAAATTCAGCTTCATACGTGTTACTGAGGAAAAAGATCTTGACAGAAGGACTACAAACTGATCCTATAAGGACTATATTTCACCAGGACACCATGGTGGCGCAACTAGTTGCGCTACCAGTGGTGTCCCGGTGAAATATGGCCCTTAAGCTACCAAACTACCAAATTGGTCGCGCCACCAAATTGGTTGCGCAACCAAATGGATACCTGGGCCTCAAGTCTGCTATTACAATAGTGTCAGAATGGTCTATCATTGTTGTCATAATGTCGATTTAGACAAGTTTGGTAATCTACTAATTATAATGGCGTCATTATGACTTTCCAATGGTCAACCACTGACACTCCATTGAAAGAAGTTGCATAGAATAGTAATCTCGTACATATTGACAAATGAATATTTGACGTATGCGGTAATCTGCAAAAATTTTGACAGTTTATTTGATCAGTGTTCTACTATTAGAACGTTATTGTGCAGTTATTGGTTTTAATATGCTCGACAATATCATTCTACCACAAGTCTATTACAATACCATTGACCGTTCAATGATCGGTCATTATGAATTAGCAGATTACGAACTTTTAGCAAAATGACAATGTGATCGTGTTGGAATGAAAAATTTATGAAAATAGCGGACTTGGGCTCCAGGTGAGTAACTCTCTATAGAGCCATGGTGTTTCGGTGAAATATAGCCTTAAGGGAAACGTTTTTGCTAACTCAGGTACGAACCTTAAAAACAAGACCGACGCTACCCGCCAATATGCAAAAATGATATATAAAACCTTCTACGTCCACAAAAAAAGATGGGAAAAAGGGAAAAACAAATATTTTTATCGGACATAGTCCGATATGCGGGGTATCCGGTATAACTCGCATATGACATTGTATTGAAAATGCTAGACCCAGTTTATATGAGAACGGAGTGACAATGGCTAAAACGGTTGGCGACGAGAATAGGAAAGGTCATGAGTTCAACGGGGCTGTTTCCGGCTGAAATTGGCTATTCTACTGGAATAGAGATTTGCCAGTAATATTCGTTCCTAGTATTGATTATACTCTGTTCAAAATAACATTAGCCATACATGAAAACCTTTTATTAATGTCCGTTCAACCGATTTTGACTTTTATTACATTGGTGGCATGACAAATGGTGGCTGCAGCTGTAAGTAGTTGGTATTGTACGCACTATTTTGCTTTTACTACCACCCTTATGCCTACGAAATAGAAGTCAAAATCGGTTGAACAGACAGTAAAAAACATTTCTTATATTTCTAATCTTAACGCGAATGGGGTATAGTATTGATGAAAGCTAAGGGTGGATATTATATCATTGTGGGCACGGTGAGCACGCCCACAACCCTAATTAAGGTTAATAGGCTGAATGCCTATTTTCCTAATTTAACACCGATTAAAGAACAATAGACGATTTTGTATGTACATTATTTTACCCAGTGTTGTATCAAGCTATTCCTATGCCATTTGAAGGGCATAGGCTACAGCAAGTTACCGGGTAGCCATAAAAGATATAGCTGTAAGTCTAAAGCCTAGAGACCAATATTTTTGTGGAAGTAGCCACAACTTTTTTTGGAGCTCTAGATCCGCCCTTGAAGAATTCCGGATTATTTTCAGCAAAGGATCGAAAGAAACTTTTAGTGACGCGCACATGCTATATAACGACAAAAAAAAACAGGTTCGAAAATATGTTGAATATTTTTTTTCATTCAAAACTATCACTTTAAGACTTATTCGACTACATTTTGGATACGCATGCAGAGATAGTCACTCGTGAACCACTCAATGAATTTAAAACAAAAGTTAAAACAGTGAATTCACTAGCTTAAAATATGTATATGGCAGTACCATCACCAATAATGCTTTCCATGTGAATAATGTACAACAATATAACTTTTGCTACGCCTCTGCCTTCAATAAAACTCGGTGCCACGAATTCAAAATATTACTCGCCTTTTGAGATGTGGTGCTATAAAAGGACGCTCCATATCCTTTGGATCGCATTTCAGGCCAAAGTATCATATTGCGAGAACTCAAAATCTCTTCTTGGTGGTCGTCCGAGTGTCTTTGCAAGTTGTTGCAATATATCAGTGACATTGCAAGGAAAGATGGTGGCAACCTCGAAACCTCGAAAGAGCGGGGGTTGTCAAAAGATGATTTTTCCCATGGAAAAAAAAAAAAACCTTGCAATAAACTGATTTGATTTGATTTGAAAGGTGCATCGTTGCCGGTAAAGTAGATGGGAAAAGGTCTCATGGACACAGCCCAATAATTGATTTGACCAGATCCGCACCTCTCTTGACTCTACGGTATACAATGCTTTTCCATCGCCAGAGATAGAAACAGCTGGAGGAATATAATTATACTGAAAGTGATGAAACTGGAAGGTCAAGGACCTTCATCATTGAAAATACGACGCAAGTAAGATGCAGAAATAGTCACTCTAAATCGCTCAATGAATTTAAAAATACCGACCAAAAGAAAAACTATGGCTTCACTTTTTTTTTATTTATTATGGTGGGAAAAAAACATCCAATGACAACTCAAGCTCTTGGGCGGAGCGGGAGATAGTGTCAGACTTTTGCTCACTAAAAGACCCACCTCGTTCCTTCTAGCCTTCATACCGGGGCTCGAGCGCCCTTTCGGATAACCCTGGCCCCAGTAGGCTTCGACCCGGCTGGATCCCTGCTGTTGGGCTTCACTTAAAACTATGTATAAGAAAGAAAGAAAAAGAAAACGTTTATTCGTGCCTCACACAATCGTATAAACAACATATGCAGCATTATTTAAAACAATAAATAGCGCAGCGCTGGTATTCTGTTAGGACCTGCTGTGATGCCACATGAGTAGTGATGCTACGAACACACTATATGCTGATACCATCACCAATAACGCGTTTTATGTGAACAAAGTACATGATAGAATATGCTTTCCTTCATAAAACCCGGTGCCACGGTGAACGCAAAATATTATTTCTGTTCGGGCTTTTAAGCAAATGCATTCCGGGCGCCCCAGTCAGCTTTGTCAATATACACCTGAATTGAATAGAAATTGAAATGTTCCCAGCACGATCAGTAAGCTTTTCAATATCTGAACCCGTATATGTTAGGTTCAGCTAGTTTGCACGGAGGGAATGTAAAATGGGCCTCTTTACTCTTCTTTGTGAGGGTATCTTATTTGATATTTTTACATTATATTGGTAGAAAATGGGGCAAGGCGGGGATTTTAGTAATGGATGCTGTCAGCTCAGAAAAAGGCTTTTGTTCACTGGTTGAAGTTTTTGAGTTTTAAAAGCATATTATCAATTTTATTTAATTTTCATTTTAAAATAAAAATAATTTTGTTTTGTTTTTGTGAACTTCTAAACTTTGATACTCGTCATATAGACTTCGAGATTATTCGAAAGAGTTAAAATCAGAGAAGAGGGAAAATCATCTTATGACATCCCCCGCTCTTTGGCGGAGTGGGAGATAGTGTCAGACTCTTACTGACTAAAAACCCACCCCGAACTTTCGTGCCTTCATACCGGGGCTGAGCTAACTTTCGAAACTAACCTTGGCCCCAGTAGGCTTCGACCCAGCTGGGACCCTGCTGTTGCTGACAACTCCTTGAGACGGTCGGACAGCGAGCTACCCATTGCGATGCTCCACCCAAGCTGGGCACACCTCCACTGTGTGCTCCACCGTGTCCTCCGGGCGTTCCGCGCAGTGGCAAAACCCGGGCGTTACTTCCGCATGAATCCGGTACAGAAACCTCCCGAATTTACCATGTCCGGTGAAATCCTGCGTCATACGGAAGGAAGGAAAACGCCGTGAGGTCTTTCTAGCCATGTCCCAAAGAGGGGACTTGCCATCATAATTGTGGCGAGCCCATGGAGCATGGCAGTAAGGTGACCAAATTGCGAAACAAGATATAATGCAATCATTTTCGAAGATACATTAAAAATTAATCGACCCGCATAGCGAGCGCCTGACAAAATGTAGATCACAATTCGTAATAGCTTCATTGTAGTAAGCGTGAAGGTCGGTTTCTAAACAAATAGATAAAGGGTGAAACTGCTCCGCCACAAACCAATAACTGGAAAAGATGCTTTTCTTTCAACATAAAATCTAAAACCACTTCAAGAAAAATCCAAGCACGTCGAGATCCTCTTTCATAAAACAAAAGCTAAGACCTCATAAGGCAATATCGGTGACTAAAAACGCGCGCAGACCACACAGCACGCCAATTCTGCTAGGATTGCCTTTTAAACCCCCCGTTACCTGCTACTGAATATCTGCGCTTCGCTGTGGGGTTACAGTAGTGGAGAGTTTAGGGCCTTATTATGTAATGATTAATATTTTACAGATTTTTATATTGTTTTTAAGCTAGTGCATAGCTTCTATCGCGGGCCTTGAGCGTGGAGGCCGAATCCAGAAATTCCGCAACAAAAATAACCTAACACCCCCCACTCATTTGTTTTTTGAGCGTGGTGACCGATAAGAAAACATATGAGTGAACAATCAATCAAAATTCAATTCAATGTGTAACTTCAATTAATATCAAAGAAAAAAAATACTGCATAAGTTGATAAAAATGCTATGCAATAGCTTTACCGCGGCAGTCCCCGAGTGCCACAAGTCTTTTTTTTAATGTGGGAAATCAACCAATGACTTTTGCCCCTCTGGAGCAGATACGTGTGATAGATTTTTACTGACTAAAATCTCACTTAAATTCCTTTTTTGCCTTGCGTAGGTAGCCAGGATTTCGGGGTTTCCTTTCGAACTACCCACGGCAACCGTAGACTTCGGTCCTGCTGGCCCTTGCAGTTTTCCGGTCGCGGCATCTTTGAGACGCGCATGGAACATTACGCGCCGTCGACGTGTCGGGGTCGGACTGGATGGTTATCGGACGGCGAGCTTACCTTTGCTCGTTATCTCCAAGGCTATGGTTAGAATTTTTTTGGTATAGTTGTTATAATCCATTTTGTTTTATACTAGTTTTTAATAAAAGTAAATTAGAAACTTAAATATTATTATTTATATTAATACAAAAACCAAATATACTCTGCCAGGCTTCTTGGCACATTTGCGGATGACAGCGATGTCGAGGAGTACTTCGATGCTTAGTGTATTTGGCATACATAGTCAGATATGGTAGTATAAATACTTAACCATTCATATACCGTCAATTTGAGACACAATCTACAACAAACAAGACAAGAAACAACGGATCTTGAGCGGTTCCGCAGAAGTCAAATATTAGGTCTCTTTAGTGGTGCGAAGTGAGACGTGGAGTGTTACTGATTTCACGCGATCGCGTCATAGATGTCACTCCTCATTAATTCCCTGCGTTGCTGCATGTATCTAACAGCGAAGACGATTGGCTCGCCAATGTATGGAATGCGCAAAGCGATCCCCACTCTGACGCCGAGCGCTCAATCCGTTGTGCCTACTGTAAGACAATAGATGCGCGAACGCCGCATTCGCTTGGGGTTTAATGAATAAAAGAAAGAATATAAAAAAAAAAAATTTAGAAGAATTTGTCTTTCACGGATTGAATTTCAACTGCCTAAAATGTTTCACCAAACAAACTCTTACCGCTACAACTGAAACCTCACATACGCTATCCAAGTTGTTTCAGCTTGAGGTCAAACAATCGATTTCATCGGATAGATGGAGGGCTTTGAGCCTTTCACAGACTGGTTCGAACCGGATTTACGAGTATCAATCTATGTTGGCTTTTCCTTTACACTGCCTTAGATAAGTTTTGCTAACGGATTTAGGTTTAAACATATTTTTTGGTGCCCTGTAAATGTAGCTTTGTGTTTTAGAGGTATTTGGTTCTTGTATTGTTTTGGGTTATATGTATTTATAGTCGGCTGTGCTAACTTTGTTTTTCGGTGGGAAATTATTCAAAGCTTTTTTCCGCCCGCTGTAAGATGGAGTGGAAAGACGGCTCACACTTTTATTAACCATTTGAATGTCTTAAGTTACACAGTTCGACATTAGCAATTGTCTTTCTATTCTGTCTCTAATTACGGCATTCGATGAGTTAATTAAAACCACACCTGTCTTTAGGTTGCTTTTGCTGACATTGCTTTGAGGCGCGTCTAGGACACTCTACCCACCGTCTTACGCCGGACGGTTGCTACTCATCGCTCAACGTCTGCAAGCCTACCGTGGTTGGTTATAGTTGAGGTCGTGACGTCTGAGGCTTGAGATTGTCCGTTCCCTAACACACGCGGCCGTCTCCATCGCAGAAAGAGGCAACTGCTTTCCATTCCCTATCGCTCCGGACCATAGCCTAAAACAAAACCTGGCGCTAGAGATCACCACCGCCGATCCCCTCCACGAGAATACGGCGATGCCTAAGCGCTTAGATTAAATACCTATAGATATCGCCACCGCGTGGCCACACATGAGACAGCACTATAACACTAAAATGGGATTATTACGTAAACTTTTCCATAAATATGACCATAGAAATACACTTAAAACTTAACTATAGTAGTCTATTTGTCATACATACACTAAAACTATTACTTTAATTGCCGAAATTATTTTAAAGACATAAACAATTACTCGAGTTGACCTCAAAGTGACGGTGATAGGCCTTTGGCTCAGTTTTCAAAATGAGCCAAGCAAAAAAGCGGCACGCCGAATGAGACAGAGAATGTTATATTTTGTCTCAATTTTCTTACTTGTTTCGTATATATGCTTCTCACTTTCGTACTTCCATAAAGTCGCATGGCTATATCTAGAGGTATATAATCTAAGCCTAAGCGGAACGACTCCATAGTATGCTCGGCCGTACCCTTGGACAAGTCCACACAATGGAGAGACCCGATTTTGCTTACTTGAAAGCAGAAAATTATCCCAAAGGAACATAACTTACAGAGATAAAATGTTTGATATTTACCACTATGCAAAATATCATCATTTCAAACCCGTTCAGCTCTTAGAGAGTGCAAGAGTTACAAACATACAAACCTTTTCCTTTTTATTATTAGTGGTTTCTTCATCTCTCGTTTAATAAACTACGGTACCAATTTGCCGTTGCCATGGTGGTGTATCGTAAATGTGTATGATGTACTTTATTATATACTTGACGTATATCTTTTAATATAGTCCAACCGATTGCGATGAAGAAAACCTAAGTAATATATCAAATTAAATGCAATTTTAATGTATAAAAGTTATATCTACGTCGATTTCGTCAGTTTTTTTTTGTTTGATTAATTTGTTAGCAGTACACCGCATGCCACCCTTGTATTGTCATTTCAATCCATCCTAAAGTTTTCTGGTAGATATCGCTGTCAGCGATAAGACCGCCATTGTACCCATAGATTTAAGTTTATGTATAAGTTATGTTACTTTTTGGTGTACAATAAAGTTTATTCTATTCTAGACATTTTACGTGATGCGTGCACTACTAAAAACTTCTACATTTATTTATTACTAGCTTTTGCACGCGGCTTCGCCCGCGTGGCATTAGGTACTTAAGGATCGGGATAAAAGGTAGCCTATGTTCTTTTCCATGTCAAAGGCTATATGCATGCTAAATTTCATTCAAATTAGCCGTTTAGCCGTTTTTGTGTGATTAAGTAACAAACATCCAAACTTTCACATTTATAATATTACTTAGAATAAGTATAGATAAACCAAAGCTATCGAAAAAGAGACAACTGGAATTCATGAAAATTTAGCAGATACATGTTAAATAATTAATTTATTTATATCCATGTTCATACGTAGGAGCTTTTTCAGGTAGGTACTTTTTCAATTCGGGGCTGAAAGGCGTTAACATTTTATTTATAAAAACCCTGTCTGAATTCTTTTTCCATTTCAAAATTTGTATCTCATGTTTATTCCAAACGAATTGAGTGTTAATTTGTGTTGACACTTTAATTGATTGGAATTGTGTAGTCCCTACCAGATTTATATTATACTAGGTCACTCAGAAATAAAGCACCCTTCTATCGATAAAAAAAAAATTAGCAATCGGACCAGTACTTTCAGAAATTACGTCCTACAAACAAAAAAACAAACTTTACCTTTATAATATTAGTGTAGATATCACTCCCCCTCCGCCTTGCGTCGTATTCCTCAATGCTGAGGGTCGTGACCTCCCTGCCAGTGATGTCACTCAGGAATAACATAAATGTTAAGTTATGGAGCGGAGTCTCCTAATACAGGCATTTTTGTCTAAAAGGAGTCTCTAATCACGAACTATTATTAAAAAAATATGTTTCTGAAAGTAGAACATTTTGTATTTCTCTTTAACTTTTTTAACATTATTACATACTTACACACATATTGAGAATAGAACCAGGACATTGCAACCATCCGATGATATATATAAAAATAAAAAACAATAGTGCCTTTGACATGGTCTCATAATTACCCCAGAGCTATGAGTATTAAAAGGAACAAGTGTACCTACAGTAACCTAACTTTACCTTCGTCAAAAGATGATAATTAATAATTATCACACGGGAACATCTCTATTGCTGTGTTAAAATTATCCTACTAGCGGCCCGCCCCCGCTTCGTACAGGTGTTAGAAATCTTTGAAATTCTCGATTTTGCTCAACTATAATATGCATGTATTATACACTTAAACCTGTCTCATTAATCACTCTGTCCATTAAAGGAAACTACGTGAAAATACATTCAGTAGTTTTTAAGTTTATCGCGTTTATACAGATAGACGCGGTGGGGGACTTTGTTAAATAATGTATACATGTAATAATAATAATATTTCACCACTATCACACAACGCCGTCTAGTCCCAAGCTAAACAGAGCTTGTGTTATGGGTTCTAGACAACTGATAAACATACTTGTATATTTCTGAATACATACATATTATAGATAAATTACACCCAGACACAGAACAAATGATTATACTCATCACACAAACATTTGCCCTGGTTGGGAATCGCACCCACGCCCTCCGGCTTAGCAGTCAGGGTCACTTACCAAATAAACGTATATGCTTTCTTTTCTTTCTTTTTTCCTATGTGCCAAATAAACGTATTTTCTTTCTTTTCTTTAACCACTAGACCAACAGGCCAGTCAAAAGTAATACATCTGTAGAAGTTTTTAGCTGTGCGGGCATCACGTAAAATGTACAAAATCGCTCTTAACTTTTATACATTAAAATTGTAACTTGATTTATTACTTACGCTTTGTTGACTATATCGAAAGATATGCTACATTCATTGACTGTTAGGCGGTACGAAGTTTGCCGGGTCAGCTAGTATGTAGTACGATACAGTACAATTCACGAATGATGGCGGCCGTGAAGTTAGCGCAGAAGGCTACGCAGTAACGTGTTTTAAGAACCAAATGGCGACGTGCGTTTGCGAGAAGAGTGTAGTATGCGCGAAAGTTGGCAAAGGCTAACTTCACGGCTGCCATCATTCGTGAATTGTACTGTAAGGATCTTCATTTATATAGATAGCGTTCCAAATTCAAACCTGTTTAGGTGGCCAACCATCAAAACGGAAATTCTCATCATCATCATTTTAGCTGAAAGACGTCCACTGTTGGACATAGACCAAGAGTGTGGGTATGCTATTTCTATGTAATTTGTAATTTATATTTTGGGAATAATTTCCTGAAATAAAATTATTATCATTATTATTAGCCTACTCCAAATGACATCATTACAAGCGGTCCTGTGCGTCTCGCATCCAGTGAGTTCCTGCGACCCTCATCAGGTCGTTGGTCCACCTTGTGGGAGGCCTTCCAACACTGCATTGTCCAGTGCGCGGTTGCTGCTCTAGAATCTATCAGCCCCATTGACCATCTTTTATCAGAAATAATAATAATCCATTTTGAAACAATATATTCCGTGACTGTAATTTATGTAACAAGTTTATTCACTTACGGAAAATGTATGCCCGACAAATTGTTCTATAAATGTAATTATATTTATTACCAATGATAAGTATAGAATCTAAATAAAACTACGACGATTCACCCACGCCCACGAAATTAGTTGCCCTAGATTTATAGCTATTTTTAAGAACAGCTTTAGATCAGATGATAATAATAAAATGGATACTGTTTATAATACTAATTGAGTTAAGAATTGTTAACGGGGCTGTTTAATTACCAAACCGACTTCTTTACCTTTCAATCGTGAGAATTAGAGACACAATAGAAAGACCATGGGTGCGTGAACGCGTTCGCTTGGGGCTTAATGAATTAATAGCATATTCACCTCTAAAACCTATTTTTCCTTCTAAGTTACTAAGTCTGCCATAATTAACGGGCATCTGAATGATACTATCTTAGCCATTAATTTTAATTGCGGTCATTTCTGCATGATCGATGCGAAAAAAACGCTTGAAATCTGCGGTGTAGCGCTAAACCAAACCCTTTAAAGTTTTCGTTTCGAGTGCAAGCAAAAGTGATTTAGCGGTGGTCAGGTGGAAGTGTTTTCGATGTTACCTACGCCATTTACTAGGTTTTTAATCTAGGTTCTTAAAAAAGTTAGTTAACCTGTCCTTGTTGGAGTGCTCTACAATTCCAAGCGCTTGGACTAAGAATATTTAGTCTGTATTGTAAAAAACTCGAATTACTTTATTAGAAGCTACCTCATTTTCCAGTTGATTAGTTAGATAAATGAAGAAATGTGTGGTTCGACTTATAATTTCTAATTGTTCACCAAGGACAATGCGTGAAAATGTAACCAAACTAAAACGGAACCCCTTCATGTCTCGAAATGCGCACGAAAGTATTGGTTTCACTCGTAGATCATTTACAATTATTTATTGACTCAGAAACCCATCTCTTCTTAATAAAAACTTAATAATAAAGCACGTAAAAACTTTTTTTAAGGTGAGAAATGATTTCCGACTTTGGGTGAAGCGGGAGTACGTGTCAGACTTGTACTGGCAAAAACCCACTACTATGTTCTTTTATAATTCCACACCTGCGTCCTTCAGTTGAAATGGCCCCGGGCCCCGCTAGGCCCCTACGGTTTGCTGACATCTCTTTAAAGAGCTCGTGGATCACTACGCGCTGTCGCTGACTTGGGCTCGGTTCGGTCGATTAACGGATAGCCGGATGGCAACCCATTACTTGACAAGACTCTGCAAGTCCGCGTCTGCCGTGGCTAGTAGTCGAGGTCAGGGTCTCGGTGGCTGAGGCGTCAGGATGTTCATTCCCTCACACGTACAGTCTCTTTCTTCGTATACACATAACAACTGTGTACATTTTACACTAACAAATAAATTCATTCTTTTTTACTCTATTCACAGCAACAGCATCACTCGACATAGCTTACGAGTTTTTGTAAATGTCAGTTGTCAACCGCATTTTTTTTTGTTTTCGGTTCGTCAACGTCAAATTCACGCAGTGACGGATTGGACACAATTCCCTCAAACATTCAAATACTCTCAGTGGGAAAAAATGGTTGCTATTACACTAAAATTGCTATAGGATGTTGCGGGTGACAGCTTTCAGATTCATACAATACAGTTACCTATCCTTTTCTCTAATCATAGAGGTGCATATTTTACCATACATACCATACCATATAAAATATTACCATGTTCATAATTTATACAACCAATAGCAAACTTGTGATCTAAGTGTGCGTGATCTGTTAATTGCATAATGCACGTTCGTATTGGTTTATTGTCAGTAGTGGAGTTAAAGGGTGGGAGACAAGCGGGGACACTCGTTGTAGTACGAATCGCAAAGTGTTTCCTTTCTAACCTCTTTCATCTTTTCTGTGATCCTACCCATGCTATGTAAAAAAGATCTTAGATAGGGAAGGGAACAATTTTTTTCCATATCAATATATGGGATGGATAATAACCGGGACTGGTGTAAGGCCTTCCAATAAATCGATACACGCGCACGAATACTACGCAAATAAACTAAGTAGATACCTACTAGTGGTGTGCCGGATAAAAGAAAATGTAGATCTGCAGATACAGATCCGGATACGCTCAGCAATCGCGCTATGGTCGAATAAATACCTAATATAAACATCGCCTTATCTACTTAGGTAACTGTTGTTACGTAAAAATCAAATATCAAAGTACAAGCAAATACCTACCTAATTACGTATTAAACTGGTAGCTTAAAAAACGATAATTCAGCAATTATTATTGAATTTAAAAAACGTGGACAGTTTTTTAAACAGTTATAATGTTTTTTGTTCCATTAATTTATTGCTAAATTCTATCTATAAGTTATTTGGTAGCAATCACTTACATATAGAATTAAATCTATGTATTGAAAATTAATAAAGTAAAAGATCCGTCAAAAATGTAATGTATACGCACACGGATTTTTTTTGCACCTGCGTATCCAGATACGTATATCCGGAACATCACTAGTACCAACTAAGATACCTCTTATACATACGCAAATATTACCAAAAGCCTTTAACCGTAAAGAGTCCCAAACACTCCCTGGGGTATGATTCGTTACGATTCATTAGACAGGTAAACGCAGACCCTTGAGTTTCTAACTTGGAAACTACTTGGTCAGTTTAACTTAAACAAAAGCTCCACTTGAATGTACAGGTAAACTTAGCAATTACTTATGAATTGATATTACTAAGTGATTTGATTTATACGGGTCGGCTCTTGGAAGTTACTTGAAGTGTTTAGGCGAGCGAGGTTTTGTTTCAATTAATCAACTCATCACAATCCATGAATTTGTTTTTTTGCCAGGATTTTTTCGACTGTAGTTCAGTGGCAGTTTTAATTATTAGTACTGTGATGTAAAATTGGTGTAACTTTGTATCTCAACTGTCTACACAACTGCACAATAGTTTTGTTGAATCACGACTTGTGGTATTGCCACAGAAAGAACATTTGGGTAGGCCGCAAAAAGTTCTCAAAACTGCAACACATTATATAAAAATAAAAGAAAGGGAAAGAGTAATCCACATAGTCTCCACATTCACAATAATAAAATTTACTAAAATGTAAATATTGCAAATAGTTAACAAACAAGTTTATAAAAGTAGTTGTCAGTCAAATTGTAAAAATAAACAATTTCATAATTGAAAATAAAAAAAAATATAAATATAATTAAAAAACATATTAAGCAAAAGCAAAATAAGCATGATCTTGGTAAAATGAATCTGATAATTTTATTGTGGTATTGACTACCTTTTTTTACGTACGTATAGCGCTCATTAAATTTAATTAATGTAAGATCTTCCTATGTTCCTTGTACCTATGTTCTACAAATAAAATTCTGATTCTGATTCTGTAGAAATTAAATTCGGCCTTGCTCAACCTCTACGGTTTTTAGGGTTCCGTAGCCAAAGGGCAAAAAACGGAACCCTTATAGATTCGTCATGTCTGTCTGTCTGTCTGTCTGTCTGTCTGTCCGTCCGTATGTCACAGCCACTTTTTTCTGACGCTTGTGGCGTACTACGCCCTAATCCTATCGGCGACTAGGGCTCAGTCCTTAGGTACTGGATTTCGTTGCTCACCGTCCGCAAGCACACGCCACGATGGTTGGAAATGCCCTGTGACTTCCGACGCCCAGGGCGTTTCTTTTCACATGGATGTCCGTTCCCTCACGTTTGCGGCGATCTCCTTCGCTAGTATTACTGCTTCGCCGAAGGAGAAGACAGCATCCCATTTCCCATCATTCCTGACCATGGCCGAAACCATGGCTAGCCATCCAAGCAGGGTATACCTCTACCTTATAATAATAAAAATAATAATTTTATTTATTCACCTTAAAACCCCTTCCTCTTTCCCTTTACCTTATGCTCCATCTTGTCGGTCTGCACAATAGCGTTTCTTCCACCTGATCCTGAAACAAGAAATTCCCAAACTTGCCTCTGGAGGATCTTTTTTTAGTGTTTTGTACTTTCTGTAATATCGCTGTTTCTCAACCTATTATAAAAACCTTCACCAATAAATACTAGAAATATCGATCACAATTGTACTAGACATTGACTAAACATGTTTAACCTTATAAATGTAATCGATTTCATTAATAAAACAGAATCCATAAACAATGCATCGCTATCGCAAGAAGGCATTACTAATGTAAATTATATAGTAGTGTTCTTCGTACCCTGTTGTACTTTATAGCAATCGATTAGCAATGAACTTGACACGTCACCTTACACTAACAGTATGCTTTGTAAAGTGACTTTATAAGTTGACTGTAAAAGTTTATTTTATATTCTTGTTTTACGTTTATTTTTTTAAATAAAATCTAACGAATTAAAAAAAAAAAGTTTTTATTTTTTGTAAGGTTGGAAATCATCCAATGACTTCTTCTGCTCTGGGCGGAGTGAGAAAGCGTCTCAG
The DNA here is from genome assembly GCA_929112965.1 of Mythimna albipuncta. Taxonomy (NCBI): domain Eukaryota; kingdom Metazoa; phylum Arthropoda; class Insecta; order Lepidoptera; family Noctuidae; genus Mythimna; species Mythimna albipuncta. Next base: position 19,291,075 of record OV815962.1, read on the forward strand.
ACTTTTACTGACTAAAACAACACCTACGTCCTTCAGTTTCAATGTCTGAAAAAGAAACCCGTAGTCCTAGAACGCAAAAGTTCTAGGACTACGGGATTCGTTTTCAGAAATTTCCCTTGGTCCTAGCTAGTAAAACGTAGGGACCCAGCAGGACCAATCTGCTGAGTGACATTACTTTGAGGAGTGCGTGGATCACTATGTGCTTATGGCGACTTATAGACTCGGTCCGATCAACTACCGGACGGCCGGACGGCGAGCAACTCATTGCTTGACATCTGCAAACCTGCATCTACCGTGGCTTGTAGTCGGGGTCAGAATCTCGGCGCCTAGGATGTGAAGCTCTCAAAGCGATGAAGGAAAACATCGTCAGGAAACCGGCATATCCTAGAACCAGAAATTCGAAGACATATGACATTCATCTACTCGCACCAGATCCGCATGGTGGATTACGGCCCATTCCCTCTCCTAGAGAGGAGGCACAGCAGGGAGAATATTCAAAGACTGATTAAGCTATATGCTTATGAAATAATAATAGACCATTCTAAAAACGTAAGTCGAAAAATACCCTCGAATACAATCCGTAAATAAACCTCGATCGACAAATAAGATCTTGTCTATCATGCATTCTTAATGACACTAGGTACGTCATGTCGTTTAAATCTATTTCTTAATAATACCTGAGGCCTTAATCTAATTGAATTTCAGAATAGTCTGGTCTTGAAAAGCAAGGGCACCTGAAGGAACTCGAGTTGTTTTTACTCACAGACATTATCTTCAGACTGTAGCTAGTCTTGTCCTTCTCAATCGGAATACGCAATGATCTGTGTTCGTAAGTGCTTTCGCCAATTGGTTTTTGTGGCGTTTAAGTCTGAATAGGGAGTAAGGTAGTGTCCCCACCAAAGCGAGCAAAACAGTGGCACGTATATGGTACAAGTAAAGAGGTGCCATTGCCGGTAATATTGCCCGAAGTGGGAATATTGCTGGCAATATTGCCACAAATATTCATACTTTGGCCAATATTGCCACCAATATTGCCACCAATATTGCCACCAATATTTATACTTTGGGCAATATTATTGGCAATATTGCCACCAATATTTATACTTTGGCCTGGCAGTTTTGGTTTTTTTAACAAAATTATGGTTTTGATAGCAGCTTTACAGGACTCGTCTATTCGTTCTTTAACAGTAGGCATTTCTACATACTTATGAAAATCTGTGTTCTTTAGTATAAATCATTGGGAATCAGAATTTTTAAGGCTTTATTTTGGAAGCATAGAAGATTTTTTTTTTATTGTGTTCAAATAATTTAAGAATTAGTTTAGGAAAAAAATACCTATCAAAAAAGAAGATGATATTGATTCACTTTCTGATTCGGAACTACTTTCAGCATGTGTTTTTTTTTTATGTTTTGTATAATGTGTGTACGTAAATGTATGTGTACATTTATTTCTTAAATAAATAAAAGGAGAATTGTTATTTTACATCACTGGTAAAATTCCACTTTCTTTAACCTCTAGACTGCAAAATAAAAGGAAATGAAACGAAAATAAAGTAATTCTCACGAAATAAAAATATCTCTACTTGACCATCGAGTTTTGGATCAGTAATGGGCTATTACTGTCTCAGGTTAGGACAAGGGTCTGTATAAGGCTAGGTGTTACTGAGAGCGGAGATTCTTGATGGATTAGTTTCATAGTTTTAACTTCTTCTTTCTCTCTAGTAAGAGTTCGTGGCAGTTCCAACAGTAATCTGAAGGCAGTATCTGAAAAACTAGATACCGTAAAACGGGGTGAATAGAAACGCAGGGGTGAATATAAACAAAACTTTGGTTTGGTTTTTCACTTTGGCACCATATTGTCAGCTTCTGACAAAGCACCGACTTTTTAGAATAACAATTTATTAATAAATTGATATTTAAGTTAAAAATCAGTCATAAAAATTTAAGTTAAGTAACTTTTATTTTTAGTTCCCTTTCTCACTTTTTTTCTGCCTTGGGGTCACAATAATCGTACTCTCTGATTAATAAATGCATTAAACCTCAAGCGAACGCCGGCCGTTCGCGCACCTATTGTCTTTCTATTGTGTCTGCAATTTCCACGATTGAAAGGTTAATTACTGAATATATTGAACCTCTTCATTTTCATTTCGAAGCTCACAAATCATGTATCTATTACTGAATGTATGCTGTACTCCTAAAGTGTTTTGAAAGGATTACGTGTATTTTCAATAGATTAGTTTATTTTTATTGAGCGTTGATTTTTTACTGTCTGTCTGTCTTTTTTACGCTTCTAACACTGTCATAGTACAATACGATATAGTAGGCCAGAATCTTTTAAAAACAATAAGTTGGTACTGAAACGACTACGAAAGTCACATAGTAATAAGTTTACAAACTGGCAAGTAAATAGTCTTTCGGTTTATGTTATTGTAAGAGATTAGAATGGATTTTGATAGTTGTCAACACAAATATTGATTTAATTTTATATAATAACATAATTTAAGGCTTCTAACAATACAATTTGTTAAAATTGAAGATATAGCCTTTCATTTGCGTCCAAAAAAAATACATACTGGCCAAAATTGCTTTTCACTTACAATATGACCAACGCCCACTCTTGACTAGACTATTCGAAGCAGAAAGTCGAGTGGAAAGTTGGTAAATTGTAATCTTCTATCAAGTGGCCTCTTCATTCGTCACTTGGATTTTTGGCCATTGTCCTTTCTTGCTCACTTGGAGGCTTTTTGTTTGAAGAGGTTTTATACCCTGTTATATATCGATTTTAAGCCTTGAAGGGGATTATTAATGTTTTTTTTTTAGTTAGATTAGCAAAGTAACATAATTATTTTAAATGATCTTTGAGTTTTCAGTGATAGATCGAAAGAATTTCGTACTGCTAGTATACACCCTTACGTTACTCATAAAGCCACCTGGGTGACTGAGGGCTTGTTATGCTGCCAGATCCAGCTGTCGCGCTGGCGCCTAATGCCCGCTATGACCTGCCGTGACCTGTCCTTTGTCCTGAACTTTTTGTACTTAGTGTCGGTGGTGTCCAACTTGTGTCCTTTTTTTTAAAAAATATTTTTAGGAAAACATATAACATGATATAAAAATGATTGGAATCGATTCAGTTACTGATTCTGAACAAACTATTTATATTCAGGTTTTGCATTTATTCTATATATATTAAAATCAATGTTAATTTTCATTGTATTTTTATAACTCAAGAACTCACCTATCCAAACCAAATGTTTACGCTTTGTTCGGACTATTTAGTAGAAGGTTTATGTGAAGTTTGGTAGGGTAGAGTAGAGTATAGTAGGGTAGAGTAGGGTAGAATAGGGTAGAGTAGGGTAGAGTAGGGTATAGTAGGAAGGAAGAGCGGGAGCGAAGCCGCGCGGGCAAAAAAATAATATAATGTTGTTGTGTCTTTTGGCTGAAATGATTATGATGATAATGACATCTCACTGCTGCTAAAGCCAGGTAAGGAATTTTATTGAACCGTTGTCTAAATTTATCATTTGATAAATTACAGTTTGGAATATCTGTTGTTTCTCCCACGGCTGTACCAAGTACAAATATAATAAAATTATCGACGAAAAAACGAAATCAACAAAGTTAATTATTTATCAATATACAATTTTATCGGGAATTCCTTTCAATAAATTAAGTAATTTGGTTAGGTCAAAGGTTAGACAAAGTATCATGCCGCAATGATAAACTCAAATTAATTACGAGTCTTATTTTTTTGTTAATTACTCAATTATTTGTACTTAGGTAGGTATGTATTTTTGGAAATACAAAGTAATTTTTATTTGGGAATATTATTAGGACGCTGTAATTATTGCGGTGTAGTTCTTCTACGTGTGATATCAGTTGCGTTAGTAAAAGAACTTGGCATCAGACAGCGCCTATCAAAATATGTTCTCTCTGTGTTACTTAATGGTTTGCTGGGAGAAAACTCATTGCTGAATCAAGCTCGCCTTTGCACGTGTACTGTCTTTACCTCCATATTTTATTTCTTGGTCTACACTAATATAATAAAGAGGTAAAGTTTTTTTTTGTTTTTTTTTATCTGTTATAAACTAGTACTTGACTGCGATCCCGCCTGATGGTAAGCAGTGATGCAATCGTTGATGGTGAGGCGCACTAGTTTATTAAGAGCCTATTCACTCTAGCCTTGAAGACACCCAAATTATAATCAGACGGGAAGACCGCAGATCGTTTTTATCTTTGTAGGAGGTAATATCTGAAAGTACTGGTCCGATTGCTAAATTTTTTTCACCGACAGAAAGCTGCTTTATTTCTGAGTGACATCTACACTAATACTCGTATAATAAAGAGGTAAAGTTTGTTTTTATGTTTTTTGTTTGTAGGATATAATCTCTGGAAGCACTAGTCCAATTGCTAAAATTTTTTCACCGATAGAAGGCTGCTTTATTTCAAAGTGACATAAGCTATATTTCATGTACGCGGGCGAAGCCGCTGGCAAAAGATGGTGTACAATAACAAATTAAGAATCGTGGTCCTGTTCTACAAAAGATGAAAAGTTCTATAAACCAGCTATACTTTTACATCAGAAACATAACATAGATAGCCAACATACTGAAGAAATAATAATCATTGTAGTTGAAAATAAATTCAATGTATCAAGAATATATTGAGATTATCCTTAAGGAAAATCTCCTTAAGTTAAGCAAAATGTTCCTTTTAAAAAGACAAAAGAAAAAATGGTGAAGGAGCACTACCTATCACTTTAATTGTTCTTCCCCTTTCTCTATTGTATTTTTTAATATGTATTAGTTTATTATTTGGTAGTTTATTTATGTATTATATATATATATATATATATATATATATATATTTCTATTGTACTATATTATTATACTATAATATTTATGTTGTACACTGACAGCCCCAAATCTTTTTCCTTTCGTTCAGTCCATCCAAAGGTTGTCTGGTAGAAATTGCCTTGCGCAATAAGACCGCCTATTGTACGCATAATCTTTTGTAAATGTTTATCCTGTGTTAAGCTAAGGTGTGCAATAAAGTTATAAATAAATAATAATAAATAAATAAAAGGTTTCATTGAAAATGTAACAATAGAAGATTTTGTATAAACGCTTTTAGTAGCAGTTACCCTATTGTTAGGTGTTATAAAACTATGTATTGTTGGTTTAAAGTGAATTTATTTGCGTTTAATAATGCAATCTTGTTAGCACCAACTTTGTTGGGGAACTAATATTGTTGGGTATATATTATGCTTTTTAGTAGTCGGCGTTGCTACCTACAGGTAATTGGACTCGCTCAGCTGACGTTTCCTTAAAGAAATTAATTTTGTACATGCGTAAATTAAAACGAGTTTTGAAAAAAATGTACTTATTTATTTATTTATTTGTTTAAAGCTTTATGCACAAAAAAACTGTAACTACAAAGGCGGACTTAATGCCTTAAAAAAGTAAAAAAAAAGGTGCTTCATTTTTAATTTTATCGTTACAAATCGATAGTTTCCTCGTTGTTGGACCCTCCACAGGATTAAAACGACTAAAATTTAACGGTGTATATGGGATTTAAAATGTCGTCTTAGGCCTATAATGTCATCCAAACTGAAATGTTCTTTGTTGTTTCCACGCTCTCCGGTCTCGGAATGCGCCGCCATTGAGTTCCCAACTAACGGTAGGAGGAGTTCACATCGGTGTCGGGTCGACGATGAAGTACCTGGAACTCGTCCTCGACAGCCGGTGGAATTTCGTGGAGCATTTCCGACGTCTGGCTCCCAAACTCAACCGGACTGGGGCTGCGCTCAAGCGGCTCCTGCCCAACCTTGGGGGTCCAGACGCCTCATGCCGGAGGCTCTACGCGGGGATCGTTCGGTCCATGGCCCTCTTCGGGGCGCCGGTGTGGGCGCCGTCGCTGAAAAAGCAACCAGCGGCCATACTGAACGCCTGCCAGAGGGTCATGGCATGGGCACGCCACAATCATGGCGGTAAGTCCCCTCTTTGAGGCGTGGCTGGAAAGGCCTCACGGCATCCTTACCTTCCGCATGACGCAGGTCCTCACCGGACATGGTTCGTTCGGGAGTTTTCTGCACCGGATTCATGCTCAAGTGACGCCCGGGTGTCTGAACGCCTGCCAGAGGGTCATGGCATGGGCACGCCACAATCATGGCGGTAAGTCCCCTCTTTGAGGCGTGGCTGGAAAGACCTCACGGCGTCCTTACCTTCCGCATGACACAGGTCCTCACCGGAAATGGCAAGTTGGGGAGGTTCCTGTTCAGAATTAAAGCGGAAGTGACGCCCGGGTGTCACCACTGTACGGAACGCCTGGAGGACACGGTGGAGCACACAATCGCGGTGTGCCCTGCTTGGGCGGAGTATCGCCGTGCGCTCGTGGGGGTGATCGGCGGCGGAGACCTCTCGCGCCGAGCCCTGGTCGAGGCCATGGTCCGGAGCGAGGAGGAGTGGCAGGTGGTCGCCGACATCTGCGAAGCAGTAATGCTCGCTAAGGAGGAGGCCGACCGAATCAGACAACGGCGCTCTCGCCGCCGCCGCCGCGATTCCGATCCCGATTTCCAGCCACCGTAGGCGCGGGCTTGCGGACAGTGAGCAATGGGTAGCTCGTTGTCCGGCCGTCCGGTAACCGTCCGGACCAAGCCCAAGTCGTCGACGGGGCGCGCTGTTCCCGCGCGCCTCAGGAGTTGTCAGCAACAGTAGGGGCCCAGCCGGGTCGAAGCCTACTGGGGCCAGGGTTATCCGAAAGGGCGCTCGAGCCCCGGTACGAAGGGTAGAAGGAACGGGATGGGTTTTTTAGTCAGTAAGAGTCTGACACTATCTCCCGCTCCGCCCAAGAGCGGGGGTTGTCATAAGATGATTTTTCCCATCGAAAAAAAAAAAATGTTTTCTGTAAAATCGGGTTAATTAAATTTCAAGATTTAGCCAAAACAATCAAACATTTGGTTAGATAAAAGCTTATAAGAAAAAATGGTTGCCTGTAAAGTCGGTTTTACGGGCGAAGATTTTACGTGACAACGTCTTTTTCTCGGTAGACTAATTCTCTAGTGCTGCGCGCGCGGCAGACCGATCATAGTTGAGTGGGAGAGAGACGCAAGGCATTCGGCGGGCCTCTCTCTCGTTCGGTGACTCATCGTAACGTTACCGAGCGTTACACTTTTTCATAAGTGACTCCCAGCCGCAACCTAATTTAAGACGTTGTCACGTCAAAAATAGAATCTAAAAAAGCCTGTATTAGACTTACAGTAACTTTATTGTTATTGCACAGTTTTTTTTAGATCTCATAAATCACAATATAATCTAGAAAACAATATTCTTAGAAATAAGATTTATTGAAGTTGTATCTTTCTTATCAGAGAAGCACTGAGGCACTTTATAAATAATATTGACATGAACATACCTATTTATTGTTTATAGATTTACTTGTCTACCACGAATAACGTTTTTGTGCCTAAATTGTGAGCCTGCGATGAAATTACTTCTTTCGACAGAGCTGTCCAAGTTCCAACAGGATTATTCTTCGATATTTCTTTGACAAGTATATTTTTCGGTATTAAGGGAAAAATAAGATCCAGTTTTTTGGGTATCTATAAATCTGTCAAGCCCTACTTTAAGGGCTAAAGATGTATTTCTATTATATAAAATTCTAATATTTTAGAACTAGTATTTGTCTACAATTTTGCCTGAAAAACATTTCAAGGGAATTCACTACTGAAAAGTACATAAGAAAGTCGTAATCCAGGCCATGGCCTCCTCATTTTCTAAATTATATTTATTAAAGTCTGTTTAGCCTTTGCGACGTGATTGATATTATACTCGTACAAATACACTTATCGTCATTCAACAACAACTGGTTTAGGAATTTGTGGTTAATCTTCATAGACATTTACACCTCGGTACCTGCAAGCTTAAGAGCGGCCAACTCGAGGTACTCGTCCATACAACCGCTCTCACGTAGTATGACGATAATACACATCTTTCTCTAGATATTTTGGAAACACCGATATTTAGTGAATATTGTCTAGGGTTTTATTGCGACTAAAACATAAAATTTGTTTAAAACGAATCCTTTACAAATCTGTAGAAATGTGGTAGTTTTTTTGTGGATATTATTAAGAAACCTTAACCATACCTTTCGAATGTCTTATGTTACACAGTCCGACATAAGGTAATTGTTCTTCTATTGTGTCTCTAATTACGACATTCAAAGAGTTAAACTAGATTTTGAAAAAATGGAAAATATTTTTCAATAACTATAAAAAACACGTATCTTCTGGAACAACTTTTAATTTTTTTTTTAAATAATATTTCACAACTATCACACAACGCCGTCTAGTCCCATGCTAAGCAGTGCTTGTGTTATGAGTACTAGAGAACTGATAAACATACATATATATTTCTAAATATTCAAGTAAATGTAAGCGCCATCGAGGTCGTCCTAGAAAGAGGTGGCGAGATGATCTAGACGCGTATCACGAGAACTGGTTAGAGACGGCGCGAGAGAAGAATGTCTGGAAGGACTTGGGGGAGGCCTTTGCCCAGCAGTGGGACAGTAATGGCTATTAAAAAAAAAATCAAGTAAATGAACGAATTACCGAATACCAGCAAGTTTTCAGAATCAGAATGTCTTTAAAATTTTAGGCGACTCTCTTTATTCTCGATAACATTGCGTTGGATTGCTTTGAACGAAATATCAAGCTTTTAAACAATGTTCACGTCGACGATAAACGAGTGGGGAAGAGCCCTCTTAATATATGTTGTTATGTACATATATTATATTTTTGTGAAGTTTATTGTAACTGGCCAACATTATGAAAATTAAAAAAAAAAACATGTAAGCATTTAATTATCTTTGTGCCGTGGCGGTGTTTGGAATGCGCCCAGTTTTGGGTCCACTCAAATCTGTGTGGTTTTTTCTTCAAAAGACCATCTGAGACACAGCTTGTCTGAATGGTTTTTATATGATTTGACCATTACATGTTTACTGTACGGGGTTTAAAAAATGCTTTGACTTCTGAGTCTGTCTCAGTGTTTCTTCTCAGAGTGGTCAAGGAAACACCGGCCTTATCTACTTTAAATTGACGTGGAAAATGGTTTGTTTTTTTTTGTTTTTCAACCTATTTATAAAATAAATATCATTAAATAAAATAAATAGCAATAATAAGATTTTTTATTTATCTTCCACAAATAACGATAACACCAGGAAACTAAAACCGAATTACTTACGATGTGATATAATAATATTAAATTGTAGGAGACTGGTACCTAAACTAAAGCCGTGGCTTTTTCTTTTGACAAGTATCAATCTATTATTTAAATAGGTATATACATCTTAACTATATAATATTATATTATAACTATAAATTAATAAGTATTTACAAACTTGAAATAATAATATGTACAAATGGGTAAAAAATGGATCTCAGAGGGCATCAAAAAATTCGTCCACATCGATGTCAATGAGAAAAGTTCCCAGAATACCAGCAGCATTGCCACGCCGGATGGCAATGTTGATTCGTTGACTGAAGAAAAGCCCAGCCCTCTGGTCACGCGAAAAGTCGACCAACTGTTTGCTGATATCCCGAACAACTTGATCAGCGCTCGGACCCCATGGCCCTAGTGTTTCAACCCCAAACGGCTCAATCATATTAATTCCGATACCTCATTGGAAGTTATATGTTTGAGCCGTATATATAGTATTATATTTACCGATAAATATAAGCTGTGGCTTGTATTTATCAGAGGCAAATAAGAAACAATTTGAACTCCTAATACATATAAGAACATTATTTACCCGCAATTTAAAGATAAAACCATAAGCAAATACCGCTTAGCAACTGATCCATTCCATCCTAGTTATACACCACAATTTTATTACTGGCGATGGCCCGTTTATAACCTTGCAAAATTCAGTTGGTTATACAGCCCATGCTGTGACATGGCGGATATAGGCGATACAACTTCACCGTGTAATAGCAGTCCGTGTATAGCCCCGATGACCCTAATAGTAATCTACTTTGGTCTTCGTCTAGCGATCTATTAAGTGTAAACTATGTTGTTGGTTACTATTTTGTATTGGTGTGTTGGGAATATTAAAATATATATTTATTAATAACAGACTAGTAGTGGTCGTAAAAATGTAATTAGTCCGTCTTTTAGATTTTTATAAAATGGACACGTATTTTTTTATTTGTAAATTAAACCAAAACATGACAAAGATTATAGTCCATTAAAGTTACGTGTGACGTCACGCCGTGCTGCATTTTTTCGCACGAGGTGACGTCACACGTAACTATTTTGACCCTGGATACTACCCTATTATTATTATTTCAGATAATACAATCCATTATTGTTAGAAAAACAATTAACAAACACACACAACACACATTAGACTACTTCTGGGCACGGTTAGAGGATAACACTTGCGTCCTCGTCCAGTGTTTCAATATAAGTGCCATCAGTCCTATCCGCTACGATTTTTAAGACACTTTTGGTGCTGCCCCGTACCCGCCCCATCAGGTATGCGACACGGTTTCGTAAAGTCATCAATACATGCTTCTGCAAGCCATTATAAATACCGAAAAAAAAAACTTAGCAGTTATATAGGTACAATATGTAACACACACACATCCTGAATGTCTTCTTCCTGCCCTTATCCCATATTACTTGGGGTCGGCGCAACACGTTTTCTTCTTCCATTCTGTCCTGTCACCCGTCAAACTATCACTACACACATCCTGTGTTGTAGTATGTTCAAAATAGGCTACTGAATTTCAGTTATTTTTAAATTACGAGTTATAATTTCGTTTATTTTACAATACAAAAATTTCTTCGTCTTCATTGCTTTACATAGATACTAATACAGATGCAATGCGCTACCAACATATTGCGTAGATGCCCATATTATTTGCCTATTACTATTAGGATAACTATAAAAAACTTACTAAGATCATTCAAGTATTTCACTGCTTTCATTATGATTGTAACTTACTTTTCTCATTGAAATATATAAGGGTGTGCTTTATTCTAGATACATATAGGTACTATAAAAATTTAAAACAATAATTTATTATCTAAACGCAAATATAAAAATTCTATGAAAGAAACTCATTCCCATCGATATCAATTGAAAAAGTGCCTAGAATACTGATAGTATTGCCACGTTTAAAATCAATACGTACAAATTCGTAGGCTAAAGAAAAGTCCAGCACTCTGGTCATTTGGAGAGTCAATTAGCTATTCCATGGGGGCAATCGGCGGCGGAGACCTCTCGCGCCGGGCCTTGGTTGAGGCCATGGTCCGGAGCGAGGAGGAGTGGCAGGCGGTCGTCGACTTCTGCGAAGCAGTAATGCTTGCAAAGGAGGAGGCCGACCGCATCAGGCAACGGTGCTCTCGCCGCCGCGGCTGGGATTCCAATCCCGATTTCCGACCACCGTACGCGCGGGCTTGCGGACAGTGAGCAATGGGTAGCTCGCTAACCGGCTGCCCAGTAACTGTCCGGATCAAGCCCAAGTCGTCGACACCACGCACTGTTCCCGCGCGCCTCAAGTAGTTCTCAGCAACGCAGCCCAGCCGGGTCGAAGCCAACTGGGGCCGGGGTTATTCGAAAGGAAACTCGAGCCCCGGTATGAAGACTAGAAGGAACGGGGTGGGCTTTTAGTCAGTAAGAGTCTGACACTATCTCCCGCTCCGCCCAAGACCAGGAGTTGTCATTGGATGATTTTTTCCACCATAAAAAAAACAAGCTATCCCAAACAACTAGATAGGAAAGAGGCTGAAGTTTATTTAAGGGTTTAGTTATTTTTGGAATCCCAGTGCCTGCCTCGCTTTTGACTATTTTAACAGAGCGCGTGGTTCGTTGGCATTCAACCGAACAAGCGCTAGCATTCCTCAAAGGGTTCTCAGCTATATAGATCTTTCACATTTTGGAATTTATATTTAAGTTGAATGCCGACTGTGTAGACCACGAAATTCAAATTTTGCGCGTTATTTTGCTATTTGTAGTTCAATAATATATAGTAAGTAATACATATATCAATTTATTTGTCAGATCATACAATCCATTATTGTTAGTAAAGACATACACAACCTAAAAACTAGTGTTAGCGCATACACCTCTGTTAATTAATAAATAAATTCTATAACAATGTCAGTGTTAATTATTATCTACACCAATGTTAAAAAGAGGTAAAGTTTTTTTTTTTGCTTGTGGGAGTTAATATCTGAAAGTTCGATTGTGAATATTTTTTCACCGAAAGAAAGCTGTTATATTCCTGAGTGACATAGGCTGTATTTTATGTATGCGAGCAAAGCTGCGGGTAAAAGCTAACAATAATATAAATCTGATCACCAACTTCTGTAAGATTTCCCGTTAGTGTTTGAATACCTTACTTTATTAAAATTAATGTAAGTAATTGACTTGTAAAAATATTTTTAATAACCAAAGTTTTTGAATATTAAGTATCGTTGGTAACGCTATTTTTCTTCTCTTTTTACCCATCAGCAAGAAGGTCTGTTTTTCGCGCGAATCTTGTTCATCTAAAATCAAGACAAAACCTCAACTTTTTACACCAAGTGTCATAAAATATCAAATATAAGATGCTGTCTTGACACATTTTTGCTTGAGATTCCGGGAGGCGAGCGCGAAGATTGCTTCACTCAGGTACCAATTCGGTTTCAGTCGATATTTTAAAATGGAAATCTAAAAATATTGGCTGGCATCTTATTGGTATGTCAAGTCACGGAGATATTGAGCTGTCGAGAAGTTTTATATAGCTTTCTTGTTGTGTTTTTAACACTAATAAGTAAAGAGGTTTGTTTTTTGTTTTTATGTTTTTTGGTTTGTAGGAGGTAATTTCTGTAAGTACTGGTCCGATCGCTAAAATTTTTCTGCTTTATTCCTTAGTGACATAGTCTATATTTTATGTACGCAGGCGAACCCACAGGCAAAAGCTAGTTGATAATAAGATGAGTTGGGAAGACTTTTGGCGAAACTTGGTAATGGAACATAATCTATGATCAATAAGCATAATCACTTTTATAATATTCTCTCTGCTGGGACTCGGCCATCTTTTCTAGAAGAGGAACTCGTCCACAACCCACAACGGGGCCAAGTGCGGGTTGAATGTCACATGTCTTCAAATTTTTGTTTTTAAAACATTCTGATTCCTGATTTTCTCCTTTCCTAAAGTAGCTAAGTGGTAACAGCTTTAACTTACAGCCAACATTGACATCGTAAATTCAATCTTGACAGTGTTGAGGCCTAAATCCATATTATCCTTCGGAAAGCTACGTAATCTAGTAAGGAAATACTCCAGAGATAGTAATAGCAGATAATAGAGCTAGCAATCCATTGGTAATAAGACCATGACGAGTGCAGGCAATTAGTGACCACTTCACAAAACTAACCTAAGACTGACTTAGCTTCAGTTGCGTAAAATCACGTTAGTCAACACTGACCGCGGGTTCTCTCATGGTCCACGATTACCTTACTATGATATGCGTCCAAACAGCTCTCTCTAGAGGGTCCGTATGGAGGATGTCAAGACATCAGTTCATCTGCTTCAGTGTCCAGTGATCGCTTGATACTCGTACAAGGCAAAACACTTCACTAAACCAAGTATTATCTCCTTAATGGTCATCATGTTTTTACTATCTATTTCTTCTTGGGGAGCTGGGACAAATATAATTACTTGTCTACCTGACCTGTACCCGCTTTGGACGCGTAGTTAAGGATTATTGTTATTAGGCTCGCAATTGTCCAGTATCTCAAAGCAAAGCGACGATGTGGTCGATGATAGAATACACTTAAAGTAACCTATTTACTCTTGACTTAAATACTGCAAGATTGTAGCGATCTGAAAACACAGACTACGGCGGGGAATTCCACTCCTAAGATGTACGCCCAATGAACCTGTTCCCGAAACGTTTTGGGCGTGGGGATGGGATAGCCATCACACGCACAACTATGTACCGGATACACCTGTGTGTATGTATGTTCATACAACCTAAGTTTCATATTTAGATATAAAGAGACTTGTAAAGCTGTGCCTTAGTGTAAATTCATATTTCCCATTAAAAGTAAAGAATTTTCCTGGAGTTAAGTTTTTTAACGGTTATATTGCAGTTGTAATAAAATAAGTCTCCAAACCTGCAGTGCAGGCAAAAACTTTTTGCGTGCTTAACTTAAAATAATTGAAGCGGTACAATTTATGTTCTGAATTTTTTGAAATAAAATTTCATTTGATAACAGTATAACTTACTGAACATAAATCAACAAGTTGATAGCCGCAAATATATTTTCCGGAGCAAGGGGGATTGGGGGCGGTTGTCTCCTTCTGCGGAACTGTTATGCTAGTGAAGGAAATATCCACATGCGTAAAGGAACAGACGGGTAGTGTACCCTAGGAGGACATGGCATTACTCTGCCCAAGCAGAACAAGCAACTATGACACCTGGGTCTTTTTTCCGCACGAATGCAGGGCAGAAACCTCCCGAACTTACCAAGTCCGGTGAGGACCTGCGTGATGCGCCAAGGAACGGACATCTTCACGCCTGAGCCGCCGCATCGAGACTCCGACCCAGTCTATCTGCCACTATATGCGAGGAAATGCGGACGACAAGCAGTGGGTGGCTTGCCGCCCAGCTGGCCGATAACCATGTATACCGAGCTCGAGTCGTCGACAGCGGGTAGTGTGCACCACGAGGACACGGCTGTGCTCTGTCCAAGCGGGGCAAGCAATGGTGATATCCGAGCGTTTCTTCTGCACGAATCCAGGGCAGGAACCTCCCGAACTTACCGCTGGTGAGGACCTGCGTATTGCGGAAGGTGAGGACGACGTGACGTCTTTCCAGCCACTCCTCAAAGAGGGGACTTACTGCCATAATTATGGCGTGTCCAAAAAAGGTATGTGTCTACGTTGGTGATAATTAACGACTTTCACTTGAGTGAGTCTGCAATTCGATAATTTATTCTCTGATTCCTTAAAACGTTGATTAATTATATCTCAAAGTAAATAAATTCTTTCGACATCGTCTGTACCGTGACGTCATTAATGTCGTCATTAGCTAAATTAGCTAGAACCGCACAAAAGCTAATGGTGGATACATTCGTGTCACCGTTGGCCCTCGCCTACACTTTCAACGAACGTAAAATCAGACTTTTTTATAGAATTACAAGGATGTTGAGTTACAGGAAATGGCTAGAAGCATTAAATTAGAGGATATCAACAATGATGATAAGGATAATGACAACGACAGGCATAATCCTTCTGTTGGTACCAATTTAAAATTTATTTATATTTTTAATTAAAAGTCAACGCAGTATAGATCTCACCCGATGGCAAGCGATGATGTGGTCGGCGATGGGTTACGCCTTACGCTTGCCTAGAAGTAACCTATTCACTCTTGATTTTGTTGTTACAGAGGCAACAAAAATACGTGATGTATTTCTGTTGCCGCGATAATGGTTCATGAGATACAGCTTGGTGACAGACGAACAGACAGAAGGACGGTCTGCGAAGTTTTAGAAACAGGGTTCTGTTTTACCCTTTGGGTAGAATAGAACCTTAAAAACCAGAATAACAATCATAATTTTATTGTTTGAGGAAAAAGATCTTGTAAAGTACTAATTTGTAATTAATCTAAAAGAACTTTATGTTTACTTAAAACCTTTTTTGAGGTGTTAACTTCTTCCTTTCTAGGGCGGAGCACAAGGTTGAGTCAGACTTTCACCGACTAAAACCCAACAGTTCTTTTCAGTTGCCTTTTGCGTTATAAAATCTCAAGTTTGATGAATAAATAACAACATTGAAAACTTTTAGGCTGTTTAACCTTTAGGCTACTTAGGATCTCAGTTATAAGTTTTTGGCTTGTATAAGACTATACAAGCAAAATACTTATAACTGTATCTTATATCTGTCTTTGTCTAAAAACAAACAACATTTTAAACTCAAAATAGGGCATTTCGAGTTCTATAACTAGGTATTTGTACCAAATAAAGTGGAACATCGCTTTCTTCAATTATTTTTTCAATACTCTTCACTACTACTATATTCTTATCTCTACCACTTTCAAGCACGCTATTTACTGTTTTCCACATTAGTGCGGAAAAGTGCACGTGGAAATTTAACACTGCAGCACTCGGCTCTATAATATCCTCGGCTGCAGCTTGGGCAAATTCTATGGACCTATTTTCTCCACTTTTATCATATTTAGCTAATTCAGAGCCACTTCCATAACCTCAGAATCTATGACGCACCGTTCCCTTGCGACAATGACAAATCAATGGGGAGTCTGATTTGCGATGAAATATGAGCCCCGCTCAGGGTTGCCTCCGACGGGTATTTGTCTTCATTCACCACGTCTACATTCAGACCGCTTTCCACTAACTTTTTACTTCAAAACGCCATTTATAAAACTTTAAAATCTTCTTAGGAACGTCTGTTAGTGTCGGTCGGTTTGTAAGTTTGGAATTCGCGTTTGATGAACGTGTCTAATCCTTTTACAAAATAGTATTATTCTTTGATCAAGCTTGATTTGTTTTTAAATTTTAATGTATTAATTTGTATTTGGTTCTAGAAAATGATCTGCGGAATAGTTCGAAAGAGTTACCACGGCCCTAGAAACCAATGAGGCCATTTAGTAATTGATCGGACCACGCCCAGTCGTCAACAGCGCGAATCTTCCTTTTAGAAGCAGACCCACCCAACTTGCTCAAGCACCAGACCTGCCCAAGCGGGGCACATCTCTACAGTGTTCTCCGGGCTGTGGCAGTGTTGACTCCAGGGCGTCACTTCCGCACGTATTTGGTGCAGAAACTTCGCGAACTGATCGTGTTCGTTGATAACCTGTGTATTTTGGAAGGTGAGAATGCCGTGAGGTTTCCAACCCATTAAGTCCATGTTGTTTTGCAAACCGATTTTTGATTATTCAACATCATGTTAACATTATGTACGTTTCAATTTCCTAAACATTTACGCATGCTAATGATTAGCAATCAGGGGTCTGAATAAAGGTAAGGGTCGACGACTCAATACGCTAAATGGGACCAATCAATTACCTGATGAATACTCTCAAATGACGTCTAACTGGAATAACTGACAATCTAAGATCCCTTTGATTATAATCTAACTAGCTTCTGCCAGCGGCTTTGCCCTGTAAAAAGTAAAAGTAAAAAATATTTAAGTGAAAGTGGGCAGGCCTCATTGCTCAATCTTAAAAGTTTTGGAGTAACGACCTCATAACGGAAGACGCAGCATTGGAAGGCCTCCTGGGCCTGCGGACAGTGAGCAATGGGTAGCTCGCTGTCCAGCCGTCCGGTAACTGTCCGGACCAAGTCCAAGTCGTCGCACTGTTCCCGCGTGCCTTAAGGAGTTGTCAGCAACAGCAGGGACCCAGCCGGGTCGAAGCCTACTGGGGCCAGGGTTATCCGATAGGGAACTCAAGGCCCAGGATGAAGGCTAGAAGGAACAGAGTGGGCTTTTAGTCAGTAAGAGACTGACACTATGTCCCGCTCCACCCAAGAGCGGGGGTTGTCATTGGATAATTTTTACCACGATAAAAAAAAAGCATTGGAATGCCTCCTACACGGTGGACCGATAACCTGGTGAGAGCGGGAATCCGATAGATATGGGACGCACAGAACCATTCATTGTGGCCTCACTTGGGGGAGGCCTATATCCTGTATCTTTTTTGTTCATGCAGTGTACAATAAAGAATATAATAAATAAATAAATAACAGTAGACATTTTTCGGCTGAAATGATGATGATAAACAATGTCCCTAGAGTGTACTATATACTATGTGCTATGCCAAGATATTGTCTAGCCGCATGCCGAATATCTTGCAAATCTATAATATACAGGGTATGGCGTAAATAGTGGTCCAACGTTAACGAGTCGATATAGCATATATTCAGCTATCACATACCACAATTTAAAACCACTTTTTACCATAGGTCTCAGAATAAAACTGACTCCGATATTCACTTCCTACTAAAGTATCAATTATTGCTGATTTGATTTCATTGCCTTTTTCGTACCTGTAATTGAAAATTTTGTACGATTTTCGTCTCAGCAAGCAGTTATCATATTATAATCATTCTCTTGCTCATATTTCAGGGTGTGGAGTCGGTGCAACATTTTTCCATCTGTACTTCTTTATTAGTAGAAACTTTGTCTTTAAGTCAAGCGTGAATAGGTTAGGTACTTCTATGCAAGCGTGCTCTATCTTCGACCACAATATCGCTTACCATCAGTTGAAGGCTGCGATATAGTTCCTATGCAACGAAATTGCCTCAGGGCTTCAGAGCCTTAACCAGATTGTTTGAAAAACAGAACAGAACGCGCCGTCGACTCTGGCTGGTCTTTACTGCTTGTATTACCGCTTCGTGAGAGAGGCTGACCTCACACTCCCTCTTACTCTATACCATGACCTAAATCAGGATCGAACATGACAGGTCTCTGCTGATAGATCTGGACAAGGAGACTATCACTACTATCTACTATCACCGTATCCTTCAAACGATCCGCAATATGCGCATATCTCCACATCGAATCGACACCGACATTCCCAAAAAAACTCTGTCTAGTAAGGACCTGCGTCAGGCGGAAAGTATGGACACTGTGATGCCTCTGTAGCCACTCTTCAAAGACAAGCCTTATCACATCAATACTGGCGTATTTATGGCGTGACAACCTTTTTTTGTGGGGGGAAAAAATCATCCAATGATATCCCCCGCTCTTGGGCGGAGCGGGAGATAGTGTCAGACTCTTACTGACTAAAAGTCCCACCCCGTTCCTTGTAGCCTTCATACCCAGGCTCGAGCGCCCTTTCGGATAACCCTGGCCCCTGTAGGCTTCGACCCGGCTGGGTCCCTGCTGTTGCTGACAACTCCTTGAGGCGTGCGGGAACAGTGCGCGCCGTCGACGACTTGAGCTTGGTCCGGACAGTTACCGGACGGCCGGACAGCGAGCTACCCATTGCTCACTGTCCGCAAGCCCATGGCGTGACAACCTGACTATTTAACATTCACTGCCATTCTCAATCTAACATTATTTTTAGTATAATTATGCCAAAACTGAATATGTTCAGAATTAGTAACTGAATCGATTCAATAATTTTTACATCACTCCCAAAAATATTTTTAAAGGTCACAAGTTGGACACCACCGACACTAATTACGACTCGGCAGGCTATAGCGGACATTAGACACTAGCGCACAGCTGGATGCGGAAGTAAACTCACTTTCAATTTCTTTGTTCTTCACACGCAAGGAATCTGCGTTCTTCAAATAATCTCCTTCTGCACTGTCCTTCTCATACTTTTGATTTTTTTTCTTTTTTCCTTCTATATACATTCCATCCTTCTGTGTAATGCGCTTCCTCTTGATATCAGGACGGCCGAAAGTTGGTATGCATTTAAGCGGAAGTTGCGGAAACATTTTCTACACCAATAGGAGAATCGTCTCGAAACTTCTGTCCTTACTTTATATAAATATATTTATGTAGTATATATATTATGTTAAATATATATGTATGTGTATTTTATCTATAATTATGTATAATTTTTAGTCTTGTTTTGATACCAAAATTTTCTTTTTGTGCGCCTACCATATTGTCTCTTCACCACCCTAGGTTGACTGGTAGAGAATGCCTAAGGCATATTAAGTCCGCCTATGTACTTTGTGTTGCATGAAGATTACATAAATAAATAAATAGTAAAATAAAACAACCCCTTAGTCACCTGGGTGGTCGGGTGATCATGTATTTGTGTGGCCAACTAGGTAACATAACTTATAACTTCGTAATTTTTTATGTTACACGTCTTTCGGGTTTTGCATATAATAAAACTTATGTTGTGTATCGAACGACCTAAAATCCAAACTTCAATAAACTACATCCCATTACATTCAAAGTGCAAATGATAATGTTTTGAGCGTATCTTTGGTCCTATTTTAATTGAAATCTTGCTTGGGTCCCAAGTTAATTAAGATGAGGTAGGGTCGGCCTAACCCGACCGACAAAAGGATTTTGTTGATATTGTAATTTGTAGATGTAAGCCCGGTAGATATGTCCTGTTACTGATTTTACAGGTAAGGTTTTTGGAGGTAAATCGCTTTTTGTTGTGTGGATAGGCTTTGGATTGATTTTTAATGTTATCGAAACCATTAATGAGTTAATTTCTTAATTTGAACGATTGTACATAAGTCTGTACAACTCGACCTTGCCAAAACGGATCTTAAGCGCTCGGCTTCAGAGCGGGGATCGCTTTGCGCATTCCATACATTGGCAAGCCAATCGTCGTAGTTGTTGCATACATGCAGCAGCGCAGGGAGCGAATCATGAGCGACGTCTATTCATTCCCCGCTCCCGCGTCTCACTTCGCACCACTAAAGAGACCGAATATTTGACATCTGCGCAACTTGAAGCCAGCGCTCAAGATCCGTCGCGGCAATTATACGAAATTTATTTGGCCTCAAATTTTAGTTTTTAGATTTTTGTTTTTCCTAGAAGAATCCAGAAAAAGTTTTTTTTTGGAGATTTACGTAAAAACAGCAATTTTCCAGGTCATTAACCCCCGGGCGCTCGTTGGGTTAAACCCCAAGCGGACGCCGGCGTTTGCTTTGTCATTGTCTTTCTATTGTGACTCTAATTACGGTATTCCAAAGGTTAATTCTTTATTGTATACATAAAACTTGATGGTGTGCTACGTACAGAGATTTGCATGACACCCATCTTTTTTTTTCTCATCTTTTTTTTTACATTTGAGCATGGCAGTTGAGAGTTTGTCATGCTCACTCAAATGTCTCGCTGTTGGTGGCACGTGTTATTGGGTCATTCGGTTTCCTTAAAAGTGGTTGAGCTGAGTGGGGCTGATGCACGCGTCATGCTCGTGAACGGGTGCCGTCAGTTTAGACTGGTCATCTCTTAGCTGCCAGTGGCTTAATTCAGTTTGTATCTTTTAATTATTATTATTTTATTATCTGCATTGTGCTTACACAGTAGAAGCAACATGAAAATTTGTAACCAAGCATTATATGTAACACATAATATGATTTAAAAGAGTGTCCATGAAGTTTCTTGCACGTTCTTCCCCATAGAGATCAATTCTTTAGAACGTGCAATTTAGCTTCACTTTTCTTGGACTGACCGACATTTGACTATTCAAAAGTGTCTGCAAATGGTCTATTTGAAATAAATGATTTTGAATTTGAATATGAATTTGACACATTAAAAATAAATTCACGTTTTTATCTATATTTTCTTTACTATTTATTATTTTGTTTTATAATTAATACTTTTATTTACACCTATAAACAACTTAATAACTATAATTACAGTAAATTACAAAATAAATAAATAATAAAACCCAACGCTAAAATAAACTATCTAAAATATGGCGTCAAAAAACTCTTCCACATCGCTGTCGACTGGTAATGTGCCCAAAAGACTGGCGGCATTGCCACGTTGTATGGCAATGCTTATCCTCTGTCCAAGGTAAAAGCCAGCCTTTGGGTCACGTGAAGTGTCAACTAGATTTGAAGATTTGCTAGATTTGATTTCAATCTTTTGTTTTAATACTAGTTTTATTTAACCTCCGTGAGTGTGACTGTGGCATCACTTTGGGCCGTAACAGAATACCAGCGCTGTTTTATTTATCGATTATAAATATCGCAGTATATGCTGTGCTAAGCTATTTTTGACCTTGCACAGGTTTCAATGTTATTTTTCCATACTTTATTTCTACTGTATGTGTGAGGTATGAATAAATTTTTTCTTTCTTATTTAACGATTCATGTTGTACATGATGATGAGCTTAATTCAACAATGAGTTGTCACTCAGCAAACCTTTGAGTGACAGAAACAGATCACTTTTGGAGGTAGTGTACAATACAAACATAATTATCTACAGAAAATCTGTTTAGATTATAAAGAAGATAATCGATAGCTTTATGTTTATGTAGCAGGCAATACGTTGTATCCGTTAGAGGCTGATGCGGGATTAATACTTTAATTTGGCTGACAGAGCCACTTACATTGTACCGTAATACTAAGATTTTTAACGTAGCACAAACAAACACACACAAAATATATAATGTGCATAGCATAAGCATAATCGGCCTTTTAACGTTCCTACTGTTGGGACTTAGGCCTCCTCTCTGGGAGAGGGAATGGACTGTAATCCACCACGTGAGCCCAATAGCATGTCCGTACAGTAAGGAAGATAAAGAAAGATAATGACTGATGAATTTAAATTTGATATGAAAACCAAAAAAAAAACATTCTAACATAGTTTAGCAAACACTAACCTAATTAAATTACGAAGGCATAGAATGACGAGTAACTACGGCAAAAAACTATCACATAAATATGAAGTAACTAGTATAATCCTTTTGAATGTCTTATGTTACACAGTTCGACATAAGCAATTGTCTTTCTATTGTGTCTCTAATTACGGCATTCAAAGAGTTAATCTACCAAATAATATTATGGATGGTAAATCGCTTGCTGTGTTTAAAATAAAATTAAAATAACACTAACATAAATATTAAAATTAAATGTTGCTCGATTATAATGTTTATTATTTTTAGTTAAGCTCATTACTAAGTGAACTATTAATTGTTCTTAATGAGTAATAAATTCGTTAAATCTAAACTTATTTTAAACTTCTCGCGCCTATTATAGTTACCTTAAGCAACAGTCTTAGGAGGAGTCGGAGATCCACATCTATATATATTGTTACGCCATTAAACGTGAACACGCCATATCTCAGCAGCATTTCCACAAGTACCTCATAGGAAGACAATTTACTTTGAGGACGGATCACGCTGCATTGAAATGGCTTCTACAATTTAAGAACCCTGAGGGCCAAGTTGCAAGATGGCTTGAGCAGCTGCAGGAGTTGAACTTTGTGACGGAACATCGCAGTGGAAAAGGGCATAACAATGCTGACGCCCTGTAATGAGGACTGCAGACACTGCCAGCAGAATGAAGCCCGAGAACGCGTTAATTTAATTAGGGCTGAAGGCAACTTCAAGAAGTCCCAGGAAGAAGATGACGATATTCGACCTATACTGGACTGGAAGCGTAGTGGAACTAGGCCCCGGTGGAGTGAAGTATCGTCACATAGTCCCGTCACTAAGAGCTACTGGGCACAGTGGGACAGTTTAGTCCTAGAAAATGATGTGCTTTGTAGGAAATGGGAATCGAACGATGGCAAGGAGGTGACCACACAAGTGATAGTGCCACGGTGTGAAGTAGTCCCCCTGCTACATGGTGCTTCTGGAGGACACCTGGGCATCAAGAAAACTCTACTGAAAGTGAGACAGCGGTATTACTGGCTCAATTGTAGAGATGACGTAGAGCAATGGTGTCGGAAATGTACAGCGTGCGCATCTGTGAAAGGACCACAGACTAGGAGCAGGGGCAGGCTTCAGCTGTACAATGTGGGAGCCCCATGGGAACGCATCGCTATCGACGTCGCTGGACCTTTTCCAGTTACAAATGACGGAAACAAGTACATAGTGGTGATCCAGGACTATTTCACAAAGTGGCCCGAAGTCTTCGCGATACCCAATCAGGAAGCGACGACAGTGGCGAAGAAGGTGGTCGAAGAAGTAGTATGTCGGTATGGCGCACCTTTGGAAATCCATTCCGATCAAGGCCGTAACTTCGAATCTGCGCTGTTCCAGGAAATGTGTACTCTTCTGGGAATTTATAAGACACGCACAACACCTGCGCACCCTCAGTCGGACGGAATGGTGGAAAGGTTTAACCAAACCCTGGAGAATCATCTGGCTAAGGTTGTCGATGACCATCAGCAGGACTGGGACCGGTATATTCCACTATTTCTGATGTCTTACCGATCGGCAGTGCATGATAGCACGGAACATACCCCAGCAAGAGTAAATTTCGGCCGGGAGATGAGACTTCCAGTCGATGCCATAACTGGCGTGCCACCTGACAAGACTAAGCCAGTTACGGACTATGTAAGTGACCTTCAAGATCAATTGGGCGAAGTGCATAAACGAGTTCGTGAGAATAGTTTGAACACCAGCGTAAAAATGAAAACCAGATACGACCGTAATGCCAATGCCAAGGGATTTGAGGAGGGTACACTGGTTTGGCTCCACAACCCGCTTCGACGGAAAGGGAAGTCGCCGAAACTCCAAGCTCGATGGGAGGGACCTTACACCGTGTTAAAAAGGATTAATGACGTGACCTACCGCATCAAGAAAGGGCTAAGAGGGAAACCCAAGGTTGTCCATGTGGATAGATTGGCGCCGTATCACGGATCTAATAATGCTCGGGACGAGCATGACTAAGAGGGGGGCACTGTTACGCCATTAAACGTGAACACGCCATATCTCCGAGAAAATAAAGAGTAGCACGTAATAATTAAAACGCATTGCTGTTCGAAAGTTCTAGAGTAGTTGTGCTTAGACAGACTTGGAAAAATCTCGAAACATCCACAACATACCTACAAGTGGTAGTAGGCATATATCTAACCGATAAGGGAAATTGTACTCTCCGACGTTAACAATAGAGTCGAAATTCGCATGAACATTATTACGAGAAATAAAAATGATTTATGACTTCGAGAAGCGATTCAATTGTTCTGGAATTCTGGATAGATCCGGGGACGTCGGTATCTAGAATTTTCTTGGCTCCGCATATAAATACGGGCCCCCGGCCGGAAGCGAGTCAGTTGTGATTTCGACTGCGATCAAGAGCGAACTACCCTAGTACTCGAAGTGATTTTTATCAACGACTAAAGCGATAGTGTAACGGTACTCTAGTGTTAATTGCGATTCAGATTATTGTTGACTGGACTAATTTGTTATTGTTTGTGGTGAATAAAGTTCTCTCGTCAGTAAATCGGCATTTGATTACCCACGTACGTAACAATATAAAAGAAAGTCGTGTTAGTTACACCACTTATAACTCAAGAACGGCAGAACAGATTTGGGTGAAAATTGGTAGGGAGGTAGCTTAGAGCCAGGAGACGGACATAAGTTACTTTTTATCCCGTTCGACAGCGTTCCCGTGTGACTTGACATGACACATCAGGGGTAGAGTAGGGTAGAGTAGAGTAGGGTAGAGTAGGGTAGAGTAGGGTAGAGTAGGGTAGAGTAGGGTAGAGTAGGGTAGAGTAGGGTAGAGTAGGGTAGGGTAGAGTAGGGTAGAGTAGGGTAGGGTAGAGTAGGGTAGGGTAGAGTAGGGTATGGTAGAGTAGGGTAGAGTAGGGTAGGGTAGGTAGAGTTGACAGCTTAGATAAAAGGTAACTATTAGGCGGTACGAAGTTTGCCGGGTCAGCTAGTATACTAATATTATAAAGAGGAAAGATTTGTATTTTTGTATGTAACGAATAAACTCAAAAACGACTGTGCCGATTTTAAAAATTCATACACCATTGGAAAGCTACATTCACCCTGAGTAACATAGGCTATATTTATTGCCCGTGCGAAGCCGGGACGGGCTGCTAGTGATAAATATAACACGTTTATTCGACATTTCTGTAATAGGTAGGCTTGCGTTTGAAGTGGTCAAGGGCGAGCCAATCAATAATAAAAAAGTCGAAGTCAGATCTCAAGTTAGTGATATATGCTATATATATTTATAGTGGAGATCTTTCCAGCCAAGCCTCAGACAGAGGATTTACCGCCATAATTGTGGCGTACCTAGCACTGGGTTGCGATAGTCACTGACGCCATTTTACTATGAGATCCCGCCGGAGCTCTGTCCGCCATGCCGTGACCTGTCGCGGCAGCCGACTTTCACTCCAGCGGCGTGGCATCTCCACGCACATATCATGCATGTGTGCAAGAACTGTTGCCTCCAGATCTCACGGTGGTAGGCCAGCAAGAAGGCTCGATGCTTCGCGAGAAATTGTGCGGTATCCCCACACCATCCGTATTGCCATGACCTTCTGGCAGGCGTTCAGCATGGCCGCCGGTCACACGGGCCCCCCGTAAAGGGCCATGGACCGAACGATCCCCGCGTAGAGCATCCGGCAGCAGGCATCTGGACCCCCAAGGTTGGGCAGGAGCCGCTTGAACGCAGCCCCAGTAGTGATATTCTATTTATGCAACCCGCTATGCCTTACCTACTATAAAAGCAATGATGTGCTGTGTAAACAACCTTTTAGGCCTACTATCTACGGACACGTAGCTTCTTTGATCATCTCTTATTCTTATTGCCACTTCACCGATAGACTTAGTAGTTTTGTATGTAAGCTGCGAGCAGGCGTACATATGATTTAAAGATCCTAGGTTGTAGCTGTCACTAAACACAGACCCCAGCATGCAACTATAAATACGCTTAACAATAAAAGAAAAAAAATACACAATGGCTCTTTAAATAAATGGCTGTACGGACAAATCACTACTTCAGATCGGCCCCGTTCCAACAATGATAGTAGCACTTGGCAATAGCAGTAGTGTCTTGTTATCTTGAGTAACTTGACTTAAACTCTCCAGACTGCTTTATAGTCTTGATAGTTGCTTTAAGTTAGTGAGCTACTGTGTTGGAAGACAATGATGTATGCAAGTAGTGAGAATTAAGAAAACTGGGCAAGTGCGAGTCAGTTTTGAAATTTCCGTAAAACTCACCTATGTAAATATTTCAATTTCGGAATGGAGTCTCGGTAATTTTTTCCGAGTTGGACAAAAAAAAATTGTAACCTAACAACAAATTTACAGTTTTTCAGATTTATTCCTATACTTGTACTATAAGACGATACGATACGATATACACGATGGACGTTTTCGTAGTTTAACCATGAAAGCCTCCCTTTTTCTCCCGCTTTTCTCACTATTTTTATTAAAAAATTAGCCAATGTCCGTCTCCAGGGTCCCAACTATCTCTGTACCAAAATTCATCAAAATCGGTTTTGCCATTTAGGCGTGAAGACGTAACAAACAAACAAACTTACTTTCGCTTTTATAATATTAGTAAGGATTAGTATGGACACAATAGATATGGATGGTATAGATTATAATTTTATAAAACAAGTTGTCCTCCTAAACACCAGTTTCTAGAAGCCTAAATCAGCGTCAGACTACTACCCGTAGTAGTCTGGCATTTCGCTGAACTGGACCTTTTTTGGCGCAAACGTGTGACAGACAATGTTAATTTTTATTTTTTGTTTTGTGTTTGTCATAAGTTGTCTACAATATTTTTTGCGCTAAAATAAATACTTTTCTTTGTTTCTTTCTTTTTCTTTTCTTTAAACCGCAAACCAGAACTACTTTCACCACAATACTTACCCATAAAAACTGGTAAATTACCGAGTTTACTAAGTCACAAAACCTTCTAGGGCAGTAAAGTAAAAAACGTTTCTCACAACATGCTCGGTCATCTGTTTTAAGTCGTAGTGAAAAAACCCTCCAAAAGCACATTAAATTCCACAGCAAAGGACCAACCAAAATTACTGGCTGTTTTTACGCAAACTTGGTCTACGGCCCTTTGGTCCTCTTGGGTATTATTTATTAATGAACGAGGTGGACAAACATTTTGTTGGTGTTTTTGTGACGGGGACTAATCTACTGAGGTCCGGCAAAACCTCAGCGTTGGCGAGTCGAGTTACGGTTTAGATATTAGATGCTCTATTTGACAAATTGTTAAAGTAGTTTTGAAGTTTCTAAGATCGGTTACTGCATGTTTTTTTTTTGTTAGAGTGTAACAAGATTTTTTTTTTTAAAGAGAAACCGTCAAACATTATACAGTAACGGAAAGAACAGCCTACTGGGTTCAGAGTTAAACGAAAGGCAAGAACGAACGAGGTGGGTTTTTTAGTCAGTAAGAGTCAGACACTATCTCCCGCTCCGCCTAAGGGCGAGGGATGTCATTTGGTTGATTTTTACCCACCAAAAAAAAAAACGGGTGGGTTTTAGTCAGTAATATTTTGACACTATTTCTTGCTTAACTCAGAGCAGAGGAAGCCATTAGGTATATCATGTAAATGTCCGTCTTTGTATGAATAGCAGATTAAGTCAGTCAGAAGATCAGTAAGTAGGTACTCTGATGACCGCAAAGTCTAAGTTGTCTGTGTCAGTTTTTGCAGTTTCATAATTACTTCACACGTATATAAAATTAAAGTGTCGATTAATTATAATACCAAAAAAAAAACATTTTTTTAGTAAACAATATAAAAGTAGGTAAATTCGATACCTAAAACCAAAATTCAATTCCTAAAATTGTCTGTCTGGCTGTGTGTTTGTCCGGCTTAATTTTTGAAAAGTTGGACTGATTTTGACAAGTTTTTCATTGGTAAATAGCTTATACTATGAGCTATATACCTACCTACCACCTATACCTGCCTTACCTGCTATAGCTTTTACTACTCAGGTTACTTTTAATCTATAAAAAGTATTGCTTTTTTACGATATGTTAAAATAAAAATAAAAAATATAATATCGCAATAATAAACCAATCTACATCTAAACTTCTACTACTACTACTACTACTACTAATATAATAAAGAGGTAAGTAGGTTTATTCGTTTTGTTTTTGTTTTTCTCTGAAAGATTTGGTCCTATTGCTAATTTTTTTCACCGATAGAAAACTGCTTTATTTCCGAGTCATATAGGATTTTATTTACGAGGGCGAAGCTGCGGACAAAATCTAGTATAATAATAAACGAATATCGAATACAAGAACATTAACTAGAACGCGTTCATGTCCCATAAAGTAACGTTTTTGTTAGTCGTAACTTGTTTACTCAAACATACGGTTGAGGTCTATGTTACTTGTATTTAGTGGCAAATGAATATTAATAAAAAAATATTCAATCATCAGTATATGAAATGTTGACCATGGTTTACATCATTGAGATCATACATATTTCCAGTATCAACTTTCGTAGGTATTTATGAAGTCATGCTTGTTCGTAGATAAGGAAAGATGGCAAATGAAAAATAAATTAGTAAAACTAAAACCACTTAAAACTCTTAAAACCATAACCCTACATCTTTGTTTTTTGTATATTACAATAGATTTCCACAACGGGATTGGTCCTTTGAACACTTGCGTAGCGCATACAGATATAATTGTCGGTTGGTGTCATGTTCGATAGTATTATTGGCATTTAATACTGAAAAAACAAGCTTGATATAGAATATGGCCGTTGGAGGCGGAAGATTCTGGAGTGGCGACCGCGTACTGGAAGACGCTGCATTGGAGGGTCTCCTACAAGGTGGACCGATGACCTGGTAAAGGTTGCGGGAATTCGATGGATGGGATCGTTCATTGTGGTAACATTGAGGGCAGGCCTATGTCCAATAGTGGACGTTTTTTGGCTAAAATGAGGATGATAATAATGATAAGAAGTTTATACATTAGAAGTAATAATTTTGGCAACAAAATTTGAAAGGGATAAACAATAAATGGAAATTAAAATGAAAATAAGTATATATTAGGAAAGAAAGACACATACAGAACCAGAACTTACAACACTCTACATACAAAATGTAGATTGAACAGTCTCATAAAGACCACAACACAGGCAAGTTGCAAGCGCTATAAGCTTTAAAGCGACGAAGATACTGCACAATTTATTCGAAAATTTATAGACAATGGGTCTCTTGCTTCGTTAAAATTTCACTGAGTGAACTTCCCCTATACCCTGCTACCAGTTGTCTTGGAAAGATGAAAGCTTTTGAAAATGACATCAGACGACTGCAGTGCCATCTATACGGAAGGCTTTAAGTGGGGAAATGCAAGACCGTTAGATTTTGTTAAGAATTTAAGTGGACGACTTTTATGAATTAGTTTTTAGTTCAGAATTTTCTCTAGAAGTGTTTTGAATCACTCCTAGAGAAGAGTGCTCTTTAAGTGATTCAATTGATGGACAGTAAATAAAAAAGTAGCTCTTATTTTTATTTTATTAGAAGAAAATAACTTTTGACATTATCTTTTCCTTACGGCTTAGTGGCAACATTTGCTTTCATACTTATTTCGATTTTTTAAAATAGTAAGTAGATTATCATAAGTTTTATTGGTTAGTATTAGTTTAGATAGGTACAATCCTTACCCAAACTAAAAAAAAAAACAAAAGTATCTACATTGAGAAAACTAATTTATTAAAATGCATTTCAGAACTAGGTCAAGTGTCACGTAAACATAAGTTGTCGCATTAAAAGATCAAAGTTTTAAATACGTTAAACTCTTTCTGTACTAACTTTAGCAACTTATGATAAAACACTTCATAATAACCAAGTTTCTAATTTAATAACATTAAAATTTTCAAAGACGCTCCAACACTACAACGAGATTAAATTTTCACAAAATTAGAGTGTATTTTATATAATATGCAAGCGACTCTAGGCGATTTCCCGAACTAAGGAAAATGGGAAGAAAATTCTTAAATCTTTATTGCTATTCATAATTAATTTAATAATTAGCTTAACAGTAGAGGCCCAGCAGGGTCGAAGCCTACTGGGGCCAAAGTGAACCCCAGGGCCCTGGAACGTAGACAAAGAAGAAACAGGAGTGGGCTTCTAGTCAGTAAAAGCCTGATACGGCCTCCTGCTCCGCCCAAGAGTGGGAGATGTCTTTGGATGATTTTTCCACCAAAAATATGAATATGAAGCTTAATAGTGTGGCTTAGTGGATTGTGAGCAGGTTCAGATATCTGAGGCACATTTTGACTGAAGATCTAAAAGATGATGCAGATGTGGAGAGAAAGCGCAGGGTGCTGGCAGTCCGGAGGAACATGATTGCTCTCAAGTTTGCTCGATGTTCGCGTGTTGTAAAAGTCACATTTTTCAAGGCAGCCTGTGAGTGAGTTACTCTTGCCGGGCTGCTAGTGCACTGCGTTTCTAATATAATTTAGACAAAAAGTGATAAGTAGTTTCACGGGGTCAGAGAAGCGGATAGAGCTTTTTTGAAATAAATGCTTGGATTGATAGAGTTACAAAAGTAGCCATACCTACCTGCTTTTGGCAACCTACTACAACGTTGCAGGTAAAACAATTCCTCACAAAAATAACCCCAAAACAAATTATACTATTAATCGGATATGCCAGCCCACGCCTAACCTCTATCAATCACAGAACTTTCAAACTATCATCCTATATCACAGAAAAGATAAATCAGAAATATTAGTTAAAGTTTTTCAAGCTGAAAATGACTGGTGGCACTGGAGGGACCGGATTCAATTTAAAGTTCCATTCGCTGACTATTATTTTAATATAGTCGCGTTTGTGTGTTGCTTGTCCAATGTAAGCTGTGTTAGTTTATTATTGTACTGTTGATGTTCGTTTTGATTGCCAGTTTCAGTTTTTGTTGGTGTTTTGGCGACTGAAATTGTAGGGGGTATTTGCAGTTGTATTTTTTTTTTGCTGTTTTTTTTTTGCTAAAGTTTAATAGAAGATACGGAAAAGTATTGGACTACAGATGAGCGTTTCGGGTATGGGTTTTTTTCGGTGGAAAATCAACTTATGATTTTCCCTCTTTTGGGCTGAGCGAACGTATCAGACTTTTACTAAAAACACCCACCCCTGTTCCTGTTTCCCCATTTCCTTTGCCTTCGTTCTAGAGGTTTCAAGTCTGGATGTATTGTGTATGTGAGTTTAAATGTTTGTAGACGCAACCCCAATACCGGAGTAATAATAAAAATATTACCTAATTTATTTGTTTATTTTTAAAGAAAGCTTACAGACTAATAACATAATTGTTTTTTTTTTTAAATATAGATATGGAAAATTGCTAATTAAAAGCTTCCACATAATACACATATACTGCGTAGACTTTTAAATAAAAAATTCAACAAAAATTTAAGTTGGTACCCAAAGAAGGATTATGCCTGTCGTTGTCATTTAAAATCATAGATAAAAAGCAATTAACTAAGTACAAACAATATTAAATTGTTATTCGTGACTACTATCTTCAAAATATTCCTATTAAATATTGTTTTTTTCTAATACTATGAAGAAACTACTAACTATAATGTGAAGAAAGGTTTTTTTTTTCTAAAAGGAAAATAAGATATACTTAAATTTTAAATAGGTTGAATATCATCATATAACTCTGCCCACTCAGAGTGAAGAAAGAAGGAGTTTCACACTTTTACTGACAAGAACACACCTACGTTCCTTCAAATACCCTTACTCTGCACAGCCATATTAACTGTTTTGAACAATCCCACACAACAAATTATACGAGTACCTGTACCACTAAAATGCTCTACGTCACTACGCTATTTTAAAAGTAAAGAAATTTAAGTCAAACCAAATGAAAACTCCGAATCAATATTTTTTCTTAAAACATTGCTGTTTTTAAACTCAAATGTATTCAGCCAAAACCATTTGTTTTTCCAATAAGGAAACATTAAAAAAAAGTAAGGAAAATATATTGTAAACGCATTAGAAAGTAATGAAATATTGAAATGAGTGAAAATGTAAATGCCAGAAAGCACCATCGATCATATTTTGCTACAGCAAAATTACATTGTTCGATAT
Source organism: Mythimna albipuncta (assembly GCA_929112965.1). Taxonomy (NCBI): domain Eukaryota; kingdom Metazoa; phylum Arthropoda; class Insecta; order Lepidoptera; family Noctuidae; genus Mythimna; species Mythimna albipuncta. The sequence continues at coordinate 19,323,547 of OV815962.1, forward strand.
TCGAAAATGTTTCTGTTTTGATATAAGAAGCGTTGGAATGGCTTGCTACCGTTTTGCTTCTTTCATTGTTTAGGCCACAGTTTCTCTTAGTTTGTTAACTGCAGTCCACAACTATAGAGGCTAGAGATCATTTTGCGTCCTTTGGGATCCTGTAGGTTTACAGTAGTAACAACTATTTCGCCTTAGCTGAACTAAAATACAGAATCCTGCATAGCGATATCAGTTTTCTGCGCGGTTAAAACATACACATTAGTCTGAAGTTCACAATTGGGTAGTTTTCCAAACCAGATACAACGCCCGTCTGGTCGCAGGATCCTCCCTTTTTCATTCTATAAAGGAGGAGTATTTTGACATCGCAACGCAGGATTTTGTCAAAAACCTGTACGTTTACATCCTGTTCCATTATTTTTCTTCAAATAGCAAGGGGTGTTGCATGCTTTTGCTTCCTCTCTGCCGCTTTTTTGCGATCATTACTTTCCCCCAGAAGAAAGCGATGATGTCCTACATGCCTCTCGCTTCCGAATATAAACCGAACTATTCCGGAAGCGAGACAATATTTGCAATACGAGATCATGGCGCTGCGCTTTCATTCCCCATTTGACTGTATTTATACTGGTTTAAGTAATAGTGTACGTTTCACTATTTAAACAGGGACTAAATGATAAAGCTTCGTATATTATTATTAGTAAGCCACAATCTGGACTCTAAGCTGGTACTGAGAAATTTTTGATAAAAAACCGGCCAAGAGCGTGTCGGGCCACGCTCAGTGTAGGGTTCCTGTAGTTTCCCGTCCGTCACAATAGTGTACCCACTTATGAGTTTAAAAAAATGCATGCATATACGATTATACTACAAACTTAGTCCATAAATTATTTTGTAGAACCTTTTTGTCTTTTTGTACAAAAACTGTTCTTTCCATCAAGTTCAAAATGATTTTCCTAGAAAGTCCTTATAAAGTTCTATTTTTCAGATTTTTTTCATATTTTCTAAACTTATGATTCAAAAGTTAGAGGGGGACACACATTGTTTTTTACTTTTGGAGCGATTATTTCCGAAATTATTGACATTATCAAAAAATGATTTTAGTAAACCCCCTATTCATTTTTAAATACCTATCTAACGATATATCACACGTTAGGGTTGAAATTAAAAAAAAAACACTTCCCACTTTACATATAGGGAGGCTACCCTAATAAAACATTTTTTTCCAATTTTTATTTTACCACTTTGTCGACGTGATTGATATACATATTGGTACCAAATTTCAGTTTTCTAGTGCTAACTAGGATGTACCAACCTTTGAATTTAAGCGTATTTCTGTTGATATGATTAAAAATACATACAAAAGTCTTAATATAAAAAACACTGAGGACTTATGGGGTATATCCGTTAAGGTTCTTGGAGAAATTATTGATACAATTGCTCCTGTCCTAACGGGCATATTTAATCAATGTCTAGACAGCGGTACATTCCCTGATTTAATGAAACATAGTAAAGTAGTACCAATTTTCAAATCAGGTAGTAAAAGTGATCCCTCTAATTATAGACCAATATCTGTGCTTCCAGCATTGAGTAAAATCCATGAAAAAATCATGCTCGACCAGATGTTGTCTCACTTTAATTCAAATAGGATTTTGCATAGTCATCAGTTTGGCTTCACGAAAGGAAGGTCAACGACGGATGCAGGAGTGAAACTCATCAGTCACATTTTAGAATCCTGGGAGAAATCCCAGGATGCTATTGGCATATTCTGTGACCTCTCAAAAGCATTTGACTGTGTTGACCATAATACTCTGATCTGTAAATTACATCATTACGGAATTCGTGGAAGAGCTGCTGATCTTGTTTTTTCCTATTTATCTTACAGGCAGCAAAAAGTATCCATAAATGGGGCGACGTCCTCGGGGTCTTTAGTAAGGATGGGCGTGCCCCAGGGTTCAATTCTTGGCCCTTTCCTTTTTCTAGTTTATATTAATGACCTTCCTTACATGATGGCTAATTTATCAGACATAATCCTATTTGCTGACGACACTTCTCTTATTTTTAAAGTGGATAGAAAAGATGCGGATGTCTTGTGTGTTAACGAAAGTCTGGCTGTTCTTTCGAAATGGTTCGCAGCCAATAATCTTTTACTAAATGCAAATAAAACTAAATGTATAAAGTTTTCATTACCGAATGTTCCTCAAGTTGGCGTCAATCTAATTCTTGATGGCAAAAAACTTGATTTAATTACAGAAACTGTGTTCTTAGGTTTAACTGTAGATTCCAAACTGCAGTGGGGTGCTCATATTAGAACTCTCTCAGGTAGATTAAGCTCAGCGGCATATGCAGTAAGAAAAATAAGGCAGTTGACAGATGTCGCCACAGCTAGGTTAGTTTACTATGCCTATTTCCACAGTATTATGTCTTATGGCATTTTACTGTGGGGATCTGCAGCTGATGTAGACTCGATTTTCGTATTGCAAAAGAGAGCAATCAGGGCTATTTATAAAATGGGTCCTCGCGAGTCCCTCAGAAATAAATTCAAAGAAATCGATATATTGACACTGCCTTCTCTTTATATCTTAGAAAGTATTCTGTATGTCCGTAAAAACCTAGGACTTTTCAAAATTAGAAGCGATTTCCATAACATAAATACTCGTAGTAAACACGAAATTATATTACCCAAATGGAGATTAGTCAAGACCAGTAAGTCATTTTTAATAAATAGCATACGCTTTTATAACAAGCTACCAAAAGCGGTGACTGAACTTAGCGAAGGAAAGTTCAAAACCCATATTAAGCGTGTCTTAACCAAAAAAGCTTATTACAAGGTTAGAGACTATGTCGAAGACACACTTGTTTGGCAATGACTACCTCTGCACTTGTGGCCCCCTGGTAACTCATAATATTGTGTGAATGTATCTATTAACTGCTCCATCTATGTTGTAACATTTTTTTTTTTTCCTCCTAACACATTGCTTTTGCAATATTTTTATTTAATTTTATATTATCTGACTCCAACCACATTAAATTCGTTAGTTTTTCTTTTTTGGTTGTTAACGTCTCATTTATTGACATCTTTTTTTTTTATATAGCCTCTTTTTACAATGTAAATGGAAGAACACTGTAGACTCCACGAATTCTTAGATTACTTCATATTTTGACTCACTTTTTTTAAATGATTATTTTGATGATTTTATTGTTCTTTTGAGTACACTATAGACCGGTTTACACTGTTCTTAAATAATACCTATTAATACTGTAATATGGAAATATTGTAACTACAACCACTTTTTTAAAAGAGTAACCATGGAGTTTCTTGCCGGTTCTTCTCCATAGGAAACGACCAATTTCGAACCGTGCACTAGCTTCTGACGTTTTATAAGTGCCCATGTAGGCCTATGTGAAATAAAAAACTTTTGACTTTGACTTTGACTTTGACTTTGACTAACGGTCACAGAGATTAAGCGAGGACGGACAGACAGACAGACAGACAGACGGACAGACAGACATGGCGAAACTATAAGGGTTCCTAGTTGACTACGGAACCCTAAAAATAATCAAATACCTATAAAATACCTAATCTGGTCGACCCTAGGACCTCATGCTCTGTATACCAAAAATAGATTGTCTATCAATGGTCCTATGAAAAGACAACATTTGTTGGACAAATGGATTCTCACAATACCCTTAAATTTTTAATGAAAACCGTTTTAGAATGCGGAAACCAATCGACATTGATTGGCACTTGTAAAAGCTGGGTTTAAGGGCCAAAAGGACCAGCGTTGTAAGGAAATCTTTAAGCTTCATCCAATTTTAATTGATGACAAGTTCGACATTGTGGCTGCATACCACGAAAAGCAAAAAGTAATTCGTTAGCCGTGGCATTCTAACAAGATCAATGCAATTTTGCAGAGACTAATGAAACATAAACTCTAAGGGGAAGATTAAAGTCATTTAAATTAATGTCCACTGGATTTTGTCACAACACAACAATATTAGGGGAAAGGCAAGAAATGCCTCCCATAAGGTAGACCGATAACTTTTTATAGTCGTGGGAATGCGATGGAAGCAAGATGCACCTAATCGTTCAATATGGTGGTATTGGGGGAGGTATATGTGCAACAGTGGGCTTATTTCAGCTGAAATGATCATGATGAGAGAAGTAGAATTGAATGACCTGTTTCCATTAGTTGCCCTTTAGGTTCTAAGACCACAGCATTTCTTTTGAATAATCCCGTGGCCCTAGCATACCTAGTAAAATATCTGTAGTGGACGGCATTCAAAATGAAGGATGAATTATAGTAAAGATTATATAACTAGAAATAAAAATTCTAAGCAAAGCATATTTATTTCCAACAAGCGAAACACTTCAGTATTGTCAATAAGTCGGTCAGGCGAGTAGTTTGAAAAATTAAAGTAATTTCATTGCACTTTGAACGCATAGATCGCTTTTGTACCTTTTGAATAAAAAGCCATGCAAACAAAAAAAAATGTATTTAACTTATCCAAGCCTTAACGCAATTAGTGATATCAAAGTACTGCATCTGACAGAACCATTACACACCGCAAAAATAAAGTCAAAAAACTTTGTGTACTTTATCAGCATAAATACTGCTTTTAACAAGATTTCTGAGCGAATACTGAACATAGATTTATGGTTGGCAAGGTTCCAATTCAATAGATTGGTTTGCAAAAACCAACATCTATCATCGGTAGCGTTGTACCGTGTCACCGAAGGATGGGAGCAGGGACGAACTGGGGAAGTGTATAGGTGACTCGGATGAGTTGGAACTTTTCCTGATTGATGCTATGAAGCTTGGGAAGACTATTGTGTTAGTACTCATATTTGGTATAACACAGACACACACACATTTAAAATAAATTGGGGTCAGTTTTTTTTTCCTGAAGATTTTTTTGCTATCTCTAACGACTTGCCAAATACTTGTCCAAAACCTTCCTGATACTGAAACAATTCTTCAAGACACTCTTTTTCAATTAATGGTTCACCGACAAAACGTTTTGCTTTTCAAGTTTTCACCGATTGTACTTTTCCTTGACGCACGATTCGTCTACAGACAAACTCACTGTTATTTGATTCGCCTATTGAATTTTTTGCTGATGCACGTGTCGCCGATCAGTGATTGTTTATCACTTTTATTTATTTCGTCGATTGGAATTTTCTTCAATGCCCGGATGACTCTTGCGTTGACTAAAACAATACGGATAAGTTTTATTAAATATAAATTTCAATTTTTTTTTTTTTTTTTTCAATTGTATTTTCTAAATATAAGGCTCAAATGTGTAATTTATTATTTTGGTGTACAATAAAGGATACATAAATAAATAAATAAATAAATTTCACTCCCTCTTGCTTCACCCAGAGAGGGGGCAGATGTTTAATAATTTTTAAAGTAAAATAAAAAGCTAAAGTCTCTTTTATTAGATTTTTGGCCGGGATAAGTGGAGTGGAGAAAATAGGCAAGAAGTCATTGGCTACCAGGCCCCATTAGGGCCTTTAAAGCCGATATTAGTCCTGAGTAAATTGTATCCCAGACCCCAAACATAAGATATCAGTAGGAACTATAGAATTACTCGTTAGGAGTCGGTTAAAGAGGTAGAAGGAGACCCCTAAAAAAATGAAAAAGTAAGCAACGTAGATACATGATAACGTAGACAAACTACTAGCTTTTGATTGAGGCTTCCGCCGCGAACATAAAATATAGCCTATATTACTCAAGACGCAGCTTTTTACCGGTGAAAAAATTTAAGCAATCCTCCTACAAACAAAAATAAAACTTTACCTTTTCATAATATTTATGTAGATAAAATAATACCCTTTCTAAGTAGTGAAATAAATAATTATTTTAAATGTCTCAAACTACAAAATTACAATAAGACATTTAAACATTGTCACGTTTTGACTGAGGCTACATTAATTTCCTTTCAATTCCTTTAGTCCTCCTAAATTCCTTAGAACATCAATTTATATTCAAAATAGAAGTTATTAAGTAATATAAGATGGTTGGCATTGTCATATCCAATACAAAAGGTGAACTTCATTGTTGTAAAAATGAAAATTGATGATTTTGCATTTAGACTAATGAAAAATAATAGGTGGATAATGCCTCAAAAATTCTGAGAGGGTCAATCTTAATGGTTTTAGTTGTTTATCAATTTCTAAATTTAATTAGATGATGCTGATCTGTTTGCTAAGCAAAGAATTGTTACGAATTTGTATCTCAGTAATATTAAGATGGAGAAACGTATGTGTGAGTGTGTTTGTTATTTGCATGCTAGAAGAGCTGAACAGATGAGAATGGTTGGAACACAGGTAGAGCTAGTCCACAATAGTCCAATACAGTAGTAATACAGTCCCTGAATAGCATATATGATACTTTTTTATCCCGAGAATTCTGGGGAAAATTTTCTATTTTCACGTTGGCAAAGCCGCTGTCAGCAGTTAGTGAATAATATTGCTTATAGATTAGTAAAAGTCTGACATTTTCTATGTCAGACTTTTACTAACCAAAACTTATCTGTATTCCTTTAATTGCCCTTTGCATTTTCAAATCATGGTAATTCGCACAAACAATCGACAATCTCGTTGTCTTGTGATCGTACTTAAGATATGCCTAGTGTGGGACAAATTTTTTTTTTTTAATATTGGTCTTTTCCTTACTGCGTCCCTGTGCAACCGTGCAAGACGACGTCGCTCATAAAAAATACGGAAGGAAAGATATTTCATACGAGTTCGTCTATTTAGGCAAAATATATGAATTAACGCAAAGTATTCAGCTAGGTATAGTAAGAGTAAGAATGAAAATAGATAGAATAGAGTAAACTTTATTGTATACCATAATAAGCACACAAACACACATATTTATTTATTATTATTTATTATAATCTTTATTATACATCAAATAAACAAAAATACAGGACAAACATTTAAAAGAATAAGTGCACAATGGGCGGTCTTATCGCACAGGGCGATCTCTAACAGACAACCTAACATACATACACATTCACGTAAGGAAGGACCTCTTCTCATATTCTTCTTTATTTTGACTACCTTCTATGAAATCGAAATTCTCTGCCGGAGTCTGTGTTTTCTGATAGCTACAATTTAGGGGTCTTTAAGTCAAGAGTAAATAAATTGCTTCTAGGCAAGCGTGCTCCATCGTCGGCCATATCATCGCTTTCTTTCGTTTCAGTGAGATATTGGTCAAACTCGAGCCTATTCATAATAAAAAAATTAACTATGTATTATAATATCATCATCATCATTTCAGTCGAAAGACGTTCACTGTTGAGCATAGCTCCCCGAGTGTCGCTACAACGAACGGTTCGCGACATCGATCCACCTTCTGGGAGGCCTTTCAACGCTGCGTCTTTCGGTACGCAGTCGCCACTAGTTTCGGCCTCAACGACCATCTGTTCTGTGAGCAATGTGCCCTGCTCATTGCCAGTTAGGTTTGTCGATTCTTCGGGCTATATCAATAACCTTGGTTCTTATGCGGATATCTTCATTCTTGAAGCGATCACGCAAGGGAACTCCGAACATAATATGTATGTATACTCGTACATACATATTTATAAGGTATAAAACTTTATATCTAAGTTTACTTATAATGTAATGTTTAATCAATTTGTTAGCAGTATACCGCAGATTACCCCCTTTATCATTCTAAGTTCTTACGATTCATCTAGAGGTTTGATAGATATCACTATCAGCGATAAAACCGTAATTGTATGTCGAAGATTTAAATTTGTGTCTAGGCTACATTACTATTTTGGTGTACATTACAGTTTATTCTATTCTACTTATTCACATTGCTGTCATCAGGGCACGCTGGTAAAGTCTCCAGAAAATAAGCTTTGTCACGTTGAATGGTAATGTTAATTCTTTGGGCGAAGAACAGGCTACTTTTTTGATTACGTCAAATCATGCTACTTTTTTAATTACGTCAAGCGGCTGTTAGTGATCTTTGAAAAGACGACATTCCGACCCCAAACAGCTCAAAACTGTAATTATTAATAAGGGAAATTGGCTCGGCTTTTAATACAATATTTTTTATTTAATAAATAGTTTTAAATTTTATAAACATTTCAAGGTGACATGACTGCATTATAGTGTCATGATTGGCTCTTTTACTGTTAGAAATAAAATATAAATGCTGAAGCATTTTTTCAAGGCTGAGGAAATCAAGTGGAAACTTAGCAGCAGTGAATTCTCACGATTGGGCGTCGGGAAATGAATTCATTATGAGGTAATAATTTATTTCAATTAACGTCAGGTGTGCAAGTGAGAAAGAGGGACCAAGCATCATAGGATGTATATCGATAGCTTGATAAATAACTTCATATTGATCGCAATTTGTGGTACGATACATTCTCTCTTCTGCAGAGGAGGCTTGAGTCCCAGCAGTGGGAACATTAAAAGGAGTATAGCCTTTGCTAAGGGTAAGTAAGTAAGTATACTCTAGCAAGAGCTAATAATTATAGTACCTACGATTTCTACTTTTCAATAAATACCCCTATAAAAATTCCATTTTCCGTAAAGTTTGTGAATGTAAAACAATATGCCTAGTCAAACGCGTCAAACCTTGGCCATGACACTGAACAGCCATATAATGCCAGGGTCGGAGCTCGAACTTAGTTCAATAACAAATGATTGGCTTTGTTTTAGAACCAAAGTGGCTGTCGTTTGGAGTTTGTGCAAAGTTTTTATATATTGGCATGTTTTTAGGGAAATTCGTGTTTTATGGCCTTTTCACGACTTCGGGCTTCGGTAACGTCGGGTGGCGCGGCGAGCGGGGCGGCATCGGTGAGCAGGCGCGCGGCGCTATGAGCGGCGTCTCATGGCGTGCCTCAAACATTTTATTCATTTATTTATAACGTTATTGCACGCCTTAGCTTAATACAGGATAAACATTTACAAAAGATTTTAGATTTTTTTTTTGTTTTTTTTTTTAGATTTTCATACTTTGCTTGCTACCGCTCTTACTAGCTAGATCGTGAGCGAGCCGTTAGACTAAGTGATTTCGAGGTAAAATGATGTGAAGATGTATTGCCGGACGTGACTCCTATCAGAAGGATTGTGGGTCACAATGGCAGGGGACAGAATTGTATAGTACCTATGGAAAAAAGAGATCTTCAATCATAAATACACCATCAGCTACGTCAGAATCTCCTTCCGGTAAAGTCTGCCAAAAAAAGGTCAGTTCAGTGTCAAAAAATTCTATTCCAATATCTTAATCATCTATATACAAAGATATATATGTATATAGATATATAAATAGACTGTCTGACATACCAACGCACAGCCGAAACTACTGCAACCAAGGGCCTGTTCACTACTTCGGTATTCGCGGCAAGTGGGGTAACATCGGTAAGCGGGCCCCGGGCGCTATGAGCGGCGCCTCGTAGGGTGCTTCAAACATTTTTGATACTTTTGTTCTTAGCTACCGCTTACAACGGCAAGGTCGTCAACGGGTGGTAAAAGCGTGCAATTTTGCATAGGTAAGTACTGAGAAAGGATCCCGGAGGACACGGTGGAGCACACAGTCGAGGTGTGCCCTGCTTGGGTGGAGCATCGCCGTGCCCTCGTGGGGGCGATCGGCGGCGGAGACCTCTCACGCCGGGCCTTGGTTGAGGCCATGGTCCGGAGCGAGGAGAAGTGGCAGGCGGTCGCCGACTTCTGCGAAGCAGTAATGCTCGCAAAGGAGGAGGCCGAACGCATCAGGCAACGGCGTTATCGCCGCCGCCGTCGCCGGGATTCTGATCTCGATTTCCGGCCAACGTAGACGCGGGCTTGCGGACAGTGAGCAATGGGTAGCTCGCTGTCCGGCCGTCCGGTAACTGTCCGGACCAAGCCCAAGTCGTCGACGGCGCGCACTGTTCCCGCGCGCCTCAAGGAGTTGTCAGCAACAGCAGGGACCCAGCCGGGTCGACGCCTACTGGGGCCAGGGTTATCCGAAAGGGCGCTCGAGCCCCGGTATGAAGGCTAGAAGGAACGGGGTGGGTCTTTTAGTCAGTAAGAGTCTGACACTATCTCCCGCTCCGCCCAAGGGCGGGGGATGTCAATGTATGATAAAAAAAAAGTACTGAGAAAGGATTTTTCTTAAATCACCCCCTCCCATGAAACGGGAGTCCCAAATTTGTATGTAGAAATTTATTTTTATGAGCGAGCGAAGCTAGCTAGAAGCTAGTATGAAAAAAAAAAACTTTTTAATTTCATTATATTAATACGGAAAGTTGGAAATCTCATTTACTTTCGACACTTGTACGGTCCGGCGTGGGTGTGATTAATCGTGCGAAAGCGGCTCGGGTGCGGGACAGACACGGGACGGCTGCGTGACGGAACGTGACTTAGGTCCGACGTAGGGTTGGGTGTAGCAAGCCCGTTCCGCGGTTTGCGTCACGATTTGATAAATTTTTAGAATATATGATGTGTGCGTTGTTATTTCAGGATACAGGCTTTTCATTGTGGTTACTGCCGTTCACAAAACAGTGAAAAATTGGAAAGAAATGGTGAACGCGAGAAAACCGATATGTACGACCAACATTTTTTTTTTAACACAAAATGTGTAGGTGGAGTTATGCCCTAGAAATTTTTGACCAGTCAATTTTTGAGGCCAAGACTATTGAAATTAAATGCTATTAATTGCCGGGCCCTGTTTCAGACCATTTTTTTTTTTTATTGATGATAGGTTTTCACTTTCGACTTAAAGATTCCCGGGTTGTGGCTGCCAGGTCCGGAGTAAGAGAGAATGGAATGCGGTCGTATCCTTCTGCGAAATAGTAAAGCTAGAACTATATTAGACCGACGCACACGTGTAACACGACTGATTTGTACGTAGAACGACGTCGCGTGGCGTAGACCAAGTGTAGCTCTGCAAGTCTGGTTTCCATATAAAATGAATGGAGACCAACACGCCCAGATTGGCGTATGTGACACACGTGTGAGCAGTGTAGTTCTACCATAATGCTAGTGAAAGCTATGGCACAGCCATATAGGAGCGGACATCCTTCTACCCCAACCGCGTTAGAGCAAATAATCAACAGCGCATAGTATTCCAAGCGCAACTCAACAAGATGTCAGTAAAGTGTAGGGAGCCAGCTATGCCAATGGGACACATGGAACTTCTAAAAAGGAAACTGAAAAGTAGTACTAGAATGCAAAAAGTAACTTAAAGACACAGGTCTGACTTTAGGGAACAGACGCACCTGAACCGCCCTCTCGCTCTGCTCTACAAAAATTACTACGCACTTTTTGTAGAGCACAACTAATTATTATTTAAGGCACTATTAATTCTGTAATCAACCTAATAAATTCCAAGACACTTTATTTCATACCTAGTTCTTACCAGTTATTACTTTTCTTCTGAACACCTGAGTACCTCCCATATTTCTTAACTTGCGATATCATAAATTGAAGCAGAAATATTACTCCAAAATTCGATAGTCTTATTTTGAAATTGAATCATACCTACGTATCATAATTTTCTTGAATAGGTAGTTCATTTCAGTCCGAGATTTTCAAATATTCATGTTCTAACCTATATCAACAGTACGATATCTAAAAAAGATCCAGATTCAGAAATAAATCGTAGATCATTGAGAACAAGCCGAAGCGAATATTGAACCGGTGACCCTGAACTGAAAATGGAAGTACCACAACTGTGCTTGCGTCAATAAATAAAACTTTTATATACGTGAAATGCATGTGAAGTGCTATCAATAGCTCTTTTAAAAAAAATATGGAGAAATAGTTTATGTGACTAGGGGATAAAGCAGTGTCTTTAAGTCGCGGGCGGCATGTTGAATTCCGAACGAAACGAAGGTTGCTGATTTTAATCCCGAACAATAGTGAGGGATTTATAAAATTAACTCCCGAGCTTTGCGAGGGAGTTATTAAAGAAACCTGAGTGCAGTGAGGAATTCAAGCCGCCCAAGACAAATACAGCTTTATCCCCGTGTTGCATATTCTACTTTTTACAACATCTGTGAGATAATTAAAAATTGGTCGACCAAATCATATTAGAGAAATATAAGTATTATATTTCCAAGTTCATCAAACAAACAAAATTCACTACTCCAAGATTCTATAATTTCAATTTTCTATAATGCTTCCGTCAGTAAGCTCGATTTATTCTATTTTCTTTTTTTTTTTTGTTAGTGGCCAGTTTTAATCATAGTGATTACATACTCTTTGGTTTGAATTTCGAGTCAACTTGTTCGATGCGCCTACATTTTAATTCACAATGTTGACGGTTTCTGATGTTCCAAATTTAAATCTCATTATTCCCTAGGGATCGGCCATACTGCATTATCTCCCTAGAGATAGAATGACTTGCTTTAAGTGAGGTTTGTATGACGTATAAAACGACATTATCGAGCAGGTGGTGTAAAAATAATGTTTTGAACTGAACCAGGTCTAACCCACTTCATCGCCCATATTATGTCCGTGTAGAAACGTTGTGAAGGCCTGAGTGTTAGCACTGACGTGTACTTCCATTCTACACATGGTCTGAACGCAGCAATAGAAAATTACTGCTCGCGTGTACTTTGTATTGCAAGTATTTGCGCACTACTATGCTATACATTGGAAGACCTTGATTAAAAAGTGATTTCGAATCTATACGCGACAAGTTTCACACCTTGGCGTTCTGACCATGTACAGAATGTAAATACGCAACAATGACAATATCATAAAGATAATTTTTCAATGCTATTTTGCAAGCCTTCCAAATACAAGCTGGTTTTCAAGTCGTCTGAATAAGAATAGAAAAACTGTTATTTGGGATGGAACATCGGTTATAAACATAAAGTAAATAAAAGAAAAACCAAAGTACAGAATTCACCAAGCGTGCCTGTACTTAAAGGGTAACCACCTCATAATTTGCTGGGCGTTAGATAGGTACCCAGCTCATGATTTCAGTTGGCACCCCACTGTGACGCCCAGACGAGGGTCTGAATAATTATTTTTATGTTTTTAGTTGTGGTATTTTACAGCTAAAACTACTCGTAAATAGTGAGCAAGCTCTCAAATAGATCATTAATTACTTTTCCCGCCCTAGCGAGGAGGGAGAGGGCGTGTCAGACTTTAGTGACTAAAACTCATCTATGTTCCTCCATTTGCCCTTTGGCTTTTCCGGTTCGGCTTTCTGTAGCTGATGAGATAGCAAAGATTCTCACTGACCACACCGGCGAAGGCGATGTCCAACGACTTGTCCCGCACTAGGGTGCAGCGAGAGGGTTTCTTAGATTTTTACTGGCTGAAACTGATTTGTGTCCTTCAGTTGCTTTTTACGTTTTACGTATACTATGGTCTTATTTCTTTCAAAAAAAATGCGTAGCCCTAGCGGTCGTTGGCCCTGCTGCCCAGTACCACTGAATCAAAATGATGACGGTAATATCGCTCAGCCACTCCCGGCGCCGTCATCATTTTGTTTCATTGGTACTGGGTTCATTTTGATGGGATTTTAATAACTATACACTAGTTTTTCAGTTGCTTAAAATGTCAGTTTCACAGTTCACAATTAGCTATAATGTCTCTTTTATAATTCACAATAGTATTGTAAGTACCCACACTAAGAGCCCGTACGGATCTGCAGACATCTCTTTGAGGCAATCGTGGCACGTAACGCACTATCAAAGAGTCAGGCTCAGTCCTCGGACGGCCGGACGACGAACTGCTCTTTGCTCGTCCTCTGTAAGCCCACGCCCACGATTACCGGGAGGCGGCGAAGGTGATGTGACGTTTTGATCATGTTCGTATGGCAATGTTTACCAGAGCGCCACAGATAGCATACCTAATAAAGTCATTTGGAAGGAACTAAACGGTACAACACAGTTTAGGTCGATATTTTTTTTACAACATTTCAGAGGACACAACACAAAATAGTCAAATAAAAAAACAAAAACTCTGATGTCTATGCTAAATTTTATTACGAAACAACACGCACAATTTAAATAATAAGAAATACCAAAATCCCATTATGCTTATTCATTTCCCAATAAAATGGCGCCGACGACAGATAAATAGTCCCTTATCGTGTCGTTTTGCTCAAAGACATGGAGAATGGACTGACCAAGCTTTAAAAAGAGGAAAAGCATATGTGGTTCTATCTCTTTTATGAAGGTCTTAGTAATAAAATACGACTGCTAGCGTGTTGTGCCTCAATCAAAGTTCTAGCAAATATAAACACCTAAATTGACAATCATCTTAACATACCGAAATTCTTCTTTGCCTTTCTCGTTTAGCTTTTAGGGCCGATTAACATTAATTGTAAATCTTTGACAGTGTTTAAAGGTAAAGGCGCTCGGAAATCGATATCCGGTGTTGCCAAGGGGTATTGTTTTACCCAGTTAATGGGTTGTAGAGGTCATGTAAGCAGTTGCTCCATGTGAAATACTGGTATTCAGCTGCATCTAGTTAGACTAGAATCCGATCCAAAATATGTCTTTTTCACTCCGTTCATTCCTCTTTTTCCCTCTTTATGCTTATTTCCTCACAACAAATGGAAAGCCTCTGGATTCAATATTTAATGTATTTTTTACCTGTTCTCATAAATAGCTTAAGGTTTTATTGTGTTTCTTGAAGGAAGGCTGTAAATTAATGACAATCACTGATTTATTCTTTATAGAAGTTTGCGGTATTGAATGTTGTATCGACAAACGTGATTATTTAAAAAAAAACAAAGAATAAAATCTGGAGATTAGACTTCGCAACTTTCTGATACTTTCAAATCACTATAATATAATTTATACTAATATTATAAAGCTGAAGAGTTTGTTTGAACGCCCTTATTTCAGGTCTTAATCGTCATCTTTTGCCCTTATCCCGTGTTATTTGAGGTCGGTGCAACACGTTTTTTTCTTCCATTCTATTCTGTCACCCGTCATGCTATCAATAATATCCTTCTCTTTCATATCAATCTTCACACAATCCATCCATCTTTTCTTTTTCCTCCTTCCTTTCATGTCCAGAGAAATCAGAAACATTTATGTCAAATAAACCTACTACAGGCACTTTTGAATTGTCAAAGTGTTAGTCAAAAAGTAAATTTAAATTGAAGAAATACACAAGGAGTCATTTCTATTTGATTCCATAAGCTTATAGTAAAATAAATATACAATTCGCAATCCAACATTTTAGTAGCCCCATAAAAGGGATGGAAACATGGCGTTTCTTGGCTAAACACTATACCATATGCCAGTTGCCGTGCCAATATAATGTTGCCATTTTGCCATAAACTACAAGGGTTTATGGCAGAATTATTAGTGCTATAAACATACACGAAACTACCAACTACCCACAACATATGCTAGTAAATTTAACAATGTATTTTTGAGGAGGGATGAAAGTATTATGGTCACGTTATTATTATTTTTTTTTTGTTTATTGGATTTTGACTGGTACTTACGAAGCCATAATATTTTGTGGTTATTTTGCCCACTTGTGTACTACTTAGCCAGGCTACCATAAAACTTTGGTTCTTTTTTTAGGTGGGAAATGATCCAAAGACTTCTCTCGCTCTTGGTGACGGTGTCGACATTTGACACCGTCTTCGGCTAATGCTAAAATCCAGTGCTTTAAACACGTCGCATTTTGCGTGTGGTTACGGTATTTTGTTGAGCGCAATGAATGAATGAATGGCGCATCTTTCTTTTTTTTCACAATTAATACTTATAATTTGTTTTTTTACTTGGGAAAATCATCTAATGACATCTCCCACTCTCGGGTGAAGCATAAGGGTGTGTCAGGCTTTTACTGACTAAAAACCCACCCATATTCCTGTTTTGCCTGCGTTTCAGGACCCCGGAGTTCTTTTTCGCATCACTCATGACCCTAGTTAGCTTTGACACAGCTAGGCCCTTACGGTTACTGACATCTTGGTCAACAGTTGTCTTGGAAAACGGTCATCGACGACTTGGGCTCGGTCCGGACGGTTACCCGACGGTCGGATAGCGAGCTATCCATCGCTTTACATTCCCAAGCCCGCGCCTATGATTCGTACACCCGGTGTCTTAGGCAGCCATCAGACGGATTGCATCGCAGCAACCGCATACAGTCCATATAGTCTGCCTTCAGTTTGATCTGACTTTGCGCAGTTGGCGCCACGCATCTAGCCCAAGAGCTTAGTGAATGATTTGATCTTTAGGTGCCTCAAAATAAAATTGACAATGTCAATGTGCGTTTGTTCTTTGTAATTAACTGCACACTCATCGCTGCGATGCAGTTCGTCTGGCTGACAGCCGTACTTTTACATAAATTATGTCATACACATTATTAATCGTAATCTGCCTGTTTTTTGACAGCAATGTCAGCGGTGTACTGACCACAAAACAAGACGTCCCCCAGTGGGTGGCACTGGCAGGGTTCAGTCTAGCGCATTTGAGTGAAAAATTGGATCGTTACTCGCTATTCTGTCAGTTACAAGAACCTTGGTTTGTTTAACTAAGGGGTGCGCCATCGGACTGTGGCTTGGACATTTGAAAAGGTCACTTTTTATTTAAAATACTAGATATTACCTGCGACTTCGTTTGCGTGGAATTTAAAAACATTACTTTCAAAATAACTGGGCAAGTGCGAGTCTGACTTGAGCTCTGAGGGTTCTTACCTCTGAAAACAATTCAATTCCCGGATTAGTTACAAAGATATTTCCGCATCGTAAAAAAGAGTCTTTTTACTACAAATTATCTCTTTTTCACAGCTTCAAGGGATCGTAGACGAGTATATGGTTTTAATTTCAACTCGATATCTCTACGTGTTCCCTAGATGATGGGTGTTGACAGATAGACAGACCGACGGACAACAAGTTATCCTATAAGGGTTCCGTTTTTTTGTCAAATTGACCTGTTTCTTCCAACAGCCATCAGTCTATTAAACACTGCACTAACTGTTAATTCTAACTTAAAAGTATTCATTTTTTTTTTTAATAATTTTGAAATAGCCACACGCAAGCAAGTTAGCGTAGCGGTAAAAAGAATTCTGATATTTCTACTATCATTTCTTCATAAAAATATCAAAAGTCCAATTTATTATATTAAATAAATTATATTTGATAAAAAAAAAAACTTTCCAAACATATAATGACGCTTTTCTCTGCGCCACAAAAATCTGGCCTGCCTAAACTGCATGCAAAAGAATGAAGAGAAAAAGTGACTACCCTAAACCAAGCTTCCATGAACTAGCTATTATTCAAATTTAAAGCCTCATTCTTCTTTATTCTTGGAGCAGTAAAACCGTTCTGAATATGAATAACTTAGTATAACCATATCCTTTGTGACTGCATTGTAATCTGGCGCATAGTAGCATAAGCTACATTTGATAGAAATTTTCTACAAGAATTTTTTTTTTCTCTGTGTTATCCTGCATCGCGAAATTAGAATTATCTGTGCGATTTGAACATAATACATCAGTTCAAGATCATCTCTCGGGATGTTGACCCAATCGCTTTAAACTATGTTTAGATTTTTTTTTATTAAGTTATTCAATTTTCGAATCTGTAAAATTTCATACATTTTTAGCCAAATCTCTACAGGAGGATTGGATTTTGCATGCATGGCCACCGTCCCAACCCTCCAACAGACATAGGATACGTGTCATGTTCATTCCTATTCACAAAAGACAAAATTTAAAAAGAAACCGCTGATTTGGTTGACAGTTTTAGGCAATGCCCTTTGTCAAATATTTTTATAGAATTGTACAGGACTCACTAAGCCGTATTCAAAAATATTTATACAGTACTATATTCTGAGTATATTTAAGGTCTAAAGGGTCTAAGTCACTTGGGTTAGGTTAGATTAAAATATAATGTCTTATAAAACCTAAACCCCACACTTTAAAGATATGTCGCCATAGTAAAAAAAAAACTATTCAAATATACGCTTCGAATGACACTTGTCACAAATGATTTATCTATTTATCAAATCAAGGTGATAGAGAACACTTTTACGCAATTCCCTTTATTAAAATCCGTTAAATAACAAACATACAAACTGGCAGATTTATAGGTAAAGTAATATACTATCTGGATGCAAAGTAGATCGTCTTGATCAAGGAGGCTTAATGGTATCGATTTTTTTTTCTTTCATATTCTGTGGGCAGTAATCTTGGACCTTTTTGAGATTAAAGAATTTCGTTATGAAAATGGGACTTTCTTCTTTTATCAATACCGTACTATAGAGCTTACGAAATATATATATTTTTTAACCTCTTATATTAAAGAAGAGGCTTGAATCATAGGAGAAGGATCATTATATGTAAGGCCGGCCTTATTAGTAGTTAGTTTTCAATTTATGTCACATCTGCCGTGAATGAAAATTAAAAAGCAAATATGATAAGTGTAGCTAATTAATGTGTATAAAAAAGTTGACCTAATTGAAATTAGTTATGTTATAATATATGGAAAAAAAATAACATGATGATTATAATATAGTTTGGTTACTACTCTACTTTTCATATTGGTCATAGCGTAATGTCATATAGCTTACTAGCTTTTGCCCGCAGCTTCGCCTGCGTACATAAAATATAGCCTATGTCACTCAGGAATAAAACAGCTTTTTATCAGTGAATAAATTTTAGCAATCGGTCCAGTACTTCCAGAGATTACCCCCTACAAACAAAAAAACAGACTTTACCTCTTTATTATATAATTATATTATATTATATATATATATATATATATATATATATATATATATATATATATATATATAGTGTAGATAGTTTTCTTTGATAAATGGCCTATTAAAAACCAGTTATTTTATTCGTTTTTACGGTTCCGTAGTCAACTAGGAACCCTTATAGTTTCGCCATGTCTGTCTGTCCGTCTGTCTGTCTGTCTGTCTGTCCGTCCTCGCTTAATCTCTGTGACCGTTAGCACTAGAAAGCTGAAATTTGGTATAAATATGTATATCAATCACGCCGACAAAGTGGTAAAATAAAAATTGGAAAAAAATGTTTTATAAGGGTAGCCTCCCTATATGTAAAGTGAGAAGTGATTTTTTTTTTATTTCAACCCTAACGTGTGATATATCGTTGGATAGGTATTTAAAAATGAATAGGGGTTTACTAAAATAATTTTTTGATAATGTCAATAATTTCGGAAATAATCGCTCCAAAAGTAAAAAACAATGTGTCCCCCTCTAACTTTTGAACCATAAGTTTAGAAAATATGAAAAAAATCTGAAAAGTAGAACTTTATAAGGGCTTTCTAGGAAAATTATTTTGAACTTGATGGAAAGAACAGTTTTTGTACAAAAAAGACAAAAGGGTTCTAAAAATAATTTCTGGACTAAGTTTGTAGTATAATCTTTTAAATTTTTTAAACACACACTTATTGTGACGAACAGGAAACTACGGAACCCTGCACTGAGCGTGGCCCGACACGCTCTTGGCTGGTTTTTATTTTTTTAATTTCGTCCGCCGTAACCATAATCCTAGGTTTTGATTTGAGGCCCCAGGAACCGAACTACATGTTATTAAACTTACTTAGACAAACCAGCATGGCTGGCTTTGAAAACTCATTAAATAGTGTAACGTAGTCTCTCCGCAGACCTTGTCCCATCTTCCATCCTTCGCCATGTGACGTGTTGCTTTTTCATGTGGGAATCTATTGACAGCGTCAGCGGACGGCATTGCCGTGGCCGAATTTTGGGCATTATGGGCATTAAATTTAAAACAGTGCCAATTTGACGTTTGTGTAAACTCGTTTGTGCGAAATATTTCTATGGAAAAATTGATTTTTGCTATCATTTGTCACATGCCAGTCTCTGCATCCTTACTCTGTTATTTGAAAGTTTCCCCTTCCACCATAATTGTAAGGTTAACTTACGGAACTTGCATTATGGCTACTGTGTGTGCTAAATCAAATGGTTATGAGTATTTTGTACAAAAATAAAACAAAATCAGTACGACTCAATCGTTTTATTGTTTTTAACGATGAAATCATAATATTTTTTTTAAACATTGCCATATATTTTTTATTTTATTTACATTTATAGATTATTACTTCCATTTAACATTTTCATAATAATTATTATAATATATTATTTTGTATTTACATTTTTATTATTTGCGTGAAACGACTAGACATTTATTTGTTCTGAATCTATCTAACTTACATCAGTTACATTTAAAAAAATACAAAATTAAGAATAGAGTGGTGTCTTTTTAGAGCCACAAAATTGGTATTATAGTAGACTATATCATGTTATATTTATTTCTCTATACATAACAAGAAAGCTTAAAAATAATATTTTGTAACTAAGGTTTTTTACAAGCTTATGACTCTCAAAAAGGAACGTTCATTTAGTTAAACTGTAGGAAAATATTACCGGTATATAGTTCTTGTTTTCGTAATAGAAATCGAAACCTGTGGAGTCGCATCTTATTAAAAAAATTCTTGACAACATTACTTTTTCATCTTTTATTTGATAGTCATAGAATTAACTAGCTTAAATTATAATTTATGCATACACAACATTACATTGAATTAATTACAGTATTTACTAAATCTATGAAACAAAGGACTAGGAAAAGCTTGGCATTTGATGCAAACTCAATTGATTGGAACGAACACATAATTATTATAATTTATACAGACGTGAATAAATTCTTATTAAATGCATCGATTACTCTGCAATATGTCATTGTCATTATCATTATTTCAACTGGCAGACGTTCACTGTTGGACATATTCCTCCAATGAACAGTCCTGAACGTTTTGCGTTCATCGGAATCCCGTGACCGATACCAGGAAATCGATCCACTTTGTGTAAGTCTGACCAGGTTGACATTGCCATTATGTGTATAGCATTATTAGATTTAAGACTCTGCAGCGCCAGTAAGGTACAAAATATAGTTTAAATATTTTCATTTTTTTTCCAATATCGTACATGAAACTGCAGAGTTATTTCATAATGCAGAGTTATCGACTAAGGCCTTTGCCACACTTGACGGAAATCCCGTCGCGGAAGAACGACGATGGCACGTCAATACATGTCATTGCATAAAAATTACAAATAGCGGACACATTACGCGGAGCAACCAATCTTCTAAGTAGTATGCCCGCATCGCCGATGTTCCGCGACGAGACTTCCGTCAAGTGTGGCAAAGGCCTTACAGCAACATTCATAGCATACAAATGCTAACAATAAAACAAACATACACCATTAATTGTATTCATAATCCGTCGCGACTCATTATTATAACTAGATTATAACATCCACAGCTAGATTTTATCAAGAAATAGAACAAAACGAGAAAGCCAGTTACGTACGCCTTATTAAAACAATCAGTCTTCAAAAAATAAGTTCTTTCTGTGGTTATTTATTCAAGTTTAAAACAAAGCAGATTATCAACGAAATAACTTGGAACCGTTACCCGTATTAATATATTTGAGTCCATTGAAAATGAAATGTGATAGGTAAATATATAGAAATAAAAAGGTTAGGTTAGGTTAACGGTGATAGGTAAATATATAGAAATAAAAAGGTTACATACTTCAAAGGCAAAAAATTCTTAACGCGGTATTTTACGTATGTGAATCAACGCGATTGCGAAGCAATGTAGCGCGAAAGCAATCACCATGTATTTACTATTGCGTTATTAGTTACGATCAGTGGGTTTCATATTTTCGCGCAAGCTCTTGCGGCTTAGTGACTTGTTTTATATAAATGGCAGCCAAAGCAGTAACTTCGTGTTTATGTAGGGCACGCCCGCGCATTGCGCTGAATTTTTGTCAACCACGACAGATCGCTTCGCAATCACATTCACGTTAAATACCTGCTGATTCTGTAATGACAAAGGCTTTAGCAATTTAATATAATCTATTAATTACGTAATTAAGGCCAGGTTCTATTGATTTTGAACTTTTTTAAACCTCAGAAAATCCACAATTATAAAAGAGAACACCATAAAAAAATATTTTATTAAAATTGATTAAATGACCATCCACCAGACAAAAGTTAAAACATGATATAAATTGGTTGGGTCGATAAAAAGAAGTCACTAAGCTGACCATAACATACGATTTCAAACGTGTGTGTGCCTACGAGATTACGTCACGGAAATATTTAAAAATTACATAAAATGATAGAGCTTGTTTTTTTAAAGGGCCTCATTACTGTTTGTTTTTTTTATAAATATAAAATCGCTGTTACGGGGCCGTGAAATAGAAATCAGTGACTACAACCAGCTCTTAAGACCTACTGTTCGCGAACACGTAGCTTCATAGAAGCTGCAACGACACGACGACACACAACATTGCTGCTTCGTCGACATACTTTCATAGTTTTATACTGAAAGCTTCACGCAGGTGTAGACCTAGCATTAATAAAGAATACTCATCTTTCAAGCTACGCGTCCGTGGACAGAAGACCTAAGTCGTGTATAAAATGGAAACGCAAAGTCGTAGAAAACTAAATGTAAGTAGAATTTTTATTTAATTAACGTTATTGCAAAGTTATTAGGTACTTATTTTTCTGAAATATAATAGGTTTAACTTTTAGGCCGTAGTATACAAGCGACACGCAACCACCGCTTTTATTTATTATATTTGTGAATATAAGATTGGAGCCCGAGCACAGCGACGCGGGGCCGCGGCAGACTACGAGATGACAAGATGGCGGGACGACCTGGGTGTTTTCCTTAAGAGTTAGATAGAGAAAGCGAGGAACCGTGTTCATTGAAAAGAATGGAATGAGGCATTTGGCCAATTGTGGGACAATACGGGCTAGCTATAATATAAAAAACTTCCAAATACTATCGCTTCTTTGTTACTCCACGCCTGTCTACGGGTACCTTCACATATTGTGTGAAGTACAAAGGTTGTGAAGTGATTATGAAGGCAATTATTCCTATTTGTGCGTCGCATTAAACTAAGTGTTGTAACACAGCACTATGATTAAAAATAAACGTTTATGAAGTCCAGTACTAAGTAATTTTTATTACGCTGTTCCGTGTGTTATAGCAACATTGTTTTACTTGACTAGCAAGGTCGCTGTTATTACTATAAAAACCAAAAATATTACTGGCCTGTTGGTCTAGTGGTAAGTGAACCTGACTGCTATGCCGGAGGTCGTGGGTTCCAGGACAAATGTTTGCGTGATGAGAATGATCATTATTTTGTTCTATATCTGGGTGTAATTTAGGTATATCTTAGAAATATATAAGTATGTTTGTCAGTTGTCTAGTACTCATAGTACAAGCTCTACTTAGTTTGGGACTAGATGGCGCTGTGTGAAAATTGTGGAATATTGTTATACTATATTATCATTTAACTGTTTATAACAAAGTATAATCCAGAAATGTGGAGCAAGCTGTCGTTCAGTAATAAAAATGCTCTTAATGCCCTTGCATAAAAATCACTTAGTGAATCCTCTATTGTATTTAAAATAGCTTTTAAGATTAACTTTCATTCATAAACCACATTAATTTCTTCAAATTGTGAATATAAATTGATATCTTACATCTTCAAATAAAAACCACTGACGCTTACTAAAACCTAGAAGCGTAATAATTAAAGCTCTTCAATGACTTTAAACAAAATGAGATCGGATATTTCTATTCACTGAGAGCGCTCCGAGACCAGGGTCTGAGTTCGGGCGAACGCGCTCCCAGGGTGCCGGCTACCTCGCCGCCTTCCAGTACCCACACACCAGAACCTTCTTAAAGGCCTGTCTAAATATCTTATTGAATATCGTGTAGAATATCGGGTTCACCATCGAACTGGCGTACCCCAACCATAAGGCGAAATCATACACCCAAGGTGAGATACTCTCCTCGCAACGAGAACATACAGCCGGCACCATGTTCAGAATGAAAAACGGAGCCCAAAGAATTACAAACGTGAAAAATACAACCCCTAAAACCTTTGTGGCTTTCTGCTCCAATCTCAGGATCCTACCGTGACGGGAGGAATTCCTGGATATGACACTAGAATTTCTGGAATGATGCGTTCTAGGCGTTTGACGCTGAGGACTCGCCGTAACTTGCTGTGACCTCGCTATCGATCTTTGAGCACGAATGCTGCGAATCGGTGTCGAGAGAGTTGTTCTCGCACCCCCAAAACTAGAGCCTCTACGGAATCTTTTTGCTTCGTCCCAAGTGACCATGGACGCTGCACCTCGACTAGACCTTCTGAAAAATGGAGTCGTCTGTTCTTCTTTCACGTTCCCATTCCTGGGATAGCCGTTGCAACCGTTAATGTCTCCTCCAGGAACTATAATGACTTCTGTAGTTCGTCTGGGAGGTGTGGATTCGGACCCAAAATAAGGACAGGTGCAAGGAGGCGGTAAGAGTAGACCGTCTTCGGAACTCCGTGATTTGGCTGTTAAAGCTGCAGGTGCTAGCAGGCCTTCGTTGCTTTCGTCGTCTGATGCACTTCTTGGTCTGTGGAGAGGAGTGTTCGGGTCTCCGGCAGACGAAGGTCTGCGCCGGTCTTGAAGCATGGACGATGGTGAACTGGATGAGACGCTCAGAGATCCTGGCGTAAGCATCCCACCACGTTCAGATATGTTGGTCCTGTAAAATAGAATAATATTAGAATTTGCACAAAATTGCGTAAAAGTTTCTGGTCCTTCGTTCAGCCAATGATGAGCGGGTTAATTTTGAAGCGAACAAATAATGCCAATTGTTATATACCCTCTGTATTGTGGCTTTGTCGCCGCAGAAGCTTCCAAGCCGCGAGATAGACGCAACATCTCTGCCCCAAACTGATGCAGTGCTGTCATTGCTGACGGGGCAGGCTCGCTGTGCAACACAACACATAATATGAGGACTACACATTGACATACACATGGTTACATGGATGGACATGTCACACGGTAGGCATTATGTCATGTTATATGAAAAGCAAGCGCTGATGGCAGAATTTAGCTCCATACAGTCAAGCCAATTGATCTTATTCACTAGAATGACTTATGTCAATGGTCTTAATTGAATTTAAACAAAAGATTCGGTGAAATATGGCTTAGAATCCTCAAAGGCACGGTGTGATGTTATTATTTATAGGATTCAGTTGTTTTGGATACCAATCAGATGTTATATAGGCTTTAGACTGTCTAGAGCTTAGAATTGTTACATAATACACAATGGCAGAATTATGGATCATTCACTCAATTGACAACATACAAGAATTAATAATAAGTAGATTAAACGGTAATGACTGTCATGTCAAACGTGCATGATCATTTTAAATAATGCGAAAGCATTTCGAGGTTCATGCCGGCTGGAATGATGATAATTTTGATTACATTAAGTTTCCCGCCCACGTTCATTTTGAAGGTGAGCTCTCATTTCCCGTTTTTCATTTGTAGGTACAGATGCATATTAACAAATGTTTTGTTGGATTGCAATGTTAATTTATTTGTAGGTTATATTCATTAGCATTCAGAAATCAACAATCCATCGTGTTCCGTGAATCCAGTATATAATTCTGGAGCTGCCAGTGGTGAAAAAAAAACATAACCCACCTTGTGGCGCAGTCGGGTAATAAGACAAAGATGGTTCTATCCTAGAAGAGGCGAGTACAAGCGGAACACTAACCGAGCTCAAATTCGTGTAGTGTGGACTGAATCTAGAGGAGCCGAACACAAGTGACACTACACGAATTTTAGATTGGCTTATTGATCCAGTGATTGCTATGTGGTGGTGATGATTGCTATGCCTCTGCCCAGGACAAATGTTTGTGTGATGAGCATAATCCAATCATTTGTTCTGTGACTGGGTGTAATTTATATGTATGTATGTAGAAATATTTAAGTATGTTTATCAGTTGTCTAGTACTCATAACACAAGTTCTGATTTGTTTGGGACTAGACGGCATTGTGTGATAGTTGTGGAATATTATTTATTTATAAAATATTTCGTGCTCGTCTCGTGTTCCGCTTGTTCTCGGTTCCTTTAGTCTAGACATCACCTTAGCGTGACTTCGACTTATAATAAATTATTGTGAAAGTAGAAACTGGAATATTGAAACTAAGCAGATAGTGTAGTATAACGTGCAACTAAGTACAGATAAGGAACTAAAAAAAATTCTAAACTTGTACAAATTTACAAAAAATAAATAAGCCGCGTGTAAAATATTATTCCTGGAAAAGACTAAAGTTGTATACCGGCTTAAAACATCAATGAGATTTGATTTCGCTGTCAAATGAATACCACTAAAGCTTCAGTGAATTTTGTACTTTATGCTAATGGCACAGAATTTACAATTCAAATGCAAATATTCTTTGATTTAACGGGATCGGCAATGGATTTGAATGACTGATGGCGCCTTTTGAAGATTATTTTATGCTAAAAGAGTTTGTTTTTTTTTTTCAATGGAAATAAGTCTTGTAATG
Organism: Mythimna albipuncta; assembly: GCA_929112965.1. Lineage (NCBI taxonomy): Eukaryota > Metazoa > Arthropoda > Insecta > Lepidoptera > Noctuidae > Mythimna > Mythimna albipuncta. The sequence goes on from OV815962.1 coordinate 19,349,887, forward strand.
TTTTCAAGTTAGATAATATTTTGATTTTGCGTAATGGATTGGTATACGTCCAAAACACACTATTTTTTCAGTCGTAAAATTCATTATTCATAAAATAACTAAATGAAACGCACACAATTTCACACAAGAGCTATAACTGCTTGTAATCAAATATCGCATAAAGAACAAATATACTATAATTATAATCAACTTATCCAGAAAAAATCTTTTACAACTATTTTATTATTGGGTGTACAATAAACAATATTATTATCTGTCTATCTATCTATTTAGGAACTTACAAGAAAACAGAACAGACTTTATACTCGTACTTCATAATATCATGTTTTTATTTTGTTTTAAGAAGGAAAGTGGAAAGTGATGGAATGAGCGAGCTTTTTTTCCCGATGGGAAAAATCATCCTATAACAACCCCCGCTCTTGGGCGGAGCGGGAGATAGTGTCAGACTCTTACTGACTAAAAAACCCATCCCGTTCCTTCAAGCCTTCATACCGGGGCTCGAGCGCACTTTCGGATAACCCTGGCTTCGACCCGGCTGGGTCCCTGCTGTTGCTGACAACTCCTTTGGAGACTAAGATCGTGCTTCACTGGGACGCCATGGCAGCGTAATCAGGATATGATATCTAAAAATTGTATGGTTGAATGCGTCATCAACACTAGACAGGGTGGGGTACACACTACTATAGAGCTGCAAGCGTCTTCTTGGTGGTGCGAACTGGCAGCACCACCATGAGTCTAACGGCACGTTTACGACATTGTCGCTGAAAATGTTGGATGCACGCCACGAGATGTCGCCCCTACTAGCCGAATATAATTTACATACAAAAATTCTTTAATAGACACCCAGATTTTACAAAATAAACTTTTTACGAATGTTAAAAAACTTTTTTCATAAAGATATTTTTTGTGAATTCATACATTCATTAAGTGTTTTTGGTGAGCGTGATAAAAGGGAAATTTGGCCGTCTGATATTGTTATTTAGCATTTCAATAAGGTCAATCTCCAATAGTCTCTAAACCGAAGGTGAATTCAAGTAGGAATATCATGTAAAGTGTCCACAGTAAGTGATGAACCTTGCTCTCGAGGATACTTTTTTCTCAGAAGTGTGTTCCCTTGGGATAATTCTCTACATTCACACAGCCGAAGCCGCTGGCAGAAGCTAGTTTTTTCTATAGAACAATCTTACAAAATCTAGAGGATCAACCTCTAGATTTATCTTGATCTTAACAGGTCTTGGAAGATTTTATCTGCATTCTAGACTATTGACGAAGGAATATTTAACTAGATGGTCACATAGCAATCTGTTGGACTAGATGGTCTCTGAATAAACCTGTGCCTAGAGAAAGACAATGACATTGGTGCTAACCAGATTACTGAAGCTCGTTCAGTTTTAGGTTAAGACCTTAAAGTTCCAACTGACAGGCGTGATGCTACAGTGCGACTAATATGTGATAACGATGCGACAACGATGCGACAACCATGCTTCAACGATGCTACAACAATGCTATAACGATGCAGCAACGATGAGATAAAAAGGAAACTCATGGTCGAAGAACGCAAAGAGCAACTGAACAAAACAGGTGTGACTTAGTAAAAATTTAAGACGCTCTTCCGCTCCACTAACCAGCGGAAGAAGCCATTGGAAAATTTATCACAAAACAAAAATAAATAATCTACTTGATAACAAAATTAATATACTTATTGCTTTAACTCTTGTTTGAAATAAAGAGCCTTCATAATAATATCTTCACGAATAAACAAAAGTAATTCATTCTTCTGAAAGGGCTTAAACATTATTACCTATTTTAATAGGCTGTGCGATTGTTCGAAGGAGTCGCTCTGGCCCTAGAATGCAAAGGTCAATTGAAGGACAATGGGTGCATTTTAGTATACCATAGCATAATCAGCTTTTTAATGTTCCCACTGCTGGGACTCAGGCCTCCTCTCTAGGAGAAGGAATGGGCCGTAATCCAACACGCGGGCCTGGTGCGGGTTGGTGAATGTCACATGTCTTTGAAATTTTGGTTTTAGGACATGCCGATTTCCTCACGATGTTTACCTTCACAGTCTTGAGAGCAGTGGTGACGAAACAAATTACACTGTAACACGCCTGTCTGGATTTGAACCCGCGATCTACAGCTTGTAAGTCGAGGTTGTCACCACTCGGCTAGCACTGCTCCTGTTACGTGCTGGTGCGTTTTAGTCAGTGAAAAATTTAATACACCTTGTCGCTCCATCCAGAGCACCAGGAAGCGTTTGATGAAATTCAATAAAATAAAAAGAACAAGCTTATATATATATAAACAAACCATAACAAACTTACATAATATGTAGTTCCCGAATCGAGTCTTGAAGATTTTATTTTATTTATTCCGAATCGCAAATAATTAATTTCCTAACCACTTTACAGCTTTCAGACTTTTTACTTTAATTGTGTAATTTCTGAATTCTAGGTCAACGGGAAATACCCAAGTTTTGATTTCCTAGCAAGTGTCAAAATAAGCAGCAAAACGGTCATATCTTAAGTCGCATTGACTTAGATATTATTATATTATATTTTTAATTTTCCCTGTTTCAAGGGATAGCTAACTTGAGTATTTAATAAAAAAAATCAGTTTCTTACATCAGACAGACAGACGGACAATAAAGTGATTCTATAAGGGTTTCTTTCATGGAACCCTAAAAACCGTTTTTATTATAATTTAATATCATAATTGTACAGAATGAACAGGAGATGGTGTATATAGCCACCTGTCATAATATCTATTGAGTAAGATACATTATCATGGCACGGATATACTGAATATCATCTAATCATCAAGATAATTGTCGCTCGATTGAATCACAAAGGAACGAGGAGATACAATGTTGGATATAATAAGGTGGGTATATTCATGTGTTAATTTAGATATGTATTATGCAAAGAAGGCAGTGATGTGTATTGAAAGTGCGTTAGCGATATTGGTGTATATTAAATGGTCTTTGCAGCGTTGATTGATTAGGCGTCTGCTAGTGGTATCACAGTATATCCCTTCAAGCGCAAATTGTACATACGTCTGTACAACTTGGATGTCCTTGAAAAATGCTTAATTTTCGGGTTTTCCCCAAGTTTGTACGAAAGTTATTTGGTCGAAAATTTTGGTTTCTTTACATTATATCCTTCTATTTATATTATACTATTTGTTTTTCCTAGAAAATACGAAAAAAGTATATTTTTTGGTGATTTACGTAAACAGTGCAATTTTCCTGGTCAATGAACCCCTGGCGCTCGAGGGATAAGCTGAGCTACTTAAAACTTGACCCCGCGTAAAAGAAAAACTTTTTTTAAATTGATATAAACTAGTGCTTGACTGCAATCCCACCTGATGGTAAGCAGTGATGCAATCGTTGATTGTGAGGCGCACAAGTTTATTAAGAGCCTATTCACTTTTGCCTTGAAGACACCCAGAGAAATTATAATCGGACAGGAAGACCGTAGCAGGTGAATTGATCCAGTCCTTCATTGTATGCAATATAAACGACGAGCCGAAACGCATAGTTCTGACCGTAGAAGTTTCAACAACGTAGAAAGGAGATGGTGGAATCAAGTCATATAATTCCCACGCACACTCTCCAAAATGCATCCTGTGAAATACCGAAACGTTGGCTACCCTACGGCTGTGCTTAAATCCTTATCTGTAAACTTATGTATTTTTTATTTTAATACGTTACAAGAGGCATGAGTAACATTTTTTTTTTCTTACTGTTTTCCTTTTTTAAATGACCGAAAAGTTACATAAACATCGGTAGTCATAATATTACTTATTCTCTCCCCTTTTAGAGCCATATTTCACCGGGACACCCTGGTAGCGCCACTGGTTGCGCCACCATGGTGTCCCAGTGAAATATAGCAAGACACCAAACAAGACACCAAACAGACACCAGAACAAAGATTTTATGCATCCTATGGATAATCTAGATTGCCTACGCAGCAAACACACTCTATAGTGTTCTTTATTCTCATTGCCATTACGTTCATATTGACAAGCAAACTGGGAAAAATTTACTGAAAAAGACAACGAGTAAGGGTCGTTGTGTCCCTTTCTTACCCCCATTTTAACTAGGGTAACCATGATTTTACTAAATTAATTGTTATTATTTTTGACACTGCAGCATGTGATATTAATTGATGGTGTATTTTTTATATCGACAGCAAAGTACCAATATCTCCAAACTGTCTGTGAAACCTGAAAACAAAAAAATCACTTCGAATTTTACTAAGGCGATTATCACATTGCCACGTTCCACGCAGCGCAGCGCGTAAATGCGTGTACCTATTAACATTGCTTGTAAGTATCTCTATTTGTATAGAAAATAAGCACAGTCCAACATACCGAAAATGCATCAACGCGCGTTCATGCAGATCACACGCCTACATCAGGAGAAACATGACAAACGCGCGTGGGTGCGAGGCGGCACGCAAGGTATGACACACTGAGTCTCGTAGTGTCATATGATTTGAATGAAATGAGTCAGAGCCTGCGTCAATTTACAAAATGCTCCTACGCGCGTGAGTGCGTAAAAAAACCCGCACGATGATGCAGATCTGCATTCTGCGTTGACACGCACCATGCAGCGTAATGCGCGGCAGTGGGATAATCGCCTGAAACAGGCGGAAAACCCTTTTTAAATTCATAGCGGTAAATTATGATTTTTGGTACTTTACGGTCGACAAATATAATATACTAGCATTTGCTCGCGGCTTTGCCCGCGCACATAAAATATAGCCTATGTCACTTAGGAATAAAGCAGCTTTCTATCGGTGAAAAACTTTTTGCGATCGGACCAGTACTTCCAGAGATTATGCATCGGATTCAGACGGAAGTAACGCGCGGGTATCACTATTGTGTGGACCACCCGGAGGACACGGTGGAGTACCCGAGGACATGGTAGAGTTGTGCCCCGCTCGGTCAGAGCACCGCTGTTTCCTCGTGGAGGCAATTGTTGGCAACAATCTTTCACGCAGGGCCCTAGTTCAGACTATGATCCGGAGCGAGGAGGAATGGCAGGCGGTCGCCTCTTTCTGCAATGCAGTAATGTTACTGAAGAAAGAGGCCAAAGGAACATCGGCCGCCGAAATTCCGACCCCGACGACGGACCACGGTAGACGCGGGCTTGCGGACGCCGAGCAATGGGTAGTCCGCTATCCGGCCGTAGGGTAAGTAACCGAACCGACCTCAGTCGTCAACAGCGCGTAGTGATCGTCGTGCTCCTCGTAAACCGTAGGAGTCCAGAAGGGCCGATGCCCGCAAGCTAGGACCCCGGCGAATTCCTGAAAAAGAAACCCGTAGTCCTAGAATGCAAAGGGCAACTGAAGGTCACAGGTTAATCGTGAAATGGAACGCATCCAAGAAAGATTTTGTTCATCGTGTGGGCGCTCTTGACTTTTTTGACACATACATGACGGATCGATACTGCATATTCACTCACTTACGTGTATTTCTAAGTCTTATTAACTAATATTTGTACGTCAACTTTGGTTGCTTATTGCTGATAATGTTGTGATTTGTTGGTAATTAATAGGTAAATATGCAATATTATATTATTGTAATGTTGATTAATATCTTTTTCATTAACGATAAGTGTTTTGTTTTAAAGTCAAGTCGAATACAATTTCTAATACATTTTTAGTGGGTAGGCACCTATGTTATAATTTTTTTTAGTTCACTGTACATAAATACGTCAGATTTTCAAGTCTGAGCGAGTTGACGACAGAAACAGTAGGTGAAATCGGAAGTTGCCAGCTCGCTTGGACTCGCGCGTATCGCTTAAGGCCCAAGCGCCCGAAAAGTGCCATAAAACAGTGATTTTCTGAAGCCGACTCCTCGCTAACGGCGTTTGAAAAAAGGTTGCTTGTAGGTCCGGCTGGTTTTTTTTATTTATAGTTTTTTTTTTTATTGAGATAATAAAAACAACGAAAATTAAAAGCAAAATTATTTATACATTTTGAAAAAAAAAAATTTTTTTTAGTAGTCGTTCGTAGTCAATTTGACGAATATCACCAGAATTTTGTGATAGATTCCATTCATCATGATTTGCTCTCTATGCAAATTCTGGTTGCAGGTTTGTGTTGTTGAGAGGTGCAATTTAATCAGCTAGTGTTTATATAACAATAATAATAAATAATTTATTAGTTTGGTGGTAATCACTTGCTAAGCGATCTCCTGCTTGGTGAGCTTCTACATGTTTTCAATAGCGTCATGTCTGGTGTATTGATTGACTAGGGTAAAACATTAATGTTTTTTAGCCAAGTATGCAGTAACACCCCTGGTTTTGTAGCACAATGCAGATTCGGGCATAAAAATGGACTCTTCGTCAATAAGGAACCATTCTTCGAGATGCGGCAGCAGTCCAGTTTCTAGTGCTTGCTTGTACTGGTCATGCCTCACGGTCCCTTTCACGATATGTAGACCCTTGCTTGAGATTAAAGACCACATTATAATACTAATTGGGAATTTAGCTGTCTTCTGTTCTCTTAACACCAGTTTTTATGGAGCTATTCGCCAGAGTGTCGTCGAAAAGGAGCATTTTTTGAACGGACAAAAGAGCTTTTGTCAACCAAAACCTGAAACGTAGATTCATCGGAGAAACATGTCTGAAAAATTATCTAAATATAGATAATGATCATCAGGTAGTTTACAATGTACTGTACTATTTAAAGTCTTATTTTTAACCGACTTCAGTCTGAAACAGTCATATTTTGATGTTGTTTGGCCCTGTGCAATAGTCTCTTCTTATTCACCTCGGTGAGGCGTGGTTTTTTGGTAGGCTGATGACCTATCAACTTCTCTTTTGCTTACTCTCGAAGAATTGTCTTATCGAAAACTTCTAGGCTCTCGTAGTTTGTAATATACATATTATATCAATATACATATTAGTTTTTGATTAGTTGTCTTAAATATAATGTATCAATAACATCTTGAACTTCTTTAGAACACAATGGCTCGTAGTACGAACGAATCTATGGACGCACTAGTAGAAAGGGATAGAGAGTGTTCTTGAGTCGCCACGCCCAAGAATCTTTTATACTATCTGGATTGATTACGTCAACCTTAAAAATGTACTGAAGAGTACGATACAAGAATGCCCTTTTTTAAATTCTTTTTTATTTTGTTTTGTAGACTATTCCATAATGTGGGATGTCGTTAGATAGGTCTTTCAAAAATATTGCGAGTGTGTGAAAACTATTTATCAATTTAGGGATCCTATTGTGAATTATAAATATAGTTTTGACCTAATGCTAGTTTTCAATTGAACCTTATTGAGTTAACAGATGAAAACTAGTTTATTTATTTATTTCCACAATGATAAAGTTGGGCTGACAGTTTTGTACCAACCTTATGGTTATATATTTTGTATATTTAATTGGCTATTATTGGTCTTATGAACAGATGAGTTCAACTTCGTCAAATAATTCTTTTTGACTGTAGTAGAATGTAGATGAGTATATAGACTATGAATATGAATACAGAGACTTCTTGATAAAAACACTAAAATCCCTATAGATATACGCACATACATAATCAGCTTTTTTAATGTTCTCACTGCTGGAACTCAGGCCTTCTCTCTAGGAGAGGGAAACGAGCGAAACGGCCCGTGCTTCTCAGAACGCGGACGCTTTCAGCGCGGACTGAGGCTTGGAAGTGGTGGGTTCAATGAAAAATGTATGAACATTTTTTTTAGAGTGGTTTTATTTTGGTCATAAATCATAAAGTTATTTATGTAAGTTCAAAATAATTAGCTATAGGTGTAGAAGACTATATAAGCTGTGGTATTTTATGATTTTTAAGCTAAAACTTTTGCACTGGATTTAGCTTACGCGACCTATTCAAACCCTTGTGTTTTGTAATTTTCTTGAATAATGCGTTGGTAAAATTGTATTTAACTATATGGAAATTTTATACAAAACCATAATATTTTTTTTATGCCATCCTAGGGATGAATATGTATATTGTCGTTTATTTGATGCCGTGATATCATCATAGTTATGATTTTTGGTGCATTATAATGGTACCCGAAAAACCGAGATATTTGTCTAAAACGGTCAAAGCGTCCTTAATAACATCTTGAACTTCTTTAGAACAGATTGTCTCGTAGTACGAACTAGTCTATACACACTAGTAGAAAGGGATAAAGATTAATGTATGGTACTTCTTTATTACATCTTTGAGGTTGTCGTAATCAATCCAGATTGTATTGTACAAGATTCTTGGTTCACTGTCACTGAAGTTTGACAGTTGGTTAATTATAGTTTTCAAAGGTTAGATTTCCATCTTATTACATACTCTTTGGTGGGGGGCGTGACTGGCGGCCGGACTGGTGTCCGCACTGGTTGCGCCACCAAATTGGTTGCGCTACCGAACAGACACCAGGTGAGTAACGCTCTATAGAGCTCTATACATTTTACTGGTGGCGCAACCAGTTGCGCTACCAGTGGTGTCCCGGTGAAATATGGCCCTTAGTCTCGATGTTGCAAGTACACTAAGCGTCCTGTCATTTGATGATTTCTCACTACACAAACATTTTACTATACACAAGTATATACATAAGTTTTTGAGAGAAATCATGAAATAACTTCTCTCTGCTCTGAGTTTCAGACTTTTACAGACTACATGCACTGACCATGGTAACCCTTCCGAACATTCCCTTATTAGGAATCGGTCTTACCCTTTCAGTTTTGCCGACATTTCTTTGAGGCGCGCGTGAAATACTATTACACGCCATCGACTTGGGCTTGGTCCATAACGGACGGCCGGACAGTAAGCTACCCATTGCTCATGGTCCGCTTGTTTCTTTAATCATGTTTGCGGCATTTAACTATGTAGACAAACTTATTGAATTGTCATTTAAATAGTTGATGCATTATTAATAACTTAAAAGTTACCAAAGTGAAAAATCTAATGAAAGTTGAGTCCCTGTTCGTTACTTCTACCCACTATTCACCCCATTTGAAATATGCCTAAATTCGTGCAAAATCCCATGTTAGCTAAGCTTACACTGATGAAAAACCTCTTATCTATCTTTTGAAAAAAGAACAACCCTGTAGCACTTAATAGAAAAGAAAAACTGAATTTCCCAGACTTCTGTTTACAAAATAAAGAAAGAATAAATTGAAATACGAAACTAATTTATACTTCAAGAAGCAGTTTCTATAGAAGAAAAACGAAATAGAATTAAAAGTGAGGGAAGCGAGCAAAAATAATGCCTGTAATTTTTTCATCTTCTGAAGTAATATTTTTTGAACACGATATAACGGTATTGGAATTTAAGAGGCTTACGGTAGTATTAATCAAGTAAAAAGCATTGTTGCGATCCCGACTTTTTTATAGTATCATCAAAATATCATAATACTCATGACTATGGATATTATTTTATTAGAGAAGGTTTGCATGACACACATGACATATTGACTACACGAAGAATTAAAAATAATCTTTTTTATTTATTAATTTAAAACTTTATGCACAAAAAAACTGTACAATGGCGGACTTGATGCCTTTCTTCCTTCTTCTCTTTTTTCTTTTTTATTCTTCTTTTTTTTCTTTCATTTTTCTTTTTTTCTTTTCTGCCCAAATGAAATGGGACTAGGCATACACATGTCTGCCGCATGCCCGACAAACTGTGGGCCAAAGTAGCATAGCAGCAGTCGAAAGACTGGAACTGTTCGTCTGCTGCGGTCTACCCATCCGATTATAATTTGGATGTCTTCAAGGCTAGAATGAATAGGCTCTTAATAAACTAGTGTGCCTAACCATCAGAGATTGCATCTCTGCTTACTATCAGGTGGGATCGCAGTCAAGCACTAGTTTATATCAATTAAAAAAAAGGTGATAAATCATTCAATGAGTTCTATTGACCAAAATCTACTCCTAAATTCCTTCTTTGCCTTCGTTCCAAGACTCCGGGGTCCTCTTTCGCACAACCCATGGCTCAGGCAATCCTGCTGGACCTCTGTGGTTTTGCTGACATCTCCTTGAGGCGAACGTGGAACACTACGTGCCGTCAACGATTCAGGCGCGGTCTGGACGGCCGAGGTGCGCTAAGTTGGTACCACAGTGCGATGGGGTAGCGGAAGACCCCGAAGGAGATGACGGGACAGATTTTGCCAAGACCGGAAGTAGGATGCAAGGGTCGCTGAAAGATGGAAGAGTCCGTTGCCTAAGAGTGGGACAGATCAGGCTAACAAAACTAATCGACGGCGCACACTGTTCCCGCGTGTCTCAGGGAGTTTTCAACAATAGTAGGAGCCCAGCCGGGTCGAAGCCTACTGGGGCCAGGGTTATCCGAAAGGGAACTCGAGCCCCGGTATGAAGGCTTGAAGGAACGGGGTGGGTTTTTTAGTCAGAGTCTGACACTATCTCCCGCTCAGCCCAAGAGAGGAACATTTTCATTGGATGATTTCCCCACCAAAAAAAAGGCTAACAAAACAAAAGCACTGTTGTAGAACCGTTAAAATGTGAAGTGAAACTTTCAAGTGGCGCAAAACCTATTGAGTTGATGAGGTGGTCGACTGCCTAACCGGACTAGCATATGGCCACGTAAGAAAACAAAGCCTGCCAGGAACAGTAATTTTATTTTTCATGTAGGTATTTATAGCAGGTACCCAAGCGACAATATTGTTCTAACCTGTACCATTTTCTCATAACAAAAGAGCTATTTATCGACCCCGTTCCATTATTCTATGGACACGAGCAATAAATCACAGGAACAGAAACAATAAATTTTGTAAACAATAACTTTCTACTGAGTTTCGAACAAAATAACAAAAATATTACCTGTTTTTCGCCTCGAAATCTAAAAAAAAACTGGTGAGAATATTAAGAAAAGTAATGTATTTTTACTGAGTAAAATGTCTGAAGCGAAAATTGTAATCAATGCTTTTTTACATCTATATCCCCACATAGGAAGTACACAAGTTTTTAATGAAAATCGTTTTTTCATAACAAGGTCTTATAACGCAGTATAATTAAAACTCATCAAGACGAATCATACGAACCCAAACTCGATGGGGTTGGGTCGTCTAACTAACGAGTTGCTACGGCCACCTACTGTTTCCATCATCAGATCAGCTCTATGTCATAATATTTTTGCATTGTCATCTGATTTACACACGCATGCAAAATTTCAGCTCAATCGGTAACCGGGAAGTGGATCAAATTTAATTTGCAAGATTTGATGACAGACAAACATCGGGACAGATGAAACTAAATAAAAGCTTGTAAAAACATCCTATCTACGTCAAGTGTCCTTTTTTTTATTGTTTGTTAAAATCGTGTGTACAATCTGCATTAATTATGAAGAGGTAAACATTGCCTTTTTTTATTTCTTATTTGTAGAAGGTAATCTCTGAAAGTACTGGTCTGATTGCTAAAATTAATCTAAATCTACTTTGCAGTCAATTGCATCACGATTCGAATGACTCAAGCTGACTAGAATGTAAAATCAGCATAATAATTCGACAACAATATTCCAATGAATACAAAATAAATTAGTTTACTACGTGAAGGGGTTACTGAAACATAAGACTATTATTGTTACGCCGTGAAACTTGAACACGCCATATCTTTTTTTGAAGTGAAAACTTCTTTAGCGGCGTTGAGCACTTTTTCTGTAATGGGTATAAAATCTTAAACTCGCGTCAGGACACGTGACCTGATCGAAAAAGCGTAAGACGGATGGAGAGTAGACAGCTATGTTAAGGTTGTATAGCACATCAGTGAAAATACTCCTTTGAGTAGCATAGCAACCTGCTATGCTACCAATTGAACTGTTTTTACATGTCAAGATGTTTTATCGTATTAGCAATGTCAGCTCGTTTATTAAATGCCGTTAACATTATCTAATGTGTATCTCTGTATAAAACACTCTGCGCTAACAGGTTACGGACCCAAGCACGAAAAGAAAAAAAAGCGTAGGCACGTACGTAAATAAATATGGATTATAGTACAAAAATTGACATAGGAAAGTTACATGGCAAAGAAAATTGGTCAACTTGGAAGTATAAGATCTCTATAATGCTTGAGGGCACAGAAAGTGCTACAGATGCTGTGGAAGGTAAACTCCAAAAACCAATCCTTGCTGAAGGAGCAGGTGATGCTGAAGTAAGCAACTATAATAAAGCGTTGGCTAGTTATAGGAAGGCTGAAACGAGCGCTTTGCTCATGCTAACTACTAACATGTCAGAAGATACATTAAAAAAGGTAATGAGGTATAGAACTGCATGTGATGTCTGGCAGGAGTTACACAGACTATATGATGGACAGGAAGAGGACAGAGCTTACAACTTGTGTCTAGAATTCTTCGGACTTAAACAAAATAAGGCAGACGATATTCCTACACACATATCAAAGCTGAAGAATGTTTGGAATGATTTAAAGATCGAGGTTTCTAAAATTGACGCAAATGCCAAACTTCCTGAGATGTTCCTCATATGTAAAGTCTTGGACACGCTGGATGATAGATACTTCAACTTCAAGTCAAGCTGGCTGATGCTAAAGCAGACTGAAAGAACTATTGATTGTTTAACAAGTCACCTCTGCACGTTCGAACGAGAGCTAGGCAGTCAAGAGAACTCTAAACAGGAGGCATCAGTGACTACACCAATTAATAGAGAGTTAAAGCAAAGCATGGACGAACAGCTGATTTGCAACTATTGTTCGGGAAAAGGACATAGAGTTCGCAAGTGCAAGAAGTGGATTAAAGATGGGAGGCCACCTAAGCCATCTTCAGGCATATCAGCCCCTAACTCAAAGTCCAAGCAAGTGCAACAAATTTCATTAATGGTGAATGCATGCTCACAAGAACATATCCAAGATAGAGATAATTGGTATGTGGACAATGGCGCAACGACACATATTGCAGTCCGAAGCGACTTTTTCCTGGAATTTCATGATTTTCAGATAGACCACTCAGTAACCACCGCCGACGGGACTGTAATTCCAGCATTGGGAAAGGGAACTGTAGAGGTCAATGCACGACGCCAATGTTGACGATAAACAGGAGAAAATAACACTTCGAGATGTGTGGTTGGTGCTAGCACTAACGAAAAATCTTTTTTCAACGCTAGCGGCACAAGACAGAATGCCGAACAGCGTATTTACGTCGACCACTAGAGAATGTAAGCTTGACATAGAAGGCTTAACTAAAGTTGTCGGCAAGAGGGTACCTCACGGAGGACTCTACAAGTTGGATATGAAGACAGTCATACCAACAAAACAAAAAACCATTGCGGTAAACTCAATCACTGGTTATAATCTACTACAAGTTTACCATGAGCGTTTCGCACATCAAAACAAACGACATGTTCGCGATATCGTTAAGAGGGAGCTTGGAATCGATTTAAAACCAGATAATACAAAGTGCGAAGGTTGTGTTTATGGCAAATCTCAACGGAAAGAGTTTGGAACAAGGGAAAGAGCCACAGTGCCAGGCGAACTGATTCACACCGATGTGTGCGGGCCTTTTACTGATAGCATCTCAAAGTACAAATATTTCGTCTTATTTAAGGATGACTTTTCAAATTACCGCTTTGTGTACTTCATAAGGCACAAGTCCGAAGTTAAGGATAAGTTGTTACAAATGTTGCAAGAAGTTAAGACAGCAGGTCATATAGTGAAAACAATACTGAGCGACAATGGTGGTGAATTTGATAATGGAGCTATCCAAAGGATTCTACAAAAGTTCGGAATTCAGCATAGACTGACAATGCCTTACACGCCAGAGCAGAATGGCTGTAGTGAGCGAGAAAACCGCACGCTTGTAGAAGCTGCAAGATCGATGCTACACGCGAGAGGAGAGATGCCACAAGTGCTCTGGGCAGAGCTAATAAACACTGCTGCATACGTTCTGAATAGGACAGGACCCACTAGAGTAGATGGAAAAGTACCTTTTGAGTTGTGGCACGGTAGGAAACCCAAAATAAGTCACTTGAAAATTATTGGAAGTGAATGTTTTGCCCACGTTCCAAAACAAAGCCGTAAGAAGATGGATAAGAAAGCCATTAAAGGACTGCTGATAGGCTATGAGAACGATGATGGCTATCGCATCTGGGACGGAAAAAAGACTCTGAGATCTAGAGACATTACGTTTCAGTCTGATGTCGAGTTCATTATTTCTACCAGTATCCCTATTAGGTTAGAGGGAGATGACAGCGATAAACATGATCTCATACAAGAGCAAGCTTCTGAAAATATAAGAGAATGTGAAGAACTTAATCTAGAGGGAGATATTGCTGAAGATCAAGTTCAAGAGGACATTCTTACACCTACAGAGGATCAAGTTCAAGACAATGTTCCTATACTAACTGAGGATGAGGAAGATTTTAGAGATGCTCAGGAACAATTAGAAGTAGTTGAGCCCTTCACGGAGACTCGATACAACCTTAGAAACCGAGCAACGATTAACCGACCAAAGAAACTCGAAGACTATGTTTGCTTTGTGGGTTTAGAATACTTCCCAGAAACTTATAATGACGCAATTAAGAGGGAGGACAATGCCGAATGGCAAAAAGCCATGGTGAGCGAAATAAAATCCCTAGCTGACAACAAAGTATGGACATTGTGCGACTTACCACCCAACAAAAAAGCGCTGCCATGCAAGTGGGTTTTCAGGGTTAAACGAAACCCAGATGGTACCGTTGACAAATATAAAGCGAGACTTGTAGTCAAGGGGTTCAAGCAACGGAAAGGGATCGACTTTGAACAAACCTTTAGTCCAGTTGCTCGAATGGCTACAATAAGAGCCTTACTGAGTGTGAGTGCAAAGGAAAAGCTGCACCTGACTCAATTTGATGTTTCGACAGCCTTTTTAAACGGTAAATTAAATGAAGAAATTTACATGGAGCAGCCAGATGGATTCAGCGATGGTACTTCAAAAGTATGTCGACTTCAAAGGAGTCTGTATGGTTTAAAGCAAGCACCTCGTTGCTGGAATTCTTGCTTCGAGTCAATATTGCTAGAGAAAGGTTTTACGCAGAATGCAGCTGACTGCTGTCTCTTTATGAGAAAGATAGGAGACAAGAAAATTATAATAGCTTTATACGTAGATGACGGGCTTGTAGCCACAACAAATGAAGCTTTGGCGAGCCAATTCTTAAAGGAATTAGGGGATACGCTTAAAATAACTGTCAAGCCAGCATCCTACTACTTAGGACTAGAGATTGCTAGATTAGCAGATGGCTCTGTAACAATAACACAGCAATCTTACGTCAGGAAAATTCTCGAACGATTCGGAATGTCCGAATGCAATCCTATTTCGACACCAATAGAGAGGACTTCAGAAACAAGGAAAGTTGAGGAGAAAGAATCTGGAGAAAAGTTTCCCTATAGAGAAGCTGTAGGAGCATTGGCGTATCTCATGACAGGTACGCGTCCGGATATTGCTTATGCTGTCGGGGTCGTATCAAGAAAATTGGAGAATCCGACACAAGCAGACTGGTTGAAAGTGAAAAGAATATTTCGCTATTTGAAGGGAACAGCTAGTTACGGCATCAAATACACATGTGACTCAACTAGAGCCATTATTGAAGGTTATAGCGATGCTGACCATGCTGGAGATGAACAAACTGGACGTTCTACTACAGGAGTAGCATGTTTGTTCGCCGGAGGAGTTGTTTCCTGGTTAAGTCAACGTCAAGCGTCTATTGCAATTTCAACAACTGAAGCTGAGATCGTTGCAGCGAGCGAAGGCGCACGTGAGCTTGTATGGCTTCAGAGGTTATATAACCAACTCACAATATTAGAGGGTGTACCAATATTGAAGGTAGATAACGAAGCAGCCATACGTCTCGCACACAATCCAGAATTTCACAAGCGAACGAAACATATAAGAGTGAGACATTTCTTCGTTCGTGAGACTGTTCAAGAAGGTTTAGTAGATGTACAAAAAACCAGTTCTACTGACCAATTAGCTGACCTTATGACCAAGGCAGTTCCAAAGCCGACGCTAATCAAGATGGGATCTAAATTAGGGCTGCATAGTTTTTTCAACTGATGAGGGAAAGTGTTAAGGTTGTATAGCACATCAGTGAAAATATTCCTTTGAGAGGTTGCTATGCTACCAATTGAACTGTTTTTACATGTCAAGATGTTTTATCGTATTAGCAATGTCAGCTCGTTTATTAAATGCCGTTAACATTACATATCTAATGTGTATCTCTGTATAAAACACCCTGCGCTAACAAGCTATCCCCTCTCCACGTTAAATTTTAATGTAATATAAATTGTCATGTTTGTGTACGATAGCGCAATAAATGAATATTGTATTCTACCACATAAATGATAGTACTTTTATACTGATAAAGCAATTTGTGCAAAATTATTCCCTAACCATTCCAAAATATCAAACATGCTCAAAGTTAATAATCAAGTTTTCACTTCTGCCGGCACTCCCGGAGTGCAACCCGTCTTTTTTTTTATTGTTGGTAGGTTCGTGCATGACCGCTATCTCACCTGATGAAAAGCGACGATGCCATTACATAGAAAAAAAACCGGCCAAGTGCGAATCGGACTCGCCCATGAAGGGTTCCGTAGCAGCAAGTAACATAATATAAAAGTTCTTGTTATGTGTTGTAACTTTGATCGATGTTTTAATAATAGTGTGTTTTTTTCGATTTATGACGCATTAAACAAAAACTACTTACTAGAATTCGTTCAAACCAATTTTCGTTGGTAGTTTTTATAGTAATGTTCATCATATATTTTTTTTAGTTTTATCATTCTCTTATCTTAGAAGTTAGAGGGGGGGGGGACACAAATTTTACCACTTTGGAAGTGTCTCTCGCGCAAACTATTCAGTTTAGAAAAAAATGATATTAAATAAATAGACACGCATGGGTTTGATGAAGAAAAAAAAATTTGAGTTTCAGTTCTATGTATGGGGACCCCCAAAATTTATTGCTTTTTTTCTATTTTTGTGTGAAAATCTTAATGCGGTTCACAGAATACATCTACTTACAAAGTTTCAACAGTTTAGCTCTTATAGTTTCGGAAAAAAGTGGCTGTGACATACGGACGGACAGACAGACAGACAGACAGACAGACATGACGAATCTATAAGGGTTCCGTTTTTTTGCCATTTGGCTACGGAACCCTAAAAACCTATTCACTCTCGACTTAAAGATTCCCGGGTTGTAGCTATCAGGAAACACAGATTCCGGCAAAGTATTCTACTCCTTAGCTGCACGCACAATGAATGTGTTTCCAAAACGTTTTATGCATGTAGGTGGGATGTCCACCATGTACCGGTGGCGCATCACCGTACGTCTGGTAGTCCGCTGATGAAATGGGAATTAGATTATGCAATTCCGATGCACATTCCCCGAAACAACACACATCATACATACTTACACTAAACATATAAAACATACGTACAAACGCACATACTTACACTATTCATTAGAAGGCAAACTTAGATCATTATAATTGTAAATTTCAATATCTTAGGCAGTCTCTCTGTATTTCTAAATAACTGTATAAATGGGATCTTGGGCTGGCGAACCTTAATACAGGTTACTGTGTAACCTAGCTAGGACGCCAGGACACCTTTCTTGTACTTTTTAAATTGGTCATCTTTTTGTAAATTGATTAGACTGTACCTTATTTTTTGTGAAATATACATATTATTATTATTATTATTATTACATTCCCCGAAATGCAACCAGTAGAAAACCGACGAGCAACTCGGCGTCGATGCTGAAGACTGAACCCTCGACTCAACGAGTGTAACATTGCCAATTATCATTCTGGCTCACCTCTCAATTGCCTAAAGTGCATCAAGCTCCATACACGATGAAACTGAAATCAAGAGTAGTATCAAATAATTAAAACGCATTGCTGTACGAAACTTTTAGAATGGAAGTACGTATCCAGGCCTGGCAAGTTCTAGATAAGTCCGCCACAAAGTACCTACCACTATTATTATTAAATAAGGTTTAGAAGGTAGGTACGTAGATAGATAAGGGAATTTGTACTTTCCGTAATTAACAATAGAGTCAAAATTGGCATGAAAGGAGGGAGGTACATATTTGTAATAAAAATAATTTATTACCTCTCGATTCCACGAGAAGAGCGAATAGGCTTTTAAATAAACTAGTGCGCCTCGCCATCAACGATTGCATCACTGCTTATCTTCAGGTGGGATTGCAGTCAAGAACTAGTTTATATCAAATAAAGAAGAAATTGTTCTGGAATGGCCAAGAAACGTCAGTATCTAGAGTGTTCCTGGACTCGCATGTAAATACGAGCTCTCGACTGGAAGTGAATCTGTTTCATTGCGACAGCGATATAAGAGCGGATTACGGCATTTGATCACTTACGTTCATAACATTATAATAATTGTTTAAATTAATTGTTTTCTCCTTACTAATTAAAGTAAAGAGTAACATTGTGAGGAAGCCGGCATGTCCTAGAGCTCAAAATGCGATAACTTGGGAGATTTATCAATCCTCACTGGAGCTGCGAGCTGTGTAGTGAGTTACAGCTTATTCCGTCTCTTAGAGAGAAGGCTTGAGTCGCAGCAATGGGAACATCACTAGACTGTTATGTACCTAATCCTATAATTATAATTATAAAATAGTTTTATTATTTTCATTAACATAAAGTTTTTTTATTTCTTTCGCTATTTAGCAAATCGTTGAATACTTCCTTCCACTTCAGGTGTCGTAAGAGAATGTTTATCAGACTTTAACTTACTGAAACCCATCTGTGTATTTCCGTCTTTTTGCTGAATTTTACATTTCAACTTCACAATAACCTTTTCCCGCAATTATCAATCACTTTAAGAACCAAATTTAATTATAAACTACTCTTGCACTAAAAAATACGAACAAAAAATACAAAATAAATTTCAAAACTGCTGCTTCACATCTAATTAACTCCACTCTACAACAAGTTAGAACTTTTTAATAACAATTTAAAAAATAACATGTAGTACAAATTACTCTTAACCCATAAATGTCTGCGACAGTTACCGCGCCGATTCAGAATAAAATAGTTAGGAGTACAGACGTACAGAGTGGCGCCATCTATGCATACTGGCATAGTAGCGCAATCCGCACATTGCACTTGAGATAATAACATTTTTACTACCTGTAAATAAATTTTGTTTGTACACAGTGGTCATGCCAGTGCTAACAAGCGTGTGTTTTTTGCATCTGGAGGTGGAGAAGTTCTACTCAAATGGGAATGTGCAATTAGTATAATTTTTCTGACTGACTGTCTTCTTGACAATCCAAAAGTGCCTGCAAATAGTTTATGAGTAATAATATAAAAATGAATCGCTAAATGTTTTTTCAAGCGCAAATCTCGAGAACAGCTGAACAGATTTCGCTAATTCTTTTTTTGTTGTGTTTGTTAATGTGAGGAGAAGGTTCTTAAGAAAAAAATAATATAAAAAATGAAAATTAGGGTAGTGTAGAGTAGAGTGTGGTAGAGTAGGGTAGAATAGGGTAGAGTAGGGTAGAGTAAGGTATAGTAGGGTGGAGTAGAGTAGAGCGAGAGCGAAGCCGCGAGCAAAAGCTATTTTGAAATAAAATGCTACGTTTTGTTTTAAAATAACGTTAATTGGAACTCATTACAACACTGTGAAAATTGTGAACTTAATACTAATTTATTTAAAAATATTTAAATAAATTATCAGTGATATATTTTAATTTTTCTTAATTTATTGCTTTGTTAATTTTAGTTATTTTTACTTTGTTATTTTTTATACCGTTATTACATTTATTCATTTTTAATCCATCTATGCATTATATCAATACTAATATTAATAATATATAGCTGAAGAGTTTATTTGTTTTATAGAAGGCGCTATTTTCTAGAACTTCGAGTTCAAATTGTTTTTTTTTTTTACTTTTGGATAGCGCATTTATTAAAAAAGCTATTTATAATATCACGCTACAACAACAGAAGCGGAACAATAACGAATGCGAGTGAAACCGAGGGGGACACTT
Organism: Mythimna albipuncta; assembly: GCA_929112965.1. NCBI lineage: Eukaryota > Metazoa > Arthropoda > Insecta > Lepidoptera > Noctuidae > Mythimna > Mythimna albipuncta. The sequence goes on from OV815962.1 coordinate 19,369,875, forward strand.
AGTTTGAATTGTTGTAATAATAATACTTTACCATTGACTAATATTATTGATTGACTAATAAAGCGAAAACTTGCAATATTTTTTTTTAAATAACTAAATTGTTAGGTATAATCATTGACCATTTTGAAATTGACTAATTAATTAAAAAGTCACTTTCATATTTCACAGAATACTTTTGTATATGCGGCAAAGTTTGTATTTAACAAAAAGGTATCTGAACAAACCAAGAAATCCAAACGTAACTTATAAATATTTACTCAAATACCCATGAGGGAATCAAGACAGTGGAGGTATTATGTCAATCAAATCTTTGAAATATCATATTCACACGACCCCAAAGAAAATAGAAACCCTTGGGAGATAATTCTTTATATATGGGTGTGTGTTTTTCTTATCTATATTTTCTTTTGGTTTCATTCACTTCCTAGAAAGTATTTAGCTTTAGATTCAGAATACAGTCACTTTTTTATCTACTAGCTTTGGCCCACGACTTTACCCACGTACATAAAATAATGCCTATATTACTCAAAAATAAAACAGCTTTCTATTGGTGAAAAAATTTTAGCAATTAGACCAGTAGGTACTTTCTATAAACAGCAAAAAAAAAAAACTCAAGAATAAATAAAAAAAATGCTGTCCTCATATATTGCACACTTACGGTCTAACCAGTAAACAACGATGTGTTGTAATTAGCGTAAAGTTTTTTTTTTTAATTTAATTGTGATTATAGTTAGTTAAGTATTTTTAAAAGTAAATTATTCGTGTAAATAATTAATTCTTGTAAGTACTCACATTTTGAACCCTAAAATAAAATAAAATCAAAAACAACAGAATTGTGTGTTTTACGGCTGTACCAATAGGTTCTCAATTTTACATCACAATATTCACAAAAAATCAATTTTTGAATAATTAAAACCGCTCTTGAACTTAAAATCTCGCTGACAAAACCCTAATCAAAATTATTTGTCATTAATAACTATGCGAACAGTAGGAACCGGCGCGGTAGGCCCAGAAGGAGATGGCGTTACAATTTGGACTCATACCAAAACGATTGGCCAGAAGTGGCTAAGAACAGAAAAGAGTGGAAGAATGGAAGGGAAGCATTTGCTCTGCTTTGGGACTGGCTCATAATAATAATTCTATGAGTACTAGATAACTGATAAACTTATCTGTATATTTTAAACTAGTGATCCGTCCTGGTTTCACATGGACAATAAATATATAAATATAGAATAACATAAACTCAGGGTGAATGTAACTTTCCAATGGCGAAAGAATTTTTGAAATTGGCACAGCAGTTTTTGAGTTTATTCATTACAAACATTAACGCAAAAATACAAATTTTCCCACTTTACAATATTAGTGTAGATACTCGCATATACACATTATAGATAAATTACGACCAGACATAAAAACAATGACGAAGATTGAAGGGACAAAGAGTACATAGGTACTACAGAAGGGCTTAGCGATCCCGGAAAAAAAGGCAGAGGGCGCCCACTGTCTTCGTGGTGGACAACGGTTTCAATAGACCTGAAATGAGCTCAGCTGGACGCACCGACAACCCAGGATAGACTATACTGGCGCCTAAAGACGGGAAAAGCCGACCCCGAATGAAAAGAGAAGGCAAGGAAGAAGAAGAAGACACAAAAACAATGATCGTGCTAATCACACAATGATTTGTTTTGGGTAGGAATCGAAACTCAAGACCAGCATAGCAGTCAGAGCCACTAACCACTAGACCTGCCAGTCTATAGAATAGCTACTCAACAAGGTTTGGTAAAAATGCCTTCCAAGATTTTCACGAAGAAAGCCGAAAAGCCACAACATGATATTTAGACAAGAACCTACTTACACCGGCTTCCTAACATTGTAAAGGTCACTTCTTCTATTCTTGAGTAAACAAATTGATTTATAGCGTTTCATATTGTTAGATTTTCTTTATTTAGGAAAATAGGTTTTTTTTTTTCGATGAGTAATTATCATTCAAAGGACATCCCCCGCCCTTGGGCTGAGCGGAAAATTGTGTCAGACTCTTATTGACTAAAAAACCCACACCGTTCCTTTTTGCCTTTCGTACCGGGACCGACCCGAGCCTCCTTTTTCGGAAACAGATCTAGCCCCAGTAGACTTCCAGGAGATAGTGACTAAAAAACCCATCCCGTTCCTTCAAGCCTTCATACCGGGGCTCGAGCGCCCTTTCGGATAACCCTGGCCCCAGTAGACTTCGACCCAGCTGGGCCACTACGGTTGCTGACAACTCATTGAGGCGCGCGGGAATAATACGCGCCGTCAATCGACTTGAGCTCGGTCCGAACAGTTACCGGACGGTCGAACAGCGAGCTACCCATTGCTCACCGTCCGCAAGCCCACGCCTATGGTGGCCGTAAATCGGAATCGGAATCCCGGCGGCGGCTGGGGTGCTGCGAGCGTTGTTGCCTGATGTGGAAAATGGGTTATTGCAGGCTATCTATGCAGCTACAATACCTTGAAGCTAGTATTTGAAGAGCTAAGCTTTTGTTCAGCTTAGCATACGTAACCTACTAAAGTAAATCTTCATTGAAAAACTGCAAACCGAACACAGTACAACCTTAGTTTGCGAAACCCAAACCACGTATTTGGTATTTTTATATGTGGAAAATATATGTAAAAAAATTCATAACCGTATCATGAAAAATCACAAAGTTATGTCAGCAAAAATACAATTTGAATACCAGTGAATAATGAGATTTTTTTTTGCACTTGCACCTAGCTGTTTGCTGGCACATAATGCCAGCTATGACCTGCCGAAACCTGTGCTGTACTTAGTGTCATTGGTGTCACTTGTGACCTTTTTAATTAATTTTAGGAAAAAATATATCATGGTGAAAAACTATTGGAATCCATTCAGTTACTGATTCTGAACAAATTTTATTCAGATTTTGCATAAGCTTAAAATAGTGTTGTATAGAGTAACTAGTAAACTTTAGTTTACGGGATTATTCTAAAGAGTCAGAGTGCAATAACGTTCCGACGTCTTTATGTCGACGCCGCCATCATCGGTCCACGCTGAAAGCTAGCGCTGTGGACTCGTCGCATTATGCATGTGGCCACAGCATTATGCTGAGCGTTCGGCCGTTTTGCGCAGATGTGGCGCATATGTTCCTCAAGGAATGTTTATAGTTTGTAAGCTAGCCTTAATATTATGTCATTTCTCGAAATAAGCAGCCTATTTTTTATACAGGTGAGGAATGTGTGCGCGTACTGTTGAAAAAGTCCAATGCACCATTTTTGAAAGATAAGCACTATAAGACATCTCAGAAAAAATATCAGGACTCTAATTTGCTATGCCTAATGATATGAAATACCAGAAAGTAAATAACTTCACTACCTATATAGGTATACGGTATATACGGTACCATTTTTACCAAAAAATCACAGCAAAGATGAAAGAGTTTGGAATGGCCTTGTGAGCGGGGTAGGCGTGCCTCAAAATATGATCATGCTCATAATTGACACAACCAATAGCAAACTTGTGATCTAAGTGTGCGTGGTCGTAGTGGAGTTAAAGCATGGGAGACGACCGATGACACTCGTTGTAGTACAAATCGGAAAATAGTTCCTTTCTAACCTTGACCACTATCTCACCTGTTGGTAAGCAATGATGTGGCTTATGATGGAACACGCTTGCCTTGAAGCAATCTATTCACTCTTGAATTAAAGACGCCTAGATTATAGCTATCAGGTAACACAGACTCCGGCATGGAATTCCATTCCTTAGCTGTACGCATAATTAATGTCTTCCCAGAACGCTTTGTACGTATGGGTAGGATGTCTATCATGTACCGATGACGCAACGCCGTACGTCTTGTGGTCCAACTGTTGTGGACTTGGGGTTCATCTTTTCTGTGCAAGAAACCATCATAGTAATCTTATTAACGAATTCTTTATAGTAGGCCGTGACCTTGAAACACAATACCATGTGGCAACAAATAGTTTCGAGGAACCCCTTAATGTTTTCCTTGCGTGTTGACTCTCACTACTTAAAATTTAACATTGCAATTTCGACCCAATTAAAAAAAAAAGTAAATCCAGGTTTCATAGGAAAACTATTATGCGGTATGGTGTTCCTTGTAATTTTGTATTAAGTGGTACAAATGGTTGAATAAAAATAGGGTTCAGTGGTACGCCCACGTACCTTGTAGAATTACAAAAAACGTTCGCCATTTTCCGCGGTAGGCATTGTACAAACTAACTGTTTTGAAAGTTTCTTCCTATGTCATAAAAAATGTTTTAGTAAGTTTTTGAGTAGTTACCATTATAAAAAAGAACATGCATAAACAACTTTTAAAAGTTATCATTTACCTACAGAACCCGGTAGTTTTTGCAGTTGCTCGGTACAATTGAAACATTTTCAGCCTAAACTATTTCTGATTTTCCGAGTAGCAATTTGTGGGGGTTTTTAAACAAATCTCTAGTCAAAATTATTAGGGGTTTTTTCGACTCAAAATTTATAAATCAGTCTCTAAAAGCAAAAGATCTTAATCTACTTAAGATCGAGTTGCGAGATTGTTCGAAAGAGTAGGCTATTTGACTGATTTTTAAAATCGATTTCGTATTATTAAATAGATATTGTTCATAGAGTCCAGAAAAAGTGTTTTATTTCAATTCTTGTCAGTATTAATATAAAGAATAGCATATAAAGTTGTATTATTCAAATAAGCCGCAAAAAAGACATATTTACAGACTTGTGACGTTTAAATATATTCTGCTAATAGCGACCGTTTTCAAAAACGGCGCGACAGACATATTCAGACTTCTGACGAATAAATATAAATCGTCGAGTGCAAAGTATAAAAAGTTTTACCTACATATTTACAAAACAGATTTTAGTGTAGCGCAAAATAAGAAACTAATTCCATCGTGCAATTTTACAATACAGGATTAATTATTTTCTCCGAAATAGCAATAATTTCATTTCGATACCTTCACGCGTTCTTGAGATAAAGGGGGTCTTGACAGACAGACAGACAGACGGACGGACAACAAAGTGATCCTATAAGGGTTCCGTTTTTTCCATATGAGGTACAGAACCCTAAAAAGGCGATATACTAATCTAAAAGATATTTGTAGTTTTAATCTCTGAAACTATCGGATCGGATTGAAAAAAAAAGTTGCACTTATAGGTTAATAAAAATTGTAGCAAAATACGCGGCTAAAACCACGGGAGACAGCTAGTCTGTAATATTTCTTTTGCCATATTTTGTTATATTTGCATTAGTTAATTACATTAGTTTCATTTATTAACTTCTCCATATTGCTTCTCCTTTACTTTCACTAATGAAACATATTAACATTGAATGTGTTATAAAAAGTAATAATTGAGCTTCAGATTTATGTACCGTATTTTGTTTTAACTGCGCTGATTATCTTAGCATGTAGTCTGTTACTGTACTTATTCAAATAAAATAAACTATGATAATTTTAGTAAGTTACTAGAATTATCAGAAAAATGCAAAAATACATGTCTGTAGTCTGTTACTGTACTTATTAAAGGAAAATAAAGTATGATAATTCTAAAATGTTACTGCAATTATCAGAAAACAGCAAAAATACACTTAATATATTTTTGAAAAGATCATTCAATCTTCATTATTCAAAATATATAAAGTGTGATAAAATATTGAGACATGAAAGTTCCAAAAGCTGAATAATATGAATAATAATCATGTCACAAAAACATGCAGACCTACTTGATATTTTATGAATCAGTATTATTGAAAAAGCTTACATCGACGCATTCACAATATGAAACCATTTAATTGAATGCAAGCTACAAATCTATTATATTTTTAAGCTACAATGAAACATATAATACATTGCAATGGCACACATACACGATGTTTATCAATTTTCATGAACATTTCAGGTAGAGCCAAAATTAAGATATACAAAGTTTTTAAATCCAAAAACAAAGGATATTTTTCTGTACAGTAATATTTATGCATTGTCACATAAAATATGACAATGGGTTTAAATTATTGCTCGTCATTGTACAAACGTTCTCGTAAAATCAAAAGAACTCCCAAACTTGTATAGAATTTTGGCCCTTACTGAACGATTACGTACAGAGAAGAAAATACGTTAATATTGTTTCTAAGTACTTTTTAGTATTAAAGAAATCAACAGTAGCCTTGTAGAACCTCAGAAAACTGAAAAAAAAACATAATGTTATGTATCGGTGCACCTGTTTTCATACTATACCTTGAGTCTTGTATCCAAAGATCTCTGGTGTCTATCGGAGGCAGTTCAGTCTCTGTCGATGCTGCAGAATGCTGGGGAGTTCCACCTCTGCCTCCCAGGAACCTTCGCCAAGTGCAGCGGCGACCTAGTGAAAAAAAAATTGGGTTATAATAGTGTTTAAATTAACAACAAAGAATAGCTGAATTCATACTTTGATAATTATTTTCAATTCATCGTCATTAACTCAAATATTAATTTTAGATTGATGTGTTTAGTTTAAAAAATGCCCAAAGAAAAATATAGTTTGTTATTTATAAAATAGACCTACAAACTCGTTGTATACATGATAACACACACACGATTCTCGTGGTCCACTTGATTATTGTCTCAAATTCGAAATTAGTCATCAAGAGTTTGTTAGTTAACGATATTCACGGAAAAACATAATGGAAAGCGTGGCAGCAATATAACAATCATTAGACAATGTACCTGTCTACGGATTTCTAGGGTTTACATTAGCATACATGAACATCGTTAGAAATTCTAAGCGTAAGATCAAGATTCCGGTAAAGGTAAGCTGGAGAAGTGGATCCTGTGGTCCAACTTACGAAGGTCCTATTGTCCGCAACGAGTTACAACACGGTGAGTTAGCACTATTTTATGTCACGACTAGTACAATTTGAATGAGAATCTACACCGTCATTTGTCATGTACAAATGACGATGTAGATTCTTATTAGATATTATAGGTTCAAATGTAACCTAGTCTGATAAATGATATTGCCTCTCTGAATTTCCTAATATTTCCTAAACGATATTTATTCTTTCGTCACTCCCACCTCTTAAAAGTATTCATTTTAACCATTTGCTCCCCAAATATCGTCTCGAAAACTCTCAAACTTATATTAATAAATGGACTCTAAAATTAAATTACATAGAAAATGTTGTGAGACTAAAAACCACTTATGTCCCTTCCTTCAGTTACACTTTTACCCTTAAATAATGTTCTTATATTCTTTTTTGTAAACTTTATGTGAAAGCTGACATAATTACCCGAAATAAAATTTCCCAAAAGTTCATTCAAAAATACATAAAATAATATCTTTGACCTTAAGCTTGTTTTAGTAATTAAATATCCCGTATTAATTAGTTCAGATACCCAGAAAAGGAAGACAAACACAAAGTTTATAGTTAATCGTTCCTTCAAAGACAACTAAAATAAACAGTTTCAAATGAGTTTAGTATTTGAGAAGCGGAAAGTAACAATTATCGGTGTTCATGGAAATTCAGTTTTTGTAGTAGATGCCTGATTTAATTTTGCTTTTAATAAAGAAAATTGTTTACTGTGCCTGTTTTCAGCGACTAGTTAGTTTCCTACAGGGTTATTTGTAAAACACTAACAACTTCGCAGTATTGTATTACTAACATCATAAACAACAACTTTTGTTATATGACTTTTTACAAAACACAAATACATTTACCAAAATCAAACCTTCAATATTTTGTTTTTCTATCTAACACATGTCATCTTTGCATTTTGCTGATGCAAAGATGACATGTGTGGTGACGCGTAGCAAGCGCATCAAGCACCCCCTTTCCACCCGATCTCCGCTACCCTCCACTATTATGATTTATAGGTTGAAAAAGTTACGTAAACGAGATAATAATAATAATAAAAAAAACAGCACCGATTCAGACGAACAATACATTTCTCATTCTCAAAGGCATACAGTCCGAAGTACCTCTTGGCAATTGTGTTTCGGTTACCCACTCAAAACAACGAGAGGTATAGCTTTCGTCCGACATAGTAACAAGAAATGCCTCAGTTATATCAGTCCGAAACTCAATCACTTGAATACAAAGCTATCTAATTCCTGTATCGTACAAAGTTATCTTTAGAGATTCCTTTTCCATTCGCCTATCGTCAACATCGAGCATGGTTTAAAAGCTTGGAATAGAATAGAATAAACTTTATTGTACACCAAAATAGTAACAATGGTTGCTTGAATGCTTGTTGCTTCATCCAACGCAAACGCGAAAAAGGAGAGATAACGCCTTAAAACTTTTTATGCATTCGATAATTCTGCAATTTACTCGAATATTTCACGAAACTTGTTCCAGGAAATACGTGTTTTTTTTTTTAAATACTTAAAGATTTTTAAAAAAGCTCATTAAGAATCTTGATTAGATTTCGTTGACTTCTGTTTTTTTTTTTTTTTTGATTACATTATGAAGGGAAAGAAAAATGTGTAATACCGTCATAATCACTTAAGAGCGGTTGAAAAACAGTGAAAATATATGTCAAATTGCATGGCCTTAAGGCGTATCGTCCCTTGACATTTGGCCCGAGTACTAGTTAGTATGCACACATGCAAGTACTGCCGCCTGCGGCTGTGACCTTTAACTTTTCAATCGTATAAATTAGAGACACAATAGAAAGACAATGGCTGCGCGAACGCCGGCGTTCGCTTGAGGTTTAATGAATTAAAACCGTTTTCTTTGCGAAATATTGATTGATTTACATTTACTATGTAGATTCTGAACTTTTTTTCAAATCTGATACGCCCTTCCACTCCTACCTAGAGAGAAAAGTCATTAGATGATTTCCAACCATAAATTTAAAAAAAATCATTTTTTACTGAAAGTAACATCTTAACAAAGGCACACTCTAGATAGATTGAAATCCAATAATACCTACCTCATTTGTAATATTGGTCAAAGAGCTTAGGCTGTACGACGTAAGTAGGTAGTTCTATTCCATGATGTAGGTACATTAGTACTGTTTCATTTATGAGATTCATTACAGCCGTTTCCTTTGACGGAGCTGTTGGTGGCCTCGGTAGTTAGAGGTCTTGTGGCCTCAACTTACAAGTTTACATCGTGGGTCAAATTTTTAGCATAAGCATAATTAGCTTTTTAATGTTTCCGCTGCTGGGACTCAAGTGTCCTCTCTAAATGAAAGAATGGTTGAAAGGTTGTCTGTAAGAGATCGTCCTGTGCGATAAGGCCGCCCATTGTATACTTATTTTGAATAATGTTTGTCCTGTATCTTTTTTGTTCATGCGGTGTACAATAAAGAATATAATAAATAAATAAATAATAAATAATAATGGGCCATAATCAACCACGCGGGGCCAGTGCGGGCTGGTGAATGTCACATTTTTTCGAATTTTGATTTTAAAACTTTACTTTGTGTATTTTGTTTCACCACCACTGGTCTCAAAACGGTGAAATAAACTGTGAGGAATACGTCCAATTACGTTTCATAGAGAGTAGACCCAAAATCCAGCAGTAAGTTTATATAAACTGGGGCTTGGCGACCAATCATCTGCCGTTCCACCTGAAGGTAAGCAGTGATGCAATCTTTGATAGTGAAGAGCATTCGTTTATTAATAGCCTATTGATTCCAGCCTTGAAGACACCTAAATTGTAATCGGACAGAAAGACCGTAGCAGACCAATTGTTCCAGTCTTTCGATATACGTGGTATAAACGACAAGGCGAAACGCTTAGTCCGGACCGTCGAGATATAAACAAAGTAAAGATGTTGAACTGATACAGCACCTAAGCAAATCTTCTTGAAGATGTACTTTTAAGCTGATTATGTGAAATATTAATGAAAGCGTTTACGCACTAAAAAGGCTTAACTCTCGTGTCTGAGGGTTGATAAATTCCGCGATTAAGCCTCGTGTTTTGACACCCACGTCGCTCGAGTTAAGAGGATTTGACGCGTTAATGTGTATTGTACCTGTGTGTGGCTGGACGTAGATTATAGAATAAAGTTCGTAGATGGCGGATTCCTTTCTGCCCTTCTTAGAGCTTGATTTGAGCGTTAGGTGTTTTTCACATGGCGAATTATATCAGCTCTTTCAAGAGTAACCTTTGCAAACAGGTTTGTATTGTCTAATGGCGAAAAAGCTGTGAACGTTGTATACAAAGAAATTCTGTAGTATATTTAGTATCAGCATTGCACCCGTGCGAAGCCGGGGCGGGTCGCTGGTAATCATTATAAAACTTAGTCCATCACCGCGTCTGTCTGTTTGCTTTTGAAAGGAAATCCCGTGGTCCTTGAATGCAAAAACAAAGAAGAAACATAGGTGTGGTTCGGTGGTTAGTCAGTATAAGTCTGACGCGCCCACCCGCTCTGCTCTAGAGCGGGAGAAGTCATTGGACGATTTCCCAACTAACAAAAAGGTGGGTTTTAGTAAGCAAAAGTCTGGCATTTCCTTTCACTCCATCCAGAGCAAGAAGAGTTATTTGATGACATCCGACCCAACAAAAAAATCTATTTTTGGCAAAATGACCCAGTTTTGTTCAGCAAACGGAAAAAAAAACATTCCCATTAAATACAAAAATGTTGAGGTGTTTTAAAATAAACAGATATTCTGGCTTCATGCCAACTTGAGAATAGAAGAAAAAACTGGGCAAGTGCGAGTCGGACTCGCTCCCTGAGGGTTTCGTACAAACCATAAACCTACGTAAATAGTTCAATTCTGGAATGGAAAGATGAATCTTTTCTCATACATCTAGGCAAAGGCTCAACTGGTTGGCAAAAAAACAATTTTTTCTTCTTGATCTTAGCAAAGGTGAGACGGTACTTCACGCCGAAACAGCTGCTCAATATCAAGCCCGATTTCGATTGTGTGATTTTGATTTTAGACATCCCACCCATACGCACAAATTGTTTTAGGAACACATTTATTGTGCGTACTAACAGTCAAGGAGTGGAATTCCCTGCCGGAGTCTGTGTTTCCTGACAGCTACAACTTAGGGTTCTTTAAGTCGAAAGTGAATAGGTTACTTCTAGGCAAGCGTGCTCCATCGTCGACCACATCATCGCTTACCATCAGGTGAGATTGTGGTCAAACGCAAGCCTATCAATAATAAAAAAAAAATGGAGTATCGGAAGATTTTTTTGAACCGCAAAAAAAATTACTTGTGACGTACTAACAAATTGACAGTTTTCAGATTTATTCCTATACCTGTTTTCTTATGTCGGATTCTGGATCAACCGAGTTTTGATTTTCGCGACTGTGTCATAATGTACGTTTTTTTTTCCAAATAAACCGAAGTATCATTTTTTTCTCGTTAACTTACAAGTTTGATTTTTTTACAGCTTCATGAATCCGCAAACTTAAGTAAATAGTTTGAATTTCAAATCGATACCTTTACGCGATCTCGACAGACAGATGGATAGACGGATAATAAAGTGATCCTATAAGGTTTCCAGTTTTTCCTTTTGTCTTACGGAACCCTAAAAATACAACTCAGGATGTAGACATTATTATGGACCAACTGTCCGTATCTATGCCAATTTCGGGCATACCAAAACTTCCATTTCCCTTGACAGCCTTTAAAAGGTCTGTGGCTATCCCAATTGTATTTGTGTGTATAACATAGTGTTTCTCCGTATTAGACTAAGCATTGACGGTAAGTGGTATTAATGTACTTAGACCAAAGTGTGTGTAATGGCTGAGAGGAGCCATGTGGTCTCTGGTTACTAGGCTGTTAAGGTCTTAAGTGGTTTAACATTTGGTACAGTGTCCGAAATTAATATTAAACTGCCTAATAAATAAATTAATGTTGTCACATTGTTTATACAATTCACGATACATTATGGAATAGGGCCGAACGTTGTTGTTGATTTTAAGATGACCTATCTTTTATCTACTATGTGATGTGTGTATGTGTGATGTGAGACAGGAGTGGATGATGTGGCGACATTTGGGGGAAGCCTATATCGCTAAGTAGTGCCATGAAGTAACTGATGTCTATTACGCTGGTAGGTTTTTAAGTGGTTATTGGAGACGTTCTATCATTACCGAGGTAACAAACGCCATGAACTCAAGAGAGGAATTGAAGAGGTTTTATATTACAAGCTTTGCAAAACCGGGTGATTAAAAAAGGATTAAATTATTAAATTATAATGTTACTGGATTTCATTATGTAACTATATGACCTGCTTCTTCACGGAATTGCGTACTATGAGCAATGGCTCACTTTCCAGCCGTCCAGACCGAGCCCAAATCCTCGAGATGTCAGCAAAACCGTAGGGACCCAGCAGGGTCGAAGCCAACTGGGGCCATGGGTTGCGCGAAAAAGAACCCCGGGGCCCTGGAACGAAGGCAAAGCAGAAACAGGAGTGGGTTTTAGTCAGTGAAAGTCTGACACGCTCTCCCGCCCCACCCAAGACCGATAGATGTCATTGGATGATTTTCCACCTAAAAAAAAATACCTTTTTTATGGTGGAAAAAAAACATCCAATGACAATCCCGCTCTTGGGCGTAGCGGAAGATAGTGTTAGACTCTTACTGACTAAAAGATCCACCCCGTTCCTTCTAGCCTTCATATTCGAGCTCACTTTCGGATAACCCTGGCCCCAGTAGGCTTCGACCCGGCTGGGTCCCTGCTGTTGCTGACAACTCCTTGTGGCGCGCGGGAACAGTGCACGCAGTCGACGACTTGGGCTTGGTCCGGACAGTTACCAGACGGCCGGACAGCGAGCTACCCATTACTCACTGTCCGCAAGCCCGCGCCTATGGTGGCCGGAAATCGGGATCGAAATTCCGGCGGCGGCGGCGTGGACGCCGTTGTCTGATGCGTTCAGTTTCCTCCTTTGCGAGCATTACTGCTTCGCAGAAGTCGGCGACCGCCTGCCACTCCTCCTCGCTCCGGGCCACGGCCTCAATCAAAGCCCGACGCGAGAGGTCTCATCAGACTTTTTAACAAATCCATTACCCTTTTTGTCGACCCAATCAGCAATGTCTAACTACCTCAAAAAATGCCCACTCAATCCGAACGAAATGAAATTAAATAGGTATCACTTTGTGAATTGGATTTTTACTGTCATGTTTAAATTGTGAAGAGACGTACAAGTAGACAATGGACTGAACTATGCGTGCCTTTACAAAATTGATCACTCTATTTGAAAGAGCCATGAATACTTGGAGATCGGTAGCAGTGACCTCTAACGTCAGGCCCTGGGTCAGACCACGGTCCGAAGCGAGAGATATTGGGGGGCAGTTGCTTTCTTTTGCGAAGCAGTCTGTAACGCAAAGGAGACGTCCGCAAAAGTAAGGGAACGAACATCCTTACCCCCTAGAAGCCACGACCTTGGCCACAACTACCAGTCACGGCAGATACAGCTTTCGAAAGACAAGCAATGGGTAGCTCGCCGTCCGTCCATCAATTAACCGTCCGGACAGAGCCTAAGTTATCAACGGCGCATAGTATTTCACGCACGTCTCACAGAGATGTCAGCAAAACCATAGGGACCGAGCAGGGCCGATGCCTGCTAGAGTCGCGGGGAATTTCTGGAAAGTAAAAGTCTGACACGCCCTTTCACTCCACCCTAGAACGGGAGAATTTGTTGTATGGTTTTCAATCTCAAAAAAAAATAGTTAGAGACAAAGTAACTGTGTAGTCCATACATGTACGTTACTGTCGTACAAGTAGTAACGAAGATGATACTGCAAGACTTTAACGTGACCCAATCACATTTCTCGAAAAAGACAACTACAGACCGCACAATTGTTTTATCTGACACACACTTTTCGACCCGTATTTACTTTATACCTAGATAGGAAGGCTCAGTCCATTACCTATGTCAATTTGAAGAGACAATAATTGAATTGATTCTCTGTGAAGTGTTCGATTAAAGTAGATTAAAAAGCGCGGTACAGACGGAATTGATGTTGTTTTAATAAATATTTAATATTGAAAGACGAGTGACACGTAATAACCAGTAACTTATGGTAAACCAGACATAATATGCGTCAGCCAGTAACGTGCCCAACATGCAAAACTAATACACGCATTAAAAAATTGATGCTTATTTGAGCCGATCGGGATAGTATATAAGTATGACGGCAATTTAAACTATGAAATGCAAGTTTAATTTGCTTTGTATAATTTATATTGGTGGATGAATCCATAGACATAACACTTCAAGGAAACCTATTTAAAAAAAAAATCAATTTCATAGATAAAGATCTATTATTTTATAGAGGTCAAGTATATTTTTTTTGTTTGTGGGTAAAGATTTATCTGAAAGTACGGGTCCGTTTGCTAAAATTTATCACCGATAGAAAGCTGCTTTATTCCTAAGTGACATAGGCAATATTTTATTAATGCGGACGAAGCTGCAGGCAAAAGCTAAATAGATATAAAGTCACCCCGTATGTACCTAAGGTTTAGCCGTTAGCCGATTACATCACTACCAGTATGGACTGAGGAAAGCTGGTGGATGTATTATATATTTTGATTTTCAAAAAGCTTTCGATAGAATCAATAACGACATCCTATTAGAAAAATTAAGTGCCATAAGTTTTGCTCCTAGTCTCCTTATATTGATCGCTGAATATCTCCGTGATCGGCAACAGTTTGTACGACTGGGCCTGTATAATTCTCAGCCGTACAACACACGTTCAGGAGTCAGCCAGAGGTCAATTTTAGGACCTTTACTATTCCTTATAATGATAAACGTCATACCACAAGTTCTAAACCACTCCAAATGCTTACTATATGCTGACGATTTAAAATTATACTCTGAGATTCAAGCTCTAGCAGATTGCGTAGCCCTCCAAAAAGATATTGACGCTATAAAAGAGTGGTCACTGATTAAAAAAATGAATTTCAATCCATCCAAATGTTGCATTATGAGTTTTAGTCGTTCACAAAACCCAGTGCAATACACTTATACTATAAATGATGTAGAAATAGCAAGAGTGACAACAACTAAAGATCTTGGTGTTAACTTCGGATACAAAGTTTACATTTTGTGATCACACTACTTTTCTAGCCAAAGAGTCATTTCGGAGGTTGGGGTTTGTCCTTAGAAATTGTCGTGAGTTTACAAACCATCAAGTAATCCTACTTCTGTATAACACACTTGTTAGAAGCAAACTTGACTCAAGCTCTTGTGTTTGTAATCCACACGGGAAATCCTATACCCTTATGATAGAAAAAGTCCAAAAAGCATTTTTAAGGTATTTTTACAAACGTAGGTTTAGTTACTCTCCATATTTGTATCCAACCAAGTTTCTGTTTGGTTGTCTGGCTTTTACTGCGCTTCAGATTAGACGAGACTTTGATCAGCTTCTAACTGCCTGCAACACGGAACAATCGATTCGCCTAGTTTGCATGGGGAGCTGTGTAAAATTTTTGTCCTGAACTATTGCCGGGCAAAACGGCATAAATTATTTGTAGTACCACATTGCCGTACGGTTGCACGACGTATGTCACCTATTTGGCGGATGCAATCGCACTCAACGCTCTACTTGAATCCAGTCCTAGACTAGATTATTAGCTGATGAATAGAAGGAGATATTGACCAAATGTCTGGCGATTTGCGAGAAGACTGTATGAGAGGTTCAGTTATATTATCTGTTATATTTTATTTTATTAGGTTTTACATAATCTGTAAATAATGTAATCAGTGTAATTGGCATTCTGTCGTTCTGGTTAAATAAATAAATAAACCTATTACTGAACAAAGTACTTTCACCCATTCTCTGGGTGGAGCGAGAGGGAACGTCAGATTTTTACTGACTAAAACCCACCTGCACCCTCATTAAATGTACTTACAACACTAAACAGAGATGATAAATGCCCTTATAATTTTCTACAACAGTTGCTGTGGTAACTAGAATATCTACAGACCTTTGAATAAATATTAAGTGAACATGCGTCTGTATTTGTTCGACGTCACTCGGCATAAAATCGATTGGAATAAAGTACACAAGACAGGTGGTTAGACCGAGCCTAGGATATTGGTTCAAGGGCAGTTCTGTAACGACATCGTGTGATGTATGATGCTTTTAGTTCGGTGAAGGAGATAAATTCTAAACTTGGTATGTGGGTAAAGAAGGGTTATAGCAGAAAGACTTTCTAATTTGTTTCAAATTTTCGCGAGTTTTGTTCTTTTCAGTCGCTCTTCTTGAATTGGTCGTTTGTGTAAGTCATCATAATTTCCGTGAAAAAACGTCCACTGCTGGAGTGCCTCCCACAAGTGTTGCCACAATGATTGGTCCTCTGTGCCTCACATCCCTTGGATTTCCGCGACTCTTACCAAGTCGTCGATCCGAAAGTGTGGTTTTATTTATGGGTACAATTTAGAACTTGGTTGATTTTAAAGTACTTTTACATACTTAGGTATATAAGATTCTACTCTTTGTAGTTCATAGCTCACATTTTTATTTGAAGAACTAACAAATTGTCATATTGCGAGATACTTTTTAAAAAGTAACATAGGTACCACTTTGCCAATAATCCTTAAAATAAATGATAACTGTTCTACTTGCTGTTACACATGAATTGTTATAAGAAAACATTAAAAAAACGATTACTTAAATCTCTCGCTACAGCAGCCACGGAGCAGATGCAAAAATAAAATTGATATAATTCGTGACCGTTGCACTTCGTATCGTGTAAAGTAACCTTTGAATTGATACTGACTGACTGCTATCAATTATATTGGAGAATATTTGCTCTCTCGTGTAATAATACTTGCTTTTGCCCGCGGCTTCACCCGCGTACATAAAAGTCCTTCCCTCTTTTCTCACTTTTTTTTTAAAATTAGCCTATATCCATTTCCGGGGTCCCAACTATCTCTGTACCAAAATTCATCAAAATCGGTTTTACCATTTAGGTATGAAGACGTAACAAACAAACAAACAAACTCACTTTCGCTTTTATAATATTAGTAAAGATTATATATTATATACCTATAAGAGATAATTTAGATGACAGCAAAAGAGTTGACGGTCCAGAATGGATTAAAATAACAAGAGATAGGGATAAATGGAAATCTTTGAAGGAATCTTTTGTCGAAGGACAAGCTGTTACTAAAAACCGATCGGCAACAACAATTGTAATAGTGTAAATAATAAAAAAAGCAGTAATAAAAGCTATTATTATTATCATATATCTATAATATACTTTAAAAAGTTGATATATTCGATGATAGTCTTTAATCGTGTTTATTAAGAAACCATCTGAGCAATTAAACGTGCATTACTTTCAGGCTCTCTCATCTACACAAAAACAAATTACGGTACCAAAATAATAGTTTGCAAACACTTTTCCAGAAAATGGACAATCCATATACCAATATTCCATTACACACTTCTAAGAACAACCAGTAATTTAAACCACAATTTTATTTCAATCTGTAAACCTTTTCACCAGGGATATTATGTATGTGAAATTTTAGATCTAGATTCAGATTGAGGAAAAGAAATAATATTACAGCGATTTCGGATACGGTTACGAATAATGGAATAGTATTATACCGGTTCCGGATGCGGTTACGGATATACAAATAATATTATACCAATTTCGGATACAGATATAGGAATAATATTAAACCGTGTCTCGGATACGGTTACGAAAATAAAATAATATTATACCGGTTCCGTATACGGTCAAGGATATAGAAATAATATTATACTAGTTTCAGATACGGTTACGGATATAGTAATAATATTATACCAGTTCCGAATTCAGATATGAATATAGAAACTATATTATACTAGTTTTAGACACAGTTACTGATATAAAAAAAATATTATAGTTATTCCAGATACGGTTACGGAAATATATAATTTTACAATTATAAAAGTAAAATAGCTTACGGAGTTCCATAACTTCCCTGCTATAACCTCCACAATATCACATCGATTACACTAATCATCGCGGGTCGTTGAATACAAACCTATCTTTATTACAGATGTCAATTGGAGCTCTCGTAGGCGTCCCGTGAGATTACCTACGCAGATCTGTGTGTACATTATGCATACGGTAATGTTTCACCCATACCGTTTTGTGTGGGTAAATGGAAGGTTTTATTGTTTGCAATTAAATTTACCGTCAAACATTGTGTTTACAAGTTCGACCAACAAAAATCAGTGATTAAACCATTTATCAAGGTTATACGACCCGTTCTTTTCAAGATTTACCCCAAACGACTCTTTCAACGATAAGTGGACATAAAGCGCCCAATAAACCAATAATCATGAGAAATTATTTCCTTTGTTTCTAGATAGAATACCGATCCCAAAAAGGAGAAAAGGCAGATGGCGCCCTCCAGCTACGTGGTGAACTACCATATCCAGAGATCCGTAACAAGCTCAGCTAGGCGTACAGAAAACTCAAGATAGGGTATCCTGGCGCCTAAAGACGAGGAGAACCGACCCAAAATAAAGGGATAGAAGAAGAAAAGAAGGCAAAGAAGAAGAAGAAGAAAAAGGATGCCTATTAGTTCATTACGAGTATAAATATAATTACGATCTAAAGCTGTAAACGATGAACTTCGAAATTTTTCAAAATAAATCTTGGCTTTGGATCATAAATTCCAATTTACCGGGCAATTAAAAAACAGGGACGTGGTTTTAGTCTGTAAAAGTCTGACACAAGAATGGGAGGGGAGAAAAAATCTGCAAAAATATAGGTACGAATAATGTTAATATAAAAAGCGAGACAATGAGTTTACAGATTGCACAGAAACTCACGGGAATCAAAAATCTGTTTTACGTAAAGTAAATTTAGCGAACAAGCATCTACATCGATAGTCCTAAAGTTAAAATAGATACGTTCAGATTTATATGGAAATGAGCTGGGTACTAATGTTACCCGAGAGTGTAGTCTAATGATATGGCGAACTAGACCCAATATAGAAAATACATCGATATTACACATAGCATAGTCGCTCTTATAATGTTACCACTGTTGGGACTTATTTTTATCGTGGGTAAAAATCATTCAATGACAACCCCCGCTCTTGGGCGGAGCGGGAGATAGTATCAGACTCTTACTGACTAAAAGACCCACCCCGTTCTTTCTAGCCTTCATACCGGGGCTCGAGCTCCCTTTCGAATAACCCTGGCCCGAAGTATAATATAGGTACATGGTTATCGGGTAATTTAACGTCAGATTCAACTAATTTCAAGCAGGTAGCTAATAGAGAGTAAAGAGAATGATAGGCTTCGATAGGTAATCAGATTATTTACTTACTATAATTTTTGTAACTAAGAATATTATTTTTTTGTCTTATATTCGATTGTTCATTGCAATCGACTAATTATGCTAGCAACACCAAAACGTATTCATGATTATCTGTAGTAAAAAAGCGGTCGATATAGCCTAATGGCAGGTGACAGCTTCCTTCATAATGACTACTAGCTTTTACCCGCGGCGTCGGCCGCGTACGTACATAAAATATAGCCTATGTCACTCAGAAATAAAGCGGCTTTCTATCAGTGCAAAAATTATAACAACTGAACCATTACTTCCAGAGATTACCTCCTACGAACAAAAAAAAAACATAAAAACACTTTTACCTAAAATAGTATTATAAGGTATAACTCTTTCACTTCCTTATCCAATGGCAGCCGTTGAGCTAGAACGCAAAATTAGTTATCTCTTGCATTATTATAGCTACAAGAAATATGTAACAACATAATTTAACAGAGTGTCCATAAAGTAACCGAATAACAAAAAATAAATAACTAAATACAGGTTCAAAAATAAACACACTACATAATGTCAAGTATCACTAGAATCTAGACTTTCGATAAATCTAGCTCGCTTTTTACCCTAGAGAGAGGACCTAACCCATGTCAGCTCCAGATGCAACGAACTACGTACTACGTACACATGACGACACTAAAAATATATTTTTTTTTTTTACCTTTTACTATGTGTAAACATGTTTCCTGTAAAAACAGTCATCGAATATTGTAACCTTTCTCTTCTATGGAAGCTTGTGCACAGTTTCAATAGGGTATTACACTCATTTTTTAAAAGAGTCTCAATTAGATTCTATAGTGCTAATAAACCATTAAAAAAATACACAAAATTTTTATTCAGTTGCTAAATACCCTAAAAATGTATTTAAAATTGTCATTTTCAAAATAGTGTTAGACTCTTACTGACTAAAAAACCCACCCCGTTCCTTCTTGCCTTTTATACCGGGGCCGAGCTACCTTTCGGAGCTAACCCTGGCCCCAGAAGGCTTCGACTCAGCTGGGTTCCTGCTGTTGCTGACAACTCCTTCAGACGCGCGGGAAATCTACTACTGTCGGTACCAATAAACGTTATCCTGTCCGAAAACTAGTTTTCGCCAGTAAAAAAAAAAACAAAACCTGGTGAAATATCTACATAAATACAAATCAAATATACACACAAAGTGTCATCCAAAGCGGTCAAGCCGTTTAGGAGGAGTATAAATTATCACCATTAGTAAGCATTTGTGATTAAGAAGTGTTGTTATGCGAATGGGAGTACCAATACAAACCAACTCTGGTTTAATGGTACAAAAAGAAACCAAAACTGTAAAAAGACTGTATTATAGAAGAAATAAAAAAAAATAATTAAAAAAAGGTGACAAACACATGAACACACATAAGTACTTTTTTAATAAGAAAATAATCTACGACTTCTTTTCTACATTTCTAAAATATATCCACCCACTTTCTTTACACGCTTTATGTCAATGTTTGTACATAGAGAGTGTAGTGGAAAACTTTTCCTACAGTGTCGTGGTTGGTTTTAAAATTTACATAACCCAAGAGGTGCCAACGGATATAGCGACGTGATTCTTTTAAATTGTCGGGTGAAAAGTTGTGTGTGAATTTTCAGGGGATAAAATTGCTGTTTTCTCGATATTTTTTATCTTGTTTAGAGCTGTAGAAGATTGTAACAGATATTGTACGATGGGTATGTTCTATGGCTTTTTTTTTTGTGGTGGGAGACAAGGAGCATCTAAAGGAATACAGGTAGGGCGTAAACAGTAAACGTCTGAGATGCCTTCATAAACCACCCGGAGTGGGAGAAATTATTTGATTATTTTCTACGACAAAAAGCCCACTACAGAGAAAATCCCTGAAGTTCTGCATTTTCTGCATAATTCTGTATTATATACAAGAACGGGTCATTTTTTTTGATCAAACTCATCCTAGCATCATCACCTTGAAATGGCGAACATCCCACTCATATTAAGAACAAAACGTTTTGGAAATGCATTATTGAGCGTACCGCAAAAGAGTAAAATTCTTTACCAGAGTCTGTGTTTCCTGATAGCTATAACTTAATTCCGCCAAATCCGTTCTATAATCAGACCACAAGACGTACGTTTAAGTACAAAGCGTTTTGGAAATACATTCATTAAGCGCACAACTGAGGAAAGGAATTCCCTGCCGGGGTTTGTCTTTCTGATAGCTACTTCTAGGCAAGCGTGCTCCATCGTCGGCCACATCATCGCTTAGCACCAGATAAGATAGTGTTGACCACTATCTTCAAGGCGCTCGAGCCCCGGTATGAAGGCTTGAAGGAACGGGATGGGTTTTTTTAGTCAGTAAGAGTCTGACACTATCTCCCGCTCCGCCCAAGAGCGGGGGTTGTCATAAGATGATTTTTCCCATCGAAAAAAAAAAAAAAGCCTATCCATAAAAATTTTATATTAAATATAAAATTACCCATGTTAATTTGGCAGATACGGCTGATGAAGATTAGTACGTTGTCCTACGTAAAACATTAATGTATGCCTCTGTCAAGGAAAATTTATTACATTGTCCTTATTTAGCGAAGGTAATAGACTAAGGGACCTATCAAAGCCAGCAAGTGTACCCGTAGCACAAAATAGATAGGTTCAGAAGACGATCTCATGTATGAACTTCACTTTTTATACCTACGCTCGGTGGACGCACACTAATGAGCGTTTGAGCCGGAACTGTTCGATGAGCGGGCCGAGGCGCTCCGAGATATCGTGTCCGTGAGCGGTGTCTTTGTGTGTGTTGCTCGAGCGCGCTTTGTATGTAGATTGACTTCTGTACCTATCTATTTTGTGCCCGTAGGTACTTAATTACCTGCGACGAGACAGCTAGTCTTACTATCAATCTTACTCTCTAGTTCTAAGTTACTTAAACCAAACTACAGCCATTTATATTCATCTACACTATATACACAAATATAATGAAGCAGGCAATGTTTGTTTTTATGTTTTTTTGTTTGTAGGAGATAATCTCTGGAAATAGGTACTGATACGATTGCTAAAATTTTTTTTCACCAATAGAAAGCTGCTTTATTCCTGAGTGACATAGATTATATTTTATGTACGCGGGTGAAGCAGCGGGCAAAAGCTAGTAACTTATATTTTGACGTCTAACAAACATCTAAGAGCAATATTTATTTATAAGAACCAAGGCCACATTACTGAAATATTTGCGTCTGGAGTTCAATGCTCAGGACCGCGGGTTCACATTCTCCCGGACACAAATATTTATACAAAATGCCTGCAAAACTCACTTTCGAGCCACAAAGGTAAAGACAACATTGAAAAATAATGATGTATGTTCGAGGTTTTGAATCCTTTTAACATTAAAATCGTTTGTAATTTTAGCTCTTGCTCGTAATCATAATCATAATCAGCCTTAAAATGTACTCACTGATGGGACTCAGGCCTCCTCTATAGGAAAGGGCATGGGCCGTAATCCACCACGCGGGCTGAGTGCGGGTTCGAACGCACCTAAGCCAATCAAATAATGACTACCCCTTTACGCATAAGTCCCTGTACAGAACTCGCATCACGCATGTGGCCATGGCATTATGCTGAGCATTCCGTTTTGCACGAACGAGGCTTACATTTTATAATTTGTAAGCTAGTCTTAAGACTGCATAATTTCGAGCTAATAGTTTTTCTTTCATCCTTCTGTAGAGACGAGGGCTGGATAGAATAAAGCCAACCAAATGATGGCCGCTATGGCAAACGTACCCTCAAATACACTTCCGCCTGTCCATCGCGAAGTTCATTTTTGCTTGCACTCTAAACGAAATCTTCAAAGGGTTTAGTTTGTTGTCGCGCCGCAGGATTCAAGTGATTTTTTTTTTTATTTGATCAGGCTGCGATGGTACAATGCTCCATTATAAACTGAGAGCGGAAACTAAGCTCCAATAGATAGACAGACAGAAACTATCCCTAATGTCTACTTTCAAGAAGTCAAGTAATGGTTTACACCCCAGCTGCTGCCACAGTAGAAGTGGGCTTACAGACGACAAGCTATGAGTAGCTCACCCTCTCCTCATTCGGTACTCGTCCGGAACAAACCCGAGTCGATGGTTTCAATTATAATTAAATTCGCTCGTTACTAATTTTTTTTTTTTTATTGTTGATAGGTTCGCACTTGACCGCTATCTCACCTGATGGAAAGCGACGCGATGGAAGCGATGTTTTATGTAGGTGTGGAGGCTTGTAATTAGTAATTTGATAATATTACACTCCTTATATCATTTTCTTTATAAATGTATTTATAAGCTTTTTGTAAATTAGAATAAATAAATAAACACGATGGCTCATTTCAAAAAGCTATAATCTGCTTCGTGTTTTACTGAACTAAATTCAGACGTTTACTTGTTATGAACAAATTTCTAAGTATGTAAAATTTCACATTAGTAAAGTTATATTAGTAGGATATAAAGGGCTAAATAATAAATTACCAACACACGGTGACATTATATTATCCGTCACGAGCAACCAAAATGTCAACCCGTTCTCCAAACGGCTTTTTAAAAACCGTTTCTACCCCTAAATAAATCGGCCTCGATCAATTTGTGCGCCGCTTATGTAAATGTCTCGTCATTTAACCAAATGTCACATTACGCTAAATGTCGTACGTACATATGTACAGTCAACGACTGAAATGAAGCATAAAAGCAAAGGATATAATTTTAATAAAATTAGTAATATGGCCACAACAAAAGCTTGCCCTTGAATCCATTTCTAATAAAGTATGTACGAGTACAACTACCGGCACGAATATTGAGCGCTCGGCGTCAGAGTGGGGATCGCTTTGCCTATTCCATACATTGGCGACCCAATCGTCGTTGTTGTTAGATACATGCAGCAAGCGCAGGGAACGAATCAGGAGTGACGTCTATGACACGATGGCGTGGCGAGCCAATTACTGACACTCCCCGCCCCCGCGTCTCACTTCGCACTACTAAAGAGACCGAATATTTGACTTCTGCGCAACTTGAAGCCAGCGCTCAAGATCCGTTCAGGTAATTGTATTTCCAAATATTTGCCGACAATCGGTTTGGTTCACAATTACCCAAGACAGATGTATGTGGAAAAGGGAGAGGGGGGCCTTCGCCCAGCAGTGGGATATAAATAAGCTAACTAACTAATCAGTTTGGTTATTGATGTTTGGTTTGGTTTGGTTATTGGTTACAACCCTGCAAAAGGCACCTAAAGAAACACAGATGGGTTTTAGTCAGTAAAAGTCTGACACACCTTTTAGCTTTACCCCAAACGAGAGAAGTTATTTAAATTTAACAACTCAAAAAAGAAAAAAGCAGGAATACATATTTTTTTTGCGATGCAAGATACTAGTTAAAATGGCATACCTACTATCAGTACCTTTCAATTGTGATAATCACAGACACAATTGAAAGACAATAGGTGCGCGAACGCCGGCGTTTGCTTGGGGTTTAATGAATTAAATGACAAAAAGCTACAATATACGAGAAAATCATATTAGCTATGGGAATGTCTGCACACACAAAGTGTCAAGTTGTCAATCGCTTTGACTTTTCAACAATCTTTGTCTATGATGGATTTTCAAAGTTTGCTTAGATACGTTTGATGCTGACTGTACAAGATTTACTTACACGTTGTAAGTACATATAGGTACAGTAGAGCATGTTAGGTCTAGTTTCCCCTATTTAACGAGATTTTGGATTAATCTCGCTTGCGACAATTTTGCGGGTAGTCGGGTTTTAATCGAGAAGTTACTTGAATAGGAGTTTTCACATACTGACAGTCTAGTCGGTTTTACCTTTATTGTGATAGGTTCGTGGGTGGGTAGAGACTGAATTACAAAATTAATAACGTCATGTAGATAATAATAAATGTGGAAAATGTTACGATTTTTGACAAACCTACTTAATAGAGTATTTTATTGTATATATATATATACCTAAATGAAAACATTTGAGGTAACTTAGTGTTCATATTTTTGACGCATGCTTGGAACCGCGCACCGAACCAATATTTCAATCCTAAATGAAGCTTCGTACTCCAAGAGAGATTATCGTCATCTGTGCAAAACGAATCCACAATTTTCTGAGGCATATCATCAGTAACGAGGACTCAATGGAACGATTGGTGATGTAAGGGAAAGTCTCTATTAAGAATCACCATTTAATTTTTTTCACCAATTTTCAGTAGGTATTTTAGGATTTTTTTTTTCCTTTGATCAATAAAATATTAATACATACATTTAAATATATATAATTAATTATATTTATTAATTTTTTAAATATTTTTTATTTAATTATAAAATCAATTTCATAGTATATTTCAGCATTTCCTAAAATTTAATGTACATAGACACTATTTATCTAGCATAATGTTGCCTACTGTGCCCCACCTAAAAAAATATTTTCGTGTGTGAAAAGTAATCAGGCACCACATTTTTCTTATTTCGAACGCCCAAAAAATACGAAAACCTTATACCCAGAAATATCTCAAATGCGGATGTTGAAAAACGTTTAATCCGACTACGAAGTCCTTGACGTAGTCACGAGTAAATATTAGTAGAGTCTTAGTCGTAGTACCCTTTCAGGGAACGGTATGGGTTTACTTTCACATATCAAATGTGAAAGCTTTTATCCGATTAATATTTTGTCGTTGCTATGTTTCGTTTATAAGGCTGTGACCATACTGTGACATTGTATTTGTGACCAGTTGTGTAATGTTTTGTTGAGTTGTAAATAAAAAAGTACTGAAGTTAAACAGTATTGATAAATATTTAAAACTTTTTTTTTTCGTGGATCGGCTCCTGTTTGACACCTAATGGTAAGCGATGATGTGGCCGACGATGGAGCACGCTTGCTCAGAAGTAATTTTTTCACTTTTGATTTAAAAACCCCTAAGTTGTAAGCTATCATGAAACACAGATTAAGGCAGGAAATTCCTCACCTTAGCTGAACGCACAATAAATGTGTTTAGAAATGCTTGTTCCTACGTATGGGTGGGATATCTACCATACATATAACTAAAAAAAAAACGGTATTTTCTGGTAGAACTGCTTTAGATATGTATGTACCCTGGCGATTGGTAGTATCATATTTACCATGTTCCCTGAAACGTTTTGTTGATAGTAGCACATGTGTTGGATCTTTTCTTACTCTTTAAAATGGTTGAGCTAAATGGTGCTAGCGAATGAGTCATGTTCGTGAACGCGGCAGTAATTGGGACTGGTCATCTCTCAGCTACCCTAATATGGTATATATATTTTAATTTACACATATAATATATTTTTGTGGTCTTTTAGACGATAGAGAAAAAAAGTGAGATAGGGGAAGATATAAATAGGAGAAGATATACAGCTCTGGCCCTGAAATAAATTGAGATATAGGTACTAGTGACAATGGTCCTATAAAAGATGGTAAATCATGTTATGTTAACTATTTATACAAATAAACCTCAAATCACTGGATGTGACACTATATCCGCACTGATAATAACTTCGCATAGTGCACAGTCTAGATGGAAAATGTGACGGAAATTGTGGTGGCCTGATTGCGCTACAATTTCCCGATAAAATGTGTCCACGTGTGGTTGGAGCTTTAGCTGTACAAAGCTACATTTTTATCAGTAAATTCATTCATTTGGAACACCTTTTTAGGCATAGATTTCCTCGAAGTAATGGTTTATATGGGTTCTGTTAGTCCTTCAAACTTGCTCAAGCGTTGTAATACAAACTTCCATTTCGATTCAAGGTAAAGGAATTGGATATTTTAGGTATCAAGTGTAACATATTGAAGGACTGTTTGACATTGAAAGCATTAGATATTCTGAGTAAACATGATATTACAAGACATAGCGAGGTTTTTTATAGCCCTAATAATAATATTAATGTTACTTTTTTTCTGACGTTCTTTGTCGAGGGTCACCAGTTTGGAGGTATGCGGAACAGAGTAAAGTCCCGCAAACCTCCGTTGAAAAGGAGGATCCTCCGACCAGACAGGTGGTATGGTTTGGTGGGCAACTGCCCGATAAATGATTTCGGGCTGTCGTATATGTTCAAATCGCGCGGAGAACTTTGATTGCGCGATGCAGGATTTCGATTTTCTTCGTAGTTATTATATGGTGCCATAGATGTCGCTACATCTTTAAGTGGGAAATCATCTAATGACATCTTCCGCCCTTTGGCAGAACAGGAGGGCGTGTCAGACTTTTACTGACTAAAACCCATTCCTGTTACTTCTTTGCCTTCATTCCACATTCGTTCTTCGTTCTCTTTAGCACAACCTAGGGCAACAGTAAGCTTCGACCCTACTGGGCGGTTTTATTAACATCTCCTTGAAGCACGCGTCGAACACTACGAGCTGTCGATGAATTGGTCTTGGTTTGGACGGTTACCGGACAGTTGGATGACAAGCTAACCTTTGCTTGCCGTCTGCAAGCCCGTGCCCACGGTGGCTGGAAATTGGGATCCCGGTGGCTGGGGAATGAGGACCGTATCCTCGCGCCGTGAGGACCGTATCCTCGCACCGTGAGGACCGTACCCTCACGCAATGAGGACCGTGCGAAAGCGTGCGGCCACCTCCTTTTCTAACATTACTGCTTCACAGAATGAGGCGACCGGCTGTTCTAGGGGAATGTACTTCCACAGTAAAAGCTATACCAGGATATGCTCTATCTTGTGTACACAGTTACGCAATAAATATATCTTTATCTTCTGATAAACTTTATCCAAATCCTTATTATGGTCAATTTAGCATAAAGGGGTAGCAAACATATACACACCTATACAGACGTTTGCCTAATTGTAATGATAACTAATCGTATAAAAGACTAGCTTTTACCCGCGACTTCGTCCGCGCAAGTACATTAAATATAGCTCACTTCCTTCAGAAATAAAGCAGCTTTCTAACGGTGCAAAAATTTTAGCAATCGGACCAGTACTTCCAGAGATTACCTCCTACAAACAAAAAAACATAAAAACCAACTTTTCCTCTGTTTTAAATTAGTATAGATTAGTTGTCAGAGATGAATTTTATTCCCAGAATGTAATGACGATAAGGTTCTCCTATCCTACTTTAATTTCAATAAATAATTAATACCTTAAAACAGCTTAACCTACTGTTAATAAAATATTTGCAAGAAAGCACAGTAGATTTTCCGCACCTCAATATTTAATTATTTACGATGCTTATAACGTTAAAATCCACCCTGATGCTACTCAGTCTTATTTTTGTTTATAATATTATCAAAAGCACTTCCCTTTGGCCTATATTAAGGTCTAATTAACTTAATATTTTCATAATCAAGTTTGTACTGAAATTAAATTGTGATGAGATGAAATTAATTGAAGATTTTGATGTTTAATAACTTTTGAAGCAGCCGCAAAATTTGGTTAGGAATTGCGAAATACTGAATAAATTGAAATGGCCCTAAAATTGTGCGTGATATAACAGGGACCTCTAGAACTGTAGTCAGCCAGGGTTATAAATTTGTTTGAAAATGTCACCGTAACATTGAATTTTAACGAGCAACTGAAGATCGATACATTTTTATTTTTTTATTCCACAACTATCACACAATGCCGTATAGTCTCAAGCTAAGTAGAGCTTGTGCTATGAGTACTGTAGCGATAAACATACTTATAAATTTCTAAATAAACACACATTATAGGTAAATTACACCCAGACACAGAACAAATGATCGTGCTCATCACACAAACATTTGTCCTGGGTGGGAATCGAACCTACGACCTGCAGTATAGCAGTCAGGGCCACTATCCACTAGGCCAGTCAAGATAGATTAGATAGATATATATTCTTTATTCTATACCAATAATAATAATTACAACAGGATCTTAAAATTAATAGGGTGTCACAACGCGATATTTTTTACAGACATTTGGATGAATTTGACAGCGAAGGAGAAAAAGATACGCAGGTATTTCAAACAAAAACCGGGCAAGTAGGAGTCGGACTCACATACTGAGGGTTCCTTTCAAAATAACCTATGGAAACTATTCGATTTCCGTTTTGAGTTATAAAGGTTTTGCCGAATAGCAATATAACTTTTTTTTTTTGTGACGTAACTACAAATTAACAATTATCAGATTTTTTCTTATACTCGTGCTATACGACATGCTTCATACCAAATTTCAGGATTCTAGGTCAATGGGAATTTCAAGTCGATACCTCCATGATTTCCCGAGATGAAGTGTTTTGACGGACAGACAGATAGACAGACGGACAACAAGGTGATCCTATAAGGGTTCCGTTTTTTCCTTTTGACTTACGGAACCCTAAAAAGTACTAAAACTTGGAATAGGTTTTCAGCACGTTTTCTTGTAACCTCACAGCATTTATATTAATATGACCTTGAAACGAAAACCAATTTAATTAAGTAAATGTAGTTATTATTTTTATTATATCTAGCCTGTACTGTCACACAGCTGAAAAAAGGGTCTCCATTCCATTTCTTCTATTGTTCCCGGCTTTCTCAGTAGCCACGAAATAAATGGCGGAACGATTTAGGGCTTTTTTGGCTTGCCGCTACACCGTCGAGTAATTTCAGGTCACCAATTTTGAATTTCTTATGCCCATCGCTCGATCGGCATGCGGCAAACATGTCCAGCGCAGTCCCCTTTAAGTTAGGCAGCTTTCTCTGCCACATAAATGATCGGCGTTTCGAACTTAATCTGAATATGTTGACAAATTTGTTAATTTGTAGTCTTACAAAAGTAGCGTAACAATTTACGACCTCTTTGAAAGACAGTGCAGAGGACGTGAGATGCGCGCTGTGGGGGCAATAACATCCAACTCCTCCACTTTTCATCACACCATCGGAACATTTTACCCTTGGACGCGAACTACAGTGGCCAATTTAGAAATCTCTAAACCGAGTGCGAACCCAGGTTGGCCACAGTAAAAACAATCTGGCCAAATGGCGCTTCCTTGACCCATTTCTAACACAGTGCCAGTGTGGAGCCTCTCCACAGGACGTACGCCACCTGCTATGCCTATCCTGCATAACGACCTGCAGTTTTCAGGATCTATATTAGGCCAACAATAGAGCCGTACAGGTTGCCAAATATTGGTCTGAAAAAGTATAATTTCAGAGCATCGTCACGAAAAGAAGAAGAAAAAGCGTAACAATGCCTGATTCTAATCTAACATAGGTTAAGTACTTACATTATTTTCCAAATGGAAAACTTTATTCATCACTTTCACTTTAATGTCAAATGATGAATAAAAACAAGAAAAAATCTACATATTGCTGACATAAGAAGCGCAAAAAAACGACCTTGAACAATTTTATCTCGGAATTCATCTCATCATAGACATTACTGGCAGAAAAAACCCAACTGTATAATCCCTGGATAGGCCAGCATATCGCCTCTTTAATCAAGAAAGTATCCCTCCAAGCTTTTTTTACTCCATAATTATAATAACTGGATGATTCTGCAAAGATTATCACAACGCACTTCAGGGTAAGCAAGAAATTCAGCGACACACGGCCAATTCAACCGAACAACATTTACAAATATTTATTTCAAAAGATTTGAATCCTTTGAATTCCAAATCCACTTATGCCAAATTGAAATAAGGATATAAAAGAACGCAGGTAGTCTTAAAAAAACGTTTTTCCGTTTTTATCACATTTGAGGAAATTGAATTGAACGCCTGTGTTTACCATTTCAAAGGGACGTGTCCCAAAAGATTGGGAGTTGTTTGAGATAACGTTAATTTATTTAGGGAAATCTGAATGTCTTATTTTCGTGATACCTACTCTCATTAGTAAAGGAAAGTACGATCTCTATCGCATTTTATATTTTTTTCTCTAGATACTACAATATGAAAGATATACCGCATGAAAGTAAAAAAATATCTTAAGGGAACATGCTCCCGGGATAAAAAGTATCTTATATGCTTTTTCTAGACATGGTCTACCCATGTGCTAATTCATTTAGCATTTAGAACAAATAGAAATACACAGACATAAACTTTTGCATTTTTAATATTTCTGTAATATATCGTTAGCATATTTTTTTCTTAAATCAGTACAGTAGTTTTTGAGTTTATTTATACAAATAAAAATAGAACTGTACAAAAATACCAACATACCTTTTAATAGGTAAGTACCTAATTAAATACAAATACGATAATAGTGTTTATTATGCTCATCATTCGTGCATGTAGCTATGAAATAAATATTTATAACAAATATATATTGGTATAGAAAAAGCCCCTAACAAATATCTAATTAAGTACAAAAGCGAAAATCGAGCGTAAATTATGCTGATCATTTGTGCTGTAGTAAATTAATATTTCGAATGAATATTTCAATGTAATAAAAATTTCTAATAGTTTAATCAGTGCCCTAAAAAGAACGATACAATTTAAACTCTAACCAAACGGATTAGGTGTTACTTCTGTTTGTACTGTGAGACATAATTCAGATCTAAATCCTGTTAAAATCAGGCCTAAATCTACTTAGTCTGTAAATGGGTTTTCTAATCTTTGAGACCTTTTAATAATACTGTTACTGTTTTTGTATGTCCTTAACTCTTAATGGCTAAAACTCTCTTTTGTTTCTTCATTGCCTTGCCTTCCAGGACCCCGAGTTCCAATTCGGACTTCAAACCGTGACCCCAATAGGCTTCGGCCCTGCTGGACCCCTACGGTTTTGCTGCTATCTCTTTGAAGCGCGCGTAGAATAGTACGCGGACGCCCTTTCGTCCACTCGAGCCCGAGCCGAACGGTTACCGGACCGCCAGGACGGCGAACTACACGTTAGTCATCGTCCACAATCGTACGAAAAAGAGGCTGATATAATTCCATTTGAAGCCCAGACTGCTGAGCTAGGTGGTATCTGTGTTACAGAAGTCTTCACTCGTTTATGGAACATTAATTTGTGAAAAACGTTTATAAAAATAAATATTTTAAATTTTATTTGTAAAAATGTATGCAACAAAATTAAAACTAAAATATTGTGTACGAAACTTTGTCTAGTATTATAAATATATGTGTGTTGTGTATATGATTATTTTTATTGATATAAACTAGTGCTTGGCTCCTATCCCACCTGATGGTAAGCCGTGATGCAATCTCTGATAGTGAGGCGCACTAGTTTACTCTTGCCTTGAAGACATTCAAATTATAATCGAACTATGAGACCGCATATGTGTGAATAACTGTATTGTACTTAAAGCTCTTTTCAGATTACGCCATAATATAATAACGAAATGTAAGGTATGGTAATATAATAACAAGATTTAGGCTAAATAAATGTATGGTGAGCTATATTGTTGTGCTATGAACTTTAAGCTAGATTATAGCGTACCTAGTCTGAAATGAGTTTTATGTGTATAATATTTGTGCGTGGTGGTTGTACTTTCAGTCATATCTGATATTATTGCCTACCTTTTAATTTGAAAAAAATAACCACACAGATTTGTGTAGACCTGTCGAATCAGTTAAAATATTACCCACAACTATTATCGTCTTGTTTAGGGACGAATCGTATTATTGTGGCCTCTGTGTGACTCCTTCTAATGTTACTAAGTTACCTAACCTTATTCCGTAACCCTATTCCGGAGGGAAGGACATAATTGGTTTCAGAATATGGTCACGTTGGAAGTCTTTACAGTGGGATTGTAATTACTGCTCGCTTGACGTAGACTACGTTTGACTTGCTAACTTTGAGTTTCTGGGGCACCGTAGCTAGAAAGAGGAGATATACAAAGGCCAAAAACGATGCATAAGATCAATTTTGAGTTTAAAAACTACTGAAAACTGTATGCCTGTGTTTAGGTCATCATTATTTTAGCGGAAAGACGTTCACTGTTGGACATAGGCCTTCCCAAGTGTCACCAGTAATGACCAGTCCTGTGCGTCTCGCATCCATCAGATTCCCACGATCCTCACCAGATCCTTGGATGCATCGAAGTTATAAGCACAATTGTGGAGCCCCATGCTCCTGGGAAAAAAAAATCACACAAATCACGGGTCGGTCGAAATATGCTATTAGGTTTTTTCATTAACAATTTCTCTGAAGGAGCCCCCAGTTAGAATTTGCTGGTATTACACTGCTGTGCCTCGAAAAGTATGTAAAGCTGTTCATTCTACGCCTGATCTGTCTGGTTGAGTTGGATTGCTGTATCATCAGACTATGAGAGTAAAGGAACAGACAATGCACCTGTGCACACACTCAGGCACCAATGTACCGAATGAAGTACGGCTCATACCAGCTAACATAAACCTTATTACGCATGAATAAGGTGTAAGTTAGCTGGTACGGAGGTATACCGAATTCGGTACACTTGGGCCTGTGAGGTTAAACACTATAATATCTCTAACGTACTTGGCTAATCTCTGTTGCAATTGGCTACCTTGATCGATATTAGATTGAGAGGATTATAAAACCCCAAATTCTGCAGAACCACTTACCGATAGGAGCTGGACCACCCAGCCATCCTGGTGCCCAGCCGGCTCCAAGCCCCTTCCTCTGCCGTGCCAGGAGTTGTATCGTCAAAGCATACGTCAGCAGCATCACCATCAGAGGAATGTAGAACGAGATGATGGATCCGATAGCCTTGTACAAGTTGTCTGGAACCTGGCACGAGCCATCGATGAGGACTGAATCTGCATTCTGTGGAAGAAAATAAGCTTTAAGCTTAGATTCTGCAGTAGGTCCGTTGGTCACGGACTAGCGTAGGCGAGAGTTCATAACATGCCAGTGCCTCGGAAAGCAAGTTACTAGTCCTAGCCTGCTGTGATTTGGAATTTGTCATTTACAGATTATTACGGGTGGAAAATTCCCACTAGTCTTGCCATGGGGGGATTAACTGGTTGAGGAGGTCGGATGGCAGTGAAGCAGTTGCTCTACGCAGAACGCTGTTAGCACTATCTAGCGAGAAGAAGCTACGCTTAGGGCCATAGCTTTCTCCATAAATAATTTCTTTCTATATATTTCTATTGTATCCGAATGTGTAAGGTACGAATAAAAATATTTTATTTGCGTGTTTATTTCTTTATTTTCTAGTTGTATGCTGTTTTTAATCAACTAGTGGTTGTACTTTTTCTTTTCTTTTTTTATGTTTGTTAACTCAGAGCTCTATCGTCCATGGACCGATTTGCATTTTTTTTTCCTTTTAAATGATATGCTTCCAGATTGGTCAATTTTTTTTCTGGGTTCTATAAGGAATCAAGGAAACTCTTCAAATATTATAGGCAACCATATATTTATTTTAGCATTTTCATTGAGATCTTAAGCATTTACAGTCAAAAAGTGACATTTGATGAAGTGGAACTGGTGAAATAGACCAGAAATGGCCAACGGAACTTCATAATCACACAGATATCACAATGAACATAGTTATGCGTTTATGACAATACAAATAAATGAATGGTTCTGGATAGTTACATTGAAAATGGTATCATTGAAGTGATCTGATGATGATGATGATAGAGCCGGAAGATAGGCACCGGAACTCCGTAATCCAAACTCCAAACTAATATTATAAATGCGAAAGTAACTCTGTCTGTCTGTCTGTCTGTCTTTGCTTCACGCCTAAACTACTGAACCGATTTGTGTGAAATTTGGTACAGACATAGTTTGGAACTTGAGAAAGGACATAGGATAGTTTTTATTGCAAAAAATAAAATAAAAAATAAAATAAAAAAATAAAATTTATTCCGGACATACAGCGCCATCTTCTTGCAGGTTCATCTAAGTCCATCTGTCAATAGAACACGGAAAAAATATCAGAGGGTGCTCTATTAAATATATCGTCTCATACACTAAATTTTATCCATGGCATAACAACAAGTCATATTGAAAAAAAATGTTAATGTTAAAACCTTATCTAAATTGCCCGCCACTTGAGACGTTTTTTATGGCCTCCCGGCGCGCGTGTTCGAATTTTAAATAAACAATCCATTGAGTGTCAAGATGTTATTGTAACTCGTTGGTGTTTTGTTATTTGTGATTAGTATGAATGGGGCGTCCTATTTAAGAGTTTTGTTTATGTTTCGTCGACTACGGAGTCGAAATATGATAATGTAAACACAGAGATAAGCGCTTTTTAAGCATGACTTGTTTTTAAAAAATCATATCTCGAAAACTAAAGCGATGACATAGTGTTTTTTTGTTTTAATTACGATATTTAGAGTATATAGATTATGAAAAAAAATAATACCATACACCCGTCCATACAAAATAATTAGTTTTTGAGCCTTTTCATTTTGCATAAACATCTGGCGGCGCGCGCCGTAAAACCGTTAAATTTTGCGTGTTGATTTACCGTTAAACTTCACTTTAGACCTAGAATAAAAGTATTACAATAATGTAGGTAGTCTAATATACTTACAAAATAAACAAAAGTCATAGCGATAGCGTTTATCTTTACTGAGAAATATGACAATTAGTGACAACAGTGAATTCAAATTTTTCGCGAAACCGTATCGCCAAGTTTCGGGTTTTGACGAGTAAATTTCGTGTTTCATACTAAAACCTTTATGTCTACGTATTGGTTGTTAACTTACCTTGAAAATAAAACAAACACCAAGCAAATCGAGCCACTGTAAGTATTTAAACACTGTTGTTTACACAAGCGTAACACGACACTGACAATTACGCAACATTGTATTTTTATTGCCAACTTCAACTTTTTTTTAGAATTTTGTTTTATGGTTTGGATACACGGTCTTTTGAGTTTTTGGTTGAAAATGTTATGGGGAAGCGAAATAAATTAATATACACATAGACTATAGACGTAAAAACCACAAAAAATCTTCTCTTAAAATTGGCAGTCCGCCATTTTCGGTTCACGTTGGTTTCATCACGTTGCATTTTGCCGACTTCTACATTCATTTTCACCCTTCTTTAGTTATCTGGACACTTTAATTTTAGCTTGATTAAATTCTGGGTTCTTTTAGCTTTTCGTAAGTATTTTTTAATCCAATATAGCTGTAGAAGTTTTTGAGTAGTAAGCGTTTTTGTTGAGGTGGTCTCGCGCAATTCTTCATAGTGCTTGACGACTTGGTTTTGTAAATATTTTTTTCCAATAAGAAGCTAATAAGAT
Source organism: Mythimna albipuncta (assembly GCA_929112965.1). Lineage (NCBI taxonomy): Eukaryota > Metazoa > Arthropoda > Insecta > Lepidoptera > Noctuidae > Mythimna > Mythimna albipuncta. The sequence continues at coordinate 19,406,199 of OV815962.1, forward strand.
TCTAATAAGATTCTGGTGTCATTTTAAAGGGTATTTTATGGCCTATTAGATACGAATAAGAATTGTTTCGGTAACTATCATAATTTTTTTCGTACGACTCAAACAAAATAGAAATACGATATTTTTTTTGCATTTTGCCGTATTTTACATTTATTTTCACCCTTATTTACTTATCTGAACACTTTAATTTTAGCTTGATTAAATTCTGGGTTCTTTTAGCTTTTCTTAGGTATTTTTTAACCCAATATAGCTGTAGAACTTTTTGAGTAGTAAGCGTTTTTGTTGAGGTGGTCTCGCGCAATTCTTCATAGTGCTTGGACTACTTGGTTTTGTAAATATTTTTTTCTAATAAGAAGCTAATAAGATTCTAATAAGATTCTGGTGTCATTTTAAAGAGTATGTTATGGCCTATTAGATACGAATAAGAATTGTTTCGGTACCTATCATAATTTTTTCGTACGACTCAAAATAAAATAGAAATACGATATTTTTTTTGCATTTTGCCGACTTCTACATTTCTTTACACCCTTCTTTAGTTATCTGGACACTTTAGTTGTTTTTTTATTTTAGCTTGATTAAATTCTGGGTTCTTTTAGCTTTCCGTAGGTATTTTTTAATCCAATATAGCTGTAGTAGTTTTTGAGTAGTAAGCGTTTTTGTTGAGATGGTCGTTAAAGAGATAGTGAAAGTCGTTAAAGAGATAGTGAAAGTGTCATCGCGGGACAGGGGTTGCGATTGACGGGGATGCGTCTGGACAGTTGAGTGGTTAGAATTGTCATGAGATGCATTTTGACTAAAAGGTACTAGGTATCGAACTGATTTGACGATGGACACGGAAACTTCATAATAAAACAATGTATCCTTGCAGGGTTTGGGTTAATTGGAATTGTCATAAGAAAAAAGTATTTTGGCTATAATTGTATCGCAACTAAAAAGTGTGAAATAACTACTTCGTGGAAATAATCAACTGTGAAAATCCAACCAACTCACTTGTTGCTCTATTGACATGTATGTATTCATTATAAATGAAGGCACTAGCCTTTATATCTACTTGATTGAAAACCAGTATAGCTTGTATATTTTTTATTATTGCCAGGCTCACGCTTTACCTTTACTATTATCTACGAAGTTAAAATTATTATTTTGGGTAGCAATGTTATACGATAATCTAATGAAAACAACACAGATTGAACAATTGCGATTAAAAGGAAATAATCCAAAGCCACTGTGCTGCTAAAACAAAATTAGGTGGAAGCATTTTTAATGTAAAAAGTTGGCAAATAAACTGGAGAAGGAAATTGGCATCGGCTGTCTATGGACTTCAGTAATAATAAAAGTTTACCGGAACCTACACCATTCGAACTGGCAACAGTATATACCTACTAGTGTTACTTCCTTTGACAAGACATTTAATAAAATTGCTTTTCATAGAAAATATTATTTTTTGTTTTTGGCGAGCAGGTGCGAATATCGATTTTCGTATTTCTTTCTTTCTATTTCTTTTACCACCTTTTTTTATGGTGGGAAAAATCATGCATTGACATCCCCCGCCCTTGGGCGGATCGGGAGATAGTGTCAGACTCTTACTGACTAAAAGACCCGCCCCGTTCCTTCTAGCCTTCATACCGGGGCTCGAGCGCCCTTTCGGATAATCCTGGCCCCAGTAGGCTTTGACCCGGCTGGGCCCCTGCTGTTGCTGACAACTCCTTGAGGCGCGCGGGAACAGGGCGCGCTGTCGACGACTTGGGCTTGGTCCAGACAGTTACCGGACGGCCGGACAGCGAGCTACCCATTGCTCACTGTCCGCAAGCCCGCGTCTACGTTGGCCGGAAATCGGGATCAGAATCCCGGCGACGGCGGCAGCGATAACGCCGTTGCCTGTTGCGTTCGGCCTCCTCCTTTGCGAGCATTACTGCTTCGCAGAAGTCGGCCGCCTACCACTCCTCCTCGCTCCGGACCATGGCCTCAACCAAGGCCCGGCGCGAGAGGTCTCCGCCGCCGATCGCCCCCACGAGGGCACGGCGATGCTCCGCCCAAGCAGGGCACACCTCGACCGTGTGCTCCACCGTGTCCTCCGGGCGTTCCGCACAGTGGCGACACCCGGGCGTCACTTCAGCAAGAATCCGGTGCAGGAAACTCCCGAACGAACCATTTCCGGTGAGGACCTGCGTCATGCGGAAGGTAAGAACGCCGTGAGGCCTTTCCAGCCACGCCTCAAAGAGAGGACTTACCGCCATGATTGTGGCGTGCCCATTCTTTTACCACCTGATAGACTGTTTATATCACACTTTTTTTTTTGTTGTTTTAATTATGAAATTCAGTCATATACTAAAACTAGCTTCTGCCAATGGCTTTACTCGCGTGAAATTAGGTTTTTCTATACAAACTTTGAACCCGTTTCCATCCTCTTTAGAGGGTAAATTTTGGGAAACCCTGTCATTAAGACAGGGTTTCCCAAAATTTTGTCTGCTTGTCTACATTATAAAAGGAATCTTTGTGCAAAATATCATGTTCCTAGTCCCAGTAGCTTCGGCTATACGTTGATATATTATACTATGTCAGTCAATCAGTTTCTCCTTTCACTAATTTCTGACAGCAGCATTGCCGGCGTGAAAATATGGTTCTAAAATTTTGGAACCTCCCTTTTATCCCCCTAGGGGGTAAATTTTGAAAAATCCTCTTTTGGTGCTCGCATGCATCATAAAAGAAAGTTTTATGCAAAAATCGCTCCATATCCTAGTAGATTTTGCTAGGCGTTGATATGATGCCAGCCAGTCAGTTTTTCTCAACAGTCCTCATAGTTTAAAGCGTTCAGAAACGTTGTGATCCAGTCCTCCCTAGCCAATTTACAATCGTTTCTATTCTATTTTCGTGTCGAACGCCTCTGATTCTTTTGTTCTCACCACGTAAATGAGCTTAAGATGACTTCAGAATAAAGGTATCGAACGCGTGACCAACTCGAAGCGTTTGAATGGGCTACAGTAACTCTTTTAAGAAATCATTAGACAGACGAATTAAAAGATTAAGGTCGCGGCCTGATCTTTTAATTCGTCTGTCTGACCCTTATTTTAACAGGTGAACAATAAGAAAAAAGCTTGTTCATCTGAACTTATATATAAATATTAACGCTCATTAGATTATTTTCTACGTTACGGATACGTAATGCTTATTGCTCAGGCTGGAGCTCACTCGCTTTGGATGATATTATCATAATATTTTACGGTTACTGCGAAACGGCTAACATCTTAATAACGTTACGAAAATAAACCGAATTTATTTAGTAAGAGTTCACACCCGAGCGGCATATTGCTATCGGCAGAAGTAACTGAAGTCCTCGATACGGGGCTGTGGCAGCCGTCAACCTAGAGTGACACTTGACACACCTCACCCTCCCTGCTAACTTTCCTAACTAGCAATTGTATTTTTCCAGGGCAACCGTTTTCCGGTCGGGCGTTACAACCGTGTTCCTGTAGTTGCGTTAGCTTTAGCTTTATTAATGAATGAATAAGTTTTTTTTTTTTATATTGCTCTTGACTTATTCTTTAAGTTGGTAGTGGCCCTAAAGCCTTAAGGTACGAAGGTAGGGAGGATATTTTTTTCTTTACTTTTGCATTTACGCAAAACAAGATACGTGATTATCTTCTAAATGGTAAACGACACAGATACAATGATTAGAGAGAACTTTTTGAAATTATGTCATCAACACGTAGGTAATATCACCGGGACCGTGGCGGCCGAGTAGTAATGATCCCGTCTTACGAATTGTAGTTCGTGGGTTCGATCCCATCCAGGCGTATTACTTTGTGTAATTTATTTCATCACCACTGCTCTCAAAATGGTGAAGGAAAACATCGTGAGGAAACTAGCATGTCCAAGAACCAAAAATTCGAGAAAGATAGCTCAGCCCCGGTACGAAAGGCAATAAAAAAACAGGAGTGGGTTTTTAGTCAGTAAAAGTCTGACACTATCTCCTGGTCCGCCCAAAAGCGGGGAATGTCATTAGATGATTTTACCACCGTGAAAAAAAAGACGTGACATTCACCAACCCGCACTGGACCTGCGTGGTAGATTACCCGTGCCCATTCCCTCTCCTAAAGAGAAGGCCTGAATCCCAGCAGTGGGAACAATAAAAAGGCTAATGATGATGTAATATCAGTGCAGATACGCCAGTTTGTGAGATACGACAATTAGCGGGGAGGGCGACAACATGACGGCTGCCACTGATCTTCATTTCTTGACTGTCGACGCGCTAAGAGCTGCCACCGACGTGTCGAAGGCTCCAGTTACAGACCGTTGGCAATATGCCGCTCGTGTGTACGAGCCCTTACGATAATGTTTGTTATGTTTATTCTTGAATATGTTTAATGTTTGCGAAATAAATGAGCAGTACCCACCCCGTCGTCTTTATTTATTCATTCAATTACTTAATGATACATTTCTATATTTGTACAAACGAAGGTAAATATTTATGTTTATCGACACGTCTAAATAAAATTGAAGTGTCTATTTGTAATATCAAAATAATATTATTTTGTAGCATACTAGCTTTTGCCTGCGGCTTTGCCCGCGTACATGAAAGACCTTCGCTCTTTCTCCCCCTTTTCTCACTTTTTTTTATAAAAAAAAAATAGCATATATCTCCAGGGTCCCAAATATCTCTGTATCAAAATTCATCAAAATCGGTTTTGCTATTTAGGCGTGAAGACGTAACAAACAAACTCACTTTCGCTTTTATAATATTAGTAAGGATGAAAGATGACGATAGGTACTTATCAAAATGCAATTTATATTATTTTTTTTTTTGTCTGTCTGTTTGTTTGTTTTGCGTAATTTCCGAAACTGTAACTGATAGGAAGCTGCTTTATTCCTGAGTGGCATAGGCTATATTTTATGTACGTAGGCGAAGCCACGGGCAAAAGCTAGTATTAAGTAACTTAAACTACTTTTTATTCTCCCGTGAGAACGGGACTAATTTTCCGGGGGACAGAGATATTTAAAGCTTATACTGCTGAACGGATTGGGATAAACTTTTACACACGGGTAGACATTGTTTCGTGCGGACAGTGAGCAATGGGTAGCTCGCTGTCCGTCCGTCCGGTAACTATCCGGACCATGCCCAAGACGTCGACAGCGCGCACTATTGCCGCGCGCCTCAAGGAGTTGTCAGCAACAGCAGGAACCCAGCCGGGTCGATGCCTACTGGGGCCACTGTTATCCGAAAGGGCGCTCGAGCCCCAGTATGAAGGCTAGAAGGAACGGGATGGGTCTTTTAGTCAGTAAGAGTCTGACACTATCTCCAGCTCCGCCCAAAAGCGGGGGTTGTCATTGGATGATTTTTTCCCACCATAAAAAAAGACATTGTTTCGTAAAAAGTATATCCTATGCCCTACATAGGATACACTGTTTATTTCAGGAACATTTTCCTTCTGAATAATTTTGCACTTTCAAGCAGGCGAAACCAACGGCTAAAGCTAGTATATCATGTAAGATTGTTTTATTTATACGGAGCAATTTTATTGCCTGTTCAATGCAATAAAGTTTAACGTATTTTCATTCTACGAGTAGCTAAATTGCAACAACATATTAAAACCATTATAGATTTGTACTATTAATCTTTATTTTATTTATAATTCTTTTGTATGTGTGTTTGGCACCTAACTTCTCCTAAACGGCTTGATTGATTTGGGTGAAAGTTTGTGTGAACATAAGAATGAGTACCTGGATTGTTTGAAAATGCAATTCATCCCATTAAGTGGCTTACAATTGGGTATTAATTTTGTTTTCGAAGAATAGTCATTTTTTTTGGCAAGAAAACTACTACCAAGACCGCTAGTCTAATATTTCAAAACCTTTGACTTATTATCAAAGTCAAACAACACACAACAACAACAACAGTTTCAGCAGTTGTCAACAGTTTGATCGTTTTTTGTTTTTTCTTTGAGTTTAACCTCTCGAGTGCCGTAATTAGAGACACAATTAAAAAGCCATTGTATCTCGCGTGGATCTATGTTTAGACACACAACGGGTTAAATACTTGGTAGGTCTGAGAACAGCTCAAAAGAGCAAGTTTTCTACCATCTTACCACCACAGGTCCACACTCCATTTTTTATCAAGATATTTTTTAATTATAACTAGTACTTGACTGCGATCTCGCTTGATAGTAAGCAGTAATGCAATCTTTGATGGTGAAGGAAGCTAGGTTATTAAGTGTATATTCGTTCTAGCCTTGAAGACACACAAATTAAAATTGAACGGGAAGACCGCAGTAATTAAATTAGTGCAGTCAGTATATTTCAGTCAGACAGAAAAACGTTCATCAGGTTAGCTAGTTTAAATATAGATTAGTAAATAATACTACAAATAAAAGACAATCGCTGTCATTCACCACAAAATATTAATCTCATTAATGAATATCATTTCACACCAATCTTCCCTCAAATTTCAACCCTATTCAACTGCTGCCAAGACTTAAAATCCATGAACAGCAAGTTTACGGTTTAATGAATTTCATTCATTACAATTTCAATTGTTAATCGGGTAGCATTAACAATGGATCGTAATTCATTGTCAGGAGTATCGATCTGTCAATACTTTCAAAACGCTTTTAGCTGTGAGCTATAAATATACCTACAGTCTTCGAAGTTGGAAGACAAAGATGCTAGAAAGTCGACGACGTCTGAAAGTGGGCGATGGGTGGAGGGGGAATGTAGAAAGTTGCAAGTACTTCAATGCAGCGCCACGGGAAAAGATTATCATCGTCATTCAAATTAACATCAGCCAAAAGACATGCACTTTTGGACAAAATCGCCCCCAAGTGTCACCACAACGACTGGTCCTGTACGTTTTTCCGTGACCCTCACCAGGTCCCAAGAGGCCTTCCAAAGCTGCCACAGAAAACGAAATTTTGGTGAGCGAGACAGAAAATTTAGGTATATTAAAATGGTAAATTGGGAAACATTATTTTTTTTCTTAAGGAAATCATAAAATAACGTATAGAATGAAGCGAGAGAGCGCGTCATCAGAATTTTACTGATTTTATCCCACTTGTGTCTAGGAAAGAGTAGCTCGCCGTTCGACCGTACGGTAACCGTTCGGACCGAGCCCAAGTCGTCGACGGCGCGTATTGTTCCACGCGATCCTCAAGGAGCAAATCGTAAGGGCCCAGCAAGGTTGAAGTCTACTTAAGCCAAGGGTTTTTTTCTGAAAAGAAAATTCAGCCTTGGCAAGAAAGTCAGACACACCCTCCCGCTACGCCCAAAAGTGGCACATGTCATTGGATGATTTTCTTCCAAAAATAAAAATCCCACTTGTGTCCTTAAATTACCCTTCACGTTCCAGGTCGGTAACTCTTTGAAAAATTCCCATGGCTCTTGCATAACTAATGAACGCCTGTTGCATGGCCCGAGCCTTAAATCGTCTTTATTACTCGTAACAATTAAACACGTTTTAATTGAACAGAACACCCATCATTTATAAATGAACTCGCACTCAACGTCTGTCTCCAATTTAATTGTAATCCGATTCCACTTCAATGAATCACTAGTTGAAACAAACGCGTTAAAGAAACTTTATCAATTAATTGATCAACAGTTATCAATCACAAAGATGTTCAATTTAATTGATCTTTTATCACTTAGTGCACCAGATAAAGATTAATTGATTGTAAAGAAACGTAAATAATGGATGATGAAAGATTGGCAAACTTTGTAATCGTTCGTTGAAGTGTTATTGAATTTTATACTGGCGAGTAAGTTGCTATTAATTGAAACTCGATACCAATTAGTAGTGAGCTATTATATTTCAGCAAACTCTTGTTAGATTTTAAATGGTTTGTTGAAATTTTATTGAAGGTGGTAAGTGACTCAGATAAATTACTAGTGTTAGGTTTTGGTACGTAATCGGACAATTTACTTTATTTTTTGTAACCATGAAAGTAATTTAATTTATCTTGTATTGGATTATTCATTGTAATCGACTAGCTGTGCTGGTAACAACGAAATGTATTTGTGACCTTGGGCGGAGCGGGGTGGGTTTTCTAGTCAGTACACTATGTACTGACTAGAAAACCCACCTCGTTCCTTCTTGGTCGAGCTTCCCTTTCGGATAACCCTGGCCCCAGTAGGCGTCGACCCGGCTAGGCCCCTGTTGTTGCTGACAAACTCCTTGAGGCGCGCGGGAACAGTGCGTGCCTTGGGCTCGGTCCAAACACAATGGTGGGTGACATGGTGGACAGTCCTCTTGTTCAGTTGGTGATCGATCGATCGTTGAAATCGGTCGCACAATTTATTTGTCGCTTATATTACTGTAGTGATACGAAATATGTGTACATGATTAAAAAGAGTGTCCATTGAGTTTCTTGTATCTTCTTCTTCTGTTTTATTGGAGTCAGTTTCCACTCTAACTGGATACGGCTTTATTGGCTATAAAGCCGTAGGTTTTATATAGAGCTTATCAGACCTCCACAGCCCAGTTACTGGTCAACACAATACTTCTCGGATATAGTAACAGTTTGACTTTCTGGCGTCTAACTATAGTGCGTTACACATAAGAAGTTTCTTCGCCATGTTGTTGGCTCCCCTGTCTATCTAAAAGAAAAAGACTTCGCGACTTCGCCCGCGTACATAAAGTATGCCTATGTCAATTAGGAATAAAGCAGATTTCTATTGGTGAAAAAATTTTAGCAATCGGACCAGTACTGCCAGAGATTACCTCCTACAAAAAAAATAAATGTGTAGACTAGTGTAGATAATACGAGTAATTTTAAGGGCGATTTTAAGAAATAAATATTACGCTATAAAAGACAAGTATGTCTTTTTACGAAGGTATAAAATGTAGGGATTGTGGTCCTTTGGGCACGTCAAAAGGACATGGGTCTATAGAGTCTCCAAGGATATGTCTAATATGATGTGACAGCAACATGGGATTGTCTGAATCTTATTACAATTTGTCTTGAGAAATAAGAAACAGATTTTCTAGAATATTTTAGAATACAATTTATTTTATTTTTTTTTGCTTCTGTACCTATATATAAATTGAATTATATGTCACTAAGATTAAAAGTGTAGTAATTTGGGCTAGGATTACATATTAATAATTCAAAAAAAAAATCGCCGCGTTGGTGCTACATAGACAATTGATTTAATAGATCGATTTTCGTTTGTTAATCCCAAACGTATTTTACCCTACTTAAAAATTGTTTCTGATGCCGCTATAAACATGGTAACCTACTGGGTCTATTTTTAAGGGTAAAGAAAAAATCATTGGTTCGATAAGAAGAAGAAGACGTCCGAAAATAATACGAAATCTCTAAAATATTTGGTTTTGGTACAATTGGGTGCGCACATAAATAATTACTAAACGATAATCTGCACACAAAGAGATTTAAAAAATACATAACTAAGAATATATATAAAAGTTACTTCATATTTTTTTCAAATAAAATGAGAATATTTTTCACGTCAATGAACTAGGATCTGAAAGAAAAATCATTTTCACTCCGAAAATAAGGGTTTTTAATTTCACGGTACATTCGTAATCGGTGAGTTATTTAGCACCAAAGATATTTTTATATCTTATACATCCTTTATGAGGTCTGATTATATCGGAAACTATATTGAGAAAATAAAGAAAATGGGCAAAAAAATTGATAATACAATTTTTAAGCGTCCACATCCATGACATACTCACGAAATAATTTTCTAAGTTTTATCAAATCAAACTAATGGCTTGTCAAAATTTCGTAATAAGTTACTCTTTATAGGAAACTGAAAAGACTAGCTTATTTTTCGATAAAAACCTACAATTTTTTTGGGAGTTTACACATTATTGTGAAGACAGTGAGTAAGAGAAGAGTAATGGACTCTTACTGTATTACACTTCACAATTATTTTGTACTAGCAAAAGTTTGTATTCCATGTATGTTTGTGTATGTTGTTTCTCCATCACACCCGAAAGTTTGAACTGTTATGAATGAAATTTGGCAATCAGGTAGATCTTAACCTGGAATATCACACTGGCTACTTCATATATCATACTATCTGTGCCCGCGACTTCGTTCGCGTGTCAAACAGACTCAACATTACAAACAGTCACTCCAATTTTATTTGTATGTATAGATGAGTAAGTATATTTACTTGGGATAAATTAAGCTCAGGCCAGTTCTATCATCACCAGCCTTTTTAATGTTCCCGCTGTTAGGACTCAAGCGTCCTCAGGTCAGTATCTTCATTATTAATATAAATTTATTCGGTTTATTGAGTACATATTTCTTTTTATGTTGTGTGCTGATTGGAAAACTCTGATTTTTTCATACATTTTTGTGATGTCATTGTCAATATCACAACGAAAACCGATTTATTCGTAGGTACAAAACATAAAACAGAAATCAATTCCAGCCGCGGATAGAGTGGTCTTTAATTTCACGGTGGACGATCATTGGCTTGCGTCACTTGTGGTATACCTACTCCAATACAGAATTATATTACCTATAGAATTTTGGAGGGATTCAATGTTTGAGTATTCTCATTAACACATATTGTGGTTGGAAAGAATTATGTTTTTATGCAGTAAATTTTACAACAGCAAAAATAATAATATTTATAATTTAACAAGTTTTTAATGAAAATCTTTTTTTTTCATAGCCAACTTTTATAGCACAGTATATCTACCTGTATAATTAACACTCGCCAAGACGAATCATACGAGCTCAGACTCGATGGGGTTGTGTAGTTTAACTACCGAGTTCCTACGGCCACCTACCGATTCCATCATCAGATCAGCTCCATGTCTTAATAATTTTGTATTGTCATCTGATTTACACTTGCATGCAAAATTTCAGCACAATCGGTAACTGGGAAGTGGATCAAATTTAATTTGCAAGATTTGATTACAGACAAACATCGGGACAGGTGAAACTTAATAAAAGCTTGTAAAATACAAATACTTTTACGTAATTAATCAATTTATTGTATCCAAAATCATTCTATGCCCCGCCATTTCCTTTTACTAGTCCACTTTATAAACAAAATAGTTGCTTCAAAGAGGGATAATGGGAATTACAACATAATTTTATGTGTGTATATATATGTTTTTGATACCTCTTCATGCTTAAACGGTTAATTGATCGGATTTGTAAACCCAGGATTACGTTTCCTTGTGATAGTTTCTACTTTCACGCAGGCAAAACTGGGGCCAGAGGCTAGTTACATATGTAGGTCAACACACATCACTAAGCGAAGTGATCGGTTCTCCTTCCTAATTTATCTGAAGAAACATCAGCCTTTCAGTGGGACAATCAAAGGCAGAAAATGTCACGGTAAAATCGCGGCGGTAAGTTCTTTCTTTGAGGAAGGCCATGAAAGCGCCACAGTGTTCTCACTTTCTGCCTGATCCAGGTCTTCACCAGTCATAACCAGTTCAGAAGCTTCTGATGCAGGTCCTCACCGGTCATAACCAGTTCAGAAGCTTCCTGTTTCGAATTCGGGTGGAAGAAACGCATACATCTGGGTATCACCATTGTGAGGTAGGCGAACATAGCTCAACGTCGGCGGGTCTAGCAAGGACCAAGCTCGAGTCGATAGCACGCAGTGATCTATGCACACCACAAAAAAATGACAGAAAAACTGAAGGTTCTCTGTAAGGCGAATATCTTTTAGAACTGTTTCTTTTAGAACGTTTAAGAGAGTTACCATGACCCTAGAACGCAAAGGATAAGTGACGGAATATAGAGGTGTAAATTGCTTACTGACTAGTAAGCAATTTTTTTTAGGTGGATAATCATCCAATGTCATCTCCCGGCCTTGGGTGGAGCAGGACGGCGTGTCAGACTTTTACTGACTGAAACCCACTTCTATGTTCCTTTGTTGTCTTGCATTCCAGGACCGGGTTTTCCTTTCAGAAGCGAACCCATGGCCCTAGTAGGCTTCGACCCTGCTGGGAACCTACGGTTTTATTGACAACTCCTTGAGACGCGCGTGGAACACTACGTGCCGTCGACGACTTAGGCTCGCACGGACAGTTACCAGATGGTCGGAAGGCGAGCTACCCATTGCTCACCGTCGTCAAGCCAGTAAGTCTGTGACACATCCACTCGCTTTACCCTAGAGGAAAAGAACTTGATGATTACCCAACCCGAAAAAAAGATAAACAAGGTGACATTTCTTAATACGACTACATTTCCAAAAGTACAAAATAAACTGATTCGTAATACACCCTGACATAATTCGATCTTAGTACAACAAAGACTCAATATCTCTTAGAAACGATTTCGTATCAGACTATCCTAAGAGGGAAAACTCTTAAGTAATATGAATGCCTCTCGAGGGCGGTCTTGACTTGGGATTCACGTATTTTTCAATTATTTATACACAATTATTTTTGCTTCAGCCGATAGAGGAAAATGCCAGGATGTCTCATGTGTTGGAGGTAAATTAAGGGAATCTCTTGATTTATACGGGAAATTGAATTATGATAATATATTTTTAGAGTTACTGGTATATCTTAAGACTGTTGAGTTTCACCATTCTAAGAATTTCATCATAAATATTGATGAAGATGTAGGGATTGTATGCAAAGAGCCGATTTTAGCAATTCAGCCAACTGTTATTCTGCTCGTCATTATCATAAAATTTACTTTCAACAGACAACCTATGGTAGACATAGATTTTATTTTTCTTGGGTCAATCACGGAAAGGGTAAGACGAAAAGTCAGTGTTGTCTTGGCACTATATTACCTGATGGAAAGCGATGCAACTATATGTTCGACAATTTATGGGGCAAGCGTGCTTAGAAATAACTTATTCACTGTTGACTTAAAGACCTCTAGGTTGTAGTTAACAGGAAACACAGACTTCGGCAGAGGATTCCACTTCTTAGTTGTATGCATAAAAAATATACCATATACCGGTAGCGCAACGCCTTACCTGCAGTGGTCTGATGCTGGAACAGGCTTGGCTGAACTACATTGTGCAATTCCATTGCACACTTCCAGAAATGTAAACGATAGACAACCCACAGGTTAACGACTCGGCGTTGATGCTCAAGACATTGAAGCTTTAACTCGACGAGTACATCATTGCAGATGATCTTTTTGGCTTGCTTCATAATTGACTCTAGAACTTCAAGCTGGCTGGCATATTTATCACTTTTACTGATAAAAACCACCAGCAAGTCTTTCAGTTATCCTTTGCGTTCTAGGGTTGCAGTGAGTTAATCCTGCAGTTTAGATCACTCATTACAATGCCATCTCTCATCACTCGTCACAGTTATAATTACTGATTAGTAACCAAGATTAAATTTCATAGGGAATGAAGATATCTTGTAGGAGAACCTAGGTCGCCGACATAACATCTCGAAGAATCGCTAAAATAAAGTGACATGGGGGCAGGGCACATTGCTCGTAGGACGAATGGTCGATAAGGCTGGAAGGTTCTAGAGTGGCGACTGCGCACCGAAAATCGCTGTATTGTAAGGCTTTTAACAAGAAGGACCGATTATCTGGTGAGAGTCGTGGGGGTGTGGTGGATGCGAGGCACACAGAACCATTCGTTGTGGCAACACTTGAGGGAGGCCTCCAACAGTGGATGTCCGTCGGCTGAAATAATGATAATGAACCATGATTGAAATGCCAAAAACATTCTTTAAAATTTTTAATATTAAGCCATATCTTTAGATCCAGATAATAAAATAAAATTCAGTTTAGAATGCAATATTTTGCTGAAAAAACAATTATTATTAATGACAGTCATTGTTTATTCACGACCAAAAGTCTGCCAAGTGGTTTTTAATGAGTAATTAGTTAGTAAACCTCCTCTGTTTATTTTTCCTAAATTACGGTTTTACGTTTATACTTGCAGACACAGTTTAATCCCAAACCTACCCTTTTTGTTAATGTATGCACAGCTCTATATTACTTCAAAAACAAGAGTGGTCCCAAAATAGTACCTTGGAGGACACTAGACTTGTCTTTACAGTTTTATTCGATACTATAGAAAAATATTATTTTAATTTTACTATTCGTGAAAATTCACGGATAGTAAAATTAAATCAATATTTTACCAAAGCTTGTAAATCAAAGATAAATTACTATAATAAGAAATACGCATGCTTATTTTTTGGTTGCTAAATTAAAATTTCGAAGCAACTGATAAAAATCAAAATCAAAAGTTAGACATGGTATATAGCGTCAAAGGCCATGACACTCATATGACTGCCATAAAAAAAGGCGTCAAGACGCGAGATACTTTTAAAATTGTTTTAACTCGGTTGCTTTTCTACAAATTTTTATTATTTCCACAATGGCTAGTTGCCGTAAAAATGTAATTAGTCCGTCTTTTACATTATTCAAAAATAAGGGACACGTATTTTTTAATTTGTAAATTAAACTAAAAATGCCAAAGATATAGCCCATTAAAGTTACGTCTAACGTCACGCCGTGCGGCATTTTTTCGCACACGTTACTTTGATGGGCTTATTTCTTTGTTTAATCCAAAAAAGAAAAATTTGGTGTCCAATATTTTTTTATAATCTAAAATATGAACTAAATAAAATGTAGTTATTTTGACCCTGGACACTACCCTATTATTATTGTATTCTTGTATATTTATTTACAAACTGGTTTAGATATTAAATATTTCAAACTTGAATATTACCAATTCTTTGAATTCAAATGAGCCAACATTTAAATACTTTCAAGCTTTGATAGATAACATAGCTGAAACTTATTTTCCAATGAAAAATTTTTCATAATACGACGAGTTTAATTTAAAAGTTCCATTCTTTGCTAGAACCGAATAGCCACTGAAGTTTGATTTAGCTTAAAGAAGTTATTTGAACGGGTCTCTGCTATCCAATTTAGAAAATGACTCTGCAGATATCTAGCTCAGTTTCCGTAATAATTGGCACTGAAAAAATGTCTTTAGAAACTCTTTCTGCAAAGTCTTGAAAAATATCACATTCTTTGTGATAAAAAGTAATTAATTACTCGTTTTCTATTAAATTACAGTTTCGTTTATATTTATTAATTTTATTTAAAATTGTGCCAGTAGCTTCACCCTTATAAAAGTAAAAAAAAATATGCTCTAGGGATAAAAAACCAATTCATTCAGTGAGCTAAGAAAAGGGCAACTCGTGTGTCAAATTTTATCCAGATTCATTCAGCCGTTTAAGTATGAAGGAGTAAAAGATTACACACACTCACGAACTTTTGCCTATACAATATTAGTCTGATATTATGAGATATATAATTATATAAGATGTTGTAAATGTTGTAGATATTTTTCATAAAGATAGAATCAGTTAAAACTTTTTAACGGTTTTGCCATCAATGTTACCTTTTTTACTATAGGTATTAATAAGTTTGATCGTTCTAACTTAGACGTTATTAAATTGAAATGTCATCAAAAATAACAACTTTCTAGACTTAGAAACTATTAATATCTGATAATATAAATAAAATTACAGACTGATAATGCGATGGTAAGTTTGCATTTACTTGGTCCTTACTTTTTTTCGTATAAAATATTCAAATATTTGCAAACACGCTAGATTACCCACATAAGTACATAATCTCAGCTTTATTTGAATGAATTATATTCACATTTAGTATCTGAAACCTTTTCAATTATTTTCTTTTATCTTTCTTTCAGCATTCGAAGCATTAAAAGTGCTGAATTTTGATTTAAATCTTCGTCGTATTTATGCGTTTGATAAATTATTTTAATGTCTTTTTTGTGAAATCTGCCTATTAATACATTTTTGTTATCAAGAAGATATTACGATGTACATAAGATGGTCAATAATCATTTCATTTTTACATCGTTGATACTCTCTAGTATATCTACACTAATATTATAAAGGAGTAATTTGTTTTTTGTTTGTAGAAAGTAATTTTTGAAAGTATTGGTCTTTTGATTGCTAAAATTTTTTCACCGATAGAATGCGGCTTTATTTCTGAGTGACATAGGCTATATTTTATGCACGCGGGCAAAGCCGTGAGCAAAACCTAGTGAAGTATAAACATTATTGCAAAACGACAAATGGAAATTTGAGGATCCCTCTTTGATGTAACACCAAGGTCAACGGCGTTTTCGCCGCCGCCGCGCCGCCGGGATTCTGATCCCGATTTCCGGCCACCGTAGGCGCGGGCTTGTGGACAATGAGCAATGGGTAGCTCACTGTCCGGCCGTCCGGTAACTGTCCGGACCAAGCCCGAGTCGTCGACAGCGTGCACTGTTCCCACGCGCCTCAAGGAGTTGTCAGCAACAGCAGGGACCCAGTCGAGTCGAAGCCTACTGGGACCAGGATTGGTTCCGAAAGACAGCTCGAGCCCCGGTATAAAGGCTAGAAGGACTGGGGTGGGTCTACTAGGAGTGGGCAGTGCACGTTGCTCGCATAACAGATGGCAGATAAAGCTTCATGATTTTGGAACACCGTTCTCTAACAACGTGGATCGATGCCCTGGTGAGGGTTGCAGGAGTCCGATGGATACGAGATGCACAGGAACGGTCGTTGTGGTACACTTACCTATTTCCAACTATCTTTTTGCTGATGATGACGACTATCCATCATCATCAGATAGTCTATCAACCGGGCGCAAAACTAGGTTAAACTATATTTTTTCGACTCTCGAATCGAACTCTCACATTAAGCAGTAAGGTAGCGTTTACAACCAACGAGGCAGTGAGTTATTGCCCAAAATAACGTTCAAATTAACATAGCATTCCATAAACAGTCTATTTTTTAATGTTCCCACTACTGGGATTCAGGCCTCCTTTTTAGGAGAGAGAATGGGCCGTAACTATACTCCACTACACAGGCCCAGTGCAAGTTGGTGAATGTAACATGTCTTCAATTTTTTTGTTCTAAGACATGCCGGTTTCCTCACGATGTTTTCTTTTGCCGTTTTGAGAGTGGTGGTGATGAAATAAATTACACAAAGTAATGCGCCTGGTTGGGTTTGACTCTGTGATCTACAACTCGTAATTCGGGCCGTAACCATTCGACCACCACGACTCTTAGGCGCTGCGCAAATGTAGACACTTTTAGTTTTCAGTTACCGACACTGAACACTTTATGATCGTCATGAGTATGTTTTAAGTGGAAGTAACTGGAAGAATGAGGAGGATTTCATACTTTTAAGCTATTGCGTAGCTTCTATCGCGGGCCTTGAGCGTGGAGACCGAATCCAGAAATTCCGTAACGAAAATAACCTAACATCCCCCACTCATTTGTTTTTTTGAGCGTGGTGACCGATAAGAAAATAAATGAGTGAACAATCAATCAAAATTCAATTCAATGTGTGAAAGTGTAACTTCAATTAATATCAAAGAAAAAAAAAACAAAGGAAAAAATACTGCATAAATAAAATAAATAAATAATTATAATAATTGCATAAGTTGATAAAAATGCTATGCAATAGCTTTACCGCGGCAGTCCCCGAGTGCCACACGTCTTTTTTTTATAGAAATCAAATATTTATCTGTAGTTAGTATCGTTACCGTTAGCGCCCTGAACGTTCAAATTATGATCGTCTTTTGTTTAACGCTACACAGTTCTCGATGAAACTACAACAATAGCAAAGTTTAGGTCGATATAGTTTCTAATCTTAGCCAGGTGACCTTTGAAGAAGTCACGTGGAACAGTTCAAGACAAATGCCTATTAATTACAAAACATAATCAAGGGTTAATTAATTTCTTAAGGAATCCATTCCAAGAAGCACTTGGCGAAATTAAGGCAATTATTTCGTCTGTAATGATTTGAGCAAAATTAGAATACCTGCTTCAGACCAATCAAGAGACCGAGTCTTAGTAAACTATTACAATTAATTTATTTCAAAGAAATATATCATATTAATAGTTTTAGACTATATTGTTATTAGAATTCTGAAGTTATTTAAATTTGAACCCTTTTTACCTTACGGCTAAAATAGTGATCAAGTGACCTTTTCTGAAAGATTTGAATTACTTTGTCTATAAAGTATTTGAATCTTCTATTTTAATGAGTCAAAAGAACTTTGGTACAGTAAGCTCCATATCAGTGTTAACGAACTGTCTCAACTAAAGGTCGCCGCAAACGGGCCAGATGCCACAACCACAAAACATATGTCCTGTTAGTTTCATACATTTTATATAGATTCGCCGCACACTGTTGACGCCGGTGGCCGCCGCACAACTCGCTGCTTGCTTCTTACGCCGTTACAAAACGCCGTTCCATGTCACTCAAGTATTTAAACCTTCTTGGTCAAAGACCATTATGATACTGCACGTATGGGTTAAAAAAGTAGCAGCCACCGCCCGCAAGTGGCTGTTGCGCGCAGTGGCATAACTGGCAAGATAGGATATAGGATGGCAAGGCTGGCAAAATGCCATGGCCCCTAGGCCCGACGGGGCCCCCGGTTTCAGAGGCCGCGAGCTCAGAAGTAACCAGAAATTAAGAAAAATATATATTAAATGAAATCACAACGTAACGTGATTTAGCGTGAGCTCGCCTTTGTACATGAATTGTCAATTATGAATGTATTAAAGTTAAGTTTTTGTGTGTACAATAAAGAATTAAGAATTAAGAATTTATCGGGGGCCCCATCTAATGAATTTGCCACGGGCCTCAGATGATATAGTTACGCCACTGGTCACTCGCTTTAACTTCCTTTGTGGACGTTCCTATTTTCTTGTGGAATCGTTTGTGGATTTGAGGGGTGTGTATTTACAAAATAAATTATAATAATTAAGTAGGTATAATTTTCCACTTTCACGCAGACTAAGTCGCTGTCAGAAACTAGTCTGTAATATTGAAATGCTTTAATTCTCAATAGTGTACAGTTTAATAAAGGCTGTTCAATATGTGCCAAAAGCTTGTATCACATTTGGATTAAATACCACGGGTCTTTCTCGATGGACTTGTCATGTTGCCAATTGGCTGCCATACGTAATTATGTACAACATTCGCGCGTGCCAATAACGTGGGGCTATGACATGGGTCATAATTAAGTAGTGGTTTTGAAACCTTTATTATGAATTTAAGCATATGATAACATCTTTTAGGTATATACATATTTTGTTTTCTGATTTATATAGGTTTGACGTTTCTAAATTTCATGATGATTAAATAAATAAATTGAAGGCATGTTTTCTTTGTCTTGGGAAGTCAGATAATAACTTTTCCCGACCTAAAGTGAAAGAAAAGACGTGTCAGCCATATCCCTTCCTTAGCCCTTTGCGTTCTTGGACCACGGGTGGCCTTTTCTGAAGTCAACTTATGACCCTAGTAGGTATCCGCTCTGCTGAGCTCTTACGGTTTTGCGGACATCTCTTTGAGACGTGTATAGAACACTACACGCTATCGATGACTTGGGCTCAGTTCAAATGGTTATCGAACGACTACCAAGGGGTAGCGCCGTCCAGTCATATGGTAACCCTTTGGGCTGAGTGCTTATGGTAGCTGATAGTCGGGGTTAGGGTCTCGGTGGCTGGAGTGGGAGAATGTCTGCTCTCTCATACGTGTAGTCATCTACTTGGCTAGCTTTTACTATTTTGCTGAAGAAATTGACCACCACCCATCACCCCTCGCTTAGCTCCTGAACCAGGCCACAGCGCCAAAGGTTTCCGTCACCGTTTGCTTCTACAAGGATACGTCGGTGCTCCACCGTAGGCTCTACTGTGCCCTCCAGTCGATTCGTACAATCGTGACACCCGGACGTCTCTTCTGCCTGAATCCAGTGCAGAAACCTTCTGAACTTATCAGGTCCAGTGAGAAACTGTGTCATGTTAAAAGCGAGAATGTCACGACGTGTCTCCAGCCACTCCTCAAGGAGGGGATATACCACCATGATTAAAGCATGTCCACTTACTGCTTTATGTGCAAACAGCAGGATGGATAAACATGTATTTGCCACATGGGTAAACCATGTCCTAGAATTACATATAGGATAACACGGGAGTGTGTTCCCTTGGGATAATTTATTCCTTTTGCGTGAGTAAAGCCGCTGGCAGAAGCTTGTCAAACAGTATAATCTGTGCTGACCAAACATACAATATATTGATCTTTCCTATAAACACCCACTTTAGATTGACTTCGAAGAAAATTATACCAACGCGATCAAGTGGTGACATAATTTTTTTGCTACGGCCTCTTTATGTTCTAACCTAACCTAACCCGTGGATACAGATCACACAAATGGTGCTTACCCACAGATACAGGCCACCATACATTTATGTATGAGAAATAATTCACATCTGTATCACTATAGCTCCGACAGTAAGACCACATTACAAATTATGAACGTGAACATACAATAGACAGCCTAGTGCCTATAGACTTTAGCATAATAGAATGATATTTATTTAAAATTAATGTATCATAGTAACACATATGAGGACTTTTTTTGTTTCATATAAACTAATGCTTGATTACGATCCCACTTGATGGTAAGCAGTGATGCAAGCAATCGGTGATGGTGAGGCGCACTAGTTTATTAAGAACCTTTTTTTTTTCTTTCTTTATTATATTTTTTTTTAAACCTTTTTCAATACTTAATTCAATAAGGCATTTTCTATCCTGTTTGACAGAAAAATAAAGGTTTCCAGTCGTCTTGTGCAGGATCGAATTCAAGACGCCACGCTTGCTATAAAGCGCGCTACCAACCTCAAGACGTACGTCTTGTACTCTAGATAAACTGTAATTGTGTCAGCTATAATTCTTATAAAAAAAGTTCTTTTTTACCATAGGTATCAATTTCTGTAGGGCCATATAATTTCTCCCACTACGAACCGTAAGTGACTAAAACCCACATGTGTTCCTCTAAGTTCCGGGGCTAAATCCACCCAACTTTAAAGATTTTCGACTTTTTTAATTTACATTTGTCAAGCCTTTTTAGGGTTCTGCTAAAACTCCGTTACACGACTGTTTGACACCAGAGGCCCAAGTCTGCTATTTTTACAAATTCGTCATTCCAACACGATCACATTGTCATTTTGCTAAAAGTTCGTAGTCTGCTCATTCATAATGATCGATCATTGATCGGTCAGTGGTATCGTAATAGAGTTGTGGTAGAATGATAATATTGAGCATATTAAAACCAATAACTGCACAATGACGTTCTTATGGTAGAACACTGACCAAATAAACTGTCCAAGTTTTAGCAGATTACCGCATACGTCAAATATTCATTTGTCAATATGTACGAGATTAGAGTCTGTCTAATAAGTTAAACGACTTGGGTAATTATTAGGATTTAATGAAATCTGATGTAGTAAACATGGGTTCAATAATCAAGGTTGATTAAGAGATAGAGATCATTGTTTACTAACAGAAGAACCTTATGAAAAGTATCAAATATAAGTGTTTTTTAAATGATTAAATATTATACAAAATTCCCAAGTCGGTTGACTTATTAGACAGACTGTAATATTCTATGTCACTTCAACTTTCAATGGAGTGTCAGCGGTTGACCATTGGAAAGTCATAATGACGCCATTATATTAGTACTCGTAGATTACCAAACTTGTCAAAATCGACAATTATGACATCAATGATAGGCCATTCTGACACTATTGTTATAGCAGATTTGAGGCCCAGGGTATATGAACCGTGTACCTTATGAACTGTTATGGCTAGACAGTTAAAATTTTCCCAGATTATATATTTCTTTTGCAACTATAACAACAAATACTAAAAACAGATTACGGCACTTTTAAATATTCAAATATCGGTCAGTCTAAGAATAGTCAAGCTTAATTGCACGTTCCAAAGCGTAGATCTCTATGGAGAAGAACGTGCAAGAAACTCCATGGAAACTCTTTTAAATCATATTATGTGTTACATATAATGCTTGGTTACGTAGTATAGGGTAGTGGAACTTACCTTAGAATACTTTAAAACCAATGGAAGACTCATGGCTGACGACAGGATCCAAACGAAGGCAATCTTGACAGTCACTCTCTTTCTCGTTTTGTTTCTTCCGAACCTCATTGGATACCGGAGGGAGAGGTACCTGTTAGAAAAGCATTATATCAGTCGGTGTTGCGGTTAACAGTTTTAGAGTGAAAAACACTATCTTTCTATTTCATCGCAGTTGCTCATAATAGGAAAGAAAAAGAACTTATTTTGTACAGTATAAGGTAAATTAAGGGTAGTTAGGTTAGTGGAGAGAGAGGGGGGGAGGTAGATAGGTTTTTGGTACAGGAATAAAGCAGTTTTCTATCAGTGAAAAAATTTTAACAATCAGACCAGTACTTCCAGAGATTACCTTCTACAAACAAAATAACATGAAAGCAAAAAAATAAAAACTTTGCCCGCGACTTCGTTCGCGTACATGAATTGTATAATAGCCTATGTCACTCAGGAATAAACCAGCTTTCTATCGGTGAAAAAATTTTAGTAATCGGACCAGTACTTCCAGAGATTACCTCCTACAAACAAAAAAAAAAAACAAAAAAAAAAAAACTTTACCTCTTTATTATATTAATGTAGATTTATTTAAACTTTGTGAACAGTCTTTAGTGGTAGGGTTGACTTAATGCGACAAGGCGTTCTCTACCAGTCATTATATCTATTCACAAAAGGAGAAACTGACTGACTGACATATCAACATTATCAACGCACAGCCAAAACTACTGGAACTAAGAACTTGAATTTTTGCACAAAGTTTCCTTTTATGACTTATGCCGTGGTCATACACGGTCGAACCTGTCGTCCAATCGGTATGACGCTACGGATTGGATCAAACAGATTTGACCGTGTATGGGAGTGGATCGGTATGACAACATGTTAGTCATCTGTTTGATCGAACATGTTGCGTCATACCGATTAGACGACAGGTTTGACTATGTATGGCCGGCATTAGGCAAACAATAAGAGAGGAATTTACAATATTCACATTGAATTGGGGGTTCAAAGTTTTATAAGAAAATTATTTTCACACCGGTAAAGCCGCTGGTAGAAGTTAGTTGTTAAATAAATAAATATTTTTAGAGAAGATTTATTTTTTTGCTTAAAATTGTGTTTTATTTGAGGATAGGCTCGTATTTGACCTCGTCCCGTCTGATAAATGAGCTTTACGATAGAACGTGCAACTTGAAATAAATGTGTCCGATTTATTAAACAGCTGGGCTGGTTTTAGCTTTTCAAATTGCCAAAAACCACCTTTAGTCGTATTTTGTAGTAAACTAGCTTTCCATTTATATATTTTTGATCAATTGTAATGACTGTACAACATTTGTTTATTTTGATATATTCAAATATATATTATGTGATAATAAACAATACTAAATAATAATCAAAATCCAAAACGATTTTCACTACTCTGTATATAATTATTTCTACAGAATATGATATATATTCTGTAGAAATAATTATACATTGTTAGAGTAATAATTAATTCTAAAAGCCACATAATCACACAGAAAAGACCGGTCAAATAATTAATTAATTTTAATTAGAGAATTCTAAAGTTGTATACAGACCTGTCGACGCTAATGGTGCATAAATGCATGATGGATGCCGTACAGAGTAGCACGTCTAGACAGAGCCAGCACAGGCAGTATATTGCAGGTAAGGGGAAGTAACCTGGAACAAAAATACATTTTATTATTATCAGCTTTTCTTGTTAAAACCTTAAATTTAATCGCTCTGAAAAACAGCGGACTACGTGACTACTTTTGCTTTGGTATAGAAATGTGAAATTAGGGGTGAATAGAGACAAAACTTTAAAGGGTATTTTCTCGATATTTGAATATGTTTTGCAGCATTTAACTATAACAATTTACTAACGACTTGTTATTCTAAAAAATTGATGCTTTGTTAGAGGCCCATATTATGGTATCAAAGTGAAAAATCAAACCAAAGTTTTGTCTCTATTCACCCCTAAGTCTCTATTCACCCCGTTTTACGGTATCACAAAAATGAGCACCATTATTTTTGTAAGGGGTTAAAACACCCGCACCCGCGATATCAGTATCAAGTGATACCGGCATTGACTTTCTATCATCGAAACCCGACGCACGGCGAGTGTCCACTCTAAAAAGTGTCCTCTCTATTGACATCTCTACGATCCAGACTTAAGCGCTTCGCCTTGCCGTTTATAACGCGTACATCGAAAGACTGGAACGATTTGCCTGCTGTGGTTTTTGTAACCGATTATAACTTAGGTATCTTCAAGGCTAGAGTGAGTAGATACTTAATCTTTCAATCGTGGAAATTACAGACACAATAGAAAGACAATACGTGCGCAAACGCCGACGATTGCTTGGGGTTTAATGAATTAAGACCCGTTTATGGTATGGTACAAAGTATTTTGTAGGGGGTTTTGCCCCAGTTTATGACTATTTCTATACCCTTAACAGTGATTTTATTTTTAAAACTAACAAAAACCATAGTAACTATTTAAGTTTTGTTTTTCCCAGACCCTTTCAAAAAACCTATTATTTTTTGTAACTTTCAAATATTTCCGTGACGAACACGTTTGAAATCGTAAATTAATGTCTGAATCGTGATTTTTTTTTTATCGAGCCAACTAATTTTTATCATAGTTTGATTTATACCCAGCGGTTGATCATATGGTCAATTTTAATTAAATATTTTTTATGGTGATTTTTTAAAATGTTTGTGGCTTTCAAGAGGTTTAAAAAAGGAATAAATTAGTAGTAATTAAGTAATGATAAATTAGAGTAAGTAATTACTAAGGAGCGGTGGTGGCCGAGTGGTAATAGCTCCGACTTACGAGTTCTAGATCGCGGATTCCCCTGCCGTGCGGTAGGGTTTGAATCCGCGATTATTTTGTGTAATTTATTTCATCACCACTGTCAAACGGTGAAGGAAAACAGCGCGAGAAAACCGGCTTGTCCAAGAACCAAATATTAGGAGACCAACCCGCACAGGCAGGGCCCGCGTGGTGGAGGAGACCTGAGTCCCAGCAGTGGGAACATTAAAAAGCTTGATGATGATGAATTAATTAGTAGAACCTGGCTTTAACCACACCGCCATGTCACTATTTCTACAAATCACAACCTTGCATCAATAAAATTCTAACATTTCCTTGTGAAACATATATACAAACCGTGATTGCTACAAATCCTTAACTAACGGATACCTGTATTGGTGGCTCAAGTTCTTCAACACAAGACAAAGCTAACAGTTCGTTCAAACTTCGCTACCTTGTTTCGTCGGGAAACATGTGGGTTTGTTACCCGAGAACTTTGTATCAGATCAGTGTATAACTGAATAGCAAAACTTGTGATTTTCTTTCTTGTAGACTGGGCTTTTATTTATACATGGTGTAAAGGATAAGTTTCCGCAAACTTTAAGGGTTAACTCAGTAGACGAAACTGAACAACCTTTCACAAGATTTTTTTTTTTCAGGTAATGTAGTAGTCACAATATGAGCCCTATCAAGGTGTATCGCATTATGTATCAGGCCCTTGATCCAATTGCGCAACAACAGCTTTGACAGGTGGTCGACGAGGCTTTAGGGCATCAGACCCTTGGCGGTCACAACAATCGGCAAAATGATAGCCAAGGCCATATTCCACATGTCAACAACCTCGAGCTATTATTATAACTGATAATTAAGCTAGTGTAAACAAAGATGTATTAATACTATATTCATACAGAGTTTAACAGTCAATTAATAGTTGATTGCTGCCATTGTAAAATTTCTGAGAATTGAACCCAAGACACCATGATTAGCAAGTGTATTGACGACCACAAGCCGAGAGCCATTATACTCTACACAAAAAGTACAAGAGTTTTAGTGTACAACAAAGATTATAATAAATAATAATAAATAAATAAATAAAGAGTAACTCTAACAGCGATAAGGCTTGTTCAAAACTTTGTCTGTTTTTTGATCAATGAAATTCTCTGTATTTTTTACCGACTTCGAAAAGGAGGAGGTTCTATGTTTGGCTGAATGTTTGTTTTTTTTTTTTGTTTACCGATATCTCGGTCAATTATAAACCGATTTAAAAAAATTTTTTTTTGATTGAAAGGATAAATCCAAGTTGGCCCCATAGAAATATTGTTGTGATCTGATCATGAATTTCGAAGATACGGAACTCCTCATAGAATCACAGCAGAACTGTGGTTACAAGTAAAGTTGCTTTGTTTATACGTGTAGTCGATGACTGACTGTCAGAAAGGGGGGGGGGAGATGTATCGAACTGATCTGATGATGAAGCCAAAAGGAAAAATATTAAATTAATGTAATCTAATCGTGTTTGGGATTATTAGAATCGTTATGAGATACTTGAGTTTAAGTTTGTCTGAGGGGTACTTTTTAGTGGTGGTATAATAACTAAAAAGTGTAAAATAAAAAACTTTTTACATAAAAATATAACCGACTTCAATGTTAAAAAACACTGAATGTTTTAAAATAACTTTAATTTCGGAAGTCGGTGTTAAATAACGAAGAGACAAAACTATTATAGAAAAACATGGACTTCCGAAATTAAAGTTATTTTATATTTTTCAGTGTTTTATAACACAGAAGTCGGTTATATTTTTTTTCGTAAAAAGTTTTTAATAGGGTTATTTTTGGGTGGGAAATTATTAAATTGCTTATTCCAATCTCAGTGCATCGAGAAAAAGTGTTAGACGTTTACTGAATAAAACCAATCCATGTTCATTAAGTTGCATACCTTGCCTAATTCCGCCAAACTTATTCTATTGTCGGACCACCAGGCATATGATGATGTGCCACCGGTACATAGTAAATATCCCACCTATACGCATAAAACGTTTTGGGAACACATTCATTCATTGTACGTACAGCTAATGAGTGGAATTCGCTGCCGGACTCTCGTATTTTCTGATACCTACAACCTTTAAGTCAAGAGTAAAAAAGTTCCTTCTAGGCAAGCGCGTTGCTTCGTTGACCACATCGCCGTCGTCGTCATCAGGTGAGAGAAAAGTCAAGCAAAACAAAAAAAAAATACAAAAACAAAAGTTACTTTTTTATAATATCAGTGTAGATATTTTTTATATCTTTATAAATTCCCTCTACCACATAAATCTTACCTTTCAGACACCTGAAAAAAGAGATATTGGAGTTCCCAAATCACAGGCCATATTATATTAGTTTATTTCACTGACAAGTGGGGCTGAAAGTAGACCCATAAACATGTCAGAATTTATTCGAACTCGTTGAGAAATACGGCCTTCAGGGCACAAGATATTTTCGAACCATAAAAAAAGCCGAGTAAGTGCGAGTCGAACTCACGCATTGAGGGTTCCGTACAGACATTCCCGAACCGAGTTTCAGAGATTTCTTTCCGAATTACAAATTTTTTTTTTTTGTGACGTAACATAATTTTAGTCTGCTCAATTTTATTGTAGGTATTTTAAGACCTTGCTTCATGGTGTGGTTTTGTTTTCCTAGCGAGTGTCAAAATATGCGTCTAAAGGGAGCATAAATGGCCTTATCTTTAGATTGTGTTGACTTCGAAGTCTTTTCAATGCTGCTCGGGACCCCATACGTGAATATTGAATTCCAGCGTCATTCTTTCACGGGTTCCTGAGAAAATGGGTCTTGACACACAGATAGACGAACAACAAAGTAATTCTATCAGGATTCCGTTTTTACCGACTTAGGTACTAACGGTACATGTCTGCCGCATGCTCGACAAACTGTGGGCCAAAGTAACACAAGGTTAATGCCCTGAAACAGTAAGGCGGGGTTGCCGTAGACCACAAAGAAGATGGCGCGACGAACTAGATAGATTCCATCAGAACTGGCAAGAGGAAGCCCGGGCGCGAGAATGGTGGACGAAGTGGAGGCAGGCCTTTGCCCAGAGATAGAACAGAACAGGCTAATAAATAAATATTAAGTACGGAACCCTAATAGAACCTGATTACCGAAGAAATATTGGAAATCTTCCACGAATCTAAGACGTCATTCACCTTGGATTAGATATTCTTATTACACTTGATATACGCAAAATTAAAGTAGACTGATCATTTTGTGGTATATAATATTGAATTTTCTTCATTTTCGATGAAATTTTTGCACATGAGGCTTCAAATTGGAAAGTAATTCAATTACGTTCCTTCGTAGTAAAATATGTTGGGTAGGTGTTTTTTGTTGACAGCATAAATTATGATCAATTCTATTAGATAAGGTTAAGAATTTTTTAGCTTATAAAATGGGTTGAGCGTGTTACTAAGTTTGATAATACATCGATAGGAGGGAATGAAGATAGAACTACACTGCTAGCACGTGTGGCACACACGCTAATCTGGGCGCGTCGGTCTCCATACATTTTATATGGAAACTAGACTTGTAGAGCTACACTTGATCCACGCCACGCGACGTCATTCTACGTACAAATTAGGCGTACTACACGTCTGCGGTTTAATGTAATTCTAGTTCTCCTTGCGCGTCTCAGAGAATTTTCAGTGAACCCATAAACGCCTAGTATATATATGTGCTTTCTTCTTGCTCCACCTTTTTTTAAGTGGGAAAATCATCCAATGACATTCCCCGCTCTTGAGCGGAACGGGAGATAATGTTAGACTTTTACTGACTAAAAACCCACTCCTGTTTCTTCGTTGCCTTTCGTAACGGGGCCGAATCTTCCTATTAGACACCGATTTGGCCCCAGTTGGCTTTGACCCTGCTGGGCCCCAGAGGTTTGCTGACAACTCCCTGAGGCGTGCGTGGAACAATACACGCCGTCGACGTCTTGGGTTCGGTCCGGACGTTTATCGTCGGTCGGACGGCAAGCTACCTATTATTCGCCGTCCGCAAGCCCGCGCCTTTGGTGGTGCTCCACCTTAGAGTGGCGAAAGTCTTGTTTTCCCACCTCAAAAAAAGTTTCTTCACACTTACCTCTACATTATGTGTGGCTATGTGTCCGATAAATGTTTTATTTCTTACTTTCGGTGACAAAACAGAACGACAGCCGTGAATTATTGAGTATTGTGATTGTGATGGTCGGCTTAAGTATTAATAAATTATGTTCTTCGATAGACTGAAGGGTCTATTCTTAGAACACTGAGATTTTTTTATATCACCCTAACATTATAAAGGTAAAGGAGTTTGTGAATCTGTATTATTTGTATATTTATTTGTTTTCAGATATTCCTCGTAGAGCGAAAAAAACCCCATGGTTCTAGAAAGTAAAGGACAACTGATAGGACACAAGTCTGTATGTGTGTATTTTTATTTTTCTCAAATTTAAAACCCACTATTTCACGTATGAGGCAAGGGTAAGGTTGAGGGTACCAGGCCACGAGGAAGATCACCTATGAGGTGGACTGACCAGATAAAGGCGGCAGTAAATGTCGCATCACCAACGCACGAGGAAAGCGGCCATCAGAGAGGAGTGACGACGTGTTGTGAAGCTTGCCACCAACACCTGAAGTGATGACCACGACCTCTCCGTCAAGGGTGATACCGACGAGGAAGAAGAAGATTTTGTATAATCCTTGAAAAATATATTTTATATCAGCATTTTGGTTAATAAAAGCTGTTTTTTATCCAATCTCTTCTAATACCACAGTATGTAACACATCGGAGTTTAATTGCTACCGCGTAGCTTCTTCAATGCGGTCGGCCTCCTCCTTTGCGAGCATCACTGCTTCGCAAAAGTCGGCGACCGCCTACCACTCCTCCTCGCTCCAGACCATGGCCTCAACAAAGGCCGCGCGTGAGAGGTATCCGCCGCCGATCGCCCCCACGAGGGCACGGCGAGTCTGATGCTCTGACCAGTGGATTCCAAGCATATTCTTCCAACACCACGTCTCAAAAACGTCAATCCGGCACCGGTATAATAATATAGCCAATGACATAGTAAATTATAGACCAGTTTTCATGTTCACAGAGAGCCTGAATGGTCAATATGTGTTTTTTTTTTAGGAAAGGTAACATGATGCGCCGCTATGCAAAATTCTATTTTGTAAGGCAGCTACCGCGCACCAAAGACCTCTGAATCGTAGCAAGCACTGTTTTGTAGTAACAGCCAAACCCCTATGAGAAAACGCGTGAGTTGCATCACCACAAAAAGAGTGTGTATGGAGTTTCTTGCACCTTCTTCTCGGTAAGTATAAACAAAACGCTGAGTGCTC
This sequence comes from Mythimna albipuncta, assembly GCA_929112965.1. NCBI lineage: Eukaryota > Metazoa > Arthropoda > Insecta > Lepidoptera > Noctuidae > Mythimna > Mythimna albipuncta. Next base: position 19,436,255 of record OV815962.1, read on the forward strand.
GGCCTACCGCTTACCTCTACAACTCGTTTACATCACTACCTGGGCCGAGCAACATTTTACTGCCTCGCCCTTTTACTTGGTACCTGTGATCAAGGCATTAGCTTCACTCTTTTTTTGGACTGACCGACATTTGACTATTCAAAAGTGCCTGATTGATTTGATTCACATCATCATCATTACAGCCAAAAGACACAGACCATAAACAGGACATAGGCCTCCCCAAGTGTCGCCTCAACGGCTGGTCCTCTGTATCTAGCATCCATCGGATTTCCACAACCCTCAGTGGGTCATCAGCTCACTTTGTGTGTGTTATGAAACTTTATTTTCCCAGACACATAATCAAATTAAACTTTGATTGATATATAATAATAAAACGAACATTACGAACTAAAATTCTCACACTTTATTGTATATTTAACGGTGCCGCGTATCGCGTTCGCAGTGCTTTTAACAAATTTGTCAATACACAGCAGGGGTGCGCCACTAGATAAACACGCGGTTAGTGACAACCCTAGCCACCGCTCATTAACCTACCATCGATGTTTGCTGACTTCAAATTACTGGGAATATTATACGGAATGAAATGGGGACGCTTGGAAGGGGTAGGGTTCGACTGTTAGCGGAAAGATGAAAATGGTATCGCGATAAATAATTTTTTTGGCTGTTGGCAATCTTTATATTCTATCCCTTTTCTGCTTATCCGAATATAGAATGACATTTCGTAGACTCTCGAAAATGCAATGGCACGATTCGTCACGTCATGATGTCATCTCAAGGCTCAGTCACGTGGTCAGAACAAATAAATCGGAGGCGTGACCGACTCGAGACAATCGATGAAAGTAAATCGAAACGACACGGTCTTGGCTAGTCCTGAATATTACGAATCGAATTAAACTTAATTACTTAAAATCTATCCATTCGTTTAAGGTATAGGGCTTGCCGTATAAATATTATAGATAAAGAAACTACATACATAACTATGTGTGTATATAACTATAAAGTTTGTATGTACACTCACAACTCTTGAAAAAAATGTTCTAAAACCAAATCCATTTTTTTTAAATTTAAATCGCTATTTACTCCTACGCCCGCTGACAGTCACACCTCTCCCTCATGTAACAAAGCACAGACAGTAATATGAACACTAGCATACGTCATCTCATTTCACTCAATTTATGGAAACCTCTGGGAAATCAAAAAATCTAAGTGAAGCTTTGTTTTTCAAATGAAATATGACAACAAAATCATGGGTGTGACGGCGATTCTTTTCAACGTAATATTTATGTTTGGATATAAAAGTTCAGAAAATATAACTGGTTGTTTTTTTTCTAACAGCAGTGTACCTATACTCAGTGTGTACGTGTCGTGGCCCGATCACAGAATTGATCACATCATAATGTGGACCACTAAAACTGACCAGACCGTTTTTACGTTAACAATTTTGATGTTGTTGAAATGTCAATTCTCGTTTGCACTGTCAAAAATAATATATATTATATATGTATTTTTTTTTAATTGATATCGGCTAGTATTTGACTACGATCCCGCCTGATGGTAAGTAGTGATGCAATCGTTGATAGTGAGCCGCACTAGTTCATTAAGAGCCTATTCACTCTAGTCTTGAAAACACCTTAATTATTTTGGCAGTTCCTCTAAACGACAGAACAGGCAAGTTGTTTCAGTTTCTATAAACGACGAGTTGAAACCGTTGGTCCGGACCGTAGAGGTCCGCTGCCGCCGGCGCCGGGATACTGATCCCGTTTTCTGGCCACCGTAGGCAAGGGCTTGCGGACAGCGAGCAATGGGTAGCTCGTTGTCCGGCCGTCCGGTAACTGTCCGGACCAAGTCCAAGTCCTTGACAGCGCGCACTGTTCCCGCGCGCCTCAAGGAGTTGTCAGTGACAGCAGGGGCCCAGCCGGGTCGAAACCTACTGGGGCCAGGGTTATCTGAAAGGGTGCTCGAGCCACGGTATGCAGGCTTGAAGGAATAGGATGGGTTTTTTAGTCAGTAAGAGTCTGACACTATCTCCCGCTCCGCCCAAGAGAGGGGGTTGTCATAGGATGATTTTTCCCATCGGAAAAAAAAAACAACGTAAGGGTGGATACAACCTGATGAAAGTGAGTGCTGGATACCACTCGCCGTTTATCAGGTTGTCTGATGATAGATATAAAAGTAAACGAACTATCGGCTAGTAAATCAGCACTATGTTAACCACGTAACCATGACTGTATTACATTAGCTACATCGCGATAGACGAAGCAATCTTTTAGAATTCTTCAGAGGGTCGCGCCATTCTATTGGTAAAAGCATTGGAGTAAAAGGTGTATTCAAATTCAACGAGAAATCCTTCCTATATTTTTTCCCTCACAGCATCTTCACGTTTTCTTAATGTCTTTGTTTATTCACGGAATATAAAGAAAAGCGATTTCGCACCAGCAAGCATCTTCTGGGAAAACAATAATAAAAACGAATAAATATGAGTATGAATGTCGGTATATCAGATTGTACGAGTAGGTCTCGGAAATGATACTCTAGCGAATTTAAGGTTCCAATAAACAGCATTTATTTTAAAACTAAATTATAAGTTAGCTAATCACCTTGCTCTAAATATTGTGAAAATCAAAATTGAGTCGTGTCGAAGCTTCAAAGTCTTGAGCATCGACACTGAGTTGCTAGTCGGTTTTCTACATTCGGCATTTCTTAGAGTGAGTATCGGAAATGAACATCGAACCATTAAAGAAGAAAGAAAGAAAGAAAGAAAATACGTTTATTAGACGTACCGGTGGTGATGCACCACCGGTATATGGTGGACATCCCGCCCATACATACAAAACATTTTGGGAACACATTCATCGTGCACAGCTAATTAGTGGAATCCCTTGATGGAGTCTATTTCCTGATAGCTACAACCTGCAGATCTTTAAGTAAAGAGGGAGGAGGTTACATCTAGGCAAGAGTGCTCCATCGTCGACCATATCGTTGTGTGTCGATTTCTCTTTCATCAATTTTCCGTGGCCCTCGCAGACATCGGCCCTGCTGGGCTCTCTAAGGTTTTGCCAATGTCTTTTTGTGGCGCGAGGAGAATACTACGCGCCGTCAAAGAGTCGGACTTGGTCCTCACCGGGCGGTGACAGAGGCAACGAGACGATGAGCTACCCATTGATCGTAGTCCGCAAGCTTGCGCCTTCGGTAACCGGGTAAGGCGCTGTGACTCTCAACGCCTGTGGAGGTTTACCTATTATGTGATGGCATTTAATTCAGTAAGAGTGCTTCGGATCATTTACTACAATGCTACTATCTTCACAACACAAAACTTCTGACAAGAGACGATCAGCGTCTAAGAAGACGACTTAATGGAATTTTCTACTGTGTATATAGTAACCAAGCTTACGACCCAAAATTTTATTTTTCTCCACCTAACAGCACACATAACGAGTTGGCAACAAATCAGAAAAATTTTAGAATATTTCTTGCAAAGTAAGCTTTTAGTGGTGCACCAAAAAATGTTGGTTATTTACGAACACAAAATTACAGTGAGTAAAGCCAAAAGTGTACCTAGTATTAATATACCAGTCGGTATAAATCCTCTGTGTAAATAACAAGAACACGATATCAACGACCGACATAATCCCAGTGAAATTACAGACGCCATAATATATTTGTAATGTAACATGACTCACGAGGCAATTGCTTGAGTATATGCGAGTGTTCTATTTTGTATATTCATGCTCCTTCCAAGGTTCATAGGGGTTATATTGTTTTGTTTTATGGAACAATTTTGAGGTCATATTCTTGAACTTTAAGGTTACGACGCCATTTTCAGTCGCATCTTGACAATCATCTCGTTTTATTCTTCAGTTTTTTGTTTTTTTTTTTTTGTTAGCATATGATTAAAGTTATGTCTTTAAATATCTTGTTATCTACAATAATATAATAAAGAAGTACCTAGTTTGTTTTTTTTTGTTTGTAGGAGGTAATCTCTGGAAGTTCTGGTCCGATTGCTAAAATTTTTTCTCTGACAGAAAGCTGCGTTATTTTTGAGTGTCATAGGCTATATTTTATATACGCGGTCGAAGCCGCGGATAAAAGCTAGTCCAGGATAAAATAACCTATTTCTTTCTTTCAATTTTATTTCTTTAGTTAAATTAGAATAATTACAGTACACAAAAATACAGGAATTATATCTCAGGTAGTTACTTCACGAGTGTAGTTGAGATTATTATATTTCCAAAACAGTGGTTAGTTAAAATAAATTAAATTAGCCCACGAACAAGTCAACAAGTTGGTTCGTGTGTTCAGCAGAAATATTTAATCTCATGTTAAATGTTGTTCGTTACCAACTTGTTTAAAACAGTACAATGCTCCTATTTTATTTAAATTGTTGGCTTCCTGAAGTTTTACTTCAGTGTTTCAGTCTGGATTTAAACAAATTGCAACTATGTAACGACGTGAAAACATTTTGTGATATTTTGTGGAGTAGATACCTAGTTACCAGGAAGGTGGGGAATGCTTGGATCTAGGTATCATTCTCAATTTTTTGCCTCTAAAAAGATATGCTTCCGAATTGATCAGTTATGATGGGATCCATGGGGAATTGAGGAAACTCCGCAAATATTCTAGGCAACCATATAGTGATTTTGGTATTTTCATCGAGAACTTTAGTATTTACCTACAGTCAAAAACCTTCTGATTGAATCGTTTTCATCAGTTCAAAGGTAACCTTTGATGAAGTGGAACTGATGAAGAAGATCAAAAATGACCAACGTAACTTTTCATTTTTCCTTTTCTAACAAATCCATCCATATATATATATATAAAAAAAAAGACGGGTTGCACTCCGGGAGTGCCGGCAGAAGTGAAAACTTGATTATTAACGTTGAGCATGTTTGATATTTTGGAATGGTTAGGGAATAATTTTGCACCAATTGCTTTATCAGTATAAAAATACTATCATTTATGTGGTAGAATACAATATTCATTTATTGCGCTATCGTACATAGCGCAATAAATGAATATTGACACACACATGATAATTTATATTACATTAAAAATTTAACAGTTTAAACTATTACAATTATTTTACATTAAATACTCTCCATCCGTCTTACGCTTTTTCGATCAGGTCACGTGTCCTGACGCGAGTTTAAGATTTTATACCCATTACAGAAAAAGTGCTCAACGCCGCTAAAGAAGTTTTCACTTCAAAATCGCTTTTTGCGATTAGACCGCCCATTGTGACACCCTATCAATTTTAAGTTCCTCGAGAAAGAATCTAACTATCTTTTTCTTTTTCTCTCTTTGCCAATATTGAACCGCACTAAATATTATTTGTACAGTCTATAATATAATGTACCTTGCGGCTTCGGGTTGTATGTATTTGTGTATATGTAACGATTGTTTGTTCAGGAAACCTCACGAAACAGAAACGTTTGCAATAATACGAACTTGTGCAAAGGTTACATAAAAGTTACTAATAACCTTGTAACATATCTCGGATAATTAAGATGGCCTTTTGAATATACTGGCGTGATGTTATGCAAAGAAATGATGTTAACAATAATATTTTTTAAATATATTTTTCAGAGCGGTGGTGGCCAAGTGGTGATGGCTCCGACTTAAGAAGGCAGGACGCAGGTTCAAACCCTGCCAGGTGCATTACTTTGTATAATTTATTACATTACTACTGGTCTCAAAACCCGAGGTCCGATTGCAAATTTTTTTTCACCAAAAGAAAACTGCTTTATTTCTGAGTGAAAGCCTATGTGGCTATATTTTACGTATACGAGCGAAACCGCGGGCTAAAGCTAGTTAATGAATGAATGGTATAACACGTATGCTATTATTTATTGAAGAGTTTCATGGTCTATCTCCGGAATTCTTAATTTTTTAAATTAATCTTTGCACCAATTTTTAGTTTTGGAAGAGTATTGTATTCAGGTATAATAGGTACTCTTCAAAACAAAAAACAATCATTAACATTGGTTAACTTAACATTCCACAAAAATACCTTTTTCTCGAGTCCATAATCATCATCAAAGATTTTATGTAACAATTTACCAAATTTTAACTCTGAATAAATTTATTATTATTCCATTTATTTACTTTTTATAAATATTCATTATATTTTTAAATGTTTAAAAAAAAAACATTTAAAAATATAAAAATAGTAGCTCACATCGGGAACATTATTATTCATTTTTAATACATATATTATATTACATTTTTAAATATATTTTTTACAAAATGATATAAAATAATATTATTATTATTATCACCATCATCATTTCAACCGAAAGACATCCACTGTTGGACATAGACCTCCCCCAATCGTCGCCACAACGACCAATCCTGTTCGTCTCGCATCCATTGGATTCTTGGACGTCTTTCAGCTGATATAATGATGATTATGATGATGAATTGAGATCCTTCTCTATTTTTGAAGTCGGTTAAAAGGCAGTCTATTCAGTTTTATTAGTTCTGAAATGGTTGAAATATTACTCGTATTATGTAGACGAGAAATAGTTTGTAATGGCTCCAAGTTTCTCTCTAATGTAAGGCGTTTGTAGGTGTAGTATATTATATTACATTTTCTTGTAGTAGGTGCCCCATTATGAGAGGTAAAGTGTTTGTACCGTAAGACGTGGCCAAGACGTGAAATATTTGATCCTTAAGGGTTAATACTATGGGTCTAAGCGTGGCGTAAGTATAGTGCTATACTTAAGGACTAACTTTAGATATGAACATTCAGAATAAGGTGAATTTTAAAGCAAAAATTTGTTTAATTCCAATAAAGTGAAGCATGTGGTTTTTCACCTTGAGCGCTATGTCTAAAATAATGACAATTTTGGTTTATAATTTTATTTTTAAATTGACATTCAATGTTTTAATTATTCTGACATTATCGATTTTGACATTTTAATATTATTGATGGATATCGCAATCTTAGTATAAGTAATATCTGACATTTTTAATTAAATTAATAAATGTTTATTTAATCTGACATTTTTAACAATTAAAGTGATTAAATAACTAAAGAGGTATTATGATATTTATTATTAAATTGTATGTACTTAATCTGAAATTAAATATTAGCACACCACATGTAATGGTAGAATGTAAAGGTGCCTAATATTAATGTTATGATCATACTACTTTGTATACCTACATTCTGGCAAATAAATTATTATTATTATTATATTTAACCTCATACTGAGTCTGCAATAATTACCAGTAAATATTAAATGATTAAAAAATAAATAATTTTTTTATTCATTATTTTAAATTATTATTCATAAATTCATCTTTTTTATATATATATTTTTAATAAATACATGTTACAGATTATTTTAATATTACACCCAGATATAGAACAAATTTTAATGATCGTGCTCATTACACAAACGTTTGTCCTGGGTGGGATTCAAACTCACGACCTCTGGCTTAGCAGTCAGGCTACTAACCACTACACCAACAGGCTAATCCAAATTCTATCCTGGAGACTTGACTTGCTCTGGCTTGAGGTATAGGATTCTGGGATCTGGTGTTGATGAAGAAGATAAACTTGGGGTACAATGTTTCAAATAAAATCAATAATGTATTTATGTATCGAAAGACACCTTAAAATATTGAATATGCGGATTCAGTAGCCGATTCTGAAAATACGTCTTTTAGTATGTGCGTTTATTATGTTAGGTATATGCTATCGATAGTGAAAAGGTAAAATCGCTTAACTGCCACTTAATAAATAAGTTATTTAAGGTAAACCAGGCATACATGCCCCAGTCTATAACGTGCCCCACTTGCAAAACTAAGACATGCATTTAAAATTTAGAGCTTATTCGAGCCGATCTGGTTAGTTTGTAAGTATGACGGCGATGTTAACTATACAGTACAAGTTTAACTGGAGTTGTATAGTTTATGTAATTTTAAATGTGTTTCTTAGTTTTTCAAGTGCGGCACGTTACCGACTGGGGCTTAAAATAAGTTATAATCTATCGATACCAGAAATATCAATTAACGTAAGGTACATATTTACATTTGAGTAAAAAAAAAACTCTTACATCAATCGTCGTGAGGTACATTTTAAAATTTTAGTTAAATGTCCCTTACGTCAATTTTTATTACAGGTATCGATATGTAAATCATTTTCGACCAAAGTGGCGGTTAAGCGATTTTACCTTTCCACTGTCACTATTTATCTGGTATATCTATTGCCAATACCAAAACAACTAAATCAAAGACTCCATACCACTAAATACAATACAACCAACAGAGTTACCAAACTAAATCAAATCTATTAAGCAATTATAACCCACTGGTTCGTTGTATAAATTGAACCATAAGGTCTAAAGTCCCAAAGCTCTTACGTCTAACTATTGTAATCCACTAATTAAGAGAACAAGGTAAATGTACGTGTTATGTTTCAATTTAGAGGCTTCTAGATCTTTGTGGAGTCCTGATTGAGTTCGCTTCATCTGTTGAGATAATTCGTTTGAGGTGTGTGATGGATTAGGTGTACTGAGCTCAAATTGAATAGGAATACGGATTATTCTAAGCTGAAGAATTGTAATAATTCTAACTTTGTTTTCTATTGTTTTCAGGAGAAGCATACCTCTTGCAGCACCAAAGCTAATCCTCTTTCAGCACCAATAAGTATTTGGGCTTTTTTTAGGTGAGAAAATCATCTTATGCCATCTCCCGCTCTTGGGCGGAGCGAGCAGATTTTTACTGCCAAAAAACCCACTCCTGTTCCTTCTTTGCCATTGTTCCAGGGCCCCGAGGATTTCTTTCGCATTACCCATGGCCTCAGTAGGCTTCGACCCTGCTGGGCCTATATAAGATCAATTTCAAGTAATAAATAAAACATATAAAATAAAATTTATAAATATTATCAAATTCTACATCAATAATCCAGTTTTCAAACAACATAACAAAAAAATAACGGATATATATTTACTATTATGAAAGAGTTTTTCTCTTACTTTATGAACAGATTTGAGTCATAGATTATAATTATTTTGTCTTCAAATATGCTCTCAAAATCTTGAATTTTTTAATCATTTTAAGATAAAATGAAAGAAAGAAAAAAGAGAGAATTAAATATATTTTATTTAGCAAACAGATACACACAGTATATTAACAACATCTCGAAACGTAAGCAAAGTTCATGAGACACTCACTCCGATCCATGAAAATAGCAGAAAATCGAGTAAGACTTCAGTTATACGGTCGTTTGTTAGTTAGCAAACTACTTAGTCGACATGGACCAATAAGTAGGGAAAGTTGACTTACCAAAGGTAGGATTGCTCAAAAAGTCAAGTCGAACTGTGGTGTAGTTAGTTTAGTTCGATAAGTTTGCGTTTGACTATCTCACCTGATGGATAACGACGATGTGGTCGACAGTGGACGCTTACCTAGATATAAACTATTCGCTTTTAGAGCGTCTTCACACTAGCCGTTGTCTAGCGTAGGCGTTCGATAAACGTAAGCGCAGCGAAGATTCCGCGACAGCGCGGCGCAGACGTTGCGTTGTTGCGGCGTTTACTCTGAAGTCAACGAGTTCCTCTGAAGTTCCTATAAGTTCCTCTGAAGTGAACGCAGCGCTAACGCTGCTCAGGCATCGCGTTGTTGCAACGTTTCGTCTGGAGTCAATTGAACGCCACAACACCGCGACGCCTGCGCCGCGTTGTCGTGGCATCTGCGCTGCGTATAAATACGTTTATCGAACACCTACGCTAAACAAACGCTAGTGTGAAGGCGCTCTAACTTAAAGAAAGCCAGTCATACGACTGGCAATCTCTCAGGACTATGTGTCAGTCAGTGTTTGGTTTACTCCAATACCTATTAATTTCTTTAAAAACTTATTTTTGAGGTAGGATATCATCTAATAACTTTTCCCGCTCCAGGCTGGAGTGAAATAACGTATCAGAATTTTACTGACTAAAACAATACCTATGTTCCTTCACTTGCCTTTGGCGTTCTAGACCCAAGAGTGTGACCTGAACCTTGATTTTTATTTTATTCCTAACTGGTACTTAATATTTTATAATTAATATTTTTATCTAAGGATACATTTAATTTAATACCCTACAAATTGTAAGCGTGTAAATCGTGTAAATAATCATGTATCGCTACAACAATTCCTAAAGATCTTATCACATAATGTAGCTAATGGCATCGTTATTGTCCCGGGCCGTGATTGTCGGGCTCCAGGCCACCATCTATCAAAGCCATTCCTCTCTCACGCGACACGAGTATTATGCGTTCACTGAATGTAAGGGTCACCGCATACAGACCACACGCGACAACCGCAAACGTCGCTACGAGAAGCTAGAAACGGCCAAAAGGAAACTGAAGACAGCCTGTGGCCTGTGCCTGCTACTTTTTTAAAGTCATACGGGCACTATCATAATAGACTCAGACGAAAAAGGTTTAAATACGCGAGGCGACTCAGACGAAATCGGCAATTTGTATATAGCGGCCACCCGTGTCAACTGTGTTAGGCGAATCCATATAAAATTTATGAGAACTCTATGAAATATGCCGGTGGCGACGCAGTATGTTGGGGTTGTAGCCGGTAGTCAGTGTGTGACATCCCTGAATAAGAATGTCACTAGAAAACTGTTGAGGTAACCTGTCATGTTGGGAAATGGTGGAAAGGTTGTAGATTTTGGTTGTAGGGTTACGTGGCGTGTGACGGCGTTTAGTAGCCAGTGCAGGCCACAAGAAGCGAGCAGCGGCGACTTGTAGCATGTAGCGGCCACCGGTGTCAACCGTGTGCGGCGAATCCATATAAAATGTATGAAAACTATAGGAAATATGCCGGTGGAAGCGTTTTGTGGTTGTAGTCGGTGGCCTGTGTGCGGCTACCCTGCATAAAAATGTCGCTAGAAAATGTTGAGGTAACCTGTCATGATGTGTTTTGTGGTTCTAGATTTTTGTCTAGTTATGTACAATTGAAAATGTGGAATGGATTTATATGATTTGTAAAAGAGTTATTATTCTTTTTTCTATTATTTATTTCTTTGAATTACTGTTACTAGGGCCGAAGGTCAAGTAAATAATCAAACTGTGTAAAATACTGGTGTCATTTGAATAAATAGAATGAAAAGCTCATTAATAATGTCAAATAATGAATATTATTATTATTATAGGTAGTCTATATTGTCTGACAGCTGGGCAAAGCACTTCCTCCATTCCATTCAACGATCAAGTTCACTTGCTTGCTCTTTCTAATTCTTTTACACTTTGACACAATTAAACTAGAGCATTCAAATGACATCCAGAAATATATTATTTATTGTACCTACTCTTTCAATAAGGATTTGACTTTGACTTTCTCGTCCCGCCATCTTCTTCATGCTCAAATGAAAATAGAAAAAAAATCTACTAATAATCAACATTCTAATAATAGAACAAATAGCATGTTACATAAATAAAATAATGAGCATGAGAAACAATGAGAAACCAACTTTTAAGCTGGCAAAGCCGCTGGCAAAAGCTAGTAAGTAATAAAAAAAAATTCAAAACAATATTATCATCACAATAAAATTAAAATACTCCTCAAAAATTTTCCGTTACGTTTCCTAAGTATTTTCACTTAAGAAACTTTGTACCCAATTTTACCTGTACATAATGAAATTTCCCCTCAATCAATTCATAATAGCATTGTTTCTTATACAAATTAATTATTAGAGCATCTAATCGACGCTGTGGTAAAATTAAGTTATGTTTCCGCCCACCGAAGTTAGTAAGGCCTTCGTTCGCAATTTGATTACCTCCAAATTTGTTTACTACTTGGTCTGTAAATCAATGAAGGATTTATTAGTGTTGGCGGAATTCAATTTTCGAAAGTTTGTCCTTAGGTTTAATTTTTGGTAAACCAGGTGCAGTGCGGGTCTTTAACCCTTAGGTATTTTATGTGGATAGACCGCTTATAATATCATATTTATAGAACCCAGAAACTGGAGAACACGATAATTCTTAGCAAGACTTCCAGATTTCTGGCTAGGGATGGCGAACTGATATTTTTTAACGCAACGTTTCAGGGTTTAAAGGTCTTTAACAGCCGCACATAGTTACAAACAACGGTAAGCGCCGTCGACGACTCCGACTTGGTTCAGACGGTGAGCTACCCATTGCTAGTCGTCCGCAAGCGATACCTATGGAATTCTGACTGGAATTTGGGGTAGGAGCCCAGCGGCTGGGGTGTGAAGACGTCCATTCCCTCACGAGTGTAGAGCCGACAATGAACATGACGGTTTTTGCCTAGAAGTAACCTATTCAGTTTTGAATTAAAGACCCCCAGTTAGCTGTCAAGAAACACAAACCCAGGCAGGGAAGTCCATTCTTTATATACAGATGAGTAATAAATCGTGTATGTTGTACGTTTCTAAAATCAGAGTAATGTACCTTAAATAAATGTTAGTACTATCTAACATTGCCAAAATTCCCTTACATTGTTGTCGTGTCTTTACAAGAATAAACACATTACCGTTATTTATTACGCGCCAGATAAGGCTTTCAGCACATTTTTACGCACATAGCTTTCAGTATTTATCGCCGCTTTACTTTATCGTTCTAGCTTAAACTAATTAAAGCCAAGTATAAGTTGACAAGGAGAAAGGAGATGGACGCTACACTGACTGAAATGGGCCATGTTTTGTAAGACATTACTGCCTATTCTTTTTCGGGCCAGTCGGCAATGAATGCTTTCTTTCCGACATCGATGTAGCGACACGCAGGATGCCAATGGGACTCTATTACTATGCCAGTCTGTTTACCCGTCCGTCCGTCTGTCAGCGGGCTGTATCTCATAAAATGTAAAAAAGAAGACAATTAAAACTTGAGCATGACTGAAACATTTCCAAAAGTTTCTGACTTTTTCGACAAAAGTTAGATTAAATGGAAGAGGAAAACACATTGCGATGCCAACAACTAAGATGGGTCAAGGACAGGAAAACGGATATAAGTTTATAGATAGAGACGCTCTTGAATCAGTTTTTCTTAAGAAGTTATTCCATTACAAAAATCATCATCATCATCATTTCAGCCGATATACGTCCACTGTTAGACTTAGGCCTCCCCCAAGTGTCGCCATCCAAAACGCCGTCACTCCAAATCTTTTCGCCCCCAATGGCTATCTGTTCTGCGAGCAATGATCCCTGCTCATTGCCACTTAAGTTTGGCAATTCTTCGTATTACGTCGGCAACCTTAGTTCTCCCTATTCTTAATTCGATCACGTAAGGAAACCCCTAGCATAGCCCTTTTTTTTTCTTCTTTCCTTTGCCCTGGTGACTTTAACCCGTTGTGTGTTTAAACGTGGATCCACGCGAGACACAATGGCTTTTTAATTGTGTCTCTAATTAAGGCCCACGAGAGGTTAAGCCTTCTTATGAGGCCCATTGTGAGCGACCACGTTTCGGAGCCATATGTCATCACCGGTTACACGCACTGGTCATAGACTTCAAAAATAAACCTCATCTATTTTACTACAGCTCCAAGGTAAGCTCTAGGTATTCTTATAATTATGTAAGGATACGGAGGCCAAAGATGACTGGATTGTAAGAACATTATTAATAAATCAAAGAAAAAAAGTTGATGGCGTCAAAAAAATCGACTGCAAAAAACGACTAAGTACTAAGTTCAAAACATTTGTGGTGGAATATTTTAGTTCAATTATATATTCAACGCTATCATCTATCAGACTACTTATAGTCACTCGCTTTAAACTTTTTAGTCGTTTTTTTTGCGTTCTGGTTTTAGGCACTTTTGACTGCTTATCTGATTGTGGAAGCCACGTAGTCGTATAAAACCTAATTATTTGGCAAGACTTGTAACAGATTTCCTGGATTCTGACTCTCCATAACCACTATCAAAAATCTACAAATGACATATTTATTGCTGTATAGTACCTACAGTTTTTGGGTATAATAAAGAATAAGAAAAAGAATTACAGACGGAATCAACGACTTAGGGTGTTTCACGAAGGAATCATGATATTTTAAAAAGGTCATCCATTTACCGACCAACTTTGGTAGGCTTTGCTTAACCTATTCTTATCATTCAACCAGTTTTAAGCTATCATTGTCGCGCTAGTTTTCTTCCATCCAACTTGCGGTCGGCTTCCAGTCTAACCGAATGCGGCTGAATACCTGTGTTTTACATGGAGCAAGTGCCTAGCAGACACCCATAACCCAATTATAACACAATATAGGCTAATGGTCAAACTTTTTGGTGTCTGAGTACCTGTAACGACTGTCAAAGGCCTACGAATGACCAACGGATTAGTGCTTTTCGAGGTACGGGTTGTCACAGCAGGGGCCCAGCTGGGTCGAAGCCTACTGGGGCCAGGGTTAATCGAAAGGGCGCTCGAGCCCCGGTATGAAGGCTTGAAGGAACGGGATGGGTTTTTAAGTCAGTAAGAGTCTGACACTATCTACCGCTCCGCCCAAGAGCGGGGGTTGTCTTAAGATGATTTTTCCCATCGAAAAAAAAGGTACTGGTTGTCAATAATGTCTTAGATAAACTTAGAAAAGCACATATGAATTGAAAAATTTACATTGGTACTTGCCCGATTTCGAATCCACAATCTTATGAGACAATAAAATTAGAAGTAAAAAAAATATGCCTATGCCTAAACCACTTGGCCATCACGAAACATCAGCTTTAGCCCAACGAGTTCAAAATATTTTATTACAAATAATCTCTGCTGATACAGTATCCCTGATAATATTTAAAATGCCTCTGATTTCGAAACAAAATATTTCCCTCATGCGATACTGTGACAACATGGTAATCAAGTAATCACGATTTAATTGCTATCAACGCATTTTATGTAGGTAGGGTTTAATTAATTTTCGATGAGTTTTGGCTATAATCTGATGAGTTTGTGATGTTTGTTCTTGATGCACACTGATTTATGAGCATAATTATTACGATTTCTACCTTTGATTAAAGTATTTTAAGGTTTTTCAGGCTGGATCGAGTGACGTGAGAGCTACTGAAGCTCTTTTAATTATTCGAAGATTAAATTCGAGTAGTCATTGTGTTCAGGTCACACCAAAATCGAGACAGTAAGTCCCGTCTTCGAGGAGTAACTGAAAATTTCTCTCCCTAAAGAGAGGGGACTACGACGTCACCTAATGTCTAACGCAAGTCTTCACCACCCATAGCTGGTTATTGATAAGCTACTTAATAAAACTACACAGTTATAAACAAAAATCTTACCTCGAAGCAACGTCAGAATCCCAAGCGGCATCACTAACATAGCCACAAGCAAATCTGTTATAGCCAGTGACATCAAGAAATAGTTTGTTACATTCTGCAACCTCCTTTCCAAATATATGGCTAAACACACTAGTACATTCCCTGCAGCTGTGCACAGTACTAACATAATAGCTATAAGAGCCCACCAATTGTTAACTGCATCGTCTTCTACAACACCATTCGTGGCATTTCCAGTATCATTGCCAAAGATATCGAAGATATTGTCTACAGTATAATTGACTGCTTCTTCAAACGATTCGGTCAGTTCCAGCACATTCTTTGATAAAGATCTATAGCTGTGTTCATGCATTGTGCCGCGTTTTCTTTGGTATCAGTCTCATCTTCGGTGGTACTCCATTCATCTTATTTCGTAAATGTGGATGGTTTCCGGGTACATTTTCTTTTAGTTCTAATGTTGCTTGTTAATTTTTTGAAGCATCTGTAACAAAAAGAAATGTAATATTAATTATTGTATTGAAAACAAGTATAACTTTATATACTACGTTTTTCAACGTAAGGCAAAATTTAAAATTTGTAGATTTTAGCACTTATTCCTTAATTTTGGAAAATCGAAAATAGACATAGTAAGGGTCACGAGACTCCGATGCTGCTGAGAGTCGTTATAGCGACGTTTGAAAGAAGTCTATGTCCAAAAGTGGACGCCTATCTGCTAAAATGACGATAATCATGATGAAAAAAACCGTATTTTTATTTTTTTAATTATACGAATCCATAGAATCACGCGTTTCAAAGATGCTATACCTAGTAGACAGCACAATATCTTCGCTGCTCGAAGTGTATTATTCACAAAACCGCCTTTTTCAACATTACTTTCACGAATAATATTTCAGGATATAAACAAGTCAAACCAATATGAAAGTATGACAGCCTCCCAAAGGTTGCTGCCCCATGATTCAGATATTCCAATATCTTACATAAAGAATAAAAACAAATAGGACCTTTTGACCCTTACATATCTCTTATGATTAAGTTTAGGATTTATGCCTAAAATATATGTTTGTATTTTATATTGAATTTATGGATAGTTTGCTCTTGCGGCTTCGCCTGTGTAAAAGTAGACTTCTTTAGACAAACTTCTGACCACATTTCATCCCCTTAAGTGGTTAGTTTTGGGTAATCATAATGGTTGCCTACGTCATAAAAAAAATGTGCCTAGTCTCAAAAAATTTTCTTTTGCGTTGTAAATATATTAGTCTTTTTCATTGTTGAAAAATGTGGTAAAGGCACACCTAGAATAACTTTAATTCTAGATATGTTATGTTAGATGTTGGAAATTTTATCGTAGGACTTGTGAAAGTATGTAGAAATTGCTATCTTATCTATACAAACATAACTATATAATAACAATGTGGAGCAATGATTTTAATTGGTGCAAAAACTGCTCAGCGGATCATGTTAAAATTTTGCATAAATAATATTCCTAGATCTATAATAGATTATAAATGATAACAAATATTTATATACGAGTATCATTACGTATAACGTTAATTGTAGGTACACTTTGAGGAGGCTTACGTCCAACAGTGACGTCTTTCGGCTGGCATAATAATGATAATGTTGAAAACGAGGATAATTCTGATATTTGTTAATAAGAGCTGCGAATTTTATACCAAATCAATATAGGCAGACGCGTCCAAATTTCAAAATAATTCATATCAAATATTAACATAACAACTAACAAGAACCTGTTCAAATAAATTATCTAGCCGCAAAGTACCTTTCTGAGCCCAACGAAACAAAGTTAACCAGTAAATTGCTGTTTTTGAACGCCTTAAGAAATTCCCTTTTAAAGTTAAATAATTTATAAGCATTTAAAACTAAGGAGGTAAAAGGGGCGAACGGTCCCAAATCCGGGTGCTAACGAGGGGACGGCACAACTTTGAACTGTCTGTCAATTGCATAACTTAATAATATTTAATCATTTGGATTTTTAGGGAGATTCACTTAACACTTCGTCGGGAAATCGATGGAAAGCTTACGGCTTACGCTTAGCAGCGAGAGGCGCGGTGAGCTGACATTGGTAATCGGGCACGGGGCGCTATAATAATAATAATACGTTTATTTAAGATAACCAGGATCCAATATGTTAGTAGTATAAAAAACTTAAAACTAGTATTAGTATTAAATTATTTATTTATTGCTTATACTACTCGCCCCTTGCCCGACCTATGAACCGAGGTATTAATACACATGTGAGAATTAATACAACGATTCATGTACAGGCAGTCCACTCTACTGGCTATCATACTTAAAACGATGTTACGACAGTTTCGTACTCTGCTCAGCATTGACGCGCATCGCTTGCGCAGAACAGCGTGGAAGCAATCGATGCGCGCCTCTGCAAACATACGAGACGCACTACAGTGGCGGGGCTCTGGTCGGCGTCTCGAGGCGTGCTTCAAACATTTTCATACTTTTGACTTTACCGCTCGCCGCCCCGCGCTTAGCTACCGCTCACAGTGGTAAGGTCGTGAACGGGCCTGCGCTGCGTGTACTAATAATTGTATGGCCCACAGATATTTGTTCTAGATCTGGGTGTCTTCGGTGAATTTGCATGTTAGTGAACGCACCCACGATACGAGGAGTAATTCCGAGTGTTCCCAACCATGCTTCAAATGAATGTTTGCAAGATTTGCAGGGCCAATTAAGCCAAATGCCTGCATGCAACTGTAGGTACACTGTAGGCTTTAGTCAGTAAAAGTCCAAAACTCCCACTTTACTCAGAGTGAGAGAAGTCAATTTATCATTTTTCCCATAAAAAAGTATCTTTAAGTCAATAGTGAATAGGTTACTCCTAACTCCTACCTAACCTAACCTAACCTAACTCCTAATCGACTCCATCACCGGCCTGCGCTTTGAACTCGTCACATTGTGCCAACGGCATTATGCTGAGCGAGTGACCGTTTTGCATGAACTTGGTGTATATTTATCCTATAGAATGTTTATAATTTGTAAGCTTTGTTAGTGTTTGTCATTTCCAGCAGATAACTTGATTTTCTTTCTTTCTTTCATTTTTCAAGCGTTCTTCATCGTCGACTACATAATTTTATCATCGCTTACCATCAGGTGAGACGGTAATCAAACATTGAACCTTATAAAAGAAGTTAAAGTGGTGAAACATGGGCCTTAAAACAAAAGTTAAGACACTAATAACGATCTCTCCAAGTGGTACTGTTAAGTTCAATACTGAGTCCTTCAAGGTTACGGCAAAATATACTACAGCAAATAACTTGATACTTGCAGTGTATCGATTTTAGGTAACAGTAGCCGTGGCAACATAGCATAGTACATACTTAAACGAGTCAAGACATGAAGGTCAGATACTTCACACTATTTATATACTGACGGTTCTTTCCGTGAAGACACTTTATGTTTTTTTAATGAGGACATCTTGGTAACGAAAGAACTTGAAACGGTATAAAAGAACTCTAGACGACAAAACATCAGAATGTGACTGACTTTAAGGATAAGAACTAGTTTGGGTAGGTCAAGATGCAAATACCGAATGTAGTAGGTACCGAGTAATGAGTTTATGAGTAGAATGCTATACTCTTAGATTTAGACTCGCTAGTTGGGTACTAGGAATGAACACAAGTCGGAACGACTCGGGAAGCGGGAACCAATAATTGTATGTTCTTGGCAAGTAATAGTGCTCTTGGTTCTGCTGCCTCGCTTCTGTCGCACATCGGGGATGTTTGCGAAAGCACGTGTGAATTGTTTCCACACAATCATGCACAAGCGGTGCACATCCCTAGTGCACAGGGTGCGGGGCAGCCGCAATAATATCCTGAGCTCTTTTGCCGAACGTGTCGAGTGTCAGTACCTGAACCACTGTTGCATAGTTCACGTAGTGCCTAATTTTAAGTTTATTTTTAAATCCAAATATTAATTATTTAATTTTTTGTGTCGTGTATCTTTGTACAATTTAATTCAAATACAACCCGTAATTTTTATTTATAATAAAATTGTTATTAATTTGATGTAATTTTATGATCCAATATAAATTAAAATAAATGTATATCTACATCTTACATACAAATAAAATTGAAGTGTATGTTTGTAATATTTAAATAAACGCTACATGCATATGAAAATAATATATACGGTACATACACCAAAATATATTTTTTTACAATTTTTGTCTGTCCGTCTGTCTGTTTGTCCGGGCTAATCTCTGAAATGGCGATGTAATACGGAGTAACATAGGCTACTTTTATTTTATAAAAATAAATTTAAAATTCTGTAGTCCACGCGAACGAAGTCGCGGGCACAGCTAGTAAATAATAATAACAGCACGGGAACGTACTCCCGGTATTAAAAGTATCCTATGTCCTATTTTTGGTCATGATGAACCCGTGTGCCAATTTTATCTCAATCCATTCTAACGTTTTAGCAATAAACGTTTACCTTTACAATATTGGATTGGTAGGTCTAGTGGTTAGTGGCCCTGACTACCGAGGTATGATTTTCACCCAGGACAAATATTTGTGTGACGATCATTTGTTCTATGTCTGGGTTTAATTTATCTATATATGTATATATAAGTATGTTTATCAGTTGTCTGGTGCTCGTAATACAAGCTCTGCTTAGCTTGAGACTAGACGGCGGCGTAGTGTGATAGTTTTGGAATATTATTATATTATTACAATATACCTTTATAATATTAGCATGTTAATATGAATATGGATTCATAACTGCGAAAATGTTGAGGATAATGTCCCTAATTTCACGAACCAAATTCCAATCTCATAAGGTATCACATGTAGATAATCGTCTTATTCCAGTTTACAACCTTCCAATCGAGTCTATATTCATGACCATCTATATTCAAGGAGGTTAGTTAATTTGAACTTTAACCGATAAGGTTAAAGTTCAATTTGGGATGGTGCTTTTGTGCTATACAGGGAAAGGTCTTGAAGCAAATTCAGCAACAGCTGTAGGGATTGTTAACCTAAGTTTTCTTATGTTAACAGATGTTGTACGAGTATTAGTTAATATCGTACAAAATGTTATTTCGATTTGGGATATACACAGGGTTATTTGTAAAACACTAGTGACCTCTCAGGACTATGTTGCTAACATCATAGACTACAACTTTTGTTCTATGACTTTGTACAAAACATAATACATTTACCAAAAACAAACCTTAAATTGTTCGTTGTTCTATCTAACACATTCAACTCTGTATTTTGCTATACCTACATCTGTATGACGCGACACAAACGTATCAAGCACACCCACCACCCCATTGCCACTCCCTTCCGCTATTGTACTATCGCTTGCTTCGCATAGACCTTGTAATATTTAGAACGTTCAATTTAAATAGTTTTTATTTTTGTATGAAAATCTGATGAACTAACATAATATGTTGTTTCTATGACTTTTAAAAATTTTTCATATTAGGTATGAAAAATTTTTAAAAGTCATAGAACAAAAGTTCTTGTTCATGATACTATAGTCCTGAGTGGTTGACAATGTTTTACAAATAACCCTGTATGTATTATCAACTTCTGCCAACGACTTCGCCCACGTGAAAATCGAGAATTATTACAAGGGAATTTACTTTCGGAATAAAAAGTAATGCAAATTTAAACTAATATGTATTATTTTATTTTAGATATTATTTAGTATGTATTTTAGTATAGATATTATTTAGATACTGGAGGGCAAACCATGGATAGCTTATCGTCCGGCCTTCTGGAAAGGCCCTTTACTCACGACGACTTTTTGTGGCTATACTGTCGCGCATTAGTCGCATTCGCGCTATAAAACGCGTTACGGCAACACTACAAAAAGTCGAGGGGCTTTTGGATCAAGCTCGCGTCGACGCGACGGCGCGTTGTGTTCCACGTGCGTCTCAAAGAGATGAAGAGAGGTGCTCGTAACATTGATATCTGTGATTGTTTACATTTCCTATTTATTTGTTTTTTGTTAATTTAAGTGCTTAGTTTTATGTTTGTAATTTAATTTTTATCGTGTTGCATCCAATAAATGTTTTATCTATCTATCTTTATCTATCTATTTCATCTATCTACATATTACTGTAATTCATGGCACGAGTTAACTCTTCGAAGGCCGTAATTAGAGACACAATAGAAAGACAATTGCTTATGTCGAACTGTGTAACATAAGACATTCAAAAGGTTAAAACCGACCCCTGCAAGACCCTTTAACTTGAGGACTGCGGTAACTGCTTCAAGCAATCCGCAGTCCTCGCAAAAAAGGGGTACTAAAGGAACACTGTGGGCCCATGTGTTACCTTAGAGCGGGAGAAGTTATAGTTTGATGAATTCCCACGTAAAAAAGGACATGTTCTACCGGTGGGTCAAGTTTTATAAAAAAAAAATATATAAGTGAACAGGTAAAAAACAGAAGTAATCATTCGTACCCATTATAGTATTAAGGATCTAAACTTTATTATTATAAAGTGTGAAGTACACTGGAACTCTTGACACTGTCTACACACACAAACCGTGGAAAACTATTTGACCACAATCTCACCTGATGGTGGTTATATATATTATATATAGTGTATTTGTATTTTATAGGTATGTATTTATATGATGTATTTTAATAATATGTCACCATGTATGTATGGATATATTGCACCTACCACAATTTGTCTCTGCATCACCCTGTGGTTGACTGGTAGAAAATGACTTATGGCATTAAGTCCTCCTTTGTACTCTTTTGTGCACGAAGAATGAAATAAATAAATATAAGAAGTACCTAATGATGTGGCCGACGATGCAACACACTTGCTAAGAAGTGCTAATCACCCTTGACCTAAAGACCCCTAGATTGTAGGTACTTGTTACAGAAAAACACTATTAGAACTTATTATGTATTTGAATACAAGAAAACCTCCTTTTATTGATAATAAAAGAGTATTGATTACAATTACACCCTCATCACCACTAACAAAATCAATTTGGAAGTAAATGCAAAAACATTCTCAGTTTTGACCTTTCCATAGAAACCACTTAGCAACGCATTTATAGCGGTTTTAATGGCCCCAACGTCTATTGAGGCAGTGACAATTACGTCACAAAATAGATACGTACAGAAGTCAATCTCACGTATATGCTTCACTTTTCATACCTATGCTCAATAAGCGAGCGCGCTCAGGCGCGGCGGTAAATACCTAATATAAATTGTTAAATTATTACATGGCCCCTAAAGTTAAGTTAATTAAGTAAAAACAAACTATCAAAGTACAAGCAAATACCTAACTCATTACGTCTTAAAACTTGTAGCATAATAAAAACAATAATTCAGCATTTAATGTTGAATTTAAAAAACTGTCACCTAAACAGCCATAACGTTTTTTTTGCTGCATTATTTCACAAAAATTTCACAGACGTGTGTCTCAAGTGGATGCTTACGCGCTCGCAATGAGCTGAATTGAGCCGAGATGTCACGTCCGCGAGCGGTGTCTATGTGTGCGTTGCTCGAGCGTGCTTTATAAGTAGATTGACTTCTGTACCTATCTATTTTGCGGTTACGTTCATTGCGAAGGCATTCTCCACTAGGTTCAATTACAGGCACTTTTCTTTTACGCCTTTTGTTTAACACCTTAATTCTCTGACGTTATGGCCTAACGTGATGGGCGAATTCAATTTGCATCACATGCATTATTTACTGTGTAGTGAACACAAGTAGGTATACATCATCAGCATCATCTAATCTTATCAGCCAAAATACTTCCACTAACCTATGTCTTAGGTCTCCCTTTTTTTTTTTCGATGTGAAAAATCATCTTATGACAACCCCTGCCCTTGGGAGGAGCGGGAGATAGTGTCAGACTCTTACTGACTAAAAAACCCCATCCCGTTTCTTCAAGCCTTCATACCGGGGCTCGAGCGCCCTTTCTGATAACCCTGGCCCCAGAAGGCTTCGACCCGGCTGGGCCCTTGCTGTTGCTGACAACTCCATGAGGCGCGTGGGAACAGCGCGCGCCGTCGACGACTTGGGCTTGGTCCGGACAGTTACCGGACGGCCGGATTTCGAGCTACCCATTGCTCACTGTCCGCAAGCCCGCGCCTACGGTGGCTTGAAATCGGAATCGGAATCCGGATTGCCTGATGCGGAAGGCCTCCTCCTTAGCGAGCATTACTGCTTCGCAGAAGTCGTTGACCACCAGCCACTCCTCCTCGCTCCGGACCATGGCCTCGACCAAGGCCCGGCGCGAGAGGTCTCCGCAGCCAATCATTCCCACGATTAGGTCTCCCCCTAGTGTCCCCAAGATAATATGGCCTCGCTAATCCAGTCCCCCGTTACTCCGGTGCATGCTATAATTCGGACAGACGAAAGGATTACGCGGGGGGGTAAGATCGCGGAGAAAACGGTAGGTGCAGGCCACAACGAGTCAATATCCAATCATTTTATTAGTTTCTTTGTCAACTTAGAAACCGTGCTTTTGAAATGAAGTGCAAAAATCATTAGCAGAATATACTTTTTCTAGAATTATAGTTTTTTTTTTAATGTTAATGTGCAAATTTTTTTCATGTTTGAATTGATTAAAATGTTGCATACTCGTACGTCGTGTTCGTACTGTAGCCTGGATAATTCGGAAGTGGTCTTATTTTTCCCTAGCTGGTTTAACGAGGCCCTACTGTACCTAAATAAACATTTTACATAATATTGTGGCAGTAATAATAAAAAAGAAGTGAGAGTAATTGAATTATAAGGGAAAAAAATGGTCTAAACGAACAAATGGTTTGAATGACTTCTACTCCAATAAATTTAATTAAGACACACTTAAACAATTAACTTCAAAAGATGAAGAAGAATTTTAATAGAATATCCTCACGATCACTCATTAAACGAACACAAGGTCGGAGATCAATGAGTCTGCTTATTGATCGTAATAAAGTAACATAAACGTTTATTAGAATTATTTAGGTTTTAGAAAAGTAAAAGAACGAAAAAACATTTTTAATACACTTACTCGAAAACCCACACAAACCCCTACCGCGCTTGCATAAAATTTACTGTTTTTCGCACTAGTGTGGAAGCGTGCTACTTTGAGGTATAAAAAAGTCGATTAAGAACATGACTGCGTTTTAGGGTTGTGGTGACTCTTTCGAATACTCCCACCACAGGCTTTTTACAACATGGTAAAACGTCTTAGCATATATATCTTAACATTTTCAATTATCCCATAACTATCACACTCTGGGTGTAGGTACCACTCTATCCCACTCTGGGTGGAGTGAGAGGGCGTGTCAAAATTTTATTGACTAAAACCACACACTGTGTCCTTCAGTTGCCCTTTGCATTCTATGACTACGGGTTTTCTTTCCAGAAATTCCCCGTAGTCCTAGCTAGCGGGTATCGTCCCTGCTGGACCCCTACGGCTTGTTGACTTCATTATGAGGAGCGCGTGGATCACTACGCGCTTTTAACGACTAGGCTCGATCGGAACTGGGCCCTCTCCAGATATGCGAAGAAAACCCCTCTTAGTCGAGCCTCGAGAGCCTTCATAGCAAAGACCCAGGCTTTTCCATGCAAGCCGTCGGGTCCTGGGGCGGTATTTTTGGCGTTCAGCCTACGTACCGCCACTCTCATCTCTAGTTCTACCTCGGGTAACCAAACAACTACACAAAAAAATAGGCGTATAAATCAAAGTGACCTTTTTCGTTTTTAAAGGCAATAAGATATCTAATACAAAACAAGTTGTTAACATTAGTTAGATATATTTTTCTGAGATTCTTTTATGTATTTATACACCGCTAAATTTTAATCGTTTTAATCCCGTGGAGGGTCTATTAGGTACATGAAACACTATCGATTTGTAAAGATAAAATTAAAAAATAAAGTACCTCTTTTTCAAAACTCGTATTAATTTACGCATGTGCGAAATTAATTTCTTTAAGAAAAAGTCAGCTAAGCGAGCTCAATGACCTGTAGGTTCTTTGTATGCAACGCCGACTATTAACTATAGGTCATTGAACTCGCTCAGCTGAAGTTTTCTTAAAGATAATAATTTCGTACATGCGTGAATTAATACAAGTTTTGAAGAAGAGGTTTCGTGTACCGGATCGACCCTCCACGGGATTAAAGCGATTAAAATTTAAAGGTGTATATTAACTCGGTTAGCAGTTTGTTTTGATAGGGTGACTGGTAATTAGTGACTGATACTTAAACTCGTTATTATACTCATGATTACAAACAATTTACCCAAAAAAAACTTTTTTTTTAAACTCTAGTTTTATCACAATAAGCTCAGCTGTTAGCCGCGTAACGCCGTTGCCGCGTTGTCTCTTGTACCTTACCTACAATTTTATTTAGACTGGCCTGTTGGTCCAGTGGTTAGTAGCCCTGGCTACTATGCCGGAGGTCGTAGGTTCGATTCCCACCCAGGACAAATGTTTGTGTGATGAGCATAATCGTTTGTTCTGTGCCTGGGTGTCATTTATCTATAATATGTATGTATTTAGAAATATATAAGTATGTTTATCAGTTGTCTAGTACTCAAAACACAAGCTCTGCGTAGCTTTGAGACTAGGCGGCGTTGTGTGATAGTTAAAAAAAAAAAATTGTAATCGCAGCCGCGCCGTTTGCAAACCTACCGATGGGCGTGTACCAATGGGTGTTCGCGGTGGGCGCGAATTTGCGCGAACAGATGTTTTGTTATTGTGATAAAACTAATGAGTATATAAAAAAAAGTTTCTTTGGGAAAGTTGTCTGTAATCATGAATACAATCACGTGTTTAATTATCGGACACTAATTACCAGTAACCCTATATCTTCTACTTCTTCTTCTTCCTGCCCTTGTCCCGTTTTATTTGGGGTCGGCGCAACACCAGTAACCCTATAAATATTGCCTTTAAAAACGAAAAACGGCATTTTTGCACTTACGCCCATTTGTTATGAAGCCCTCTAACTATAAATAATGTGAAAACAAGCCTTGTTACAAGGTATTAAATTAAGTTTACCTACAATACGTTATCATTTCGATCACGTTGAGCAAATCTAGTTAGTCTAACGAGTTAGTACGATGCGCGAAGGTGATTAGTTAGTGCTTTACTACCTACCATAATAGCTAATATAATATGGCGGAGTGAGCGAGCTGACAAGGTCAGAGTTCAATGTAGGTCGCTTGTTAGTTTTAAGATGCTAATGTAAATTCTGCTGTTTTCATGTTTACATGCTTTTTTTATTTAATTCATTAAACCCCAAGTGGCGTTCGCTCTCTCATTGTCGTTCTATTGTGTGTCTAATTACGATATTCGAAAGGGAACTTGCAATTTTTGTTATATGCTTGTGTAACTGTTTTAAAATTCATTCTTAAGATTTGTGAATTTTAAATAGTTCATCATTATTATCATTTCAGCTGAAAGACATCAACTGTCGATGTTGGGCATAGGCCTCCACCAAGTGTGGCTTTAACGACCGATCCTGTTTTTTTTCTTACGCCAGCCATACACGGTCAAAACTGTCGTCCAATCGCTATGACGTGGTTACAACTACATGTTTGATCAAACAGATTTGACCGTGTATGGGAGTAACAATATGTTGACAACATGTTTGACGGCACAATCGAATTTCAATTCTTTTGGTTTGATCATACCGATTGGACAGCTCCATACACGGTCCAATCTGTATGATCCAATCGGTTTGATCGTCATACCGATTGGACAACAGGTTTGACCGTGTATTGCATTACGACCGAAGTCTCCGAATGGGCGTGTCAGACTTGTACCATCTGAAACCCACTTTTATGTCTCTTCTTTGCCTTGCGAATCAAGACCCCGGGTTTCCCTTTTTCGAAGTGTACCCATGGCCCCAGTCAGTAGGCTTCGGTCCTACTAGGCCCCTACGGTTGTGCTGACATTTCTTTGAGGCATGCGTGGATTATGACATTTCTTTACGTAATCCTAACTAACATTATTAATGTGAAAGTGTGGATATTTGGATGTTTGTTACTTAATCACGCAAAAATGGTAGAACGGATTTGGATGAAATTTGGCATGCATATAGCCTTTGACATGGAAAACCACATAGGCTACATTTTGTCCCGGAAAAACCACTTATTCCTACGGGAAAACACGTTTAGAATGCGATAGGCGGACAGCTAGTACAAAATATATGTAAATATCTATGTATCTATTATACAGCATATGTATATATATATATGTGTGTATCTATTATAATATATATATGTTATTCTAGTTTTTCACACCAACGACAGCCCCATTTCTTGTTCAGGCAATTACTGTCCATACTAGGTTGCCTGGAAGAGATCGCAAAATGCGTTAAGGCCGCTCATTGTATTTATGTGTTTTAGTTTTCTTTTTGTATGTGTAATGGTGTACAATAAAGTTTATAATAAATAAATAAATAATACATACGGGCTATTGACGATTCGAGCTGACGGCTGGACAACGAGCTACCCATTGCTTATCGTCCGCAAGGCCGAATACAAAGACATGGAGCCAGAGCAGGCATTTTTCAATTAAATTTAATACTCTCTCTTTTTCTCGTGTTTCAAAAATTAAGCTACCTGTCTGCGTATTTAAAATAAACTAGTTTGTCTTCTAAAGAGCCTTTTTGAATAACAAAACAAAAAGATACCACGTTTATGCACGATACAAAACTTTAGTTTTAAGTAACTTTGTAATGAAGGGTTTCAACCCTGAAAAACAGATTATATTACAACTCATTTTGTAACAAGCCTGAAAAGTATCTATTTCTCCATTCTCTTTCATCGAACTCATAATAGCAACTTTTAAGTTCCTTTTCATTTGAATACATACGAAATACTCAACTTCTAACAATTCAATGTAACTTTTCACCAAATTATACATATTGAGTTCCTTAAGTGTAATTGGAATTCTCGACCCGTTTATTATTATAACTTTTGAAGTTACGAATAGAATAAAAAAATATTATACATTTACAATAGGTGCAATTAGTCTTTTTTGATGTGGGAAATCATCATCATTCTCGCGCTCTAGGGTAAAGAGAAAAAGAAAGAAAGAAAACGTTTATTCGGCACATCTGTACACACAATGAAATAACAATTAGAAACTACTTAATCTTAAAATACATCCACATTGTGTGTCTCACGGCTGCGCCAAATAGGTCCAGTTCAGCATAGTGCCAGGCCACTACGTAGCAGTTGCCTGACGCTGGTTTTCAACTGAAAAGCTGCTAAAGCGAGAGGACTTGACACTGGTTTTCAACTGAAAAGCTGCTAAAGCGAGAGGACGTATCAGACTTTTACTGACTAAAATCACATCTAAGTTCCTTCAGTTGCCCTTTGCTTTCCAGAACCATGGGTTTTCCTTTCAGAATTCAATCTATGGCCCCAGTAGGCTTAGTCCGAATGGTTACCGGACGGCCGGACGGCGAGCTACCCATTGCTCGTTATCTTTGGCCCACGCCTATGATAGCTGGAAATCGGGATCAGAGTCCTAGCGGCTGGGGCGTGTGAATGTCAGTTCCCTGAGGCGTGCGGCCGATTCCTTCGCTAGCAGCTCATCCTACATCTTTGAGTAGCCAAAAGTCAATCTAGAGCACTACAAATATAATATTAAAGGGGATACTACATCGGGCGAAAAAGAAATAATTAGCGACCATTAATGCGCTAGTTTAATATTAAACTGAGCGGTGTTAAATTTTGTTTGTGAAACATAAACTTAATTAGCGATGATCACAAAAAAATAAGTAAAATGTGCTTTTCAAAGTGGAAAATCTATACATATAAAAGGAGAAACTGGCTGAGTGACATATCAACATCATCATCAGCCTTTTTAATGTTCCCACTGCTGGGACTCAGGCCTCCTCTCTAGGAGAGGGAATGGGCCGTAATCAACCGCGCGGGCTCAGTGTGGATCGGTGAATGTAACATGTCTTCAAATTTTTGGTTCTAGGACATGCCGGTTTCCTCACGATGTTTTTCTTCACCTTTTTGAGAGCTGTGGTGATAAAATAAATTACACAAAGTAATACGCCTGTCTGGGTTCGAACCTGCGACCTACAACTTGTAAGTGGCCATTACCACTCGGCCACCACTGCCGTCAGTCGGGGCCATTATCACCACAGCCCTCGACATTTTAAAATATCAACGTAAACTATATCCGAAACTATTAGGGACTAAAAGCGTAAAATTTTGCATAAGGTTTACCTTTATGACGTAGCAAAGCACTAAGAGAGGATTACCTAAAGTACACCCCCTAAAAGGAATAAATGGGGGTCCAAATTTAGTATGAAAAGACCAACTTTCAAGCGAGCAAACCCACTTGCAGACGCTAGTAATTAATATAAACTAACAACTGAAATTTTAAGTGACCACATCAATTACTAAAATGGGTAAACAAAAATACTGAGTGAGCGAATTGAGGGCACTCCGACAATTTATAACCACCTAAAAATATGAGCCTCATCGAACGGGGCTCCGTCTAGCTATTTGGCAGGTCGTAATCAGTTACCAGTCGTATCTAGTCAGGTTATGATATTTATTTATTATTTATTATGAGCCCGTTGTGTCCCACTGCAGGGCAAAGGCCTCCCTTCCGTTATTCCACTCCTTTCTGTCTTAAGCCACTTCTGTCCAATCCTTAAGGTAGGAGTCCAAATCGTCACGATTTTAGAAATTACAAAAATAACTGTTATGATCTGATTATGATCCTAGAAATTACAAAAATAACTTTAAATTATACATTTTAACTCAATTGGGATTGGGATGTAACGCAGTATTCGTGAAATAAAATATAAATATGTAATAGGTATGTTAAATATAATGTGAGACGTAAATTTGACAGTAAAATAGAAAATTGTTCATTGAATGAATGCATGAAATTTAACGAACAATTTATTTATTATTTAGCATAATTATGCTAGAACAACACTGCACTCACGTGTGACAAACGCCAATTTGGGCGCGTCGGTCTCCATACATTTTATATGGAAACTAGACATGTTGAGCTACACTTGATCTACGCCACGTGACGTCATTCTACGTACAAATCAGGCGCGTGTGTTGTCGGTCTGATGGTAGTTCTAACTTTATCATACTGATCGTCCAGAATAATTAATTAATATCTAGTAACTTAAATTTTTATTTTCGAGTCACCATATTCAATATTTGTATTCGCCCACAGTGTTTTGCCCACTTAGTGATTGAGTAAGTCATATTATTGATGCCATTAATAATTAAATTTAATCTTTATTTGCTCGTTAAAATCCAAACTTCCAAACTAATATTATAAATGCGAAAGTAACTCTGTCTGTCTGTCTTTGCTTCACGCCTAAACTACTGAACCGATTTGTGTGAAATTTGGTACAGATATAGTTTGGAACTTGAGAAAGGACATAGGATAGTTTTTATTACAAAAAATAAAATAAAAAATAAAATAAATTTATTCCGAACATACAGCGCCATCTATTGGTCAAGAGTCGGCATCAATTCAGTACTGAAAATTCATCGGAAAAATGTAAATAAATTGTAAAAAGGTATGAAAATATAATATATGGGTAAAACCAAAAATCTGCCGGAAATCACTAGTCCACGCGAACGAAGTCGCGGGCAAAAGCTAGTACTATCTATATTAAAGTTGCCACATTCTGAGGGCAAGACAAGACAAGACGGGCAAGACTTTGAAACATAAATTAATTAGACAAATCGATCCGCGATTACGATTCCAGTTCACTTTATCCACATTCCATCACCAAGTTAGGTTCCGACGTAAAACGTGAATAAGCGAGCAATTCCGACTTTTCTTGTTAAAAACTTCTCAAACTTCGATCTGTTATAAGTCTCTTGCAAATGTTTTATATCAAATTAGCATTCCACTTGGATCACAACGCTGACATATTTGCTAAAAGTTTTTGCTGGCTACGTTATTTTAATGAATGCAAATCCAGTAACAGAATTAAATTTTAGAATAATCTGCTTATGCTAATACGTCGAGGGTTCGATGGGGGATCGTGAATGGGTGGAAATATTGTGAAGACAGTTTTCAAATACTTGTTTACGCATTACGTTTATTGGCTGCTGTCAAGTCAGAAAATCCGAAAGCAATCTTTTCAAAGTGTATCATGTCACCCAGTTACTGAGTTTTGGAGCTCAGATAGGGAAGAACGACGCTGCATCTAATTAAAGACTAGAAGAGAGACAGCTCGCAAGCTAGTTGGTAAAAAACTACGCAGGTAGATTGGCTGTTCCTAAACATGCCCAGAAGACTGACGGCTTTGCCACGCTGAATTATATTATTATTGGAGTGAATAGGCTCTTAATAAACTAGTTCGCCTCACCATCAATGATTGCATCACTGCTTACCATCAGGTGGGATCGCAGTCAAGCACTAGTTGCTGCTGGTCAGAGGCCTCTCTCCATTCCTTTATTAGTTCTCTGTTCTGGCGCCAGTTCTTCCAGTTCAAGTTCTTGCCAGTTTTAAAGAAGACATCTAAGTCATCCCGCTATCTCCTTCTTGGTCTGTCACGACTTCGTCGTGCAATTTAAGGGCACCAATTTGGTTTTATACCGGTCCACTTCTCGATCAGCATGCAGTATACATGTCCAGCCTAGTCCCTTTTAAGCTGAGCAGCCATCTGATGATCCACGCCAATGATTTGTGTTTTGGAGCGCAGTATAGTGTTCCCAACGCAATCTTTTACTTTAACACCTACTATACTGCGTTCCAAAGCACGTTGGAAAACCTTAAGTTTGGACTTTTCATTAAATAGAATGATATTTTGTAGGCAAAGAACGTGCCATCTTAACAAAATTTTGTGTTAAACTTCGCTAAAAGCTTTATACACACAATCCTTTGCGACTCATAATTCTCAAGAACTACAACTTACGAACAAAATTTTCTCAATATCAAAAGTGTTAAACTTGAACATAAGACCTCCTAGTCACTTTTACGCACACCTTAGAGGTTTCAAAGTTTCTCAGAATAACGGCTTAGAGAGCGGTGAGAAAATAGCAACTTTATGAATAGACCACAACGGTGAATGTAACTTAGTGTAGATTTTGAAACAGATATTATTAAAGTTTATTTATTTATTTATTTATTAGAACTTTATGCAACGCACAGGTACAAAGGCGGGCTTGAGAGTGCGGCGGGGTTGAAAGTTAATATAAAAAAAAATAATTATAGTGGTGAATAATTGAAGTGTTTTAAGACTTTGCATTTCCTATTGACCAAAAATGGATCTTTTTTTTAATCATGTAAATCGGATCACAGTCAATTACTAGGCTTGACTGCGATGACACCTGAAGGTAATTAGTGATGCAATCGATTAGGAGCCTATTCACTTCAGCCTTAAAGCGACATAAATTATATTCGGATGGGAAGACCGCAGCAGGCAAATTGTTCTAGACCTTCAATGTACGTAGTATAAACAACGACCAGCCTGTTGACAGGACAGTTAGTATAGTGGTTAGTGACCCTGCCTGCTATCCCAGAGGTCGTGGGTTCAATTCCCACCCAAGACAAATGTTTGTGTGATGAGTATCATTTGTTCTGTGTCTGGGTGATCTATAAATTTATGTACTTGGTAATATATGTTTATCAGTTGTCTAGTACCCATAACACAAGCTCTGCTTAGCTTGGGATCAGATAGCGCTGTGTGATAGTTGTGGAATATTATTATCAATATTATTTCTTTATCTCAGGACTATGAGGTCCTGGATCTTTGGAAGGCATATGAGGAGCCGAAACCAACTCGCAGAGGCCCTTTTAGATGCTTTTCATTATTATTAATATTATTAATGAAGCGAAACGCTGAGTCCAAACCTTAGACGTTTCAACAACGTAAGGGTGGATACTTGCCGTAGCTCGGATTGTTCGATGATAGAAGGAGATGGCGGAATCAAGTCGAAAGACAGCTCGAGCACCGGTATGAAGGCTAGAAGGAACTTGGTAGGTCTTTTAGTCAGTAAGAGTCTGACACTATCTCCCGTTCTGCCCAAGAGCGTGGGTTGTCAATGGATGATTTTTCCCACCATAAAAAAAGTCATGCAATTCCCGCGCACTCTTTCCAAAATGTATTCTGTAAAATACCAAAACTACCGTATGGCTGTGCTCCAGATTTTGTAGATTAATTCATTAAACCCCAAGCGAACGCCGGCGTTCGCGCACCTATTGTCTTTCAATTGTGTCTGTCATTATCACGATTGACAGGTTAAAATTAACCAAATCAGCTGAATTAGCTGACTCTTTCAGACGAATGCTGCAATTCAGTAAGAGTTTGATATGATACAAAAAAAAAGTTACAATATATCATAATTTTTTATATGTTTGAAAAACCGTTTTCAGATAAGACTAACTTACTAACTTTCGATCAAGAAATTCAATTAGACAAAGTTAAAATAACCTCATTAAAGATTGAGGTTACACCTCAAACTTACTCCACTTATTACGTATGTATACGAATTCAGGTTAAGTTAATCAAGTTTCATGTAAATTTGATCAATCATGGCGCCCACGAATCTGAGCTGACATTAATTTCAGAACCGAAGACTTTGAACGAAACCAATTCCGATTACCGATGCCGCGTCATTCCATTTCGGATTCCCAATCGGTTTCAATTCTAAAGTCGATTATAATTAAATAGTACGAGATCGATTCTACAACAATTATTTTGATAATCTGTACCCGAGGTTATTCGATCAGCGTTCGGATTTTAAACTACAGAAATATATTCGAAAATGACAGTTCGCTTCAGATTAGTTGATTGGAAGTTTTTGTGTGTATCTGTCAAATTCAAAATTGGAATGAATTCTTTCTGGCTGTAAATGTTTTTGGCAGTTAATTATTTTCTTTATTTCTTAACATGGTACCTAATTGAACTTTTTTGCATATATGGGTACACAGTTTTTTCTAGTGTAGAATAGAATATAATTGAAATTAATATTCAATATACTCCTATATGTCGCGGCCAAATCTTGGAAATTGATCACTTCATGATGTGGCCAAGTAAAACTGGCCAGATCATTTTAAACGTTAAAGTTTGATGACATGTCATCCTCATTTAGCCTTTCTTCTTTAGACCTTTTATTATTCTAGGAATTATTTATATCCACGTTATGGCCAATTGGGGATTGAAGTGATTAATTGTAAGATCTGGCCACGAAATATAATACGAATATAAATTGAATATAATTTATTGGGTATATATCCTGACAAATAATCAGAATGATTACATGTATTCGATGGGTCGTATGTAAAGGACCAGTGTGAAAATTGACTAAGTACTTTATGTTATAGGCTCTAAAAGTTTAGATATATTTTAACAAGTTTGTAACATGTTTTTGTCTCTCAGTTTCAATTTGATTTATTTTTTAGATATTAGTCCGGTTTTTAATCGATAAAAATATTTTTTGGATCTTCGTATTAGGTATGTTTTAAACACACTGTCTATCTAGCATTTATATTAAAGAATAATGTAATAATTTTCTGATACTGTTTACTGCAGTGGATCGTATACTTTTATGCATTATAAAACTCGCAATTAGCCTCTGTAGTTTCTTTTAAAAAAATACGGATCTCTTTTGATGAATTGTTTTTGAGAACCAGTTATTCAATACCTATCTTGATATTCCAATTCTACATTAAGTTAGGTAGGTGACAGACGTGACAAGATAGAAAGTTATTTGCCAATTTCCATGGTATTTTCCATTACTTGTTATGAGAGAAATCATATGAATAATACATGAACTCGCAAAATTATGTCGTAGTTACAACATATATGGAGTTAAAGTTAGCTATGAAGGGCTTATAATGCAGGCAGTGTGGGATTTAAATTGTAATAACATCATTCACATAAGTAACTAATGGCTATATTAAATGTACGCGTGAATTATAAATTAAGTAAAAAAAAAAATAGGTGTTTGAACAAAAATTGGTCCATTTGTCATTTTAAATCGTGTTTTACGATACGTTTGAGGGAAACGGACACATTTATAATTTAATGCGAATGGGAGAAACATGGGTTTAAATGGAACACCCTGCACCTTGAATATGAAAAAAGTGTCCTAATCGTAAAATAACATGAACTCATGCGTAAAACATGTGGCTGATGATTTTACATGCCACTAGCAATTGCCAGTGGTTTTGCTTGCGTAAAAAATAGAAAATGATCCAAAGAGAAAATAATACCGGTTTCTGTTATGCACACGTTATGCACAATAGACTTAATTATAGTTTTGGTAGGTTTGTAGACATCATTGTTGGTTAACATAATATTATTGTTATTTTTTGTACACTGAACACATATAATTTATTATTTTATCACATAATGTTTTATTTTCACCTTTCACTTGACACAAATTGTAAATTCTTTTTTATCCGTTCACTTCTAATAGGTTAGGTTCAGTAGAAAACCAGCGTCAGACAACTACCTCGTTTTTTGGCGCAAACGTGAGACATACAATGTTACTTTTTATTTTATTTTATTTTTTTGTTTTGAGTTTGTCTTAAGTTTTTGTTGTCTACAGTGTTTTGTGCGTCAAAATATATATTTTTCTTTCTTTCTTTCCAAAAACTAAATCTACCTATTTCAGGATGTGGTCCATAAGTGACAGATGTGGTGAATATACACAGATATACATACAAATTTATGCCTTCGTAATATTAGTGATAGTCATACCAGCTTTTGCCAGCGTTTTCGCTCGAGTGAAAGTTAGTTTCAATACAAATTTTGAGCCCCCGTTCTTGCACCGGATTCATGCGGAAGTGACGCCCGGGTGTCGCCACTGTGCGAAAAGCCCGGAGGACACGGTGGAGAACACGGAGTGTGCCCCCTTGCGCAGGGCCTTGGTACAGGCCATGGTCCAGAACGAGGAGGAGTGGCAGGCGATCGACTCGTTCTGCGAAGCAGTAACGCTAGCAAAGGAGGAGGCCGACCGCAACAGGCAACGGCGCTTACAGCGCCCCAGTCGCCGCCGGGATTCCGATCCCGATTTCCGGCCACCATAGGCGCGGGCTTGCGAACTGCAAGCAATTGATAGCTCGCTGTTCGACCGTCCAGTAACCGTTCGGACCGAGTAGGCTTCGACCCTGATGTGCCCCTACGATTTGCTGTCATCTCCTTGAGGCGTGCGTGGAATACTACGCGCTGTCGACGACTTGGGTTCGGTCCGGACGGATACTGAACGATCCGACAGCGAGCTATGAACGCAAAGAAACACTTTAGGAACGCAGGTGGGGTCTAAAATCCACCTGCGTTCCTAAAGTTGTCCTTTGCGTCCCAGTTTCGCGGTAACTATTTCGAGCATTTCCACAGGCCTCTACCCCAGTGGGCCGCGACAACACAGATGCTCCTTTCGTATGACATGCACCTATTAACCTTTCATGTTACAAAAGTATTATATTATGTATAATTTCAAACCGTTTGTTTAACGTACGTAATTTATTTGAAAACCTGTTATTTCCATTACACTAATGTAGTGGAAAAATTTACTCGTATTATTTCAATAGAGTACTGGTATGATATACATTAAAATATTAAGCCTCAGGTACATTAAGGAACTAAATGTCTCTTAAAATAGCCGTCACACTATTTTTCGCTGTCAAACTGACTTCCGTACTACTAACTGCATCGACAGATAAGCCTCCGTACTATTAACATCACTGATATAAGCTTCCTATTGGCTTCGCTGACAGGCGACAGGTGAACGCCGACAGTTCTAAATATCGACCCGTGTGGTAGCGAAAAACAACAGCTAACATAAGTCAAGTCTATACCCCTCTTCACAGTAAATGCACCTACTTTATTATTAAGTGCAATGTACGTGAGAGAGATGTGAACGTAAGCGGGGCTTTACTTCAGACGTCTTGCTTTGGTCTTGCACTTAATGTATGCAATAGGTACGGAGTGACTTGCACGTTAAATCATATCTCTGAGATATTTGACGTCATAAGCGTGAATAACTGACGAAGCAATCGTTCAAGAGCCTTGTGTCACTGTGTATTTCTGTATGACTTTGTATTCTCTGTTGGAGATTCAAAATAAATTAATAAATGTTATAGGTAAGGCAGGACACGTCTGCCGCATGCCCGACAAACTGTGGGCCAAAGTAGCACAAAGTTGGTGCCCTGAAACAGCGCGTCGGGGTCGCGGTAGACCACGAAGGAGATGGCGCGACGAACTTGATAGATTCCACCAGAACTGGCAAGAAAAAGCCCGGGCGCGCGAAAAATGGAAGGAGTGGAGCAAGGCCTTTGCCCAGGAGTGGGACAGAACAGGCTAACAAATAAATAAAATAAAATAGGCTCTAACACAAAGAGAAATGTATAATATATTTTACTTGTCGTATTATAAGCATAAAGTGGCAATGGGCAGGGAATATTGCTCCTAGATCAGATGGTCGATAAGGCGGAAAGGTGTAAAAGCATGTCCTAGAACTAAAACTTCGAAGACATGTGACATCCACCAACCCTCACTGCGCCCGTTTGGTGGATTACGGTCCATTCCCTCTCCTGGAGAGGAGGACTGAGTCCCAATTTTGGGAACGCTATAAGGCTGACTATGCTACCACTACTGTATATGACGTTTAAATAGGTACCTAATAGTAGTTTATGTGACTAGGGGATAAAGCAGTGTCTTTAAGTCGCGGGCGACATGTTGAATTCCGAACGAAACGAAGGTTGCTGATATTAATCCCGAACGATAGTGAGGGACTGATAAAATTAACTCCCGAGCATCGCGAGGGAGTTAATAAAGAAACCTGAGTGAAGTGAGGAATTCAAGCCGCCCAAGACAAAGACAGCTTTATCCCCGTGTTACATACTCTACTTTTTACACCATCTGTGAGATAATTAAAAGACAATTTGGTCGACCAAATCATATACCTACTAGAGAAATATAAGTATTAGAGTTTGTCTAATAAGTTAAACGACTTTGGTAATTATCAGGATTTAATTAAATCTGATGTAGTCAACACGGGTTCAATAATCAAGGTTAATTAAGAGATAGAGATCATTGTTTACTAACAGAAGAATCTTATGAAAAGTATCGAATATAAGTATTTTTTAAATGTTATACAAAATTCCCAAGTCGGTTGACTTATTAGACAGACTTAATACGAGTATTTACAAGTTCATCAAACAAACAAGATTCACTACTCCAAGATTCTATGGTTTCAATTTTCTATAACGCTCCCGTCAGTACGCACGTTTTATTCTATTTTCTTATTTTTTTGTTAGTGGCCAGTTTTAATCATAGTGATTACATACTCTTTGGTTTGAATTTCAAGTCAACTTGTTTGATGCGCCTACATTTTAATTCACAATGTTGACGATTTTTAATGTTCCAAATTCAAATCTCATTATTCCCTAGGGATCGGTCATACTGCATTATCTCCCTAGGGATAGAATGACTTGCTTTAAGTGAGGTTTGTATGACGTATAAAACGACATTATCGAGCAGGTGGTGTAAAAATATAATTTTAAGGTAGATATTATGAGTTTATCACGTTTAAAGAATGGAGCAATATTTACGAATGATTATAGCAAGAACAATAGCATACACATCAGACTCAAGCATTCCTAGTTAAGAATGTAACAGAAAACAATGCATTAACGCGGAACTGTGCAAAGCGATTTACACTCCGTTCCGCAGCAATGTATTCTATGCACATTTAGTTTAGTTCCTCTAGAGAGACAAAAGGAAATAAATGTCTTCCTTCACTCTCACGATTGTGTCGTTCATTACTTCTTGTATTATGAATTATTAAGAATAACAAATGGTTCTTTAATGTAAATAAGGCATCTTAGTGATACTGTTTTTGTGAAGATTGGGGGTACACTTTTCACTGTCGACGTGTGTAAGCCATAATGACTGGGAATTGGACGGTGTTTTTTTGTTACTTTATTTAGTAAAATAATAAATGTTTTACGAATTAGGTAGTAATCTCAATTTTTCTTAAGTATAAGTCTTATGGAACTTTTAAAGTATTAAACAATTAACAACATTTTTTTTTATTATTAAACAATTGGGAAAATTCTTTTTTAGGAGAATTTTTCAAATAGTTGTGGGGACACTAACTTTGGTCAAAATATAGGAAACTGTAACAATATTAAGAAAAAACCTTTAGTAGAAAAAATAGTGATCAGATAAAGCTGATTTATTCAATTTTAATGCCAACAACTAATACCAATGGTATTTGTTTACACTCATATTTAAAATTTAATTTGATCAGGTTTAACTGAGCTGACTGTACCAATTTCAAGTTGGTTGGTATTCGTTTGAAATGGAAATTCATCATCATCATCATTTCAGCCGATACACGTCCACTGTTGGACATAGGCCTACCCGAAGCATCGCCACATCGAACGTTCCTGTGTGTCCCGCATCCATCGGTTTTCCGCTACCTTCACCAGGTCATTGGTCCACCATGGAGGAGAAAAAAAAATATAAGTCTAAGTATAAGTATGATAAAAAAGTATGAAATGGAAATTAAATATGTTTAAAAAAGTAGTATTAGTTTTTGGTATTAGAATGAAATAAATTATAAAGCTGGCATAAACTAACAATCTCACACTCACAAGAAAAAAAATAGATTTTTATTTTAATTGACATTAGAATTAATGTTCAAACTATAGGTAAATGCAACAGAATAAAAACGTAGAAACAGCGAATGGGCTTGACAAAATAAATATTAAATTTCTATTACTTATGTGGTCACAACAAGTTCCACATGTCGAGCCGCTATCAACATGTGTCATTTGAATGTCATTTTTGACGTAGGGGATCGAAAGGGAGACTTGTCAGTGTCATTATTTTGTACGGGTTGGCCATAAAGGGAATCTTTCCAACAATTTGGTCAAAGGTTTGACATGCGTAACATATTAACGTGACTTTGTGTTGTCCTCTTTTGAAGAATGGACGTTCAATGATTTGCGATTCTGTTTTGTTTTTTTTTGGTTTCTTTTTTCAAAATGATTTTTGTGACAGTTACTATTTGAATGTTATTATCTTTTCAGCCCTCAGATATAAGATACAGGGAATAATGGAAAGGAATAAACCACTTGGACATTTTTAAAAGAATTAAAAAATCTGTTTATATATATTACAAACAATACTTTTTATAAGATTCTTTATTCTTTATTGTACATACAAAAAAAAAATACAAACAAAAAAAAAACAGGACATTTGATGTAAGTACATAGACGAGCTTAATCCACAACTGGGTTTCCTATTCTATTAGTAAACAATGATAATCTCTTTGCAACCTTGATTGTTTAAGCAGTGTTCAATTCTACTCAAATAATCAGATTTCAAGAATTTGACAAAACCAGTAATTTTAGGAGGAATTCATCGGTAGTAACTCAATAACTCAAGTTCAATATCAGTCTACGTCATATTGACGGCCGGTGCGACAAAAACATACAGCATGGTGTAGTGTAGGTATTCGGGGTCAAGTACAGGTCACATGACTTATGAGAAAAACACAATTTTACCTACATCGTATTATAATGATAGTTGTGATTCAATATTCCTTGTGTATGGATATTGAATAACATGTTTTTGTGGTAGTACATAGATATACTCTTTATTGTGCGCTAGAAATAAAATGCGTAAATTGATGTTAGTATTGAAAAGTTAGATTATTGAACATTCACTTCAATTTTTTGGGTAAAATCATCCAAATGACATTGCCCTTGTGCGGAGCGGGAGATAGGTGCAGACTTGTACTGACTAAAAAACCCACCCCGTTCCTTCGTTGCCTTTCATACCGGGCCGAGCCTCCCTTTCGAAACTAGACCTTGGCCCCAGTAGGCTTCGACCCAGCTACAGCAGGGGCCCCTACTTTTGCTGACAACTCCTTGAGGCACGCGGAAACAGTGCGCGCTGTCAACGACTTAGGCTTTAATTATTTGACTGTTAAATTTATGACACATTTTATGGCACATATGACAATATTTATTTCCTAAATAAGGTCTCATTAAAATAGATGGACTTTTAACACAGCGTTCAGTACGTCTAACCAAACATGTCCAACAAAAAAAAAAATAGTGATTAAAGTATTTTTATTTTACCGAAAATAAGAAATGGCACTCAAGAATAAACACATTCAATAATATTATACAAAAAAAATCTAATACTCGCGCCTCGGGCTATGTTAGAGTGAGAAGGTACGAGTTGAACAATGAACGCGGCAACCGCGGCGGTGACGTAGGTATTTTGTAGTGTCAGAATAAGAGATGTGTTTATGCATCGAGTAATCAACATTTTTTGTGTATTTTCGTTAGCTGTTTTTTTATTCTTTGTAATTAAGCGTTTTTAGGGTTCCGTAGCCAAATGGCAAAAAATGGAACCCTTATAGATTCGTCATGCCTGTCTGTCTGTCTGTCCGTCCGTATGTCACAGCCACTTTTTTCCGAAACTATAACAGCTAAACTGTTGAAACTTTGTAATTAGATGTATTCTGTGAACCGCATTAAGATTTTTACACAAAAATAGTAAAAAGCCAATAAATTTTGGGGGTCTCCATAATTAGAACTGAAACTCAAAATTTTTTTTTCCATCAAACCCATGCGTGTGGGGTATATATGGATAGGTCTTCAAAAATGATACTAAGGTTTCTAACATCATTTTTTTCTAAACTGAATAGTTTGCGCGAGAGACACTTCCAAAGTGGTAAAATGTGCCCCCCCCCCCTCTAACTTCTAAAATAAGAGAATGATAAAACTAAAAAAAATATTATGATGTACATTACTATAAAAACTACCAACGAAAATTGGTTTGAACGAAATCTAGTAAGTAGTTTTTTTTTAATGCGTCATAAAATCGAAAAAAATATACTATTATTAAAACATCGATCAAAGTTACAACACATTACAAGAACTTTTAAATTATGTTACTTGCTGCTACGGAACCCTTCATGGGCGAGTCCGACTCGCACTTGGCCGGTTTTTTTTACCATTGTCTTTGTTTTGGTGGTCTGAATGATTTCTAAAATCGATCGATCTATTTTAATGGGACCTTATATTATTATTTCTAAGTTTTTTTCAATTTCTTCTCTATATTTATTTGTAACATCTGTCTACCTGTATTAACCAAGTAAATGATTTGGTTTTGATTTGATTCAAATCAAATCAAAACCACATGATAGTTTTAGTAAGTTACTTTTTGCAATCATAAGAAACCTGCAAAATCGCAGATCAAAACTTTTTCAATTTCCACCTGTTGATGAACCACTGAATCTTTGATTACATTGCAATATTGAGAGTTTTACTCAACTGAATCGGAACAAAACAAATAACAAAGTAATAAAATATCCTCTTTAAGTTAATGTAATTGGATACTTTAATGTGTTTTTTTTTAACAAACTATACTAATATTATGAAGAGGTACTTTTCTTTTAAAGTATGTATCCTCTGAAACTACTGAACTTATTACGTAGCTGCACTATCTTTGAAGCATAGTTACCATCAGGTGGGATCGCAGTCTTAGTTATATTACTAGTTTATATCAATAATAAAAAAAAATTAAAAAAAACTCGTTGAAAATATAAGATCTCTATTGACATTTGTGAAACACACTACTAGAGACTGAAAAAATAATAAAATAATAATTAGGGGTCCAGTGTAGTAGAAGTTATGCTACAGCGACAAGCCGCTTAAGTCAAGTCAAAATATAAATGTCAAAACGACCTTTTTTATTTTTTTTTAAATTTTATAATATACAATGCGTTCCAATTAATAAGAATAGAATCGCCCGCCATGTTGTGACGTCACGATTTACTGTCATATTGAGGAAATAAATTTTTAAACATTAATTAATTTACGAAAAATTTAATTTATTTATGAACTGGGAACGAAAAAAGTTTAATCAGAATCCAGTTCTTCAATTTTACTCATCTCTAAGTTTTTCAATTTTGCCAAAATTTCTTCGATTTGACAGTAATCGTAC
Source organism: Mythimna albipuncta (assembly GCA_929112965.1). NCBI lineage: Eukaryota > Metazoa > Arthropoda > Insecta > Lepidoptera > Noctuidae > Mythimna > Mythimna albipuncta. Next base: position 19,479,417 of record OV815962.1, read on the forward strand.
TGTACTGAGACGTCAAAACATAGGAATCGGTCCTATTCTAATTTGGCACGCGTAGTATTTTTTTTTTAATTTCCTGATGACAAACAAAAAATAAAAATTAAATGATGCAGCAATTATCATTTCAAATCCTAATTTGAGGAAGAGATGGTCTCACCACTGTCCACGTGTCTTAAAACCTTCATATCTTTTTTCTATGCGCATTAAATATGGCGGTGGCAGTTTTTCAGTTTGTGTATCCTTTTTCTGTTGACAGTAATTTTCCATCCACTAACTTTAAATGGTTAATAACTTATATGATTTTGAACAGATTTACAAAACTATTTCTTATTGCGATTTTGAAATAACTTACTTTTAAAAATAATAAGAAAAAAGAGTACCTTTTTATTACCCTATACATATAGGTACCATCGATATGACATTTTACTTCACCTCTATAAAACTGCCGTGACCTTTTCATGAGTCTTCAAAGAAAGTAATGGGGTTTAGAAGGAGGGTGCCACATCTAATTTCGAAACTACTTTCATTCATTAACTACACGCTTAAAGAATGATAATTAAAAGGCCATAATTAAAAGGCCTTTTGTCCTTTTAATAATCACTCTTTAAGTGTCTGCCTAATTTCTATGGCTCCGTTATATATTTTTCGTCTATTAATGTACCATTGCGGTCATTTCTGCCTGATCACTAAAACAAATTTTCTCGTGGTTTCTGCGGCACAGCGCCAAACCAAATCCTTTGAAGTTTTCAAGTGCAAGCAAAAATGAACTTAGCGGTGGCCTTCGAAAGTACCTTTGATAGAACGTAGTTTATGAGTATCTGCCAGCGGCTTCGCCCGCGTGAAATTTGGTTTCTTCATACAAACTTTGGACCCCCGTTTTGCCTCCTTAGGGGTGGAGTTTCGTGAAATCCGTTTGTAGCGGATGTTTACACTCCATAAGGAACCTACCTGCCAAAGAAGTTTGTAGGTGGTATAGTTTCTGAGATTTCTTGATTAATCAGTGAGTGTTATTTAACTTTTATGTATATAGAAGACATGTAATGGTGTGTGCATGTCTGTATTGTATGTTACGTCTTCACGCTTAAACGGCTGAATGATTTCCTATGAAACTTGGTGCACTGCTAGACTACAGAGTCCTGGAATAGAACATAGAATAGAATACAAAAACTTATATTCAGAACAAAACCAGCACAACAGAACAGTTGCAAACACAAGGTACAGATTGCAACGAGCGTACCCGCACCTAAAAAGTGACCACCTCGGTATTTGCTGAGCGTCAGAAATCCAGCGCTGATTTTCAGTTGCCACCCTCCCGCAGTGAATAGGATACTTTTTATCCCGTGAGTATTTTTCCTTTGGAACCAATTTCTACTTTCACTGCCAGCAGCTCATTATCAGCATCATCATTTCAGCCGAAAGATGTCCACAGTTGGACATTGGCCTCCCCCAAGTGTCGCCACAAGTGCCCCCAAGTGTCCTATGCATCTCGCATCCATCGGATTCTCGCGACCATCACCAGGTCATCGGTCTACCTTGTGGGAGGGCTTCCAACTAGCCAGCAGCTAGTGGTAGATAAATTTTTTAAACGATTTATTCAGTCATTAAGTTTGTTTGACAAACTCACGTAAATTTTCATGTTACGCAAATAGCAAAATAATTTAGCCAAATCAGTATAATTATTTAAATATTTCCTTCCCACTGTCGGAAGGGGTGAAATGGGTAGCTTTCACCACATTTGCCCCATACCCGCACATCTGAGGCCTAATGAATTAATGTATGTATCGCTCATGCGTTAATTTCTTGAGAGGTAAACATGGCCTGGTCTGTAATTTCTGTTAATTTCAAAGGAAAACATTTATCTATGTTAACGTTCTGCTGTTTTTGCGAACTAGAGAGAAACATTATTATTCCTTATGTTTTTACATAAGTAAATAGAGTGAAACAAAAAACACAAAATCCAATTTAAAATATTTATGGCGATTTCACCGCATCGTTGTCTATCGGTAATACCCAAACGACTTGTAATAGTTAATAATAATAATAATAATATTTTTTATATTTTTAAATGTTTTTTTTAATATATTTTTAAGGAATATTTAAAAATGTAATAAATGTGTTAAAATGGATAATAAAGGAAATAATAATAATAATATTCCACAACTATCACACAACGCCGTCTAGCCCCAAGCTAAGAAGAGCTTGTGTTATGAGTACTAGACAACTGATAAACATACTTATATATTTCTAAATACATACATACTATAGTTATAGTCATAATAGTCATACTAGTTTATTGGTAAGGGATTTTTACAAGTAAAGTAGGTAGGTGGTAGGATGGTGTGGGTTCTTAGTAATATTGACATTGAGTATAATGAGTATGTCAATGCTTAATAAGGTGGAACTACACTGCTCACACGTGTGCGTCACACGCCGACGCGCGTCGATATCCATACATTTTACATGGAAACTGGACTCAACAATTGATACACGCCACGCGACGTCGTTCTACGTACAAATCAGGCGTGTTACACGTGTGCATCAGTCTAATTTAAATCTAGCATTTTTCTCTATTCAAGATAATTATACCTTTATTACGTCTATATTAAATTAGTTTCTTTAGAAACATCTTTAACCAGTTACCAAAAATAGTTATAAAGGAAAAAAAATCTGAACATAATAAAATAAAAATTACCTGTTTCATCGACTGAATTCAGTGTTCTAAGAATCTACAATAGTCAATATACACACAACAAAACTACATGTTCGTGTTCGGACGTGGGCGTGTTCCACTGAATTCTAATCAAATCACACACACACACTCACAAACTTTTGCCTTTATAATATTTGCACCTACGTAGGTGCACATATATTATAAAGCACCAATATAAAGCCACCACCACATTAACCATTATGTAGCATAATCTTGGAGCGTATTGCACATTGCTGAGACTCAAGCCTAGGCAGTAATGCGCGGGCTTGCGGACAGTGAGCAATGGGTAGCTCGCTGTCCGGCAGTCTGGTAACAGTCCGGACCAAGCCCAAGTCGTCGACGGCGCGCGCTGTTCCCGCGCGCCTCAAGGAGTTGTCAACAACAGCAGGGGCCCAGCCGGGTCGAAGCCTACTGGGGCCAGGGTTATCCGAAAGGGCACTTGAGCCCCGGTATGAAGGCTTGAAGGAACGGGATGGGTTTTTTAGTCAGTGAGAGTCTGACACTATCTCCCGCTCCGCCCAAGAACGGGGGTTGTCATAAGATGATTTTTCCCATCGAAAAAAAAAAGCCTAGGCAGTAATTACCACCACGCGGGCCCAGTGCGCGTTGGTAGATGTCACATACCATCAATTTTTTTATTCTAGGACATGCTGGTTTTCTCACGTTATTTTCTTTCACCGTTCTGAGAGCAGTGGTGATGATATAGATTACACAAAATAAAGCCAGCCTGAGTCTGAACTCACGACCGTGAAGTAACAAATTTATAATAATATAATAAAGAGATAAAGTTTGTTTGCTATTATGTATTTTTGTTTGTAGGAGGTAATCTCTGATAGTCTGGTCCGATAGCGAAATTTTTTTCACTGATAGAAAGCTTCTTTTTGCCTAAGTGGCACAGGCTATATTATATATATGCGAGCAAAGCTGCGGGATGAAGTTAGTAATTAATAAATCATCTCCAAGCTATATCCAAGATGATCACAATCATATTAAAAAGCAAAACCAATACACACCCACACTTTTCAAAGTTTCTAAAGTAGTAATCACTTTGACATAAATTGTATCAAATTTGAATCTATCAGTCACAACGTTTTATGCTGACGCTACCTCTATAATATTGAAAAGCGACCGCGGGTACTGAGGTCACGAGTAACATATTGCACACAACTAACTATATTGTTTTAGTAATATATTAGAAACTTGTATGATTTATTAGTTTATATTGTTCTATGAAAATCGTTTCAGTGAGTTTGCAGATTTACTCTTCTTAATAGATTTTAGAAGTTCTAGTCTAAAGAGCGATGAATTTGTAATATAATAAGCATAAGTAAAATCAGGCTTATAATGTTCCCACTGCTGGAACTTAGACCTCCTATCTAAGAGAGATAATGAGCCACAATCCATTACGCGGGCCCAATGTGGGTTGGTGGATGTCAAATTGTCTTATTTTTTTCGTTGAGAAAAATCATTCAAATGACATCCCCCGCCCTTGGGCGGAGGTGGAGATAGTGTCAGACTTTTACTGACTAAAAAAGCCCACCCCGTCCTTCGTTGCCTTTCATATCGCGGCCGAGCCTACCTTTCAGAAATAGACTCTTGGCCCCAGTAGGCTTCGACCCTGCTGGGCCCCTACGGTTGCTGACAACTCCTTGAGACTCGACGACTTGGGCTCGGTCCAGACGGTCGGACAGCGAGCTACCTATTGCTCGCAGTCCGCTAGCCCACGCCTACGATATCAAATTGTCTTCAAATTTTTGGCTCTAGGACATGCCGGTTTCCTCACGATGATTTTCTTCACCATTTTTAGAGCAGTGGTGATAAAATAAATTACGAAAAGTTATTTACCTGGCTTGGTTTGAACTCGCAACTTACAACTCATAAATCGGCAACGTTAGCACTAGGCTACCACTGCTCCGCATTTGTAATGTGATTTAAGTAAAACATATACTTAAGGCCAGGTTTTACTAATTCTGATCTTTTTTGAACCTCTGGAAATCCAAAAATATAAAAAAAAAACACCGTGGATAATTGCTTTATAAAAATTGAACATTTATCATAACGCTGCGGGTAAAAATCAAAACATGGTTTAAATTAGAAGGCTTGATAAAAAAAAATTACGAATCTGACCCTTAACTTACGATTTCAAACGTGATATACTACGAGATTACGTCTATGCGGTGATTACGGAAATATTTGAAAGTTAGACAAAATAATAGAGTTTGTTTTTTAAAAGAGTCTAGCAAAAACAAAAATATAGAGTAGTTAAAATGTTTTTTTTTAGAAATAAAACAGCGGTTACGGGATCGCTAAGTCGACTCGAGATCTGGGCCAGTGCCTACCAAATATTCTGTGACTACAACCAGCGCTTAAATCACGATTTTTATTTTATTTTTATACTTGTTGCTACCGTTACTTTCATCATCATTATTTCAGCCGATAGACGTCCACTGTTGGACATGGTTTACTAAAAAATATCTCTAAAGATTATGCTACCAGAATAAAAAGTATTCTGTGTTTTTGTTTCATTCGTTTTAAAGGCACATAAGTCAAAAAAAGAACCAAAAATGTAATAGCGCCCTGTCCTGTGTTGGTGTTAAAAATCTTTGAGACTCACGGCTTATCTCTACTATAATTTACATGTAATAAATACGTAAACCATGCACATGTAACATTCTGTCTATTGCTCAAAACTGAATGAATATCCGTTCAGTAGTTTTTGAGTTTATCGCGTTCATACAAACAGATAAACGAAGTGGTCGACTTTATTAATATAATGCGTTAGGATATACAAACTTTACCCTAAATATTAGTGTGAGTTTTTTTTATTATTGACTAGCTGTTGCCCGCTGCTTCAACTGCATACATAAAATATAGCGTATAAAGTATAATTTTATTCAGGAATAAAGCAGCTTAAAAAAAAATTACAAAGAAAACAGAAAAAAAATTACCTCTTTATAATATTAGTATAGAAAGGCTCACGATTGACCACTGGCTCGCTCGCTTGAATGTTTCTGGTAAAAATAGGCATTCAATTGGGTAAGCTTTTAGGCAATCGATTTTCTAGTTGTAACATTTTATCCCCGATACCTTTTCATACCTTCCTTTTCTATACCATTTCTTTTATTATTTTTTTGGGACTGGATTCTAGCACGTCTGCGCATGTTTTTTCATAAATCGTTTGGTATCTATTTTTAGATTTGTAACGGAAAAGCTGGCGACTATTACACTCTTTATTCACACTAAAAAATAAAATGAAAAAGACGTGTGGCACTAGGGGACTGCCGTGGTAAAGCTATTGCATAGCATTTTTATCAACTTGCAATTATAATTATTTATTTATTTTATTTGTGCAGTAATTTTTTCCTTTGTTTTTTTTTTTCTTTGATATTTATTGAAGTTACACTTTCACACATTGAATTGAATTTTAATTGTTTGTTCACTCATTTGTTTTCTTATCGGTCACCACGCTCAAAAAACAAATGAGTGGGGGTTAGGTTATTTTCGTTACGGAATTTCTGGATTCGGTTTCCACGCTCAAGGCCCGCGATAGAAGCTATGCAATACCTTAAATACTGGCCAAGTCGGAGTTTTTTTTAAGGTAGGAAAATCGTCCAAATCACATCCTCCGCCCTTGGGCGACTTCAGACTTTTACTAAAAACATACTCCTGTTCCTTCTTACTTTTCATACCAGGGCCAAGTTTTCGTTTCTGATTCACAAACCCTAAAAAAACGCCGTTTATTGTTATATATTATTTGTTATTGTAACGGCAATAAAAATAAATATTCTGCAAAAATTTCATCTCTCTATCTTACGGTTTGTGAGATACAGCCCGCTGACCAACAGACGGTCGGACAGCAGAGGCAGTACAATGGGGTCCCGTTGGCACTGTACAGGAAAGGAACCCTAAAAACTATACGATATTTTTCTTTGTTTTAGTAAGTAGTTACTTTTTAGGTGGGATATTATCCAATGACTAATCTCGTTCTAGGGCGGAGCGGAGGGCTCGTCAGACTTTTACTGATTTACTCAATCATATGTTTATTCTTAGCCCTTGTGTTCTGGAACCAGTAGACTAAATTTAGTCAGTACTGTAACAACTCTACTGTACGAATCTAACCTCATAAGACTTCTGCGAAGCAGTAAAAAGGAGGAGGCAACAGCGCTCTCGCCTGCGCCGGCGCCGGAATTCCGATCCCGATTTCCAGCCACCGTAAGTAGTGGTAGTAGTATAGGTAGCTTGCGGACAGTGAGCAATGGGTAGCTCGCTTTCCGACCGACCGGTAACTGTTCGGACCAAGCCCAAGTTGTCGACACCGCGCACCGTTCCCGCGCGCCTCAAGGAGTTGTCAGCAACAGCAGGGACCCAGCTGGGTCGAAGCCTACCGGGGCCAGGGTTAGTTTCGAAAGACAACTCGAGCCCAGGTATGAAGACTTGAAGGAACATTGATGATATACAAAACAAAAAAAAAAATTATAACCTCACAAACTACCATCTAGGCCTTCAAGAACCGATTAAATATTCAAGTCAATCTTTACTTAATCGAATGCAAAGTCACCCGGTGACCCAATTATGGGTTCTCGTTCGAAGTAAGATACAGTTTTAATCGTTTATTATTCTCCGGAAGCCGAGTAAATCAACTCTAAATATTTGCACAAGAATCATTCTGGAAAGCGCCTTTAGAAATGTAAATTATTGGAAGGAATTGAATTAAAGTATTAAGTGGGTGATGGGGCTGAGTTATTAAGTTGAAAATTGTATGTTTTAGGATTTATTATCATTACTTTTATGGAAGTTGACATAGATATTTTAAAATCGTCCTCTTTTTTATGTTTTTGTTTACAATAAGTGTTTAAGTCTAATGCCTTGATCACACGTACCGAGTAAAAGGGCGAGACAGTAAAATGTTGCTCGGCCGAGACAGTGATGTAAGCGAGTTGTAGATATAAATGGTAGGCCGAGCACTCAGCGCTGTGTTTACACGTACCGAGTACTTGGCCAAGAGCACTGTCTCGCCCGTTTACTCGGTACGTGTGATCAGGGTATAAGTGTAGAGTGATGAAAATGGGTAAAATTTTGTCAAAATCTGTCTATGTGTGTGAAGTCCTTTTTCTTAAAGTTTTGATGACATTTTTTTTTTCAATTATATTCCTTGTCTACGCTAATATTCGGCTACGGCAAAATCCGCTGATGCTGTCATTAGGTCCCTACGTTAACAGCTTAGTTGTCTATTTGTTAATTTAGAAGAAAATATACTAACAAGATTTTACATATTTACTAGCTTCTGCCAGCGGCTCCACCCGCGTGTAAGTAGGTTTTCCATACCAACTTTGGACTCTCGTTTCATTTCTTCAGGAGATGTCTCTTAGCGCCTTCGCCTACGTCATAAAAAGAAACCTTGTGCAAAATGTTGGTCCCAGCAGTTCCAGTACATTTATACTTCATGTACAGTACTGGTACATAGGTGGCCTTAACTCTTCGAGCGCCAGGGGTTTATTGACCATTACCGTGTTTAAGTAAATCACCAAAAAACCGTTTTTGAATTTTTCTAGGAAAAATCAAAAATAATATACATAAACATATATATAACATATACATATATATAAAATAATATGTATAGAAACCAAAATTTTCGACTGAATAACTTCCGTACCAACTAGGGGAAAACAGCATAAGCATTTTTCAAGGACATCATATATACAACTTGTATTAAGACACATTAAGGTATTCTGTACCAGTCAACCATCGCCAATCACATTTTTTTTTTCGGTACGTAAATATCATGCAAATCCGGCCCTTGAGCGGAGCGGGAGATCTGGGTTTTTTTTGTCAGACTCTTACTGACTAAAAAACCCACCCCGTTCCTTCTTGCCTTTCATACTAGGGCCGAGCCTCCCTTTCGGAAACCCGACCACCTCCACTTTTTCAAGAAAACAATACCTTTCAGACCTAGCACATAGTCTCAAAACCACTTCGCTGCCAATTAAGTGGCATTATACATCCAGTGTAAATCGCTGTTTAGCATTACGGCATTTGATGACATTTTTTTTTTCAATTATATTCCTTGTCTACGCTAATATTCGGCTACGGCAAAATCCGCTGATGCTGTCATTAGGTCCCTACGTTAACAGCTTAGTTGTCTATTTGTTAATTTAGAAGAAAATATACTAACAAGATTTTACATATTTACTAGCTTCTGCCAGCGGCTCCACCCGCGTGTAAGTAGGTTTTCCATACCAACTTTGGACTCTCGTTTCATTTCTTCAGGAGGTGTCTCTTAGCGCCTTCGCCTACGTCATAAAAAGAAACCTTGTGCAAAATGTTGGTCCCAGCAGTTCCAGTACATTTATACTTCATGTACAGTACTGGTACATAGGTGGCCTTAACTCTTCGAGCGCCAGGGGTTTATTGACCATTACCGTGTTTAAGTAAATCACCAAAAAACCGTTTTTGAATTTTTCTAGGAAAAATCAAAAATAATATACATAAACATATATATAACATATACATATATATAAAATAATATGTATAGAAACCAAAATTTTCGACTGAATAACTTCCGTACCAACTAGGGGAAAACAGCATAAGCATTTTTCAAGGACATCATATATACAACTTGTATTAAGACACATTAAGGTATTCTGTACCAGTCAACCATCGCCAATCACATTTTTTTTTTCGGTACGTAAATATCATGCAAATCCGGCCCTTGAGCGGAGCGGGAGATCTGGGTTTTTTTTGTCAGACTCTTACTGACTAAAAAACCCACCCCGTTCCTTCTTGCCTTTCATACTAGGGCCGAGCCTCCCTTTCGGAAACCCGACCACCTCCACTTTTTCAAGAAAACAATACCTTTCAGACCTAGCACATAGTCTCAAAACCACTTCGCTGCCAATTAAGTGGCATTATACATCCAGTGTAAATCGCTGTTTAGCATTACGAAATTTGATGACATTTTTTTTTTCAATTATATTCCTTGTCTACGCTAATATTCGGCTACGGCAAAATCCGCTGATGCTGTCATTAGGTCCCTACGTTAACAGCTTAGTTGTCTATTTGTTAATTTAGAAGAAAATATACTAACAAGATTTTACATATTTACTAGCTTCTGCCAGCGGCTCCACCCGCGTGTAAGTAGGTTTTCCATACCAACTTTGGACTCTCGTTTCATTTCTTCAGGAGGTGTCTCTTAGCGCCTTCGCCTACGTCATAAAAAGAAACCTTGTGCAAAATGTTGGTCCCAGCAGTTCCAGTACATTTATACTTCATGTACAGTACTGGTACATAGGTGGCCTTAACTCTTCGAGCGCCAGGGGTTTATTGACCATTACCGTGTTTAAGTAAATCACCAAAAAACCGTTTTTGAATTTTTCTAGGAAAAATCAAAAATAATATACATAAACATATATATAACATATACATATATATAAAATAATATGTATAGAAACCAAAATTTTCGACTGAATAACTTCCGTACCAACTAGGGGAAAACAGCATAAGCATTTTTCAAGGACATCATATGTACAACTTGTATTAAGACACATTAAGGTATTCTGTACCAGTCAACCATCGCCAATCACATTTTTTTTTTCGGTACGTAAATATCATGCAAATCCGGCCCTTGAGCGGAGCGGGAGATCTGGGTTTTTTTTGTCAGACTCTTACTGACTAAAAAACCCACCCCGTTCCTTCTTGCCTTTCATACTAGGGCCGAGCCTCCCTTTCGGAAACCCGACCACCTCCACTTTTTCAAGAAAACAATACCTTTCAGACCTAGCACATAGTCTCAAAACCACTTCGCTGCCATCCAGTGTAAATCGCTGTTTAGCATTACGGCTTAGACTCAAAGGGGCTAAAGTAACTTCATGAATATGCATGAATACGGAACATAATTATCTGAAATGTGATTACCTACGTAGGCCCGGTGCCAAGAACTTGGCGGAGACTGTGATTTAGCTGGTAGACTTTTTGCTTTATGTCTTAGTTCAAATCTTGTGGGTGGATTAGCTTGATGACTTGGCAGGATTACTTGAAGAACTTAGCAAAGTTTTTGATGGGTGAAACTTTGATAGGAAACAAGTTATACTCGTACATACACTTATGTACGAGATTGATAAAGAATCACACCATTAAATACTATGACAACAAGTTTCAACATTGTGCGGACCGTCTAGAGGACACGTTGGTGCATGCGGTAGAATTTTACCCCGCTTAGACCTATCGTCGCCGTGTCCTCAAGGAGGTGATAGGCAGCAGTGACTTCTTATTTCTATGCAGCCCTGGTTTAGACCGTGGTCCGGAGCAAAGGGGAATGGAAACTGATAGCTTTTACGAAGCAGTAATGCGTGCATAGGAAATGTGCACACCTTTGAGGAAACGGACTTCCTCACGCCCTAGTTACCGCCAAAGAACGCCCCAGGCGTCTGAGTTGCTGAACGATTTCTGATCCACTTAGGTTACTGTGGTGCTAGTGGATGATAAGTAGTGGGTAGCTTGCCGTAGATATCCAGTAAGGACCAATCCCAAGTCAACGGTGCACAGTGTTCCAAGCGCACCTTAAAGAGATGTCAGCAAAACCGAAGCAGCCCAGTAAGGCATCAGCCTATCAGCTATCAAGCTGCTAGGACTTGGGAATATTTGAAAGAGTAACTGTAGCTCTAGTAAACAAAAGGCAACGGTAAGACACGGGTGGGTTTAAGTCAGTAAGTCTGACTCTTCGATCGCACAGGACCGGTTGATCCAACGACGACAATGTTTAGATATTCTTTTGCTCTGCAGTAGACGTATTTCCTTTGGCAGAGTTTCTTTGCGTGATCGAATCAGAAATGAAGATATCCGCAGGCGAACCAAGATTACCGACATAATACGAAGAATCGCCAAAATTAAGTGGCAATGGACAGGGTACGTTGCTCAAAAAACAGATGGCCGTTGTGGCTGAAAGGTTCTGGAGTGGCGCCGCGTTTCGGAAGACGCAGCGTTGGAAGGCCTCCTACAAGGTGGATCGATGATACCGTCCTCCGATCCTGCAACTTTGACCGATGGTGAAAGTTGCAGGAATCTAATGGATGCGGTACGCACAGGATCGTTCGTTTTGGCGACACTTGGGGGAGGTATATGTCCAATAGTGGACGTCTATCGGATGAAATCAATGATGATGATGATGAATGAGACGTATTTCGGTTGGTTGGAAGATTTTTAATAAAAATATGCAAGTAATTAATTATTCCATTTTATATTATTTGACGGCTGCTTAGACCTTCATTTAATTCCAATTGAAACCTCAACTATACATAAGCATACATGATGTAGACCTAGACCAGGACGTTTAAAATGTAAGATTGTTTCAATCTTGTTGCAGTGTGGGTAAGAGACAGAGCTTTATAGGTTGTCTAGCGCCATCTCTCACCCACACTGAAACAAGATTAAAACAATCTTACTTTGAACGTCATGGTAACCCAGCTAGTCTATAGTTCAATATTGCAGACCTTGGTTCCGCTTCCACGCTCGTAATTACTGGCTGGCCACAAAATCACTGTTTGATCGGACGCTGGAGGAAGATTATTACTTTTTAATTTTATTTCGTCTTTTGTTTCGATTCAATCAAATTGTTTAAGTGAAGTTCTGATTGTTAGGAAATGTTTTAATCCTCTTTTGGGTTCAGAACCGGATCGAAACTGAAAGTAACTTTTTAACCCTTGAAAATTCTAACAGTACTTAATGTTAAGAAGCTCTTAAGAGTATTACGCTACCATATACCCCTTTTTTTTGTGTTGGGAAATCATCAAGTGACTTCTCCTGGTTTGGAGTGGAGCGAGAGGGCGTTTCAAGCTTTTATGTTTATACTGAAATACAAAAAAATATATATTTTTTAAAGCTCACTTTATCTGCAAAATGCTTCGTTTGTTTAATGGTCAAAGATACAATGGATAAGAGAGGCACCTCAGACATGATTTTTATTTTGTTTTTGTCATAAAATCAGGATATGATGTCAAGGTTAAATGACGTGACAAGGGAAACAAACAAAGACCCCTTGAGTTTGACAACTTGTTTATTAACTTATTATGTAACGTTACCCCTGGAGACCCTCAAGGTTTCATGCGATTCGAGTTTTGGTGATTTGAATTGATTAAATGTTTTTTGAAAACTAAAGTAACTGACTATGCTATAATAAAAACTGAAAAACTAACCATGTTAAAAAATTAAGTAACTTAATTATTTCGCTTAACTAAGCTATGCCATAGCTATAAAATATTTCCATTGTCTATTTCTATGCTAAATATTTTTGGCAATATCTTATAGATTAAAACAAAATATAACTAGTCTCTATCGGTGTCTTTGCTTGCATAAAACTAAAAAACTGGGCAAGTGCGAGTCGGACTCGCGCACTGAGAGTTTCATGCAAACTACAATTCCCGAATGTAGTCTTAAGTCATCGAAGGCGCACTGTACCCGCGCGCCTCAAGGAGTTGTCAGCAACAGCAGGGACCCAGCCGGGTCGAAGCCTACTGGGGCCAGGGTTATCCGAAAGGGCGCTCGAGCCCCGGTATGAAGGCTAGAAGGAACAGGGTGGGTCTTTTAGTCAGTAAGAGTCCGACACTATCTCCCGCTCTGCCCATGAGCGGGGGATGTCAATGCATGATTTTTTCCCACCATAAAAAAAAGAATGTACTCTTGAAGATTTTTCCGAACTACATTTTATTTTTGTGTCGTAGGTAACAACTTTACTGTTTTCAGATTTATTCCTATACCTGTGCTATAAGACCTTGCTTTGTGCCAAATGTCAAGATTCTAGGTCAACGGAAAGTACCCTATGAATTTCGATGTTTGAGAGTATCAAAATATACGTTTTTTTTGCGACATAGACGGCCGTATTTTTTTTATTCGTTAACTTAGAAGATTGATTTTTTCACAGCTTGAAGGACGATAAACTTGAGTATATTGTTTTAATTTCAACTCGATACCTTCTCGCGTTCTTGAGATAAAGGATCTTGATTAACAGACAGACAGATGGACAACAAAGTGATCCTATAAGGATTCCGTTTTTTCTTTTTGAGGTATGAAACCCTAAAAATGAACCCAAGGGAATATATTTTATTATCCTTTTTACTATAGTGTGTTATTATTGTGTCAAACTTCGACATCCATTTATCTGCGCGTTTTAGCGTTAGAGTGTAACAAACATACAGACACACACACTCTGCATATTTAATTTATTTGGTTTTTAGTATAAAAGAGTTTTTTTATAGCCAATTAAATGGTATTAATAAAATTCGCAACACCACTTTATAGAATTTAGTCAGTTTGTTGCACTATCATAGCATTATTTTTTCTTTTAAATGTTCCCACTGGTGGTACTCAGGCCTCCCCTCTATGATAGGGAATGGGCCGTAATCCACCGCACGGCAAATTTTTGGCTCTAGGACGCCGGTTTTCTTACGATGTGTTCTTTTACCGTTTTGAACGAAAAATTACTGCCTTACCTATTTCTGACTGTTCATGACTCTAACCGTAACGTCGTTTATACCGCGTACGTCGAAGGACTGGAACAGTATGCCTGCTGCGGTCTTCCCGTCCGATTATAATTTGAATTTGAGTGTCTTCAAGGCTAGAGTGAATAGGCTCTTAATAAACTAGCTGCGCCTCACCATCAAAGATTGCATCGCTGCTTATCATCAGGTGGGATCGCAGTCAAGCACTAGTTTATATCAATTAAAAAAAAAACAATTATGTTTAAATATGGCCACTATATTTATGTAACATAAGCTTCACAAAATTACTTTACTAAGCCCGGGTTTAAACTCCAAATTGTAACAAACATGAAACATACATAGTGAGTAGCAGGACGGCCAGGCAGTCGTGTTGGTGGCACTATGTCTCTGCACGTTTACCGCAGTGAAATTGTTGTGATACATAATTATATTTCTGCCATCCAGTAGCTTATCTAGCTGTTATTATTTTGTTGTTAGAGTCTGTCTAATAGGTTAAACGACTTGGGTAATTATTAGGATTTAATGAAATCTGATGTAGTCAACACGGGTTCAACAATCAAGGTTGGTTAAGAGATAGAGATCATTGTTTACTAACAGAAGAACCTTATGAAAAGTATCGAATATAAGTATTTTTTAAATGATTCAATAATATACAAAATTCCCAAGTCGGTTGACTTATTAGACAGACTATATCCTCTATATTTACATCTTTATCTTTATGTATAAAATTCTTCTATACATGTGTTTGTCACCTAACTTCTTTCGAACGGCTTGATCGATTTGGGTGTGATTTTGTATGTGTATTCGAGTGCCTGGATGGTTCGAAAATACAACTGGACCTAGTAGATGGCACCGCAATAGGGTTCTCTTTTTTTTCTGACGAAAAGTCAGTTTTCGGAGTTACTGTTGTCCTGTACCTACGTGTATTTGTCATGTAAGTCTTCCTAAAGGGCTTGACCGATTTGGATGAAATTTTGTATGCATAAAAATAATTATGTGGGTTCCTGGATGATTGAAAATACATTGAATCCGATAGTGATGCTGCAATCGGGTTCAGATTTTTTTATTTTAGGAAAAGCTAGATTACAGACAGAAAAACGTCTGTCGGGTTCACTAATACCTACCTATATTAGTACTATATAAAACAAAGCCCCTTACCGTATCTGTTAGTCTGTTAGTTAGTTAAAAACTCAAAAACAACTGAACAGATTTTCTTTTGGCTTTCAGCAATAGACGGTTTGATTTATGGCGATGGTTTACGTGTTAACACATATATATATTATATATGCATGCATGTGTTACATGCATATATTATAGTAAAAAAAGTAAAAAATGACAGAGATTTATTACTAGTAGTTTTAAAGAAATTACGTCAGGGATGCTGGATTGATCGAAAGAGCTGCTACATTCTTGGAATGCAAATAGAACACGGGTGACTAAAATGCCAGTAAAAGTCTGTTAAGTACTACCTCTCGCTTCACCTAGAGTGACCTAGAGTGGGAGACACCGCGTACCGAAAAACTTAGCGTTGGAAGACTTCCTAAAAGGTGGACCGATGACCTGGTATGGGTTGCGGGAATCCAATGAATTAATAAAGAAGTCTATAAAATTGTAATATATTATGTCTGTACTCTCCCTTATCATACACCAGATCCCCTAACAATCATCGCTGTGCCCTCGTGGGAGCGATCGGTGGCGGACTCTCGCGCCGGGCCTTGGTTGAGGCCATAGTACGGAGCGAGGAGGAGTGGCAGGCGGTCGCCGACTTCTGCGAAGCAGTAATGCTCGCCAAGGAGGAGGCTGACCGCATCAGGCAACGGCGATTTCGCCGCCGCTGCCGCCGCCGGGATTCCCGATTTCCGGCTACCGTAGGCGCGGGCTTGCGGACAGTGAGCAATAGGTAACTCGCTGTCCAGCCGTCCGGTAACTGTCCAGACCAAGCCCAAGTCGTCGACTGCGCGCACTGTTCCCGCGCGCCTCAAGGATTTGTCAGCAACAGCAGAGATCTAGCTGGGTCGAAGCCTACTGGGGTCAGGGTTAGTTTCGAAAGACAGCTCGAGCCCCGGTATGAAGGCTAGAAGGAAAGGGGTGGATCTTTACTCAGTAAGAGTTTGACACTATCTCCCGCTCCGCCCAAAAGCGGGGCTTGTCATTGGATGATTTTTTCCCCACCACAAAAAAAAGATCCCCTAACAATAACTTTAAAATCGAACACAATACCTACACATTACTACTCGTAAAATAGCATCACGACACAAAAAATGTAAACTGAAGCAGAAACATTTATAACAAGTAAATGACAATCATGAAACGGAACCCAGCTGACACGGTTCGGGAAAACGGCTTAGTGTACAGAAAAACCTTTTGTAAAGGGTCTAGTGCGAGTGTGCGATTAATCGTGTGCGACTGTGTGATTAATCGTGTGCGACTGTGCGATTAATCGTCTAAATAAGAGAATGTGTGGCTTGTAATTGTGGCTTTGAAAGGGTAGAGGTAAGTTTAATCTTTTGTAGTTAGTTCGAGATAATTTGAAATGTCAAAATAAAGAGCACAGCTTAAAGTAGGTACTCAATAATTAACGTACCTAGATTGACTTGGAATAACGGCCATTGACTCTTCAAGAGTGAATAATAATAATAATATAATAATAATAATATTCCACAACTATCACACAACGCCATCTAGTCCCAAGCTAAGCAAAGCTTGTGTTATGGGTGCTAGACAACTGATAAACATACTTATATATTTCTAAATACATACATATTACAGATAAATTACACCCAGACACAGAACAAATGATTATGCTCATCACACAAACTTTTGTCCTGGATGGGAATCGAACCCACGACCTCCGGCATAGCAGTTAGGGTTAGTAACCACTAGACCAACAGGCCAGTCAGAGTTATTATTCACTAGCTTCAGCCAGCGACTTTGTCAACGCCAATATTGGTTATTGCGGACGCAAAGTTAAAGTCGAAAACGTATAAAAAGTAGCATATATCCGTCCTTGAAGTTCAATCTTCCTCCAAACCAAATTTCATCAAAATTGGTTGAGCACTTTAATTGTGACAGCATAACGGATAGATAAACTGATAAAGTTACTTTCACATCTATAACAACTCATGAACAGTAGTGGTACATAGGTGCACTTAACCGCCAAATAAATAAATAAAATATATTATTTTATTTATTTATTTGGCGCCTTGTAGGTATAGTAAGTGGCGCGGGCTTGCGGACAATGAGCAATGGGTAGCTCGCTGTCCGGCCGTCGGGTAACTGTCCGGACCAAGCCCAAATCGTCGACGGCGCGCGCCTCAAGGAGTTGTCAGCAACAGCAGGGACCCAGCCGGGTCGAAGCCTACTGGGGCCAGGGTTATCCGAAAGGGCGCTCGAACCCCGGTGTGAAGGCTAGAAGGAACGGGGTGGGGCTTTTAGTCAGTAAGATTCTCACACTACCTCACGTTCCGCCCAAGAGCGGGGGTTGTCATTGGATGATGTTTTCCTACCATAAAAAAAAGGTATAGTAAGTAGTAAACAGTGGTGGCCGAGTGGTAACGGCCCCGACTTACGAGTTGTAGGTCGCGGGTTCGAACCTAGCCAGGTGCATTACTTCGTGTAATTTATTTCATCACCACTGCTCTCAAAACGGTGAAGGAAAACATCGTGAGTAAACCGGCATAATTTCGTACATGCGTAAATTAATACGAGTTTAAAAAAATAGGTACTTTATTTTTTAATTTTATCCCTACACGGGATTAAAACGATCAAAATTTATCGGTGTATATATTTTTATATAGTCAACCGATTGCGATGAAACAAAGCCTAAGTAATATATATAATATCAAGTTACACACAATTTTAATGATGTACATCGATTTTGTACATTTTACGCGATGTGCACTCAACTAAAAACTTCTACAGATTTATTATATGTACACATTCAGTATAGATTGGGATAATAAAATAAATCCTCCCGTTTTGTGTGGAGTGAATGAAAGTGTCAGACTTTTACCGACTAAATCCCACTTATGAGAATAGTTTGGCCACCGACCGAGCGATATTTCATCACAAAATATTAGGGTGGCACTACTCCAATATCGGTTGTCAATAAAATATATGTAAGGTATGGAAAGAGCCTGGATCTCACGTCACAGGGAATCCTAGTGTGAGTTCCAGGAAACAAACTTATATAAATGTATCTTTTGTAATAATAAATTATTCTTATTCATTCTATTGTACCGTTATCGCATTTATTATGTACCTAGGGATTGCGTGACGTGCCCTCTGAATAGGAACTCGATAGATAATTTCCGTTACTACCCGGACGAAACCAACGGATTATTTTAGTGTTTGTGAAGTAATTTATTACTATTGTCTCAAAGTCGATGAGTGTCCTACTCATCAGTAATTTCAACCGAAAGACGTCTACTATTGGACATAGCCCTCCCCCAAGTGTCGACACAATGACTGCTCCAGTGCGTCGCGCATCATAACTTTTTTCCGTTAACTTAGAAGTTTGATTTTTTCACAGCTTCAAGAGACCATAGATATATGGTTTTAATTTCAACTCGATACGTTCACGCGTTTCTGAGATAAAGGGTCTTGACAGACATACAGACAGACGGACAACACAGTGATCCTATTCGGCATATTATTAATTATTAAAAAACGGCCAAGAGCGTGTCGGGCAACGCTCAGTGTAGGGTTCCGTAGTTTCCCGTCCGTCACAATAAGTGTACCCAGTTTAAAAAAATGCTTGCATATACGATTATACTACAACCTTAGCCCAGAAATTATTTTGTAGAAACTTTTTGTCTTTTTTGTACAAAAACTGTTATTTCCATCTAGTTCAAAATAATTTTCCTAGAAAGTCCTTATAAAGTTCTACTTTTCAGATTTTTTCCATATTTTCTAAACTTATGGTTCAAAAGTTAGAGGGGGGGGGGACACATTGTTTTTTACTTTTGCAGCGATTATTTCCGAAATTATTGACATTATCAAAAAATGATTTTAGTAAAACATTTTTTTCTAATTTTTATTTTACCACTTTGTTGCGTGATTGATATAATTATTGGCACCAAATTTCAGCTTTCTAGTGCTAACGGTCACAGAGATTAAGCGAGGACGGACGGACGGACATACAGACATGGCGAAACTATAAGGGTTCCTAGTTGACTACGGAACCCTAAAAAACCGGTTACTTTTAAATGACACTATTTTTTTTAGCATAAATTGTTTTAAAACGCTGTTGAGGCTTGATATCAGGCGTAGGTTTGTCGTAGATTTGTATGTATCAAAGTGATACCAATTGTACAGTTCTTCTGTTTACAATCATTAAAAATCCAGGCCGGCCGCGTGTTGTGAGAACACAGTGAATGCTGTCAGGGCCAGAATTAAAATCTCGTATGGACACAAAAAATCTTATTCGCAGATGGAATACCCACCATCCTTACTTCATTGATTACTGATTTATCATAACATCATCACCTTAAACGGGTCGCTTTTATAGAAGAGAGTGAAAAGATCAAAAAGGCTTCCGTTTTTTTCCTTTTGAGGTAAGGAATCCTAAAATAGAAGATTCATAAAAAAAAAAAAACGATGATATCGATACTTAATTGAATATTTAAGTTAGGTAATGGTAAGGATAAAGAACACTAGCACAGATCACGCAATGGCCATCTATTGGTTATTAAATTATAAATACAAATTATTTTCACTGAAAATCTTTCTCTTCAATAACCGCGAAAGGTATTCAAATATTCTTGGTAGCGTGTCGGTAGAAATCTAAATGGAATCGGTATAAAATTAAACTACAATTAAGCACCGCTAATGGCGCCATCATTCTATATTCGACACAGCCATAGGTATACTGAACTACACTGAGTATAACCGTCACGAAATCGACTGCCAATACCTGTATTTATTCTTTAAGTTGTTAGAACAGCATTGACAAATGCGAAATTACGTCTTAAAATTAATTTTTCTTTTAATAATTTTACCGGGACACCAGAGTGGTCATGCTACCGTGGTGTCCCGGTGAAATATAACCCTAAGCTACCAAACTAGACACCATACAGACACCAGAGTCGCCACACGACCGAGCAGGTCGCGCCACCAAATTGGTTGTGCAACCAAACGGACACAAGGTGAGTAACTTTCTAAAGCTATATACATTTTGTTGGTAGTGGCGACTGATCGCACTACCATGGTGTCTTGATATAACCCTAAGGCTAATGAATTTGTATTCTAGAAAAACAGACCACAACTGGCTGCGCGATCACTTTTTTAATTTAACAGCCGGATCAATTTTTTTTTTTTTTGAATTTTGACGTGACAACGTCTTATAAATTGGTTTGCCGGGTGACACTTCAAGAAACTGCGTTACGCTCCGCTCACGTTATGCGCTCACAATGAGAGCGAGTGAGAGGCACGCGTCCCTTCCACTCGGGCATGGTTAGCCCGCCTAAGAGCGAGAGAGACAGACATAAAAGTCGTTGTCACGTAAAACTTTCGCCCGTATACCGACTTTACAGGCAACCAATTTTTTTTATTTCTTTTTTTTTTATTAATGATAGGTTTGCGTTTGACCACTATCTCACCTGATGGTAAGCGATGATGTGGTCGACGATGAAGCACGCTTGCCTAGAAGAAACCTATTCACTCTCGACTTAAAGACTCCTAAGTTGTAGCTATCAGGAAACACAGATTCCGGCAGGGAATTCCACTCCTTGGCTGTACGCACAATAAATGTGTTCGCAAAACGTTTTGTGCGTATGGGTGGCTATAAACTCATAAAATAGGTATATTCAAGTAAGTCAAAGTTATTTGTTTACAACTAGCTGACTTAGCGAACTTGGTACTACCTAACAATCAAGTCAATGAATTTAGTATATCTTTCTATATAGTCATCCGCTTGCGACGAAGAAGCCTAAGTAATATATCAAGTTACACAATTTTAATGTTTAAAAGCTATCTACATCGATTTCGTACATTTTATGTAATGAGCACACAATTAAAACCTTCTACAGATTTATTACATTATTATGTATAGATGAATGCGGTAGGTACATATGATGATAATAATATATTCATATAGGTATTTCTTTTAGGGAAAGACAAATTTTGCCATGAATCGGCATACAAATATGCATTGAAAATATAAAACGCTAAAAGTAAGCAAAACTAGAAAAAGAGTCCTAAGCGTTAATAGAGATACTTCCTCGACAGGCAATATATGAGCAAGTATATTTTACGATCAATCACGGCCTTGTGTTAATTGCGTTTTTTCAACAACGAAACCCTAATATACCATAAACTACCGGTTTATATTTCAGATTGTTATTATTACGGCGATTACTGGAATTATGGGCCTTTTCCGGACCACTATCGCGTTCGAGGGTTAAATAACTTAATTATTGTAAAAGTTTGTGTTTATTTAGTGGGAAATTGTTTTCAACGTATAAAAGATATAATGTTTTATGTGTATACTTTCTTAGCCATAATAAAACTGGCTAATTCTAATTATTTTGCTTGGATTAAATACTGATTAGCGAATTCCAAATTCGAATTTTCCACCGAAACTTTTTGAGTAAGGAATCAACTAATCAATTTTATTTTGAAATGGATATATTTTTTCTTTTTTTATCTGTTATAAACTACTAATAGAATAGAATAAAAAAAAACTTTATTGTGCATCAAGAATTAACATAACATAAACTTAAAACTATGGGTACAATGGCGATCTTATCGCTGACAGCGATTTCTATCAGACCTCCTTAGGATGGATTGAAACGACCGAAACAATGCAAGGGTAGTCTGCGGTGTACTGCTAACAAATTAATCAAACACTAGATAAGCATATATACAGGGTGTAAGGGTCAGCCCTCAACAAACTAAAGGCTTGCTCAGTGATCATTAGTTTTTGTTTTAATAGCTTAGACTATCCCACTGTTGGGCAAAGGCCTCCCCTAACCTTTTCCAGGTTTTTTTTTTTATGAACTTCCTCGAACCAGTCCCTGCGGTAGGCATTTAGGTCGTCTCGCCACCTCTTCCTAGGTCGACCTCGGCGGCGTCGTCCATTTTCAGGTACCCACTTTGTGGAAACTCTTGCCCAACAATCAGATTGCATGCGACTGATGTGACCCGCCCAATCCCGTTTTAGCCTGGCAGCTATTCATTAGTAACAATAAAAAAAAATTGAGTTTTATATGCTCATCATGTGTGTTGTTGTTGTTGTGTGTTGTCTAACATGAAGTTTTTCTATGTAGGTACATATACTATACAGAGTATACAGTATAATATCTAGTTAGTTTAAAATAAACAATTTGAATGTAGAAAGACTTTCAATATACTCAGCATTATATTATTATTTGGATAGTACCAATTCAGCATTATTTACCAGAAGGCAGAAACCCCATTTAACTTATTTAATATTTTTCTAAGCGATTGTACTACAAAAAAATATACCGAATAAGCATTTTCCCATCAAACTCGCCACGCTAGCGGGAATCGGATTTTATTACTAAGAATTTTAATAAAATAATTTTACGACATAAAGGTACGTAATCCTGTAGATATTGCTTTATTTCTTTTTATGACAGGATTTTGTCCACAGACAATGGAACAGTGAATAGAGTCGCCATTACACTTTAATATTATAAAGATAAAAGTTTATCACTATACAACATAAGTTTTAGTATATTCAAAACCCGAAACACGTGTCTACTATTTTAATGTAAAAAATCTATGTACAAAATTTCATAAATGTTTTAAGCTTGTTATGTCAGCAAAAATACATAGTCAACGAGCCATCCAGGCGACTGAGGGATTGTTTTGCACTAGCATCCAGCTGTTTGCTGGCACCTAATGCCTGCTATGATATATTCAATAAATACAGCCACTGAATCACACTCCAATAAATTAAGCCAAAAACCGCGTGCATTTTAAAAAACCGGCCAAGTGCGAGTCGGACTCGCCCATGAAGGGTTCCGTAGCAGCAAGTAACATAATATAAAAGCTCTTGTAATGTGTTGTAACTTTGATCGATGTTTTAATAATAGTGTATTTTTTTTCGATTTATGACGCATTAAAAAAAATTACTTACTAGATTTCGTTCAAACCAATTTTCGTTGGTAGTTTTTATAGTAATGTACATCATATATTTTTTTTAGATTTATCATTCTCTTATCTTAGAAGTTAGAGGGGGGGACACACACATTTTACCACTTTGGAAGTGTCTCTCGCGCAAACTATTCAGTTTAGAAAAAAATGATATTAGAAACCTAAGTATCATTTTTGAAAACCTATCCATAGATACCCCACACGCATGGGTTTAATGGAAAAAAAATTTTTGAGTTTCAGTTCTATGTATGGGGACCCCCAAAATTTATTGCTTTTTTTCTATTTTTGTGTGAAAATCTTAATGCGGTTCACAGAATACATCTACTTACAAAGTTTCAATAGTATAGCTCTTATAGTTTCGGAAAAAAGTGGCTGTGACATACGGACGGACAGACAGACAGACAGACAGACATGACGAATCTATAAGGGTTCCGTTTTTTGCCATTTGGCTACGGAACCCTAAAAAAAATGGCGGCCATAGACCACAAATAAAAAACAATTTATATTTTAATGTAGGATTTTTTTACTTAATGTTTTTTTAAATTAAATTAATCGTTTGTACAAGTTAAAATGGTCAAAATTGCATGAAATAAGTAAGACACTATTATAAATATGTATAGTATGATTATGTGCATATTATGTGATTTTTTTTTACTCAAAATTTGTTTTGCGAACAATGAGTTTGAACAAAAAGGTTTTAACTACATTATAGCACAAATGCGTAATGGTAACCAAAATGTTACAGTTTGGTAACAAGTGCCTTTATAAATAATTAAGAATAATCATGCCTTCTTTCATTATAAATTACAAAAATATTCATATCAAAATTATACCTTAACAAAATTCTGATAGACAAGGTAAAGCCGACATCGCACTATCGTGACATGGCGTTTTCTCAGGGGGGGAGGGGGTGGGATTTTTTTTATTTTTTTTTCTACTTTGGACATAAGTACTTAGAATATAAGATCGAAAACGAGCTACGCAAGTTTTTTTTTCCCGGCCTTAAAGGGATATACCTAAGTGCAGTGCAATAAGAGTTACTTTCTGAGCAAGTGTATTGAAAAAAGTTTTTACAATGTCATGTGCAGTGACCACCGCATAGTGTCGAAGCTCTGTGACGCTAGCCATTAGAATAGGTATAATATCCCCAGTAAAAAAAAAAATACGTTCGCATTTCACCAGTAGCTGGCAGTTCCGTGCATTGGTAATAAAAGAAAGTTAAATTCTTTTGTGTTTTCGCTTTATGATTTGGATTTATTTTTTTGAGGTTGGGTATCATCAATTTTTTTTTGGTCTAGATACTAAGTCCTTTAAGCCATGTTAAAAATAGTTATTATAAATAGTTATTTATTACCATTAGAATATGGATTTACACATTTTAATGTTTTTTTAGTATTTTCACGATTTAGGTATTAGCGCAAGTGGCATCGGTTGGCGGTCGTGCGTGGCTATGAGCGGCGTCTCGTGGCGTGCTTCAAATATTTCCATACTTTTTTTCTTACCGCTCGCCACCTCGCACTTAGTTACCGCTTACAGGGGCAAGGTCGTAAACTTGCATATATCCTACCTTCAGTCTGTTGCCCTTTGTATTTTTTGTACGAGTACATACCTTCATTCGTTCCGCCAAGTCCGTTCCATCATCGGACCACAAGACGTACGGCGTTGCGCCACCGGTACATGGTGGACATCCCACCTATACGTACAAAGCGTTTTGGGAGTACATTCATTATGCGTACAGCTAAGGAATGGAATTCCCTGCCAGAGTCTGTGTTTCCTGATAGCTATAACCTAGGGGTCTTTAAGTCAAGAGTGAATAGATTGCTTCTAGGCAAGCGTGCTCCATCGTCGGCCACATCATCGCTTACCATCAGGTGAGATTGTGGTCAAACGCGAGCCTATCCATTATAAAAAAAAAGTCCCGTCATACTAAAATATAAAGGTGAAAGTTTCTATGTATGTATGTGTTTATATGTTCGGTATTCTTCCAAATGGCTGACCGAATTCGGAACAATTTTGACATAAATATAGACCATATTTAGGAATAAATTATAGTACAGATATCTTCTTTAAATCTCAAAGCCAGTGACAGAAACACGTTTAAAAAGCTACTTTTTACAAGCTTTTATTTAGTTTCACCTGTCACGATGTTTGTCTGTAATCAAATCTTGTAAATTAAATTTGACCCACTTCTCGGTAACCGATCGAGCTGAAACTTTGCATGCATGTGTAAATCAGATGACAATGCAAAATTATTATGACGAGGAACTGATTTGATGATGGAACCGGAAGGTGGCTATAGGAACTTGGTAGTTAAACGACACAACCTCATCGAGTTTGGGCTCGTATGATTCGTCTTGACGAGAATTATCTAATTATATAGGTATCATCATCATTATCACCAGCCTTTTTAATGTCCCCACTGTTAGGACTCAAGCCTCTAGGAGAGGGAATGAGCCATAATCCACCACGTGGGCCCAGTGCGTGTTGGTGAATGTCACATGTCTTCTTTATATACGTATACCGAGCTAGAAAAGCTTGCTATGAAATAAATATTTTCATTAATAGCTTGTTTCTTTTGAAATCTAAGTTTCAATATAAAATAATAAGTAAAACAAATCCTCGAACTTATTAAACAGATCCGCAGTTTATTTCTGTGACAAATTTAATAAATTAAAAAGGATAAAATCAGAGATGGGTAAGACACTGCCGTAACTTGATCTTAAGATTAAAATTTCTATCATTTAACTTGTCAAGCTGTTGAGACGACTTTTTTTTGTTTACCGTACAAGAAATTTTAAGTTGAACAGTTATTCAAGTTGTATCGTATTAACCATTTACTTGTTTTTTAGGGTTCCGTACCTCAAAAGGAAAAAACGGAACCCTTATAGCCTTATAGGATCACTTTGTTGTCCGTCCGTCTGTCTGTCTGTCTGTCTGTCTGTCAAGACCCTTTATCTGAAGAACGCGTGAACGTATCGAGTTGAAATTAAAACCATATTCTCAGGTCTGCGGTCCATTCAAGCTGTGAAAAAAGCAAACTGCTAAGTTAATGTTAAAATACGTATATTTTGATACTCTCAAAGATCGAAATTCATAAGGTACTTCCTGTTCATTCAGAATCCTGAAATTTGGCACAAAGCAAGGTCTTATAGATATCTTTTGTATAAAAAAATCTGAACCCAGTAAATTAGTTGTTACCTAGGTCACAAAAAAAATTGCGATTCGGAAAAATCTTCAAGACTCCATTCGGGAATTGCAGTTTGCACGAAACCCTCAGTGCGCGAATCCGACTCGCACTTGCTCAGTTGTCTTTTAGTGTCAGACTTTTCAGTGATTAAAAAACCCACCCCGTTCCTTCGTTGCCTTTCATACCAGGGCCGAGCCTTCCTTTTAGAAGCAGACCCTTGGCCCCAGTAGGCTTCAACCCTGCTGGGCCGGTTACCAGACGATGGGACAGCGAGCTATCCATTGCTCGCCGTCCGCAAGCCTGCACCTATGGTGGCCAGAGCTGGGACCCTAGTCCTGTGTGTCTCACAAAAGACCAGTGTCGTATAGGGCCGTGGGTTGGCAATCTAAAACCGTAGGGTCCCAAGAGAGCCGAAGCCTACTGGGGCCAACTGAAGTTGACTTCCGAAAGGAAAACCCGTGGTTCTGGAATGCAAAGGCAAAAAAAGAACATAGTGTTATTTTAGTCAGTAAAAGCCTGACACACCTACCGCTCCGCGGTAGCGGAAGAAGTCCAAAGGTGAGTTACCACCTTATAAAAAAAAAACCGAAATCAATGTCCTGCGTGTCTCGTATCCTTCGGTTTTTGACTCATACCAGGTCATCGCTCCACTTTGTGGGAGGCCATATCTTACGTAGTTGCCACACCAGAACCTCCTGGTTGCCAGGTGATCCATATAAATTAATGGTTTCAAAGGCATGCTGCTGCATCAAGTTAGACCAGAAACTAACCTTCAACATAGTGAAGGAATCACTGAGCAATTATGAAGCTATAGGGCTACTTACAATTGTAATGAAAATCTTATTCAGGTAATGTGAAACTTTAATTTTAAATGATAGAATAGAATAAACTTTATTATACACCAAAACAGTAATAAACCTTTTATAATAACTTATATCTATGAGAACAATGGCGGTCTTATCGCTAACAGCTATATCTACCATAAAACCTTAGGATGGACTGTAAAAACTTAAATAAAAAGGGGGTAGTCTGCGGTGTACCACAGATTAATCAAGTATTAATTTGACATTTAAAATATTGTTACGTACGTGGGTAATTAAATGCCGATTTACTAACAGACAACTTTATTCACCACAAACAATAACAAATTAGTCCAGTCAACAATAATCCGAATCGCAATTAACACTAGAGTACCGTTACCTTATCGCTTAGGTCGTTAGATAAAATCACTTCACACACTTGGGTAGTTCGCTCTTGATCGCAGTCGAAATCACAACTGAATGGCTTCTGGTCGGGGGCTCGTATTTATATGCGGAGCCAAGAAAATTCTAGATACCGACATCCCAAGATCGATCCAGAACATTGAATCGCTTCTCGAAGTCTTAAATCATTTTTATTGCACTTGGTACTAAGAGTCACTTTCATGCGAATTTCGACTCTATTGTTAATGAAAGAGAGTACCATTTCCCTTATCGTTAGATACATACCTAACTACTAGTGGTACTTACTTTGTGGATGTTTCGAGATTTTCCTAAGCCTGTCTACGTACAACCATTCTAGACCTTTCGAATAGCAATGCGTTTTAACTATTATGCGCTACTTGTTATTTTCTCGGAGATATGGCGTGTTCACGTTTAATAGCGTAACAATATATATAAGACAATACCTATAGATATGAAATTATATTATATAGATATTAAATATAAAAGACAAAAACAAACTCATGATGTTTATTTTGCAATTTTTTTCAGTGACAAAATATTCTCTTTCCTGTCCAATTTTATCTAACAGCAATCAAAAATACCTGAAAGCGAACCAAAGAGTAATCTTCAAAGGTATCAGGAAGTACCCAACTCTAATCAGGCACCCGCATTCAGAAACAATAATCACAGGAAAGGACCAAAAGCAACATTGTGGGGGACACTTCAAGTGTAAAGATTAAAATAAAATAAAGAGATAACGAAATATTGTCGTATTATTTTGTTTTAGGAAAATGTGGCGTGAACAGTAAACACATATTAAATACCTCGTTTTTTAGCGGCTTAGCCCGCGTTAAATCTGAAATTTATCCCAAGAAAACATACTCACAGGATAAAAAAATATTCTGTGTGCTATTCAAGAACATAACATACCCATAGGCCGAATTTTATTTTAATTGCTTGGATAGTTTTTACGTGAAGGAGTAACAAATATATACATACACTTATTTACAAATTGTCACCTTTATAATATTGGTATAAAGCGATCTTCAACAAGGCCACTGCTATTACAAGTTACCATTACAAGTTAGCATTACAAGTTACCATTACAAGTTACCATTACAAGTTACCATTACAAGTTACAATTACAAGTTACTATTCTTCTAATACATGTAATTTAAATTTCTTAACTTAGTCTGAATAACCTAACTTCAAAGTAACGATTCGCTTTGATTGGAATCTTATTTCAGTCCTAATTCATTTACGCGAGTAACTTTCATCGAAGTCGGAACGCGAATGGATGGAAATAGTAAGCTTTTTTTAGTTTTAGTTTTAACTGATTTAGCTCTGAAGAGTTTAGTAAAAGTTGTCACTTAGTTGCTAGTAAATTGGAGAAGTGAGTTAGTGTTGCCAGACTCAGAATCTAATATTGCTTTAAAAGGTTTATCTATGTACTGAATTTTCTTCTAGCATCTCTCATACCCTGAGTGTCATCATCGTCTTCCTGCCCTAGTCCCGTTTTCCCTTTCAACTTTTCAGTCACTGGCTTCACATTCAAACATCCCCTAATATGCTCATTTCTCACTTTAACCATTCTCGTCACTCAAAAAATCCATCATATTATTCTCATCTCTGCTACGTGCGATCTTTCAATCTCATTCGCTAAGTTTAATTATTTTAATTACACACATTACATACATGTTCTCATAATATGATTTAAAGGAGTGCAGAGGACTTCCTTGCATGTTCATTAACGCGTGACACTTTCCTTTTTCTTGACTGACCGACATTTTGACAATTCAAATCTGCTTGTAGTAAATAGTCTATTTGAAACAAACGTTTCCGATTTATGTTTGTTACTTCTTCATGTTCAATGTCTGAACGGATTTGGTTGGAATTTTATGGTACACGGGTAGCCCATGTCATGGAATATCATATAGAATACTTTTTTTTTTATCCCCGGAAGGAATATTTCTTGGGATAATTGACTACATTTACGAAGGTAAAACCGCTGATACAAGCTAGTCTATACTATCTTTATTAATCTACATCTACACTAATATAATAAAGAGGTAAAGTTTGTTTTTATGTTTTTTTTGTTTGTAGGAGGTAATCTCTGGAAGTACTGGTTCGATTTCGATGATATTTTCACCTGTAGAAAGCTTTTTTATTTCTGAGTGACATAGGCTTATATTTTATGTATGCGGGCGAAGCCGCGGGCAAAAGCAAGTAGTAGTATAAGTAAAGTTTATTTCTTTATTTTTTTGTTTATAGGAGGTAATTTCTAAAAGTACTGGTCCGATTGCTAAAAAAAATTACACCGATAGAAACCTTCAGTATTCTTGAGTGACATAGGCTATATTTTATGTACGCGGGCGAAGCTGCGGGTAAAAGCTAGTAATTCATAAAACGAAAAAAAAAATAACTTTCTTGTTTAATAGAACTGTTACAGTTTCTATGATAAGCATATTCCAAATGAGTTCCATCTCCTATTTCTATTCGCCTACATTAAAAACCCACACAGCTTTATTGGTACTTTCGCATTGCATTCGCGCCATTTTGGTATTAATCACGTTGCAAAGGCGGAATAGATGTAAACACCCACCTCTACCTAAAATAAATTAATGTGATTTTAATTTACCAAGACAGGTGGTATTTGAATGTAGCATCAGCTAGTAACATTATGATATCAGTATCTGCATCTGATGATGAAACTGGAAGATGGCTATAGGAGCTTGGAAGTTAAATGACACCACCCCATCGAGTTGGGTTCGTATGATTCGTCATGACGAGTATTAATTATACACCCCTACTTTTTATTTGTACACAAAAAATGGGGCTCTATCTGGACCTGTTACTGATCATAATATTTTTGTAGTCAAAAGTAGAAAAAACCAAAATTCTAAAATTGACCACGAAAAGGTAAATTCATCATAGCACCAATCATACATAACAATTGCCAGTAGAAAATACTGCGGGCAGTGTTTTTCCATAATTTTCACTTATTCATTCATTAATCAATAGCCTGCACAATATTTCCATAAATTGAGTGACATTTTGGGACATAAATCAACGCTAATAACTTTGCTGTTTATGAATATTATTTATTGAGATTTTACTTATAAAATAACGAGGGCTTTTCTAATAAGCCCTTTAAGTATGTGTACTAATTAAAAATTTGTGGTGTATAAGTATTATACCGTGCTTTAAAAGCTTAGTATGACAAAAATATTTTCATTAAAAACTTGTTTATCTATAAAGTACTAACAGAATTCTTCAAACTTCCAATCCATTCAAGTACTTTATCTAGACAACCTCTTTTGAAGACATTGAAAGTAATGAAACGGGAACTTTTTCATGACATTACTTTTAGATTTTTATCTTGTTTACTGATGAAATCTACATTGAGGCCGGTTAGTCTACATTTTGACTAAATAAAGGTGTATTTTATATAAAAAAAAAAAAAAAACAAGGAAAGGTTTTTTAACAAAAGTGTTTTTTTAAAGACAGCTGTTTTTGCATTTCCGCATGACGCAGGTCCTCACCGGACATGGATCGTTCGGAAGTTTCCTGCACCGGATTCGTGCGAAAGTGACGCCCGGGTGTCGCCACTGTGCGGAATGCCCGGAGGACACGGTGGAGCACACAGTCGAGGTGTGCCCTGCTTGGGCGGAGCATCGCCGTGCCCTCGTGGGGGCGATCGGCGGCGGAGACCTCTCGCACCTTGGTTGAGGCCATGGTCTGGAGCGAGGAGGAGTGGCAGGTGGCCGCCGACTTCTGCGAAGCAGTAATGCTCGCAAAGGAGGAGGCCGAACGCATCAGGCAACGGCGTTATCGCCGCCGCCGCCGCCGGGATTCTGATCCCGATTTCCGGCCACCGCAGGCGCGGGCTTGCGGACAGTGAGCAATGGGTAGCTCACTGTCCGGCCGTCCGGTAACTGTCCGGACCAATCCCAAGTTGTCGACGGCGCGCACTGTTCCCGCGCGCCTCAAGGAGTTGTTAGCAACAGCAGGGACCCAGCCGGGTCGAAGCCTACTGGGGCCAGGGTTATCCGAAAGGGCGCTCGAGCCCCGGTATGAAGGCTAGAAGGAACGGGGTGGGTCTTTTAGTCAGTAATAGTCTGACACTATCTCCCGCTCCGCCCAAGAGCGGAGGATGTCATTGTATGATTCTTTCCCACCATAAAAAAAAAAGCTGTTTTTGGATAAAGTTTTACATTCAGTCTTCTTTTTTTTTGTAATTATGCATAGGCTTGCGTTTGACCACTATCTCACCAGATAAGCATCAGGTAAGCGATGATGTGGCCAACAATCGAACATACAACTAAAAGTAACCTATTCACTCTTAACTTAACGGCGAGCCACCCATTGCTCGACGTCCAAAAGCCAGCGCGTACAATGGTCTGGGGCTTATTTTGTCCCTGGAGTCGCTTTGTGACTCCTGACGCCCAGGAAAGTATTGCTCCTTATGAGAATTTTGTACTTTCACACAGGCAAAGCTATCGCCCGAAGCTAGTTCATTAAATATTCGTAAATTAACAGGTATAAACATTCTTTTGTAATGATATACCTTTTGGTCTTAATTAGAAATTGTGACCTTTTGATATTCTCTCATTACTAGATCATTCAAATTATATAAAACCTTATTTTTAGTATTGCGAAACCTGAAACACCCATCTAGTATTTTCATGTAAAGAATCTATGTAACAAGTTTTTAATGAAAAACATTTTTTCATAGCAAGCTTTTATAGCTCGGTATACCTACTTATTTAATGAATACTCGTCAAGATGAATCATACGATCCCAAACTCGATGGGTTTGTGTGGTTTAATTATCAAGTCCTATAGCCACCTACCGGTAGCATCATCAGATCAGCTCAATGTCATAATAATTTTGCATTGTCATCTGATTTACACATGCATGCAAAATTTCAGCTCAATCGGTAACCGGGAAGTGGGTCAAATTTAATTTACAAGATTTGATGACAGACAAACGTCGGGATATGTGAAACTAAATAAAAGCTTGTACAAAAAGGAGACTGTTTTGAAAAATCACAAAGTTATAAGCCAGTTATGGTACCTGGTTGGCGACAAAAATACATGGTCACCGGGCCACCCGGGCTATTGAAGAGATGTTTTGCTTCCACACCACGCGCATCTGATGTCCGCTATGATCTGCTGTGACCTGTTTTGTACTTAGTTTCAGTGGTGTCCAAATTTGTGACTTTAACCCTTCGTATGCCTTAATTAGAGACACAATTGAAAAGTTATCATGTCTCGCGTGGATCCACGTTCCGAACACACAAAGGGTTAAAAAAATATTTTTGGAAAATTTATAACATTTTGTAAAAAATCAGATAATGATTCTGAACAAAGTATAATATTCAGGTTTTACATATACTTAAAATAATGTTGTAGATAGATATACCCTGTATAAAGCTTTGAACTGCATTGATATTGCTTTAAAGCAGACTTTGCTTTGAATGTACGATTTTACTATTTAACTTGCGATTAAATATAGTACGGTAACTATCGAAAAGTCATTATTTATATTATTATTAAGGATTAAAACTAAAAAAGAGTTGTTTTTTAAAAGTAAAAAAAAATAACTCAAACGAACTTGCTAACCCGCTTTTATCCATACCTACCACTTTTAGGCACCCTATTTGCTGTTTTCTCCACTAGTCCTCACATGCGGCTCGAGCAAATTTCCCAATGGCAAACTTTCTCCACTCGTATCAAATTATATTTATAATTTTAAGGTCCAAGAATAAATACTTACTGCTATGTCTATTTTTAATCGATTTCAAAAGAAAGAAGGTTCATACTAATATTTATGATTAATTCATCGATTTCTCGGTTAACTGCTGTAGACCAATATTACACATGATCGATAGTATCTTGAACGTTCTTCACTAATAGATACACGCTTTGGATCGTGCAATTTAGCTTTACGTTTTGATTGACTTCAAAATGTCAATTTTGACATTTCAAAAGCGCCTGTAAATGGTTTATTTGAAATATAAGTTTTTAATTTGATTTGATAACGATATTAAAATGTTGTTAAAATATAAAAATGCAGGTGCGCAATTAAAACACGCACCAACCGCATCCATCTTAGCACAGATTTCTCGTTTCAACACTAAACACTTTACCTACGAGCACCCCCTACCTACGCCACTTCGAACGACTCGCGATGTGTTTCTAATTAAGTTTCCAAGTCTAACGGCAGTTTGACGGAACGTTAATTACACATCGGAGCTGTGTTATCCGTTCCGCAACGTTTTACACGAGCTTGACGCATAGGTATATGTTAATACAATATTCTTGATCCTGTGAACGATGGGCTTATTAGAAAAACTTACTTAAAGTTGTCAAAAAATCTATGGCTCGTTTTGACATTTATTAAGCAAAATTATAAGTCAACAAAATAATTTGCACAAACGTCATTGATATTGTTATTCCAGCTAATTTTAATTTTATGTTTTCATCAGTGCTCAAAAAGTAATCTTTTACATATTAAACTTTGAAAGGCAATTTATTAACCTGAGAAAGTGTTTAGATTATATCTATATTAGTATTAATGTGTTTTAGGGTAAGTACATTTTTGTTAACTTTTATGTTTAATAAAAAAATATTTGAATATGAAAATAAAATGGTGTGGTGTAACTATTACCCAAATAGCTACTACTACACCGAAGCCCTAATTATTATTTTATTGTTACTTTTAGTTTGGTTCCAATATTAAGTTACATTCTAAAGTCTTTCTCAAATATCAAAACGACCTTTTATTTTTTAATGAGTTTAGGACGCTGATATATTTGCACTTTGCGCATCACTCGGGTAAAAGTTGAAAATATAATATTCCACAACTATCACATAACGCCGTCTAGTCCCAAGCTAAGCAGAGCTTGTGTTATGGGTACTAGACAACTAATAAACATACTTATTTGTTTCTAAATACATACATATTATAGATAAAATACACCCAGACACAGAACAAATGATTATGCTCATCACACAAACATTTGTCCGGGGTGGGAATCGCACCCACGACCTCCGGCATAGCAGTCAGGGTCATTAAACACTAGACCAACAGGCGAGTCAAAGAAAAGAAAAGTATTGCGGTGATCTTGAGAACACTTTCATTGAAAAATAAATAATTAAAATAGAAATAGAATTGACTGCCGAAGTCTGTGTTTTCTGATAGCTAGATATATTTAGGTTAAGAGTCTATTCACTCTTGACTTTTCCAATCAATCAATTAGTCAATATTTATTTTAAACTAGCGGCCCGTACCACCTTTGCACTTGCAATAAATATAGTCTATGTTACTCAAGGTGAATAACTTATTTTATAATTTTCCATTTGAACTATTTGGTATATATTTGTTTATTGTGCAAACCTAACACAGTGTTGTCTTTTTTAACCCAAAGGTTGACTGGTAGAGAATGCCTTGTGGCATTAAGTCCGCCTATGTACCACTATTGGAAATGAAGTTTAAATTAATAAATGTAGCTTTCCAATGGTGAAAGAATTTTGAAATCGCCACAGTAGTTTTTGAGTTTATTCATTACAAACATACACAAAAATACAAATTTTCCCTCTTTATAATATTAGTGTTGATAAACCGCACTGAATCACACAATATAGGTGCTTTTAATAGTCAAAATGTCATCATCATTATCGTTATCTTTTCAGCCGAAAGACGTCCACTGTTGAACATAGGCCTCCCCCAAGCGTCGCCACAACAACCGGTCCTGTGCGTCTCGCATTCATCGGATTCCCGCCTCACCAGGTAAAAATGTCGGACAATCAAAAATTACACTACACTCGTTTCTTCTAGACAAGGATAAAAGTAGGATATAATGTATCCTTATTAAAATGAAGCCTAAGTTTCTAATCGCGCAATACATTTTCTATCATAATCTGAAGCAATTTGAAGAAAATTAATGAATAGATTATTAATTTTCTTCAAATTGCTTTCAAATTCACATATGTCTTCAGAGTAGTTCTAGCTTTAAAGTCACTATTGAAAAGTAAAATTCAGTTATTAGAAAATACCTAATCTATAATTAATATAAAAATGAATCGCTAAATGTGTTGCTAAGCGCAAATCTCTGGGACAGCTGAACCTATATCGCTTATTTTTTTTTTTTGTTGTTTGTTATTATAAGGAGAATGTTCTTATGGAAATTAGGGTAGTGTAGGGTGGAGTAGGGCAGTGTAGGGTAGAGTAAGGTAGAGTAAGGTTGAGTAAGGTAGAGTAGGATAGAATAAGAAAGAATAGGGTAGAGTAAGGTATAGTAGGGTGGAGTAGAGCAGAACGGGAGCAAAGCCGGGGCAAAAGCTAGTAAAAATTATAAAAACCATTACCATTAAGAAAAACAAATCAAACAAATGGAAGTTCTGATGATTACGCTGTGAATATTACTTTGTAAGAGCTTACACAGTAAACCGTGTGTCATTTACGCGGCTTTATGACTCAGTTTTCGCTTATGAAATAAAGAATATCTACAAATGTAGGTGGGTCGGCGACCGCTAAGGGTTCAAACACATAAACACGTTACGACTTACGACAAGGCAACGTGCCACGTTACGGAAAGATATGGATGGATCCAGTATTTTCTTTGTACCTGTTTCTTCTTTATCTGTCTTCTTAATATTAACAGGAGGAGAACACGTCCAGTGTGGTCCATTTCTCGAAATGAACTGCGGTAATTCTACAAATGCGCCACCGTCAACACGACGTCGGACGTGGCACGTTGCGTTGTCTTGACGTGATTATTTCCGTTGCTCGTTGCCTTACCGTGGCACGTTACGTCGCCGTAACGTGTTTATGTGTTCAAGCCCTAATACCTCAGTGAAATGAAAATGGTATAGTTGGATAACGTTGATATCAAGTTTTATAGACCTGTCATGAACGTAATCGTTATTTCAGACATATATGTTACGTAGCGTTCGTTGTTCCACAAAGTGAATAGCATTATTCAGAAGTTTCTTGAAATATTAAAAAGATATTTTCAGCGACTTGTGAAAGAGGAATGTTGGTTGAAGCGTTGAAGCTACGTTCTTGAGGAAGTTATTTAATTTTCTAAACGATTCGGTAATATAGGTATAAGCTTAAGTTAAGTTGCGACCAGAACACTTTTTTTTGTGTGAAATTATCAAATAATTTCTCTCACTTTCTATGGTGTGGGAGGGGGAGTATCAGACTTTTACAGACTTTTACTGACTTATTTATTTATATATCATAAATTTTATTGTGCACCTCATAAAGTGGAGAGGATAAACATTTACAAAAACTAAGTGTACAATGGGCGGTCTTATCGCACAGGGCAATCCTTAGAACTGAACGAAAGGAGATAATATTATACTACATGTAGTTAACGAATTGACACAGGGAGTGAACACATTGACTCGCTGCGTCAGCAGCGGCTAGGTCAGTCCTCACCAACGGCCTGAACACGACTGACGACAGCGCCCGTAACACGAGACTAGTATACCTACAAACACTACCCTACACAACATAATTTTTAATGAAGATAAGAAAAATAACTAAATTGTAAGGTAATGCTCCTACATCAGCACAAAAAATCGCAAATAAAATATTGGCATGTATCGTGAGTAAACTCGCATACACTAAAGATCTAGACGCAGAACAACTATGTATGTATAATGCTACATAAATATTTATTTACGTGCGGAAATCGAACCACTGCGCCAACCATACCGTTAAATTCATGTGATACATCAATTCGATGAAAGTTGAGTGAAGAAAATCTCGCGGGCTTGCGGACAGTGAGCAATGGGTAGCTCGCTGTCCGGCCGTCCGGTAACCGTCCGGACCAAGCCCAAGTCGTCGACGGCGCGCACTGTTCCCGCGCGCCTCAAGGAGTTGTCAGCAACAGCAGGGGCCCAGCCGGGTCGAAGCCTACTGGGGCCAGGGTTATCCGAGAGGGCGCTCGAGCCCCGGTATGAAGGCTAGAAGGAACGGGGTGGGTCTTTTAGTCAGTAAGAGTCTGACACTATCTCTCGCTCCGCCCAAGAGCGGGGGATGTCATTGTATGATTTTTCCCACGATAAAAAAAAAAAACATATACATTTATTTACGTACGGAAATCGAACCACTGCGCCAACCATACCGTTAAATTCATGTGATACATCAATTCGATGAAAATTGTGTGACGAAAATCTAAAATCTAAACGGTGAAAACGTATATTTCTTTCTAAGAAACTACATAAAACTTTACCTTCACGTCTCAGCCTCACCACTTGAAGGCAACTGAGGGGTACTAATTGTCGTGGCAATTAGAAACGATGGTCTTACAGGCCGTGTTAATTACTCACTATTAAGTCGTTTGCACCAACACCTTTCTTTGTATAGCTATATAAAACTCGCATTGGTTTTACTTGTGAGTTTGAATTTAAATCTAATGTGCTCACCCCTGAGTTTATTTCGGGTTTTCAGGGTAGTCAGCTAGGAAACACCAATTGCACCAGCTTGAACTGACGAAAAAATTGACGTTTAAAAGTGTTTTTTTTTTTTTAATTTATTTGCAATGTAAAAAAAAACTTTGTTGTTTCCTGAACACTGAACTATGAAATCGGTTGAAAATTACCTTATCACTTTATTTGATTAAAAGGCAAAAATTTCCGACTCCTACAAAAATATAATTGTCAACAATCTCCTCATGATTCAACGTCCCGATAAGAGAGCCCCACGTTTGAGAAAAAAACCAAGATAATGTGATAAAAAAGGCGCACCTTTTGCTAAATACGTCTGGCGGTTTCGTCCGAGATTTACAGAATTTATAGCCTCCTTTTCCTGTAGTACTGTTATCCGAGATTGCGAACGTGCAGCGATAAAAGACCTTAAAATTACTAGTTAAAAAGGTTTTTTTGCTTTGCTAAAAGGATAAGTGAAGACAGAGATTTAAAGTTCTTGGATCCCTGTTAAATGATAGTAATAAATCTCTAAGCTTTGGGAATTGTAGGATACTATGGGTGTAGTTTGAGAAGAGTCGGTTAGTTGTAGATTTTGTGCACTAAATCGTTAACCCTCGGTCCGTCGCGCATTTTTAAAAACGCGGTTCGTCGCGTGGGGTCCCTCAAGACCCCAACAGTATAACACCTATAATATCCTTTATAACTTGTATTTTTCGCACTATTTTGGCAGTTTCTTATTTTTTTATTGAATATCAATACAACTACAACAAATTAATCAAAAGTATTCATATATTTACTATCTGAACATACAAAATAAAATTAGGAACATACAAATTCACTCTTTGAGATCATTCCGCACATATTTTTGTTTTAATAGTACTAAATCAATAAACTTTAAATTATATTATATCTATATGATATCACACTAGACCAATTAACAATTTAACATAAAATTTAGATTAAACCAACAAAAAAAATATACAACTTTTATGAAATGAAATCCGACAAATTTTTGGTTTAGACACAGACTGTACATACCGCTTTGGTATGTGTTTTTTTATTCATTCTCTTGAAAAGGGCATTTGTTGTTGTTTGGGCACGTATCTTGAAAACATAGACCTTCTACTTACTTTCCGATGCATATTTACAGCTTTTTTGGGTACAATGTAACGGCATCCATTAGAGAAAACCACTTGATCCCGTATTTTGCCGATGTACTGGGCATGGGCATGTATTACATATTACTAGGACACGATCCTCTAAAACTCTTACCATCCATGGACCATTTTTTGTCTCTTTTTGATGTATAAAAGTTCTGTGATGATATGTTTATCAAGGGCTCTTCATCACCATCCCTTTATGAACTTCCCAACTTCATGTACTTTTCATTCAACGACTCTAAAACCTGATCCGGTTCCTCCAAAGATTCCTGATGTTGTTCTGTAGGAACCAAATCATCACATTCTTGTTCCGAATCCGAGTTATGCTTATTTCTTTCGTCCAGGCATGAAGCGATTTCATTTTCATCCTCATTATCATAACATCATCAGTTTCATTTTCTTACCAATTCAAAATACGTTGTTGTTGTCATTCACACATTTTAGAAGTCAATTACAACTTAATTTTAATCATAAAGAGTAAAAAATTAATAAGAACCCATGTTACACAAGAAATCAACTATACATTTTTACTTACGTCGTTCGTCGCGTGGGGTCTTTCAAGGCCCGCGCGCACAAAACACGTCTATATCTTACAGCGCAGGCTTGCTAACTTAAATACGCGGTGATGCACATGAACTATAATCCAGTTTCGAAGGGTATCGAAAGTATCATAAGTCATGGATAGTTTTGAATGTGTTAATTTTACATAATTCTAACACCTAGGCTTTCAAAGACCCCACGCGACGGACCGAGGGTTAAACAATTTAAAAACGTAAAAATCCAGGATATGGCCTAAAGTTTGGGATAAAAGAGCCTCTTTTTGGCGATATTAAGACAAAAATGCTACGAGTAACTTTAACATTTGTGTCTGTCTGTCTATTTATGCTAGCAAATCTCTGAAATAACTGCACCAATGTTAACCAAACTTTCACTGATAGATAGCTTATGTTATATGAAGTAAATAAAACTACTTTTATTTTTGGAAAAAATTTTAGGTTCCAGTAAAAAAAAAACCTTCTTGAAATGATGATGATGATGAGTTTAACGTGGATGAAGTCTCGAGCACCAGCTTATTATATACATTCACTTTATAACAAATTATTTCCTCCATTTCCGACACATTTCCTTATAAAACTACATTACCATAACAACGTGATGTAATATAAAATCACCCCTTTATTTGTAGTTTATAAAAATGCTAGTTCGTGCCGTTTTCATAACCACAGTACAATAACAGTAAATCAAGTGCTATTATCATACCTGAACATTTCCATACAGGTATATTTATTACCTACCCTGAAACCTCCGTGCCTCGGAAAGCACGTTTAGACGTTGGTCTTGGCTGCCATTTGCAGGTCTTTGATAGTTGTAACGGCTGTCTTATGCTCAGGAATTGGACGACCAGTCTTACCAAGGGATATAGGACGCCTACTTATGCCTACTGGGGTCAGGGTTATCCGAAAGGGAACTCGAGCCCTGGTATGAAGGCTTGAAGGAACGGGGTGGGTTTTTTAGTCGGTAAGAGTCTACAATATCTCCCGCTCCACCCAAGAGTAGGGGTTGTAATAGGATGATTTTCCCCACCAAAAAAAAAAGGGATATAGGATAGAGTCCTAGTATGAAAGAATAACAAACATGTAACATAAATGCACATAAACACAGACTACTCATCATCATGTTTAGGCCATGTTCGGCGCATAAGTGTTCCACGTACGCCTCAAGATAGTGTGAAAGGGCCCAGCAGGGCCGAATACTACTGAGGCCATGGGTTCGCTTCTGAAAGGAAAACCCAGGACACTAGAACGCAAGGCATAGAAAGAACATAGGCGTGGATTTTAGTCAGTAAAAATCTGAAACACCCTCCCACTCCACCCAAGAACGAGAAAAGTCATGGGAGGATTTCCCTCCAAAAAAATAGTTGTTGTCACAGATTTGATGAGATCCCTCCACCATGTTGGAGAGTACCCACGGGATTGTTTGCTTTACACACAGACATACTTACAAACTTTTATCTTTATAATATTAGCGTGATGTTAATTCTCACCGTTCTCCAAGCCACAGTGTAGACAATAATAGTAAATCAAGTCCACTATTATACCTGTAAATTTTAGGTCCACATTGTAATCTTTATTAGGATGTAGAAGGAAGCTACTACCACAAAATAGATAGGTACAGAGCGCGCTCGAGCAACGCACACATATACACCGCTATCTCGATACGATATCTCGGCTCAATCGCCCGGTCGCACTCGTACAGTTCGGAGCAATGCGCTGACGTATGTGCGATCGCCTAGCGTAGGTATAAAACCGGCCAAGAGCGTGTCGGGCCACGCTCAGTGTAGGGTTCCGTAGTTTCCCATCCGTCACAATAAGTGTACCCACTTATGAGTTTAAAAAAATGCTTGCATATACGATTAGACTAAAAACTTAGTCCAGAAATTATTTTGTACAACCTTTTTGTCTTTTTTGTATAAAAACTGTTCTTTCTAACAAGTTCAAAATTATTTTCCTAGAAAGTCCTTATAAAGTTCTACTTTTTAGAATTTTTTTCATATTTTCTAAACTTATGGATCAAAAGTTAGAGGGGGGGGGGGGGCATATTGTTTTTTACTTTTGGAGCGGTTATTTTCGAAATTATTGACATTATCAAAAAATGAGTAAACCCTTATTCATTTTTGAATACCTATCCAACAATATATCACACGTTAGGATTGACATATAGGGGGCTACCCTAATAAAACATTTTTTCAATTTTTATTTTACCTCTTTGTCGGCGTGATTGATATACATATTGGTATCAAATTTCAGCTCTCTAGTGCTAACGGTCACAGAGATTAAGCGAGGACGGACAGACGAATCGACAGACAGACAGACAGACGGACAGACAGACATGGCGAAACTATAAGGGTTCCTAGTTGACTACGGAACCCTAAAAAGTGAAGTACATACATGAGATTGACTTCTGTACCTATCTATTTTGTGCTAGTATCGTCCTGGCTACAGTTACAGCCACCTAGTACTAAAGTACTAAGTGGTGTAATAAAAATAATTAATGGATGTTTGTGCTGGGTTGTACCTACTTGGGACATGTTTTGCTTCCAACTCGAGATACATTTTTATACAACAGCTCTTACCTACCTGATTATAATGTTAAACACATCGTTCTCTAAATATTTTGAAAACACATACATGTTATGTATATATTATACAGGTTTCTATTGAGATCAAATCATACAATTGTGTATCAGTAATGCCATCCAGCGTGGCAATGCTGCTAGCGTTCTGGGCATTTTTCCCATTGACATCAATGTGGACGAATTTTTTGATGCCCTATTAGTTTCCTTTTTTACCCGTTTGTACGTACATACAATAATTTTAAGTTTATATATACCTGTTCATTTATAATGTTTAATAGTTAAGATATAGAATGGTTAAATTATATTAAAATTAACCAAAGAAACCAACCTTTAAGTCCCAAGCGCCCGAAAAGTGCCACAAAACCGTGACTTTCTGAAGCCTACTCCTCGGTAACGGCTAGGTTAATAGGTTTGAAAAAAATATATGTTTATTATAGATTCATGAACAACATTATCAACATTTGATTTTTTCGTGCTATTAATAGTTTTGTCTAAAAAAAATATTTAGCAATTTCGCAACTTTTCCCTACTCCTTCGAAACGGCTTGGATTTTTAGAAACATTTTCACACAAAACAATTGGTGGTTAAATATTCTTCAAAGTGAACATTGCATATGTAAATCAAATAAAGGTCAAAGGTAAAAAAAATAATAAAGGTCAGCTGCGCGCTTTCCGGGCGCTGTAGGCCGCAAATAAATGCACAGATTTGCGTACTGCCGCCTAGGCGAGTGCGAGAGGTGCGTCCAAATAATTTTGGCCAGATGATTCAAAGGACTATAAGCCTTAAACTTCAAAACAAACCGTTCTTAAAATTACAATTTCATAGGTA
Organism: Mythimna albipuncta; assembly: GCA_929112965.1. Classification (NCBI taxonomy): domain Eukaryota; kingdom Metazoa; phylum Arthropoda; class Insecta; order Lepidoptera; family Noctuidae; genus Mythimna; species Mythimna albipuncta. The sequence continues at coordinate 19,522,691 of OV815962.1, forward strand.
AAAGACCTACTATAATTTTCTACTCTAACTGGTGTGAAAGAGAAAGTCAGGCTCTTCTGACTACAACCTTGAGATCCTTCAGTGGTTTTTTTTACCTTCCAAGCGGCTATTTTAAACATTTCACAGCTTTAATATTCAGTTGACTTCAAAAAAGTGAAGTTTAACCTGAAATTAGGTTCCTTGAATGTGCATTTTATCTATGTGTTTTGGTAAGGTAATGCATTCAGCGTGCAAAAAGTGACGGACGGCTTAAAGCGGCTAGAAGCCGTTTTCAGCGCTTCTTGTGAAGTACGCCGCATATTAAGTGCTCGACACATTGCGGTTTTAAATTCATTCCTATTTTGTGGAGTTGCTTGTGACAGACGCTATGTTTTTATCAACCGACTTCTAAAAAGAAATAGGTTCTAAATATGGTAGCTTCTTATATTTGTCACTTCAGAACTCTTTTAATTAGGATAAAAATATATCCAGCTTGAAGAAGAAGATCGTAAATAACAGTTCACAATTACTGAAGCAAGGTGTTTTTTTTTTTGTTATTAATTTAAAATTTTAGAATGTTTAAATATGACAGGTATGACAGTTTGTTTAAAATATCATTTTTTTTTAAGTTTTACTGTATTTTATTACATTGAAGTCAGTTGTATTTTCTTTGTTCACTTCCAGGTCTGTTTTTTTTTCTGATTAAAAATATTCTTTACTCCAAGGCATGCTTTGACACCACAACCGTACATTTGTAGTTACATCACAATATAAATACTTTTTTTAGAGATTGGGGAGAGCTTTTTTAGAGGACTGATTCCCAAATCGAACTACTTACCTAGGTATGTTTGTAGGTACGGTACTCTCGGTACGAATTTGTTTATTTATTTATTATAACTTTTTTTCACATAAAACTGTATACAGGTGGACTTAATGCCTTAGGCAGAAACATAACATGGAAGACGCAACTTATTAAAAAGACAAACAGAAGAGAAACCAATCCAAAATACAATAGTAAATACATACTTGTATATAAATATAAATTAGCTAAAAACAAATCCAACCAATCAGTCAACGACTCCTAATTACAAAACCGAAAAATTACAAAAAAAAGAACACAACTTTGAGCAGTACTCATTTAATAATAACAAAAATGCTTGAATTTTTTTTTTTATGTTGGAAAAATCATGCAGTTACCGGACGGCCGGACAGTGAGCTTTGAATTTTAATCTGACTTCTTCCCAATTCTACCATAGATAATAATATCACGAAAAAAACAGGGTAAAAACGAAATTGCTTACACTAAATTTTTATTACTTCCACACCCTAAGTACCTACCAGGTGCTTTGTAATTGGAAGAGAGATTTTTTCATCTCAGGTCGGGCTATGAGTAGAATGAACGGCCTAGATCAAAATGTGTGGCCTAAGGTGGTGTAAAGGGAGTGTAAATGGGAATTAGGGTGAAAATGATAATTCATGTTTTTGAAAGCATCTTAGATACAGGAGTAGGTAATTTCTTGTGTGGGGCTAGTATTTAGGGTTCCGTACCCAAAAAATAAAAACGGGACCCTATAACTAAGACTTCGCTGACTGTCCGTCCGTCTGTATGTCACCACACTGTATCTCAAGAACCGCGATAGCTAGACAGTTGAAATTTTCACAAGTTATGTATTTATGTTGCCGCTATACTAACCGATACTAAAAATAAAATAAAATAAATATTTAAGGGGGAGCTCCGATACGACAAACGTGATTTGTTTGCCGAACTTTCCTATGGACGGTACTGAACCTTTCATGCGCGAGTCCAACTCGCACTTGGCTAGTTTTCTTTTTTTGTATTTTTTTCTTTTTAATTAAAGAAAAAAACTGTTGGAGAAATAAGGATTACATGAAATAAAATTAACATACTATCAATTTAAGACAAAGAAATGCTATTATTTCACGCAAAACTAAAATGTATTTTTTATTGTTCTTTGCTAGGAAATAGCTACTTAATCTTTAATCAACCAAAGCCACAACAAAATAACCCAAAGGTCTACAAGAATATTAATAGACAAAGCACGACTTGTAAAACCATAGAACATGGATCTGCTAGAGTTGACATTGTCAATACTTTAAAACACACATACACACCCAATGTCACTCTCACGATTAAGATGTTAATTAAAAAAAAAACAATGTCTATACTGAAAAATAAAGCAAAATTCACGCCCGTACGTGTGGGTGCGTTACAAACATAGAAATTCACATACCTACACAATAAACCCAAACCTGGAACATCTATCAGTAGACCATACAAATTGTTCCATGTGGAATTCAAACCCGTGATACGCAGCGCAATAGCCAATCTTTTAACTACTATGCCTACCGTGTCATGTACGTGTAATTTAATTTAAAGAAAAAGAAACAGAAAAAAACAATGCCATATGTTGGCAAATAATATTATGGGTGACTCTCACAGACTCGCTATTTAGTGAAGGCCATCCATTTTTTTAAACGACTTCTTTTTTCAGGGATCGTCACTTTCCATGAGTAAAATCGTTGACCACTGATAGTTGACTTTTTTATTATTATTTGTATTAAAAAGTAACTTTATCAAAAATTAGCTTTTGCCCACGGCTTCACCCGCTTACACAAAATATAGCCTATGTCACTCATCATCATCACTCAAGAAAAAAGCAGCTTTCTATTGACTTTGATTGAAAATAAATTAAAAATCGGACCAGCCCCCCTAGCCAAGTTACAACCGTATCGCTTGCGCCGAACGCTTCGAGTTGATTCTTCGAGTGTCCTTGCCGCCAATTCTTTTGTTCTCATCACGAGACTGAGCGATAAGACGACTTCATTCCCGTACATTTGAAGCTTTCTACAAGCGTTAACTATTGCAGATTAGCAACTTGGCTAGGGGTACAGTACTTTCAGAGATTACCTCCCACAAACAAAATAACAAACTTTAGCTCTTTATAATATTTTTCTTATAGTAATATAATATAATAGTATAATCATTTGTTACTGCAGGCGAGACGATTCCGAACTCTGTGGGAAAAACATTTGAAGCTTTGAACGTTAACGGGCGAACTTAAGACTAAGAACTTTTAAAACCGCAGATTCTATCGAAGGGAAAGTGCTCGGAAACTTGAACCTTGCTCCAAGTTTTTAAAAACTGTCCATTCCATTAAAAATGGCCAGGTACGCCGAGGTTACAGCTGGTGAAGCTGAAATTGGCTGATAATGTATTTTATTGATGGTTGTAATGGATTTTTTTTCAAAAAATTTTAAAGGTTAAGGTTTTTTATTTTTAGGGTTTCGTACCTCAAAAGGAAAAAACGGAACCCTTATAGGATTACTTTGTTGTCCCTCCGTCTGTCTACTTTTCAAAACCCTTTATCTCGGGTTCGTGTGGAGGTATTGAGTTGAAAACCATATATTAAGGTCTGCAGACCCATGAAGCTGCAAAAAAATCAAACTTCAAGTTAACGAAAAAATAAGATACGGCCGTTAATGTCGCAAAAAAAACCCTCTCAAATGAATTAAAATTCATAGGGATTTCTTGTTGACTCAGAATCCTGAAATTTGTCAGAAAGCAAGGTCTTATAAATCTTCACAAACCTGAAAACTTGAAATTTTTTTGTGATCCGAAAATATCTTTGAGAATTAGATAAGTTTGTACGGAACCCTGAGTGTGCAAATCCAACTCACCCTTGCCCAGTTTTTTTTTTTAAGTTAATCCTAAAAAAATTGTGATAGGGATTAATACTGTGCAGCTTTACTGGATGGACAGCTTTTTTTTTATGGTGGGAAAAAATCATCCAATGACATACCCCGCTCTTGGGTGGAGCAGGAGATAGTGTCAGACTCTTAGTGTCTAAAAAACCCACCCTGTTCCTTCTAGCCTTTATACCGGGGCTCGAGCTGGGACTCAAGCCTTCTTGAGACTTGAGTGGCCTGACTCAACGCGGCCCCGTGCGATTATATTTCGCCTCTTTGTTTATATACAGTTTAAATTATGTAAAAATCATAAATCTTTACAAAGTGCAGTTTAAAATATGCAAAAGTTGTCAGGAAGCAATTATGTTAAGTAATGATTTATTTTATTTTTATTACTAGTAATATCTACTTAGAACAAGAAAAAACTATCAATAATAAAAAAAAAACTTAAATATTTAGTTGTATTTGTTAATGATTCTCGAAATGGACAGGGTGTCGTGTTTACGAGCGCTATATTTTATTTCAAAGCGGGATTGTTTTTTTTTTTTAAGAGAGTTATTCTGAATAACACTATAAATTTAAATGAACTAAAATTCTAAGAGTTATTCATTTGACCGGGTAACGTATTTATATTAAAAAAAAATAAGGTATTACTTCTTTTATAAATAAAAAGCAATTGTAGTATATCTATGACGAAACATCATTTGAGAACAGCTCTATCGATTTTGATGATTTTATCTTTGTTGTTTTCCGTACATGCAAATATTATAAACATGTTTTCTTTCTTTTCTTATCTTTCTTTCCGTAGTATTAAGGCAAAGTTTCTATACACCGGAAATTTATTATTTAATTACACCCATGTGAAGACGGGGGAGGATCGCTAGTTATAGAAAAACGACAAAGACGAAACCAAAAAACGACCAAACAACGTCAAACACGTTATTATGTGGTCATTTTAATGATACTGCATAATCTTAGATGTAAAGATTGCTATGAAAGACGATATCTAGCTAAACCTATATATCATGTTTTTATTTCAAAAGATAAAGTAGAATTATTTGAAAAGATTATGTGAAAATTAAATATTAGTATAGAATTCTTTTGAAAGCTGATTTTTGAAAAAAGAACAAGGATTTTAGATCTCAGATAGTTGACAGTTTATCAACGTATGACAAGACAATGCCTCATTAAAATACGAGCATAAATTTTGTAGAGTTGTGCTAACCTTGAGTAGAGTTACATAAGTGGGAAATAGCTATTAAATTTAAAAATCATCATCCAATTGTATAACAATTTTAATAGCCAATTTTGGATTTATAATACACCACAGGATTTGTTCTTTATTCGGCCCACTGAGATTGGTCCCAAAAAAAAGTCCTGGTTCGACCCTAAGTAGGTACATTTTTCTTTCGTCCCAAAATTATTAACCACAGAGATCTATTAGAGGTGTGGTTCCTAACGTTTTCAATCTTGTCACCACTATGCTTTAGCTTGGAAAACTATTCCCCTCCCCCTTCCTCTTCTTTTTGCCTTCAATTTTATTTTTATTTTATGTATGACGTTGTCTTAACGTTCAGTCACGTGGTCAGAACAAAAGAATTGGCGGCGAGGTCAACTCGAAGCTTTCGACGCAAGCGGAACGTTGGTAACTTGGCTAGGGAGGCTGACTTGACTATTCTTAATGACTATAGACGACTTTTTCATGCATATATTCGTCACAAGCGTTTCACCTCGTCGTTTACACCATATACATCGAAGGGCTCGAACAATTAGCCTGCTGCGGTCTTCCCGTCCGATTATAATAAGTGTCTTCAATGCTAGAGTGAATAGGTTCTTAACAAATTAGTGCGCATCACCATCAACGATTGCATTACTGCTTAGGGCAGGTGGGATCGCAGTCAAGCACTGGTTTATATCCATTTAAAAAAAAATTGTCAAAGAACTATAAATGTCAGACGGGACTAACGGATTAGTATGCAAAGTATTTACATTTTAATTTAAATTGGTGTTAATTAGTGCTTCCACAGTTTTCAGTATAGGTATTATTACTCTATTTCATCGAGTATAAAATCGCTCATTTGAATTTAATTGAGTAATTCAGATTCAAAATGTACAGAGGTATTTAAGCATGATTTGGCTGCTAATTAATTTAATTTCTGAATAGATAAGTAATATTACTATTAAACTCTATAAATATTCTTTTATTTATTTATAGGCTTACGTCTATCTAACTACAACCTAATCTGAGGGTAGGAAACCATTTAATTTTTTTTTTAATCAAAATTCGGCCAGAGATCGAATTTTATTTAAAAAACATCTTTTTAATGTATGCAAAATATATAAAAAATAACAAAGATTTTTTTTAGTATTAACTAGTGCTTAAGTGCGATCACACCTGATAGTAAGCAGTCATGCAGTCGCTATTAGTGAAGTGAACTAGTTTATTAAGAGCCTATTCACTCTAACCTTGAAGAGCTCTAAATTATAAAATCACTTTTATTGCAATCGTTTCTCAAATTTGTAATCTCGCCTTAATTTAGACCAAGTATTATTATTTGTTTTAATTCCATATTCCCATAATTTATTAACATTAAAATTTTTATTATTATTTTTAATTTTAAATGTCAACTTTTTTATTTTTTATTTCAATATGTAATATAAAATAATAATTAATTCATTATAATAGCACTCTTATAAATGACAGATCTCATTAATTGTAAGTTTTTTTTTTATTATTTATGTGTAAGCTGTGTACTTCTTTAAGTGACAAGTTCACCATAATAATTGGTATATATATGCTAGTTATATTTTGTAAAATGTTATTAGTGAATAAGTCGTTGGAGTACCTTAATAAATAAATAAAAAATAAAAAAATAAAATCGGATGGGAAGACTGCAGCAGGCAAATTGTTCTAGTCTTTTGGTTAATGCGTTATAAACGATGAGCGGAAACGCTTAATCCGGATCGTTACTGGGCAGCACAATATTCATTGGATAGACTGATGGTCAAACTTTCTTTTTTTTATGGTGGGAAAAGTCATGCATTGACATCCCCCGCCCTTGGGTAGAGCGGGAGATAGTGTCAGACTCTTACTGACTAAAAGACCCACCCCGTTCCTTCTAGACTTCATACCGGGGCTCAAGCGCCCTTTCGGATAACCCTGGCCCCAGTAGGCTTCGACCCGGCTGGGTCCCTGCTGTTGCTGACAACTCCTTGAGGCGCGCGGGAACAGTGCGCGCCGTCGACGACTTGGGCTTGGTCCGGACAGTTACCGGACGACCGGACAGTGAGCTACCCATTGCTCACTGTCCGCAAGCCCGCGCCTACGTTGGCCGGAAATCGGGATCAGAATCCCGGCGACGGCGGCGGCGGTAACGCCGTTGCTTGATGCGTTCGGCCTCCTCCTTTGCAAGCATTACAGCTTCGCAAAAGTCGGCGACTGCCTGCCACCCCTCCTCGCTCCGGACCATGGCCTCAACCAAGGCCCGGCGCGAGAGGTCTCCGCCGCCGATCGCCCCCACGAGGGCACGGCGATGCTCCGCCCAAGCAGGGCACACCTCGACTGTGTGCTCCACCGTGTCTTCCGGGCGATCCACACAGTGGCGACACCCGGGCGTCACCTCCGCATGAATCCCGTGCAGGAAACTCCCGAACGAACCATGTTTAGTGAGTACCTGCGTCATGCGGAAGGTAAGGACGCCGTGAGGTCTTTCCAGCCACGCCTCAAAGAGGGGACTTACCGCCATGATTGTGGCGTGCCCAGCTCTGGGTTGCGATAGTCGTTGACGCCATTTCACGATGAGATCCCGCCGGAGCTCTGTCCACCATGCCGTGACCTGTCGCGGCAGCGGACTTTCACCCCGGCGTTGCATCTCCACGCGCATATCGTGCATGTGTGCAAGGACTGTTGCCTCCAGATCCCACGGTGGTAGGCCAGCCAGAAGGCTCGCCGCTTCGCGGGAGACCGTGCAGTATCCCCGCATCATCCTTATTGCCATGACCCTCTAGCAGGCGTTCAGTATGGCCGCCGGTTGCTTTTTCAGCGACGGCGGTCAAACTTTCTGGCGTCTTGTAAATGAAAACTGGGACCCACGATTTAACGTGCTTTTCGAGACACGAGGTGTCAGTACTAAATAAACTTATACTATGCAGTAAAGTAGTATTTTACTGGATAGTACAAACTACTACTTTACTGGATATAATATACAATATATTATATTTATAGTTTATAGATACATACCTATAAACCATAAATATAATATTACAAATACATTTTTGTAAAATGGATGTTATAATATTTAATACTTAATATTGCATCTACCACAATTTGTCTCTGCACCGCCCAAAGGTTGAAATGAAAATTTGCCCCTATACTCCTGTGTGCATAAAGAATTAAATAAATAAAGTGGCTATTTTTTGCGTTTTTTTGTCGACAAACATCAGGATCATACAGCAGAACGAATCAATCAGTATTTGCCCTTTTTCCTTATAAGCCTAGAAATAAATAAAGACTTTTGCAGAGCCAACTTTTCAAATTCAAGTAAAAACGCTTGAACGACAAAAGTTCTACTTAGTTGATAGCTTTTAAAGGTAGCGTATAAAAGTTATGACCCAGGTAGACAGGTCGTAGTCACGTCTAGCGAGCTGTGAAACACTGATAACATTCTATTAGCTTTATAAACTCCTAGTACCTTCAAAATTTTAGATTTAGTTATCATCAATTCATTGAATTTAAATTTTAAAGGTACCTATTGTTGGTTTTTGGTTCGACTGTGGTGAGTATTATTTTTGGTGGTTTAGTTAGTATGAGCAATTGGCTAGTTTGTTCATTGTTTAATATCTGCCACATAGATTAAGTTGATTATCGGACAATGTTCAGACAGCTCTTTTATTATTTTAGGTGGGAAAATCATCCAACGGCATCTCTTGAACGGAGCGGCAGATAGCGTTAGACTTTTACTGACTAAAAAACCACTCCTGTTCCTTTGCTATTGATCCAGGGCCCCGGGGATCTTGCATCACCCATGGCCTCAGTAGACTTTGAGCTTGCTGTGCCCCTACGGTTACTGACAACTCTTTGAGCTGCACGTGGAATATTACGCGCGGCTGGGGCGCGAGGTGATGACCTCGCGCGTGCGACCGCCACCTTTGCTAGCATTACAGGGGTCCAAGTCTGCTATTTTATAAATTCATTACTTCAACACGATCGCATTGTCATTTTGCTAAAAGTTCGTAATCTGCTAATTCATAATGATCGAACATTGATCGAACAATGGTCTCGTTATAGAGTTGTAGTAGAATGACAATACCGAGCTTTTTAAAAGCAATAACTGCACAAGGAGGTTCTAATGGTAGGCTACAGATCAAAGTAACTGACAAAATTTTGGCAGATTGCCGCATACTTCCGACATTCATTTGTCAACGTGTACGAGATAACCATTTTAGGCCACTTATTTCAATGGAGTGTCACTGGTTGGCCATTGGAAAGTCATAACGACGCCATTAGATTAGTAGATTACCAAACTTGTCAAAATCTACAATTTTATAATCAATGATAGACCTTTCCGACAATATTGTAATAGCAGATTTGAAGCCCAGCTTCGCAGAAGGAGCCGGCCGACTACCACTTCTCAGACAGCTCTTATGAGTAAAAGTATATTCTGCAGATCCCCACAAGTCACACTAATATAATAAAGTCGAATGTTTGTGAGCAGCTGTGTGTTGGTATTGTATATTATGTTTGTTATTTCTTCAGGTTGAAACGGCTGAGCAGAGCTCGACGCAACTTGGTATATAGTTGGAGTAAGTCTTAGAATAGTACCTACATAAGATAGTATTCATTACGCGCTAAACTTACTATTTTTAGTATGTGCAATTGGCATGTTACATGTTGTATAGAAAATTACTAAAATTAATGTTGCTTTGTCACCTCGTAGAACGGCTCCATTAAAATTTCTAACAGGTAAGCATGAGTTACAACTATCCAACTGTGAAATACTGATAACGTGGATCCGTGCTGTTCATAACTTAGACCGCGTTGCTTAATGATACAACTGTTTAAACTTATACTTATCTTTACGCTTGAGAGCAACTTAGACCTAGTATATTTTGCATTTTGGCAACTCTAATGACGTCATAAGGTAATGTAGGCACTCTACCCTGGATTTTTTTAACGCGAACGAGTTCAACTGTCAATGTCAAGCATATGCCGCTTACTCCAACTTACCTTGCTCATAGTTAGAGTTAGTTTAGTTAACTCTAGGGTAGCTACTCGAGTTTGGGTTGCAACTCTACATTACTCTGTTTATTTTTGAACACAGGGAAGGGAAATTTTTGCAGCGTCAATGAAAAGCAGAGTTAGCGGTACACTGGTTTATTGGAAAAGTTTTGGAATGTTCCCGCCAAAATACAAAATATTCATAGACAATCTAAAGTAATCATAGACAACTAAAGTAACCATCGGTACATTTCTCCCCCTTAAGCTAGAGTCTACGTAATATAATTAAATAACAATCAAAAGAAACAAAGCATTTTACTTAGTCGTTTTACTTAGTTGGTCGAGCTCGATTATAAGCTCGCAGGGCGCGAGCAGACGCACCTGGCGGTGGTGGTGGAGTCTCCGGCCGTGTTGGCACTTCAGGCATAATTATCTGCGACTTCCCACCTATGCCATCAGAAGCGTCTTCGAAAGTATCCTCAGTTTCCTCACGGACCAAAGGGACCTCCTGCTCTGGGGTTAAGTCTTTATTTTCGGAAACTATACTGGTACGAGATAATGAATAGCGATTCTTATTATTAACAGGTATAATTTGATCGACATGTCTACGCCAACCGACTCCACGTCCTACGTCTACTTTGTACGAGACCGGTCCCGTCTGGTCGACTATTGTACCTGACGACCACTTGTCCCCCCTCGCGGTGTAGTCACGGGCGAGCACGGCGTCACCCGGTGCCAGCGCCCGCGGCGCGCCGCCTGCAGCGGCCACTTGCCGCTCCTGCGCGGCGCGCACCACACTCGACACGTCGGGTCGCAGCGCGTCTAAGCGCCCGCGCAGCCTGCGCCCTTGTAAAGCCACCGCGGGGGACACACCAGTAGTTGTATGCTGGCAGTTTCGATATTGGAACAAAAATTTACTGAGTGCCGTGGCGACGTCCTCGCCCTCGTACAAAGCACGTTTAATCGCTTTCTTAACGGTTTTTACCGCGTTTTCTGCAGCCCCATTTCCCTGTGGTCTGTAAGGTGCTGTGGTAACATGTTTTATACAATTTTTTTTACAAAATGTCTTAAATTCATGTGAGAAAAATGGAGGGCCGTTGTCAGTGACCAGTAATGATGGCAAACCAAACCGAGCAAAAATAGTTCTCATTGTCGCGATAGTTGCCCGTGCGTCCGTCCTACTCATAGAAATCGCTTCTATCCACTTCGAGTTTGCGTCTACGATGATTAAATACTGTTTTCCCCCACAATCCGCGAAGTCAGCATGTACTCGCTGCCACGGATGCAGCGGAAACTCCCAAGGATGCAGCGGCGCATGCGGCGGCGCGTCACGGACTGCGCGGCACGCCGTGCAAGCGCGACATACCTCTTCTATATCTCTATCTAGACCGGGCCAGTACACATAATTCCTAGACAGGTTCTTCATTTTATTAATTCCTAAATGCCCTTCATGAATTTCATCTAAAATCTGTCTCTGCAATGTATTCGGTATAACGACCCTATATTTATAAATTAGGCAACCTAATTCTATACCTAAATCCTGTTTTCTAACGAAATACGGTTTTTCAGTATCGTTCACCGTCAACGGCCAACCAAAAGTTACATAGCCTTTCACCTTGCATAACAATTTGTCTTTTTCAGTTTCCCTAGCAATATCCTTAAAACTAACAGGGAATGATTCCTCTATGAGGTTGATGTAGGTCACTGCATCCACTAAGCGACCCTCTTGAGGAAGTGGTAGTCTTGATAAAGCATCTGCTGGCCCATTGTCAGCTGAGCGTACGAATTCCACTTTGAAATCGTAAGCGGCCAGGCGCGCCGCCCACCGCTGTAGCCGGCTAGCCGCCGTTTGTGGGATGCCACCCTTGGCACCAAATATGTGCGTCAATGGTTGGTGGTCTGTACGTAATATAAAGTTTCTACCAAACAAGTACTGATGGTGCTTTGTTATACCGAATAATATAGCGAGCGCCTCCTTATCAAGTTGGCTGTAATTTCGCTCAGCCGCGTTGAGTGTGCGAGATGCGCAGCTGACCGGCCGCTCGCTGCCATCGGGATAGCGATGAGCCAGCACTGCACCCAATCCATACGCACTACTGTCTACCGCGAGTACGAGAGGCCGCCCCTCCTCGTAATGTGCTAACACTCGATCGCCCAAGAGAACTTGCTTAGCTTCTTTAAATGCCTGTTCACAACTGGTATCCCATTTCCACTGTGTATCTTTTTTTAATAAATTATGTAATGGATACAATAATGTGCTCATATTACTAATGAATTTACCATAATAATTTAGCATTCCCAGGAAACTTTTTAACTGAGTTATATTCTCTGGTCTAGGCGCGCTGGAAATAGCATTCAATTTAGCTTTGTCTGGCCGTAAACCCTTCTTATCTATTATGTAACCTAAATAGTTAACACTATCTTGTAGGAAACTACACTTACTTAATTTAACTGTTAAACCCGCTGTGCGCAACCTCTCGAGCACAGCTCGCAAATTACTGAAGTGTTCTTTATCATCAACCCCTGTCGTACAAATATCATCTAGAAAAACAACACAACCCGGTATGCCCCGCAATGTTTCTTCCATTAATTTCTGGAATTTCTCGGGTATGCAAGCTAGACCGTATGGCGTACGACGGTAGGCATAAGTTCCGAGGTGAGTTGTTATGGCTGTATAAGGTTGTGAATCTTCCGTTAAGAAACACTGTTCGTAAGCATGTGTCAGATCGATTTTAGTAAATTTGTCTCCTCCACTTAATTTAGTAAACAACTCATCAATACGGGGTAACGGATAATAGTCACGCTTTAACTTTGGATTAATTGTAATTTTATAGTCTCCACATATGCGTATATCTCCATTTTTTTTTACAACCGGCACAATTGGCGTTCCGTAGTCGGAATAGTCCACACGGTATATCGAACCATCAGACTCCAGTCGCGCTAGCTCGCGTTCAACACGCGCACGCAGCGCTAAGGGTACAGGCCGCGCACGAACGTACACAGGCTCATTATCTGTCAGCTGTAGTCGGATGGCTCGCTTACAAGTCCCTAGCTTATCCGTAAATACCTCAGGAAATTCAGCACATAGGCGATTCACGAATCCATCGTCGGTAATCTTGTGCAAATTAATTTGAGTTATCTTAAGGGCGCGTAACCAGTCCCTTCCTAATAATGGGCACGCTCCATTTCTAATTACATAAAGTGGCAAGGATTTCACTTTTACATTTTGTAACCTAACTTGGACATCTATATACCCGAGCGATTCGATGCGTGAACCAGCATAACTCTTCAACATTAAATTATCTGCCATTATGGTTTTATGAGAAAATTTGCGATTATACAAGTCTTCATTAATAGCCGAAATACGACTACCAGTATCGATTTCACACTTGGTCTCAAAGTTATCTATTAAAATGTTTATAAAGAATGGTTTATTGTCCTTACCCTCAATAATCTGAAACATATCGTCCGAATCGTCCTCACCACTGATATAATTATGCCGATTGTTCGCCCGATTCACTAACTTGCACATCACTCTTAAATGCCCCTTTTGTTTACACTCGTCACAAGTGTAATTCACATAGCGGCACCTCGCCGCGCTATGTGTCTTACCGCACCGCCAGCATGCTTGCGTGGTCGCGCCGCGCGCTCCGTCCGCCGCGCGCTCCGCGGCCGCTGGGCCCGCCGCGCCGCTCGCGCTCGCGCCGTCGCTGGTGCGCGAGCCGCGGTTGCGTCCCTGCCTGCCGCGTGTGTAGTGCAGATCTTCGCCTGCGTTGCCGCCAGCACCTAAGGTCGTAGTCGGCACCATACTGCCGCTCACCTCCGCGTGCTTCTCTGCAGCCTCCAGAGCTAGCGCTAACTCCACTGCCTCTTTGTATTCTATTTTTCTTTCGGCAAATATTCTAGATCGCATTGCGTCGTTTGCCAAACCCGATACAAACTGGTCTCTTAAATTTTCCTCGAGAGTAGAACACTTTTTACATTTGCCAAAATTACAAGTAGTTGCCAGGTGCTTGAGGGCCTGTAGATATTCCATTAAAGGTTCGCCGGCCCGTTGACGCCGCAGTCGAAACACGTGGCGTTCGGCGATCTCTGATCGCTGCGGTTCTACATGATCGGCAACTAACTGTACCAAAGTTTCGTAAGTTTTGTTCTCGGGAAAGTCAGGCGAGCACAGATCACACATCAACGAATATGTTGCTTCGCCTACTATAGTAATTAACATGGGCACTTTTAGATTTTCTTTAACATCATTTAGTAACATGTATTGGTTAACCCGGCGTATATATGCAGGCCATTGTTTTGAGTTAATATTATAGGGTTCTAACTTGCCGATCGGCATTTTTGTAACAATGATAATACTGCACGTGAAATAACACACCGAAATACGTAAATAAGACACCGAAAATCAAATTATCCCGTGCTCGTCGCCAATGCAGCGTCAATGAAAAGCAGAGTTAGCGGTACACTGGTTTATTGGAAAAGTTTTGGAATGTTCCCGCCAAAATACAAAATATTCATAGACAATCTAAAGTAATCATAGACAACTAAAGTAACCATCGGTACAATTTTTAAAAGGTAATATTGCGCCTGGAATACCAAAAAAAACAACTGAAGAGCACAGAATGGGTTTTGATCTATAAAAATCTGACACGCTATCTCGCCCCATTTAGAGCAGTAGAAGTCAGTGAATGATATCCCAAGAAGTCTGTGAATGATATCAAAAAAATACCTAATTAAGTACAGCGGAACAGAATACAAAGGAGAAACCGTTTTCTGTGATGAAAAGCTAATTATTCGTTATTTAAATCCAATTGGTAGGTAAATCAAAGTTCATTAACTATCGACACCATCTCCTTAAAGCGATAGAACAAAATAAAAAGGCGATTTAAATATGAATTTATCGTGTCCAATGAACCAATCTTTAAACACTGATAAACAATCGACGATTTGGTTACCAAACATTTTGAGATAAATACATTGGTGAAATTGAAAATTTTGGAGCTGCCAGGATATTTTGGGAATTGGAGATTAGAATCTCCAATGACCAAAAATGTTTAAACTTGAGACACATAACAGATAGAAAACGACTATATGGCATAACACAAGACTTAAGATATACATATGCAAAAAAAAAGCAAAAATAAAATAATGCGCCTCACGGTTGTGCTAAAATAAGTCCAGTTTACAACAAATGCGTTGTTGTTGCGCTGTTATTTATCAATTAATTATTTGTGTATTTTATTTCAAGTAAATTTTACACCCATCACTACACACTACATCAATATTTATTTCAATTACACATACGAGTATATATTACTTTACCCTAGTCCGTGCGTCACAGCGGGGTGCCAACTGAAAACCAGCGCCTATGTCTAACGCCTAGCAAATGCTGAAATGGTCACCCTTTCAGTGCGGGCACGCTCGGCAGACTTTGTACTTTTATTTTTGTTTATTTATTTAGCCTTTATGCAACAAAAAGTACATAGGCGGACTTAATGCCTTAGGCATTCTCTACCAGTCAACCTAGGGTGGTGAAGAGACAATATGGTAGGCGCACAAAAAGAAAATTTTGGTATTAAAACAAGAGTAAAAATATACATAATTATAGATAAAATACACATACATATATATATTTATATAAAGTAAGGACAGAAGTTTTGAGACGATTCTGCTATTCTGCTTATTTATATTCTGCTGTTTACTTTGTGTATACACCCCTACTTTTTAATTAGTACACAAAAAATGGGGCTGTATCTGTACCCGTTACTGATCATATTTTTGTATTCAAAAGTAGAAAAAACCGAAATCCTAAAATTGACCACGAAAAGATAAATTCATCATAGATTCAATCATATTACATATCACATATTATAACAATTGATAGTAGAAAATAATGCGGGAAGTGTTTTTCCATTTTAATCGTCATTTATTCATTCCTAATAGCCTGCACAATGTTTCCATAAATTGAGAGACATTTTGGGATAAACACTAACGCTAATAACTTTGCTGTTTATGAATATTATTTATTGAGATTTTACTTCTATAATAACAAGACCTTTTCTAATAAGCGCTTTAAGTATTTGTACTAATTAAAAATTAGTGGCGTATAACCGTTGTGCTGTGACTGTACCGAATAAAAGTATTTCTATTCTATTTTATTCTATTCTAAATGCCTGACCTGTTCAAAGTCACTGCATTCCTATAACCAAAGAGAACTGTAAATGTAAAACAGCCTTTACTAAGTGACGTCACCACTCAAGACACGTGGCCAGTCGCACTTAATAATGCCACACCACTTACTGGTGCCGTTTGGAACGTAAATCTTGTCACTGCACTGAAGGGAATTGAATGCGCTGTGGGCAGTCGACATAACTTTAATACTTACGACTAAATGTTGATAATTTTAGACCCTGGAGAAGATTTTTTTTATTTTTGATTGGGGTATTATCAAATAACTATATCCGCTCTAGGTTAAGAGAGAAGTGGAGGACGCCTCCTTCTGCAAAGCAGTAATGCTAGTAAAGGAGACAGCAGCACGGTCGAGGCAATGGACGTCGCGCCCCAGCCACTGGGATTCCGATACCGATTTCCAGCCACCGTTGGCGCGGGCTCGCGGTCGGCGCGGGCTTGCGGACAGTGAGCAATGGGTAGCTCGCTGTCCGGCCGTCCAGTAACTGTCCGGACCAAGCCCAAGTCGTCGACGGCGCGCACTGTTCCCGCGCGCCTCAAGGAGTTGTCAGCGACAGCAGGGACCCAGCCGGGTCGAAGCCTACTGGGGCCAGGGTTATCTGAAAGGGCGCTCGAGCCCCGGTATGAAGGCTGGAGGGAGTGGGGTGGGTCTTTTGGTCAGTAAGAGTCTGACACTATCTCCCGCTCCGCCCAAGGGCGGGAGATGTCAATGCATGATTTTTCCCACCATAAAAAAAAAAGTCTCGCGGACGGCGAGCAATGCGTCCGACCGTCCGATAACCGTCACCAAATAGGCTCTTAATAAACTAGTGCGCTTCACCATAAATGATTGTATCACAGCTTACCATCAGGTGGGATCGCAGACAAGCTAGTTTATAACGACAGAAAAAAAAACTCACTTTGATAAATCTCTGCAAAACACAAAGCTCAACCCATTCTCATAATAAAGTGACCTCCAAAACCCACGCTAATATACTTACTATGCAAAAATCGTACTAAAGCTACCATAAGTCACCCACGACATAGTATTACATGAAATCTAAAAGCTAGCGTGTCGTACAGTATTAAACGTTGGTTTCAATTTCGCCGCACCCTTTACAGGCTAGGCCGGTGATATAATGATACTTGCACTTAATGTACACTTGTCAACTGCACTTTACAGTGTAAAATACTATGTTGGAGGAAGTGGCCTTAATGGTTGGCGTTTTATGAAGGGAAGTAAGGTGACATTTAAGTTCTTAAAGGGTTTTACGTGATGTAGACTTATTTTTTAAATCATATTCTGGGTTATGATCGCTTTTGCGCATTTATATAACCCTTTAAATAAGAATCAGAACAAACAAAACTCCTTTTCTTTGTGTATATAATTATATGGTATATATTTGTATGTATGTATAGGTAGCTATATATTTTATTAAATATCCTGTTGTATATGTGTGTTTAGGTTTAGCTTTATATATAATTCTATAATTGTGTTGTTGTGTTGGGTAATTGTGTTGTGTTTGTAATTGTTGTTGTTGTTTGTTGTGTTGTGTTGTTATTGTTGTTTTGTAGTTGTTCTTTTTTATGCACCTACCATTTTGTCTCTGCATTACCCTAGGTTGACTGGTAGAGAATGCCTAAGGCATTAAGTCCGCCTTTGTATCTTTTGTTGCATGAAGATTAAATTAATAAATATAAATAAATAAATATGTTCATTTGGGACCCACTCAATTAAAGTAGAAATAAATATTGAAAGAAATTCTATAAGCAATAGAAGCTTTTTTACAAATCTTTTATTTTTAATCTTTTAATGTTGTTTTCTTTTATTATTAAGATTATATATAGACTGTTGATAGATTTTTATTTTATAGATTAATTAGTAATTTTTTTGGTGTTTATCCTGTGTGAGTCTCAAATAAATGTTTTCTTTCTTTCTTTCTTTTATAATTAATGTAGTTCTGGTTATCTGATAAGGCTCGTTGTGGTACCAGTCGCACGAAAATGGTTACCTAAAGCACTCTCGCAAGTGGAGCATTGCACTCTCATTGGGTGTCAGACGGACATAGATGGGTGTATAAAACCCTACAGTCAAATGGGGTGAAAAAACACTCAATGATAGAAACCTAACTTCAAACGATATTTTCACGATATTTGAATATTTTTTGCAGCATTCAACTATATTAATTTGGCTTGCCTTTTTTTTTTTGATTGACTGGTAGAGAATGCCTTGTGGCATTAATTCCGCCTATGTACCACTATTGTCCATGAAGTAAATAAATTAATTTATTAATGAATTATTCTTAAAAGTCAATGCTTTTTTAGAACCCAATAATATAGTGTCATAATGAAAAACTAAACCGAAGTTTAGTTTCTACTCACCTCGTTTTAATGACCTATTACACTGCGCTGAATATCGCGTGCGATATTCCGACTCGTACTATTTTTCATTTATAGAAAGTCAGTCTAACTCTTATTACATTACGCGATACGTCGAACCATAGACTAGACTATCTTTCTATGAATCAAAAATAGTAAGATCACACGCGATATTCAGCGCAGTGTAATAGGTCCTTTACGATATTTTGTCATGTTTTATTATGATGATACTTGCACATATACACTTTTCTACTGCACTTTTAGAGCGTAAAATACTATGTTTGGGGAAATGGCCTTATTGGGTGTTTTATGGGGAGAGCTAAGTGGAAGTTTTGGCTTTATGTCCTACGACTTATTTTGTGTAGTCATCATGAGGTACATAAAAAAGGTTATGTATACTATCTTGTTTTTTTTTTCTTAATGCATTTTATTTTAGTTAGCGTATGATTCATAGTGTACATTCGTAGAAATCTAAAAACACTTAAAAAAATATGATTTGTTTGAACTATTTTGCTTCGTGCTGAGGATGATCATGGATTCGTACTTATCGTAGATTGTCCATGTCGCTGAAGTCTGTCGCAAATTGCACTACACATTCCATTCCTTAAAATGCCAAAACAAAAATTTATCTCGCCCAAACACTCATTCAGCTCATCATTGACTACGCTGACGCATGTTATTTGGATGCCACTGAGGAGCTTTTAAATAAATTTGAGCGTTTGCAAAATAGTTTCATCCGTTTTGTTTTTAATTTTAAACTGTATGATTATGTCTCAGGCTTTCGCAAGATACTCAAGTGGTTTCCTATTCGACTTCGCAGGAACTCTCGGATATTATGTCTGCTGTTAAAAATCTTTCATAACCCTGAAACTCCCTCCCACCTGCGAGAACGCTTTTCCTACTCACATCCTTCTAATGCTCCTTGCAGGTCGCACCTGAAGAATCTCCTTAAATCCCCTTCCCACTCTACCGATTTCTATTCCTACTCCTTTACTTCGCACGCAGTGCGGTTCTGAAATCCGCCTGATGTTAATAATAAAAAACATCAAATGTCAAAGCAGGCTTTTCATTTTTTGACAACTTTAGTGTAAATATAAACATAGATGTATTCTTTATTGTACACCAAAAATAAAAGTGTCTTTTGGTCTAAAAATTTAAAGGTTTTCACATACCACACCTAGAGCCCATGCCAGCAGTCTCTACAGTACCTACGTACTGTAAAGGTTCTGTAGGTACATGTTATTTCTAAAAGTTTCCTAGCACAGTCAATTCGTCACCCTTTAACTGATTCCAAGCAAAACAAACCATTTAACAAAGCACTTCCATTCATTCAGCTTTGTCCAAACTTCCGTGGCTGCCCTTATCAGGGCCTGCCCTATTTCCCTAACAAGAAAGTAGGTTGGGTGAAATCACGGCTTCTTCATTTTCCGGCCGAACCCTAGTGCTGCCGATGAGAGTAACAAAAGGTTTAGTAAATGTTTGGGATGGGTGGGCATTATTTATGTATTGCGTTTCAGGTTTATTTTGATATCCATTATTAAATACGTTCATACTCAGTAAATACCGAAGGTTTACTGGGAAGTAAACCTTCCGTACTTACCCACTGTGTGGTAACATGGAAATAGCGAACTTGCGACAGTATAAATCAGAAGATGAACGGCTTGGGTAATGTTCGGGCACTTCGTTGTTATTGGCTAGCTAGAACACCTTTATACATCCATATACTACATTTAGTTTGGGTTACTGTCATTGGTAAATAAATAGTTGTCATTAAGCGGTAGTAGAGTAAGTTATTCATTACCAGATTCTGTCAAGCGGTAGTAGAATAAGTTATTCATTACCAGATTCTGTCAAGCGGTAGCAGAGTAAATTATTCATTACCAGATTCTGTCAAGCGGTAGCAGAGTAAATTATTCATTACCAGATGCTGTCAAGCGGTAGTAGAGTACGTTACTCATTACCAGTTTCTGTCAAGCGGCAGTAAAGTGAGTTATTCATTACCAGATTCTGTCAAGCGGTAGTAAAGTATGTTACTCATTACAAGCTTCTGTCAGTGGCTTCGCCTGCGTGAAAGTGTGTTTCCACAACAAACTTTAGAACTCCGTTTCATCCTCTTAAGAGCTGAATTTTGAAAAATCTTATACTTCTTAATGCTTATCTACGTCATGTAAGCAAGCTCTATGCAAACACGCTGCTAATCTCAGTATTTTCCGCTGTACATTAATATTCCATTCAGTCAGTTCTACATTTAAAAAATACATTATGACATTACCAAACTGCCTAACAATTTGTCGGAAGTAGGCGTCCTTTTCGCATTCTGCGATCTCTTCGCAGACATAAAATGGGGCAGTCATTGATTGTGTAAAAATTTATACCAAAGTAAACCTCCGTTACTCTTTCACAGACTACCATCGAAAGAAGCTTAATGTAAAGGTCTCGTGGCTACGGCCCATTAAACACTATGACTGGACAGGTTGAGTGAAAAATACGAGGTGTTATGTTCCTCTGAAGTGTATCCTGAAGAAAAATGATAACGCTTCATTCTTTTTTACCGTATTTTTTTCTTGACCTACTTTATTTTACTCTTTAGCATTCGCCTCTTCCAGAACTTTCAAATACTCTTTTCTAACATTATGATCAACTTTTTTCCCGTAACAGGAACGTTGACACTTAAAATACAGGAGGTACTTTCAACATTTCTGTCATTGGCACCACTTTCAAACTTTCATAATATTCTTTTGCATTTCTCAATTTATCACCATTATTTTCTTTCTAACCTTATAAAAATGGTTTAAAGAAAACGGGAAAAGTTGAGTTGAAAAAAATGCAGTTACTGTTATCAAAAGGTTATTAAAGAAAAACACTTTTAAACAGATGCTACAGAACTTATCAAAACTGCTCAGTTCTCTTTTAAAACACATTTCCCAAAATAAAACGCATTACGTGAACGAAGTAAATGCATAAAGCACTCAAAACATTTATCGTGGAACGTGCCCATACATGGATATTGAAAGAAAATATTTGCTGAAAGCATATGGCGGGCGGGATTAACAGAATTTATAATACGTACGGGTTTGTCTACCAAAAATATAATGGCGGGGAAAATATAATCCTGCGTGGGTTGTGGAATTGTTCAAAGAGTTATCGCGGTCCTGGAATGCAAAGGTCAATTGAAGGAACACAGGTGGATTTGAATCGGCAAAAAATTGACATGCCTTTTCGCTCCAACCATGGTAAGAAATAGTACATTTTGATACAAGAGCAGACAGTTTGACATTGCGACTGAATTGGAATTTGCACGAGTCGTAGGTGAGTTTATAGTATAATGGAGCCGAGGGCTGCAGTGACGAAGTAATGAATAAACAAGGTTTGAACGGCGACTCGTGGGGGTTGACACGCGCCTAGCCTGATAAATGTAACAAAATTGTGATAGTGGAGAACACGCGCACTTTTCTATACTAGCTTGGAAAACAGTCTAATGCGTGCCTGAAAGTGATGGGATAAGAGCAGGTTTTCGAGTAAGTGTATTAAAAAGTATTTATTTCTTACATCCTAAGGGCGCGTTCACACGACGCATGCACGCTCAGCGCACGCCACCCGCGTCCAGCTCGCATTGAAAGTTAAATAATAATTTGAGTCTTGAAATCCATCAATAGATCTTAAATTGCATTTAACGAGGTGTAAACTCGTAACCCTGCGCTCGCCCTGCCCGCACTCTGCACTCTTCACGAGAACGCCTTGCACCCGCGCTATGGCTAGTATTGTATTGACTGTGATCAAGTTTAGTGAACGAAATAGTCCAGCCACTAGTAGTATAAGAGGGCGCGAGGCGTGTGCGAGGCAGATGCAGCGCGTTTCGGGTTTAAGGCGGGCAAAACGTGTCATCTGAATAAGCCCTAAAGGTGAGTCTACGCTAGAGGTGCCGAGCACGAGTGGAGCACGAGCCGAATTAAAAGTCGTGAAGTGTGGACTGACTCTATACCTTATTAGACAATTGAAGAAATCTGTTTAACCGATTTTAACTTCTATTTCGTAGGCATAAGGATTGCATTAAAAACAAAAAAGTGGTTACAATACCAACTATTTCCTCCAGCCACCATTTGTCATGCCACTAACGTAATAAAAGCCAAAGTCGGTTGAAAGGACAGAAATAAAAGGTTTTCATAAATGTCTAATGTTGTTTTGAATAGAGTATAAAGGAGCCGAGCACGAGCTACTCAATACGAATTTGAGCTCGGCTCATGCTCCAATCATGATTGGTTCCTCTAGCGTAGACCAAACTTTACGAGCTCTGCCATCCAACATACCTACCACAGCGTAGCATAGTCGGCCTTATGCAGTTCCCAAGTAATGGCCTCCTCTCTAGGAGAGGGAAAGGGCCGTAATCTACCAAGCGGGCCTAGTGCGGGTTGGTGGATGTTACATGTCTTCGAATTTTTGGTTTTAGGACATGCCGGTTTCTGCATGTTGTTTTTCTTCACCGTTTTGAGAGCAGTGGTGATGAAATAAATTACACAAAGTAAAGCGCCTGGCTGGGTTTGAACCCGCGACCTACCACTCGTAAGTCGGGGCCGATACCACTCGGTCACCACTGCTCACCTATCTATATACCTACCATACCTACTAATTATATAATGTATTTTACAACAACGTTTAAAACTAATACCAGTGGGACTTGCATGTTGTAACAATTATTTTATTCTGTGAAACCTATAATGTTGGCTGTTACATATTAAAGTTGTTTCAACAACTTTCTGGAAAACAGCGAACTTACATGTTACCTAATTATTAGGTACTTATGTATGGGTATATATAGCTATACATAGCTATACATTGTAAGGACTCAGGTTGAGGCTGAAGAGTCGAAACCGGGCTAGTACCAACATGATTTTTTCTTCTAAGACCTCTTATGTGTAAAATTTAACTTTATGAGAAAATTAATAAAAACTCTCTACTGAGCTACGACCAAAAATATAGGTATCAGCCATATGATTTCCTGTTTTTAATTTTGCTATTGTTAATTGAAATTAAAAGTAGTATGATAGTAAAAAAAAAAACAGTTTAAAAGTAAGAGTAGTATTTTATTAGGAAGCACATTGTTGATCTTGAAATTGGTAAACAAATAACCATCAAATCGTCGTAAAAACATGAGCGTTTTTGCATTCAAAAGGGTTTGAAAATGTTAAAAAGTGTGACGTATAAGTAATTTTGACAAAAGTGACACCATCAGTCTGTCCAAACAGTATCGTATTTCATTGGGTTTTTTTTGGTAGGATTGATTCAATGATTTTTCCCACTCTAGGGTGAAGCGGGAGGATGTGACAGACTTTTAGTGACTAAAAGCTACTCTTACGCTCTTTCTTTGCCTTCGTTTCATGACACCGGGATTCTCTTTCACATAACTCATTACCCCAGTAAGCTTCGACTGCTTCATTACTGTGTACTTTTTGTTTTCTTTCTAGTTTTTATTTAAATATATTTTATTAATATTGTTAGGCTCGTGTTTGACCATCACCTCACTTGACGGTAAGCGATGATGTGGTCGACGATGGAGCACGCTTGCCTAGAAGTAACCTATTCACTTTTGACTTAAAGAATTCGGCAGGGAATTCTAAATTAGTACAAAAAATATTTTATAAAAATAAACAGAAGCAAGTATTCAATTGTCAAACGCTAGTTCATTTTTTGACAAAGAAATCTTTGTCTGAACCAACATATACATTATAGTGATAGAAAAGAGCTCAAAAGTCGTAGGATCGATTCATACGGCGTGACTATTAAACACTGTCAAAGTGTAAACGTCACATGTCGTTATCAATTAGTTAATGCGTTGATTGTAATCATGTCACACTCAGTACTACACTATTTTGAGTGCTCTACATGAGTTGAGCGCTCAAATTAAGGTAGAAGTAGAACTACACAATGCAAACGTGTGCCATACACAGTCCACTAATCTGAGCGCGTCGGTCTCCATACATTTTATATGGAAACCAGACTTGTAGAGCTACACTTGATACACGCCACGCGAGGCCACGCAACGTCATTCTACATTCAAATTAGGCATGTTACACGTGTGCGTTCCATAGAGATGACTGATTCCCAGTAGTGGGATCGTGGGGGCGATCGGCGGCGGAGACCTCTTGCGCCGGGCGTTGGTTGAGGCCATGATCCAGAGCGAGGAGGAGTGGCAGGTGGTCGCCGACTTTTGCGAAGTCGTAATGCTCGTAAAGGAGGAGGCCGACCGCATAAAGCAACGGCGTTCTCGCTGCCGCCGCCGGGATTCTGATCCCGATTTCCGGCCACCGTAGGCGCGGGCTTGCGGAAAGTGGGCAATGGGTAGCTCGCTGTCCGGCCGTCCGGTAACAAGGACCAAGCCCAAGTCGTCGATGGCGCGCACTGTTCCCGCGTGCCTCAAGGAGTTGTCAGCAACAGTAGGGACCTAGCCTGGTGGAAGCCTACTGGGGCCATGGTTATCCGAAAAGGAACTCGAGCCCCGGTATGAAGGCTAGAAGGAACAGGGTGGGTCGTTTAGTCAGTAAGAGTTTGACACTATCTCCCGCTCCGCCCAAGAGCGGGGGTTGTTATTGGATGATTTTTCCCACAGCAAAAAAAAGGTATCTGTGAAACAAAATTTGAGTTTACCGTTCCACTATCTCCTAACCTTCAGCTCTGTTCCTTAAAATTCGCAGAAACAATTCGGGGAAACTCTCTAAGCCTTCTAAGGCGATTATACACTCCCCGCGTTTACCGTCACGCTGCCGTCGCTTTGTTTGGACTACTTTACAGCTTAACTCACGACCATCTTGTAGTGAGAAACGAGAAGTATTGCCGTTTCGTTTTCCTTCGGCAAGTTAGTTTTTTTTTCCATAAATCGCTTTGTACACAAAAATGCACTCTATATACTGTTAGACTATTAAAAAAAAAATTGTCGATGAATTAACGCATTCCTATAGCGACCGTCACGCGTACTGGAAGACGCAGCGTTGGAAGGCCTCCAACAAGGTAGACAGATGACCTGGTGAAGGTTGTGGGAATCCGACGGATGCGGGACGCACAGGATCTTCCGTTGTGACACTTGAAGGAGGCCTATGTCCAACAGTGGACGTCTATTGGCTGAAATAATGATTACGATGATCCCTATAACTGTTGTCAAGCATCGTCGTCCCCGCACCAACGTCTTTGACATTCGAACAGAAAATTCCGCGCCCTTTTTCACGGTGTTATACCTTTTGAATAGTTTAGAGTTGTAATTCAATGTTTGTTGTGTTAAAATTCCGTTTATCCCTATTAATACATAAAACAAAGTCGTGTTAGTTGCACCATTTATAACTTCCGATAATAGAAAAATATTCAAGTACATCGAAAAATTACAGCAACTGCCAAATACATTGGATTCAATCATTCAGATTTTTTTATCATGCAATTTAGCTTCACTTGTTTGACTGACCGACATTTGGACAGTTCAAAAGTGCCTGTAACTGGTCTATTTGAAATAAATGTTTCTGATTTCTGATTTCTCAGATAATCGGTCAATAAGTTAATCTAAAAGGTATCACTACATTCATTGGGCGAAGTTCACCTACATTAAAAATAAAATTACAGATTCTCAGGCAACATTCAAAATACCTGTATAATAAAAAAAAACACTTTTTGGAATTTTTAACTGCAGCTACGTGTATAAAAAAAGAAAACTGCTAATAAATAAATTGTGACACAAACTAAAGTTTGAAATTCGAATTTTTTTTTTGGGAGATTCTTTAAAAAACAAATGACTATGTATGCATTCGAATTATTTCAAACATGGATTATCAGACGACAGTCTTCGAATTTTTAAAACATTTTTTTCTGGGAATCTTTAAGACACGAGGATAAAAGTTTCCAGAGAACAATATGACTATTAAAGGCAAAATGTGAACTTCAAAGGCATTTTATCTCTCTTTGTTTAGAAGTAGGTAATCTATTTACTCTTGACTTAAATATCCCCAGGTTAAAGCTATAAAGAAACATACTCCGGAAGTTTGTTTGTTAAGGGAAGCAGTGCTGTAATGTTATGCAAAAATGGTCAGATTGATCAATCAATCCACCTATTTTCAACGAATCGTAACGCATTTAAAATTACAATTTCAAATTGTAATTTTAAATTGAGATTGGAACCCAACTCCAAAAGATTCTAATTTCAAATTTCCTCGCAAAAGCCAAGCATTTTTTTTTTAAATTAAACCAACATTCATTCGTATCGATTCAAAACGTCTACTTACATTACCAAATATTGTTCGTCAAAAGAAAAAAAAAAACCGGAGCATGAATTCAAAGAAAACTTTCTGGGTCGAGTTTCTTCGTCTTTTCAACGTTACTCTTTGTATGATGTTGACACTGGTAACATCTGCATGTACTTCAGGCGTGTTTTTATTGTAAAGAGTTTCCTGATTGCTACAACCTGGGGATCATTAAGTCAAGAGTGCATAGGTTGACTGGTCCCTTAGTCTAGTTGTTTGTGACCCTGGCTGCTACACTGGAGGTCTTCTTTTCGATTCCCACCCCAGACAAATGTTTGTATGATGAGCACGATCATTCGTTCTGCTATCAACATATAACAGACATATCGAGTGTCCAAGGAGTTTCTTGCACATGAGATCTACGCTTTGGAGTGTGTACGAGTAGTTAGCATCTTTTTTTTTAGTTCTTTTTTTTTACTTGACTATTCAAAGCTGCCTGTAAATAGTTTATTTGAAATAGATGCTGTGGTTCTTGATTCATTTCTCAAATAATAACAGAAAGCTAAACGTCAAACGACAGCAATTTGACTTTGACAGCCACATCTCATTCAAGTGTCGCTTTCCTGACACACGATTGATCGTACGAACGTAGTTACCCAATTTATTATTTAGTTTCCGGCTGCTATTTAAGCCCGAACACTAAACTCGTAGCAACTATTCTACGGTTATAAATAGATGTTTTCGGTGTAAGAATCAAAACCACGATGGATCGTTCTCCTTTGTATTGAGAGGTCTTGAGTTGAAAGGGAATCGTTTGTCTTGGTTCGGTCATGTGAGGAGGAGGGATGAAACACATGTTCCTAAAAAGGGTTATTATTATGCAACATTATTTTTAGTTTATGCGAAACCTGAATAAGTTCGTTCAGAATCAGTATCTGAATGACTTCCAATAGTTTTAAAACCATGGTATATTTTTTCCCAAAAATATTTAAAAAGGTCACAAGTTGGACACAACCGACACTAAGTACTACACAAGTTACAGCAAGTCATAGCAGGCATTAGACGCTAGCAAAAAACTTGTTGCAAGAGCAAAACAACCCCTTAGTTGCCTGGATGGCCCGGTGACTATGTATTTTTGCTGACATATCAAGCTTTGAATGAAAACAGTTTTTTTTTTTGTGGGATATCATTAAAATAATCCTCCCGCTCTGTGTGTATAAAAAAGAAGTGTTAGACTTAACTTAGCAAAACTCATCCAAATTACAAAATGAAATAAAATAAATTAAAACTTAATGAAATAAGTTAAAATCAAAAAGATAGATGAAAAATGTGACGCTTGTTACAAAATGAGTATATATGACTATAGCCACATTGACAGATAATATTTTGACAATCGTCACCGTTCATAGTATTGTCCTTTGTCCCTGGACCTCTAATCAACTTATCAATTGCCGTCATGGCGACACATAGCGTGATCATATTGATTATCTTTAATTACCAAGGCAAAACAACTTGTACAATAACAAGATGAGGGCAAAGGTTTTATTAGAAAAAAAAAAAACTGCTATTTGTACGTTTACAAACAGTTAAACAGTTCTTAAATTTATTTGTATCTGTCCGGAAGATATACGAGTACTACAATGGATTGAGACAAGAGGTATGTATATATTTTGGTCTGAAGACGTCATAGACTTGACGTATTTTTATCATTTATTTACCTACTAACTTATGGCTATATTTCACCAGGACACTATGGTGAGACGACCAGTTGCGTCGTCATAGTGTCCCGGTGAAATACAGTCTTAAGCTACCAAACTACACATGGACACCAAACAGACACCAGAGTCGCCACACGTCCGAGCTGGGCCTCAAGTCTGTCATTGATATCATAATTGTCAATTTTGATAAGTTTGGTAATCTACTAATAAAATGGCGTCATTATGGCTTTCTAATGGTCAACCACCGACACTCCATTGAAAGAAGTGCCTTATAATAGTAATCTCGTACATATTGACAAATGAATATTTGACGTATGCGGTAATCTGCTAAAACTTTGACAGTTTATTTGATCAGTGTTCTACCATTAGAACGTTATTGGTTTTAATATGCTCGATATTATCATTCTACCACAACTCTATTACCATGCCACTGACTGATCAATGACCGATCATTATAAATTAGTAGATTACGAAAATGACAATGTAATCGTGTTGGAATGACGAATTTATAAAAATAGCAGACTTGGGCCCCTGGTCGCGTCACCAAATTGGTTGTGCTACCAAACGGGCACCAGGTAACGCTCTATAGAGCTCTATACATTTTGTTGGTAGCGGCGACTGGTCGCGCCGCCATAGTGTCCCGGTGAAATATAGCGCTAATGGCTTCGGCCGCGTGCAAGCAGGTTTTTCCATACAAATTTTGGTCTCCCGTTTCATCCTCTCTCAATGCTCGCCTACGTTGTAAAAGGAAATCTTACCTAAAACTTCTCATTCCTAATCCCAGTAGTTTCGGTTCTGCGTTGATATGTCAGTCAGTTTTATATAAATTGATTGTTACCTAAAAAAAAAGAGACATTTTTTTTATTCATAATGTTAATTATAAACGTAGTTTTAACACATAAATCATTTAGTTATAACTTAAAATTATTCAAAAGTATAACTACGTGAAAAAGCGCGTGTTTTTCTTTTTGACTGTCAAGGATGCTAAGAGGGGGGGGGGGGGGGGGCGATAATGCGGCGAAAGTAGGGTCGCGCTCATTCATTGACTTTTTAGTCTAACAGTAAATATGTTATGTAGAGTCTGTCTAATAAGTTAAACGACTTGGATAATTATTAGGATTTAATGAAATCTGATGTAGTCAATACGGGTTCAATACTCAAGGTTGATTAAGAGATAGAGATCATTATTTCTTAACAGAAGAACCTTATAAAAAGTATCGAATTTAATTATTTTTTAAATGATTAAATATTATACAAAATTCCCAAGTCGGTTGACTTATTAGACAGACTATACCTACATCATCAATCAAAGTAAACGTTACTTAATAATATTTAGAAAATCAATAAAGGCGCTGAAGTATTTATCGGTCTAAAACAGAAGAACCTTAAGAACCCTAAATATTTATATGATTATGGATAGGTACCTATTAGAAATAAAAGAGTTCTACTAATAAAACTTGCAAAAAAGAGCTCTGAGTAATGTAGCAGCCATTTCTTTGGTATTATTCGTCGAATCAGAAACGTTGAGTAAAAAAAACTAAAACTCAACCAAATCCGATTATTAAACGTTCCCGACTCACTAATTTACTGTTATGAAACAGATTAACCGACCAAAGCAAACAACAATATTCTATGCTAAAACGAGACAGGCAAATCTAAAAATCGTTGGAGTGAAAGAGATGGAACGTCAAATTTTTGAATTCGTAAGCTGAAAAGGATTAGCTTCATTTATCATGGCCGACACGGGGTTGTGACATCACAAAGGACTTCTAATGAACATTCCTACAGAGAACAAGAAATTGCATTTTGCCAGCTTTAGGTTGCGTTCATACACATCAGTCACGTCACCGTCGCATCTTGTCCGTTTTGACAAAAATATACTGTAGTAATACTGCAGGTACATTAATTCCACATTCTTTCACAATTTACCTTATGGGCCGATGGCTGCCTGCATGGGGCCACACATTTTTTTTTTGGTGAGAAAATCATCCGATAACATCCCCCGCTCTTGGGCGGAGCGGGAGATAGTGTCAGACTTTTACTGACTAAAAACCCACTACTGTGTCTTTGTTGCCTTTTGTTCTAGGGCCGAACCTTCCTTTCAGAAACAAATTCTTGGCCCCAGCAGGCTTCGACCCCGCTAGGCCACTACGGTTTGCTGACAACTTCATGAGGCGCGCGTGGCAAATAATACCTGCCTTCGACATCTTGGGCTCGGTTCGGACGATTGCCAGACGGTCGGATGGCGAGCTATCTAGTGCTCGCCATCCGTAATCCCTTGCCTACGGGGGATGGAAATTGGGATCGGAATCCCGGTGGCGGCTAGGGCGTGAGAATCGTTGCCTAACGCGTGTAGCCTCCTCCTTTGCTAGCATTACAGCTGCTGCGCAGAAAGAGGTGACTGCCTAACACTCCTCCTTGCTTCGCACCATGGCATGCATGCATAGCATGGCATGAGATCGCCGAGATGCCACATGGCGCCGATCGCCCCCACGAGTACACGGCGGTGCTCTGCCCAACCGGGGCACAACTTTATCGTGTGCACTACCGTGTTCTCCGGGCGTGTGTTCTCTGTTCTCTAGGAGCCCCAGGTGGCAGCTAGATGATCATGTATTTCGTTAGACTTTATTGCCATTATATTATTGACGAAGAAGTAATTAATGCATTTTTGTAAATTGTTATAATTTTGATTGACTTTATAGGATTTAATATTTTTTTGTCGTATACTTAAATTATTATTTCACATTTTTTTATTTAATACGTGTTTACTGTCTGTATAAATGAAA
This sequence comes from Mythimna albipuncta, assembly GCA_929112965.1. Taxonomy (NCBI): domain Eukaryota; kingdom Metazoa; phylum Arthropoda; class Insecta; order Lepidoptera; family Noctuidae; genus Mythimna; species Mythimna albipuncta. The sequence goes on from OV815962.1 coordinate 19,553,865, forward strand.
AAAAGAGAAAAAACTCAGTAAATAATAGATTTTTAATATGTCTAAAATAGCTTTGGTTTGAGTTAAAACTGAGACAGGTAGGTACTGAAGATTCGCGTTCAGTTTCGGTTTCTGTAGACAATCTTGTTTCAGTCAAACATTACTTGACGGTGACGTGACTGAAGTGTATGGATGAACCTTTATGCCTGAATTACAGCGCGATGACGGAGCAGTTTTAAATTGAAATGAAGTTATTGTGTAATGTCATGAAATCGACGCATCGTAACGTTTTATTTAGTTTTTCAAGTGTATTTTTGTTCATCTCTGAGTAAGTTTAGGCGTTTACATACAGTCTACATATAGGATGAAATTATGCATGCATGAAAATTTATCATTTTTCCTTCAAGTACACTCTCGGGTTGACCTTCGTTTTTTGTTATCGACATGAGACAAAAAAGGCCAGGTAGTGTGGATTTTGAGCCCATGGAAAAGGCTCTCGTGATCTCTTTAAACACCATTCTAGACATTTATTATTCATTTTTAGACAACGCTAGGGAATAGACCTAAGCTCGCTGTCCGGCCGTCCGGTAACTGTCCGGACCAAGCCCAAGTCGTCGACGGCGCGCACTGTTCCTGCGCGCCTCAAGGAGTTGTCAGCAACAGCAGGGACTCAGCCGGGTCGATGCCTACTGGGGCCAGGGTTATCCGAAAGGGCGCTCGAGCCCCAGTGTGAAGGCTAGAAGGAACAGGGTGGGTCCTTTAGTCAGTAAGAGTCTGACACTGTCTCCCGCTCCGCCCAAGAGCAGGGGTTGACATTGGATGATTTTTCCCACCATAAAAAAAAGGGAATGGACCTGAAGAGGCCGTAAAGGGGTCTCTCTCAAGCCTCTTTGTGCAGGGAAGCTTGTGATCACTGCATCGCTGTCTTCTCTAGAGCTTGGTTCTTACCAGACCGCCGGATGGTGATATGTATCCACTGCTTGCCCTCTACTACAAGCCGACACCTACGGTAGCTAGAAATCGTTTTGGGACTCTGGTACACAATAGTTACTTTTGTTTTTACCTTTATATTGTGTGTTTATTTATCACTAGCTTTTGCCTACGGTTTAGCCCGCACACATAAAATTTAGCCTATGCCACTCAAAAATATAGCAGCTTTCTATCGGTGAATTTTTTTTTTGCAGTCGAACCAGCATCCCTAGCCAAGTCGCTAATCTGCAATAGTTAACGCTTGTAGAAAGCTTCAAATGTTAGGAACAGGAATGACGTCGTCTTAACGCTCAGTCACGTGGTCAGAACAAATGAATTGGCGGCAAGGTCAACTCGAAGCGTTCGGCGCAAGCGAAACGGTTGTAACTTGGCTAGGGGGACTGTACTTTCAGAGATCACCTCCTACAAACCAAAAAATAAACTTTACTTCTTCATACTATTAGTTTAAATGACATGTAAAAGAGAATACAGCATAGTGATATACTCGTTTTAAATTCATTATAGCAAGAGTAAAAGTCAGTGAGCAAATATAGGTTACGTGATCCGAGCAATGAAGTAGAAACGTGTCACTGCATGCAAACTTTATGTAGGTATCAATTCACACCACGAGGGGGAAATATGCCCAGATTATGTTGTTCATTACTCTCTAGATCTTTTTATCTCAACTAATATAATAAAGGTAAAGTTTGTTTTTTTTGTTTGTAATCTCTAGAAGTACTGATCTGATTGTTAGAATGCATTCACCAATAGAAAGCTGCTTTATTCCTGAGTATCATAGGCTATATTTTATGTATCTACGCGGGCGAAGCTGCGGGAAAAGCTGGTTTATTATATTATTTGTTGTACACTACATAAAAAAATAATACGGGACAAATATTATTAAAAATAAGTGTACAATGGGCGCTCTTATCGCACAGGGCAATAGCCTTATGTGATTAGACCGCCCATTCAAGAAATATCTTACAGACAACTTTTGGATGGACTGAAAGAAAGGAGAAAGATTTATGGCCGTCAGTGTCAACATCAGAAACAAGCAACATAAGTTTCCCTGCACAACGAGGCTCGAGAGAGATCACTTTACAGTCTCTTCAGGCCTATTCCATAACATTGTCCAGAAGGAGTTCTGGAGTGGTGTTTTAAGAGATCACAAAACCTTATTCATGGGCACAAAATCCCTCACTACCTGGTTTTTATTTCCAAAAGTCCAGGCGTCTTTTGCAGGTCTCATGTCGATCGAAAAAAAGAAGGTCGACCCGAAGTGTACCCGAAGGGAAAATAATGAATTTCCACGCAAAATTTCATACGTTATCTCCACCATTGTGTAAATATAATGGAAGAAGTGATTTTCAAAATCCATCTTTAAAGCTTACATTTATCAAATTAGGAACACAGTCATATGCATGAAATTATATGCTTAATGCTTAAGTAATTTCATACCTCGTTACTCAGCAATTAAGGAGTGCATTGTTTATGGCTCAATTTACACCGCCGCGGAATGGAATACAAGCGACTTTTTGCAACGAAATTGTACATAGCATAATGAACTTTATGTCAATTGTTTAATATTCAAACTTAATACGAGGCCAAAAAAGGTCGCGCGTCTTCTAGAGAATCCTCGCGCATTTTCAAGAATTCCCTTAGCTTCGAAATTGACGCTTTCATTCCATTCGATTTCACCGCGGGCGGTGTAAATTGAGCCTATCGGTCAGTGTGTGGATGTATAAATTTAGATTTTAATAATGGAGCTGGTTTATGTTGAGGTAGGTCACGAGTATATCTACACAAGAGGTAAAGTTCGATATGTTTTTGTTTATAGGAGGTAATCTCTCTGAAAGTAGTGGTCCGAATGTTAAAATTGTTTCATTAATAGAAAGCTGCTTTAATACCGAGTGACATAAGTTATATTTTATAAACGCCGGTGAAGCCGCAGGCAAAACCTAATATTATATGTATGTATGTTAATTTTAGCTTTGTAATCTTTGTTTTCTAAATAATATTTTCTTTTTAATGCATCTGCCACATTGTCTCTCATCTACCCTAGGTTTACTGGAAGAGAATGCCGAACGCATTAATTCATTAAAACCCAAGCGTTCGCGCACCTATTGTCTTTCTATTGTGTCTGTAATTTCCACGATTGAAAGGTTAAGGGCACTTTTATATCTTTAGTTGTATTAAATAAATAGATAAAAAATCTCAGTGAAAAATATAGTATTCATACAGAAACCAACAGAGAAGCAAATTTAAAGCGTTTTACATTCTTTGTCTACACCAATTTCAACCTTAAGAGATCAGATATGCGCAACATTCAGCAAAATTCTTTCAAAATCAATAGCCACCTACATTGACCTCTTTGCCTTCACACCGACATAATTTCCGACGAAACTCGCATTCCGTATTAATATTTCTTGGCCCCGGCTTTTGGGAACTATATCGAATACTCTAAAACCAAACAAACTTAGTGAACCTTTCCCTGAAGGATTATCGTTTCTGTCCGGGCGGGGAACATATTAACCGACTATGCGGTTCGGTTAAGGTGGGGTGATGTTGGTAGCGGATAGTTCTTATCCATATAGGCCTTTGATTCAGAAAGTGAGCATTATTAATTCATTCAAATGGTGCATATGTATGTAAGTCATTGAAACATGGGGTGTTTGCGGCGAATATGTAGGTACTTATTCAAAATGCAACCGATTTTCAGTAGTTTCCACTACCATTATACAAGAACAGTATTTTAATGTACACCAAAATGAAAAAAAAACCTTCGTAAATACATTATATTAAATACAAAATACTTAAAATGGTGTTCTGCTATACAAACTCCATTATTTAGGTATAAAAATAACACTTTATTTTAAAGAAAGACCATTTTTTCTTGTTAATTTTATCACAGTTTTTTTTTACGTTAGTTGAAAATATTTCTAACTATTGAATCAAAAGATTTTTTTTATCCCATGAGGGTATTCTAGTTGTGGGTTAAGCTCCCCTATGTCCATCAGGGCAGCACCTACAATTTGTTGTTTGGTTGCCTGGAAGAGACAGTGAATCGCAATAAGGCCGCCCATTGATGTGTTTAAGATATTAGGGTGAGTTGCACCATTTAACTATAACGATAACAAAGCCGTTAACAGTTTTGATCAATTTTGTTCAAATCGTCGAATTGACCAATAGGCGGCCGTTTCACGCCTGGTTATGATTTGGTTATTGCTATAGTTAAATGGTGCAACTCACCCTAAGTTTTTTGTTAACTTTTTTAAAACTACCTGCAGAAATGTTTACGTATGCACAGGGAGTGGATGATTTCACACTGGTTCTATAGAAATTAAATATTCATCGGTGGCTGTTATCTGAGACAAGATACACGTTTGTGCCCTGCCTAATAGGAGCGAAGCAGTAACAAAAAATACGAGTGAAACTGTGGGGGATCCCTAGTCTACACTAATATTTCATTATAAAGAGGAAAAATTGGTATTTTTGTGTATGGGTGTGTGCGTATGTTTGAAATGAATAAACTCGAAAACTGCTGTTTCGATTTCAAAAATTCTTTCACCATTGGAAAGCTACATTTACCCTGAATAACATAGGCTATATTTATTGCTACAAAAGATTAGGGATCCATACAAAACCCCATTTGAAGCCGGGACGGGCCGCTAGCAAATAATAAAGAAGCTTTACAATAAAAGTTTTACAGTCTATTACTAGTTTCATACCTGTGGAGTTATAAAGCAGATAAAAAGGTACCTATGATTCCAAAAGCTAAGACAAGATTGACTCAAAATCTGCCTTACTAAGACGAAGTCACGTTCAAGAGTGATAGAATATGTAACGACATGGAACCGTGAGTAGATGTATAGCTTAATTGTGTACCTTGTTAGATTGAAGGTTTCACATCGAAGAGGTTGGATTATCCGTGCTGAGTGCTTCGCTCTATGGGTCTTGTCAATAGTATACACTTAGATGTTGCTGGACCAATGAAAGTACTAACAAAAGAAGATTATAGTTATCACCAAATCATATTGGATGACTATTTGCATTTAACTCAAACTTACTATGCTATGAAATATGTTAAATTTGTAGAAATTATCCGTGGACACTCATACGTAAAAAGCATTTTGGGAAAACTCATCTAAAGGCAAACATACACACTACCTGACAGATTTGCCTGCACAGTTACGCCTGTCAGGTAAGATTATGTGGAAAACTGCACAGTTGTGCAACATACACTCTCTGGATTTACCTGTAAAACTCAACCGTACAGGCAAGCCTGTCAGGTATACCTTAGCGTATAATAATATGGCTAAAATCAAAAGATTTACCGTTGACAACATCATCGCTCACAATCAGATGAGATAGTGGTCTCTTAACGACTACCATGAGTAGAGAGGGAATAATGAGATTTAAATTTAGAATATCGAAAATCGTCAACATTGTGAATCAAAATGTAGGCGCACCGAACAAGTTGACTTGAAATTCAAACCAAAGAGTATGTAATCACTATGACTAAAACTGGCCACTAACAAAAAAAAAAAAAGAAAATAGAATAAAACGTGCTTACTGACAGGAAAATAATAAAAAAATTGAAACCATAGAATCTTGGTGTAGTGAATTTTGTTTGTTTGATGAACTTGTAAATATAATACATATATTTTTCTAATATATGATTTGGTCGACCAAATTGTCTTTTAATTATCTCACAGATGGTGTAAAAAGTAGAGTATGCAATACGGGGATAAAGCTGTCTTTGTCTTGGGCGGCTTGAATTCCTCACTTCACTCAGGTTTCTTTATTAACTCCCTCGCAATGCTTGGGAGTTAATTTTATAAATCAGCAACCTTCGTTTCGTTCGGAATTCAAAATGCCTCCCGCGACTTAAAGATACTGCTTTATCCCCTAGTCACATAAACTACTATTAATTCTAAATCTTAATTACGAATTTTCAGCTAACCACTATTCTATGCAGTCTAGCTCAAAAAGAGGGTTATATTTCCAGGTCATCCAGTTTTTAAAACGAGGATGAGTATCAAAAATTAACTCGGCGCTACAGTCATCTGTCGTCTGTGACCCAAATTCAGCAGAATCGAACACCAGACACACCTTTATTTCCAACAAACAATAATGAAACCCGAATAGAATAACCAGATTTATTTTCAACCGTAAAGTCATTATGTACAGACGTACAGAGACAGTAAAAATAGGCTCGTCACTTTAAGGTATATTTTCGTTTGCTCCGTTGACGATAATTCTATTTTGCCAACTCAGTATTGACATTATGCCAGTGTTTTAAATTGACACTCAGTCGAATGCAAGAAAAATTAATGACGTCTTAAAATGAATAAAATACATTGATTTGATTATTATCATTTTTTCACTAGCTACAACCAGCGGTTTCACTTGCGTGAAAGAAGAATATTGCCTCAAGGCAACTATACTATACTTCCGAGATCAAAGGTATCTTTTGTGCTATTCCAAGACATGGAAAGATAGATTGTTGTGCAAAATTTTGTGCAAATCCGGTCAGTCGTTCGAGCATGAAGAAGTAAGAAACATAAACACACACAAACATAAACTTTCACCTTTATAGTATTAATATGATAATGTAGCCGACCCACTAAAATAACTTGTTCAATATGCCGGGTAATTTGTAAAGCACTGGCCAACTCTCAGTCAGTACTATAGTACCAGCATCATAAAAAAGAACGCATATTCGAGAAACTGTCGATGAAGGAGCAACTTTGTGCTGTCGTCGTATCGATGTCACTTTGTATGCAAGCTTCACGCAAGAGTACACTGAGTATACAGTGTGTAAGGGACCGCCCTCCACAAACTTTAAACTCAGTTGACGAAACTGAACAACCTTCCACTACTTTTGTTTCAGAAAACGAAAAAAAAAAATCAGCCTCACCATACAAAATTAAAAACTTGATTGGACAGTTTGTATGGAGAGGCCAATTTTTTTTCGTATCCTGAAAAAAACATCTCGTGGGCAAGTCAATCTACTGAGCAAGCCCTTAAAGCTTGTGTAGGGCTGTCTCTTATACCCTGTATAATAACGAATATATGTACGTCTTTAAAGTTACGCGTCCGTAGGCATAAATAGTGACTTGACAAAGTTGATCCTGATCTGATCTGGGGCCAGGGTTATCCGAAAGGGCGCTCGAGCCCCGGTATGAAGGCTAGAAGGAACGGGGTGGGTCTTTTAGTCAGTAAGAGTTTGACACTATCTCCCGCTCCGTCCAAGGGCGGGGGATGTCAATGCATGATTTTTTCCCACCATAAAAAAAAATCCTGATCTGATAAAGAAATATTTAAAAAACCGACAAAAGTATATAAGCTTAGACTGTACTACGTAAGCGGATTTACCGCTAGCGTAGCAACCCCGAGATATACCCAGACAATCATTTGACGGTAGATTAGGCAGGGGCCACTTGCCCTGAAGATTGCTGGCTAAGCCTCCAGATTAGATCTTACGCTGACCTTGGTCAGTATTATGAAAACCTGGCTTCGTCCGTTTATCATTTTTGATGGACATTAGCTTTTTGTGACGTTGAAGAATGATTTTTGTCGTTGGTTTCGAATGAATTAATAAAATGAACTGGACTTTCCCTATAATAAGACAAATTCGTATATCGTGCGCGTCTTTTGTTGCTTCTGAATATGTTAATATCTAGTTTCAATTTCGTTGTTTTCTACATATCGATATTGTCATTCTACCACAATTCTATTACAAGACCATTGACCGATCAATGATCAATCATTATGAATTAGCAGATTACATACTTTTAGCAAAATGACAATGGAATCGTCTTAGAATGACGAATTTATAAAATAGTAGACTTAGGAATGGAATTCTGGAATGGTTGGAAGGTCTCCTACAAGGAGGACCGATGGCCTGGTGAAGGTTGCGGGAATCCGATGGATGCGGGACGCACAGGATCGATCATTGTGGCGACACTTGGGGGAGGCCTATGTCCAACAGTGGACGTCTATCGGCTGAAATGATGATGATGAGACTCGTCTTAACCAGTTCTTTTACTTTTTATAGATATTAAGCGTCGGGGTTTTTTTTTTAAATTTTGCTTTTATTATGTAGAGAATCTATATATCTACAAAATTTCATAACTGTTTTGCACTAGAACCCAGCTGTTTGCTAGCACCAAATACCCGCTATGACCTTCCGTGACCCTTGTTTTATGGTGGGAATAATCATCCAATGACAACCCCCGCTCTTGGGCGGAGCGGGAGATAGTGTCAGACTCTTACTGACTAAAAGCCCACCCGTACCTTCTAGCCTTCATACCGGGGCTGTAATACCTTCCTTGACCTGCGTTGTACTTAGCGTCAGTGGTGACTTTTTTAAATATTTTTGGAAAAAAATATCACATGGTGTATAAACTATTGGAATCCATTCAGTTACTGAAACTGAAAAGACTATATTCAGGTTTCGCATACCTATCGTAAAAATCTTGTTGTATACTTAACTAGATGGCGTCGTGTAAAAGTTATGGAATAATATAATTATTATTAAGTAAGAGTTTTTAGGTAAGCGCGTTCCATCGTCGACCGCATCGTCGCTTTCCATCAGGTGAGATAGCGGTCAAGTGCGAACCTATCAACAATAAAAAAAAAAAAGAAAAATACTTATTTATTGAAAACAGTTTTATCAAAAATCACAATTTTAAAGTCTATTTGTCCACATCTGCTTTAGTCCTTACCAACAAGATTGTATCGCACAATTTACGAGCACATAAGCTATAAATACGTGCAGGCTACCATACTCGTACACCACACACTCCCCTTTCCGATCGCGTTAACGGCCTTTCATCCCTTGACAAATTAAATATACTCGCGCCGAACATGTCCATACACGACGTAGTTTAGCGAACAGACTCATAGATTCCCTATATTTACCGGCTGAAATTCTTGCTGCTTTATATTGAAAGACAATTTTGCTGTCTAATAAAAGCCATACAACGCTGACTCAAAAATAACTGGATCAATTTAGATTGTAGTGAGCAGCTCTTAACATAACCTAACCTAACCTAACTTTTTTTTTTATGGTCGGAAAAATCAGGCATTGACATCCCCCGCCCTTGGGCGGAGCGGGAGATAGTGTCAGACTCTTACTGAATAAAAGACCCACCCCGTTCCTTCTAGCCTTCATACCGGGGCTCGAGCGCCCTTTCGGATAATCCTGGCCCCAGTAACCTAACCTAACCTCATATTTGTAACTACACACACTAATTCGACGGGTGCAAAGAAAAAAAAGCCATTTACAATTTTGTGCTTCTGTGATAGTTGCAGTAACTTAATAAAAAAAATATTCTTCTTCTTCTTTCAAGTGTCAACAATGAAGAAATGATAGTTCTTTTTTTTCCAATTATGTTTTTGAAAAAAGAAAATTACTAAATAATTGCTTATCATTCACATAGTATTAGGTACCAGGCTATCAGAAAATCGTAAAATTAGAGATAACTTTTTTTTCTTTGCACCCGTCGAATTTATAGTATTAAATTAGAACTACACTGCACACACGCCGATCTGACCGCGTCGGTCTCTATACATTTTACATGGAAACTAGATCTGTAGAGCTACACTTGATCCACGCCACGTGACGCTGCTCTATGTACAAATTAAGCATGTTATATGGGTGCGTCTAATGTAGTTATAGCTTAATCACACAAATCGTTGTATTTAACAGTTCACAGTAGTTCTCTTTTATTGTGCCTAAATCACTCCAATAAATGACGGCCTTTGGCCAGCAATTAAAAACTTTATGACGATAATTATTATGACGATAATTATACAACAATGAAGACCGCTCATTATGGCGACACCGGGAGGCCTATGTCCAACAGTGGACGTCTTTCGGCTGAAATGATGATGATGATGAAGATATATAGATTAGAAGTTAGTAAAAACAAACAATAAGAAGCAAGAAAGTGAAGATGATTTTCAAATTATAGAAGTCGGAAGACCCCTCGCAGAAAATTGATTTGTTTGCAACGGTGAAAACAATAAGAAAACAGGAAAGGGTGTTACTGCCAGGTGCCGGGATAGTGCCCAAGTCTACAAACAAGCGACGCGGATGGAGGAAGCGCGCGCCTGTGCGTGCCACAATGAATGAACTTTTTTTAAAGTGAAAATGTAAAAATGGCAGGTAAAACAGTAAAAATACACATTGGTTTTGATATATTCAAACTGTTTTTTGCTAAAGTAAGCGACTATAAATTACTTTATCTGTAGATTTAGCTCTGTTTTTGCGGTATACAATTTGACAGTTCCTATAACTTTAGACAGAATAACGCCTGTTGCGTCAACAGCTTAATATATTATAATGAATCAAAGATTTTAATTCAAAATTCTCTACAGAAGATTTGAATACAGAATTATAATGCTATTAGTGATAGTGGCAACCACTACCGACATTTCATGTAAAGGTTATTCACTTTTATTTCGTAACAAATTATTTTCAGATTTTACCTTTTGAGTTTTCAATAGTTGTTATGAGCTAACTTTACTAATATTTATAAATATATAGGGTGACTGGTAACTAGTGTACGATACTTAAACACGTGATTGTGCTCATGATAATCAACAACTTTTACTATAGGAACAAACCTGAAACCGCGAATGGCTAATTGCCAGTCACCCTATAAATATAATAATCAAATACTTAGGGTGAGTTACACCATTTAACTATAACGATAACCAAACCATAACCAGCCGTGAAACGGCCGCCTATTGGTCAATTCGACGATTTGATAACTGTTAACGGCTTTGTTATCGTTATAGTTAATTGGTGCAACTCACCCCTATAGAGTTCAATTTTAAGTATTTTTGTAGAAAAAAGTTATGAGAGTTAAGGATGGTCCAAAGAGTGTTTTCGTGTTCTATCCGGCTTGTATGTTTGTGAGTGAGTATTCCAGCTTGTTAAGCTCTTCAATCCTCATAGGTGACAGATGAGCTGATGAGATGGAGTATTTGGTCGTGGATGTGCGACCCTGGGGGAATAAACCTCTTGTCGAATATATCTGACGCAGGGGATTAAAAGGTTAATTTTAAATTAGTATGTATAATTATTGTGCTTTAAAATTGATGGCTCAAGTTTTTATCCTCCTTGCGTCGTATTCCTCAATGCTGAGGGTCGTGACCTCCCTGCTTCATCACTTTACTTTTTATGGTATTCTTCCATTTATTCCTGTCTCTGGCGGTGTGAAAGGCCTTGTATACTGTGGAGTCAAGAGCGGTGCAGATCTGGTCAGACCAACGTATTGGGCTGCGCCCGCGAGGCCTTTTTCCATCTACTTTACCAGTCACGATTAGCCTTTCAAGGTTTCCATCGTCCTTCCTTGCAAATTTTTATAGTCTCTCGAAAAAAAAAACAACTTTAAAAAGTAAAAAATCTTTTACTTAAATATTCTGTTATTAGATGACCACAGAAGGTAATTCTGTGGTCATCTAATAACAGAATATTTAGTTTCGCTTAATGTAAATTTCATGACCATTCATTTGGCTTTGACATTTATTCATTTGACCTCTAATTACTCTCTAGAGTACTTAACTAGGTACTTTATTGTTATTTTGAAACTAGAGTTTAAAATAGATTTTATGAAGATTCAATTACTCAAAGCTAACGCCGCCAGCTCATATTAAACACTCTAAATAAACCGACAAATTTTCTGAGAAATATAGATTAAAGAAGACTAACAATTAAGACTATATTACGAAAGAACATGTATTTCATCTAGTACCTACTGTTAAGCTCACTTAGACCTTGGGCTTTTTCCGCGGATAAAGGTTTTGTATTATTTATTTTTTAGGAAATTTTTATCTCATAGAACATGTTAGCCCCATTGTAACCCAACTTAAGTTGACGATAACATATTAAGTTAAAAGTCAGCACATTGGATTGAATGATTTTTACAAAAGTGGAGCTATCGATGCATTGTCATATCAAACGTCCGATTATAATTTAGGCTAGAATTAATAGGCTCCTAATAATCTAGTGCACCCCAGCATCAACGTTTGCATCGCTGCTTACCATCAGGTAAGATCGAAGTCAATCACTAGTTGAAATCAATTTAAAAAAAGTAATCTTAACAGTATCAATTCTTGACTAAGCCAGAATTTTAAAAACGTACCCATATCGATTTTATTGATTCTCATTTTTGTCAGTAACTCCCTACCCGCCTGATTCTCGGTATATTCCACCAAATGATCGGGGACATCATCAATAACTCCACACGCGTCAAAATTTCAGGAGTCTATTTATTTTATTATGTGGCCTTTTTGGATTGGATTAGCCCGGAACGAAGTCTTAACGCAGGCTATGTGGTCAATCAGCCTGCACTAGCGAGTGCGGGGGTGAGTTTGGGCGAGCGTGGGCGAAGAGCTTTTAACGTCTTTTTTTTATGTTGGGAAAAATTATCCAATGACAACCCCCGCTCTTGGGCGTAGCGGGAGATAGTGTCAAACTCTTACTGACTAAACGACCCACCCTGTTCTTTCTAGCCTTCATACCGGGGCTCGAGTTTCCTTTCGGATAATCCTGGCCCCGGTAGACTTCGACCCGGCTGGGTCCCTGCTGTTGCTGACAACTCCTTGAGGCGCGCCGTCGAGGGCTTTAGCGTCTGCATTTCACGAGCTTTGTGTCGCGTTGTCCATGATGACGCTTCAGTAGGTGAATCAAACTCTCTTTTTTGGAAGAAAAGGTACTTTGAGTGATTGGCTCTTTTTGGTGTTCTATGTGAAGAAAGAAAACCAAAATGAGCTGATCACTCTCCAGCTCAGCAGCAGCTCCTTCGCACTCTTCTCACCCTTTGGGGAACCAAGGAGTGAGAGGAGTGCGAGGGAGCTAGAGTACCAAATACCTTAATTAAATTTTCCTTTTTTTTTAATTTTGCTAACCTATCAGTCAGCCTGTTGCTCAATGGATAGATTTAGTTTAATTTTACTGAAATTTTTATCTTTTAATTCACTGACATTTTTATCTTTATTCCATGACATTTAATTTACTGACATTTTTACCTTTATTCCACGACATTTAATTTAATGACATTTCTATCTTTATTCCATGACTTTTATTTTACTGACATTTTTATTAAGTATTATTGTATGATATTTTTATTTGTGGTTTTCCTGTCGTTTTAATTTTTTGACATTTTAATTGTTATTCTATGGCTGTTAATTTAGCGACAATTATTATGGATTTTAACTATGTGATTTTATGGATAGAATGCAAAAACAGTGTAATATTATTGAGCGTTTGAACTAACATGGTATTAAGGGATACTAACATATATAATGTGGACCAAAAGTTGTCTTAAAATAAATAAATTTATTATAGAGGTTGATTTGCTTTACAATCAACGATTGTTTTACTGTTTACTATCTGGTGGGATCGCAGTTAAGCTTAAAATAAAGAAAAAATGATTATTCAATCAATCAGCTTGTCCTCTGCTACCTCAGTGGCATTCTTTTTTGCATTTTTTTAGTCAACATATGAAAACCAGGTAATAGTGACAGTAACAGGTAACAGTGAGTGACACTCGCTTTCTACACTAAAGTGTCTAGGTAGCCACTATACAACGTCTAACATTAAATGCTCAAAACCTTAGACACCCCGAATGATTTTTAGTGAAGCTACGCGGGCAAAAGCTAGTAGGTACATAATTTTATAAAGTAAAGTTTGTTTTTTATTTGTAGGAGATTATCTCTGGAAGTACTGGTCCAATTGGTATTTTTTTTTCATCAATACAAAGCTGCTTTATTCCTGAATTCAATTGACCTAATTCAAAGAGAAAAAAAAAAAAAAAAGTTTTATGTGCTATTTAATTTTTTTTAAGATTCTTATCTACATTGAAATAATAACTATTATTATCCCCTAAATATGAACATTGAAATGGATGACAACCTTTTGTGTTTGTTTACTTGTTTGGCGGAGTTGCGCACGTGATAGCTTGTCCTTTTAATAAATAGACAGGGCAATATTTTAAATGAAGATTTTTTGAAAAACCTATATTAAAAAGTGGATAAATTTTTGATTCTGCTCGTTATTCTGATCAAACAAAATTTTCAGGTTTTGTGCAATTAACGTTACACGTTATAGAAGCGATTGATAACATGATCTCATTTACACAGATTGAAATCAAATCCCAAACCATTATAATTGCAACCAAACATTATCATTAATAACAATCATATCATCATTGCGTCATAAATTATGCATTACATTAATACCTACCGATGAAATATTTAATCAGACGAATAAGCAAAGTGTATTGATATTATAATGTACACCTGGTATTTTTCACAAAGGAATTATTCCGTGCGGAAAACAGGTCAATGTTGAGTTTTAGCGTGGCTGAAAAGACCTCACGGCATCCTCACCTTCCACACGTCGCCGATTCTCACCGACCACAGTAAGGACGTACCAACACTGGATTCAGTTTGGATTTAGTCAGTTAAAGTCTGACACTGTCTCGCCCAAGGGATGTTATTTGAATGATTTATACCCACTAAAAAAAAAAACGTGAACTGTGTAATCAGTAGACACACTAGTGATAATGAATCAACATCATTAAAGCCACATGATGACCATTATTGGAACAAGGCTTTCCCCAAATGTCTTCACAAAAGGACCGGCGACTCTCATTGGGTCATCGGTTCAACTTGTGGGAGGTTTTTCAACGCTGAGTCTTCCAGTACGCAGTCGCCACTCCAGAACCTTTCGTTCCCAAAGACCATCTGTTGTGCGAGTATGTGCCCTATCCACTGTCACCGACTTGATTTTGGGAATTTTTTTAATTGATATAAACTAGTGCTTGACTTCGATCCCACCTGGGGCCCAAGTCTGCTATTTTTTTAATTCGTCATTCCAACACGATTCCTTTGTTATTTTGCTAAAAGTTCGTAATCTGCTAATTCATAATGATCGATCATTGATCAGTCAATGGTCTCGTAATAGAATTGTGGTAAAATGACAATATCGAGCTTATTACGAGTAAAAGCACTGACTGCACAATGACGTTCTAATGGTAGGACACTGATCAATGGAACTGTCAAAATTTTAGCAGACTACCGCATAACGTCGGACATTCATTTATCATTGTGTACAAGATTACCATTCTATGCCATTACTTTCACTGGAGGGTCAGTGGTTGACCATTGGAAAGTCATAATGGCGCCATTATATTAGTAGATTACCGAAACTTGTCAAAATCAAAAATTATGAAGTCAATGATAGACCATTATGACACTATTGTACTATCTGCTAGTACAATAGCCTAGGGTACAATAACCTGGGGCCCTGATGGTAAGCAGTTACGCAATTTTTGATGGAATTCTTAGGACTATGTTGGTGACCTAGGTTCTCCTGCGGATATCTTCATTCTTGATGCTATCACGCAAGAATATTCCGAGCATAGACTTTTCCATTGCTCTTTGGGTGACTACGCCTGCTCATGAGACCCATTGTAATGAATACGTTATTATAATGAGAAGGAAAAATAATTAATATTCCGGTTTCGTATATTTCTGGATGTGGGCTGTGAGTAATTATTTTTGTATGGTTATTTTCGTGAGACATAGACACAAATAATGTTTTTGGTTTTCCCATCGTATCTATTTACGTTCGCTGGATTATATAAGGTTTAAGACAATGTGACAAGTTCCATTAGAAATAACGATTTTCAGAAGACTTATTTTTTCGTGGTGGGAAAATCGTCTAATGACAACCTTCGCTCTTGGGTGAAGCGGGAGATAGTGTCAGACTTTTACTGACTAAAAACCTATTCCTGTTTCTTCATTGCCTTTCGTACCGGGGCCGAGCTATATTTCGAATTAACCCTGGGCCCAGTAGGCATCGACCCAGCTGGGCCCCTGCTGTTGCGCCCGGGCGTTTCGCACAGTGGCGACACCCGGGCGTCGCGTCCACGCGAATCCGGTGCAGGAAACTGGAAAAGGTGAGAACCGGGGTCATGCGGAAGGTGAGGACGCCGTGTGGTCTTTCCAGCCACGCCTCAAAGAGGGGACATTTTTAGAAGACTCAGGAACCTTTTCTTCAGCTGTCAATTTAAAACTGTTACTAAGGTTAGAAAGGAACTCATTAAAATTGCCTTAACCTTTCGAATATCGTAATTAGAGACACAAGAGAAGACAATGAAAGAGCGAACGTTAGTGTTCGCCTAGGGTTTAATGAACTGAGACAAACAATCTACAAAGGATGAAAATTGATATGTAACTAAGGTTTATTTAACCCATAATAAATTTTATATTTAAAAGAGTGTCTATGGAGTTTCTTGCACGTATAATATGACGCGATGGCGCGGCGAGCCAATCACTGACAATCCTCGCTCTCACTTCGTACCACTAAACTGAATATTTGACTTCTGTGCAACCGCTCAAGATCCGTGATGGCAATTGTAATTGGGTAATTACAATAAGTTTAGTAAGTAAGTAGTAGTTAGTAGTTTCTAATTTCTGTGCATGTACGTGTCTGGGATTGTCCACGTAATATTTCGGTAACTCATATGAATTCCCATTAATATTGTAGTTTTTGTCAGTTTTTATTTTTTTTGTAGATCTGATAACTTGTGGCTCCAACATATGGAGCCTGCTCAAAATTCAAAACATTTTATTTCACATAGGCCTACATGGGCGCAAATAAAATTATATAGGTAACATCCAAAACTAGCGCACGATTCCAAGTGGTTGTTTTCTTAAAAATATACCTATATATTAAATAATTTCCATATTACAATATCAATTGGTATAGGTATGTCATATCAAGGACCAGTGTAGAGCAGTATACATCACATATAATAATACCACAAAACCTTCTTCCTGTCTTTGAATTTTCAGCAAACCTATTTTCTTTCTATCGTCGAATTTCCCATTTCAAAATATAAAAACTCGAATCCTAGTTCTCTATAAAACTTCAGTTCATTTAGTTCGCGTTGAGTGTTGCCACAAGCTGGAGGCACGTGTAAAGTTTATTTGTTTTAAAAGCTATATCCCGTGGCCATTGTAACTTATCGAGTTATATGACGTCAAGTCGGCTTCGTGAAACTACTATAATCCTATCTTAATGCCGTGTATTCATGGCCAGATTAATATCGCTACGATATTTTTTTTTATTGTTGATAGGTTCGCGCTAGACCGCTATCTAACCTGATGGAAAGTGACGATGCGGTCGACGATGGAACGCGCTTACCTAGAAGAAACAATATCAAAGAAGGTCATAATCATCAGCCGAAAGACGTCCACTGTTGGACATAGGCCTCCCCCAAGCGTCGCCCAACAACCGGTCCTGTGCATCACGCATCCATGGGATTCCCGTTACCCTCCAATTCTGCGTGTTCCGGTACGTGGTCACCACTCCAGAACCTTTCGTCACCATCGACCATCTGATCTGCGTACAATGTGCCCTGCCCATTTTTAGATTAGTGAAATTGTTGCAAGAATCAATTTTGGTGCGGTTGTTGATTTGGATCAATGCAAAATGTTTTGGTACATTTTTTTTTTGTCTACAATGTCCTCTCATATCCAATAATATTGTAATATAAAAATATTGTAGAACCAATATTTTTTTAAAATAAATTAAGAGTTTCTTGCCAGTTCTTTTTCATAAGAAATTGAAATCATTCGCTAGCTTCTGACGTGTAATAAGTGCCCATGTAGGCATATGTGCAAAAAATAATTTTGAGTTTGAATAGTTTTACTAGCTGATAGTAGTGGCTTTGCGTAGTTGTAGAAACTTATCCGAAGGTAAAGGGAAGGAGTATGCTTCCTGAAACAAAAAAATATATTTCAAGGCATAGTAATAATAGTAATATAATATTCCACAACTATCACACAACGCTGTCTAGTCTCAAGCTAAGCAGAGCTTGTAATATGGGTACCTACTATACAACTGATAAACATACTTAAATATTTCTAAATACATACATGTTATAGATAAATTACACCCAGCCACAGAACAAATGATCGTGCTCATCACACAAACATTTGTTCTGGGTGGGAATCGAACCCACGACCTCCGGTATAGCAGTCAGGGCCACTAACCACTAGACCAACTGCAGTTCAGTCAATAGTTTATTACCCGAGTACCAAGTTTCGTTGAAACCCTTTCAGCTGTTTGAGAGTGAAGAAGTAACAAACATTCACTCACAAACTCACGTTTATAATATTAGTGAGTTGACACTTTCACGGCTAAACTACTAGCCTAGACTAGACTTCAACTAGTTTTTAATAGAAGCTCGATGAACTGTACGATCTAGTTTTATTGATGAATTTTAACTCTAAATTGCTGTCATACCGATGGAATTACTAGCCATTAGGTACCATGGCACCATAGTCAACATTTTAATAACTTTACCATAATGATACAATTATAATTGATCGAGATAGTAAACTAACAGTTATGTCTAGACAAAATCAAAGCTAAAATAAACTGAGCATTTACAATATTTTGAATCGTTATTGTGTAATGTGCTTCTATTAGAGGCACATGTCTATAACCGAATATCATCATAATAATGATGGAAATATGCTCCAACTGCAAATGAGCGTGGTCAACGTTTGTATGGAAATTCATCTGTCGCCGGCCCCTTAAGCGATTAATTTACTCATTACTAATTAATCACTCTTTCCTGTGTATTCTGGGACTAGGTCTATCTGAAAATAAGCTCAAACCTCGAAATTCGTTCAACCATTCGAGCGTGCACAGTAAAGCGTTAATAATAGTATTGTCATAATATAAGAGTGTGTTACTATCATTAGTGCTTTAGCGTACTAGTGATCGATTGAAAGGTGCGTTGAATTTTGGATTCGATTTCAGCCTAGGCTTAGTGAAATATTAAGGCTCTCAGACAGCCGAGACACAGCAAAGTGACAGTGTGTATTGATAGTTATCTGTCTGTAATCTTTGAACAATTTCTCCTAATCTTTACCTAATCGTCGAATTATTTATTATAGCTTCTCTTAAAGTCTCTTTTTGTTGCAAGAAATCGTCTAATAACACCTTTTACTCTTAGTAGAACGAGAAGGAGTGTCAGACTTTTACTGACTAAAGCCCACCTATGTTCCTACAGTTGCCCTTTGCGCTCTAGGACCACGATGACGGATTTTAAAAATTCTATCAACAGTTGAATGCTACTTTATCATTGAGTGACATGTAGGTATTTCTTCATTAAAGTCACTGTCGGTTCGGTGTTTGGTAAAATCACTGGCAGAAGCTATTTACACAAATATTATGAAGAGGTAAAGTTCGTATTTTTTTTTTCTGTGTAGGATGTGTTCTCTGGAAGTACAGCCCCCCTAGCCAAGTTACAACCGTATCGTGTCGAATTCCGTTCTCCAATCGGTAACGCTTCGATGTCAGCAATTGTAGAAAACGATAAGTGGGTAGCCATATTGACGCACCTGCGTCGGCCGCTCGTTCTACAATGTAGCGTTTGTTTATCAAAGGATGTAGCGTTAAACTTTGTAGAAATTTATTCTATCATTTTGAACGATGTGAACTTGGCTACGAATTTTCGTTTATTTCGACCACGCGACTTTACGTTGAGATGACGTCATTCCCATACGTTTCATCACTTTTCTGCAGCGTTAACGATTGCAGAATAACAACTTGGCTAAGCGTGCTGGTTCGATTGCTAAAATATTTTCATCGATAGAAAGCTGTTTTATTTCTGAGTGACATAGGCTATATTTTATGTACGCGGGCGAAGTTGCGGGCAAAAGCTAGTTAATTATATTTGTTGTGGCCTAGTGAATGCGTCGCCTTAGATACTTATATTACTTGTTAAAGCTTTCAATTAGTGTCGTTACTGAGTATGTTTGAAGTGATATCGCCGGCAATACTGTCATTAAGGATTAGTTGGCAATACTTGATATGGGGAATGAGTTTTACTTTACAAATACCGGGCAAGTGCAAGTCGAACTTTCACTCTGAGGGTTCCGTACGTTACCTATAAAAACAGTTCAATTCCCGAATTGAGTTACGAAGATTTTTCCGAATCGCAAAAAAAGTTTTTTAAGCTATTGCATAGCTTCTATCGCGGGCCTTGAGCGTGGAGACCGAATCCAGAAATTCCGTAACGAAAACAACCTAACACCCCCCATTCATTTGTTTTTTGAGCGTGGTGACCGATAAGAAAACAAATGAGTGAAAGCAGCTGTCGGCGTTTTGGATGGGTGGGGTTAAGCAGCTGTTAGCGAGGTCGGGTTTTTACTGGAAGAGGTTAAGCAGCTGTTGGCGAGGTCTGGTTTTGAATGGAAGAGGTTAAGCAGCTGTTGGCGAGGTCTGGTATTGGATGGGTGGGGATAAGCAGCTGTTGGCAAGGTCTCATTTTGGATGAGGGTTAAGCAGCTGTTGGTGAGGTCTGATTTTGGATGGGTGGGGTTAAACAGCTGTTGGTGAGGTCTATTGCATAAGTTGATGAAAGATGCTATGCAATAGCTTTACCGCGGCAGTCCCCGAGTGTGTGGCACTCGGGGACTGCCGCGGTAAAGCTTTGTTTTTTCTTCGTCTTTTTTTTTTGTAACGTAACTACTAAACAGTTCTCAAAGTTTTCCTGTACGTGTGCTAGGAGACCTTGCTTCATGACAAATTTCAGGATTCTAGGTCAATGGTAAGTACCCTATGAATTTTGATTCCTTTGAGAGTGTCAAAATATACTTTTTTTGTAACATAAACAGATATAGATACTTAGAAGTTTGACTTTTTCACAAATTCAAGGTACCGCAGACCTAAGTACAGGTTCTAAAACCTGTACGCAGTTCAGGAACGCGGAATAAAGTCTTTTGACAGACAACTTCATTTAAATCCATGTTGCACAAATTTAAATATTTCTGTACAGTTTAACTACCAAAGCATAGTACTCCAAGAATAAACATCCTACCCTACAACAACGCCATAAAATACGATCGTAGAAAATTACGTTACCTATGTAATTTCTACCATTTCTACCCCAAGCGAAATTATGTATTTATGCACGAATCCGTGTTATTTCTGATACACCGGTTCATTTCTCACAACATGGTAGTTAAGAGTGATTTGCTAGAAAATTCTTGTGGAATATGGAATAAATCATCTCTATATTCAAAAGGGAACAGTCTTGACTTGACTCATATATTGACTTATCAAAGCCCAAAACAAACTCTAGGACCTAGAATGCTGTTTTGCACTAAGTCTCTTTTATGAGGTCATTTTTAATTGATCTATACTAGTGCTTGACTGCCATTCCACCTGATGGTAAGCAGTGATGCAATCTTTGATGGTAAGGCACAAAAGTTTATTACAAAGAACAATGCAGGAGTCCGATACGTTGGTTACCATACCACAGTCATCGACTTCATCCACATCGCCAAAGACTGGACAACATGGCAAAATATGGTCTACAATAAAGTTATTCATCAAGGTCACGCCCATTAACTTGAGGATAAATGACGCATGGACAGAGGACAAAATGATCTTCCGAAATTCACCATCTAAGAGGATGAAATGGGGGTTCAAAGTTTGTATAGATAGACTTACTTCCACGCGTGCGAAGCCGTAGCCGTAGTTCAGTCTATAAAACTGTTACATGTTTTTCTACAGGATTTAGAAAGAAAAGGGCTGATAAACTTCGATTTTATTGTCATACTTAGTACAGGTCATACGACTTTGATCGGTTTGAAAAAATACAACACCATCTAAAATATTTGTTCCCCGATACTATTGCGGGGTAAAATGGCATAAGTTACTTATGATGCCAGGTTGTTGTGTGGTTACGTGATGTATGTCACCCTTTCCGTAAATGCTAATCGTCCTCGACGCTTTCTTTGAAACTTGCCTAGATTTTTCGCTGACGTTTATAAGGTTAAACCAGCTAAGTGTCTGGTAATTTATGAGAAGACTGAGTGCGGGTGTTATCACAATAATATTATAAAGGCGAAAATTGGTGTGTATGTTTGTTACTTTTTCACGTTACAACGGCTGAACAGACTTCGATCAAATTTGGCACAGGGGCAGACCTTATCTAAAATACTTTTTATTCTAGAGAAATGTTTCCTAGATAATTTTCGTTTTTCACGTGGGTCAAGTAGCTGGCAGAATCGCCAAATGTTAGACCGTCAGACAAAAAATAAAATTATATAGGTACCTATTTAACCTTTCAATCGTGATAATGACAGACACAATTGAAAGACAATAGGTGCGCGAACGCCGGCGTTCGCTTGGGGTTTAATGAAATATGAACGAGTAATACGTAAGTAATATAATTATGTACTAATGCATACTGGCAGCATTGCTATGAAAATCACAGCATACTGTAAAGGGAGCTGTGGAGGCCGAGAGGTAATGGCCCCTCTACTTACGAGTTGTAGGTCGCGGATTCGAACCCAGCCAGGCATTTTTTATCTCATTAGGCGTATTATTTAATTCATCACCACTGCTCTCAAAATGATGAAGCAAAACATCGTGAAGAAACCGGCATGTCCTGGAACCAAAAATTCGAAGACATGTGATTTTCACCAACCCGCACTAGGCCCGCGTGGTAGATTACGGCCCATTCCCTCTCCTAGAGAGGAGGTTTGATTCCCAGCAGTGGGAACATTAAAAAGGCTGAAGATGAAGAGTAAAGGGAAACACAAATAATAAAAAAGAACCTGATCCAATTCATGGAAAAACAAACCTTATTTGTTCAATATAATCCATAAAATAAAAACTTCTTTCAAGAAAAATAAAACACGGAAATCTCGTAATAGTTCCTTTACAAAGAAGTTAAAAATAAAACAGTTGAATTATGTCCCAAAAGTTTCTTTCAACAATGTCGAGGTCGGTATTTGCTAAGAGAGAATATTACAAACTTTTTCCCGTAAAAGATAAATAGAGATAAAAAGTTATCCGAGGTTGAATCTATAGACTTATTTCTAGGTATTTTAAAACAAGTTTGTGACTCATTTCGGAGAATTTTTCTAGTCTTTGTCGTCACCAGTTTAGAGGATATGCAGAACAGAGTCTAGGTCCTATCAAAGATACTTCTGCCTAACCACCGCCAAGTTCATCTTGGCTTGCCCTCGAAACGAAAACTTCATAGGGTTTGGTTTGGCGCTGCACCGCAGTATTCAAGCGATTTTTTTAAGTGATCAGGCTGAAATGACCTTGATGTCTGTCTCACATACCTACTTTTGTTGAAAGGAAAGGATGTTACGTCTGGTCTGGGCAACTGCCCGATATTGATTTTCGGACTATTGTAAAGTACTCGTCCCAAAGCATTATTACGGTTTTAATTGTCGCGACATAGATGTCGCTACAAGCACAAGTCTTGTTTTTATTATTGATAGGCTCGCGTGTGACCACTATCTCACCTGAAGTCGTGTGCCTCCAGGAATTTCCTATCGGCAATAGTGATGGTAGAGCAGTTAAGTATTGTTCAGATTACATCCCCCGCGCTTGGGTGGAGCGGGAGATAGCGTCAGACTCTTACTGACTAAAAACCCACCCCGTTCCTTTTTTCCTTTCATAACAGGGCCGAGCTTCCATCCCGGAGCTAAACCCTGACCCCAGTAGGCTTCGACCCGTCTGGGCACCTGCTTTTGCTGACAATTCGTTGAGGTGCGCGGGAACAGGGCGCGCAGTTGATAAATTGGGCTCGGTCCGGACAGTTACTGGACGGTTGGACAGCGAGCTACCCATTGCTCACCGTCTGCAAGGCATTGCCTACGGGGTGGCCGGAAATCGGGATCGAAATCCTTTGGGCGTGAGCGCTGTTGCCTGATGCAGTTGGCCTCCTCCTTTCCTAGTATTACTGCTTCGCAGGAGGCGACTCTCTGCCACTCTTCCTCACTCCGGACCATGGCCTGTACCAAGGCCCGGCGCGAAAGATCGCCACCGCCGATCGCCCCCACAAGGACACGGCCAGCATGATTTTATAAAATGTTATTAATAAACAGACATGCGATTACAGTAATCCCGGATATTTTTATCATGAAGAGATTGTAGTAGTAGACTGTATGATTTATATGTCCTTGGCCTGAATAACAATTTGACAATACATCCTAAGGTTGTCTGGTAGATATCGCTGTCAGCGATAAGACCGCCATTGTAACCATAGCTTTAAGTTAATGTAAAAGTTTTGTTACTATTTTGGTGTACAATAAAGTTTATTCTATACTTTTCTATTAATTAATATTTTTCCATCACCAGTTCGATAATGTCCTTTTATATGTCATACAACCACCTTTAAAGCAAGTCTTTCTATCCCTTGAGGAATCCGGAGATAACGTAGTATGGCAATTAAATCTAGAGAATAAATAAGGTTTGAATTTGGAGCGTAGAAAACCACTAATACGAAAAAAAACACATAAAAAATGTGCCTCAATCATATTTATTCAAAAATCAAACTGACTAAAAAAGAATAAAATTCAAGAGTAGTGATTTTTTTCAAATTTCAAAACCTGTCGCCTGATCTACACTAATACTGGAACTCTGGAAGTACTGGTTCGATTGCTAAAAATTTTTCACCGATAGCAAGCTGCTTTATTCCTGAGTGACATAAGCTGTATTTTATGTTCGCGGACGAAGTCGCAGTTAATATTATATTATATATATAGTTTAAAAAAAAACCCGCACACTATAAAATACTAAACTACTATTTGTAGGACATACAAATATTTGTTCCGCGCGGGTATCGAACCCGCGACCCGCAGCGTAGCAGCCAATTTTAATTGCTCAACCATTGCGCCAACCGTGCAGTTTCATTCGGTTCTTCTCAATAGGAAACGACCAATTTGGAACCATGCACTAACTTCTGACGTTTTATAAATGCCCTAAGTGGAATTAAAATATTAGATTTTTTTTCTTTTTGTACTAACATTACGATTATTATCATCTATACATAAAAAATTGCGCGTCGTCCCGTCCTACCTGTTATAAAAACCGTCCTGACCAGATCTTCCCTTTAGCCAATTGACAATCAAAGTCACATAAAACGCTCTATAAGTTATTTTATAGACAATTGATTGAATAAAGTCACAGCCCCCGAAAAAATTTTGTTACGAACAATACTTGTATTACTGTATTTACGATATCTGGATTGAAATTCATATACCACAGAGAGAAATGGGATTGTATTTTAGAATAGAATAGACTTTATTGTACACCAAAATAGTAACAATTTCACAGAAAATTAAATCTATGGGTACACTGGCGGTGTTATCGCTGACAGCGATGTCTACCAGACAACCTTAGGATGGACTATAAGGACTTAAACTATAATACAAAGGAGTAGTCTGCGGTGTACTACTAGCAAATTTTACTTATATAGGGTGACTGGTAATTAGTGACCGACGTTTAAACACGTACTTGTACTCATGATTGCAGGCAACTTTCCCAAGGAAATTTTTTTTTATACTCAAATAAATTTAAAATTTTTTTATACTTTCTTATTTAATTTAATTTATTTACTCTAAACATAGTGGAATCGATGGGTTTGCCAGCGACGCGGGTACACAATCACTATTGTAGGTAAGGTACATGAGCGACAAGGGCGTTACGCAGCTAACAGCTGAGAGGTCGCAGGCGCGCGCACGCGTATTTATGCAAACAGCTGTTTGTTATTGTGATAAAACTAATGAGTATAAAAAAAAGTTTCTTTGGGAAAGTTAGCTATAATCATGAGTACAATAACGTATATAAGTATCGGTCACTAATTACCAGTCACCCTATATAGGCTATATTTTATGTACGCGGGTGAAGCCGTGGGCAAAAGCTAGTGTATATCATATAATGGCGCTTGGACTTGTTGATTACCATTATGCACTTTGTTATGACCTCTTTGTTCTCAAAACAAATTTTTAAAACGAAAAAAAAAATCCCATTAGGTTATTGCGTTCAGTAGTGAAAAATAAATGTGTTGCTTGTTTCATATTTTCATTGTTCTATTAAATAAGATTTGTGTTTTCTTTATTGATAATATAAGAAAATAGCAACCTCTTCATTCTTATTTTAATTAAAACAATCCAGTTACTCTATGGCCGCCATTTTAAGACGCGCGCTGTTTTTGGCGTTTTGTTCAGTAGCTGTTTAAATTATTCACAAATTTACTCCCAGTGGCAAAATGAAACTTAGTACAAAACCATTAGAAAGTATTGCACCCGCATTCTAATGTAACTCAAAATGATATTTATTACGTCTTCGCCTTCGTATATAAAATATAGCCTATGTCACTTAGGAATAAGGCAGCTGATCAGAGAATTTTTGCAGACTTTCAGAAATTACCTCATAAAAACAAAAACATAAATATAAACTTTATCTCTTTATAATATTAGTGTGAAAGTATAGATGACGAGGCAGTATGGTTTAATACTAGCCTGGCCAAATGGTGCGAAGAAAAAAAATTAAGATGTTCGCGAGAATAAAATCGATTCAATTTTTTACCGCTATAGCACAAAAATAAAATTACAGTGACTAGTTTTGCAGAAGAATAAATAGTTACGTACCTAATTAAATTATTTTTCTTCACAAATGTATTGAAAAACGTCGATACACGCAAATATTGGAAATTACCATCCTCATCTCTGGCATTGAACTAAGAACTATTATTTAAAAACAAAGCCTTTTCTTTCAGACTCTTTCAGTCATTCTAAATTAATTTTTCATATTGATAAAGTCGTATAATACCTTTATGAAAGAACTTCAAGTCACAACAATAACAAAGAGGAATTTTAAAACGTTTAAATTGCTTTATTAAAAACTAGCTTTTGCCCACGGGTTCACCCGCGTACATAAAATATAGCCTATGTCACTCAGGAATAAAGCTGCTTTCAATTGGTGAAAAAATTTTCGCAATCGGATCAGTAGCCTGATTGTAAAATCAAACAAGCCAAATATCGTTGAAGTTTTATAGTCGTTCGATCGATGTCCTATCCTTAATCGGGATTGGATATAACGACAACTCAACTGGCTCGAAACTAAACAATCTATCAACGATTTATTTCCAGTTACATTAATAAGTATTCTACTAGGATAATTAAATACAGTTTTTTTTTTTAAATCGACTCTTCGAACAAACGACTTTAAAATCGGTGTCGTTCAAACTCGATTGATCGATGTGAATACGATAATGGTCTTAACGACTAAGTAGCTACGATATCGTTATTAAATATTCGTTATTATTTAGAGGGACCTTTCAAAGATCACCTCCTAAAAAACCAAAAAAAAAAACAATACGAGATCAAACTTTACCTCTTTGTAATATGAATATAGATATTGGTAACTGTGCATTTGAAAGACCAAGGAATAAAACCGTTTGGAGCAGCAACGTCCTTTGACCTCACTTTTGTACAATTTTTTGTTAACACAATATCTCCTTCTTCTTCCTGCCCTTGTCCCATCTTATTTGGGGTCGGCGCAATACTTTTTTTCTTCCATTCTACCCTGTCACTCGTCATGCTATCACTAACTTCCTAACACAATATCTAATCACGTCCAATTGCGTCAAAATATGTCATTATTTGCACTACAAATCATTACGCCAAGCAGCTATAATAAATTAAATCCCAGCAAATCTAAGAAGTGCCGTTTGACGTTTCACACTTTTCTAAAAAAAAAAGCTTTGTAGAGGCGTAACTCACACTATTTCTAAATTATCTTTTCTGTAAAACCATTGAATTATTAAGCTATTTTAATTTTATCACAAGATGTACAATTTTTAATCCAGAAATTAACCTTTCAATCAAGGAAATTACAGACACAATAGAAAGACAATAGGTGCGCGAACGCCGGCGTTAGTTGGGAGGGCGTGTCAGACTTTTACTAACTAAAACCAACTCCTGTTCCTTCTTGGCCTTCGTTACAGGGCCCGGGGTTTTCTTTCGCATGGCCATGGCCACAGTAGATGTCGACTCTGCTGGGCCCCTACGGTTGCGTATATCTCCTTTAGGCGCTCGTGGAACTCTACGGGCTGTCGACGACTTGGGCTCAGTTCGGACGGTTACCGGACGGTCAGACGGCGAGCTACACATTGCTCGCCATCCGCACGGCCGCGTCTACGGCGCGGTGGCTGGAAATCGTAGGCAGTGAGTTTTTGAAAAAAAATCGAAGACATGTGACAGCCACCAATCCGCACTGGGCCCGCGTGGTGGATTACGGCCCATTGCCTCTCCTAGAGAGGAGGCCTGAGTCCCAACAATGGGAATATTATAAGGTTGACTATGCTATGCGTTTTTGAATGTATGCCCATTTTTAGATGAGAAAATATTGTGTCATAATATGCGCACCTCAATAGTGCAGCACTGTACCGAATGTGTTAATTAAAGATATATATATATATAATATTTTAATATTATCCTTATACTGTCAATCCAGATTATGATATTACGGTAGTTTTATGTTTGATTTTGAAAATAGTATTACGCATTTTCCCCGTAATAATTATGGTTGTCGATAAAATAAATGTCTAAGTAAGTAATAGTATATTTTGATAGAAGTGCAGAAAGTTTGTCGTTGCGACCGAGGCAGAATCCGCACGAGCCGTAGGCGTGTGTGTCATGGAGTTGAGGGTTGCAGTGACAAATGTGCAGTTTCAAACGATTTTTTTCAATACACTCACTGAAATAAATAAACGGGGGTTGACCGGCGACTCGTGGGGACGACGCGCGCTAAGCCTGATATGTAAAAAAATTAAGGCGGTCTTTTTTGCACTAGAAGTAGTGCTAGTACAAGTATTAGTGCAGTAGTAGGAAGTAAAAGAACCGCAAAAGTTACCTATTGCGTGCCTGTAAGCGGTGGGATAAAGCGGGTTTTCGAGGGTTATCCGAAAGGGTGCTCGAGCCCCGGTAGGCTTGAAGGAACGGGATGGGTTTTTTAGTCAGTAAGAGTCTGACACTATCTTTGTAATAACGTTTTTTTTTTTCTTTCTTCATATTTTGTTTTTACTATTCATCATGTTAACATTTCATAGAATTGAACTCTTAGAAGTGATAGATCTAACTTAACTACGTAATTTGACGACAATATAAGAAAATCTATATCTGCACACAAAAGGCTATGTCTTGACTAACTGATGGGTCAACGCACTTTCTAAACCGCTGATGATGAAACGTAATATTTGGAGGACGTATTCCATAAATAATGCAGGCGTTCGATTCAAGATTTTCGAAAATCCAAAAAGATCGAGAAACTTTATACACTCAAAAGGGGTGACAAAAAAAAAGACGTGTGGCACTCGGGGACTGCCGCGGTAAAGCAATTGCATAGCATTTTTTATCAACTTATGCAATTATTATTATTTATTTATTTTATTATGCAGTATTTTTTTTCTTTTGTTTTTTTTTCTTTGATATTAATTGAAGTTACACTTTTTGAGCGTGGTGACCGATAAAAAAACAAATGAGTGGGGGGTGTTAGGTTATTTTCGTTACGGAATTTCTGGATTCAGTCTCCACGCTCAAGGCCCGCGATAGAAGCTATGCAATAGCTTAATATTATTTGCTTCTCTATAAAAAAATATACTTAATTCCTTATTCCCATTTTGACATTTGTATTTCGTCCGTTGTAGTTTAGCTACTACTAAAATAGCTACTTCTGCATCGGACCCCTAAATATTATTTTATTGTCTTTTTTTTTTAAATTTCGTTCCAAGTTACATTCTAGGGTCTTTCTCAAATGTCAAAACGGGTCTTTAATTTTAACGAGTTTAAAAATGTAGTGTTCGAAATTCAACTGTGTGAACTCTTCTAAATTCAAATAAATATTAAATTATTAACTGCTGCCAGTGACATCGTCCTCTTAAATGTAGAAAAAGGTCCCAAAGAAACATACTCCCAAGATAACGCTTCGTAAATAAAGAGGAGATTATTTACGACTTTAGGAACTATTATTTCACAGTTGTCTTCAAAACTAATATAGCGAAAATCGGTAGGTTCGAGGCCACTGCCTACTTAAGACAACACAGACAGATATATTTTAGTAATAG
Organism: Mythimna albipuncta; assembly: GCA_929112965.1. NCBI lineage: Eukaryota > Metazoa > Arthropoda > Insecta > Lepidoptera > Noctuidae > Mythimna > Mythimna albipuncta. The sequence continues at coordinate 19,583,792 of OV815962.1, forward strand.
CGTTTTTTAATACTTCACGTTTTTAACCTCTGCTCGTCAAAGGCCTTCTAATTCCTTCCAAACATTCTTCTCCCGTGCCAATGAAATATTTCACATACGTGACTTATATAATATAATTATTATTTACTAAAGTCACCACTTATCCACACTAAAGACTAATACGTAAGTTAGCTCTATCTGTTTTTTTTACTTTTTAAAATTTAACGACTGAATGAATTAGGATGAAATTACGCACATGGGTAAATCATGTCCTAGTGCAAGATGTAAGATACTTTTTTTTACCGAAGGTATATTTCCTTAGGATAATTTACGACAATCGAGCGGGTATAGTCACAAGCAGAAGCTAGTGAATTAATCAATTAGTAGGTAAAATGAATAAATATTTCTTGTTTGACTAATTTACATAAATTTTAACTTATATTTTCACGCAAATGAAATAAATATTCGTTTTATTTTGCGTGAAAATATAAGTATAACAAAGTGATATGGTGACTTTTTTAATTGCTCAAGACCATTTTTAGGGAGCTGAAAAATATATTTTTCTTATAAGGCCCTTGAACCGGCTCAAAAAATTAAACCATTTTTTTTTTTTTTGTAAATTAAAATACTTAAATTAAAAAAAAATCAAAACTACATACCTTCAACACCATTCCATTCGAAAAAAAAAAAAAAACAAAACACCACTCAAAACACTAAATTCCAAAATCGAATTTCAAAATTTTAACCAATACAACTGTCACTTCATACGTCACGTTCACAGTTCACTATTTGAATTTGCAAAGTTATATTCGGTACGGAGCGAGCTAAGCGCGCGTGCGGCCAGTACGACGGTTACGGCCGAATGAGAGCCTCGGCGCACCTGTTGTGTTCGCAGCTTTACGTTAACGAGGGAACATCAACTATGAATCGAGTTGTTAGAAGCTGTGGCGATTTAGCAATAGCTACCCGACTATTTCATTGTTGGTTGTCTTAAAGTTTTTTCGCTTTTCACGACATTTTCACCAGTTAAAACTAAGCAGGGTACTTATTTCAGCTTTGAAAGGGTAGTCTTTTTTTGTTTTGTTTCGGAGCGTTTTTGTTTTTACGCGTTTGTCCAGAAAAGAGCCAAGAGTGAATTTTGTAGTTAGTAGAAACATACTACTTTATTTTTCAAAGATTAACAGTGGTCCTGAAACGCAAATAGCAACTGAAAGTCAGTTTTGGGCAAAAAAACTGTGATACACCCTCTCACTCTACTCTAACCTTTCAGATACCGTCATTTTGAGACACAATAGTAGGACAATGGATGCGCGAACGCGTTCGCTTGGGGTTTAATGAACTAGAGCGGGAAAATTACGCAACCATCCTTCCACAAAAATGAAAGGTTACCGTCCAACGGATATTTATTTTTTTAAGCTATTGCATAGCTTCTATCGCGGGCCTTGAGCGTGGAGACCGAATCCAGAAATTCCAGAAAGTCACAACGCTCAAAAAGTGTAACTTCAATTAATATCAAAGAAAAAAAAACAAAGGAAAAAAATACTGCATAAATAAAATAATTATAATTGCATCAGTTGATAAAAAATGCTATGCAATAACTTTACCGCGGCAGTCGCCGAGTGCCACACGACTTTTTTTTAGTTATTTAATCATTGATCAATTATCGATAATAATGGTTCTGGAGTGGCAACCACGTATCGGAAGACGCAGCGTTAGAAGGCTTCCCCCAAGATAGACCAAAGAAGAGGGTCGCAGGAATTCGTTTAAGGCAAGGCGCAAAGGACCTGTCGTTATGGCAATACTAGGGAAGGCCTATGTCAACAGTGGACGACTTCCAGCTGAATAAAGATGATTAATTATTTTTGGGGAGTTGTATTTTTCATTCGGCTTAATACTAATACAGTTCGCTAATGACAGTCACATTTTATCCTTCAAAGCTTAACCCAAAGGAACCTTTTTATTGGGCGGAAGCATTCACATGTGAAATTGCCTCTTTGGTACTTTTAAAGGGTACTACTGGTAGGGGTAAGCGATTTTTGTCTGGGTAATAGAAATTTTATTTTATTAACCTTTTTGATAGGAGTATTAGTCCAAAATTATACTAGACGTACTGGAAGTAAATAAAAAAAAACACAAAATTTACGACTTTCAAACCAAATCTTTTATTAGTTTAATTTTAAGACTTCACTAACTCTTCTTTACTTATCTCTAACACACCACTGTCTACATCTCTTCTAATCGTTCCTTTCGCAGGTCTGCTGGAAGAAATTTCTTTATAAAATAAGCAGTACCTTTGTACAAAGTTTTATTATAATGTTCTCTTCTTCAGTATATTGTGAGTAGGTACATAAATTATAAAATAAAATAAAAATAAAGACGTGTGGCACTCGGGAACTGCTGCGGTAAAGCTATTGCATAGCATTTTCTTATCAACTTATGCAATTATAATTATTTATTTATTTTATTTATGCAGTATTTTTTTTCTTTGTTTTTTTTTTCTTTGATATTAATTGAAGTTACACTTTTTGAGCGTGGTGACCGATAAGAAAACAAATGAGTAGTGGTGTTAGGTTATTTTCGTTACGGAATTTCTGGATTCGGTCTCCACGCTCAGGGCCCGCGATAGAAGCTATGCAATAGCTTAATAAATAATTTCATTCTTATAATGTTCTTACTGCTGGGACTATAGCTCCCTATCTAGGAGAAAAAATGGGCCGGAATCCGGATTCGGGGTGCTAGGGTGCCAGTAAGTCCGTCTGTCCGTCACGCGTGTGGCTCTTTCGCTAGCATTACTGCTTCGCAGAAGGAGGCGACCGCCTACCATTTCTCCTAGCTCTGGACCACAGCCTGTAACAAGGCCCGGCGCGAGAGGTCGCTGCCGTCGATCACCCCCACGAGGACACGAGGATGCTCCGCCAGTGATCAATCTTTGTGTGATGCCCTATCACACACTAACCGTGATCTACACTAATATTATAAAGAGGTAATTTGTTTGTAAGGATATCTTTGGAAGTACTGGTCCGATTGCTAAAATTTTTTCGACAATAGAAAGCTGCTTTATTTCTGAGTGACATAGCTCTTTGTCTGTGGCGCGAACCGTTGCGGCTCTCCCGAATCTGTGCCTCATTATTTGAATACATGACAATTACTAATACATTACTAGTTATATTTCATGTACGTGAGCAAAACCGCGGGCAAAAGCTAGTTTTTTATAACGGATCTGAAGAACAGCAAACAACTTAATCTAAAATAGACATGTTCTATTAACTTTCGATAACTTTGGTATTTATTTTATTACATTTTCATGATAAGATGGATAGGAAATTCCACATTATCTGTGCCAACATGTAATATCTTTGGATATCAAATTCTTGCAGATCGAGATATTTTTATCGGTACCTTTAAAAAAACTTGGCATGTCAAATTTTACGTAATAAATGGAACATCCAAATCGAAGTTTCTTCTCCCTCTCTGGGTGTAGAGAGGGGGAGTGTCAGACTCTTACTGACCAATCCCATCCGTGTTCCTGGGAAAAGAAGAAGGGAACTAAATGAAAATGTTTTTTTTTAGGTGGGATTAAATCATCCAATGATTTCTCCCACCCTAAAGTGGAGCACGAGGGTAAGTTAGACTTTTACTGACTAAAACCCCTTCTTTGTTCTTTCTTTGCGTCGCGTTCAAAGTTGGGGTTTACCACCATAATTATGACAAACGAACACAAGTGGGATTTAGTTTACTGACTAAATCGCGCCCCCACGAGGGCACGGCGATGCTCCGCCCAAGCAGGGCACACCTCGACTATGTGTTCCACTGTATCTTCCAGGCATTCCGCACAGTGGCGACACCCGGGCGTCACTTACACCCGAGTCCAGTGCAGGAACCTCCCGAACGTGCCATGTCCGGTGAACCTGCGTCATACGGAAGGTAAGGACGCCGTGAGATCTTCCTGCCACGCCTCAAAGAGGGGACTTTGTGGCATGCCCAACAATTATAGCCTTTGTCACTCAGGAAAGCAACTTTCTATCGGTGAAATAATTTTGCTGACCACGTGACTGAGCGTTGAGATGATGTCGGAACAAAAAAATCGGAGGCGTGGCCGACTCGAATTTACCCACGAAAAAGAATCGAAACAAAACACCTATAACTTGACTAGGTCTGCCGTACTTTCAAAATTACCTCCTACATTAGTGTAGATAATTAAGTTGCAACTTAAGACGCTCTTCCAACGTGGGCACCACATATTTTATGCAACAACAACTCCACTAACGGACTTCATTAGCACCACACAGAACTCATTATTGGACTAATTGTTTAATAACAGTAATTAACTCGGGATAGTGGGTGTTGGGAATTCATTTATACGTGTAGGTATTCTCGCATTGAAGTAACAATTTATTTTTTATGTTGGATATTATCGAAAGACATTTCTTGCTCTAAGGGAGTTATCACATCACGTTTGCGAGCGTCCTCCCCGCGTTTTATTATTTATTTGAAATAAACTAGTGCTTGACTGCGTTTCCACCTGATGGTAAGTAGCGATGCAATCTTTGATGGTGAGGAGCACTAGTTTATTAAGACCCTATTCACTCTAGCCTTGAAGACGTTGCAAATTTCCACGCGCCCGTGACATTTTCGCTTTGCCGCCGCGGCGCCGGCGTGTTCGCAACGCTTTCGGTGCGCGTCCGCATCGCTCCGCAGTTGCTCGCAAACCGCTAGTGTGATAAAGCCCTAAGTAAAGTAAAAGAGCGTATCAGACTTTTATTGACTAAAACCCACCTGTAACTTTCAGCTGGTTTTTCATTCCATTCATTTCTGGCGATCTTCCCACTGCTCGTCGTCCAAGCCCGCGCTTGATTTAAAATCTCATAGTATTATAGTTATTATGGAAGCAATAAAATCATAATTGGCAAAGGCTGCCATCCAGCATCAAAACAAGATACCCATCAATATTTTATATGAAAATATATAAACCAAGTTTTTTGTACAGTTAAAAATTAAAATTATTTAGGACATAAATATTAGTAAGTATTGAAATTTAATTTCAACATTTCTGAATCAAAGTTTAAAATATTTTCAAATTCAAATCAAAATCAATAAAAATAACAAAATAAATTCTAATTTTCCAAATTGACTGATTTTCATTATTTAATAATATCACACATTACTTAAATAAATAAAATGAATAAAAAAAAAATATAGAGAGTTTGGAGATAAGAGGAAGATTTATTTTGTATTTTTCTTGTTTACGAGTTGAGACATTCATGCGATTATCTGTAGCTTATACAGTCACTTTGGGCGAGATCCGGGCGAGACTCTGATCCATTGTAAATGAGTCCTTAACTTCGTTGTAATTGTTGAAACTATTGCTCCGTCAGGTAAATAGTTGTGATGTGCGTAATGTGTGAAAGTGAGTTTAAGAACCAGTACGAAGGTTTCGGGTTGCAGCATCTTGTTTAACCATGTTTCCCTTAAGTGCTTTTAGTCACTTTATTGTTTGGCATATTTATTTTTGTTATGATATAATTTTGTTATGATATAAGAGCTATGGAGCGCAGCATTCTGGGTGTAAAAAGAGCAGACCGAGTTCGGAATAACACGCTGCGCTCCAAAATGGGCGTAATAGACGTGGGCAAAAAGGCTGCCAGGCTTAAATGGGATTGGGCGGGTCACGTCAGCCGCATGAGCAGTGACCACTGGGCAAGTGTCGCCACCCGGTGGGTTCCTGCAAACGGTAAGCGCCATCGAGGTCGCCCTAGAAAGAGGTGGCGAGATGATCTAGATGCGTATCACGAGAACTGGTTAGAGACGGCGCGAGAGAAAAATGTCTGGAAGGACTTGGGGGAGGCCTTTGCCCAGCAGTGGGACAGTAATGGCTATAAAAAAAAATGATATAATAAAAGTACTATAATATTTAAAAGGTTAAATATTTTTATAAATATTGTAATATTGGTGTATAACAAAGTCTATATAAATAAACAATAAATAAATATATAAGGCCCTTTCTTATAGTTACATCAATCATTTTCAATGTGACAGTACCTTAGATAAAACGCACACAAAAACCTAGCTCTTCAGTAACAGTATTTTCCCACAAACTGGAAGAGTAGTTTGATGAATGTGACATTCGTTCGATCTTTCAATATAAAGCCGTAGTGGATAATGTGAAATGACACAATAACACATAAATTCCGAATTGATTTAACCGGTGGCCTAGTTTCTGATGACTCATGTATTTTCATTTATGGCCTAGGGGTAAGGCGGTTGTCACACTGCCACGCACCACGCAGCGAAAACGCACGTACCTGTGGGAGTGCAGATCTTCATCATCGTGCGGGTTATTACGCACTCACGCGCGTAGGTGCGTTTTGTAAATTCACGCAGGCACGCACTAATTTCATACAAATTCAAGCATGGTACTACGAGACTCAGTGTGACGTATCTTGCGTGTCGCACCGCACCCACGCGCGTGATTGCATTTTTCTCCGGATGTAGGTGTGTGATCTACATGAACGCGCGTGGATGCATTTTCAGTGTGTTGGACTGTGCGTGTTTTCTATACAAACGGAGATACTTACAAGCAACATTAAGGTACGCATTCACGCACTACGCTGCGGGGTGCGTGGCAGTGTGATAACTGCCTAACGGCCTCAACTTATGAGTTGTACGTTGCGGGATCAAACGCAGGCAGAATATAATAGAATAAACTTTATTGTACACTAACATAGTAACACAACATATAAATAAACTTAAATCTATGGGCACAATGGCGGTCTTATCGCTAATAGCGATATGTACCAGACAACCTTAGGATGGATCGAAAGGACTAAAATAATACAGGGTCTGCTTTTGCTAGCAATTTTGCTAGCCATTTGTTAGCAATACATCATTGCTAACAAATTAATCAAACACTATATAAATATAAAATATAATGTTAGCAGGCGCTTTGCTTTTTATAAATTTATTTCATCAGTACCACTCCTAAAACGGTGAAGGAAACATCGGGAGAGAACCGGAACGTCCTTAAACAAAATATTCGAAGACATATGATATCCACCAATCCGTGTTTGTTCCTAAAGGCCCTTTCCTCTTATAGAGAAGAGACCTGAGTCACAGCAGTTGCAACATTATAAAGCTAATGATGTTGCTAATTTATTTTTGACGATAACTGATTTAGTTATCAATAAAGATTCGCTTGCTTATACAAAAAGTCAACCACAAGAATCAGGAGCTAATCAAAAACTGTGTTAATCATTCAAAACAGAATAAAAAATAACTACTTACATTTTCACCAAAACCATTCCATCATTTCCACTAAATTTAAATTCACAGCACATCTTAATAAAACTCAAAGACTTCCGTAATAGGTCTCGCTCTATTTCACCCCTATCGAATAAATTTTCCCTTGCCGTACGCCCCCGAGGGAAAAACTAGAGGAAAACAGTTACATAGTGCGTAGGTACAAGTTATTTAAGGAACTTATCGACTGTTGGGAAGTCTCTTAAGGGTATTTACTGAAGCTCTATTAAGTTATAGAGTGATATTAACTTTGTGGCTTTTTGTACCTGAGTGGTGGAAATTGCTACAGTTTACGGTCATTGTTCTTTGGTTTTAGGAAGGTACAAGGTATACTGTCCTGTGCGATAAGACCGCCCATTGTACATTTATTTTTAATTGTCCTGTATTTTTTGTTTATGTACTGTACAATAAAAAATATAGTAAATAAATATTTATACGAGTATACTGCCTGTTGAAAGCACTATGTTCGGAGTTTCCTTGCGTGACCACATCAGAAATGAAGATAGCGACATAGCTGGAAAATTGCCAAACTTAAGTGGCAGTAGGCCCTACATTGCTCGCAAAACAGATGTCGATGGGCAGCGTTTGGGACGCTGCGCGGTCTTTTCGACCAATATACCACAGTGTCTCAAGACGACAGTCTATGACCAATGCGTGGTGCCAGTATGACATATGGCTCCGAAACGTGATGGCTTAGAACGGGCCTCATCAGAAGGCTTAAAATATTCAAAGAGCAATGGAAAAGACTATGCTCCATGTTTTCTTGCGTGATCACATCAAAAATATATCCGCAGGAAAATTAAGGTTATATACATAGCCCAAAGAATCGACAAACTTAAGTGGCAGTGGCCAGGGACATTGCTCGCTAAGCTGATGGTGATCGGGACGAAAGGTTCTGGAGTGGCAACCACGTACATGGTGGACCAATGACCTTGTGACACTTGGAGAGGCCTGGGTCCAACAGTGGACGTCTTTCGGCTGAAATGATGATGATGATGATGAAAAGGTGTGGCATTCATCGTCACTCGTGTTTAAACAGAAAATTGTCCCATGGGAACATATTCCCGAGGTAAAAAGTATTCTGGTTCCCATTCCTGGAAATTTATTACCTAATTGTGTGGTAGGCTTCATAAAATCCCACTCGTGAAGCATGTATCTTAGTTTTCATAATTAGGTATGAATGAGCGCCCAACACAAAAAATATCATTGAAGTCATTGTAGCGTACTGTTGTAAAAAAAAAACTGAATTGTCAATTAGCTCTTTAGGTCAAAACGGCCAAATAGTTAAGAAATTATTATTGCTAAGACAACATTAGCCGAGATTGGTTATTAAAGCAATTGTTTTTGTACATTATTTTGACTTAGTTACAGAAATGCGAGTACTAACGAGCGAATCTGGTGTGGGTACCCCAGCTTCTAATTTCACCAAACGGTTGTTATATCTGGTCCGGGCAATTGCCTCGTAGTTGATTTTGGGCCGTTGTATGTAAATCGCGCGGAGAACTCTAATTTAGGATTTCGAATTTTTATTTCCTATGTTGCGTCATAGATGTCGCTAGAAGTCTCTAGCCTAACAAACCACTAATTCGTCCTCAGAATAATTTTCATACCGTCCGGGTGTCCGGTAACCGTCTGAACCAAACCTCGGCATCCAACTTTCTGGAAACCGTCCAAATCGAGCCAGAGTCTTCGACAGTGCGTAGTATTTCAAATGCGCCTCAAAGAGATGTCAGCAAATCTTAGGAGCGGCAAGGCTGACGTCTACTAGAAGTCCTGGAACGCAAGGCCAATAGGTAACATAGGTGTAATTTTAGTCAGTAAAAATCTGATACCTACTCCACCCTGGAGCGAGAAAGGAAGACGAAAAAATTAAACAATTATGATTTTCCCACACTTAAAAAAAGGTCAGAATAATTTTATTTACCCAGATGTTATATTAACTTTCAGGCTTCAGGCAACTTTCTTCTTATTCGTTCAGAAACTTGTAACATGCAAATACTACAAAAATTTAACAACAACATTATTCCAAACTATTCACTGTATTTAAATAACAAACACCATATTTCTTTGACGACATTTCAAAGTCGATTGAGTTTGCATAAAAGGACAAGTCTCTTTAAGGCTCATATTTCGTAGTTGGGGATAAAGACGTATAAAGATATGCGCACAGACTTGAACTGCTGTATAGTTGGGCAGCAGGAATTTTTGCAAGTGTTAAGGTAGAAACTGTCCGGACCAAGCCCAAGCCGTCGACGGCGCGCGCTGTCCCCGCGCGCCTCATGGAGTTGTCAGCAACAGCAGGGACCCAGCCGGGTCAAAGCCTACTGGGGCCAGGGTAATCCGAAAGGGCGCTTGAGCCCCGGTATGAAGGCTTGAAGGAACGGGATGGGTTTTTTAGTCAGTAAGAGTCTGACACTATCTCCCGCTCCGCCCAAGAGCGGGAGTTGTCATAAGATGATTTTTTCCATCGAAAAATAATAATAATAATAACAACACCACACACGCGTGCCTCATACGCCGATCTGGGCGCGTCGGTTTCCATGCATTTTTATATGGAAACTAGACTTGTAGAGTGTTGAACTACACTTGATCCAGACGTCTCGTTTTACATACAAATCAGGCGATTTACACGTGTGCATCGCTCTAATGTAGTTCTAGCTTTACCGTGGTCCTGAAACTCAAAGAGCAACTGAAAAAGCACAGGTGGGTTCAGTCAGTAACAGTCTGATACTTTCTTTTGTACGGTCTTCCTCCTACCATAAACCCAGCAAAGTTACTGGTTAACGTTGAAGTTTTTATAGTTTGACTTTTAAAGCTTGTTAACCAACTTGAAAAAGGAAGAGGTTATGTTTATATTCGGCTGTATGTATTTTTTTTATTTATGTTCACCAATTTCTCAGTCAGATAAGGACCGTTTTTGATTTTGTTTACCGAATTGGTCTCATGGAAATATTGTTTTAATCCGATGATACACATCGAAGATTTGGAATGGAACTCCTCATTGGATCATAGCAGAACTATCGTTACAAGTAAAATTGTTATATTGATACATGTAGTCGAAGACTGACTAAAGGAGAAAAGGGAGGAAGTTCATCAAAACTGTTTCTAAGATTTACTTGCCTGACACACGAGCTAATGGGGAACAGATCAGGTCTCTCAAGAGCTTTATCAGAGACATTATCAAATAACGAGCGAAAGTGAAGGCCAGACTTCTTTTAAATCCACTGTGTTCCTTCAGTTGCATTCTAGGGCCATGTTAACATTTTCAAACAATCTCTCAGGGGCTAATTGCTCAAGCACGAATATTATTAGACATTATTATTGATAGAATATGGTCGCTGTGGACGAAAGGTTCTGGAGTGGCAACTACGTATCCAAAGACACAACGTTAGAAGGCCTCCTATCTGGTGGACCGATGACTTGGTTAGGGTCATAGGAATCCGATGGATGCGAGACGCACAGGTTCGGTCGTTATGGTGACAATTAGGGGTGGTCTATGTCCAACAGTGGACGTCTTTCGGTTGGAATGATGATGATGATGATGATGAACATTATTAGTAGGTAATAATGTCTCTAGTCGCAACAGATGCGGCAATTCTGTGGTCTTCCGAACTCTATGGGATAAATTATATACCCAACAGATGATACACTTGTTTCTTGCCCTTAAAAGGTAAACTTTGCCTCCACCAAAACTAACTTAGAAGTTTCGGTTATTCCTAAAGGTCAGTTTTGTATTTACTTTAAAATAATGTTATAATCTAAAGTTATCAGTTTTTAATTTTAACTTATATACTTAATATATATAGTTCTAGAAAAAAATATGAAATCATTACTTTAGAAATATTCAGTATTTTAGTTTTGAGTAAAAAAATAAATATTATGTTACCTATGTTAATCGGATAATGTCATTGTTTAAGTCAGTTTAAGTATTATGTATTAAAATTGTGTATATTTAATTAGTGCAACAAAATGTTATTTTTTGGTTTATTTTATATAATAAAATTATATTTATGTTACAAAAGATGAGTTTTGTCTCAAGGAAAAGTATACTTTTAGTACACTAAATGTACTTTATTCACTTTATGAAAAAAAGCGGTACAAAGAAAATTTGCTTTATCTTGCAAGCAATACTAAGATTAAAGAAGATTATAGGAAATAATGAAAAGGTAAGAAATACCATACGTGAACTACGTGCTTTAGGCGTGGAGTTACGGATACTAGCCCAAACTAAAATACAATGTAAGAAATTAGCTTACTCATAAAAAACAAAACTTTATAATTTTTTGTCGTTAAATATATTTTTACCATATCCATAATTTACAATTTGAATATCTCTTAAATAATTATATCATAACTGAGCTAGGAGCGTGTCAGGCAAAAAAGTACGAGGCCATGTACACTAGACGGTTTCACGCCGGCTAACTCGTGCCATGCACGGGGAATATTGGCTCCGGCAAAATATGCATGCAAACCAAATCTGTGCACGCAGGTGGCGAAACCGTAAGTATACGTGTACCAGGAATTTCATTTCGTCAAGCCCGTTCCATCGTTAATGTCCACCGCCGGAGCATAGTAGACATCCAACCCAACCAGTTTAGGACACACCGGTTTAGGTACACATCCATTGTGCGTATAGCTGATGAATAAAATTCGAATTAGAAGTAGAATTTACTTTTTTGACTGTAGACTGTTTTTATTGTTTTAAGCTATTGCATAACTTCTATCGCGAGCCTTGAGCGTGGAGACCGAATACAGAAATTCCGTAACGAAAATAACCTTACATCCCCCCACTCATTTGTTTTTTGAGCATGGTGACCGATAAGAAAACAAATGAGTGAACAATCAATCAAAATTCAATTCAATGTGTGAAAGTGTAACTTCAATAAATATCAAAGAAAAAAAAAGGAAAAAAAAAACTGCATAAATAAAATAAAAAAAAAAATATAATTGCATAAGTTGAAAAAATGCTATGCAATAGCTTTACCGCGGCAGTCCCCGAGTGCCGCACGTCTTTTTTTTTGTAATTTGTGGAAAGATAAATGAATAAATAAATATTATTCCCTGCCGGAGTCTGTTTCCTGATTGTGTAATGATTTTTAAGCCAAGAGTGAATAGGTTACTTCTAGTATATTCTATTGTTGACCACGTCATCACTTACCATCAGATGAGATAATGGTTAAATGTGAAATAACCGCGTATAATGATCATTGCACAAATATGATATACTGTTAAAATGTTCGAATGGGTATAGATAGCCCACGTTATATTTCGTTCCGTACTTCATACGTTCATAGCACATTCATGGTATGATACAGTGTAAAAGACAGACCTCTCCAACCTTCACTTTATAGTCTAGTACACAAGCAACGAACATTCAATAAACGTGAAACTATATATAGTACAATAATCGTACGCGATGCTATAAATCGTAAGTGGTGATAAATTGCTGGCCCAAAGCCAACTAATGCCGTGATAGGACGTTTCCGTCGGTGGAACCTAGCAGCTAGCACGACTTGTGCTATAAGACTGATCTGTTTATAGGCTAAGTGCCTAGCAAACGTATTTTTATGAGTCTCGTCGTACGTTTTTAATGTTTTAGGTAACTTTTCGTGGGTTTAGTGATCTTTTGAAAGAGTTATTGAAGCAGTTGCAAATGGCAACTGAAGGACATTGGTGGATTTTGGTGAGTAAAATTTAACGCGTCCTTTTTCAATAGTTTTTTGTTTATCTTTTTTACTTGTTTACTAGCTTTTTTTTTATTATTGATAGGTTCGCGCTTGACCGCTATCTCACCTGATGGAAAGCGATGATGCGGTCGACGATGGAACGCGCTTACCTAAAAAGAAACCTATTCACTCTCGACTTAAAAGTTTCCGGGGTTGTAGGTATCAGGAAACACAGACTCCGGCAAGAAATTCTACTCCCTAGCCGTACGCACAATGAATGATAGCTAGAGGTAGCTTGGCCCCAGTATGAAAGGCAAGATGGAACGGGGTGGGGTTTAGTTAGTAAAAGTCTAACACTATCTCTCGCTCCGCCGAAGAGCGGGGGATGTCATTGGTATGATTTTTACCCACCAAAAACAAAAAATCTTTAGAACTAGCACGACTTGCGCTATAAGACTGATCTGTTTATAGGGTAAGTGCCTAGCGAACGTATTTTTATGAGTCTTGTCGTATGGTTTTAATGTTTTAGGTTAATTTCGTGAGCCAAGGGATTTTTTAAAAGCAAGCGTGACTTTTGAGCGTGGGATCCTGGGTTCGATAACTGAGCCGGGCTAAAAGTCTGTGGGTTGTTTAGCAGCCCAAAGTTGAGAGCTCTGCTGATGTAACATTCTCGTGTCTCGGAAAGGACGTGAGTCTCCAATCGTGTCGGATTACTGTTCTGTGTGTGCAAACAGAGAGTGCACCTCTATTTGCACACACACTTCTGTATTATAATCTCCTTCATACCTACTTGGCTAAACACTGTAGAGATTGGCCACTGTGATTGAAATTCGGTTGGGAGGATTACACTGCCTAAAGTTTTCTTGACCTTAGCTTGGTCTGCGTCGAGGCTGTTATATGTATTTGGAGGTTTTTTTTAAATTATTATTATTTTAAAAAAATTTTAACCTTTCAATCGTGGAAATCACAGACACAATAGAAAGACAATAGATGCGTAGGTGGTAGGTGTCTGTAATTTCCACTATTGAAAGGTTAATGAATTAATTTGGTTTATTATTTTAGCATATGAATGACACTTAACTCGATTTTAAATATAATAAATTGGTGCACACACTACCATAGTGCAGTTTTTTTTTAACTCAAAGGTTAACTGGTAAAGAACGCCTTGTTGCGTTAAATCTGCCTATGTACCAGGGATGTAACGGAGGTCATTATATCGGAACCGAAGGCGGAGTCGGAGTTTTTAAATTTAATTTATCGGAGTCGGAACCGGAATCGGAACCGGAGGCGGAAGATGGTCAGAAGTGGTAGCAGAAGAGAGATTTTTTATTTATGGTCAATTAAAACATTATTCAGGCAATATTTTTTATAATTTTAATTATTTAGAAGATGAACATGTCCTGTGCGTCAACAAATTAACAACAAGTGAAAAAATAATTGACAATAAAGTGACGTAGCGGGAGTCAGGGGCATTCCGGACCTCCGATTAAAACCTCCGATTTAAAAGTATCGGAGCCGAAGTCGGAACCGAAGGTGTAATCATATCGGAAGTTCCGACTTAACGGAGGCGGAGTCGAAGCTCCGTAACATCCCTGCTATGTACCACTACTAAAGGAGTAAATAAATAATTGAAAAAGCTTTTCTCCAGGTAGTATTATTTGGCACTTAAATGGCATAAAAAACATTAGAAATGACATCGCACGGCGAGTATCCACTCTTATGTTGTTGAAACATCTACGGTCCGGACTAAGCGTTTCGCCTCGTCATTCATACCGTGTACATCGAAGGATGCGAACAATTTTCCTGCTGCGGTCTTCCTGTCTGATTATAATTTAGATGTCTTCAAGGCTAGAGTGAATATGCCCTTAATAAACTAGTGCGCCTCACCATCAAAGATTGCATCACTGTTTACCATCAGGCTGGATAGCAGTCAAGTCCTCTCAACCTTAGTTCGGTCTTCGTTCAGAATTGTTATTAAGTTCTCATAGTGATTTGATATTTTTCATAGTATTTATTAGTTTATTATTTTAGTATATTTATGTATTTTATTATTATAAATAACTTATTTTATATTTTTCCATTAGAACTATTTGTTATGTATTTGTTTATTGTGTAAACCTACCACAGTGTTGTCTTTTTAACCCTAAGGTTGACTGGTAGAGAATGCCTTGTGGCATTAAGTCCGCCTATGTACCACTATTGTACATGAAGTTTAAATAAATAAATAAAAAAAGTCATTTAAAATATTACTTTTCAGCATTTCTATGTACAATAGAAAAGTTATTCATAGTCGGTACACTTTGAAACCCGAAGGCGCGTGCCCTCGCATTTATTTCGTGTCAGAGGGTAGGAGGAATGTAAGGCACAATGCATGTGTAGGAGTTATACACGTGCCTTTGAAAGTTTTGTACAGGAATTTTCTAGTGAAAGTGATAGAGAAAGTGAATTTATTGATTAAATCAAAGGAATAAAAAGAATTTAGATAGAGAAAGTGAATTTATTGATTAAATCAAAGGTCGCTCGGTCAAAGTCAAAGTCAAAAATATTTTATTCCACATAGGCCTACATGGGCACTTATAAAACGTTAGAAGCTAGTGCCAGGGTTACTGGGGCCAGGGTTAGCTCCAAAAGAGAGGCTCGGCCACGCTATAAAGGACAAGTAGGAACAGGGTGGGTTTTTTAGTCAATAAGAGTCTGACACTATCTCCCGCTCTGCCCAAGGGTGGATGTTTGCACAAAGGAGTGGAATTCGGAGTCTGTGTTTCCTGATCCTGAGCTATAAGCTAGGGATCTTCAAGTCAAGTGTGAATAGGTTACTTCTTGGTAAGTGTGCTTCATCGGCAATCACATTATTGCTTACCATCAGGTGAAATAGTGGTTAAACGTCAGCCTATCAATAATAAAATAAAAATAAGATATAGAAAGAAAGAAAAAAAATTATTTAGTACAGCACAAGGTGCAAACACAAGATATACAACAACACGTATCAAAAATAAAAGAAGCAAAAATAAATAAAAAAATATCTACAAGGATATATTAACCCAATGATTCAATACGAATTCTTCATGGTGCCTAAATAATTATATACTAGCATATATAAAACCTTTTAATAATACAAGAAAGCATACTAGCCTCATTTAATAATAATGTGGTCAGAAAACCGCTTCTTAAACGTATTAAGTAAGCAAAATTATAATTTACATGAAGTAAAATCGAGAAAAAAAGGTATTTCTAACTATAATATAGACCTGCCCGATCTAGGCTAATGAAAATCTGTGTTTCAGGCTTTAAGGCTTTCAGAGATTTAAATAAAATAAAAATAAAAAACATTAAAAATAAACCCCGAGTCTATAATTATGCAATAAATTCACTGAATGTCTAAAGACTTGCATGTAAAAATAGAGCCTTCGGCAATAATAAATTTGTATGCGAACTACTACGCTACGCGTGCTACGAATCCAATGAGCTCGTGCTACGAATACGCTACGAGATTCGTAGCAATTCGTAGCAATTTTAATTGGCAATGGCAACTCATCTACCAAAAACTTTTGATTAATCTTAAAATGTAATTTGCAAGTTAAGACGAGGCTTAACTTTAAAGACACTGAAGGCTTTTCGAGCCTAATCATTTGGACTTTTTAAATGAATTTTGTGACTTTAAAATTGGTGTTCGAAAAGTACATAGAAGATTTTATTGCACAATTGGGGAAATAAAAACTTAAGTAGGAGATACGGAGTTTCCAAGTAAGTTTGAAAAGCAATTCCACGAGAGGTGATTATTTTGCGTTTGTTTAATAATGGAGAATTGTAAAGATTTGTAGAGTCTAAATTAAGAATGCAAATATGTTTTCATTTATATATTATTTTTGATTTAGTGAGGCAAAAGTTCTTGATCTCGGTGGTTAGCACCGCTGGCACGTGGAAAAAGCCACTCTCACTTAATATAACACACTCACACAACAATAGGACGCACAGCTAAGGAGTAGAATTTCCTACTGGAGCTAGTGTTTCCAGATAGCTACAACCAACAATCACCCTAAGGGTCACTGCACTCGAGCCACATGCCACAGCCACAAACGCCATTACGAGAAGCTAGAAGTGGCCACGAAAGCGGCTGAAGTGCACGACAGCCACTTGTACCTGGTAGCTGTTGCTTTTTTAAACCCATAAGCGCAGTATCATAATGGACTCTGACGAAGAAAGTTTAAGTGCGCGAGTGGCGTGTGATGGCCTTTTGTATCAGCGTTTAATGGCAGATGTGGGCCCTAAGAAGCGAGCAGCGGCGATTTGTAGGGTATGACCACCGGCGTCAATCGTGTGCGGTGAATCTATATAAAATGTATGAGAACTATCTTCATCTACACTAATATAATAAAGAGGTAAAGTTTTTTTTGTGTTTTTAAGCTATTGCATAGCTTCTATCGCGGGCCTTGAGCGTGGAGACCGAATCCAGAAATTCCGTAACGTAAATAACCTAACACCCCCCACTCATTTGTTTTCTTATCGGTCACCACGCTCAAAAAGTGTAACTTCTATTAATATCAAAGAAAAAAAAAACAAAGGAACAAAATACTGCATAAATAAAGTAAATAAATAATTATAATTGCATAAGTTGATAAAAAATGCTATGCAATAGCTTTACCGCGGCAGTCCCCGAGTGCCACACGTCTTTTTTTTGTTTGTAGGAGGTAATCTCAAAAGTCCGATAGCGAAAATTTTTTCACTGATAGAAAGCTGCTTTAGTCTTGAGTGACATAGGCTATATTTTACGTACGCGGGTGAAGCTGCGGGCAAAAGCTAGTAGGTAATATGCAGGTGGTGGAGTTTTGTGATTGTGGCCGGTGACCCGAGACGACCCTAAGTCAAGAGTGAACAGGTTTTATCTAGGCAACCGTGCTCCATTGTCAACCACAGTATCTTTTACCATTAGAAAAGATAGTGAGTCAAAGGCAAACCTATCAATAGGAAGCTAAGGGGAACAGGCGGCCGTCGCCTTTTCTTACGAAGCAATAATGCTAGCGAAGGAGGAGGCCACACACGTAAAGATATCCTCACGCCCCAGCCGCTGGGGCCTCGACCCCGTCTTCCAGTTACAGTAGGCATGGGCTTACGGACGATGAGCCATGGGTAGCTCGTCGTCTGGATCGAGCCCGAGTCGTCGACTGCATGTAGTATTCCACGAAGAGATGTCAGCAAAACCGTAGGGGCTCAATAGGGCTGAAGTTTACTGGGGCCATGGGTTGGATTCCGAAAACGAAACCCAGGGGCCTGGAACCCATGGCAATGAAGGAACATAGGAATGGGATTTAGTCAGTAAAAGTCAGATACACCTTCTCGCTCCGCGCTAGAGAGGGAGAGGACATCAGATGGTTTTCCTCTAAAAAATATTTTTGGACGTTTTTCAGCTGAAATGACGATGATAAAAACATAAATAAATACATGCATATTCCCTACTAGGTTTTGCCCACGTAGGTACATTACATATAGCTTATATCATCATCACCGTCATCATTTCAGCCGATAGACGTCCACTGTTCGACATAGGCCTCCCCCAAGTGTCGCCACAATGAACGATCCTGCGCGTCCCGCATACATCAGATTCCCGCAATCTTCACCAGGCCGTCGGTCCACCTTAGGCTAACCTATATCACTCAGGAATAAAGCAGCTTTCTATTGGTGAAAAATTTTACAAAAAAAAACAAACTTATATTAATGTAGATATACATTAAATCTTTTCAGATAAGGATTCTACTTTTAATTCGTAATGTCAAAAGGTTCTCGACCCCTTAAATCGCAACGTTGTAAAATAATTGGACTCGAAAAACTCCTTTCTGTAAAGTCCTTTTAAGAGGATCATAAAGTTAGCATGTAAATTGAATGTTTTTTTACACGAGTGCTGTAATGCCATTATAACTTCTTTCAGAAGTTTCGACGACAAACACTTTGGAAAAACAACTAATTCTACAAAGAAACTTTTTAATTAAAATTGAATTATTCGGGCACCCGATTAGAATAAGGGTATAACTCTAGTTGATTGCTTTGAAGGAAACATTTGTAATTTAGTCATTGGTTTATCGATCGACGGTTTTCTTGTGCCTCAAAATATTTGGGCCCAGTGACCATGTTTATAATACCGTCAGTGCAGATGTAGGGCATCCCTCACTCTCCAAGGCAGAGAGGGAGGACTTTTACTGATTAAAACCTAACTGAACCTATCCTTCATTTTCCTCTTATGTATATTTATATCTAGAAACAAAGTACTTATCTCTTTAAGAAATCCCTAGCGGACATTGGCCCTACTGGAGTCATATGGTTTCTTGACGTCATTTCGAGGTGTGCGTGGATTACTACAAACCGTCAAAGATTTGGGCTCGGTCTTTACCGGACGAGCGGACGGCGTACTACCCATTGCTTGCTGTACGCATACCCGCACCTAAGGTGGCCGGGGATTGCCTTGTGACTCCCGAAGCCTGAAGTATCTTTTGTTGTTGCAACTGGGGCGTGACCATTTTCGTTTTCTAATGGCTGTGGCCATCACCTTTGCTAACATGAGATCTACGATTTGAAATGTGCTTCTTTCGATTGGATTAACTTCTTGACCACCTAAATGACCCTACTAAATGGTTTATAACAAATAAATGCTTTTAGTTTGAGTGCTAACATTAAAGAAGAAGAATAAGGATCAGCCATTACCAACATCTGTCGTGACCTTTTCAATAATCTTAATCCTGAGCTATCATAATATATTTCCGTTACAACACAAATGTCTCATATGATTGGTAAGGACACGACTGACCTATTTTGTGTTCCTACACGTGTCACAGTAAGTGGTGCCTACTCCTACATACAGAGGTGTAGCGTGGAGAATTTTAAAAGGGGGAGAAGGCTCATCAGCGAGGCCTTTTTATTTCGCAACCCAATGTTCGAACACATTTTCGATTACTATCAAGTGAATAGTGGCCAAACACGAGCCTATCTACACTAATATTATGGAGAGGTAACTTTTTTTTTTTTTTTTAAGCTATTGCATAGTTTCTATCGCGGGCCTTGAGCGTGGAGACCGAATCCAAAAATTCCGTAACGAAAATAACCTAACACCCCCCACTCATTTGTTTTTTGAGCGTGGTGACCGATAAGAAAACAAATGAGTGAACAATCAATCAAAATTCAATTCAATGTGTGAAAGTGTAACTTCAATTAATATCAAAGAAAAAAAAACAAAGGAAAAAAAATACTGCATAAATAAAATAAATAAATAATATAAATAATTATAATTGCATAAGTGGCAGTCCCCGAGTGTCACACGTCTTTTTTTTTTGATTGTGGGAGGTAATCTCTGGAAGTACAGGTCCGGTTGCTAAAGAAAGCTGAGTGACAAAGGCTATATGTTATGTACGCGAGCGATGCTGCGGGCAAAAGCTAGTCAATTATAAGGCGGTCCTCGTTCTTAAAATAATGAGCTTGTGCGAGCCTCTTTTGAGTGCGAGGCCGTAGGAAAGGACCCATTTCGCCCACGCTTAGCTACGCCACTGACTACAGATCAAACACTACTGACAGGTTTACTGATAATATTGATGAGTACAAAATGTTACGTATTTGAACGACCGACTTTATTTTCAGTACCGTAAAACATAATCGAAATTAAATGTCCGTGGTAGTCACAGAACAGAAGTGTAAGATTCCTGTGTTCTGTGTTTATAAACTGTGTAACATTTAAAAAGTAAAATACTCTTGAGAATTCAAGATTGGATTAAGAAATGGAATTCCCTACAAGAGTCTGTGTTTCAAGCTGAGTTCCATCATCGGACCACTAGCCCTTATTATTACTTATTACATAATTATTATACGTTAAGAGTTATGAGTTTACATGTGGATGGATGGAGAGGGTGAGGGAGGCCAAATAAAAGATGGCTGGATTGTGTGAAAAGTGATATGAAAAAAAAGGGAGTTAGTGATAGCTTGACGAGTGACAGGACAAAATGGAAGAAAAAAACGTTTTGCGCCGACCCCAAATAAAATGGGACAAAGGCAGGAAGAAGAAATAATTATAATTATTTCTTCATCATTATTATTCGTACTTATTGCGCGTTTTTACTAAAATCACGAAAAGAAAACATTTGTGATCGGTAACTCTTAGAAAAAATGAAAATCTAAGACCAACATTTTTGGCCGATCAATTTTGTACACCCATGCGTATAGTACAATGCGTAATAAAAGTTTTTCAAGGTCATTCAAGTTGTACAGTCGTATCTACAATTGACGCGCAGGAAGCTACGAGGTTACCATGACGTTCAAAGTAAGATTGTTTTAATCTTGTTTCAGTGTGGGTAAGAGATGGCGCTAGACAACCTGTATAGGTCTGTCTCCTACCCACACTGATACAAGATTAAAACAATCTTACTTTAAACGGCATGGTCTAGGTCCGGGACGTACGGCGTTGCGCCACTGGGACGTGATACCCATCCTTCCATCTTGTTTTGAGAACACATTTATTGTGCATTCAGTTAAGGAGTGGAATTCTCTACTGGAGTCTTTGTTTTTCCTAATAACTAAAGCCTGGAAGTCTTTAAGTCAAGAGTACTTAGGTTTTTTCCTAGAGAAGCAAGCTTCATCGTCGAACACATCACCATTTACCATCAAGTGAGAGAGTGGTCAAGCGCGAACCTTAAAAACGAACAATTTTCTTTTAAAAAATCATTTTGCCAAGCACAATTACAGTTGTGCTTGGTTTAGAACAAATAAAAGTTGCTTGAGAATAGAATATTGATCACTAATAAAAGATTTTGATTTTGATAAAGAATTTTAAAGAATTGTAACACCCGTTTTTTTTGAGACGGGAAATCATCTAATGACTTTTCCAACTCTAGGGCAGCGCGGAAGGGCTTGTCAGACTTTTACAGACCAAAACTACACCTATGTTCCTTCAGTTGTCCTTGATATTTTTTAATGTTTGTATTATTATTACAATTATAAATAAATATTTTAATACTTAATCTTCAATTTTATATTAATAAGTCAATTTCTCTTGAAGTCCTGTGTTATTCATAAATGTATGTTTTTGTTTAAAATGTATGTCTGTTTTTTAGTTTTCATAAATAAAGTTATAAATAAAAAACACACACTATGAATATTTTGTTACACTGAAAAACTCGTCTAGACATCTGTCAGTAGTTATTTATATTTATAGCCTTTAGGTTTTATGGCTGCATTCATAGTTTTGAACTAGAGTTGGGTCGTAAAATTGTGTATATGTGGTTGGTGATTGGTCTATTTTATTGAACAAACTACCATTAACTGACTTCTGTTTTGTTAAATGATAAGATTATGTAATAAGAGTGGTTAATTTAAGTAAATTGCTACTATAACACTGAGTGACATAAGCTATAATGTTATATACTCGTTTTTTCTACTTTCATCCGGGTGAAGTCACTAGTAGTAGCTATTTAGACTGGCCTGTTGATCTAGTTGTTAGTGACCCTGACTGCTATGCCAAAGGTCGTGGGTTCGAATCCCACCCAGGACAAATGTTTGTGTATTGAGCATGATCATTTGTTCTGTGTCTGGGTGTAATGTATGTATAGTGTGTATGTATTTAGAAATATATGTATGTTTTTACACCACCTGCTCCGTAATGTCGTTTTACACGTCATACAAACCTCACTTAAAGCAAGTCATTATATGCCTAGGGAGATAATGCAGTATGGCCGATCCCTAGGGAATAATGAGATTTGAATTTGGAGCATCACGTATCGTCAACATTGTGAATTAAAATGTAGGCACATGAAACAAGTTGACTCGAAATTCAAACCAAAGAGTATGTAATCACCATGCTTTAAACTGGCCACTAACAAAAAAAGAAAATAGAATAAAACGTGCGTAGGTACTGACGACACGGGAGCTCTACTTTTTACACCATCTGCGAGATAATTAAAAGACAATTTGGTCGACCAAATTATATATTAGAGAAATATAAGTATTATATTTAGAAGTTCATCAAACAAACAAAATTCACTACACCAAGATTATATAGTTTCAATTTTCTATAATGCTCCCGTGTCGTCAGTACGCACGTTTTATTCTATTTTCTTTTTTTTTGTTAGTGGCCAGTTTGAATCAAAGTGATTACATACTCTTTGGTTTGAATTTCGAGTCAATTTGTTCGATGCCCCTACATTTTAATTCACAATGTTGACGATTCTTGATGCTCCAAATTCAAATCTCATTATTCCCTAGGGATCGGCCATACTGCATTATCTCCCTAGGCATATAATGACTTGCTTTAAGTGAGGTTTGTATGACGTGTAAAACGACTTTATCGAGCACGTGGTGTAAAAACTACTATTATCAGTTGTGTAGTACTCATAACACAAGCTCTTCATAGTTTGAGACTGGACGACTTTGTGTGATAGTTGTGGAACGCATTATTTTATATTAATTCGGAGTTATACATTTATATAAAATAAGCATCTACACTAATATTATAAAGAAGTATTTTTGGGTTTGTTTTTTTGTTTGTAGGGAGTAATCTCTGAAAATACTGATCCGATTGCGAAATTATTTTATCCGATAGAAAGCTGCGGGCAAAAGCTAGTGCTATATACTCATATTTTCTACTTTTACGCGGTGAAACCACTACTCTAAGCTAGTCAATAGATGCACATCTATTAAAAACGATGTACAAAGAAATGCAAGTCCACAGATAAAGTAGAAAGAAGTTGAAAGCAATCAAACTTTAACAAAAAAAAAAGACTAGAACAAAAAAACTTGGTTTTACTACGAAGTCTCTCATGGAAGAATTCGTTTTATTCCCATCAGCAAACAGCATAGCACGTTCCAGTTTGAACGACTACTGTACTAGTGAAATCTTTTTTTCTGTTCTGCTTCTCTGGGACAGGCAAAATAAGAAAAACACCGGCCAAGTGCTAGTCGGTCTCGCGCATTAAGGGTAAGTAAGGATACTTGCTTACCAATGTGTATATTAAATTATGGGCACGCCACAATCATGGCGGTAAGTCCCCTCTTTGAGGCGTGGCTGGAAAGACCTCACGGCGTCCTTACCTTCCGCATGACGCAGGTACTCACCGGACATGGTTCGTTCGGGAGATTCCTGCACTCGATTCATGCGGAAGTGACGCCCGGGTGTCACCACTGTGCGGAACGCCCGAAGGACACGGTGGAGCACACAGTCGAGGTGTGCCCTGCTTGGGCGAAGCATCACCGTGCCCTCGTGGGGGCGATCGGCGGCGGAGACCTCTCGCGCCGGGCCTTGGTTGAGGCCATGGTCCGAAACGAGGAGGAGTGGCAGGCGGTCGCCGACTTCTGCGAAGCAGTAATGCTCGCAAAGGAGGAGGCCAAACGCATCAGGCAACGGCGTTATCGCCACCACCGTCGCCGGGATTCTGATCCCGATTTCCGGCCAACGTAGACGCGGGCTTGCGGACAGTGAGCAATGGGTAGCTCGCTGTCCGGCCGTCCGGTAACTGTCCGGACCAAGCCCAAGTCGTCGACGGCGCGCACTGTTCCCGCGCGCCTCAAGGAGTTGTCAGCAACAGCAGGGACCCAGCCGGGTCGAAACCTACTGGGGCCAGGGTTATCCGAAAGGGCGCTCGAGCCCCCGTATAAAGGCTAGAAGGAACGAGGTGGGTCTTTTAGTCAGTAAGAGTCTGACACTATCTCCCGCTCCGCCCAAGGGCGGGGGATGTCAATGCATGATTTTTCCCACCATAAAAAAAAAATGTATATTAAATTAGACAGTATACTATAAAGTTTTTTTTTAGTAGTTGTGGTCAAAGTGACAACAGAAGTACTTCAAATATAAATAATAAAGTCAACTGTCTAGCGATCACGATTTGTGAGATAAAACCTGGTGACAGACAGTGGAGTCTTAGTAATAGAGTCCCATTTTAACCCTATTGGGTAAGGAACCTTAAACAGTATCCACCGGACTCTTAGGTTTGTTCTGAGCTACACATGAATATTTCCAAAACCAGACCGAAGCATCCAAGATTTTTCTTTTGTTCGTCAATCGAGTATGCAAATTGAACACCACCGAACACATTTACCCGTACACTTGTATCCGAACAAAATCGACATGAATTGAAATCTATTAAAAAATAATAAAAACTACAATTAACGTATACTGCAGAGAACTCTAATGTCTGAATAGCTACTGCGGAAGGAGGCATTGTAAAAACTTTCGCCATTAAATAATAATAATATTATTCCACGACTATCACATAACGGCATCCAGTCCCCAGCAGAGCTTGTTATGAGTACTAGACAACTGATAAACATATATATATATATATATATACGGTAATGCCCGTGTTGTCATAAGAATATCAGCTGCCATTATTGGTTAAACTAACTTTCGAGTTAGGTTCAGTGACAGGAAAATTGGTATAGTTATGTATATCTAGCCCAAGCGTCTACACAACTAGATAATTGGTGAATTTATTTAAAATAGGCGCGATGTTGGTAACATGTAGTTCTTCAGGTGGAAAATCATCTCCCTAATGACTTCTCCCACTTTGGGGAAGAGTAGGAGAATTTGTCAGACTTTACGGACTAAATTACATGTTTCTAGCGGCCAATAACAGGAACCTTTGGACTTTTAAAATGTCAATCAGTCCAAAAAAGTGAAGCTAAGATGCAACTAAATTCTAAAGCGTAAATCTATATGAAAAAAAAAAAAAACGTGCAAGAAACTCCATGAACGCTCTGTAGCCTTGTTGACGTGAAATCAAACAAGCCAAATATCGTTGAAGTTTTATAGTTGTTCGATCGAAGTCCTATCCAAAAGCGGTATTCACGATCTATCGACTTATTTCCAGTTACATTAATACGTATTCTAACAGGATAATTTAATACAGTTTTTTTTTTAAATCGACGAATTTCAAATGACTTTAAAATCGGTGTCGTTCAAACTCGATTGATGGATGTGAATACGGAAATGGTCTAAACGACTAAATCGCTACGATATCGTTACGGTTTTCATAACGTGAATCGGGCTACAGAGCATCGACACAGTAGGTAAATTTATGTTTTGATGACAGAAGCCTAGATAATATCTACAAGATAGCTGTGTATCCAGAATATCTAGACAAAGATGTATAAATAACATAAAAATCACATAAGAGCGGTTGTATGAAAATGTACCTCGAAAAGGATGCTCAGACACTTACAAACTGATTATGATCACAAGTATCGTCTCCAGTTGCTACCAACTCTGTGGTCAAACGACATAGATGTATTGTTTCAATATTTATTTCTTTTTTTCCTGAACCCTCGTCGATATAAAATTGCAAACAGTGGAGGATTAAATAAGGTCTGTTTGAAATATGTGAAAGGGAGCTATGAACATCTAATGCTGGTTGGATGTGGTATTTTAATTGCAAGAAAATTACAATAAGGGCCGAATCACACCGGAATGGCAGCGGTCAGCAGTGACTGGCTAGGCTAGAACTACCGACAAGTGTGTGTTTGTTTGATACTTCTTTAAGTTGGAACGGCTGAACGGATTAGGATAAAACTTGCCATACGGGTAAACCATATCCTGGAATACCACATCTTCATTTCGGTAGTCTGTTCCCTTCGGATTTTTTTTGACATTAACGCAGGTGAAGCCGTTTACGCAAGCTAGTAAGATATTTATAATATTCCACAACTATCACACAACGCCGTCTAGTCCCAAGCTAAGCAGAGCTTGTGTTATGGGTACTAGACAACTGATAAACATACTTATATATTTCTAAATACATACATATTATAGATAAATTACACCCAGACACAGAACAAATGATTATGCTCATCACACAAACATTTGTCCTGGGTGGGAATCGAACCCACGACCTCCGGCATAGCAGTCAGGGTCACTAACCACTAGACCAACAGGCCAGTCAAAATTTAAAAAAAAAATATATAGCATAGCATAACATCATCAGCCGTTTTAATGTTCCCTCTGCGGAGACTTAGGCCTCCTCTCTAGGAGAGGGAGTAAGTAGTACGTCATAAAATGCAAGTAATTCTCTTGTTTGTGAGATCTGTTACATTTTCTAAGATAAACAGTTCCCAAACAAGTTTCTATATCCAATTTCTAGGCGCCCACGTTGAAAACCCACTGGTGCAGCTGATTTTGGTAAATTCGCATTGCAATTTAATCCGTTTCCATTTTCGCATTAATCACGTTGCAAAAAGCAGTATTAGATACGTACACCCACGTCTACCTAAAATAAATTAAGGTGCTATAGTTGTAACTTACAAAGACGGGTTGGATAGATAGATAGATATACCTATTCTTTATTGTACACCAAATATAAATATTACTTAAGGAACTTAAAATTAATAGGGTGTCACAATGGTCTTATCGTTAAAAGCGATTTTTTGCAAACAACCTGTCGATGGATATTTTTTCTTTGGATTTGTATGTGTGTTTCGTACCCTTTTTTATATTTATTTATTATTTAACTTACACCAGACAATGCCTTAAAGCGAGTGAAGTTTTCGTCTAGTTTCTCACCTTAAATAATCTAATAATAAATAAATAAACTGATTTGCTTTCGTACACTCTTAGTAAGGTTCAACCGAAAATCACTGTCAGACTTGTACCACATATACTTTATTCGAGTTAAGATTAGACATTTGAAGAAACTTTTTTCACTGTCTGTTTAACCTGAACCTAAAATGGATTTTTTTTTGTAGGCATAAGGCTTTAAAAGCAAAAAAGTGGTTACAAAACCAACTATTTACTGCAGTCGCCATTTGTCATGCCACTAACGTTATAAAAGTCAAATTCGGTTGAACGGACGGTAATAAAAGGTTTGCATAAATGTCTAACAATATTTTGAACAGTGTATAGTTGTCTGGCATTTTTGCTGAACTGAACTTATTTGGCGCAGCCGTGAGACACAAGTGTTCTTTATAAATCTTAAGTTTATAAATCTTGTTTCAACAGTGTGTGTATCTGTGTATTAGATAAATTATTTTTTATTCCTCTTTTTTCATAATTCAAGCTCGTTTTGTCATGCAAATATCATTTATTTATTATTCAGTTTCCTCCGAAATGGTTGAGCTATGCGCTGTGGATACACGCGTCATGTTTGTAAACGAACGCCGCCATTTAATACTGGTCATCTTTTAACTAACAGTGGTCTATTACATTTTTTTATATTTAGATTTGCTTATTTTAATTTATTTATTTGCATTGTTCCCACATGACAGAAGTGACAAAAAATATGGAACCAATTTTTTTGTCATACATACATAGATTTAAAAGAATCTCAATAGAGATCTATAATGCTAAGGAATATGCAATAAACTTATTTTTCTGACTAGTATGTCAGTTGACTTTTCAAATAAATGCTTTGATTCATTGATTTAAAGTGCACCACGAACTAACTGCGTAACTTTTTTCTCCTTCTCTGTCAAAGCCATCCAAAGGTTGTCTGTAAAAAATTGCTTTTAGCGATAAGACCGCCAATTGTGACAACCTATTAATTTTAAGTTCCTTATGTAATTTTTATTATTGGTGTACAATAAAGAATATATCTATCTATAAGTCATAGTAAATATTTTATGCACACAAAGTTAAAGTGCACGTATAATATATGTGACCTACACCTACATCAAAGAACAACTCGTCTTCGTGAAATAGAATATCTACTCGTACAACAATAAAACCTTCTCTATTCACGTTACATTCGCCGTCCGGACACCAGCTGTCCGGTTTCGTCCGCAAAGCTACAACACTGCACCACTGTGCGGGATTAATGTTATTTTTATTTAAACCAGCTGGCTATACGTGGCGGTTTTGAACATGAGAATTTATTTGTTTGCCAATATTGGATTTATTTTTAGATGGCTACAAATATTGGACGGGTTATTGAACTTCTTGTGACTTTTAGAAGATTTGTTGTACCGTCTTTATTCATATTTTAGACCTGACCTGCTAGACCACCTGATAGTTTATAGTGTACAGGTACCGGCACGAATCTTGAGCGCTCGGCATCAGAGTGGGGACCGCTTTGCGCATTCCATACATTAGTGAGCCAGTCATCGTCGTTATTAGATACATGCAGCAAGCGCAGGGAACGAATTACGAGTGACGTCTCTGACACGATGGCGCGGCTAAAATTCATATGATTAGTTTTACTTTTAACTTAGTTTATAGGAATATATTAATGGAAGTGGTGCACTAACTTAAAACTTTATTTCGTTAGACCTTCTATTTTCGTGTACATTCTTTGTTAGATGTTCTTGTTGAAACTTCTTGCCTATACTATAGATAGATAAAATTGTCTGTAATATGTGATCACTCATTCTATTGCCAAACTCGTTTTAGAAATACTTGCAAAAATCATAAATACTTGTCCAATATTTCATTCATATTATATTTCAAGCTAAAATGTAACTAGTCTTTTTTTTATGGTGGTAAAAATCATGGATTGACATCCCCCGCCCTTGGGCGGAGCGGGAGATAGTGTCAGACTCTTACTGACTAAAAGACCCACCCCGTTCCTTCTAGCCTTCATACCGGGGCTCGAGCGCCCTTTCGGATAACCCTGGCCCCAGTAGGCTTCGTCCCGGCTGGGTCCCTGCTGTTGCTGACAACTCCTTGAGGCGCGCGGGAACAGTACGCGCCGTCGACGACTTGGGCTTGGTCCGGACAGTTACCAGACGGCCGGACAGAGAGCTACCCATTGCTCACTGTCCGCAAGCCCGCGTCTACGTTGGCCGGAACTCGGGATCAGAATCCCGGCGACGGCGGCGGCGATAACTTCGTTGCCTGATGCGTTCGGCCTCCTCCTTTGCGAGCTGCTACTGCTTCGCAAAAGTCGGCGACCGCCTGCCACTCCTCCTCGCTCCGGACCATGGCCTCAACCAAGGCCCGGCGCGAGAGGTCTCCGCCGCCGATCGCCCCCACGAGGGCACGGCGATGCTCCGCCAAAGCAGGGCACACCTTGACTGTGTGCTCCACCGTGTCATCCGGGCGTTCCACACAGTGGCGACACCCGGGCGTCACTTCCGCATAAATCGGGTGCAGGAATCTCCCGTACGAACCATGTCCGGTGAGTACCTGCGTCATGCGGAAGGTAAGGACGCCGTGAGGTCTTTCCAGCCACACCTCAAAGAGGGGACTTACCGCCATGATGGTGGCGTGCCCAATGTAACATGGTATTTGAAATCAGTAGGCGTCGGTTTAGCATTTAATATTCCGAGTATAAAACGCTGCGAATCTATGATTCAGCATAAATAGTGGGCGTTTCATTGAAGTAAATATAAATAACAAACAAAATCAATGATAAAATAGCGATAGATACTGTATTGGTGCTACAGGTTTTATGAATAAAAAATTGATAATTCTTTTTATTAAAACCTTGTGTAACATTGGATATTGCTTTTTTTATGTGGGCAATTATCATGGATATGTTACACAAGGCTTTATGAATGAAAAATTGTTAGTTATTTTTGGGTCTGAAAAAACCGTTGCAAAAAAAGTTTCTTTTTTTATAACCATAGTATTAAGTGGCAGTTTATTAACATTGGAAGTTACAATTAATATTTCAAGATAGAAAAATTCATCGTTATGAGTGTCAAATGTGATTGTTACCACTTGGTTACAATCACATTTACGAGTTAACTTTGGTTTTCACAGGAGTTTTGTGTGTTTTACTAGTAGGCAGCTGAAGTTATAAGGACTAGGTTAGTATCTTTCAATTGGAAAAAAGGTTAAACGCAAAAAAAATATTCTTGAAATTGTGACCAAATAGCACTGTGCTATGAGTCTGACGCGAACAAAGTCGCGGGCAGGAACTATTTGAAAATAAAAATGCTTAGTTAAAATACCTACAATAGAAAATATACTCATAAATCCGTATAATCAGATAACGCAACTAGATGGCTGGTATTATCACCACGAAACGTAAACATTGTGGTTTTCGGCGCCTGTGATTAACACGATTTCACAAGTAACGCTTTCACAGTTTCATAGGAACTCGAAACAAATAAACAAATAGAGGGGATTAAACGTAAATTCTTGTTTATTTCACTGAAAGCAACTTGTTCCGTAATTAACGGTAGTGAGCTCCTTCCGAAATAGCTTCGCTAGAGAAATATTTTCCCTGGATGGATTTCCACGGGCAAGTAAGATTGCGTTGTTTATTTTTGAAGATAGATATTTTGTACTTCATTGAAAAAGTTTTTAATATGGTTTAATTTTCGTGTTTTTTTTTTACAGTTCTAATCAATAAATATGAACTCAGGCTAAAAATTGGGCACGCTGTAATCATGGTGGTAAGTCTCCTCTTTGAGGAGTGGCTAGAGTGGCGTCACCATCCTCAACTTCTGCATGATGCAGATCCTTACTGGCCATGGTAAGTTGCCCATTCCCTCTCCTAGAGAGGAGGCTTGAATCCCAACAGTGAGAACATTAAAAAAAAAGGCTGGTGATGATGGTAAGTTCGGGAGGTTCCTGCACGGATTGAGGTATAACCGTTAAGCGGACCGCCCAGAGGGCACGGTGGAAGTGTGCCCCGCTTGAACAGAGCACCGCTATGTTTTTGTAAAGTCGGTCGGTGGTGGTAATCGTTTACGCTAGTTTCTGGTGCTGACCATGGACTCCTTAAAAAGAGGTTAGCAAAAAGAAGGGGTCCAGCAAGACCACGCTAGGGAAACGGGGATTTTCTAAAAAGGAAACTCTTGGTCCTAGAACGCAAATGGCAACTGAAAGAGAGCCTAAACCCATTGCCAGAGGTTATTGATCTACACGGTTTACTTGGTCATAACAAAACGCCTTCATAACTTCGCTTAGCTAACCGCAAACCATCGTATTAATTTATTATTATGGAATGGTGTTTTTGCTGCAGTTGCAATGCTTATACAGAACTGAATCGTTAAACCTTTGCTCAGCCAACTAGCAATATATTTTTTTTTTGTTACGTAGAAAATCGTCAAGTAACTATCCCCAATCTTGGTAGAGTGAGTGAGTCAGAGTTTTACTGATTAAAACCAACCCAACTGTGTTTCTCTCTATTTTTTTTTAACTGATATAAACTGCAGTGTTTGACTGCAATCGTACCCTTAAGTCATTATCACACTGCCACGCACCCTACAGCGTAGTGCGTGAATGCGTGTCTTAACGTTGCTTGTAAGTATCTCCGTTTGTATAGAAAACACGCACAGTCCAACACACTGAAACTGCATCCATGCGCGTTCAAGCAGATCACGCGTGGGTGGAGGCGACACGCATGGTATGCCACACTGAGTCTCGTAGTACCGTGCGTGATTTTGTATGAAACGAGTGCGTGCCTGCGTGAATTTACAAGACGCACCTACGCGCGTGAGTGCGTAAAAATCTCGCACGATGATGCAGACCTGCACTCCCGCAAGTGGGAGCGTTTTCACGCGCTACGCTGCGTGGTGCGTGACAGTGTGATGACCGCCTTATTTTGGAAGCAGTGATCTTGCTGTGAACTCTAGCCTTGATGATAAGAGACGGAAAAATCACAACAGGCAAGTTTATTGCCCTTTGTGTTACAGAGCCACCATAAGTCTTTTGAATAATCCCGCAGCCCTAACGGGCCCCGTCATTGACAGAATAAGATCTAAAGTAAGATAGAAAAGAGAAAGAAAAAAAAAGAAAAAAGATTTGGCAACAATCACCAGGACAGTTCTTTGAGTCCAGTATATTTTCTTCACTCACTATCAAAACTAACCCTAAACTGCTGCCGATAAAACAAAAAATCAATCACAATAACATTTCCTTTCCGTGTCCAATACACATTCGCTGTGGTCGCTTCTGGAAAAGATTAAACTGCTATCTATTGGGGTCAACGGTCCACATTGTGGTGCCCAACAAAGCATCGGGTTATAAATCATGGTACAGGTAATTTCCTACCATTAAAACCTTTCTAACGATCTGTATTGTTCCGTACTGTATGCACGGGCAAAATGGGCAGCGTGCCACAAATTGCCCCCGTGTGTTTTGCAAGGGTTTTGAGGCTACAGAAATTGTAGCTTTGAACACTAGTCTTTTGTGAGCCAGTGTGTTTTTAATGTACTTACAATTACTAGAAGATGATACTGAAATGCTTGCCATCATTTTGATCATCTTTCAGACGAGAAACATCCGCTGGCTGTTAAACATAGGCCTCCTATAAGTGTCGCTCATTTTGTTTCAGACGAAAGACGTCCGCTGTTGGACATAAAACTCCCCAAGTGTCGCCACAACGAGCGGTTTTTTCGGGTTCATTGGATTCCCGCGACCCACACCAGGTCATCACAGCATCAGTCCACGATGAGAGAGGCATCCCAAAGCTGCTTAGTTTTAAATAAAACTCGCTTAAAATCCATACTTTAAAGCTTATAAGAATAACAGAGGGAATGGGCCGTAATCCACCACGCGGGGCCAGTGCGTGTTGTTGAATGTCACATGTCTTCGAATTTTTGGTTCTAGGACATGCCGAGATCCTCACGATGTTTTTCTTCATCGTTTTGAGAGCAGTGGTAATGAAATAAATCACACAAAGTAATGCGTCTGGCTGGGTTTGAACCCGAGACCTGAAAGTCGGTCGTGGCCGTTACCACTCGGCCACTACTGCCTTTCGTACGTAATTTTATCCAAACCCTTTCAGCTATTCGAGCATGACGAAGTAACAAATCCGACTGCGGGGTGTGTTAGACCTAGACGTGATCAGCGACTAAGTCAATCTGAGATGGTATTTTGGGGCAGGCGTGGGTAATAAGTTGAATTGTACTAATTCAACTTATTACCCTGACAAGATCCGTTGTGCTGTAAACAAACGATCAATCACTTTTTTGTATTAACGACCAAAACATTCTACTTTTAATGTCTTATTTACAATAGAAATCGCTATAGCAAAAGAGTAAAGCGATTCAGAACTTTGTACCTACATTGTTACCATTTCAAAGCACCGAGTCAAAAGAAGAGTTATGTTCTCGGGGTGTTAAAATAAAAGCTACCTACATTAAAGTGTGAAAAGTAGGTTTTTACATTATCTTTTTTTTTCTTCAGAAGCAATTTCTGGCTCTCACAAAAGATGACGATGTAATTTTTTTTTGTTGAAATTGTTTATACTCACGTAAATACTACCTTTAAGAATGCTTTGTTAGTAAAAACAAGAAATATTTTATAGTCTTAGCATATTCTAATATATATTTATGATGATAGGTATTTTGTAGTCAGATCTCAGAATTGATGACTTATTATAACTTGAAATACGGCATGGTGTGGCCAGCGGGAAAGGTGAAATCTTTCCCACTGGCCACACCATGCCATAAATATATAATACGGGCTATCCAGATCAACAATCATTTAAGGCGTATAGTCCCTTGAACCATCTGGCCGTAATTATGTGAACGCAACTCTCGCACTCGCCTAGGCGGCAGTACGCAAATCTGTGCATTTATTTGCGGCCAGCAGCGCCCGGTTAGCGCTTTAAATCCATTTTCTCTGCGAGATATTGATTAATTTACATATGCAATATTCACTTTAAAGAATATTTAACCACCAATTTTTATGTGTAAAAATGTTTCTAAAGGTCCAAGCCGTTTCGAAGAAGTAGGGAAAAGTTGCGGAAAGTTGCGAAATTGCTAAATATATTTTTTTGACAAAAGTATTAATTGCACGAAAAAATCAAATGTTGATATTATTGTTCATGAATCTATAATTAACATATATTTTTTTCAAACCAATTGACTTAGCCGTTACGGAGGAGTAGGCCTCAGAAAATCACTGTTTTATGGCACTTTTCGGGCGCTTGGCCCTTAACAATATGAACAGCTAAACGCACGATTATTTCATGATACGGTCAAACATGGCTAATCATATCGTAAAATAGTTGTGTTGTCCACCGGTAGAGGCACTGATTTCATTTTGATTTTGTGACGTAATGATAATATTGTAGCACGTATGCCACCATATTATTATCAACCAGCTTTACAAAAGTGAAAAATAATTTTCAAACGGTGGATAACACTGTAATGAAAGTTAACGATTTAAAAACGATAGGTCAATTTTAGTTGGTTATATATAGATAGACAGATAGACTGTTTTTTTTATTGTACACCAAAAGTAAAAATTATATGAGAAACTTAAAATTAATAGGGTGTAACAATGGGCGGTCTTATCGCTAAAAGCAATTCTTTACAGACAACCTTTATATATCATGAATTGAAACCATTTCTTACAGTTATAAATCGATTTATGTGGTCACTTCATCGTCATCATTTCAGCAAATATACCTCCATTGTTGGACATAGGCCTGACCAAGTGTCGCCACAATAATGGTCCTGTGCGTCTCGCATCCATCGGATTCCCACAACCTTCACCAAGTCATCGGTTCACCTTGTCTTCCGGTACGCGGTCGCCAGAACCTTTCGGCTCCAACGGCCATCTGTTCCGCGAACAATGTGCCCTGCCTATTGCCACATAGCGTCCCCGCACACGGTCCTCAAAAAAACGCCACCACAAAAAACGCTAGAAGCGGCCACAAACAATGCTAGAAGCGGCCGCAAAATAACAGCTGAAACGCGTGACACTTTGTGTTTGGAGAAGCTTGAAGCCGCTTCAAGTCTTTTTTTTTATGGCAGCACCACTGCACACGAGCCACAAAAAAAGGCCGCCTCAAATTAAAAGAAGCTTGAAGCGGCAAATTTTTTGGGGTGCGTGTGCAGGAACAGTTAAGTTTGGCGGTACTTCGTGCTATGTTGGCAACCTTCGTTCTCCTGCAGGTATCTTCATTTCTGATTCGATCACGCAAGGAAGTTCGGGAGCATAGCCCTTCCCATTGCTCTTTGGGTGACTTTAGCCTTCTGATGAGGCCTATTGTGAGCGATCACGTTTCGGAACCAAATGTTATCACTTGAAACACTGTGGTATATTAGGTGTGAAGATACCGCGCAGCTTCCCGATCGTCGCCATCCGACTTAAACTATTGGAGGAGCTCATGTGGCCACAAGCTCCTCCAATTGTAAAGTAATTAAAAAGTCCGCTAAACTATATGTTTATTTATTTATTAGAACTTCGTGCAACACAAATGTACAAAGGCGGAGTTAATGCCTTATGCATTCTCTACCAGTCAATCAAGCGTCGTGACGAGAAAACATGGCAGCGGCATAAAAAAAAAGATTATTAAGAAAATAAGAGTACAAAAGTACTATTACTACTATTTATTACTATTTATTACTGTAAACATCTTCAGACAGCAAATATTGTCTCTATGTCTCAAAAGAAAACGAAAGAAACTAAATTAATTTATTTGGCACAACACAAACAGTAGTCAAATAAACACGAAATAAATAAACGGGGCAAGTGCGAGTCGGACTCGCATACTGAGGGTTCCGTACAAACTTACCTATCAAAACAGTTAAATTCCCGAGTTGAGTTACGAAGATTTTTCCGAATCACGAAAAGACGTAACTACAAATTTACAGTTTTGAGATTTTTACCAATACTTGTACTATGAGACCTTGCTTTATGCCAAATTTCAGGATTCTAGATCAACTGGAAGTACCCCATGAATTTTGATTCCCAAGAGCCGAAGTGTTCGGTTTTTTGCTACATAAACGGCCGTATCTTTTTTTTTTGCTTAGTGATTTTTGATAGATTTAATGATTTATTCACAGCAATAAGAGGCCACCGTCTCAAGTATAGTATATGGTTTAGATTTCAACTCGATACCTCCACGCGTTCCCGAGATAACTTGGCAGACAGACGGACGGACGGACAACAAAGTCATCCTATAAGGGTTCCGTTTTATTCTTTTGAGGTACGGAACGCTAAAAAAGAAGCAAAAATATAATTATGTGCCTCAAGACTGCACCAAAATAGGTCCAGTCCAGCATGAATGTTAGACAACTAGTAGTTTTATTGTAATAGTCGGTACTACAATAAAATTATTTGTCCTGGTTTTTCACTGAACCTGAGATTGTGACGCAATGGATAAAAAACAGTTGTGTAGTGTAATAGCGTTAATGGGTACTTAAATAATACAATCTATCAAAATAGAATTTTTGTAACTACTTTACACACAAAAAAAAGAATAGGAACTTCAAAGACCTTTGTGTGTAAAATGTTATTTGAAAAGTATGGTTAGCAAATAAAACTTAATTGCTTATCAATAACATTTTTTTTTTTAATTTCTTTAACCTAGTCTTAGTTAAATCTAAGTGAAATTAAAACGTTGTTGTTTAATCTAAATTAGTTAGATATATTATATAAGTCATAGTGTTTGGAGCAATAGAACCAAACAGCTAAGCACTTTTGCTTTCGTGCATTTTAATAAAACCACCAAAGAGTAATTATTAAAGTCAGTGCGTATTCGGTCGTCGATCGCGTAACTTTTACCATATTAAAACCATTCAAACCATCTTTCAGATTAAATCAACTTAACATAAATGGCGGAATTGCACAGACAGACCTCTACAAATAGTTAAAACAAAAAAACGGTTTTCGTTCTTTTTAGGGTTCCGTAGCCAAATGGTAAAAAACGGAACCCTTATAGATTCGTCATGTCTGTCTGTCTGTCTGTCTGTCTGTCCGTCCGTCCGTATGTCACAGCCACTTTTTTCCGAAACTATAAGAGCTATACTATTGAAACTTTGTAAGTAGATGTATTCTGTAAACCGCATTAAGATTTTTACACAAAAATAGAAAAAAAGCAATAAATTTTGGGGGTCCCCATACATAGAACTGAAACTCAAAAATTTTTTTTTCATCAAACCCATGCGTGTGGGGTATCTATAAATAGGTCTTCAAAAATTATACTGAGGTTTCTAATATCATTTTTTTCTAAACTGAATAGTTTGCGCGAGAGACACTTCCAAAGTGGTAAAATGTGTGTCCCCCCCCCTCTAACTTCTAAGATAAGAGAATGATAAAACTAAAAAAAATATATGATGTACATTACCATAAAAACTACCAACGAAAATTGGTTTGAACGAAATCCAGTTAGTAGTTTTTATTTAATGCGTCATAAACCGAAAAAAATACACTATTATTAAAACATCGATCAAAGTTACAATACATTACAAGAACTTTTATATTATGTTACTTGCTGCTACGGAACCCTTCATGGGCGAGTCCGACTCGCACTTGGCCAGTTTTTTTAGACTGCTCATTGCACACTTATTTTTAATAATGTTTGCCCTTTATTATTTGCTTGTACAATAAAGAATAGTTATAATAAATAAATATTTTCATTGTTGACGACGTACGCCATTACTCAAACACACAGTCATGCACAAATAAGCGGAATATAAGAACTAGAGTCTGTTTAAATTTTTTCATTCATTATCCGTTAGTAAATTTAATTAGAAAAATTAAAAAGTAT
The DNA here is from genome assembly GCA_929112965.1 of Mythimna albipuncta. NCBI lineage: Eukaryota > Metazoa > Arthropoda > Insecta > Lepidoptera > Noctuidae > Mythimna > Mythimna albipuncta. Next base: position 19,622,082 of record OV815962.1, read on the forward strand.
TTTGTTTTGTTCATCTTACCCGATTCGATTTGACAACTATGACGTCGCCACATGGCGTTAAGTCAATCCTAATCTAATTTGAATCTGATAGTAGCGAAATGGATGGATTGTGTGAGAAGTGATATGAAAGAAAAGGGCGTTAGTGATAGTTTGACGGGTGACAGGACAGAATGGAAAAAGAAAACGTGTTGCGCCGACCCCAAGTAATATGGAATAAGGGCAGGAAGAAAAAGAAGAAGAAAAAGGAGTAGCGAAATGAATTAATTGTGATAAATAAAGAAAAGAAAGAAAGAAAAGAAAATTTCCATCGTGACGATAGCGAATAATGCACTCCCGCAACTCAATCCCCAGTCCCCTCCGCTATTGTACTATCGCTTGCTATTTAGACTTTGTAATATTTGGAACGTTCAAAATCTCATGAGCTAAAATATAATAAATTTTTAAAAGTCGTAGAACAAAAATTGTTGTTTATGATGTTAGTAACATAGTATTATGAGGTTACCAGTGTTTTAGAAAAAAACCTGTAAACCCTGTATATTTAAACAGGTCTTACCTAAACATAAAGTAAATCTACACCATAAATATACCTACAAGTTGGTTTAGTTCATACAACTACCAAGTCAAATAAGTATATTACCCGATATTGTCTTCCTGTTTCCCTCCGTCAGAATTTATTGGTTTTCTCAAGGAAGTTGTAAAACTTGGCCGTAAAGTTATCGGAATCAACATTTTACTGCTGTTACGTCGACGCTTTTTACTGTTGATATTATTATGTAACTCGCTTCAACTAAGGCTTAATTGAAAACGAAGATATTTTTTGGATTTAGAAAAAGTCGTAGTTCAGCCTTTCAATTTTGAACTGTACAGTAATGTCTGAACTGTGGAGCCGTACCCGCTGCGTGTCCGTCGACCAACATCTGTTTGATAAGCATTCGTTAAAAAATAAGGCGGGTACAGTTCCACAGTTCAGTTAGTAAAGAGCCGAACTTAATCGATCAGATCGATCTGCTGCCAACGGCATCGACCGCGTGATTATACAAAATTATTCCTATACAAAATATTCCCAGGATTTTAAGTAGGTACTCTATGTACTATTCCAGGACATGGTCTACCCGTGAACCAGATTTCATCAAAATTCGTTCACGCAAACTTTTGCCTTAATAGAATCTAGTATTCCTCCAACACGAGTATGACAGTAACTTAATCAGTAACTTTTATTTCAAGTAGCAAAGATTATCATTATTACCAGAAAATTATTATTACAGATTCGTACATTTTTACATACAAAATCTTCAATCTCACTAACAACCCTATTTTATCACACCACACATGTTTTAAAAACTTCTAGTTTCTTTTTAAAAATTCAAATTCGCTTGCATCACTGGCATCTGGGAATAAATTCAATGTTAACGTTAGTCAGTCTCACTTGAAAATGCTCTTTCTTATATTTTAAGCCTCCTTTCTTCACGTATGTCTGCACTGTAAAGTGTCTTAGAAGATGGATTATCGTCGTCAAAACTTGAACTCGGACATATCTGTCTCCAATACAATATCTATTTCCTTTTCCAAATGGCATATATGTCGCATCACTCACCTCTCCTTCCCTTGTAAACCTTTCTGGATCAAATTTATCTGGCTCAGGGAAATATTTAGGATCGTGGTGCAGTTCATAAATAGGGGTAAAGATTTTCACACCCCTCTCAACTGGCACTTTACCCACTGGAAGAACAGAATCTTGTACGCACTGCCTCGACAACCAAGCTATCGGAGGATGTAGCCGCAGGCTCTCGTTAAAAACGTTATCCAAATACTTCATTTCATAAATAGAATTATAAGTGAGTTGACCGTTGTATTTTTCAAAAAGCGCATCAACCTCTTTTTGTACTCTTTTCAAGACATCAGGATTTCTTCCCAATTCCATTAAAGCTCCAAAGATTCCGCTAGCGGTAGGGTCTATACCAGCTAAGAAGAAAAAAAAAGCCTGAGCTGCTAACAGTTCATCTGTTGGCTCTAACTCCAGCCCTGTGTCAGGGTCTACCATCGTACCGTTCTTTTGAAGTTCAACACACATGTCTACAAAGTCGTGCCTCTTAACGTTGTCTTTTTCACGTTGTCTGATTACTTGTTTTATAGCTCCAATAAAGAAATCTTCGTGTTGAGTTTGAAATAACTTTAGTTTTAAAGCTTTAAAAAGTGTTTCGCTGATTCCACTTAACGCAAACTTTATGTTCGTCCAGAAAGTAGGAACCATAGCTTCTCTAGCCATTTGACGGAACGGAGAATCAAAGATTGATTCGGTTCCAATTCCGAACACAGTGGCTGAAATAGCAGCAGAGCAAAACAGGCATAAGTCTTCGTGTGCGTCTCCTGTCAATCTTTCGGGTTTGACCTTTAAGAACTCCACGAAATCTTGAGCGCTCTTGTCAATTATGTAAAACATATTTTTTAGTTTGGCGTTAGTAAAAAGTGGAGTCAATTTCTGCCTGATGAGCTTCCATTTGGGGCCATGCAGCAAAAGAACATTTTGTGCCAAGATATCCTCATCGGTAAACGCAACTCCCCTGTCATTGAAAGCTTGAAAGTCACCTTGTGTGATGTGTTGGATGTTGGTGGGGTCCTTCACGTACAGTCCTAGATTATAAAATGATCCGAAACCAACCACAGGCTCCTTTTCATAGCTCCAGTAGATTTCGCTCAAAATTTGGAAGAATGATTTGTTTTCTATGGCAAATTGCCACAAAGGTCCTCCGGAGCTGTGTTTATCGTAGAAAGCAACACCACGTTTCTTCCAATAGGACTGGTTATATTTGCCTTTCAAATATATGAGAACTAACAAAACAAAGCCACAAGTTAGTATCACTGTTAACATATTTGGAGATAATTTTCAGCACAAGTTCAAGAGGCGACTGATTCAGAATCTACTAAGATTATTTATAAGCATTAAGCGTACGCTGATAATATCGAATATGTTTTTTTCTGCACAGCACATGTTTTGTAGCTATGTTTTGTCAAATTCGTGTTTTTTTTTTTCATTATCGTTTGCCTTTGACCTTTTTATATTATACATACATTTATCACTATGTCTGTCTGTTTGTAACGTTTTAATAGCCTAACAGATATTGATGCAAGTTGGAACATGGCTGGGATTGGCTAAATCCTAGATTAGAATTATAGGAATTGTAGAACTTTATCCCGGGAGTCAGTTCAAAAGGAATAATTTTCGGCTTTGACACATTATAATAAAACAGTAGAAATATGAAATGGATGGATTTTGTGAGAAGTGATATGAATGAAAAGGGAATTAGCGATAGTGCGACGGAAGACAAGACAGAATGGAAAGAAAAAAAACACACACAACAGGTAACAAGGGATAAGGGCAGGAAGAAGAAGGAGTAGAAATATGAAACGGTGCATTACATAAAGAAAACAATTGCAGTAGCATCTTCTCATTACTTCTTGTTGCCAAAACAGTTGACGCAATAATTAAGATTTTCAACAATTTAGACAACTACGAGACGCCTGATGTCTGTTATCACGCAATAGTGACAAAGGGTTATGCACAGGGATTACTTTAACCGTGTGGGATGAATACAAGACACACTAGAGCATACGGTAGAGGACACGGCAGTCCTCCACCCAAGCAGGGCACTCATAATTTAATTAATTATTCAATTTAATATGTAATGCCTTTATTTTAATTTATTATCAGTGTATAATTTTTTTTTTCTTTGTAATTCCAATTTTAAATTTTAAACTTAATTTTAATAATTAATTAACTATTAAGACCTACCTATTTCGCCATACAAGTAACCAAACGAGTCAAGATTATTTTTAACATTTTTAGGTACATATTGTTTGAAACTTAAAATAAAGCTATTATATTTAAAATGAAACACCCAGAACTAAAGAAGGTATCACATTGTAAATTAATTATACTTGTTGATATTACGGGTTACCATGACATTCAAAGTAAGATTGTTTTATATTTATTCTAGTGTGAGTACAAGACAGAGCTATACAGATTGTCTAGCGCCATCTCTTACCCACACTAAAACAAGATTAAAACAATCTTACTTTAATTCATTAAACCCCAAGCGAACGCCGGCGTTCGCGCACCTATTGTCTTTTAATTGTGTCTGTAATTATCACAATTGAAAGGTTAAACGTCATGGTCTAGGTTCTGATCCTATAAAAAATATATATATTTAGATTCAAAAATAAATATAGATTTCTAATCAGGATAGGTGAGTAATACAAAATTAATTAGCTCATTTCTTGTAACAAAATGTTGTTGACCAGTGTTCCTCCTCTTTGCGTCATATTCCTCAATGCTGAGGATCGTGACCACCTTGTTTATCACTTTTCCTTGAATGATTTCTGTTTCTGCCTCTGGTGGTATAAATGGCATTGAACATCGTAGAGTCAAAAGCGGTGCGAATCTGGTCGGACCAGCATTAGTATTGGGCTGCGCCCACGAGGCCTTTTTCCGTCCACTTTGCTGGTCACACTAAGCTTTTCAAGGTTTCCACCGTTTTTCCTAGCAATTTGACCAAAGTATTGCAGAGCCTTGCGAGGATACTTAGACGGCAGCCGTGAGGAGATTTTGAGTTTTTGCAAAATGGATACGTTAGTCGGAAATGCTGTCCAAGGGTTGACCAGTGTTATTTGTATGGCAATTAATTATTGATTTTGATGTGGATCGGAAGATCCACATTCCCCGGCTGATCTTTTAAAGAAATTGCATTTCTACTGGTCTAGTTTTTCAGAGAACAGGTGTTAGTCCCTCTGTCAGTTTAACATACAGCTCAATTGCGACAAGAAACCGTTTAGTTCACTATTAACTAAAATGAATTGCAAAAACTGATATAAGTGGATAATTACATCCACTTATATCAGTTTTTGTAATTCACTTTAGTCGACATTTGTAAATTATCACTGTTTTTCATACAACCGCTCTTACGCAGATAGTTTGGAAACACAGTATCTTGTGGAAATTATGTAGGTTTCTATTAAAATCAATTTATAAATTCGTGTAAAACACATCCAAAAAAGAGAAGAAAACATGTACTTTTGCATGAATTTTGACACTTCTTAGTTTTCTCAAAAATTTAAAAAGTCAAATAAGTTTAATAATATGAGGCTTGCAAATATCAAGATACTAAATGACAACAATTTTATTTTTAACTTTTAAGGGTTTTAAAAACACGTATTTCCTGGAACAAGTTTTGTAAAATATTCGTGTAAATCACGGCATTACCGATTGCCAACAAAGTTTTCAGGCGTTGTCTCTCTTTTATTCTCGTTGCTTTCTCGTCAAACATTGCGTTGGATTACATTAGATAAAGTAAAAAGCTTTTAAAAAATGCTCGATGTTGACGACAGGCGAGTGGAAAAGCAGCTTCTAAATTCATTAAACCCCAAGAAAACGCTGGCGTTTGCTCTCTCATTGTCGTTCTATTGTGTCTCCAATTACGGTATTCGAAAAATAAGGTGGCGATACACATGTCTGTAGATAGGAGCATTGATTTACTTGCTAATTAATGATATAAGCAACCAACTGGCACTTTATTTACACTTTGTGGAAATCATACCAATACTGAGTCTTAGAACTTTAGAATTAGTTGATGTGGCATCATCAGTTAAAAGACTAAGTATCAACATGTTGTGATGTTGTGAAATCGATCTTATTTTGTTAAGTGTGTTAAAAAGGCATGATATGCCTTAAAAAAACGGGTTCTGGATTTTGTTTTGACTGTTGTATAAATTAAATGATTTTTTATTTGTGGCCCTTTTGTATCCAGTGAGCGATATGATAAAGTATGTATTTGTACTGTATATTTAAACAGAAGTTACTTAAACGTGAAGTATACTCATCTACACCATGAATGGGTTGGTAAATACGGCTACCAAGTCAAATAAGTGTATTACCCGATATTGTCTACTTGTTCCCCTCCGTCGGAATTTATTGGTTTTCTCAAGGAAGTTGTAAAACTTGTCCGTAAAGTTATCGGAATCAACATTTTATTGCTGTTACGTCGACGCTTTTTGCTGTTGGTATTATTATGTAACTCGCTTCAATTTTAGCATTTATATTACTGTGTTAATAGTTTAATCGAAACTAAAGATTATTTTTGTACTTAAAAAATTCTAGCTTCAGCTTCTTAATCAAATTGAGCTGCTGCCAGTAACTTAGCCCAAGTGATTGTAGAAAATCATTCCAAGAGAATATATTCGCTATTCTAGGATATGGTCTATCCTGGGTTTGTTTCAGTGTTTCTTCTCAAGGTAGTTAGCTAGAAAACACCGGCCTCCTCTAATTTAAACTGACTGAAAACAATTTACGTCTAAAAGTGTTTTTTTTTTTAAGTTATTTGCAAAACGAATATTATTTATCTACACTAATATAATAAAGAAGTAAAGTTTGTTTTTATGTTTTTTTGTTTGTAGGAGCTAATCTCTGGAAGTACTGGACCGATTGCTAAAATTTTTACACGCGGACAAAGTCGCGGGCAAAAGCTAGTTGAAATATAATTTATCATTTACCTGGGCTGTACCAGATTTCATCGAAATCCAAACAGAAGTTCGAGCGTGAAGAAGGTAACATGCAAATTTACATACAAACTTTTGTCTTTATAATATTACCGGGATGTATAATGGTATTCCTGCAATATGTCAATAACTCCATCAGTGACTTTTTTCTGTCCCAAATAAAACACGACAAGTCAAATAAATGTATTTTAGTACAAGTGGCATAGATTATAATTATTATTAGAAAACATTATTATTACACATTCGTACAAGTAAAAATACATACAAAATCCAAAATCTTGAATCTCAATAACAACTCTATTTTATCACAACACACATGTTTTAAAAACTTCTATTTTCTTTTCAATAATCTTCAAATTCTCTTGCATCACTGGCATCTGGGAGTAAATTCAATGTTAACGTTAGTAAGCCTCACTCGAAATTGCTCTTTTTTATATTTTAAGCCTCCTTTCTTCACGTATGTCTGCACTGTAAAGTGTCTTAGAAGATGGACAATCACCGTCAGAACTTGAACTCGGGCATATCTGGCTCCAATGCAATATCTTTTGCCTATTCCAAATGGCATATATGTTGCATCATTAACCTCTCCTTCCCTTGTAAACCGTTCAGGATCAAATTTATCTGGTTCAGGGAAATATTTAGGATCGTGGTGCAGTTCATAAATAGGGGTAAAGATTTTCACACCCCTCTCAACTCGCACTTTACCTACTGGAAGAACAGAATCTTGTACGCACTGCCTCGACAACCAAGCTATCGGAGGATGTAGCCGCAGGCTCTCGTTTAAAACATTGTCCAAATACTTCATTTCGTAGATAGAATCGTAGGTAAGTTGGCCATTGTATTTTTCAAAAAGCGCATCAACATCTTTTTGTACTCTTTTCAAGACATCAGGATTTCTTCCTAATTCCATTAAAGCTCCAAAGATTCCGCTAGCGGTAGGGTCTACCCCAGCTAAGAAGAAAAAGAAAGCCTGAGCTGCTAACAGTTCATCTGTTGGCTCTAACCTCAGCCCTGTGTCAGGGTCTATCATGGTACCATTCTTTTGAAGTTCAACACACATGTCTACAAAGTCGTGTCTCTTAACGTTTTCTTTTTCACGTTGTCTGATTACTTGTTTTATAGCTCCAATAAAGAATTCTTCGTGTTGAGTTTGAAACAACTTTAGTTTTAAAGCTTTGAAAACTGTTTCACTGATTAAACTTAACGCAAACTTTATGTTTGTCCAAAAAGTAGGAACCAAAGCTTCTCGAACCATTTGACGGAACGGAGAATCGAAGATGGATTCGGTTCCAATTCCGAACACAGCGGCTGAAATAGCAGCAGAGCAAAATTGGCACAAATGCTCATGGGTATCTCCTGTCAGTCTTTCAGGTTTGAGCTTTAAGAACTCCACGAAGTCCTGAGCGCTCTTATCAATAATATAAAACATATTTCTTAGTTTGGCTTTAGTAAAAAGTGGAGTCAATTTCTGCCTGATGAGCTTCCATTTGGGGCCGTGCAGCAAAAGAACATTTTGTGCCAAGATATCCTCATCGGTAAACGCAACTCCTCTGTCATTGAAAGCTTGAAAGTCACCTTGTGTGATGTGCTGGATGTTGGTGAGGTCCTTCACGTACAGTCCGAGATCGAAAAACGATCCGAGGCCAACCGCAGGCTCCTTTTCATAGCTCCAGTAGATTTCGCAAAAAATTTGGAAGAATGATTTATTTTCTATAGCAAATTGCCACAAAGGTCCTCCAGAGCTGTGTTTATCATAGAAAGCAACACCACGTTTCTTCCAATAGTATTGGTTGTACTTGCCTTTCAAATAGATGGTGACTAACACAAAAATGCCACAAGCTAGTATCACTGTTAACATATTTGAAGATATCTTCCAGCACAAGTTTAAGAGGCGACTGATTGAAAATCTACTGAGATTTATACTTATAAGATTGCGTGTTTTTCTTTTGAATTTAGCATACATTACACATGTGCCTATCATTACGAATACGTGTTTTTTTTTCTGCACAGAACGTGTTTTGTGAGTATGTTTTGTCAAATTCATGTTAATTTTATTTTTTATCATATCTTCTTAACTTTAACCATATTATATTGTATATACATTAGTAACTGTGTTTGTCTATCTGTTGCGTTATGATTACTTATGCAAGTCCTGGATTTTAATTATATGATTTATGGGACTTTGTTCTCTGAGATCATGAAAAAAAGCAAGGAGAAATTTGAAGCTGTTTTGTTATTTGTGCCATCAAATAATACAACAGTAGAAATGTGTCACTTCAAAACTTTTGTAGAATGTTTATTCAGTTTGTCATAAATATGACCATGTTTCTGAATTTCGTGTTAAACTCAAGTGTTTGCCAATTCGCCTTCGCAGTAATGCTCATATTCTTTCCCTTTTATATAATGTGCTCTTATACCCTTCTTCTCCTTGTTACCTCAAAGAACGGTTCCAATTTCTTTGCGAATCCCACATGAAAATTTTTATGTCATCAGATAACTTGAAACTTAAAATGAAAATGCATTCAACTACTTTCCTCGATAAGTCTTTAACAGTCTTGGCCGCTCTTCTGCATTCAAAAATAAATGAATAAGATCCTTTAGAAATGAATCGCAAGCTTCAGCCGCCAATACCAAGACCCTGAGTACCAGCCACCGTAGGCGTGGGCTTGTGGACGGGGAGCAATAAGTAGCTCGAGTGGTCGACGGCGCGTAGTGTTCCACGCGCGCCTCAAAGAAATGTCAGCAAAACCATTAGGGCATAGCAGGGCCGAAGCCTACAAGGGCCCATGGGTCGACTACTGTAAAAGTCTGTCACGCCTTTTCGCTCTACACTAGAGCGGGACAAGTCATTAGGTCCAATCTAGCTTTCCCTTTTTTGACTGGCCGATATAACAATTAAAAATGGTGAATTTAATCGAAATTAAGGTTTCTGATTTCTAATAATTTCCCAGCTAAATAATATAAAACTAAAAAAAGGATGACACAACATTTTGCGCAGTTTTAAGATTTAGCTTTTCTAATTTACTTGAGACATTGGCAGAATAGTCGACATTGGCTCCATTTGCCATTAACAAAAACTACAATAAAAGATTTTTATGCAGACGAAAACGCGTTCAAAAGCTAGTATTCTATGATTATATAATAATATAAAAAATATAGCTAAGTTAAACGTAGTTAAGATAAGTAAGTAGGTGTATGGGGCCTATCGCAAGTGTATAACTTGAATATCGTTTTATGACCTTCGACCAACATTGTTGATCAAAACATGCGGCCGATAGTTCTATGACAGCAACATATGTTATGTATGGCTGACATTGACTGAGGCAGTTAATGATTTTAATATCGATCTTTCTGCTGGATTTTGATTACATAATTAAATAAATATATACAGGTCTAGTTTTTATAACTATACATTTTTAAATATATAGTTAGCAGTACACCACAGACTACCCCGTGTATTATTTTTAGCTCTTATCCATCCTAAGGTTATCTGGAAGATATCGCTTTCAGCGATAAGACTGCCATAATTGTACCCACAAACTGAAGTTTTTGTATATGCTGTATTACTTTTTGGTGTACAATAAAGTCTATTCTATTCTATTCTATTCTATAGGGTGACTGATAATTAGTGACCAATACTTATACATGTTATTGCACTCATGATTACAAACAACTTTCCCAAAGAAACTTTTTTTTATATTCATTAGTTTTATCACAGTAACAATACAGCTATTCGCGCAAATCTACGCGCACGCCTGCGATCTCTCAGCTTTTAGCCACAATTACAATAGTGATAGTGACCCGCGCCGCTTGTAAACCCATCGGTGTATGTAATCAGTGTAGGTACCTACATGTTTCGGTTAAATAATATAAGTTTAATACTGACTATTAAAAAAGTTTCTTTGAGTAAGTTGTTTGTAATCATGAGTACAATCACGTGTATACCTAAATATCGGTCACTAATTACCAGTCACCCTATTATCATCATCATTTCAGCCGACAGACGTCCACTGCTCGACATGGGGGAGGCCTCTCCCCCAAACGTCGCCACAACGAACGATCATGTGTGTCCCGCATCCATCGGATTCCCGCTACCTTCACCGGGTCGTCAGTCCACCTTGTAGGAGGCCTTCCAACTCCTTCCACTCCAGAACCTTTCGGCCCTATTACCAATCACCCTATATATTATAATTATTATTATAATGAGAAAAGTTCTGTATGTTTGTAATTTCGTTAGTAATGAATAAACTCTAAAACTACGGAACCAATTTCAACATTTCATCACTAATAAATATTCTTTTTTCACGAAGGCTTTGCCGCTGGCAGAAGCTAGCGATTACATAATTTAAACAAGTACAGTATTGTGAGTTTTTTAGGGTTCCGTACCTTAAAAGAAAAAAAACGGAACCCTTATAGGATCACTTTCTTGTACGTCTGTCTGTCTGTCTGTCTGTCAAGACCCTTTATCTCGAGAACGCGTGACGTATCGAGTTGAAATTAAAACCTTATACTCTTTTCGTCAAGCTGCGATAAAAACAAACTTCTACGTTAACGAATAAAAAAAAATACGGCCGATTATGTCGCAAAAAAACGCATATTTTGATAGATAGCTAGCTCTAAAACGCATATTTTAATACTCTCAAAGATCGATATTTTAATACTCTCAAAGATCGAAATTCATAGGGTACTTCCCGTTGACCTAAAATCCTAAAATTTAGCACAAAGCAAGGTCTTATATCACATGTATAGGAAAAATCTTGAAAACAGTATTGTTGTTATTTACGTCACAAAAAAAAAATGCAATTCGAAAAAATCTTTGAGACTTCATTAGGGAATTGTAGTTAGCACGGAACCCTCAGTGCTCGAGTCCGTCTCGCACTTGCCCAGTTTTTTTAGATAACATGTGTGAGTCTAATTGTTTGTTTAATTTTCAAAAAAACGTTTATATTAACTAAAGTGAATTGTAAGTTTGTGGGTGAGATGTCTACCATGTAGATACCGTTGACGAACACTGTACATCTAGTAGTCTACACTGTCTACACTAATATAATAAAGAGGTAAAGTTTGTTTTTATGGTTTTTTTTTGTGTTTTTAGGAAGTAATCTGTGAATGTACTGGTCCAATGCATTTGCACCAATTGGAATTGGTCACCGACAGAAAGCTGCTAATATGATAGAATGGGCTTGGCGCAGTTAAATTATGTACATACTAGCTGTCCGCCCGCGACTTCATCTGTGTTTTCCCGTAGGAATAAGATGTTTTTCCGGGGTAAAAAGTAGCATGTTCTTTTCCATGTCAAAGGCTATATGCGTGCCAAATTTCATCCAAATCCGTTAAGCCGTTTTTGCGTGATTAAGTAACAAACATCCAAACATCCACACTTTCACCTTTATAATATTAGTTAGGATCGCTGAAATGGGCACATTTTAGCGTAATACCTACTCTTACCAATTTTTAATTTTGTCTTTGTGTACAATGCGTGTTTCATGAACTGTAAGTAATTGTTTTTTCTTTATTTTCTTTTACGCTTTTATGTTCAACTTTTGATTTAGTGTGCGTCAACTCTTTTTTTTTTTAAACTCGCAACATTAACTTCCACTGATAGGTGGTAAAATAAAACGCAAACAAAGATAAGTGCTCCATTATTGCAATTAGATAATAACAATAATTAGATAACTCGGATATAATAACATTTTTTTGTAATTGTAGATAATGTTTTTATTAAAAAAAAAAAACACTTACCTGAGTATAATTATACATACAAACAAAAAATTACACAGAAAAACAAAATATAGATACAGATTCTATGTTTCATATATTTAAAATGCCTACCAAGCCTACAGGACTAATCGATAGAGTAACCGCGGCACTAGAACGCAAAGGGCAACTGAAGGATTATATGTGAGTTTTAGTCAAAGTTCAAAAAAACGAAAAATAAATATGAGTACAAATATCAACTATTTTATACGAGATAGGGCAGGTTATGTAAAAAAATCGCCTGTCAAGGCTGCGGTATTCGAAGGAATAACTGTAGTTCTTGAATGAAAAATGAAACTGAAGGAACACATGTGAGTTTTAATTGGTAAAAATGTGACATGTCTTTTCGCTCCGGCCTAAAATGGAAGAAGTAATTTGATTATACTCCGTTAAAAAAAATGAACGACAGTATCCATTTTTTTTTATTGCTAATAGGGTCGCGCTTGACCGCTATCTCACCTGGTGGAAAGCAACGACGATGCGGTCGACGATGGAGCGCGCTTACCTAGAAGTAACCTATTCACTCTTTACTAAAGATCCGCAATTTTCTTTTGAATTGTTTTCAAGCTTAAGTTTCTAAATAATTTTTGTAAGTAATGTCATTCGGTAACATGGCTAGAACTCTGTCTTGATAAGTACTTAATTTAGAATCTTTCGATAACGCCTGCTCAAATAAGCTGGGACACAGCACTATTAATGATTGCACAGAATTTATTGTTAGGCGTAGACATTACTTTCAAATTGTCATGATTGCTGAATTGATACTTTTTCTTAAGATAGGACACATAATAAGGTAAATAAGTGTAGTATGCAATTAATATTAAGTGATCATGCGATATGCATGGGATAATCTCTTATACCTTTGGATGGAATGAACGAGAGAAAATAGATTTTGGGCTGTGCACATCTTGAATATTAGTTAAAAAAAAACCTTTGTGTACTTACATAAATACACTACCAGATAATATTCTAATAAATATCAAAATAATAAACAATTGAGAAAGGAGGTAAAGAATTCATTATTATGATTATGAGCCCGTTGGGAGACATCGAGTTCATAATCATAAACTGCAGAGCACAGGCCTGACTTTCTTTTTTTCACTCTTTTCTATCCTAAGCCACTTCTAGCCAATTTTTAAAGTAGGAGTCCAAATCGTCACGCCAAAGAATTAAAGTAAGAAATAAATAAATAAACCATTTATCATCAAGAATCTTGCTCTTTAGATAAATACCTTACAGATTAATATAATTATATTTATAAAGAAAATACAACTTAGTGCTACTAAATAAAACTTCTGAATATGTTTGGTAAAACTTCAGATTGCACTTTATTCACTTCGTTCTGTTCTGTGGCACCCGTAATTTTTTTTTTTTTGTGCAAGAGAAGATACTTGGGGAGGCCTTTGCCCAGCAGTGGGATAGTAATGGTTAGATAAAAAAAAAACATTGTGTAGGTATGTGTATTGTGTTAATTTCTTATTTAACAATCTTAAACAAAATATCTTCCAACAACTGAGACAACATTCACAGATATGATTTCTGACCAAAATAGGTACAAACACAATTTGGGCAATAACTTTCATGTAGTTCTCGTATTTACCCGTGAACGTTTGTAATGGCGATTACGACGCTTAATGAGGGTAAAATTGCTTACCACGATTTATTTAGGGGTGAAACGCGAGGGCTATTTTTACCGCAACGTTCACTATTATTACAGAGTAACAGAAATAACTTAATGTGGAATATGAGTGTGAAGGGACATTGTTCTGGAGTTGCGACCGCGTACCGGAAGACGCAGTGTTGAAAGGCCTACCACAAGGTGGATCGATGACCTCTTTTTATAGTGGGAAAAAATCAAACAATAACAACCCCCGCTCTTGAGCGGAGAGCGGGAGATAGTGTCAGACTCTTACTGATTAAAAGATCCGCCCCGTTCCTTCTAACCTTCATACCGGGGCTCGGGCTGGGTCCCTGCTGTTGCTGATAACTCCTTGAGGAGCGCGGGTACAGTGCGCGCCGTCGACGACTTGGGTTTGGTCCGGACAGTTACCGGACGGCCGGACAGCGAGCTAGCCCATTGCTCACTGTCCGCAAGCCCGCGTTGCCAAAATACTTGTCATTGAGGAACAAGTAGAGTTATATGAAGTACCTAAATGGAATTCACGAAATACGTCTACATATTTTATCGAGTTCAGGGTCAAGAGCCACCCTCGAAATCGATTCGAATACCATTATCTCTGCTTTATATCCACGAATAGGATTGTGGGCACTAAACTGGAGATAATTTTAATGATATTATTCATACAGTACGGGGCGCCGGTGTGGGCGCCGTCGCTGAAAAAGCAACCGGCGGCCATGCTGAACGCCTGCCAGAGGGTCATGGCAATAAGGATGGTGCGGGGATACTGCACGGTCTCACACATGCACGATATGCGCGTGGAGATGCAACGTCAAAAATATCAGTAATTTGGACATCCTTGGGCATATGGTGATATAAGTGGGGTAAATGATTGATAATAATCTGGTCAATCGACAGTTTCAGGGTTAGCCATTATTTACGCCACACCCTGTATACGTAGCCTGACCGTCGATAATGTCTCAAGTGTGCGCAGGTCCTAACTTCAAGTTATAACGTTTTGAGAATCTTAGTGTAAGTTTCATAAAAAGGCCAATCTGTCACTAATTCCTAACAAATAAGAGCTAGTCAACAGAGAATTCGCATAAAATACCCCATTTCGCAACTAAGTAGAACTCATGAAATTTGTTCAATCACAAAACTCCTGGTAACTTACTACAATGATCGTTTGTCACGCCATGAGGGAGCGAAACGGGTATATTTTGTCGAAAGGAAGACAGAGACAACATTATAAATAACAGCGTTATCTTTGACGTCTGACGGTAGAATGGGTTTAGGAGCTCGCTCAGTATTAGGTATTTATTACAAAAACGGGAATTTATTTGCAGTAAAAATCTTCATTAGGCTTATCTGTGATGAACTGGCTATGGAAAGAAATAAAGTGTTCAATTGAATTCTAGACAGATGACTTCATTGTTAGATTCGATTTAAATTCTTTTTGATGAGGTTATCTTTTGTTCGCAGGTCTAAATTGATGCGTGAAGTCATAGGATCAACTTCTGGAGCACAATGATACTGTGGTGAACGTGGTAAGTGATTAATTACCTACTGCTTTTGAATTTTTTGTAACACAATCGAAACTAATCCCAGGCTATGGTTGTATGGTACTCGTAGGCGCCAAATAAGTGTGGAAAAACGGCCATTGATGTACGGACCAATTTCTCTATCTAGGGAATTATAATTATTATGTTAATCCATCGGAATGTATTAAAAAGAGATATCAAATTACTACGCCTATAAGATAAGAAAGTATTATCTAAAGCCGAGTGCGTAATATTAATCGCAAGGAAAAATCTCTTACGCAATTCGCAAAATGTAAACGAGGGTGATAAAGTATGGTGGAAAAATCAAATATTAACACATATCAATATGAAATCTAATGGAAGTCTGAACTTACATTAGATTATTGAATAATTTACAGTCTTCTGTAACCTAACCTAACCCAACCAGCTTTTTATTATTTTTTTAGGTGAAAAATCTTTCAATGACATCTTCCGATCTAGGGCGGAGCAGGAAGGCTTATAAGACTTTGACTGACTAACCCATTCATAGGTGCCTTCTTTACCTTGCAGGATCCTAAAAGGGCAAAGGGCATTGGAGAGGGCAAGGCTAAGAACTAAAGTTACCAATAGTCCGAAGAATAGCCAAACAGTAACAGTGTACAGAGCTATATTGCTCGAAGAACACTGTAGTCGATGTGGTGAAATATTCTGCGTCTTCCGTGACGTGGTCGCTACACGTCACGGAAGACGCAAGACTGAAAGCTCTTCAGAGTTTTTATTAATGACCTGGTGACAGATGAAAGTATACATGGGACCAATTGTAGTGGCTCACAATTGAGCCACTCTCTTAGGGTTATATTTCATCGAAACACCATGGCGCCACGACCAGTCGCTGATACCAACAAAATGTATACAGCTCTATTGAGAGTTACTCACCTGGTGTCTGTTTATGCGCAACCTATTTGGTGACGCGACCAGTTCGGACATGTGGCGACTCTGGTGTCTGTATGGTATCTAGTTTGGTAGCTTAGGTCTATATTTCACTGGGACACCATGGCAGCGTAACTGGTCGCAATGGTTGCCTTGGTGTCCCGGTGAAATATAGCCTCCGGAGGCCTATATCCAATAGTCGACATCAGCTAGCCGTGGTATGCCTCTCCACTCCTCAAACGCCTCAGGATATGCTACCATCTTGTTGCTACGTCAATTCGTGCTTCGACCCTTTGTACGCCTCCCAAAGGACCAGGACCTCAGAGTCCTGAGATAAATAAATGTACAATAATAATGATAATGTTAATGCTAGATTGTAAATTACATTCACTGTATCTTATGTCCATGCAGGACATAAGTTAAGAAGCAGCAAATATGTACCAAGCAGACAAAATGCCTTTTTCACCAACTGAAGCTCGAGTTAAAATTAATATAATGATATCTATTCAATGTTGATAATATGACTTCATCAAGCCATATGTTCAACATGCAATAATAAACCACTTGTATCCTATATTATGAAAATCCTGAGGAAGTATATACGTTCTTGACTACGTACTTATAGGTGTTGATGATAAGAAAGCGTAGCAAGTTGTGAGAGCAAGCGATTTTAAGATGAGAGGAGATCCACTCTATAGCCAATTAATATTTTTCATTTTTTAATACGCTTCTGAACTATTAAAAAATTTTTCATTTTTTAATAGCTTTCAAAGTTATCATTATCGATAATTCAGCAGTTGGTTTACTGAGTAGATAGTCATACGCCTTGGTTAAAAAAAAGAAAAATTTGGGATGAAAAACAAAAAAATAAAATTAGAAACGTCCTCGAATTTTTAAATTATATTGCATTTTTTTTGGATATCGTTTCTATTTTTGTATTTTTATTCATGTTAGTTATAATTTCTTGTAATAAAAACTAAACAATAAGGAAGTTCTATGGTAAGGTACTGACAGTAATGACAAAAGGCCTACAAAGACTACTAAGTACTTACTTACTTAATGAACATTTAAAGGACAGATACAGAAACATTTTTCTTGAACTTGGTTAATTTATTTTTGTGCAATACTGCCATCGTAAATAAAAAGGGCACATCATATTTAACTGAATTTTGAAAAAAACCACTCGAATTGTGCCTTTTGACGGCAGAATAATGTTCTTACAAACATAATTATTTAGCTCGCGGGTCCGACTGTTGAACGAAATTCCAAGGTTGTTTAGTTTAGCATTGCGATAAATTCAGCTAATCTAAATTATTGTCAAAAACTGAATATAAATAAATTAAAATCCGAAATAACTACCTAAAGTAAATGATAACATGTAAAAATCCAAGGACAAAACACGCCCCCGCTTCCGCTCTTGATCACCCGCTTATCTCTTCTCCCACACACCGACAGCCAACGTAACTTATCTCCAAATACAGTATCGCATTCTATCCGCGCAGACGCGGGATGTAGCACAGTTTAAATTTAAGAAAAAAAAAAACAATGGGCCATCAGTTTTGGATGTGAATTGGCATAAACATACATACAGTTTAATTATTGTTTGGTGAAATAATGAAGACTCCGTGCGTTTTACCTGGATGTTCTGTTATCGTGAGTTTTTTTTTTATAATCTTTTCAAGATCAGATTATTTTTAATTTAGGTTATGTTGAATTTTATCTATCGTATTCGGTAGCAATATTTTGTATGATAAATTGGTTGTATGAAACAATATTTTATGGGTGTTTTGTAATTTTGAAAAGTTATTCAATTTCGTTTCATAGTTTCCCGTTAGACAAGGACTGATGAATATAAACGTGAAAGTAACTCGGTCTGTCTGTTACGCTTTATGGTTAAATTACGAAACCGATTTTGATGAAATTGGTGTGGAGTAAACTTAAGCCCCAAGGAAGGACTTAGGTTATTTTTTTATTTAGAGCTTCGACTTCAACTTGGCGTCCAGAATAACTGACTTCTATGCAAACGAGAAACAATCTGAGGGTGTTTTTAATATCATGCGGGTAATGATATTAAAAAAAAAAAACTATAAAATTCGTAAAGAAGCAACCTAAACATTTTAGACACCTTTTACATTTATACAAATGATCAATTGAAAATCAACTTCATATTAACCTTTCAATCATGGAAATTACAGACACAATAGAAAGACAATAGGTGCGCGAACGCCGTCGTTCGCTTGGGGTTTAATGAAATAAAATATATCCTTTCAGTTGAAAGATGTCCACATCTGGACATAGGCCTCCCCCATGTTGTAATGCGTATTATACAAACAATCAGAAAATCAATGTACATTTTCTAGATGATTCTTTTGTATCTAATGCACCTGGTCAATGCTGGTCCGATGCGATTTTTTATCAGCGATCATATTATCACTGCAAAATAAAACCATTTCTCAGCAGATAAAATCAGTATCAGATCGCTGACGGTAGATACTTAAACTATATATTTGAATAGGGCCAAACTTCTCACTTGCTTCCTCTCTAGCTATTGGAGTTCAGTTTCCAAACTTATTCCATGATGAACCATCATGCGTGGGACATGATGGTGGCCATCATACTGAGTGCTTTATTCCAGTCACTCCACCTCCTTCCAATGAAAAATAGGCCATCACTATACCCTGTTTCTTCACCAAATTGTTTGGAATGTAATTGTATATTACTTATTAATCTATATTCAAATACATGTGCCAATTACCATCTTGCATTGGACCTTTTTTGGTGTAAATTAGCGTCAAATTTCTAACACTCCTTCTAGCTCCACCCAGTGAGAGAGAAGGAGTAGAGAATTTTACTGACTAAAGCCCAACTGTCTTTCTTCAGTTGCCTTTTGCACTCAGGGCCATGGTGACTCTAAGTGGTGGTCCACTTCTCACTGTCAGGGGACATAAGCCACCTCGCTTGGTCCACCAAAGTGTACTTTATAGGGCCTCTTCATTCGTGTCGTGATCTAACTCAAATCCGGGCTAACCTCATTAACCTCGGTATAAGTCGTGGAAAGCACAAGTAATTGTGAATGTGGCTGCATAAGAGGTTGACTATGTTAAGTTAATAACCCATAAACCAAAATATTTTCTTTGTCACAAAATTAATGGTGGTATAATCGAAATAATAAAAAAAATACGTGCATGATATCACACAATGTTGACAAAGTAAACTTTCAAATTAATCTCAGGGATATGGGTCATTGTGATCGTCACAATAGATAAGATAAGACTGGCACTATCTTCATAGCTGCGCATGCGCATAAGACGGTCAGTGAGGCTGTAAATATTTGAGATAAATTTTCTTCATAATAAAGCAGAGGTTGCACGACCGGTAACTTTAATCTGTAATTAGAAAACTCAGAATAGGTAATTCAACATTTGTTAGACTTGTAAAATATACAGAAAGAAAATATGGAAAGACATTGAAAAGAATTTGATTTGTTCAAAAAATGACAGCAATGTATCTGACTTTCACACCACTTATATACCTATATCACTGAATTTTAAATATCCATTATCTTAAACACGGCTTTAACTCCATATGTAAAATTATAAAGTTCAAAATAACTAGATGTAGTTTTGGAATTCTTAAGAGAATAATCAGGTGGTAATTTTTTAACTGTATGTATAAATTTGCAATAAAGAATTGAGTATTGAGTATTAAATTGTGTATGTACAATAAAGAATAAGTGATCTGAAGGTCTAGTTTAAGTATAAGGAGTCCATTATTCCAGCCAAAAAACGTCCACTGTTGGACATATGCCTCCCCAAGCGTCGCCACAACGACCGATCCTGTGCGTCAGGCGTCCACTAGATGCGAAATGCACAAGACCGGGATATGTGACCAGGCTTGGAAAGGAGAAATTATTTAGTTGACTGAGGTGGCAAAATCTCGAGTCGGGCCATGGTTCAGGCGCAAAAGAAAATGGGATGTCAAGAGTAAGGGTTTTATTACACCGGGACACTATAGCGGCGCGACCAGTCGCTGCTACCAAAAAAATGCATACAGCTCAATAGAGAGTTACTCACCTGGTGTCCATTTGGTTGCGCAACCAGCTCGGACGTGTGGCAACTCTGGTGTCTGTATGGTATCTAGTTTGGTAGCTCAGGGCTGTATTTTACCGCAACTGGTCGCGCCACCATGGTGTCCCGGTTGAAATAAAGCTCTATAGGACCGAGACACCCCCGGTGTCGGGAATCGCAGAGCGATATCCAACCACCATAGGTACGACACCGTCAGCCTCACCGTCACCGTCAGCTTAGGTCGTTCAGCCTCTGGTAGTAACGATCAAACCCCAGTCGTCGACAGCGCGTTGTTTCACTGTGTCACGCACGCCTCGAAGAGATATCAGCAAAATCATGAGGGCAAGCAGCACCGCAGTGCGCGTAGTATTCCAAGCGCGTCTCAAAGAGAAGTCAGCAAAACTGTAGGGACCCAGCAAAGCCGAAGCCTACTGGGTCAGGTTACCCGAGGTGCTAGAGCGCAAAGGTCAATAGAAGGAACATAGGTGGGCTTTAGTCAGTAAAACTCTGGCACGCCCTCTTACTCGACCATAGAGTGAAGGAAGTCATTAAATGATTTTCCACATCGCAAAAAAATAAAAATCTAATTTAAAAAATCCAACGTCAAATTTTCCTGTAGTCATTATTATCATTTCAGCCGATAGACAGCCACTGTTGGACATAGGCCTCCCCCAAGTGTCGCCACAATGAACGATCGTGTGCGCCCCGCATCCATCGGATTCCAGAAAGCTTCACCAGGTTACTATGTAATACTTAGCTAAAATTAGTTCAACGGTTGATAGTTACAATTTCCTGTTACGAATGGAAAAAATTAAACATCATCTGATGATTGTAGAACGGAAGTCGAAAACAATAGTCCAACAATTTGATGAGGGGTCAATGCACGACGTAAATAGTCAAAACGACTTATAATGATCATGAATCATACAAGCGGTGTTATGTAAAACTGTGATTCATTATCGTCATCTTGTTATTGTAACCAATCATGTTATATAAAATATCGATTAAATATCAATAATAGCTAACGGTTTATAAACTAAAGGGACTTAATTAAACACCGATTAACCTGAAAGTTTTAATTAATTACACTCGTTGGAATTATGACCAGCTCTGTTTTATGGACGGATGTGCGAGATCGCCTGGAATGAGAATCTGAAATCGATTTTATCGAAGACAAAAAATACATTTTTTTAAATCGATTTTAAACTTCTGTGAATCAATCTCAGTAACTAGAAATCGAGATTTGTTTTTTTTTTTCATGCGGAATATAAATATATTGTTATTTAAAAACCTTATTTTCCACAAACTAATTTTTATGTTTTTGTTTAACACCGATTACTCACCAGTCGTGAAAAACAAGAGCATTGTAGAATCATCTGTACCGTGTTTTTAGATCTTGACACTTAGATTTAACTAAGGCGTAGTTTAACAAAGTAAAAAAAAAACGAAATTGATACGGAAATAAGTTTTCTTTGCAAACTGTACTTTTCAAGTAACACTTGACAGATAGAGATCAATGACGGTCCTATTCTTATTTGAATCACATTGTACTTACCCTTTTATTCTTCAAAAGTATTCATAGGTAAAATTGCAAACAAGTTCGAAGATCCGATTCTATTTTAAGAGGAATCTGTTTAAAATCAAGTGCTCAGATTATAAACTCGTACTAATATTATCTACACGGTTCTTAGTAAAAGCTACAGATATAGAATACTAGCTTCTGCCAGCGGCTTTGCCCGCGTGAAAGTCGGTTTTTCCTTACAAACTTTGGACACCCGTTTCATCCCCTTAGGGGGTGGAATTTTGTAAAATCCTTTCTTAGCTGATGTTTACACTTTACACTCTATGAGGAACCTACCTGACAAATTTCTCGCTTTTATTTATACTATCAGCCCGTCCCGGCTTCGCACGGGCAATATATCTAGCCTATGTTACTCAGGGTGAATGTAGCTTTCCAACGGTGAAAAAATTTTGAAATCGGCACAGTAGTGTTTGAGTTTATTCATTACAAACATACACACACACAACACACACACAAAAATTAAAAAAACCCTCTTTATAATATTTGCGTAGACTATCTTATGCCCGCGGTATCACCTGCGTACACAAAATATAGCCAGTGTCACTCAGGAACAAAGCAGCTTTCTATCGGTGAAAAAAAAATTGCAATCGGATCAGTACTTCCAGAGATTACCTCCTACAAACAAAAAAAAACATAAAAACAAACTTTACACTATTACAATATTAGTGTAGATAGATTAAAATTATTTACATCGTTCATAGTACGAACGATAGATATAGAATATTGTTAGTAAACTCGACAGCTCCAAGAAAATGTAATAAAATGGAAGAGGAATAAACTTTCAGAAACATTCACAATATTAATTAGTACAGCGCTAAGATTACTGTTTATATAAGCTCGGCTCCTTTTCTGTTTTACAAGGAAAAACTAGGTTTGCAATGAAAAATACGGGGGACTAGTTAAATTATTTCTTCTTATAAAATTGGAATACGAGCTAATTGCTCAGTTAGCAGAGACATGCTGGTAAAATTGTGGTTGGAATAAATGATAAATGATAAATAAACCTTGCTCTTGCCTTGAATTATGAATATTTACACCATTAGAGATACCATACAAGGTGTATTATTTTGCCAGTTTGCAAATTAATGAATATGCGACCTTCTTAGACGCCACAATATTTAGCTACCACAGCTCCGAAAATACTACAAAAAAAGTATCTTTATTGGTGGTAGTTGTGACCACGACTGACCGTTGTTCTTGGACTGACCGACATTTGACTATTCAAAAGTGCCCGTAAATGGTCTATTTGAAATAAATGCTTTGATTTGATTTGATTTGAAACTCGAGCCCCGGTATGAAAGCTTGAAGGAACGGGGTGTGTTTTTTAGTCAGTAAGAGTTTGACACTATCTCCCGCTCCGCCCAAGAGCGGGGGTTGTCATTAGATGATTTTCCCCACCAAAAAAAAAACCCTCGCACCGTCAATTTTATTTTTTTTTCATTATTTATATGGCAGAATAACATTTACGGATTTACCCTATAATAGTTACCCCAAAAATTGTAGGACAGTATATACATACTGAATTTAAAGCTTAGGTCACACTGAGGCGGATCCCGCACTAGAAGCGGAATACAAACTCAAACGTCGATTGTAAGTGATTTAAAAGTTGCTAGATTATTCTTACCGGTTTCTACTATAAACACTTCCACGTAACGCAATAGTGCAAAACAGTTTATGACTAACAATAGAACATTTCTGCGTAAATAAGGTACGGTGAACTTTGGTATAGTCGAAAAGGCTGAAAGGTTCTGGACGCAGCGTTGGAGGGCCTCCTATTAGGTGGACCGCTGACTTAGTGAGGGTCGCTCCGAAAGATGCGAGACGCACAGGATCGGTCATTATGGCGACACTTGTGGGAGAGTCTTATGTCCAACAGTAGACCTCTTTCGGATGAAATGATGATGATGATGATTTAATTCAAGAATCATAAAGAATCTCCCGAATTACCTGATTTTAAAGCTCTGGCTAAACTGACGCGAATGCTGTGCGGAATGCTGTACGGAGTTCGCATAATGCTGATTGTTTTTGCTTACTAATCTACAATATTATAAAGAGGTAAAGTTAGTTTTTATGCTTTTTTGTTTGTAGGAGGTAATATCTGGAAATACTTGTCCGATTACTAAATTTTTTTCACCGCTAGAAAGCTGCTTCAATCCTACCTGGCATAGGCTATGCGGGCAAAAGCTAGTACTTAATAAACAAGCTGTCTTCATCGGTTTCACTCGCATCTTTAGTTACTGTTCAACTCTCGTAGGTAGTAGTGTGATGCTACACACCGCAAAATTTTAATTGTCTTTTTATTGTGCCTCTAATCACGGTATTCGATTAAGGGCTTATTAGAAAATGTCTTGTTATATTTAAGTAAAGTCTCAATAAATATTCATAAATAGAAAATTTACGTTCTGACTTACGAGCTGTAGGATGTGGATTTAAACACAGGCAGGATGTGATCCCTGTGACACCGTGGCACAAATGTTGGCCAAACTCTTCACTTTATTGGCATATTACATCTTCACTAATATAATAAAAAAGTAGTTTGTTTTTTTTTTTGTTTGTAGGAGGTAATCACATCACTGAAATTACTAGTCCGATTGCAAAAATTTCAGCACCGATAGAAAGCTAATTTATTCCTGAGTGACATAGGCTAGTATTATATGTATTTGTTGTTACTAAGACCAGCTGAGCCTTATAATTTGTAACTGACGTAATCTTTTCGTATTAGATAAGTTGATAACTCATTGCAGAAGACGTTTTTTTGGTGAACAATCGTAGCTATCGCCTTATCGTTTTGATAAATGTTAAGTGACTTTGGTTTTCGATTTTTATGCAATCTTAGATTAATTGTTAAATATTAAAGTGGTTTGATGACGAGTACAGTGTACATGTAACACTGTGTGGAAAGGGCTTTTTTTAAGGGTGGAAATCATCAAATTACTTCTCTCGCTCTAAGTGGGGAGAGCGTGTCCGACTTTTACTGACTAAATCATACCTTTGTCCTTCAGTTGCCCTTTGCGTTCTAGGACTACAGGTTTCCTTATCAAAAATTCCTTGCGGTCTTAGCTAGAGGATACCGGCTCTGCTGAGCCCGTACTGACTGACATCTATTGATGACTTCACATGACCTTTTTGGACCACTAATTTTCAATATAGAGATTTATTTATCTACCTACTGTAACTTTTTTTTGACCTGGGGATTATACAATCGTTCCAATAATTAACATATTAAACCTTAATTAATAACTCATGTAGATTTGCTGTCAGTAAAATGTTCCTATCAGCTATAAAGACGTGGGTGTTCCCAATTTAAATCATAAAATCTCTAAATCATATCTCTAAATCATACAATTTGTATGATTTAGAGGCTGGGCCTCTAAATCATACAAATTGTAAACAAAATTTTATCGTTGCTTTTGTGATAATAAATTATTATTCTCCTGATTAATCGTATTCTCCAATCCTTCGAATAATGACCTTTTTTATTTTGTTGGGGAAAATCATCCTATGACAACCCCCGCTCTTGGGCGGAGCGGGAGATAGTGTCAGACTCTTATTGACTAAAAAACCCACCCCATTCCTTGGAGCCTTTATACCGAGGCTCGAGCTCCCTTTCCGATAACCCTGGCCCCAGTAGGCTTCGACCCGGCTGGGCCCCTGCTGTTGCTGACAACTCCTTGAGGCGCGCGGGAATAGAGCGCGGCGTCGACGACTTGGGCTTGTTCCGGACAGTTACCAGACGGCCGGACAGCGAGCTACCCATTGCTCACTGTCCGCAACCCCGCGCCTGCGGTGGCCGATAATCGGGATCGGAATCCCGTTGGCGGCGGCGAGAGCGCCGTTGCCTGATGTGGTCGGCCTCCTCCTTTGCGAGCATTACTGGTTCGCAGAAGTCGGTGACCGCCTGCCATTCCTCCTCGCTCCGGACCATGACCTCAACCAAGGCCCGGCGCGAGAGGTCTCCGCCGCCGATCGCCCCCACGAGGGCACGGCGATGCTCCGCCCAAGCAGGGCACACCACAACTGTGTGATCCACCGAGTCCTCTAGGTTGAATAATGACCTAAGACTTCTTAATGTAATCATTATAAGTAAATTATGGACATACACACATGACACGCTACTATCGCAGTGGTAATTCCTCTCTTTATGCAACCATGTTTTTTTCTTTCTTACTTTATTTGATGCGCTAAAGTGTCCTCTTTTTCCACCTAACGCAGGTCCTCACAGGACACGGTTGCTTCGGGAGGTTTCTGTTTTAGTTTCTTTGGTTAAAACAACGGGTGTTATCATTGTACGGATCGCCCAAAGGACATGGTGGAGCATACAGCCCATTGTATGCATCACCGTGTCCCCTTTACCCTAGCGTGAAAGATCCGTAGGTTTTCTCCGCTTGGGCAAAGCACCACCGTCTCCTTGTGAAGGCGAGCATGTGTTTCACACCTTCACTTCATATCATACAAACAATTACTTTTCAATATTTCCGTCACTGACGCCATTTTCAAACATCCTCTAGTATACTAATTTTTCATTTTATCCTTTCTCGTCACTCCACACATCTATCTCAATATTCTGATGAGAAACCATTGACTTCTCCCGTTTTAGGACGGGAGTGGGAGGGTGTGTCAGACTTTTACTGACTAAAACCTACTCTTACATTCTTTCTTTTTTTTTGTATTCCACGAGTAGAGTTTATTTGAGTTGGACAACTCATGGTTCTCTGTTACTTGCAATCGTATTTCATGAATCATATTGAAAGCCAAAAGTTCATGATAAAAAACCAACAAGAAATCCCAAACAAGCAACGAAATCAAAACACAACAACAATAATACAGCACAACAACCACATCACCACAATAAAACAACACAACAACAACATCGTCATAATAAAACAGCAGTTTCTACGAATTCTCAACCGCGGTATATACTTCATAATCCTCTTGTTATCCGACGGAGGCAGACATTCTCACAATTATTAGGGTTAACGACCAAAATATGACGTTTCAATTAACTTCGCGAGTTCACGACCCACTGACTTAGGCCGGTTGCATGCTCAACTGAATTAGTACTATTTTGTGAAATGTACCTGTTTTTTTTTTTTTTTGAATTAACTTTGTACCTGGTCCTGGTCATTATCCATAGGCGCCAAGAAATAACTGTAATTTAAAGGGTTGCACAAGTACCACATGGCTTGAAACCAATTTAAAACATTATAAAAAAAATTACTCCGTGTTTAAAATCAAATCTCTCTTGACGGAATGTTTTTAAACCTATTTATTGTACCTACAACTAAGGACTGGAATTCCCCGCTAGAGTCTACTCTTTTATGCTTGCCATCATGTACCTACGATAAGTGGTCAAGGGTGAGCCTATCAATTATACTAAAACAAATTGTTCTTAATTCTCAAGTTTTTCTGCATAAACATACAAAATTAAGATAAAATCATTCTAGGTTCAACATATTCTCATTGTTCACTTGCATTGTCAGAAAAACTGCTACTTATTGACATAAATATAATATAAAAAGTATCTTTAAAAAAGGCAGACAATATTTCTTCATATAATGAGGATAATTTATCAATCCCAATTGACGGTACGGTTAACGCAATAGAATCAAACCCGCAGTTGTGGGTTAGATTCCCACACGGAATAAATATTTGTATGGCCTACGACAATATTAAAAATAGGAGAGATATCGTTTAATTACATAGAATAATCAGCCTCCTCACAAATCAAAACAGCATACTGAAAAATATAATGCTGACAAAGTTTTTAACCGGGTCTATAAACAACAGCATCATATCATAGCCTGGAGCTATCTGTTTTTGCTTTGATTTTTTTTATTTCCTCGCACAACTTTTGGTCGAGAATTCTTCGCAATTTCCTCTTAATTTAGAAAGTTCCGTTTCGGTCAGCTATGTGTAATAATATTAGATCTATATCTGTCAGAGACTCCCAAAAAGAAAAGTGAGTAGCTTGGTTTTTATTTTATTTGAAGTTAGGAATCATCCAATGACTTTTCCCGCTCAAGAGATTTTTACTTATAAAACCACACCTGTGTCCTTCAGTTACTTTTTCCGTTCTAGAATCACGGATTTCTTTTTCCCCTCCCTTACGGCCCTAAGGAGTATTAAGCATCTAATTCTTTATTTACAAAGAAAGACAGAAAAAAATTGTTTATTACTTTCTCACACAATCGTATAAACTGAAGCATATAATTATTTATTTATTTAATTAACACAAACAATTGTTTTTACTAGTATAGACCTAAGGTAACAAAAGTTGTCGCAAAATAGCCCCACTCAGAGGCGAGACTCACAAATCGATCACATAATTTTGAATGAACAGTGCTCCATTGGTATAATTGCTGTAAGGCGTTCCGATGCGAGGATAAACAAATAAACAAACAAATAAATAAACAAATAATTAATGTGTATGATGATTAATGTTAAGTTTTGTGTACAATAAAAATTAAAGAAAGAAGAAGAAAGATAATTATCATTTTTTTATTTGACTGGTCTGACGGTTTAGTTGTCAGTGGATCTGACTGCTACGCTAAGAGTCGTGGTTTCGATTCCCATCCAGAACAAATGTTTGTGTGATGAACACGATCATTTGTTTTGTATCTGGGTATAATTTATCTGTTTTAAGTATGTATTTAGAAATATATAAGTATGTGTATCAGCTGTCTAGTACTCACACCACAAGCTCTGCATAGTTTGGGACTAGCTGGCGTTGTGTGAAAGTCGAGAAATATTATTATTATTTCATATTAATTATATTTTTAAATATTTCTTATAAAAAAAAAATAAAAAAATACAAAAAATAGTAGCCCATCGGCATCGGGAACAGGACCTCCGGATAATACGCGCCGTGTGAAGGAGTACTGCCTTCTAGATCAAGCTCTTGATCCAACTGCCTAACGAGAGCCTCCGCAGATGTTGGTCAAGGCTCTAGGCTATTAAGCCATTGGTACTGTCAGTGATGATAGATCAATCCCAATACAATGTGACGCTGCCATTCTCGAGAACTGGGTCGGGCACATACCTATAGTACGGAACTTCTGATTCAACATATATTAAATGCAATCTGTATTTAAGAGTAAGTTGCTGATGGATTATTATTATTATTTATATCAGTGCAGGCAACAAACAATCATACACAGATAATAGAAGAACAAAATTAACATCTGTGCGATGCTAAAAAAGCGCCTAACTCAACTTAAACTTACAAATCTACTGACTCATCGATTTTTTCATGAGGAAATAAATAAAATTTACCACTTTTTTATGAGTAACTAAGCAATGTACTTTCTCTGCCAAAATAACTGGTAATTCCAGTGACGTTATTTAGCGCCTAACAGCGTTTTTGGGTCGACCCGACACTAAAATGAACCTGCCATTATAGATGACTCAACCACTTTTTTTTTTCATTACGTGAGAATTGGCATGCAATGATATTACTTGTCTTTATGAGAATGCTTTACTATATTACTTATGTGCAGATCTCTAGAAGTTGAAACTGACTGGCTGACTTAACATCGCACAGTTAAAACTACTGGGTCTAGGAACGTGATATTTTGCACAAGGCTTCCTTCTATAATGTAGGCCGCAAGCACTAAGAAGCGATTTAAAAATTCAACAAGAAGGAAAATTGTTTGTAAACAAAAGTTTAATTCCTTTAGCCAATATAAAATATTTACAACTTGGTAATGCTGCCAGTCTTCTGGGTACATTCCCGGATGACAGCGATGTGGAGGAGTACTTCAACGCCTGAGTGTACTTTGTGCTTTTGTATTTTATTTTATTTATATACGTTAGGTATTTATTTAGGTTTTAGTATAAATAGTTTAAGATTGTTTGTGTAAAGACACTAATAAAACAAATAATAATTCTATAAAAATTTTACAACTTAGCATAAATAGTAACATAAGTTATAATTTGTTTGTTTTTATTTCTTTTATTTGTTTTTTTTTTATCTTATTCAACTTAATATTTTTTTCTTTTTTTTTCTAATACTGACATTACAATTATTGAATTTTTTAATAAAATCGATGAATCTCTTTTAATTAAATTTAATCAAAAATTACAAAATATGTGATTTTGTAATTAACCACTGTGATTGATTCGTTTACATGGAACCATACTCTGAATACTCAATCTAGAATCTTATTTTATGAACAAATTTTTGGTTTGCCTTATTAATAAAATACAAAAAATAAAGATAAATAATAAAAGTTGACATTATTTATTTTCAAACTTACCTCCAATAGGGTCTACAATTTAGGGGGTGTTAAAGATTGTATGGAGGATCCTTATTTCGTGGGTCAACAAACATAAAAATTGGCGCAAATTCTAATCAAAATTAATAACAAAGACTGTCATTATTACTTTTTCCCTTATCCTCAAAAGACAGTTTAGGTGCTGTTAAATTTTAATTAATATTTTCTCACGAACAAAGTCACGGGCCAAGCGTTACTCACCTTATAATATGCAAAGTGTAGATACGAAAACAAAAAAAAAGAACAAAGTTATCTAACCAGCCAGCGTTCATTCATCAACAATGGTACGTGTACTATCTAATTCGCGTGACTTTTTGTACTTTTTCTGCAACAATAACTTTTTTTTTTATTCACCGTTGATTCAGCATTAATTTGACAGATTTTGACGTTTAAAGTCAGTTTGTTTGAACGCTCCGTCGAATAAGGACATAAAGTGACGTATTGTGAACGGTGCAAATGTGTTTGCGGTAGTGAAAAAGCTGTTATTGTTTTCAAACAATGAACAAAGTAGGTCAACTTTTATTTTTTATTGCATGGTGTGTTTGTAAATTTTACAATAATTCAAAGGCTTCGCTCTCTCATTGTCTTTATATCGTGTCTCTAATTACGGTATTCGTAAAGTTAATTTGTTTTAAAATAGGATATTATACGGATTCAGAAAAAATAAATAAATGCGTGTGATTTATTTTCTTGGGGCTTTCCTCATGTCTTATGCTCAAAGAAAATACACGATGACTTAATAGTAACTTGGTGCTATCTTATATTATAAAGGCGCAAGTATGTATGTATGTGTGTGTTTTTATATTTGCTACTGCTTTATAATTCTTGATTTGAATCGGTACACGGTTAGACCAAGTCCTGGACATAGGATACTTTTCATCCCGAGAGTAAGTTCTTTGAAACAATTTTCGGTTTTCACACAACAATGTATTATAGAGTTAAAAAAAATATTCCTAAAACACTTCAACTAGTTCATGGTTTGACAATCATAGTTAATTAGAAAAACCTTAGCCTTAGCTAATCTATCGATGGACAGACAATTTTTAAAACAACTACCTATGTTTTTTTAGGTGTAAATCACCTCGTAGGAAACAATTGAGTCGGTAACATTTCTGTTACCTACTTACAAGTATGGTAACATTTCTGTTACCTACTTACATGACAGGCCTGTTGGTCTAGTGGTTAGTGACCCTGACTGCTATACCGGAGGTCGTGGGTTCGATTCCCACCCAGGACAAATGTTTGTGTGATGAGCATGATCATTTGTGCTGTGTCTGGGTGTAATTTATCTATATATGTATGTATTTAGAAATATATAAGTATGTTTATCAGTTGTCTAGTACCCATAACACAAGCTCTGCTTAGCTTGGGACTAGACGGCGCTGTGTGATAGTTGTGGAATATTAAAAATATTATATATTAATATTACAAGTGATTATTTTACACACCAACCACAGAGTACCCAGTCTTTTTTAATCCAACGGTTGACTGGTAATGAACTCCTTGTTGCATTAAGTCTGTTTATATACTACGTACATAATGTTTATATTTTTACATCGAGACATCCATATTCATATTCCATTTTGTAATCGTCTAAACGCTCGAGTAAATTATGCTAATTTCAATTTATTACGTTTTTACCTTCTAATTTTGTGTGAACTAATTGCCAAATCACCGTTTCCATTAATTCACAAGAAACGTACCTACATAGTACGCTGCCTTGGTCACGCTCACGGTTGCTTTATCAACACCGTTCTTTATCAAAAGTGATATTACTTTGATAAATCGAGAATACAGTAAAAGTATAGTTGTAATCGATTTTTATTTGGACGGAAATGGAATCGAGTTGTTTGGTTATCGACTCGGTGTTCGAAAAAACGGATAGTTGTGAGGTACCGGTTCTTTTTTTAAATTTAAATGACATATCACTTAGAAATGAAATGAGTTTTAGGGTGATATTTTTACGAAACAAACTTTTTTGAGGTAGGAAATCGTCAAATGACTTCTAATCTCCTGCTATAGACAAGACAGTAATAGCCCATAACTCCGGAGGCTTTTAGTGTCTCAAACCCTAACCTAACCTTAAAACCTTTTGTGTTCTAGGCTTATGATAACGTAACCCACAGCCTGGAATAGAAATGCTGTTACAAAATGCTGCTATGGTGGAAGCACCATAGCATCATTGCTTCATATTAAAATTACTTACTATATCATTTGCAGTTTATCTCTATTAATTAAACCCCAAGCAAACGCCGGTATTAGCGCATCCATTGTCTTTCTGTTGTGTCTCTAATTCTCACGATTGAAATGATAAATTATTGAAACCTTACGATAAGTAGTATTATTTTCAACAAACTATTTCTAGAAAACCTTACAAAAGTCCTTACAGCCTTTTTTGACTCGTCATCATCTAAAAACAATTTGTAACCCCAAACGTATGTCCTACATCTTGCAAAAAATAACCCCAAGTAAGAAGATATTGCCTATCATCGTTTGATCGTTCCGATACCTCACAAAAAAAAAACTACTCGATTTTTTATCTCGATTCGTATCTCGATATTATATTCGTCGCACATTGGTCGAAAATTCTTATCGTGATAAGAGTTTCATTAGTTAGGATAGACTGCGTATGCCTACAGCAATTGGTCAGGATATCTTGAGAGTTAGTGAGAGGGAGACGTGTGCAGTTGTTTTGTTTCTTAACATTATAAGTGACATATAATGGTAAATATTATTTGTATATTCATTCTGTTTAGTTATATGAAAAGTGCGATATCGATTAAAGGTCGTAGTTGTGTCATTGAAACGTGTTCTATTGAAATATTTTCTGTGAATAATTTGGTGGAAATTGTAGTTGATTAAATATATCGTGAATGTTCATGGGTTCTCTGTATAAAAAGCAATCTTTGAAGATAATGAGAAATGCTGTCTGCTATATGTATTAGGTTTGTGTTTAAACGCCTACCAGAAAAGCACCTATTTTACTACCAAAAAATTCGAAATAACTGCCAGAATAGAAAAATGCTAACCAAATTGTGTTTCGTAATGTATTGGAGAAATGAACCTATTTTACTTTTTATTCTATTTCATTAAGTAATATTTTATAAATGTCTTTTAAGTTAATTTCAGACCAAAAAAATTATATTATCGCTAAATAGATGTTACCAATATTTTATTTCACGACTCCCAATTTGTTTAAAGTGGGTCTACGTTAGAGGAGCGGAGCACGAGTCGAGCTCAATTTCGTGTAGGGTCGCTAGTGTTTGGCTCATCTAGAGTCGATCCACACTACACGAATTTGAGCTCGGCTCGTGTTTCGTTCGTGCTGGGCTCCTCTAGCTTGGACGCACCTTTTGTTTTGCTGAGGAAAAAAGCTAACGGTCGATCGTAAAATGTTTTTTAATATTAAATATAAATCATTTTCTATATTATGAATTTGATCAAAACACGTTATCATATCTAAATAAATATTTCACTATCAATATTATTGCAACAAATGACTACGGTAACTAAAATTAATCACTAGAAGGAAAATAATAAATTATTTCCCGATAGTTAAACAAAACTACCTAAAAATTGTAAATAAACTCCAATGTTGCTGGAGTACCGGTCAACGGAACCTTCTTCTAGGTAGTTTAAATCAAAATAACCACGAAAGGGATGGCGGGGTCTGTGTTCGCTCGCTTCGGTTGCGCACTAGACCCCGCAATCCCCTTCTAACCTAACCTGGACGAGTCGGGGTGCCCCAAGTCCCGAAGTGACTAAATTGTGACAACTAATGTACGTGCGTCACGTGCCAGTTGCAGCTGTGCGAGTTGCTGGGGAAATAAATAATGGAAAACGACTATAATTTTAGTTTGACAACAATATACTTATTTTGAATTTAGGTTAGAAAATTTGATTGCACTAAAGCTATTTAGAACTGCCATTTTTGGTATTAATAATTACTATTTCAGAGAAACGAGATTTGGTGATCATTTTAGTAGACAAAAAGAATATAAATACAACAAATGTAATTATTATTCTGTATTTTATTTTGGAAATTAAATCGTTGTTCTTTAGGCACCTCGGTGTTTAGTAATTTATTTTATTTGAAGTTACCATATTTTATCTGGTACTTACTCTTAGGGTCTAAAAATCGTTTTGGTGAGCGTTCTCGGATTATTGCACCGATATTATGTATGACAAAGCGATTCGAATTTGTAAATAGGAAGAATTTTACACTACTGCTGCTTTTCCTTCGTAAATGTAAACAATTATTTCAAGAAACTTTCTCCCGGCATACTCATAAAAATCATATGCCCTAATCTAGGACTTGATCTATCAGATTGCTAAGCTAAATCAAAAATCACTTTTCTATTAAGACGTAAAGATAATTATGACATTCGTATCGCAAATGAGCGATTTGATTCTCTCCGAAAAAAGGAATCGTAACAAGTAAAATGTAAATACGCGACCCCGATTGCTTCAAGTTTCTTTATTATGTGGAATTAGCTTTTACCCGCAGCTTCGCCTGCATACATAAAATATAGCCTATGTCACTCAGGAATAAAGCAGCTTTCAATCGGTAAAAAGTTTTATCAATAGCCATACCAGTACTTCTAGAGATTACCTCCTACAAACAAAAAAAATATAATAACAAGCTTTATCTCTTGATAATACGAGTATTTGTATTAGTGTAATTTGTACACTAAAAAAAAAATCATTGTTTTAGTGGTCGATTCTAATGAAACTGGTTTGGAACACACCGGTTGGATGGTTAGAAATTTTATAACGAGTACAAGTGGAACCAATTTTTGTATCTTATTGAAATAGATTGCGATCGTAACAATAATTGAGTCATGGTGCTACCAGACCATGACTCAATTATTTATTCATTACTTACAGTTTTGATTTGAGAAACCATTACAGGTAACAATCGCATTTGATAATACCTACTTCGTAACAGATCACACTAAGGGTCACCGCTCAGGGTTCACCGCCAGAACCACTAAACGCAACCACAGGCATATTACCTGCGACATTGCCTAGCATAGTCGGTCTTATAATGTTCCCAAGTTGGGATTCAAGCCTCCTCTGTAGGAGAAAGAATGAGCCGTAATTCACAACGCGGGCCCAGTGTGGGTTGGTGGATGTCACATGTACACAATAATAATATTGAAAAAAAAAAAAAACGTTTGACAAATCAGCTACCAGCCTGTCAGCTTAACCTTTACTCAACGAAGTTGGCGCTAGTTTCCAGTCAAGCTGGTTTCAATTAAGCACTAATATTATTTTATCCCCTAGCCAAGTTACAACCGTTTCGCTTGCGACGAACGCATCGAGTTGGCCGCGCCGCCAATTCTTTTGTTCTGACCACGTGACTGAGCGTTGAGATGACGTCATTCCCGTACATTTGAAGCTTTCTACTAGCATTAACTATTGCAGATTAGTAACTTGGCTAGGGGGACTGTTTTTATTGCCTATCTCACCACCACAAGCCTATCATTGGGTGCCAGATTTCCTGGCTTCAAGGCAGTCGTTACAAGTAGTCACCTGTAACGACTATCAAACTCCTTCACATAAGAGCCGAGCATAACGCCTGGAGGCACAAAGGAATCTCAGTATCTCAAGTTGGTTACCCATCCACGTACCGACCTCAATAAGAGTTGCTTCACCTTGACTATTGACCACTGCCGCTGTAATATCGGTGTTCTTTTTTGAATCAGTTGATCTAATTAAAAAAAATATCTCCAGTCACATTAATTTTATACATAGGAATAACATTACTCTTCATATTCATAGGGTTTCTTTATAATGTTTTATTAATATTAAATATGAGAACATCCATTACACCGGACTGCTCACAGCCCGGAAAGACCTTTTATAACAAACTCACGTAGCCGCTGTGAAGAATTTAAACAGAGGAAACCAGTGGCGTAAATGGGTGCCCATTGGGCCTGGGTGAAGAAAAATCTGGGGCCCCTTATTTATACGTGAGAAAACTTCAAATTACTTCTCCTGCTCTGTTTAAGCTTTTACTGACTTAAATGATTTGCTTTGATTAAAAGGACTATTCTCGGAGTTTCCTTGCGTGATTACATTAGAAATGAAGATATCCGCAGGAGAACTAAGGTTACCAACATAGCTCGATGAATCACCAAACTTAAGTTTCAATGGGCAGGGCACATTGCACGCAAAAAAGATGATCGGAAGACGTAGCGTTAGAAGACCTCCAACAAGGTGGGCCGATAACCTGGTCAGAGTCGCGGGAATCCGATGGATGCATGACGCATAGGACCGGTTGTTGTGGCGACGATTGGGGAGGCCTATGTCCAACAGTGGACGTCTTTCTTTGTCTATGATGATAATGATAGTGATGATGATGATGAAAATAGGTAGTATTTCAATTTATTTTATTTAGATTTCGAAGGTGAGAGAATTTTTTGCTAGTTCAATAAGAGATTTGCTAATTGGAAAAAATTATGGATTGTGAGGAGTGATATGAAAGAAAAGGGAGTTAGTGATAAGGTAACAGGACAGAATGGAAGAAGAAAAAAGCATCGAGGCGACCCCAAGTAATATGGAATAAGGGCAGGAAAAAGAATAAGAGATTTACTAATGAGGCTTTGAGGGC
Source organism: Mythimna albipuncta (assembly GCA_929112965.1). NCBI lineage: Eukaryota > Metazoa > Arthropoda > Insecta > Lepidoptera > Noctuidae > Mythimna > Mythimna albipuncta. The sequence continues at coordinate 19,658,994 of OV815962.1, forward strand.
CCCCGTGTTGCGGGGCCTCTGAGTGCCACCCTACTCAGCCTTATAATAGATACGCCAGTGGAGGAAACCGTCAAAAATTGCTGTGAAAACCTTCATGAGTATAACTCAAACAGTGTAAACACACGGGATCTCGCTATTATGTTTCATAAGTGATCAACACATCAATATTTATATTTACTTAACTAGCTGGTTCCCGTGACTTTGTCCGCGTTCGACTCGCAAAACGATATATTGCCATTTCATCATCATCATCATTTAAACCGAAAGACATCTACTGTTGGACATAGGCCTCCCCAAAGTGTCGCCACAATTTGCTATCTCGTCACAAATTGCAAGAAGTTTTTTTTTTACGTGGAACATGGTTTATTTTTCTAAAATAAAAGTAGTAGTAAACGTCACATCAAAATCGGTTAAGGCGTTTCGGAGATTAGCTGGAACAAACAGACAGACAGAGAGACAGATAAAAATGACAAAAATTGCATTTTTGGTATAGATTTCGAATATGCACACGAAATTAGTTAAAAATATTTTAAATTTAATATTAAAAATGGAAACTTCAACTTTGTTCAGTATCAATGAATGTTTTTTTTTTTTTTTGCATAAAAATATTAAAAAAGGCCAACTAATCTTTGCTACTCCTGGTATTTCTCTACTATATAATTATGCATGTGTACCGAAACCTTTCTCGTCTGATTGAATCTTTGTATTGTAATTTCAATCAATAGTATCTGACTACAATAAACCATATTTCCTTTAAAACTGTCATTATAAACCGGGGTCAAAGACCCTCCCACACAGGACCTATTGACAAGTGAGCCCATTGCCAACCGAGCCAAACGTACCCAACGTTTCATATCCTCAATTGACTGTAATAGCACGGATGACCAACCACGTTATGTAGAGTAGTTCTCGTTCACTACAGTAGTATGTACTATACTGGCCTTTGTTGGTCCATTGCACATTAGAAGGTCAAGGTTTTGCCTCTTATAGAAAAGGGTATTTATTTAATTGATCGCCAGTATTACAGGCACAGGGAATCTACAGGTACATATTATTACTCCTTAACAAAAACACAGATTTTGATACGTTTGGGGAAGAATGGAAGACGACACTGTCAGAATGTATGAAATTCTGTGAGATGAATGCATGACTGTGTCTACTATTTATTAAATAAATAGTGTCTACAACTAATGTCCTGTGTGACATATGACTTGTCTGTGTTCTTTTAATGATTTATTGTTTTCTCTTTTTGTGTTATGTGTTTAAATAGTGTAATTGGTTTCGGCCGTTCTATTTGAATTAAATAAATAAAATAAAATAAATATTTAAGTACTGTGAGACAATCACTATATTAACTTAAAATATTTGATTTAAAAACACATTACGTTCGTTAATTGAATTTTGTTGGATTTAATGTAAAAAAAAATACAATTATGTCACTAATAATTAATTACACAAAAATACAGTAGAAAGTGGTAAAGTAACGCACACTTAAGTTTGCAGAGTGAAGGTTGTCGATTTCAGGTCATAACTCCAGTTGTTATCATAAGTTCAGTTGTCATCATAAGTTCAGTTGTCATCTTAAGTTCAGTTGTCATCATAAATCTAAGGGCTCTAGAAAAAAAAATACAATTATGTGAATAATAATTACACAAAAATAGAGTGGAAAGTCGTAAAGTAACGCACACTTAAGTTTGCAGAGTGAAGGTCGTCGATTTCAGATCATAACTCCAGTTGGTATCATAAGTTAAGTTATCATCATAAGTTCAGTTGTCATCATAAGTACAGTTGTCATCACAATCCAGTGGTCATCATAAGTTTAAGGGCTCTAGAAAAAACAAGGGTTTTTATGGTGGGAAATTATCATAGGTACAAACTTCAGGCTTTTGATTTTTAGTAGACCCCGTCCATTTTGCTGATATTTTTTTTTTAGTTGCACATAGAACACAACGTCCCTTCAACGTCAATTCAGGCTTGGTCTGGCCGCACTATGAGCTATATATTGTTCGCCGTCCACAAGCTCGCGTCTACCTGATTTATCAGTATCTGTACCTATAAATAGGATGGTAACAAGAGACTTTATAATCTTTGATTTTTTACCGTACTTTTCCTTTTAAGCTATTTTCAAAATAATTTTCCTTAAGACTAAAATTACATGCAATCCGGTAAACAAACATTTTTGCGTAGTATCTAATTTAATATCTATTGTCGATAAATACCGGTGGATTAACATAATATTAGAATCTTATACAAAGAGATTAGCCCATACACGTAAACAGGCAAATTTTTATTAGATGAGTTTCTGACGCGGATTCACTCGTTTCAAAGTTTCTATTTTATGAAAATTATCTCAAAGAAACATGTCCTGAGATAAAAAGTCGTATTTCCGGTACATACGTTGTTGAAACCTCTACGGTCCGGACTAAGCATCTTGCCTCATCTTTTATAAAACGTAAGTCGAAAGACTTGAACAATCTGCTTGCAGCGGTCTTCCCGTCCGATTATAACTTGAGTATCTTCAAAGCAAGACTGAATAGGCTCATAAACTAGAGCGCCTTACCATCAGGTGCGATCGCAGTCAATCACTAGTTTATATCAATAAAAAAAAAATATTTTCCGTTCGTGTGCCAAATGCCATTTAAGTATGTTCAGCCGTTTGTGTGTGAAGATGTAACAAACATACACAAACACACTCATACATATATATAACGCCTTTATAATATTATTTGTATGATAACAAATAACAGGATGTACGTCTATAAATACGTGTTTATAGTTAATCAGTCATATTTTTTTATACTACTATTTTCCTATGATAAGGTTTGGGGCAATAAAGATTGTAAAAATGGGTACATGATTCTCTCATTTTCGTTTCAAAACGATGCAAGTGATTCATACAATACTGTACGTCATAGTAATAATAGTTTATTGGTATGGGATTCTTACAAGTCATATTATACAGATTACATAGATAAACATTGCTCAATAATAAAAGATGTCAAACTAATAAAAGAAACAAATAAATAATTCTCAAATCACACATAAAAATAATTAAATCAAAAGAAATGTTAATATAAGTTACAGTTCAAATTAAGATTCATATCAAAGCATAAGAAATAAAAACTTTGCTTAATCCAAATATTTGCACGCCACACGTGGCCATTATGTGATGAGACCATTAATTCAACAATTTAGTCAACTTCAAGTCGTTCGTAGTACGAATTCCAACCCAACAGCTACAGACCTTAACCCTCAAACCCCAAGTGAACGCGCGTGAATCGCGCTATTCGGTTGAACACTAAGATTATTAAAAGTCCGCGTAGATTATTAAAATTTTGAGCGTTTTATTAATTGGTGTATGTATCTGAGAATGTAAATAAGAAATTCTTCATAAAGTAGTGTGTAAATTTCGAAAATAAGCAATTTTTCCCGTTTTTATACCTATTTAAATGCTCGGAGTCTCAGGGTTAAGAGGACTTCTGCCCGAAGGTGTCGTGTATCGACGTTTTCGAGAACGGTTACGCGACACCACGCAGCGCAACACGACGCCGACTACATTACGTGTACAATAATTATTATAGATAAATAAGTTTTGTTTTTTTTTTTATTATATGTATTAGTTTATTTATGTTTAACATTATTTTAGGTATTTTGGTTTCTATGAGTCTCTGATACCTGAAATAAATGTTTATTATTATTAATTTATTTCAAGACCACTACCACTATACCACCATCACCAAACCACCATGTGCCATATTCTGACTAAATATATGATTTTGATTTGATTTTGATTTAATAAGCTTTTTGCTATTATGATACTATATATAAAAAAAAAATGGATCCCAGTTCTAGACGGGACAGAGGGATCCTCAGTTCACCGCCATCCGTTGGCGGTTGGCCAACGGTCGGCGGACCGTTCGTGTGCTCTATCTAGGGGACACAGGAACTTAAGCATAAGCAAGCAATCATACTTCTCAAGAGTATCCTCGAAAGGTTATTATAATAGTCGAACTACAAATATTTTTTTTTTTTGACTTAATAGGTAAATTATAAATGTTGTTCAATTTATTAAAAGCGGCCATGAAGTGGTCTTTCAGGAAACTTTCTTTCAAGGTATCCTGAGCAAATACCTTGCTAACACTTAGGTACATTAGTTGATAATGTACTAAAATATACAGGATTGTTTGCACCTTGACCATGAAACATTGTTGACATACTAACTAATGACTCAATCAAAGTGCAAACTGGCTAATCAATGGATTAGTCTGTTTACACTTTGATTAACTTTAGAAGGTAAGTGTTTAGGAAGTAAAAAAATATATATTGGTATTATAAAATACAATAAACGTAGGTAATATACACAGTACTCACTTGAAAGTATCTAAGTGTAAATTTTCTTGACACCATCTCTTTATTATCATTCTTCTTTTTGAACGTGTATTTGTCACCTAACTTCTCCTAAACGGCTTGACCAATATAGATGAAACTGTGTAGTATGTATATTTAAGTGAGTCCCTGTATGGTTCGAAAATATGGTAGTTAACGGCTGGATACCTAAGAGCTAGCGCTGCAATTGATTTCGGGAATTGTCAGAATCACTAGTTTATTATAAAATCGTGTTTTGTCCAGTGGCGAATTAACCTTTCAATCGAGGTAATTAGAGACATAGTAAGACAATAGGTGCGCGAGTGCCAGCGTTCGCTTGGGGTTTAATGAATTAAATTCTGTAAATATAGACAACGAATAACAATTATAAATTAGTAGGAAATTATCCCAGGAAAATGTTTCCGGGATGAAAAATAATCTATGTATATATTCTATGTATTCTAAGGCATGGTCTACCTATGAACCAAGTTTCATCGATAACCACTTGCCGTTTGAGAGTAAGACTAAAAGATTCTGGAGTGGTAACTGGCTACTGAAAGACGCATCTCCGGAAGGTCTTCCAACAACGTCGACCGATGACCTGATGATGGTCGAGGGAATTCGATGGATGAGAAACGATCAAGACCATTCGTTGTGTTGATTCTTGGTGGAGTGTATTATGAACGCATAATGTGTTATTTCAATCATGATCATAATCATCATTTGTTTGTTATAATGAGTCTTGGGTGAGTGTATTATGAACGCATATTGTGTTGTTTCGATCATGATCATAATCATCGTTTGTCTGAATAAGTCCACAGTTGGACATAAGTGTCCCCCAAGTGTTGCTGCAACGACCAGTCCTGTTCAATTCGTTCATCTACATATTAGATTCCCGCGACTCGCATTAGGTTAGGTTAGTTCATTTTGTGGCATCCAATGCTTCCATCGTTAGAAGGCCTTTCGGCCCCTTCAACCATATGCTCTGCAAACCAATAAAATACATGTTTCAAAATGATAAATCATGAATTTCCAATGAAGTACGTCTTAAGGAAATCAATTGTTTAAACAGATTTCAAATAATCTTATCAAATTTCTAGCTAAAAACTGTAACATGCAAATACTCGTAATTAAATTGATATGATTAACACGAAATTTTATCACCGAGTTCAAATACTTAAATGACGATAGAGGAAGCAATCTGATTGTAAAATATGAATTTTCAGAGAAACAAATATTGTTAGAGGTTGAAACTAGATTAAGTTATTGAAGTGTGACTGAGTGAGAAATGAGTCAAATTGAAGGAAATCAGGAAACCTTGAAAGTTTTATGGGCTATGAGTAAGGACGGAAAACTATGAATAATGTTGTGCCTAGAAGCGACAAATACCTACAGTTAAAAATCTAAAAATAGCATTGTCCAAAACATGATAAAGTTACAGATATCGGCTTAATTTATCATATGGAAAAAGATATGCAACGTTGGGAAAAATTACATCTTTAGGAAGATACTTGAGAAAGAACTATCAGGCAATAACAAAATTGCAAATAACTTTTTTCACTACGCACCCGTTTTATATCTTACAATGCTACAGTAGGTTCATATTTGAACTATAGCTCTACACCCCTCAAAATAATTTATTCGTACTTTCTTTCATGGTTTTTATGTCACAGCTCTAAATAACATACAAAGAAAAGAAAGAAAATATGTAAAAAGATAATATCAATGTTACATAGACTTTAATTTTTTTTTAATTATAAATAGATTTTAGCATTTAATCTATCGAACACAAGAATTTTATCTATACATTTTGCAGTTGTAAATATCTGTGACGTCACATTCCTTATCTACGTTTGTCACGATTTTACGATAATAACTAATCCATTCATTCATCTTTTTCAGAGTAAACTCTTCACTTCGAAGTCGAGCGAATTTGAGCTCGAAGCGTTGGAAATCCACAACGAATTCAGGAGTGAACATGGAGTCCCACCGCTAGTTCTCAGCAAAGAAATCAGCAAACACAGCCAAAAATGGGCAGAAGAATTAGCCAAAAAAGACGCTATGGCATACAGCTTCAACCAAAACTACGGAGAAAATGTCTATTGCGGCTGGTCTTCTGATCCTCACACGAAGATTAAAGCCAGAGACTGTGTCGAAAAGTGGTACAGTGAAATAAATAATTTCTCTTTCGGAAAAGAACCTGAGGTCTTGAAATGCGGACACTTTACGCAAGTAGTCTGGAAAGGTACCAGGGAACTAGGAGTAGGAAGTGCTAAAAGCAAATCTGGGAAGCTTTACGTTGTAGCCAACTACTACCCACCAGGAAACTACAGCGGGCAATTCACGAAAAACGTTCACCCCCCGGGTGCCAATCAGTTCAAAAGCTACAACAATAACTCTCCAAGAGAATCCTACAACAATTTAGCACCACCGTCACCAAACCAAAGAAACAGTAAAAATTTGGGTGACATCGCTTCAGATTTGGTGAACAAATTCCGATCATCTTCAATATCAAGTGATAAATTTGACGAGGAGTTCCTCAAGGCACATAATGAGTACAGAAAGAAACATGGAGTCAAACCTTTAGAGCTTAGTAAAAAGCTTTGTAAACTTGCTGATGATTGGGCAAAAACCTTAGCAAAGAAAGGAAAAACTGAACACAAAGACCAGAATGAATATGGAGAGAATATATTTTCAGCTTGGTCTACAGATCCAAACTTCACAGTAACTGGAAGAGATCCTGTAGATAAATGGTATAATGAAGTTGATTATCACAAGTTTGGTAAAGAACCCGAAGATTTGAAGTCTGGACATTTTTCACAAGTTGTTTGGGAGGACACTAAGGAGCTTGGAGTGGGTGTTGCTAAGTCTAAAGAGGGTCATATTTACGTTGTCGCATATTACTACCCTCCAGGCAACGTGATCGGGAGTTTCGCGAAGAAAGTCAAGCCTCCTGTTAACTGAAGTTTTGAACACCTTAATTAATTCTCACAGCCAAAGAATCATTCCATAGAATCTAGAATAAGTTACTTTACCGAGTAGTTTTCCATTATTTTTATGAATATTATACTTAGTTTAATTTATTATTGTTTGTAAGACTTTATTATAGTTTTTATTTAAAGTTTCGTATTTTACTATCTTATTAAATTAAGAAGTTACACAGATTAAGTGGGAAACAATGAACTCAGTTGCAAGATCAGATATAGTTTGAAATATTTATGAACCAAAAACTGATTAAGAAGTTGCTGTTATTATGTATTGTCTGATAAATCTTTTGAAATAATAAGCATCTTTTAATTGCCGGAAAAATAGATATGCGTTGATTCGTAAAATATTTTTATAAAGTAAAATATACTTATTTTTAATGCACGATGAAACACTGGCTTTTTTATTTGCGTGAAATCAGATGAAGATGAGAAATATGTTATTTTATGTATTATATAAATAAAAAATAACATATTTCACATTTTAGTGTTTAAAACAGACGTTTTTATTGAAAACTAATTATGAAGGGTCGATCCGAAACATGAAACACTATCGATTTGTAAAGATAAAATTAAGAAATTAAGTACCCTTTTTCAAAACTCGTATTAATTTACGCATATACGAAATTAATTTCTTAAAGAAAACGTCAACTGAGCGAGTTCAGTGACCTGTAGGTAGTTTGTACGCAACGCCGACTATTAACTACAGGTCATTGAACTCGAAAGAGTGTATTATTATGTTATTATTGAGTTACCACTCTTTGGTGTCTGAAGGCACTACAAGAATCACAAACCTATTGATTTACATAAAGAAAAAGTCATAATAATTATAAACCCTAAAATAGATGCAACTGTTTATTCCTAAATTCAAAAATTGCCGAGATATTTCTGGCCGTGAAAAGGTTAAAACATGAAAGGTGCTTCATATCGGCCTTCAACAGTTCGCTTCGAGAGAACTTACCCCCGAAACAGATGTAGATAGAGCATGAATCGTTGCAAGGGTATCTACGAGCATACTTTACTACTAAAATTTGTTATTTACTGCCACATTGATTTTAAACTTTACACTTAAGACTATAAGAATGATTTTTAAATATTTTTTAATTTTTATTATTACCCGAGTAAGGTGCTCGATGTCTCGTTGGAATTTCGTATCATTAGTTTTGAAAAGCATGTTTCAGAGTTGAGAGCAGTCACTTAGTAGACTAATAAATTTTAGAGGCTCTTTTTTTTCAATCAAATAGATTTAGGTACAGCTAATGTACCATCGCGGTCATTTCTGCCTGATCACTTAAAAACTACTCAATCAAACCTTTTAATGTTTTCGTGTGAAGTGTCCTTGATGGTACCTTTTTTTTGAAACTATGATCATTTTCAGGGATCCATATCTCGTCGGCTAAATCGAAACACTTATAGGACTTTGTGTCCGTTTGTCCATCTGTCAAGACAGGAACGCGTATACCAAACACCAAGGGTCTGCCAACCCATAGAGAAATCAAAATCAAACATCTAAGGAATCTGAAAATAAGACTGTTTATACTTCGTTTATGGTGTCTATTTTGGTGTTTGCAAGGAAATTAAACCTATAGGGACCTTGAAGTCTGAAATTGTGCAAGAAGCAAGGTAGGTAGCACAAGTCAGGGTAAAAGTCATCATCATTTCAGCCGAGAGACGTCCACTGGTGGACATAGGCCTACCACAAGTGTCGCCGCATCGAACGATCCTATGCGTCTCCATCCTCGTATTTCCGCGACTCTCATAGATCACCGTTCCACCTTGTGGGAGGCCTTCTAAATTCCAACTGCATCTTCCAGTGTGCAGTCGTCATTCCAGAACCTTTCGGCCCCATTGATCATCCGTTATAAGAGCAATTTGCCCTACCTACTGCCACTTAGTCTGGCGATTCTTCGGGCCATGTAAGTGAATAAGTTACTTCTACCATACACTTGCCAGGTGAGATAAACTTGGTTATCTACACCTATATTACAATAAAGAGGTAGAGTTTGTTTTTTTGTTTGTAAGAGGTAATCTCTGGAAGACTGTACTGATAGCTAAAATTTTTTCATCGATAGAAAGCTGCTTTATTCCTGAGTGACATAGGCTATATTTTATATACGTGGGTGAAGTCGCGGGCTAAAGCTAGTTTAAAATAATTACAAGTTTGTGAATCGTTAAATCTCCGAAATTCGATTCGAGAGAATCGAACTATTTCCTGAGGCAAGTTTGTACGGACCCTCGGTGCGCCCGTCCATCTCACACTTGACCGGTATTTTTTTTTATATTATACAATTTTTATTGTACTTTTTTGAACATCTTATAATTTTCGTTTCTCTGTATTGTGCGTTAGAAATGCGTAAGTTTACGAAAAGTGATGTAAACTACGCGTGTATACTTAACGCAAAGAGATTTTTAACACTGGAATTTTACCCAAAGTGATGTAAACTACGCTTTTTTACTTAACCTATCTATTTTGTGACAACTCTTTGTATTTTCAAGTCGCAATTAGTATTAAATATTTATATTCGCCCACGCCTACTTAGTATTTCGGTAAGTCACTTTCAGTATTTTTGACGCCTTAATTTTTTTAATTGATAAACTAGTGCTTGACTGCTATTCCACCTGATGGTAAGCAGTGTTGCAATCGTTGATGGAGAAGCGCACTAGTTTATTAAAGACACCTAAATTATAATCGGACGGGAAGACCACAGCACTACATTTGCTGGTTCTAATACTATTTCTTAATAAATGCACTTCAAGCTGTCGGATTCAATCTGTACTATTATAAAAGAAAGTACACGAACAAACAGACGTACATACTTAATTTAACATACATTTCTATCGACACAAGTGTCCTATTTCACGGTATGCATTCAATATTGTACTTCCAGTGGATTTGATGAGGAAACTTTTATTACTCCGATGTACTGTGTGTGATGTGACCATGTTTGTACAGTGACTTTTATACTCAAGTGAAGGAAAATGATTTTTCTTGTATTTGCTCTTGGCGTGGTTAGTTTTTTTTTGTCATTAATATCCCTAGTAATAGTACACAGTAACGTTCATCATCATCATTTCAGCCGAAAGACATCCACTGTTGGACATAAACCTCCTCCAAGCGTCGCCATAACTATCGGTCATGTGCGACTTACTTTAATCGGAAATCCATCGGATTACCGTGACCCTGACTAGGTCATCGAAGAAGGTGGACACCTTCTGGGAGGCCTCCAGTGCTGCGTCTTCCAGTACGCTATCGCTACTCTTCTGCGAACAATGTGCTATTCCCACTGCCACTTAAGTTTAGCGATTCTCCGAGCTATGACAATAACGTTGGTACTCTTACGGATATATTCATTCCTGAGGTGATCACACAAGGAAACTCAGAGAAGCTGCGAACAATGTGCCATGCCTACTGCCACTTAAGCTGGACGATTCTCCGAGCTATGTCAATAACGTTGATCCTCCTACGGATATCTTCATTTCTGATGTGATCACACAAGGAAACTCAAAGAGGTTGCGAACAATGTACCATGCCAACTGCCACTTAAGTTTGGCGATTCTCCGAGCTATGTCAATAACGTTGATTCTCCTACGGATATCTTCATTCCTGATGTGATCACACAAGGAAACTCAGAGAGGCTGCGAACAATGTGCCATGCCTACTGCCACTTAAGTTTGACGATTCTCCGAGCTATGCCAATAACGTTGGTTCTCCTACAGATATCTTCATTTCATATGTGATCACAGAAGGAAACTCCGAGGATAAGCCTTTCCGTTGCACTTTGGATGACTTTAAGTCTTCTAATGAGACCCATTATAAGCGACCACGTTACTAACTTTCGACTTGTAAATCTCGTGGGTTCAAACCCAGGCAGGCGATTTATTTAGTGCAATTTCTTTCAATACACTGCTCTCTCAAAAAGGAAAGGAAAACTTCGAGAGGAAACTAGCATGTAGTCAAATCAAAAATTGGAAGACAATGTAACCAACCCGCTCCGGGCCCGCATGATGGGAGGTCTGAGTTCCAGCAGTGAGAAGAAAGCAGATGCTATGCTTTAACTCTTTGAATGTCGTAATTAGAGACACAATAGAAGAACAATTACCTTATGTCGGACAGTGTAACTTAAGACATTCGAAAGGTAATGTTCTGATGCAGATCAAAACCCAAGTATCAGCCAAATACAGAGCGGAAAAATGTAGCATAAAGAGCAATACATGCCATTGCAATGACAGGGTTTTATTACAACGCATTTTCCATTCTCGTCCGGTGAGAACCGAACCAAAATAGTCGACAGCGCCTATTGATATGGTCCACAGTACCAATGCCCGCTAGAGATTTCGGAAACTTATGGTCTTTGGATGTAAAGGGCAACTGAATGATGCAGAAGATGTAATTTTAGCCAGGAAATGTTTAACACGTCCTCCTGCTCCACCCTACAGCGGAAGAATTCTTTAAACGATTTACCACCTAAAAAAAACATTAGTTATTGACGGCACCGTACCGGAAGACGCGGCATTGGAAGGCCTCCTACAAGGTCGGTCTACATCGGTCCATGACCTGGTGAAGGTTGCGGGAAACCGATGGATGCAACACGCACAGGATCGATCATTATGGCGAATTGGCGATACTTGGGGAAGATTTATGTCCAACAGTGGACGTAAATTGGCTGAAATGATGATTGACGGCATTATTACGCGTTATGATACATGTTATGGTACATGATAAATTAAAAAATTAGATTTCACATTTTGCATGAGCATTAAACAAAGTATTTTAATTCATTAATGAATTAAAAACATTACATACAAACACCACAACACAACAACATTCATTATACTAATGAATTTTTTTTTTATTCATTAATAAATTAAAATACTTTAATTAACGCCGGCGTTCGCGCTGTCATTGTCTTTCTATTGTGTCTCTCATTGACACGGTTGAAAGGTTAAATAATAGCATATTCAAATATCTTAACTTCTACATACAGACTTATGAACAACTTGAATTAAAAAAGGCTTTATTGTCGTTTTGTACACACGATACGAAATTTATTTGGCCGAAAATGTTGGTTTCTGTTTCTTTGATTTTCCTAGAAAAAACCAGAAAGTCTTTTTTATTTATTTTGGTGATTTACGTGTGTAGTAGGAAGACTATAAAGGCTGATGATAATGATGACGTAAATACTCGCAAATACGTAATAATAATACCCTCAGAAACTTTACCCTACTTGAAAGAAAATAATTGTATCCATGGTTTCAGAATCTTTTAACACTTGTAAATGCCGTCAACGACATCAATTTTTCCACAATTTTGAATATATTAAAGGTAAGTGTATATAGTCTATAATATTATTTGAGTGTTGTCAAAATAAATGGTAGGTAACAAAATAAGTTATTTTTCATTACTCATACTCTGAAAGTAGGTCTGAAGTTGCCTGAGGAGCGGGCTGAAAGTGATACTTTTCATCCCTAGGGAGTTTTACTTTACACCTGACAGCTGTCAAATTATTAAAAAAAAAAAAACTAGTTCAATCTTCACATTTCTATTGAACCATGTTCTAATTTTCAATACAGCCAGTCAATCACAGCGCGATATAAAATTGAAATAACTTAAGGCGTTTAGTTCCTTGAACCATCTGGCCAAAATTATGTGAACGCAACTCTCGCACTCGTCTAGGCGGCAGTACGCAAATCTGTGCATTTATTTGCGGCCAGCAGCGCCCGGAAAGCGCTTTAAATCCATTTTCTCTGCGAGATATTGATTGATTTACATATGCAATGTTCACTTTGAAGAATATTTAACCACCAATTTTTATGTGTAAAAATGTTTCTAAAGGTCCAAGCCGTTTCGAAGGAGTAGGGAAAAGTTGCGAAAAGTTACAAAATTGCTAAATATTTTTTTTTGACAAAAGTATTAATCGCACGAAAAAATCAAATGTTGATATTATTGTTCATGAATCTATAATAAACATTTTTTTTTTCAAACCATTTGACCTAGCCGTTACGGAGGAGTAGGCCTCAGAAAATCACTGTTTTATGGCACTTTTCGGGCGCTTGGCCCTTAAAGACAAGTATTAATTAAATAATGTTATATTTTAAGTGATTTATTTAATCAATTTTTGAAGTGAAAACTTCTTTAGCGGCGTTGAGCACTTTTTCTGTAATGGGTATAAAATCTTAAACTCGCGTCAGGACACGTGACCTGATCGAAAAAGCGTAAGACGGATGGAGAGTAGACAGCTATCAACTATTAATTGAATTCTTAAATAATGAATTTGGTTTAACTATGTCGAATGATCGCAATCTCAGCACAACGAAATACAAAACTACTATTGATGCGGTCTTTATTGGACATTTAAATAGGTTCGAATCAAAACTGTTCGTTTCTTACTTCAGCTACCATAAACCTATCGTATCAGTTTTAGAGATTGGCGATGATAGTTCTAGTAATGATGATGGTGAAAAAGTCGTTAAAATTATGGATGAAAGTTGATTTTTCGGAGAGATAAACTTTTTAATGTAAAATAATTGTAATAGTTTTAAAGTGTTAAATTTTTAATGTAATATAAATTGTCATGTTTGTGTACGATAGCGCAATAAATGAATATTGTATTCTACCACATAAATGATAGTACTTTTATACTGATAAAGCAATTGGTGCAAAATTATTCCCTAACCATTCCAAAATATCAAACATGCTCAACGTTAATAATCAAGTTTTCACTTCTGCCGGCAGTCCCGGAGTGCAACCCGTCTTTTTTTTTCTTTAAAATACTTCATTTTTAAAAGATTACTATTAATTTCTAATTTTTCATTAATGGGGCTGAATAACTGGCCGGCCGCAGAAAAAAAAAACAATATGGCGGGAAAGTGGCAATCAGTCGTTGGTTTTTTCGAGTTTTGTTTACGTTTCCGTACAACGAGATTTGTATTAACACGTTATGTTTATCAGATTAAAATAGTGATTTAACGCCTAATTTCATAAGAGAAGAGGCTAAAGCAGTAATGGAATACCTTTTACCACCTAAATCAGAAGATATACTTATTAATTAGATACGTACTTAAAATCATAGGTACGACGACTAAGGTTTTACAAACTTTTTATTTTATTTTTAATTTCCTCGTATTCGTAATGAAAAGCACAGTGTTTACCTCGGGGTTCACCCCGAGGTAAACACTGTGCTTTTCAGTAACCCATTTAACCCTTCGAATTAGCGACCTCGCTGCGCTCGCCCGCCAACTCCTTTTCGGCACGAAATGAGTTACTTTCACCCCTAGTGTAACAATGTACTATTACATTCGCTGATTGTATTACAGTTTAATGTAGACTTAATTATTGAAATGTTGAAGTTGTTAAAAATTCCCGTAATTTAATATTTTTTGCGGTCGAAAACCGAACTTGGTATCCTATATAGGTTATCTGTGGTCCTATAAGGCAAAAGACAACTGAAAAAACATAGGTGTGGTATTAGTCAGTAAAAGTTTAGTTTGATGCCGAACCGCTCCATTCTAGACCGGGAAAAGTCGTTAGATTATGTCCCACATAAAAAAAAAATGTAGATTATGTGACTAGTGGACAAAGCAGTGTCTTTAATTCACTAAAAAACCTCAATCACCGCATTAGACGGTACGTTTTTCGTCAATCAAAACTTTGACTGTGGCAAAACTGACAGTAAAACCTAACCGCCTATTACTGAGTAACATAGGCATATAATTTCTACTTTCATTCGGGCAAAGCCACTGTCAGAATTTAACCTAATCGATTACAAAATGACAGCTCGTCGTACCCTAACAACGTGGAACAGAGGAATGACTTTTGATAAATCAGTCGTCAAAATTGATAGCCATCACACTGAACTGATTAGCTAGTGATGCTGCTCTCCGTATCCGATTGCGACAATCAGATATATTCGAAATTCAAAAGTAATCTCGCGGTACATCGCATCGTTTGACGAGTGATTTCCATTTGTAGATTAGTGTTGCGAGGTATACACAGATTGTAGTCAATGTTATATAGTGATGTGAACTGTATGATGTTTGTAAATGTTAACATGTCATTACTTTACCAAGAGAAATTTGCTGTTTTTTTTTTCGTATTTGGTAGCAATGCAATACTTTGTGCTTTTTGCTCATACAGTGCACAAAATAACGATTTATTTTTCATAAATAAATAACAATTCTAGTTATACTATAAACTATTTTTCAACTATCTCATTTTTTAAATATGTAAATTTATATGTTTGAACTTTTCTCTTGAATGTAATAAAGAAAAATGTGTTTGCTCACGGCTGTCAGTGCAATTTTTCCCATTATTCTCTTCATAAAAACCTTTCTGAGACTTCAATGAATACTTTTTCTTTTAAATCGTTAAAATTTGTCCATTTAGTTACTAATGTTTATTTCCAGCGACCCGCTCCTATTTTGCATGGGTGGTAATTACTCGTATATATAAAACCCTTTCTCAATTATTACAGTTATTTATTCAAATCAGTGCAAAATTATCTCCAACATTTGATTTAATGTCACATGAAGTTCAAGAATTACTGCACCACTTTAAGTGTAAAATCATTATTTGACAAAAATAAATGGATTGTAAATATACCAAAACTAATCTGGTAATAAAAGAAGACAGTCACATCTAACCTTAAAATAACATCCGTCACACACTGCAACAAGTATCAGATCAATTTAAAACCAATTAGATTCCAACATATTATTATATTAGTATATTAGAGGAAGTTTGAAAGTGGCTCCAGTGACTGAACATTTGAAAGGTAATCAATCGGTTGTCTTGGTATGGTCATATGAAGAGGAGGGATGAAGCGCATATTACCAAAAGAGTTCTGAGTATACATGTAGATGGATGGAGAGGGAGAGGAAGGCCGAAAAAAAGATGGATGGATTGTGTGAGAAGTGATATGAAAGAAAAGGGAGTTAGTGATAGTTTGACGGGTGACAGGACAGAATGGAAGAAGAAAACGTATTGTGCCGACCCCAAGTACCTAATATGGGATAAGGGAAGGAAGAAGAAGAAGATTCCAACATAAGAAGCTTCCAAAAATAAAACAAGATATCTATCTAACAATGTGCTGGCTTCACGTATATGTCGCATGTATCCCGAGTTGGTTGCCCTAACCTTTATAGGAGGTAGTTATAAGTGACGAAACGACCTAACTCCAGACGTGAGAAAACTTTCCTTAGTCCTCCGAATTTCCCATTTTTATTACCAGTGGCAACAGCATCAGTAAAATGTGTGTATTCTGAGAATATTAAAACAGGATGCAGTGGTGTATCTATTTTAACATGGTGTCACTTTGACCTCGTACCGGACGGAAAAAAAGCTTTTAGTTTGTTAAACGTCATGGGGTCTAATAAGCCCCATGCTACCGTAGTGATAATTTTCAAATGAAATGATGTCTTAGACGCCCCGTACCGCGGGAATGGAAATATTACAACAATGAGTAACGCTATCAACTTGTTAACAAGTTTCTATGGTTTCGTGCGTGAAGTTGATTTAATTTACTTAATTTTTTTTAGATGTTTGTCCCGTGAACCCAGGGTTTGCAGATAATAATAATAATTTTGTATTTTTTAATGTATTTATATGACTATTTTTATATATAATTTGTATGTTGACAATGAATAAAAGGAAAAATTATATAATAATAATTAATACATTGTTATAATATATAAATAATAATAATTTGGAACGATACTGTTCATATTTACGATAATAAAATAAATAAAAATCTTGAGATCGACCGTTATTCTTACAAAATTTTCGCGTCAAATATTTTATTCATCAAAAAACGTGTCCGGATGTATCATCGGTATTATCCCAGCTCAGCTGTTGACGCGTAAATCCAAGAAAGATCTGGTCATATTTATCAATAATATTTGCATACATCAAGTTAAAAAGGCAGCGGGTTTCATATCTGGGTACTTTTAATATGTTTATCGAGGGATTTATTCATGTTTTTTTTTTTGTGTTTCATATTTGGTTGATATTTATTATATTTGAGTAACGGTGGGTGATGTAGCGTTGTTAGTTAATTTAAATTTTATAATCATCTGAGATATTTTAGATGTTTGAATTTTTCCACCATTTGAAATTTTTCCCCGAGTTACATAATTATGATACATCTAATTGTTGTAATAGAAGGTAAATAATTATAATATATCAACTGGATAACTGGCCAACTGTATGGCTAAAGGCTTCTTGCTATTATTTTTGTTGTTCCTGGCTCTGGGCTACTTGTATTATTCCAAAGGAACCAATCTAAGTCTTCCCGTTATCACCTTCACGGTCTATTGCACTTCACTTACTTGATTAGCATTATCGCATAAAAGTTAATAGTCAGTTGGTAGGTACCACGTTCCATAAAAAGTATCTAAAGGACTTCAGCAAGTTGGCTTCGACCCCTCGTATGCCTTTCAATAGTCCAAGACCCCAAGATTCTGAGATAAATAAATAAATTGGAATAATTATAATATATTTTTTTTTACACTAGAAAAATACATTATTTACACAGTGATAATTTCAACTAGTCATAATATGAAATTATTTACAGTTACCAGTTGTACCTAATATAGCATCTGCTGCTCAGCTAGAGAGTTGGGTCTGGAAGTACTAGCTTAAAAGAATTTAAGCAAGCTACTAGTGTTCAGCTACATTCGCTAGACTGGAACTCCAACTCAATATGTTTGGGGAGAGCAGTGGTGGCCGAGTGGTAACGACTCTGACTTACGAGTTGTAGGTTGCAGGTTCAAACCCAGCCAGGTGTTTAACTTAGTGTAATTTATTTTATCACCACTGCTCTCAAGACAGTGAAGGAAAACGTCGTGAAGAAACCGGCATGTCCTAGAACCATAAATTCGAAGACGTGATATCCACCAACACCCACTGGGCCCGCGTGGTACGTATAGATTACGGCCCATTCCATCTCCTAGAGAGGAGGCCTGAGTCCCAACAATAGGAACATTATAAGGCCAATATGCAATGTTTGGGGAAAGGGAGTACACTAAAGACATTAAATTGTCTGATTGCCTCTAACATCTACATAAAATGAGTTTCGTGAGGTCATATACAAGGCAATTGTGCCAAAATCACGTACAATATTATTATATGGACATAAACCGCCTATTCGCAGGATGTGACTTAATATAAATGACGTCTGTATCTCTATCAACGTCTTAATAACATCGTAATTCTGGGGTGAGTGAGACGAAGCTATAGGCTGTATGGCTCTATCCTTCTCACACCGAATTCATGATCTCTGTTACACGATTACTGAAGGGTATCGATATCCTACAGGTAACCGTAATTATTTTCATGTTTTGACTTGCATTACTGTCAGATATCGTTTATTTAAGAGGGCCCTTCCCAACCCGTCTATCGTCAACCTAAGAGAGAAAAAAAAAAGAAAGAAAACATAATTATTTCGCGCACAATAAACAAACAAGTATTTGAAAAAATTATAAGCTAATATTAGCTTTTCATTTATTTTTATTATAAAACTTAAAAGTAAAAAAAAAAAAAAACCAACAATAACAATGTGTCTCACAGTAGCGCCAAATAGGTCCAGTTCAGCATAATGCCAGGCCACCACGTAGCAGTTGCCTGACGCTGGTTTTCAACTGAACCTTTGAGTGTAGGGGAGTAACAGATCAAAATAAGTTTTGATAACGAAAAACTTATTGGTTCGCAATTCAACGTAATGTTTGTGAGAGATAACATCTGAACGCTCTGTTAGCATTCGGTAATTCCATCATTCACTCGAATATTTCATAAAACTTGTTCCAACAAATACGTGTTTTTTTTAACTTTTAAAGTTTTTGGAAACAATTTTCGTCATTATGAATCTTGGTTAAAGGTGCAATGTTTCTATATAACTCTTTTTTACTTTTTTTTTATGAGTACTTTATGAAAGACATGCAAAATAGAAGCTTTATAGATCTTTTCTTTTTTTTAGTTTCACATAAATTTATGCCTATGTATTTTTAAATCTATAATCGATGGATGCGGGACGCACAGGAACTTTCGATGTGGCGACGCTTGGGGTAGGCCTATGTCCAACAGTGGACGTGTATCGGCTGAAATGATGATGATGATGATGATAAATCTATGATTTGATTTCAATAAAAACCTAGATAGCATCAACAAATTAAATTATATATTTCCAAAACATCTAGAAAAAAAAGAGTAATAACGACATAATCACGTGACAGCGGTTAAATGAAAAATAATGGAAATGTCTCTCGGGTTGGATACTCTTAACTCGACTTTCAATGTCCTTATTTTCAGTGTGCACGACTTTTTGCCTGAAAGTTGTCAAGTTGTGCTTATTATAGGGCTTATCTCAATTTAACGATCTAAAAACAATCTATTTTCCCTAATTTTCTAAGAAATCTCCTTAAAGACGAAGCAAAAGTTTTAAAGTAAAATATTTTTATACTTATTTTTCTTGATAAAATCACCTTTATTCTTTGAAAGATAAAGTGTAAGAAAACAATGTATGTGGCATTTGGTACCTGCTTTTTTTGAGGTGGGAAATGATCACCAGGATTCCGATCCCATTTTCCAGCCACCGAAAGCGCGGGCTTGCAGACGGCGAGCAATGGGTAGCTCGACGTCTGATCGTTCGGTAACTGTTTGCACCGAGCCCAACTCGTCGACGGCGCGCACTGTTCCCGCGCGCCTCAAAGAGTTGTCAGCAACAGCAGGGGACCAGCTGGGTCGAAGCTACTGGGGCCAAGTTTAGTTTTGAAAGAGTAGCCTAGCCCCGGTATGAAGGCACGAAGGAACGGGGGGGGGGGGGTTTTAGTCAGTAAGAGTCTGACACTATCTCCCGGTCCGCCCATGAGTGGGGATAGTTATTAGATGATTTTCCCACCACCAAAAGAGATGGGAAATGATCAAAAGACTACTCCCGCTCTAGGTCAGTTTCAGAGTATTATCAGAAAAAAGATAGGTACAGAAGACAATCTCATGTTATGTACTTCACTTTTTATACCTACGCTCGGTGGACGCACACTAATGAGCGTTTGAGCCGGAATTGTTCGACGAGTGATCCGAGACGCGACCGAGACATCGTGATGGTGGAGCGGTGTCTTTGTGTGTGTTACTCGAGCGCGCTTTGTATGTAGATTGACTTTGCACGTGAGATGTGCAATGTTAGTTTTTACTATCATAAGTTTCAACATATTTTTTCTACACTGTGTCTATGTTTGTGCGCCAAATAAAATATTTTTCTCTTTCTTCTTACTTGTGTTCTTTCAGTTTCCTTGTGCGTTCTAGTGTCATGGTAGCTTTTACTGAAATCTCTTTGAGACGTGCGTGGACCTCAGCATGCCGTCAATGCAGGCTTGGTCGGTTTGCGGGCGGCGAATTACTCATTGCTAGCCGTCTATAAGCTCACACCTACCTAATCTGTCTTAAGTATATTTTCATATTTTCGTTTGCTTCAATTCAAACCCATTGTAACTTTTTCAATAATTTCGCAAAGGGGTTTTGCCTATTTGAGGCCATGAGCGGAAAATTGACTAGAGAAAAAATACTTTGTTCATTAATTTTGCCATAAAAAATATGTATTCTCTTAATTCCAAATGCGCCTCTACAATAAACAATAAGTGGTAAATAAAAAGTAACTTTGTGGAAAAAACAATAGTTTGATCATTGATGTCCGTCTTTGGCCTGGAACACCATAGAGGCCGGGCAACCCCCTTTGTACCCGCTTATAAAAAGTAGTCTGTCTAATAAGTCAACCGAATTGGGAATCTTGTATAATATTTAATCATTTAAAAAATACTTATAGTCGATACTTTTCATAAGGTTCTTCTGTTAGTAAACAATGATCTCTATCTCTTTATCAACCTTGATTATTGAACCCGAGTTGACTACATCAGATTTAATTAAATCCTAATAATTATCCAGGTTGTTTAACTTATTAGACAGACTCTAACGTTACATATATTCTACAGCCATGCGCAGTTTTTTTCAACACTAGGGCACAGAACACCAATGTATTTGTGACTAGGGCCTAGTGTCCACGGCCGTGTAGCTCCGTAAAGGCGTATTCGTCATTATACTCGTATATACGCTTGGCTACACCATGGCACGACGTTGTTGCTCCGGCGACTGAATTTCATTGATATTTTGTATGTAAGCTGTGAGCAGACGTACACCATGGTATCATGACGAAAACGCGTCCAAGAAGCTACACGTACGCCCTAGAATATCCATTTAAGCTTCTTTTTTTTCAACCAAAACCTTATTTTCTTACCTAGCTTCAGATAAAATTGTAGCCATATTTACATGTGGGTACCCGCATCCCCGCTTTTCGCATCAATCTTGTAGAAACCTTCCCTTACAGGCGGACGATTTATTTAATTAATGTGACTTGTCTAACATAACATTCTGTTTAGATTTATTTACGTGTATATTAGAGACGAGTTATGTGCCTAATTAAATTTTTCATCGGCAAAAATTATGAACTTTCCAATATTTCCGAAAGTAAACCAAAAATTCGAAGACATGTGACATTTACGAAACCGCACTGGGCCCGCGTGTTAGATTACGGCCCATTCCTTCTCCTAGAGAGGAGGCCTGAGTCCCAGCAGTGGGAACATTAAAAAGGTTGATGATAATGATGATGATGAATGTATTTATGGCATTTCGACAGTGATTTTTTGCATTCAACGTCTAACATCAACAACCTTAACTTAATGAATGATCACTTTGTATGTGTGTATATTTTTCCTTTACGCTCAAATGGCTGAACATGTGGACCATGCCCCTGAATATTTAATATTTTCGCTCACAGTAATTTCCAACTTTCAGGCAGGCAAAGCGACTAACAGAAACACTGCATAATTTGATAAAATTCTTTAAATAAAAGTTCACAATACCCACAGAAAGTCCTACAAGGCACATTCGACTGCTTTCATCTGGCAAAGAGACGGTTTTTTTCAGCAAACCTAACTGTAAAAACTGGCAGCAAAGGCTCGCCAAGAGCAGTTCCCTGAACACACAGAAGCAAAGTCCGTTAGACGTGTTACCGGCACAATTTTCAGTAAAACAAACCTATGAGTCCACACACAAGGTAGTGTAGCGTGAAAATCGATTTTATAATAGGGTGAGTCTGACAGTGATCGGCTTCTAAGTGTTAGTAGTAAATTCATGACGTATTTTTTATTGACGATTGTTGTTGTTTTACAATTATGATATTGTATATATATAAATTTTATTATTATTTTTTACAATTATGACATGTTTATTTTTACTATTTGATTGAATTTTTTGAATTTGCCATATTTACTTTTGTAAATTTTACTATTGTGAATGTGAGAACTATGTGGATTACTCTTTCCTTTTCTTTTATTTTCACATGATGTCTGGCAGTTTTGAGTAATTCATGTGGCCTACCAAAACCTGTCCTTTCTTTGGCATTGTTCGTCAAGTCGTTGAGCTCCTTAGTAGTCCTGAGTTGAGCTACACGCATACTGACAAATGCTTGCACTGACTGGACAGGTCCACTTACAACTGTGTGGTTCTTTCTTCAAAAGACCATCTCAGGCTCAATCTGCATGGTTCTCATGTGATTTGACCATTACATGTTTTGCTGTATGGACTTTAAAAGAGAATTTGACCCCTGAGTTTGTTTCGATGTTTCTTCTCAGGGTAGTCAGCTAGGAAGCACCGGCCTCATCTAGCATTAATTGACGAAAAAAAAAAATTTACGTGTATACATTTATAGAAAACCAATTTTGATTTGACTGTTAAAAATCTTACTTCAATTGTTTCTACAAGTATTTTTGTTTATTTACATTTTTCTTTACCAATGAATTCTGAGATCAGACACAAGACTCGTCTAATCACAGGATCTTACTCTTTCGTTGGAGGTTTGCAAAAATGTATACTCTGTTCTGCATATGTTTAAACTACTAGCCTAATTCCGCCAAGCCCTTTCAATCATCGGACCATCATGTTTACGGGAAAACACCACTAGTACATTTTTTTTTAAATAATATAAATTAGTGCTTGACTGCGATCCCACCGGGTAGTAAGTAGCAATCATTTATCATTTTGGGAACACATTTATTGTGCGTACAACCAAGCAATGGATTTTCTGATAGCTACAACCTTGGGATCTTTGAAGTCAACAGTGAATAGGTTACTTTTAGGCAAGCGTGCTCCATCGTCAACCACATCGTCGCTTTCCATCAGGTGAGATATTGGTCATGCTCAAGCTTATATTAAATTTTAAGCAAAAAGTTGTTGTTTCAACACAGAAATTATTTTATGAATCCAAATAATCTTGTTCTTTTTTCCACAAACTTAATGAAACTTTATTCTTGGCTGACGATCGGTGCGTTCACCTACAATAAACTTGTTACGGGCTCTCTCCGACATAGATGAGGAATTAAGTACACATAGCCACACAGCTTGCCCTGTGTACTACGTATATACACAATGAGATTTATGTGCAACATGCGCTGCCCTCTGTATGCGACTCTTGTTGAAGTTTGAAAATTGAATGTTTTTTTCAACCTTCAGATGTGTACTTTAAATAGAATAAAAACTTTCTTTTAATTGATTCAAACTTATATGAATGCGATTTCACTTGATGGTAAGCAGTAATACAATTTATTAAAAGCATATTTACTTAAGCATTCACACCTAAATTATATCAGACGGGAAGAACGCAATAGGTAAATTGTTCCAGTCCTTCGATTTACGCGGTATAAATGACAAGACGAAACGCTTGGTCCGGCCCGTAGAGGTGTTAAAAATGTAAGGGTTATGATATGGGTACGGATACTATAATATATAATGTAACCCGATATAATAGCCCGATAATAAAAAAAAGGTGAATGCGGAATCAAGTCATGTAGGTAATTCAGGCGTACACTCTCCAAAGTGCATTATAGAATACCGAAAGACTGGCTACCCTGTACTCGTTCTCCAGGTTTTGTTGATTGGTCTTAACCCAAATCTGGATCACTAAATATAATTTGTTATTTATAATTTATTTTCATAGACACAAAACTGATTTTTATAATAATAATGTTAGTCTTCCCAATCAATCATTGACGGTGAAGAGCATAAGTTTATAAAGAGCCTATATTCACTCCAGCCTTGACGATGTCTTATTTTCTTGTGTATATTATGTATTTGGTTTTTATTTTAGTATTAGACCTTTAACTACTTTGACTTTTCCGACAAAAAAAAATTTTTTTGGGCATCCAGTGCTGCCTCATTTGTGTTCAGATAATCTCTGTTGATTTCAGGTTGCCTAGAAATTATCACGAATATACGGAATACCTTTTTTTGTAGGAGGTAATCTCTGAAAGAACTGGTCCAATTGCTAAAATTTTTCATCGATAGAAAGTTGCTTCATTCTTACGTGACTAAATGGTAGGTATAGGCTATATTTTATGTACGCGGGCGAAGCTGCTAGCCAAAACTAGTTATCTTATAAGTCATTATTGTGTGTACAATAAACTAGAATAAAATAAATAAATGTATAACAGGAGATTACATATTTTTGCCAAATAAAATTTCAATACTCACATTTCAGCTCCAGTTTGATAAAGCAGAAAATGTACCTGTCACCTGTCGGATAGCTTAAATAGGCTTCAGATCTGACATACTTAACAACTTAAGACGGGTTTGACAGTTGCTTTCACACTTTTCAACTTCACTTCAACTTTAATTTTTAGATTTCATATTTTACCGACTGGATTATCGACATGTTATATTAATATAGCACACTATTTCGTAGCCACAGAATAGTAGCAAATGAATAGCTAATATGTTGCTATCATTGTAGATGCCAATTCAAATTGTAAGTGGATGTAATTGGAGGTAAACAAGACGCTTCGATATTCCAATCAAGATAGCGAAAATAAATCTATTGTTCAGAAATATGTCTAGGTATTTTGGTCGTTCTCTAGGTTCTAGGACATCAAAATGTAACTGAAATAATGCAAACACCATAATTTAGAAAACTAAGTTACAATCATAATTCAAATAATAAAGTTTTACTTAAATGTACTTAAGAAGTTGTTTTTAAGTTTGCTATCTTTAAAAGAGGCAAAAAGACTGCGTTACTTCGTTTGTTAGTGTGGATTAAATATGTTATTAATCAATTATTAACAATAGCACATTTAAATCATAATTATTGTGATTTCATTCTGTCGTTGTTATTATGCACTAACTTTTGCCTGCGGCTTTACTCAATCGCGCACATAAAATATTAACCTGCGTCACTCAGGAATAAAGCAGCTTACTATTGGTGAAAACTAATATAGTTATCAGACCAGTACTTTCAGAGATTACCTCCTACAAACCAGAAAAAAAAAACAACTTTACCTCTTTATAATATTTGTGTAGATTGTGTGGTAGGCACTCCATTTCTTCGACCCTCCGTGTCCATGTTTCTCGACAGCTGACATGTAAGTTATTTATGCAAAGTAACTATAAATAAACATAACTTAGAACTCAGAATGCAAGAGCAAGTTATCTGAGGGATGTCTTTGAGAAAATAATCTGGCTTGGAATTCACCCTTGCTAATTAGGACTTGCATTCCTCTGGTCTTATCTGGTTAATTTTAATTACAAGCAGAAAATTCTTTGCTGGTGTTATTAAAGAGTGTAGAAAACTTTTCGACTGCAATTTTGAACTGCGACAGAATATTAGCTTTTTTTTTTAAAAAAAATGGCCATGTATGAAAACCATACTCATAACAGCTATACTAATTTTATTATTAGTTGTTATTTAAGTGTTTTTATCCATCGCGGTTTTTGAGATACAGCCCGCTGACAGACAGACGAACGGAAAGACAGACAGCGGACGCTCAGTATTAGGATTTAATTGGATATTCTTCGTGTAAGAAACTTTTAAATATATAAAATTGTTTTACTTTCATTCACTCCC
The DNA here is from genome assembly GCA_929112965.1 of Mythimna albipuncta. NCBI lineage: Eukaryota > Metazoa > Arthropoda > Insecta > Lepidoptera > Noctuidae > Mythimna > Mythimna albipuncta. The sequence goes on from OV815962.1 coordinate 19,685,278, forward strand.
GAGGCGACCAAAATTTTATAATATTAAATTGAAAAAAAAATATGGTGGCTATCTGTGTACTAAGTTTCATCAAAATCCGTCCAGCCGTTTAAGCGTGAAGAAAAGAAAGAAAGAAAAAGTGTTTATTCACGTCAAACAAAAAAATGTAGCAGTAGCAAACATATAGACACACTTACAAATTTTCACCTCATTATATTAGAATGATAGATACAATAAAGGCATAAAAGAAAAAGCGTTCGATCAGAAATTACTAGCCTTTGATCTATTAGCTTCACAAAAATACCACAGACAGCTTATAAAGAAATCATAGGTATTAAAACTAATAAGATCGTTCACTGCTTGTATTTTTCTACTTTATAAAGCAATCATTTTAGACGTCAGTCCACCAATGTGTTAATTTACACAGAAATAACCACGTCACAACCTGCCAAATTATTTTCAACTCTACTCAGCTACAAATATGGTTTTATTTAGTTTGTCTGAATGTTTCTGACACACTATTTTCTGCTTTGACTTTTATAGGTCTTATTTAGTGTTTATTTTCTAAGATTCAGTAGTTGAGTTGTTGTTCATTTTCATCTTAATATAGGATCAAAGTGAGAAAAAGCCAGGGATCCTTGGAAATATAGATGTTGATGTATGTTTCATATTTTGTTTATTTGTTTACTAGCTTTTGCCCGCGACTTCACCCGCGTGGCATTAGGTAGGTACTTAAGGAATCGAGATAAAAGGTAGCTTATGTTCTTTTCCATGTCAAAGGCTATATGCATGCCAAATTTCATCCAAATCTGTTCAGCCGTTTTTGCGTGATTAAGTAACAAACATCCAAACATTCACACTTTCACATTTATAATATTATATTTGTTTAGTTCTTCATACATTTATCTTCACAGGTTATTTCTTATCTCCAATAGGTTAATTGTGCTCACCTAATTAATATTTATATAAATTAATATAATAATAAATAATGCATTCCTTCTTATTTCCCCACGAGTGCAACAAAATAAGTCCGTCTCATTTATAAAGGTGAAAGTTTGTGAGTGTGTGTTTGTGTATGTTTGTTACTTCATCATGCTCGAACGAATGATATGATTTCGATGAAATTTGATACAAGGGGTAAACCTGTCCAGTAGCCCGATTCACGCAAAGAAAACCGTAACGATATCGTTGCGATTTAGTCGTTTAGACCATTTCCATATTCACATCCATCAATCGAGTTTGAACGACACCAATTTTAAAGTCGTTTTAAAAAAAATCTGTATTACATTATCCTGGTAGGATACTTATTAATGTAACTGGAAATAAGTCGATAGATCGTGAATACCACTTTTGGATAGGACTTCGATCGAACGACTATTATACTTCAATGATATTTGGCTTGTTTGATTTTACGTGAATCAGGCTACAGGGCTATGACACAAAATATTCTAAGAATATGTTCTCTTTAAACAATTTTCTACTAAGTCCGTTCCATCATTGGACCAAAAGACGTACGGCGTTGCGCTACCGATATATGGTGGACATCCCACCCATACGTACAAAGCATTTTTGGAACATATTCATTATACGTACAGCTAAGGAATGGAATTCCCTGCAGGAGTCTCTATTTCCTAATAACTATAACCTAGGGGTCTTTAAGTCAAGAGTGAATAGATTGCTTTCTAGGCAAGCGTGTTCCATCGTCGGCCAAATCATCACTTACCATCAGGTGAGATAGTGGTCAAACGCGAGCCCATACACTATAAAAAAAAACCTATACGCAAAATCGCTGGAAGCAGCAAGTAAGTTATAAATAGGCGAGTTATTTACCTACTAAATCTATGAATATAAAAAGAGAAACTGACTGACTGATATATTGATATGTCAGTCAGTCAGTTTCAGTATGCATTGACATAGTAGAAACTACTGGGAGTAGGAAAACGAAATTTTGCCGAACGTATCATTTTATGGCGTAGGCGAGTATTAAGAGAGGATTTCCCAAAATTCACCCCCTAAAGGAATAAAACAGGGGCCCAAAGTTTGTATAGAGAAACTTACTTTCAAGCGAACAAAGCCGCTGACAGAAGCTAGTAGGTACTTGTGGGCGAAAACCATTATTTGAATATTTTGATGAGGATTTAATTCGATCACTTCCTGCTTATTTCTCTTAAATATTGCAACCTCCGGTTGAATTTTATTTAAGGATTTAATTTGGTCACTTTACGTTTTATTTTTTTTAAATATTGCAACATCCTGTTGAATTTATAGAAGGATTTCATTTGGTAACTTCCTTTCGAATTATTTTAAAATATTGTTAAATTTATAACAAATTAAATGACAACTTCTTTTCTAGAAAATATTACAACATCCGGTCGAATTTGTGAGGATTTCACTTGAACACTTCCTTTTTATTTCTTTAAAAATTTCAGAGCATCCGGTCATATTAAAAATAAGAATTTACCGTGACAATTTCCGTTCTATTAATTTATTTATAATATTTTTCTACCTTCATAGTGAATTTCTATGCTTGTTAATTTCTGAGTATAAAAACCGTTGTAATGTGATTAGAAAAGCACTTTTTGACCGACCATGGAATAAACAACTTGAACTGAAGCAATGTATTTCTTAATTATCACTCTAAAACATTTCCTGATATCACTGTGACTGTGTATTTTGTGTGACGTCAACTCCGATGGCGATCATGCGCCGACACACTCGTATATATGTACTTGAAACACAGCAGTAATAGAGTACCTGCCTCGTACAAACACTAAGACTGCATTTGAAAGCTCCGGAGTGAAACTCCATGTTTGAGTGTTAGATCCTTTTATCTGCAGAGCAAATGACTGTTACACTGTAGGCCACGATTAGGTGGACAGATAGTTTATTCTTGGATTAAGTTGTGTGAAGAATTTTTTGCTTTGATTTGAATATCACATATCCAATAATAATTGCAGAAGTTTCGAATTAGTATGTCTTATATTACTTTTTGTTGTCAATTGGGTCAGTTTTCTGTTGTGAAATTCCATATTTGAGCGCTAAATCCTTTTAACTGCAGAACAAATGACTGTTACACTATTGGCCACGATTAGGGGCACAGTTTTTTTATTCTTGGATTAAGTAGTTTGAAGAATTGAGGTATATTAAGTGATCGGGCGTTTTGTAAATAGTTTTTGTGGTGTGCATACGTGAGGGATTTTGTTGTGAAATTGTGCCTCTTGAATCGGACGGAAGTTTAATGTTTTCTGTTTTGTTTTTATTTGGTAGATATAGTTTTATAACTTCTTTGTCTTCCTTACTTATTATAAAACAAAGGCCTACCACGTCTTTCTGTCTGAAGTAGGTTTATTTTTATTTTTATATAGTTTCCTTTTTATAATGTGAATGTGAGAACACTCTGGATAACGCTGATTCATAAATTACTTTCTATTGTGACCTATTTTTTACTATAATTTTTATTGTACTTTTGGATACAATATTCACTGGTCTACACTATCTTCACATACTTACCTATATTATGACATGGAAATATTATAAAATCATTTTGTTTTGAGTAATCATGGTGTTTCTTGCCGGTTTTTCTCCATATAAAATAACCAACTGTGCACAAGCTTTTGACGTTTTATAAGTACCTAGTATGTATGCCTATGTGAAATAAAAACATTTTGAATTTTTATGAACATGGTAAACTCAAAAACCAGCAAACGGATTTTCATGCAATTTTCATAAATATGTAAAGTGATTTACGAGGAATGGTTAAGTGTATAAATCATGCAGATTATAGTAGATAATAGCCAAAAGTTTCAAAAATTTCGAACACTCAGAGTAACTGGCGCAAGTGGCTAGTTGTTATTAAATTAAACTTACTAAGACCACAGATGAATTTTATTCTTGACTAAAGCAGCAATATTTCAACTAATTATTTCTATTTCTTGGGCTATTGCATTAAATTATGCGTAATTATAGCTCAAATTTTACGCTAACGGTGCTATTAAAAAGCACCCATCGTTTATTTAGGGCAATAAAATTATAGTCTTCATTAATTTTATTGTGAGCGCTAATGAACGATAAAAATAAACTTGAGTCCCATTAAGTATTTTTTTGAAACATTTTGTTATTTGGGTTAATGGGTTAGCCCACTGTCCAGTTGTCCGTTAATCGTCCAGATTGAGTTCAAGTCGCCCACGGTACGTAGTACTCCATGCACGCTTCAAAAAGACGTCAGCAAACCGTAGGGGCCCAACAGGGTCGTAGCCCACTTGGGTTATGCGAAAATGTACCCCGGGGCCCTGGAACAGTGGCAAGGAAGGAACAGGATGGGGTTTTTAGTTAGTAATAGTCTGACACGAAAGTGCGGGGGATATCATTAGATGAGTTTCCAAACTAAACAAAAAATGGTCGGACGGCGAGCTACCTATTGCTTGCTGTCCGTAAGCCCGTGCCTATTGACAGGGGGTATCGCCACAACTAGTAAAAATACCATATCAATGATATTTTTCTGAAAGGATTGAATTAGGATCTGTTACTTAACTTCAGTGAAGTTAAACTCGGAAGAAGGCTGAGCAGTTCTTCTATAGTGGGAACTCTACTGCGAGTCGCTGGTTTAGTGCCTTCATCATATTTGAAATGCCCTTCACTAAATTCTTGAGCTCATGTGTTTCCACCCAATCAAGGTAATTGATGGTCAAGCTCAGTCTGTGAAGTCGCAACCATAAATCCATATATCCCATCAAGTGACCAAGAATTCCATGGAAACTTACTTTCTGACGAAAAGTCCTATTATTTTAATCCAGGATTCCAGGATCTTTTACTTGTGTACCAAGTTGCATCAAAATCGTAATAAATGGACAAACAGACATAATTATATGTATGTTCTATGATGGTAAATTGTATGTGATAATTAAGAGACATTTCTGCTGTGATCATATAAGAACAATGTTTTCATAATAATTTTCAAAATCGCTCCACAATTGACCTTAAAATCGGTAAACATAAAAAAATATATTTGTATTCAGTCGAACTTAGAACCTCCTTTTTTTTGTAGTCGGTTAAAAACAAAATAAACACGAATTTGACCAAATATTTGTAACAATGCAGGAAAAAACATACCAGGTGAATGTTTTTTCCTGCATAGCTGCAGATATTTCCTGAACAAATAATTACATAACTACTTATTAAAAGCACGCTTATGTAATGCACGTTAAATATATACAAGGAAAAAAAACAACAAAAAAAAGTAAAAATAATAGTACATTCTGAATCAGTCGCTCTTGAACTTGTGCTGGAAGTTATTTCCAAAATGTTAACAGCGATACTAGCTTGTTGCATTTTTGTGTTAGTTCTCACATATTTAAAAGGTAAATATAACTAGTACTATTGGTAGAAACGTGTCGTTGCTTTCTACGATAAACACAGCTCCGGAGGACCTTTGTGGCAATTTGCCATAGAAAACAAATCATTCTTCCAAATTTTATCTACTAGAGCTATGAAAAGGAGCCTGTGGTTGGTTTCGGATCATTTTATAATCTAGGACTGTACGTGAAGGACCCCACCAACATCCAACACATCACACAAAGTGACTTTCAAGCTTTCAATGACAGAGGAGTTGCATTTACCGATGAGGATATCTTGGCACAAAATGTTCTTTTGCTGCATGGTCCCAAATGGAAGCTCATCAGGCAGAAATTGACTCCACTTTTTACTAGCGCCAAACTTAGAAATATGTTTTACATTATTGACAAGAGCCTCCAGGATTTCGTGGGATTCTTAAAGGTCAAACCTGAAAGATTGACAGGAGACACCCATGAGCATTTGTGCCAGTTCTGCTCTGCTGCTATTTCAGCCGCTGTGTTCGGAATTGGAACAAAATCAATCTTCGATTCTCCATTTCGTGAAATGACTAGAGAAGCTTTGGTTCTTACTTTTTGGACGAACCTAAAGTTTGCGTTAAGCTTAATCAGTGAAGCACTTTTTAAAGCTTTAAAATTGAAGTTATTTCAAACTCAACACGAGGATTTCTTTATTGGAGCTATGAAACAAGTAATTAGACAACGTGAAAAATAAAACGTTAAACGTTGAACTTCAAAAGAATAGTACGACGGTAGACCCGGAAACAGGGCTGAAATCGGAGCCAACAGATGAACTGTTAGCAGCTCAGGCTTCCTTTTTCTTCTTAGCTGGTATAGACCCTACAGCTAGCGGAATCTTTGGAGCTTTAATGGAATTCGGAAGAAATTCTGAAGTCTTGAAAAGAATACAAAAAGATGTTGACGCACCTTTTGAGAAATACACAGGTCAACTTACCTGTGATTCTATCTACGAAATGAAGTATTTAGGGAACGTTTTGAACGAGAGCCTCAGACCATCTCCTCCGATACCTTGGCTGATGAAGCAGTGCGTACAAGATTCTGTTCTTCCAGTGGGTAAAGTGCCAGTTGAGAAAAGTGTGAAAATATTTACACCTATTTATGAACTCCACCACGATCCTAAATATTTCCCTGAGCCAGATAAATTTGATCTAATTTGAACTGTTTGTAAGGCAAGGAGAGGTGAGTGATGCGACATATATACCATTTGGAAAAGGCAATACATATTGCATTGGAGCTAGATATGTCCGAATTCAAGTTCTGACTGCGATTATCCATTTTCTAAGAAACTTTACAGTACTGACACACGTTAAGAAAGGAGATTGTAATTGAGACTGACTAACGTTAACTTTGAATTTATTCCCAGATGGCCAGTGATGCAAGCGAATTGGTATATCTTTTTTTTAAACAAAAGTTTATAAACAATATTTTGTTTCTAAAAAGTGCAAATGTTTTGTTTGTATGTTTTCTTATAATAAGAATAATAATAATCTTTGCTAGTACTAAAATACATTTATTTGACTTTTCGTATTTTATTTAAGACAGAATAAAACTCACCGTTGGAATTACTGACATACTCTTATTGCAAGAATACTATTAACATATACTAATAATAACAGCAAAAGTTTGTGTGAATGGATTTAGATGAAATCTGGTACACGGATAGACCATGTCCTGGAATTATAGCAAATAGGATACTTATAATTACGGGAATCATTTGGAATAATTTTTTTAGTCACTTGAGCGAAGTCGCTGGCATCAGCTGGATCAGCTAAAGTTAAGTTTTTTTTTTAAGTACCTACAAAAATGATCTTCAGTTTCAATTAACACAGTAATATGAAGCCTCAAATTGAAGCGAGTAACATGGTAATACCTACAGCGAAAAGCGTCGACGTAACAACAATAAAATGTTGATTCCGATAACTTTACGGACAAGTTTTACAACTTCCTTGAGAAAACCAATAAATTCCGACGAAGGGAACAGGAAGACAATATCGAGTATTATACTTTACCAGAGGCGGCACCCTTAAAAAAGTATAATGTCTATGTCACGCAGTCATAAACTAGCATTTACTGGTGAATTATTTTTTTAAATTGATTTGGGAGGTAATTATTGAGTTTGTTCATTACAAACAAAGACACATATTTTTCCTTTTTAACCAACTTTAAAAAGAAGGAGGATCTATATTCGGCTGTATATAGTTTTTTTTTACGTATGTTCACCGATTTCTTGGTCAGTAATATTGTGAACCGATTTTGATTTTTTTTTTTATTGGAAGTTTATAATACTTCCGAGTTGGTTTTTTTACTTACAATTTTTTTTTGCCTGCTGATGAACAAAAAATATTAAAATTGGTCCAACCGTTCTTAAACTTCAGCGTAACCAAGAGAAATAGTGCTTCATTTATATTTATATATAACTTAACAAATACAAACTATTGCTTAACTGCGATCCCACGTGATGGTAAGCACTGACGTAATCGTTGATGTAAAATGATTATAACAAGTGTACTTTTTTATGCTCGCCAGTTGAAACTCTATCGTACAGAGTTTGGCGTGTCTAAACTTTTTGGTAGTGAAGTCTCTGTGTTTCACAATATTATCTCTGAAATCCCAACGTATTTGAATATACAAAACTTGAAACGTTCCGCTAAATTAATGTCGAAATACACATACTGCTAGTTTAAATTAAAATTGTTTTGAAACAAAATATGTCTTCTTAAAACGGCGCGCGCCGTTTATAATTTTGTTTAGTATTTACGTGGTAAAAGATAATGTGATTTTAGTATTTCTTTTGTCAATAAAATGATATTTTTTTTAGGGTTCCGTACCGATAGTGTAAAATCGGAACCCTATTCTATCACTCTGCTGTCCATCTGTCGGTTTTCCAGGCTATATACACCGTTAAATTTTAACCGTTTTAATCCCGTGGATGGTCGATCCGGTACATGAAACACTATCGATTTGTAAAGATAAAATTAAAAAATAAAGTACGTTTTTCAAAACTCGTTTTTATTTACGCATGTACGAAATTAATTTCTTTAAGAAAACGACAGCTGAGCGAGTCCAATGACCTGTGGGTAGTATGTACGCAACGCCGACAACTACCTACGGGTCATTGGACTCACTCAGCATAATGAACTTTGATAGATAGACAGTTGTCCAAAGATTATGTATTTCTGTTGTCGCTATAACAAAAAATGCAAAAACAGAATAAATTAAATACTTAAGCAGGGCTCTGATACAACAAACGTAATTATTGATTTATAGTTTGAGTGAAGTCGGATTTTAGTTGTGTAATTGTAATTTATAATAATAATATTCCTCAACTATCATACAACGCCTTCCAGTCCCAAGCTAAGCAGGGCTTGTTTTATGATCAGAGGTGGGGGTAGGTAGATTGATTTAAGGTCGTTGACGTCAAACGTAGAGGATAATATGGATATGCCTCCAAAATAACTTGATATTTGTTCCGGAATTTTAAAATTAGCATGAATTTATGTTTAAGGTGGAAAAGGTATTAATAATATCAATCTACGCTGCCAGTATTAGCTAATGGTGAAAGAAATCAGTATTTGATTTTATACAAAAATACCTTGGAATAGTTACACCGTATTTTGTCCCTTAATGTTGAATTAGAAATGACGCTTGACAGTATGAGACAATACTTAGGGCCTTTTGTTTCTTTATCTCATGTTCATCTATTTTCACAACGCAATAATTGTTCATTGAATTCAATCAATCATTCATATAATAAACGATTTTGTTAGCCTATCTGTATGTTTTTTATTTTATTTCATTCCATAATTTAAATCCCGGAACTTTTTCCGATACTTCCCGCACATTATGGATAAAATGGCATGTGTATCTTGACGCAAGTATATAAAATCAATCTACCTACTCCGACCTCTGGTTATGATAAACATACTTACATATTTCTAAATACATACATATATAAACACACAGACAAAAGCTCATCACATAAACATTTGTCATGTGTGGTAATCGAACACACGACCTCCAGCATAGCAGTCAGGGCCACTAACTACTAAACCAACAGGCCAGTCAGTTATTTCAATTATGTTTCATAATTTAACGTAGATATGATATTTTCTCAATTTCAGCCAAGACCGAGACTAGCTGAGTATTCAAATATCGAAGAAACCAACGGTCCTGTGGAAGCCATACCTATCATCCCTGGATTTTATCTACAGAAGCCAGACGACTTATCCAAATCATTACTCGAGAACCCTAAGGCGTGGCCTGATGATGCAGTTACCATTTTTAGTAGTGACGCCGTCAGGTAATACAAATCTTACCATCTCCGCACACGGGTCACAAAAAAATGCCGCTTCAAGCTTCTTTTTGATTCGGCCTTTTTTTGTGGCTCGTGTGCGGTGGTGCCGCCACAAAAAATCGCTTGAAAAGGCTTCAAGCTTCTCCAAACACAAGGGGTCGCGCGCTTCAGCTGTTTTTTGCGCCCGCTTCTAGCGTTTTTTTGTGGCAGCGTTTTTTTGAGGCCCGTGTGCGGGGACGCTTTATAATTTATCTGTCTTATTTTACTGACTCTGGCAAAAGGCTTCGCGGCTATTCTGGCAGCAGGAATTTTTGGATGAATTAACGTGGTGTGGCATTGTTGGAAGAGTTCCCACAAGGTGGACCGACAACCTTGTGAGTGGTACGTGAATGCGGTGGATGTGATACGTACGGGGCCGGTCGTTGTGGCGACGCTTGAGGGTGGTCTGTGTCTAACAGTGGACGTCTTTCGGCTGACACGATGACTGTGGAACTGGAACACCAAGGGCCATTGAAGGGCATAGGTGGGTTTTAGTTAGTTAAAATCTGACGCCCTCTTGCGCCACCCTAAAGTGGGAGAATTCATTGAATGATTTCTGACCTAAAAAAAATCTATGTGCAAGGTGATTTCATTCTTAACTGATCCACAAAAACTCAATACGTGTCGTTGAAATTATAGTCTTGCAAACTTTGATCTTATGAAAAATAACTAAACTTCTCAATTTAAATGTGTTGTTCTCAAAATCAGGACATTTTCAGTTCTTTATCTTAATGAACATAATATATAACAATAATTTTTATTCATTTTTATTTGCAGACAAAGTAAAACAAATATTAATCCAAAGACTAAAAATAAAGGCAAAAGAGATGACTACTTGAGTGTAAGTCAATTATATTATTTTTTCCTGAGGTAAAGAAAATAACCTAATTCTAAGATTAGTAGACACTAATATTATATTGGCGGACCCAAGAGACCTTGAGGTTTTAAACCGTTTGGGATACACAATAAATAATATTATTATGTCCCATTTTGTTCCATCTTACCCCATCTTGTCTCGCCTTGTTCCCTCTTATTCTGTTTGGTTCAGCTTTATTCCGTCTTGTCTCGCCTCGTTTTTTCCACATCGTCCTGTCTTATCCCGTCTTGTCCAGTCTTCTACCATCTGTTTTTTACCTGTTTTGCTGAATGACCTCATTTTGGATAAAATCCCATTCATAACGCCAACTACCCGGTTCAATGGAATGAGCCCTGGAGTGGGAACATACTGACATACATACATACATGAGAGAATACTCCAAAAAAACAAAATGGACGAGTGCGAGCTTATATTTTATTAAATATGTCTCAAACCATTTTTATTGTGATTGCAGCGAAAAATCTTGAAAGCTGTCAGAAATCTCAACAAATATAAAGAAAGTCAAAAGTAAGTATTTTTGTTCATTATTATTACATAGTACCTCTAATGAGTGTATCAGTGATCAGTGAGTGACGTCTGACACTCCCTCTCACTACACACAGAGCAGAAGAAGTTATTTAATTATTTAACACCCTCAAAAAAAGCTCTTTGACTAAGTAAGATTTTATTACAATAACGGACCCGCGAAAAAATTTTATTTAAGAGATTGCTAGACGGTCGTTGACTTTCAGACAAACGAATTAAAAAATAAAATTAAATGCATGTGTCATTCATTCAAATTTTTTTTTTTGCTATAGATTAAATATCTAACATAAATATTCATCTTATTTTCAGACACACGAAAAACAGATTTAAAAAGTATAAACAGCAGCATAGGACTGGTTCCGCAAAAGGTCGTAAAGTCCCATACAAAAAAAAATTGGTAAGACAAAGTTAATTCTTTTTTTTTATATACGAAATATCTAGGTACTGTTTGTCCGAATATTGTCTGTCGTGTCTCTGTCCAGCCAGGGATACTGGATTACTCGAAAAAGTCACATTGGGCCTAGAATTCAAAGAAACACAGACCACTTAAGCTAAGGTTAGATGGTACTTCACGCCGGAATAGCTGTTTAACCTACAATATCGAGCACAAGTTCGACCGTGTTTGAAGTACTGCTCTCATCTTTGGGATGGAACTGCGAAATACCAGCTTCAGGCGCTACAGTTGATTAAGAAGCAAGTCCAACAGACCTAGCCAAATTACGACCGTTTCGTTTCGATTCCTTTGACTTCAACCACATAACTGAACATTTAGATGACATCAGAACAAAGGAATTGGAGGCGTGGCCAACTCGAGGCATTCGACGCTAGAGAATTGCAACGAAACGGTTATAACTTGGCCAGGGGAGCAGGAAATCATCGACAATGATGCATTCGTCGAGTCGAATCATCGACATGACAAAGACGTCACGGGTCTTTTCTACCACTCCTTAAAGAAGGAAGTTACTGTCATAATTATGGCATGCCCAATTTTATACCCGTGGAATATATTTGAAAAACTGTTGCTTTTTTAACTTATTAGTGTGTATTCTTTGATGTACTGCATCTTTTGATAAAATCTATTGCTTATATTCGACTGCAAACGCGTGTTGTGTTACTGACCACTCTTTTACTTAAAGAACCTGTGACCAGGGACTTAAAAACACCTTCATAAAGGTTACAGAATTATAAGTGTTACATGTTGAATTGGTAACAGAATCAAATATGTAACACTTATAAAAGTGTTTCCAATGTGTCAACCAAAAACACTTGTAAAAGTGAAACCGTAACATATCTGTAACAGATATAAAAGTGTTAACAGTATTAATAAGTGTAACAGGTAAACGCAGCGTTACCAAATTTGCAATTTACTTATTTAAGGTACTGTAAAATTACTTAAACCTAAAGCTATACTAGTATTGATTATTTCAGTTACACAAATTCACACTTATTAACACATATAACAGGTTACAGTTTGATTCGGCAAAACTTATTATCACATATAAAAGGTTACAGTTTCATTCGGTAACATTATTGTACCTGTTACATTTAAAAGTGTTTTTCTGTTAAACTGTTTTGAAAAATGGTGTTAAAACACATTATTACGGTTACAGTTTGAGTCCCTGCCGGGTCCCTGCTGGGTCACAACCCAACATTGGACACATTCTAGATTAGTTATACATATGGATAATATACCGTGCTTTACTTTCCAGGGTCGAATGTTTAGAGGCTTAAAGGGAAACATGTATTATCGACAAAAGAAAGTGTAAGTCTAGCTGCACTTATTAAAGAAGATACAGTTAATCTGCATAAAATTTCAGGAGGCAATTATATATAATTATCTATCTAATTAATCAACAGTAAAATGAGTAGGTGAAAATTGAATTGAAAAATAAAAAAAATATATATTTACAAAAATCGGTAAAAGCGTTTCACAGATAAAGTGGGTGGAGCCTCGTTCAGGCTGTCGAACGGGCACATACGATTAGCTTTTTTTTTATTGAAGAAATTTGCTCAATAACATTCAAAAACTAAGATGACAGTTACATAATTAAAGTGAATATGTATCGTATTTTTATATGATAATGTACGAATTTTGTGACAACCTCCTGAAGTTTTGTGCAGATTCAACTATACCTTATATAATCCTTATTGTTATATACTATTTATTTACGTAGTTGAATAAGAACTTATAGGGCATCAAAGAATTCATCCACATCGATGTCAATGAGAAAAGAGTCCATTGGATAGCAATGTTGATTCGTTGACCGAAGTAAAGCCCATCCCTCTGTTCACGCAGAGTCCACCAAATGTTTGCTAATATCAAGCACAACTCGATGAGCGCTCGGACCCCGGTAGTCGAATAAAGCAATTACTTAGATAAAGAACCACCAATATTATATATAGGATGTTATTTACTCTCGTCCGAGCAGTCGTGGGTTCGATTCCCATCCACGACTGTTTCTGTGCTGAGCATGATCATTTGTTCTATGTCTGGATGTAATTTATCTACAAATAATATGTTCATGCATTTAGAAATTTGTACATATGTTTATAAGTTGTCTCACACTCATAGCACAAGCACTGTTTAGTTTAGAACCAGACGGCTTTGTATGTATAGATTATTATTTTTTTATTGATATAAACTAGTGCTTGACTGCCATCCCACCTGATGGTAAGCAGCGATGCAATCTTTGATGGTGAGGCGCACTAGTTTATTAAGAGCCTATTCACTCTAGCCTTGAAGACATCCAAATTATAATCGGACGGGAAGACCACAGCAGGCAAACTGTTCCAGTCCTTCGACGTACGCGGTATAAACGACGAGCGTTGTGCCGCTTAGTCCGGACCGTAGAGGTTTCAACAACGTAAGGGTGAATATTCGCCGTACGTCGGGTTGTCCGATGGTAGAATTGCGATGGCGGAATCAAGTCATGCAATTCCTGCACACACTCTCCAAAATGCATCTTGTAGAACACCAAAAGGCAATACCCTACGCCTGTGGCTTTGAAGGTTGGATTTAACCAAATCTGGATCACCAATTAGCCTCTATTTATTAAAAATCATATTAGAAGTAAGTTAAAGTTCTTTAATGAAAATAAATATAACTTTATTTCTGTAGAAACAAGAAGCCACAATTCAGGGCCGATGATACTGCCAGTGATGCTAAAGTGCTTGGCGACCTTCTCGTAAGTATACTAACTACCAACATAAAAAAAAAATATATCTTACAAGCCAGCGGTTTCGTCCGCGTGAAAGTAGAAAATTATCTGAGGGAAACATATTCCTGAGATAAAAATCATATGAACTATTTCAGGACGTGGTCTGCCCATGTACCAAGTTTCATTTAAATCAATTCAGCCCTTTGAAAGTAAAGCAGTAACAAACATACTCACAAACTTACGCTTTTATAATATTATTATCTAATATAAAAGAGAAAGGAGTTGTAGTATGTATGACGGGTAACAGGACAGAAAGAGAGAATACTCTGCATAGTTCTCATATGATTTGGCAATTACATGTTTACTTTATGAACTTTAAAAGAGACTTTGACCGCTGACTTTGTTTCGGTGTTTCTTCTTCAGTAGTCAGCTAGGTAACACCGGCCTCATCCAGCTTAAACAGACTAAAATAAATTGACGTGTAAAAGTGTTAATCTGTTGAGCCATTTAAACATGAAGAAATAACATACTTACACACACACATAGACACAAACTTTCGCCTTTATAATATTAGTGAGACGAGATTGATTTAAAAAAATTAAAACCTTTAAAACCGCTCAACTTGTCGTTTACAGTACTGAAATAGATGTTCCAATGTTTAGTGGGTTTAAAAAATGTATAAGGTTTTAACCAGTTTAAACATTGGAACACCTATTTCAGTACTGTAAACGACAAGTTACAGTGCCCAAATAATCGTGGCAGTACAGTCCAGTCCAGGCGCAAAACTTCATGTAATTATTAACATCATAACTATTGTCAATAAGGTGAAGAGAAACATAGTGAGGAAACCAGCATATCCTAGAACCAAAAATTCGGAGACATGTGACATCTACTAACCCGCACTGAGCTCGTGTGGTGGGTTACAGTCCATTCTCTCTCCAAGAGAGGAGGCGTGAGTCCCAGCAGTGGGAACTTTATAAAGATGATTATGCTATATGCTAATATTATAATATTTTATTACAGAAGAACATTATCAGCGGAAATAAAGATCACAATAAGTATCCTGCAAAAAAGAAACATGCGTAAGTATTTAGTGTTTTATACTTATTTTATACCTAATTAAAACCAACAAAGCATTGATCCCGACTATCATATTTTGTGGATAGCCAGTAATCTATACATATAGTCAGAAGATAGATTATCTCGCTTCTGACTATAGTCGCAGCCATGAGTCCCAGGACTTTGAAAATATTGAAATCTCCCAAACTCAGATTGATTATTACACAGAACACAGGAATCATAATCTACCGGACTGATTTCACTAGCCCGGAGAATTGCCAGACTTAAGTAGCATATTATTCACAAAACATATGGTCTATGTGGCCGAAAAGTTCTGGAATGGTGATCACGTACCGAAAAACGCAGCGTTTAAAGGCCTTTCACAGGGTTGACCGGTGACCTGGTGAGAGCCTCTGTCCAGCCATTGACCTCTTTCGACAGAAATGATAATGTTGAAAAGACGCTTTTCATCCCCCTATTTCGGAAAGAGTATTTTTGCTCTTCGATATCTGAGAGCAAAAGCCGTTTTTATCCTCTACAGAGATAAAGTAAATTGAATTTGGAACATCGTGTGAAAGTTTATGAATTCAAAACAACATTAAACCTATTTACTTCTATCGCCGTGGTACCAAAGTTGTCATACAATTCTTTTAATTCTCTCGCTAACGCTCAGGATTCTAATTTTTGAATCACTCGCTTGCTCGGTCATCAAAATTGAGCACGCGGTTAAAAAGCAACTTTGCACTCTTGTACAACAAATAACTATTGACACGTTTTAAAAACAAACTAATAATTTAATTAACAATTAGCCTTTAATCACTTAATAATTTAGTTACAGATACTTAATTGAAACTGAAGGACGAAGTCGGGAGGGTGGAGACTTTTTAGTGAGTTGATATTGCTTATACTTTCATTAAATGCCAACTAAGCAATACTACGTAACGTCCAATGATGGTAGTAGCCAACTACGTATTATTACGTGGGTCTTAACTACCGAATATAGTAAGCAACCTGAATAGAATAAATGTTAGTGATGCCAACCACGCAATATTACGTACCAGTATTCATTTTTAAATTACTATCCCCGATGCCAACCACGAAGTATTATTACGTATCAAGTTTTTTAAGCTATTGCATAGCTTCTATCGCGGGCCTTGAGCGTGGAGACCGAATCCAGAAATTCCGTAACGAAAATAACCTAACACCCCCAACTCATTTGTTTTTTGAGCGTGGTGACCGATAAGTAAACAAATGAGTGAACAATCAATCAAAATTCAATTCAATGTGTGAAAGTGTAACTTCAATTAATATCAAACAAAAAAAAACCAAGGGAAAAAATACATAAAAAAATAATAAAACAAATAAATAATTATAATTGCATAAGTTGATAAAAATGCTATGCAATAGCTTTACCGCGGCAGTCCCCGAGTGCCACACGTCTTTTCTATATAGTTGTCACTGATTGTGACGGTTAAGCATTCAATGGGTTAAACATGGAGATTAAGGCTTATTCAGCAAACAATGATCCCAGAACTGGGACACAAGCTTCTATTGCAAAAAGTTGTAAACCACAATTTATTTTTTATATTATCTTAAAGTAAAAATATTGAGAAGTTTTAATTTTAATTTACTGCTACATACAGGATAAATAAATAAAATCACGTACATCATATTTCTGGGTTCCATCTTACGACTTACAATTAGTATAAGCCAATTCAGATTGGAATATGCAGTGGCTTGTAGCGACGCGAAGAAAGCACACGTCCGCAAGCGGCCGCTGGCAGAACCACTAACAAGACGCTCGTGGCCACTAGAGTGCTTATCGTGGGCTGCTACGCAAACTTTTTGAACCCTTCAAGCGATATAGAAGTCTTTTAATGATGTATATAAAGTTTAAAACTAATTGACTTTAAAAGAGCTCACCACAACGCTACCATTTCAGTATAAATCGGCCCTAAGTGTAGGTCATTACCACAAAACCACCTCTGCTGTCAATTTATGAAATAAACACATTAAACACCTATTTCATAAATTGAAAACAGAGGTGGAAACATTATTAAAATTAAACAATAACACACTCCAAACCGCACGTGTCCACAATATATTACTACCGGTAAACAAATTCCAATTAATTAAAATTCAATTTAATTTAAATTTACTTCGGTTATGGCTAAAGTGTAGTGTAAACAAGCATGCACTCTCCTTGCATGCCTGTGTAACTAAGTTCTCAAGGCTTTGTAAGCATAACCAGTTGTGGAATTGTTTAAAAGGGTTACCGCGGCCCTGGATCGGAAAGTGCAAGTGAAGGAAAACAGGTGGTTCGTCGGTCTTCTTCTTCTTCTTTTTGGTCAATCTAACTCAATCTGCTTGATCAATATTTAGCTATCTGGACAGCTCTGTCTTTGTCTTTAGCTTCGTATAAGTCGTGGGAGGTGCAGGTGGTTAATAATAATATAATAGATATTCCACAAACATCACACAAGGCAAACTAAGCAGGCTCAAACTAAGCCTAGCTTGTGCTATGACCACAAGACAACTAACTGATAACATACTTATATAATATATTTCTAAATCATACATTACTTTAGATAAATTTACACGCATTCATTGGTTATCAAAAAATTATATTATTATAATATGCCAAAAAATTAAATGTTAATAGTAATTAATTTGATACAAATATTTAGCAATATTTGTTAAAATAAATGCCACGAGCACAATCTAGACCAAACAAGTTTTTGCATTTTATCTTGAAAGGTGTGTGTGAGTGGTGAGGGTACATCGAATTCTTTTGAAACTTATATGGCGGAATGTTGGCACCTTTTTTTGTTGATTTTTGCAATTGAGTGTAGTAGTACATACTGTTTAGTATTTATTGTATAATTCTGTATTTTTTAACAGGAGGATATGCTATATACTGTCCAAAATAACGACCAAGGTCTTGAAGCACAGGAAATTGGAAAGTAAGTAATTATGATATTTAGCCTTTGATTTTTAATACTTGATAGTTTAGAACTTCTAGACTTTAGCTTACACAAGAGTGTGTTAATTTTACCAGGATAAAATGTACTCACTTACACACAGCCATAGTTAAGTGTTTTACTACAAAGACAATGTTTGTAATCAAGTCAGCACTAGGTATAAATGAACGCTACGCTTGACTTTATTTTACCTGATGGTAAGCGATGATGTTATTGACGATAGTTCTAGTAAACATTTCAATACCTGCCTTAATACAAATTTAGCTCTTTATTACAATAACATTTATATTATTAGCATGGTAACAGTCAGAAAACCGTGTTTTGATGAGCCGACTTTATAGAATAGCTCAATGGCTACGGCGTAGTAATTGCTACGAAACTCTGCTACGAGAACTACGCATGTCTATTTTACACTGAAGATCCGCCGTAACTTGTAGCAGTGAGCAGAGCAAATTGCTTGCAGAACGATACGTCTGAAAGGTTCTGGAGAGGCGACTGTGTACGGGAAGATGTAGCGTTGGAAGACCTCTCATAATGGTGGACAGATAACATGGTTAGGGTTGCGACGATCCGATGGAAGAGAGACGCACAGGACCGTTCGTTGTAGCAACATAATTAGCTCTTCGAATGCCGTAATTAGAGACACAATAGAAAGACAATTGCTTATGTCGAACTGTGTAACATAAGACATTCAAAAGGTTAAGCTAAATCGTTTCCAGTGTGTGATGATCTATCATACATGTGGAAATTGATTTTTATTCCTATGAAATAATTAATTTTAGATTACGTTCTTTACCGTTTGCTGAATGTTGCAAGAACAGATTGCAAATAAAAATAATTAAAAAAAAAAAGAAGAAAGAAAATAACTTATAATCAACTAAAGAGGTATTTTATTTTTATTTTGAGTTGTATTTTAATTTATGTCTCGTTTATTTCATTACAGATATCAGAAGCAACCAACTATGATAATAATGTAAGATAAAAAAGTTTTGTTGTAAACCTTTCAAAAAGAGAAAATTATTTATTATTATATTTATGAACATAGGAAACGAGATATGAACTGTGAGGTTAAGCAATGCTTGCCGAGTTTGTTCTGTAGATAGGTGACCATCTTGTCATATTCCCTCATACGGGTGGAAGATGCGGTGGAGCATACGGGCGAGGTGCCTCGCTTGAGCGGAGCACCAGTGTGTCCTTATAAGGGCAATCAGCACCAAGGACCTGTCGAGCCGAGCCCGACCCTGACTAGCAGTCATTATTACCATCAGCATTCGGATGACGAATAATGCGTAGCTCGCCGGCCGGCCGTACTGGTAACCGTCCGAACTGAGCCCAAATGGTCGAGGGTGTGTAGTGTTCTACGCAAGTCTAAAAGAGATGTCAGCCGTAGGGACCCAGCAAGACCGACGCCTAGAGGACATGGGTCGACTTCTAAAAACGTCACCCATGGTCCTAGGACATAACTAAAAGAAAGTATTTGTGGTATTAGTTAGTAAAAACAAAAGCCCTCGCGCTCCGGCCTAGAATGGCAGCAGACATTAGTTGATTTCTCACCTCAAACAAAAAGAAACGCTGGGAGATGAATGGATAGTGAAGGCTTAGATATAGGGTCCCTTTGACACCCTTTGGATAAGCAACCCTAAAAATAAAATCATAAGGTAGTCAATTGGACAAAGGGAACAACTGATTCAATATATGGCTCAATGGATTCACACTCATCGTGCCACGAATTCAAAGTCCAACGCACCTGCTAAGAAGTCGGTTAAAAATAATGAAAAAAATTAAAAATAATAGTAGGTACTGAGTTTATACCCCTGATTAGATTGCCAATCAAATAAGTCTCCCATATCTTAAGTAATTTCTACAAAACCTATAGGTATATATTTATGTTTTTTACCACACAGCTCAAATAGACCTCTTCAAGATGACGTAAGTGTGTTACTATACTAAAATTAAGCAATATTAGCTGGTGGCAGCGGCTTTGCCCGCTTGAAAGTAGGAAAATTGAGGAATATACTCTCAAGATGAAAAAAAAATTGTTATTTCAGAACATGGTCCAAAGCCGTGTGCCTTTCTTTCAAATCTTTTAAGCCGTTCGAACATGAAGAATTAACAAATGTACATACCTATACACTCATAAACTTTTACCTTTATAAAATGGGGAATTATAAAATGAGCTAATAAAAAAACTTTGCGACTGATGATGAGATACCGTTTTAATAACTTGAGCGGTGTGAATTTGAGTAAGCTACAAATTAAATAAACTAACCACACGAAATATTGATCAATAATTTTAAATATAAGGGCCCTTTTCCTGTGACGCGTATTTTATCCCGCACGCGGGTCTCGTCCGTATCCGGGTGATAGCACGCTCCGGGCCACACGCAGGACAAAGATTTCGTTTGCTGCTGCAGTGTTGTGCGTGTCGCCAGTTTTCCATTTTTGTTTGCGATATATGCGGACTATGAGCATGCGTGCAAGCCGCTTCACAGTAAAAACAACACTGATGGCAGAAGATCACCGCCCGCATCCGGAAAGCCCGAACGCGGGCTGCGCGTACCGCGCGCGTGCCAGCCGCATGTTAGGAAAAACATGTATCAAATGATAGGATGCGGGCAGTCCACATGCGGACGAGAACCACGTGCGGGCTACAATACGCGTGACAGGAAGCTCTTATTGTGGTTTTCAAAATTGCATTAGTTTTTGTTTTATTAATACAAGTAACTACATAGTTTTTATCCACGACTTTGTTATCATGAAGTTCGGTTATTGCAGACGCAAAATCAGATAAAAAATAACCTATGTCGTAATTTGGGGTTCAAGCATAATACGCATTAAATTCCACCGAAATTGGTTGAATTTTCATAGTTAAACTGACAAGAAAGAGCAACAGACAGAAAGAGTTACTTTGACATGTATTGTATTAGTAAGAATTTTCTTTAATATATTTGTTTTGTGAATATTTTCAGGATCTTGAAAAGGAAAACAATGCCAAGGAATCCATGGAAACCTTGTACGTATACCTGATTATTTTAACACAGTAAATTTTAAACTACCTTTATCGTCAGCGTCCTGCGCATATCCCACTTACTCATACCTCCACGAGTTGCCGGTCAATCCCTGTTTATATAAATCTAAATACGTGATACCTATATGTGGAAATTTGTCACTGCTATCATATGCTCGGTTTCATATGTCCTCGTCTGTGGTTTGGGCGCATTCCGCCTCTAATGATAAACTTTCTCCTTCTTCTTCTTCTTCTTCTTTTTCCTGCTCTTATCCCATACTCGAGGTCAGCGCAACACGTTTTTTCTTCCATTCTGTCCTATCACTCGTCAAACTATCAATAACTCCCTTTTCTTTCATATCACTCCTCATACAATCCATCCATTTTTTCTTCGGCCTTCCCTTTCTATCCATCTACATGTATACTCTGAACTCTTACTCATACATACCTATTTTTTAATTAGTACAAAAAAATATGAGGCTCTATCTGTACCCATTACTGACCATATTTTTGTAGTCAAAAGTAAAAAAACCGGCCAAGTGCGAGTCGGACTCGCCCATGAAGGGTTCCGTAGCAGCAAGTAACATAATATTAAAGTTCTTGTAATGTGTTGTAACTTTGATCGATGTTTTAATAATAGTGTATTTTTTTCGGTTTATGACGCATTAAAAAAAAACTACTTACTGGATTTCGTTCAAACCAATTTTCGTTGGTAGTTTTTATAGTAATGTACATCATATATTTTTTTTAGTTTTATCATTCTCTTATCTTAGAAGTTAGAGGGGGGGGGGACACACATTTTACCACTTTGGAAGTGTCTCTCGCGCAAACTATTCAGTTTAGAAAAAAATGATATTAGAAACCTCAGTATCATTTTTGAAGACCTATCCATAGATACCCCACAAGCATGGGTTTGATGAAAAAAAAAATTTTGAGTTTCAGTTCTATGTACGGGGACCCCCAAAATTTATTGCTTTTTTTCTATTTTTGTGTGAAAATCTTAATGCGGTTCACAGAATACATCTACTTACAAAGTTTCAACAGTATAGCTCTAATAGTTTCGGAAAAAAGTGGCTGTGACATACGGACGGACGGACAGACAGACAGACAGACAGACAGACAGACAGACAGACATGACGAATCTATAAGGGTTCCGTTTTTTGCCATTTGGCTACGGAACCCTAAAAATGAATAAAATTAAAAATAATAATAACAGATAGTAAAATTTAAAATTCGTCATTTGTCAAAAATCATCTAAATCAAAATCATTAAAATAGTTAAATATGTCATAGTGAAAAAAAAAGAAAAAGAAAAATATTTACCTATCGTAAGGGAACCAAAAATTCGAAGACATGTGATATACACTAGAGACAACGCCTGAGTCCCAGCGGTGAGAACACTATAAAGCTGTTTATAATTTTTTATTATGTATAATTATTTCCCACGCAATCTGTGTCTTTTCTCTGGCCTCTGTTCTCTTTTTCAACCAACTAGACTAACTTCTTTTTTTTTATATTACTTTTCTACTGGGTTAACTATATTTTATACTTTTCGTTTGGTAATATATTTAATAGTAAATGATTATAATTTAATAAGAATTTATAAGTTATATGATGAAGATCATGTTATATCAAAAACCTGGCCTGTTGGTCTAGTGGCTAGTGACCCTGACTGCTATGCCGGAGGTTGTGGGTTCGATTCCCACCCAGGACAAATGTTTGTGTGATGAGCATAATCATTTGTTCTGTGTCTGGGTGTAATTTATCTATATATGTATGTATTTAGAAATATATAAGTATGTTTATCAGTTGTCTAGTACCCATAACACAAGCTCTGCTTAGCTTGGGACTAGACGGCGTTGTGTGATAGTCGTGGAACATTATTATTATTATTATTATTATTATTTATAAGAGTTATTAGAGGTAGATTTTTAAAATGATTAATTTTTTCTTATCCTTATATAATTTATTTACCTGAACTTTTTTTTTTATTAAGGTTTTAAGTTAAATTAAACTAATAATCTTCTAAATTATTTATAAAGAAATTTCTGCTTTTTATGTATAATTATTTCCCACGCAATCTGTGTCTTTTCTCTGGCCTCTGTTCTCTTTTTCAACCAACTAGGGATTGTTTTTTTTATCATATTCTCTTACCAGCACAAGCTATACAGGTACCCTATTAGGCTACATCACCTGAATCAGAATAATAATAATTAAATTTCCTACGAATTGCACCTGGATAAGCATAATAAATTTTTAATTTCCGACGATTGCACCGGAATAAACATAATAATTTATTGATTTTTTACAAATTGCACCTGAATAAAAATAATAATATTCTAATTCCCCACTTATTCTGTTTAGTGATGAAGACTTTGATCGCTCCGTAAGTAAAAAAAATCGGTTAATTTTGGATAAACTATCCTTAATATTAATAATATCCTTTTCAATGAGTTTAAAAATATTGAGATCATATCATAGTTCCCGCAAATAGGTGCAATGCGACAATACGACAACAATGCAACAACAGTGCGACAACAAGGCGACAAAATATTTTCATGGAAATTGATTATACATAAAACACCAATGCATCTTTGATTTTTTATGCCACTTATTGATCTGTGACAGCAAAACTAAACTCAGAAAAACTTTTTTACAAAAAAGTAACCAAACTGTAACTCCTAATTAGCCATTATTTTAATGGTTATAATTTATTATATTAATTAATTTAATCTGATAATTTAAACTTTATTACATGTTTTAAATTAATTATTTAATTACAGGATTCTAATTTATTTATCTTATTTAATTTATAATCAATATCAATCAATGTCAAATTGTATAAACTGTGTACACCTGTAATTGACATATATTTGCACAGAACTGAACTACCACAGAACATTTACAACATATTGAGAAGAGATTTTACGTAAGTAATTACGTAAAATCTCTTCTCAATATGTTGTAAATGTCCTTAATAGATAAATAAATTATATTCCATTCAAAATAACATTAGACATTAACCAAATAATTTTTACTGTCCGATCAATCGATTCTAACTTCCGTTCCGTAGGCTTAAAGATGTCTCTAAAAGTGGTTACAATACCAAATATATACTGCAGCTGCCATTTATCATGCTACCAACACAATAAGAACCAAAATCGGTTGAAAGTTCAGTAAAAAAGTGCTATTAATTTTGAATGGAGTAAAGGAAATCGATTTTTTTCTTTTTAGAACCCCCTTTTTAAAAATACAAGAAGATCCAAAGCGGACATTGGCGGCGCCAAATCGTCTTCTTCTCTTTCATCTTCTGGTGATGTCGATGACTCATCATATGAAAGGAACCCGGGCAATCCATTTACTATCCACAAGAATAAATACAAACAGAACTGGCCTTATAACCATTTTGTAAGATTATTCTGTCTCTATCTGCTTTATCCCTTTTTAGGTTTCCATAACACGTATAGAAAAAAATGGAACCATTATAGGATCACTTTTTTGTCCGTTCGTCTGTCTGTCTGTCAAGACCCTAAATCACGGGAACGTGTAGAGGTATCGACTTTAAAGTCAAGCCATATACTTAGGTCTGCAGTCTGTTGAAGCTGTGACAAAATTAAACTTCGAAGTTAACGGAAAAAAAAGATATGACCGTTTATGTCGGTAAAAACTTATATTTCGACACTCGGGGGAGCCAAAATTCTAGGGGACTTTTCACTGACCCAGGATTCTGAGACAAATTTTGGTCTGTGTGAAATTTTGCACAAAGTAAGGTCTTATGACAAGAGTATAGAAATATATCTGAAAACTACAAATTTGTTGTTAAGGCACAAAAAAAAAATTGCGATTCAGAAAAATCTTCGACACTTCATTCGAGGATGACTTGATTTATTTACATAGGTAAGTTTGTACGGAGCCTTCAGCGTACGAATCCGACTCGCACTTGCCCAGTTTGTTATTATTCATAAACATTGCCCCTCACTAAGAACTATTCTTATGTATCGTAGATGCGTTCACAAATATGTAAAACATAAATATTGTGTAAATATTATAGCGCCAAAATATATAGGTACACTATAGTTAGAGATACGAACAGTTACAATTAGGTGGACGTTTCTGCGGTGTCGCCATTGTGCAGACCACCCAGAGGACACGGTGGAGCATACGGTTGAGGTGTGCCTCACTTGGGTGAAGCAGCACTGTGACCAGGTCCCAGACCCTGGTACAGGCCACGGTCAGGAAAGAGGAAATTGGGCGGTGGTTGGCTCCTTCTACGAAGAAGTAATGTGACGAGCTGTTATACTTTTTAGATGGATGGCGACCATATGAACATTAATCCGTTTGGACCACAATTCGGGCAGATGGGACCAACTGGTCCCGAGTTATTCTTTGGCAGAAAATGGTGGTACTTTAATCAGGTAATATTTTTGGGCTTATTTTTTAACAGCAAAAGCGAAGTAGTCAGTTAATCATTAGTATTTTAATAAGAATCTTCATTTTTCTCATGGCTGCACTTTTATCTCCAAAAATTTATTGAAAACCGTGTTGGTTACAGTTAGCTATAGTTTTAACTTAGTGCCACTGAACAGGGCAAATTGCTCGCAAAATAGTAATAATAATATTTCACAACTCTCACACAACGCCATCTAGTCCCAAACTAAGCAGAGTTTGTGTTATGAGTACTAGACAACTGATAAACATATTTATATACTTCTAAATATATACATTATCATTGATAAATATACAGACACAGAGCAAATTATCGTGCTCATAACACAGACATATGTTTTGGGTGGGAATCGAACCCACGACCTCCAGCGTAGCAGTCAGGACCACTATATACTAGATCATCAGGCCAGAATAGATGGCTGTTGGGGTCGAAAGGTTCTGGAGTGGCAACCGCGTAACGGAAAACGCAATGTTGGAAGGCCTTCCAGGTGGACCAATGACCTAGAAAGGGTCAATGACCTAGTAAGGCCTTCATTGTGGCGACACTTGAAGGAGACGATAATGGACGTCTTTCGGCTGAAATAACTATGACAATTTGGTTTTAACTTTATTTGTTTGTTTTTTTTTCAGGATGACTTCAAGCCGATGGGTTAACTTTTGCGTTATTATTATTATTATTACTAACATTTTATTTGATTAAAATACAATTGTTATAATTTCGTTTATTATCTCGCTGGATTACATATTTTATCGTCGTAAGGCCCCACGACCTAATTTAATGACAAATATTTAGTACATAAGTACAATTACAGCCCAGTGAACTAAAATTATGACATGATATTTAACCCGTTGTATGGCCGGAACGCGGATCCACTCAGGACACAATAACCTTTTTATTTGTGTCTCTAATTACGGCATACGAAAGGTTAAACGTACTTTGTGGTTTAAACAATCTCAAAAAAATATTTACCGTGGACATGTTATTTCAATATATTTCTTTGCATGAAATAGTTAACTTTAGGTGTAGGAAAAATCGTTAAATTTTTTATTTTTTGACAATAGAATAACATATCATTCATTAACCCCCAAGCGAACGAAGTTCGCGCACCTATTGTCTTTCTATTGTGTCTGTAAAAACCGCAAACCAGAGTATATGGTTTTTATTTCATCGACACCTCCACGCGTTCTCAAGATAAAGGGTCTTGACAGACAGACAGACAGCCGGACGTACGAGAAAGTGACGTCGACGATAAGGGTTCCGTTTTTTTCCTTTTGAGGTACGGAACCTTGAAAATGAAGTCTATAGTTTATGAACTTATATTTTTTTGTCTGACGGACTTGTATTTAGAACTCTTAGAGTCCTTTTAGTCTGCAGGAGGGTTATCCATTTTGGTAAGAAAAAATATAATAATAATATAGTATAATAATTTATTTATTTATTTTCCCTTCACACAGGTATTAATATCTTATGTTAGCTTTTAACATTGCTTATATCTTAGAGCTAACTTTGTGAGGGACTGGTGCCTGATGAAGGTGCGTACAACAACCTGTATTACAGGTCACCAGGACCCACCCGCGGCTAGTATGCTAGGAAAGAGTTTAGCATGTCGCAGCAAGCAAATATTTAAGCTTTAAACAAAAAAAG
Source organism: Mythimna albipuncta (assembly GCA_929112965.1). Lineage (NCBI taxonomy): Eukaryota > Metazoa > Arthropoda > Insecta > Lepidoptera > Noctuidae > Mythimna > Mythimna albipuncta. The sequence continues at coordinate 19,712,656 of OV815962.1, forward strand.
ACAGAACTATGATACTTAATTAAATCTTAAATAGGTAGGTACATAAAAAGACAATTTAGACTATAAATTAATTCCAGAATGTAAGTTGTAAGTTATATGTATAAGTAGTCCAGTTAAATCACACATTTCTTTATTGGCCACGTGATCAAACCCTCTTTTTATATCTAGGCAACAGAAAATGAGACGTATTTTATGATAAATTTAGTGTATTAAATAATAGAAGGCGGGTACCCGTTGCCTAAGAAATTCCTGGCCAGACTATTATTAATTAAAAATTGAAAATTTACTTTATTTTTAGAAAAATGCACAACCGTTATACTTTAACATCGTATTCGTAATAAAACAGCGTTTATTTTGATATAAAATTTGTTGTATATCAAAATAAACACACCTGTTTATACTTGCCTGTTTATACCTGGCAACCCATAGTTATGCCAGGAAACAAATAGGCAACCCAACATTTTTATGTTCTAAAGGCTTCACACTTTCGGTTAGTATTACTTAAATTTATTCGTTAAACACACTGGTGCATTTGAAAAAAAAAATTGTTTGGCCAGGAATTTCTCAGGCAACCCACCCGCGTTATATTATTTAATATACTAAATTTATCATAAAATACGTTTCATCCATTACAACATATAACAACAAACCGGTGAAGGTCGTTATTAACCGTATCCTCTACTATTTAACGCCACCTAAATATTCTAGGTACAAGAGCGAGCGTAGTGAGCTCGGAATTGTAGGGCATTCCTACACGGGCAGGTTAGGTTAGAATGCAGATTCGTGGTTATTTTTTATAAGAACCAAGAAATAGTTAACATAGAAGATAGAGCCTAGTGGTTTAGTAATTTAAATCCAATGTAGATTTTTAGAGGCAAATTATGCTATTAAAAACAAGTCTATTTAATGATCATCCTTTTTTTACGTGATGAATAATATACTTGAACGAAAGACTTGTTTTTGGTAAGACATTGTATCGATGACATTTTAAAATTGTTGCATTTTATTATGTTGATTTTATTTAAAATACGCTATACAATTTAATAATTTATAAATAATCACTAGGTAATATAAATAAATTTTAAGTTGCATTTTTAAGTGACAATGTAATCTCGTAATAACAACATATTTAAGCTATCGGTTTAAAGCAATGCTCAAGTATGTATTAATAACTTAACAAAATGGGGGCCGTCTTGCAGACTAACATCAAAGAAAGACGCGTGGTAAAACGAAACCTCTCTACAATTCGCAAAACCCAGATAGGTACAATATGTCTGACAGACTCCTATCAAAATCGCCATATTGTATCCGTTAAACTACCGCACACTACACTACTGTTACAAAGCTACTCCAAACCGACCCCAGGTCTATAGACAGCTTTCAATCTCCCACATAGCGTGAAAGGTGCAGGTTTCTCGTTCACTACTCTGTGGCACTGCTGAATGGCGCTGACACGGGTCGTGTCAGACTTCCTGACTTTGGTTGCGTCGAAAACAACACGATGCAATATCTACATGGAGCTTCGAAGACATGGAGACATGGAGAGATTAGGTATACCAATTATTTCTAGTTTGTAGCAAAATGTCACTATATTTTTATGTGACCGACTAATTGCAGCAATCAAAGTATTTCTAAAGTTTATAATAAATCGTGAAACATTTATAGAGTTTTCCTATTTTTATTCTTATTGAGAAAGGCTCTTTTATTAATAATAAATCATCACTGACAAGACTATTGTTGCTAATAAACCTGATATAGTGGTGATTGATTGACTGGAGCGAACCTTGACCCTGAGAACCTTGTAAAAGCTACGAAAGATAAGCAAAATAATCTTGAATTACCTCACAAAGTTGTTGATATGTAGAAAGTGGATATAGCAATCATTGCGCCGATCGATATTCGTAATAAACAATGGCTGAATAGCTTAAGAGTCTTGAACAACATCTGAAGAGGTTTTCGAGCCTTCTAGAAAGCAGTACTCCTGAACACGGCGCGCATTGTTAGGCGATTCCTCTTTAAGGTGCCCTGACCACCGATAGCTCGGACCCTGTTCCCGATGTCAGTAGGCTACTATTTTTAACCGACTTCGAAAAGGAGGAGGTTCTGTGTTCGGCTGAATGTGTGTGTTTTTTTATGTTTGTTCACCGATGTCTCGGTCAATTGTGGACCGATTTTGAAAATTATTTTGTTGGTAAGGTAAGGTTATGCTTCCAAATTAGTTCCATTGAAATATTGTTGAGATCTGATCATGAACTTGGAAGATATGGCACAGAACTCCTCATAGGATCACAGCTGAACTATCGTAACATTGCTTTGTTTATACGTGTAGTCGATGACTGGCTGAAAGAAAAGGGGGAGGGGATGTATCGAACTGATCTGATGATTAAGCCAGAAGGTAAATTAATGTAATCTAACCTTGTTTGGGATTATTAGAATCGTTATGAGATTCTCTCTAACTTACTTATAGCCATAAGTAAGTTTGGCTGAGAGGTACTTTTCAGTGCTGGTACCATAACTAAAAAGTGTAAAATAGAAATCTCTATACAAAAAAAAAAATACTACCGACTTCAATGTTAAAAAAAAACACTGAAAAGTACAAAATAACTTTAATTTCGGAAGTCGGTGTTAAATAACGAAGAGACAAAACTTTATAGAAACACCGACATGCGAAATTAAAGTTATTTTGTACTTTTCAGTGTTTTTTTAACATTGACGTCAGTTGTTTTTTTTTTTTGTAAAAAGTTTTTTTTTATAGGTATTGTTAATTTTTTTTTTTTGTCTTTAATATGCCTCTTTTAATATTAATAAATATAAAATTAGTAATGATGATTTTTTTTTTATGTAATTTTTAGTTTCATAACTTCACGACGGAATAATGATCCAAGTATTAAGTGAAAGGCGATTATTGGATATATTTTATTACGCAATATACTCGTATTCTACAAACCTACACCATCAATCCATATTATTTTTAGTTTTGCTACGTTTGAGAATAGGTCATATTTTTTGCCCTCTTACCCAAAAAAATTAGAGTGGCCGATATTTTTTTAATAATATTTTTTTTTATAGCAAAACTACGTTTACCGAGTTTAGTAATTACATTTTATTTTAGAAGCAACTGAAATTATTCACTAACACTAAGAACTTACTAACATGCTGCTTCCTTACTGGTAAGACAATAGGTAACTCAGCTCGGCCCTGGAATGCAATAAGCAACTCAAGGTGGGTTATGATCAATTAAATTCTGACACTCTCTCACTACTACCAGATTGGAAAGAGTTATTTGTTAATTTCTTGGCAAAAGAAAAAAGCGACCAGCTAGAGCTTATTGAGTCTCCTGGTTAGCAGCGAAGATGAAAGAACGTTCAAAAATGTTTGCGACACGCTATATTCCATTACCAAAATGATTTAAATAACCTTTTTCACAGCCTGCTCAACCGATTTTCACTTCTATTCCGTAGACATAAGGATGGCATTGAAACCAAGATAAGTTTGTATAGTTACCACTCTTTTGCGAATGGTGTATAATATAATATTCATAATATGAATATTATAAGTGATTCAAAAAGCGTTTGTTTTGTTGGCCCAGATTCCAGTCAATACTTAATTGTTGACTAATAATAAACGATAACCAATAAAGCTGTTAACAAGCAGAAGAATTCAAGAACATACCTACACAGCAATGAAAAAAAAAATCGCTCTCGCATGTAACTTGCACGGCTCCATAGCACTGGCATATCCGGCGACGTCATTAGCAGGCTGCACTAGCGCGCTACCTTAACATTAACTAGGCTTAGAAAAGAGCTTCAGCAAAAGACGTTTTTAATGCATTTCGGGTGTAGTTTCTTCAACTTCATAATTGTGATTTTTGGTTTTATGGTAAAGTCTGTGGGAGTTAGAGATAGTGTGACTGGTGACAGGAGAGAATGGAAGAAAAAAACGAGTTGCGCCGACTACGACTCCATGTAATATCGGATAAGGGCAGGAAGAAGAAGATGCTAAAGTCTTGTGGGTAATGTATCGACTAAAATCCACCCTAGAGCAAGAGGGAGTGTCAGATTTTTACTGACTAAATGTCACCCGTGTTTTTTCAGCTAGCCTTTGCAGTCCAGGGCAACAGTAACTCTTCCTTTCCCTAGGGTATCGACCCAAATGGGTCTCGTCCATTCCTTTGAGGCGCGCGTGGAATACTATGCACCATCGACGACTCTACTTCTATGACCGGACGGCTAGGACTTGGTCCAGGCGGTTGTCGTAAGTTTAGACATTAGTCTTCGTCCGCAAGCCCACGTTTAGGGTAGCTGGTAGTCGGGCCTACTCCCAGTTGTTTCTACTATGTCAATGCATACTGAAACTGACTGACTGACGTATCAATATGTCACTCAGTCAGTTTTCCTTTTTATATTTATAGATTTAGTAATAATATAATAATAATATATGCTTTATTTTTCTCACTACAATACACAGTAATTATCAAACATTTTAATGATTATACAAAAAAAAAAAACAAAACAGATAAATCATCTACAATTAATTAATCATTCAATTATACATATATATATTGTAGGAGACTGGTGCCTAAGCTAGGCTCTAGGCCTGTGTTTCAGGACACCAGGTTCCCACCCCTTAACTTTTACAAGACTTAGATTTTGTACTAAACGCGCTGACAATGTAGTAGTAAGATACTCGACAACTTTATATGAATTTAGTAGGTAAATAACTCGCCTATTTATAACTTACTTGCTGCTTCCAGCGGTTTTGCGCATAGGTTTTTTGTTTATGATCGATAGGCTCGCGTTTGACCACTATCTCACCTGATGGTAAGCGATGATGTGGCCGACGATGGAACACGCTTGCCTAGAAGCAATCTATTCACTCTTGACTTAAAGACCCCTAGGTTATAGTTATCAGAAAACACAGACTCCAGCAGGGAATTCCACTCCTTAGCTGTACGTATAATGAATGTGTTCCCAAAACGCTTTGTACGTATGGGTGGGATGTCCACGATGCACCGGTGGCGCAACGCCGTAGGTACGTCTTGTGGTCCGATGATGAAATGGACTTAGTAGAAAATTGTTTAAAGAGAACATATTCTTAGAATAAAATATTCTGTGTCATAGCCCTGTAGCCTGATTCACGTAAAATCAAACAAACCAAATATCATTGAAGTATTATAGCCGTTCAGTTGAAACATGAGGTTGTTCGTTCCCTCACGCGTGCGGCCGTCTCCTTCACAAACATTACTGCTTTGCAGAAGGAGGCGACCATTCCACGACACTACGGATCAAGGTCTGTACATACTTTTAATAGCCGCGATTTAACGACTTTTCATTCAGGACGTTTAGCTTTATTTACATTACACATTGTTTACGCACGTGTCAACGCGCCGAATCCCAAAAGTAATTTGTGTACGCGCGCTAACATACGTGGATAGAATGTTTAAGTTCAAAGTTTCACTTCAACGCGCGTTCGTTCGTGCGTTTGTGCGTCATCTGGGCAGCCTCTTAAGGAGAAACTTTATACTTCGTGGAACAATTTACATAAATACTGTGATGACACGCCATGGGCACCTATGTCTTGTAGCGTAAGTTTTGTGAATTAAATTATAACTTTAGATTGTTGATTTTTTTTTGGATTTCATCTAATGCCTTTTCACGTGGTTGTGGCGTGTCAGAATTTTCAGAGTAACACCACACCTATGTTCTTTTCCACAAAACACACCTATGGTCGTGGGTTCAGACCCAGCCAGCCGCATTACTTTGTGTAATTTATTTCATCACCACCGCTCTCAAAACGGTGAAGGTAAATAAAATGTAATTATTTTGACCCTGGAAACTATCCTATTGTAAGCAATGTAGTTCTACCTGTACCCACTTTATCCGGTACCTTTTTGTCGCGAACTGAAGTTCGAGTTTCGTATCAGTGTGTTTTAATTGCGACGATTTTTTATGGTTGTGTACTTGTGTTATTTCACGGTTACAATCGCTTTACCTTGTTTTAATGCAGTTAATTTTTAATATCAGTACAAACATGGATATGTTTTGATTAATGTAATGGACTTGGCTATTGTGATTTTTACTTTAATAACTGTAAGAGATATTATTTTACGTTACTTGGGCTTTTTTATGGTGGGAAATATCATCCAATGACAACCCTCGCTCTTGGGCGGAGTGGGAGATAGTATCAGACTCTTGCTGACTAAAAGCCCATCCCGTTCCTTCGTGCCTTTCGTACTGGGACCGAGCTTCCCTTTCGGATAACCCTGGCCTCGACTCGGCTTCGACCCGACAAGGCTTCGACCCGACTGGGCCCCTGCTGTTGCTGACAACACCTTGAGTCGCCGGTAAGTCCCCTTTTTGAGGCGTGGTTGGAAAGACCTCACGGCGTCCTTACCTTTCGTATGACGCAGGTCCTCACCGGACATGATTCGTTCGAGAGTTTCCTGCACCGGATTCGTGCGGAAGTAACGCCCGGAGGACACGGTAGAGCACACAGTCGAGGTGTGCCCTGCTTGGGCGGAGCATCGCCGTGCCCTCGTGGGGGCGATCGGCGGCGGAGACCTCTCGCACCGGGCCTTCGTTGAGGTCATGGTCCGGAGCGAGGAAGAGTGGCAGGCGGTCGCCGACTTCTGCGAAGCAGTAACGCTCGCAAAGGAGGAGGCCGAACGAATCAGGCAACAACGTTATCGCCGTCGTCGCCGCCGCCGGGATCCTGATCCCGATTTCCGGCCAGCGTAGGCGCGGGCTTGCGGACAGTGAGCAATGGGTAGCTCGCTGTCCGGCCGTTCGGATACTGTCCGGACCAAGCCCAAGTCGTCGACGGCGCGCACTTTTCCCGCGCGCCTCAAGGAGTTGTCAGCAACAGCAGGGACCCAGCCGGGTCGAAGCCTACTGGGGCCAGGGTTATCCGAAAGGGCGCTTGAGCCCCGGTATGAAGGCTAGAAGGAACGGGGTGGGTCTTTTAGTCAATAAGAGTCTGACACTCCGCCGATTCGATCTTCCGCTCCGATACGATCCCGATCCGATCTCCGATCTCCCGCTCCGCCCAAGAGCGGGGGATGTCATTGGATGATTTTTTCGCACCATAAAAAAAACCTCCTTTAAGCGCGTGGGAACAATGAGCGCCTACGTTACTTGGGCTATTGTTATGATCTTGGACTTGTTATAAAAAATAAGGTGTCAGTTAATTTTTTTCAGTTACAGAACATTCTAGACTGCAATGGCATCAGTTTAAGGGATAAAATCTTGGAAGTGTTGGTAAGACAGTTTTTAAATAAATATTTTTTGGACCTAACATTTGATTATATACTTTATAATTGACTTTTATAGATATTACCTATAGAGAACCACACTTTAGAGCGTGCATATTTTCTTCTTTTTTGTGGCTGACCGAACTTAACAATTCGAAAGTGCCTTTTAATAGTTTAATTGAAAAAAAAATGCTTCGAGTTAGATTGTCATAATGCCAAAATATAGAAAGGGTCATTTTGTCAACATCTATTGCTAGTAGAAACTCATGCATCTAAATGATGAGTTCACATTTTTAGAAGTTTATAAAATTTATATTTTTGAACCCTAATTTTACCTTTACCAGTCATGTTTTACCTCCTCTTATCCTCTCACCCCTTCATTTCTGCCTCTGTTTTCGTTCAGAAACGTTATCAATTCACAAGTGAGACTCAATTGACTAAACTTAGTTTATTTGTTTGAATATGTCGGCCTCTTTATTTTTATGTGCACAAAGTATTAACCCCTCTTAATAACATTAAATAAACTTATTAAAATTACGTGATAAAAATAGTTAATGTTATAAAATAGGTCACATTAACAGTTATCCCTTTACTCATTTTTATTACGGTATTGTATGCAGAAACACAGACGAGCACGAGATGACCAGGAAGATTTGCAAGTCTATGTAAGTCGAGAGTCCGAATTTATATGTATTGCTATTTAAATAAAACCCTCAGGTGTCGTTAGTACTCCCCATGTACAGTAAAACTTAGTCAAGCTAGGCCAAGATATGTGAGAAATCTCTGCTGCTAATTAATTATATTGAATTCCGTACACTTTTACATTGAAATACTTTTGTTACATATTGAGAATATATATTTTTTCATTTGTTTCCTAAAAACGTTACAAAGGTTGATAGAAACTATATAGTAATTACAACATCTATCGTTTTTGAGAACTGGAGTCTATACTGGGTTCAAGACCTGTGTGACAAAACTCTTTGCTCACATCTTTGAACTTACAAATTATGATTGCACTGGCACGTGTTACATATAGCTTTTAGCTAGCCATCTTGCCTCAGTAAGTGAGACAATTAGTTAATTTTCTCATGTTATTTGCAAACATTGGAAATTCTTCGAAAATAAACACTTAAAACTTAGGTATTTTGGAAACTGTGTAGAAAAACATGGTACGTTGAAATCTCAATGAAGCAGGTTTCAATGTATTTTTTTTTAATATTAGTGTGTTCCAATTTAATTATTTTTGTGTTTGCTTTGGGTATTACAAGTAATCACTCGTAGAAACAATACTTTTCAGATTAGAAGTCAATCAAGTCCAGAAGAATTTAGAAAAGATCCTGTGAGTTTCAATTATATTTTATTTTAATGGATTAAACTATATTATTATGATTTGTCAGAAGACTCCTCTCTACGCTGAAAAAATTAAGTTTCTGGTATAAGAAGTAGGAGTCTTTAATTTTTAAATTTATTTTAATTTTTTTTATTTGTTGTTGTAGTGGTAATAGACATACAGATTCTAGGAACACTTCAACTCTCTGCCTCTTATATTGTTATCAGTGTGCCCATCAAGATTCACAGTGCTGAGTCGTGAACATTTGCACTGGCGGCTTTCTATTGGCTTAGAGTTGCATAAAGTCTTAAGGAGTGTCCCATGTTTGGCTAATCAAAAGGAGCTTGTGTTTTTTTTTTTATTTACAACACGGGAATCTTTAAGTCAAGTGAATAGGTTACTTCAAGGTAAGCGCGCTCCATCGTCGCTTTCCATCAGGTGAAATAGCGATCAAATTCAAACGTATCAACAATAAAAAAAAAACACAAACAATAGACCGACTTCCAAAAGTCGAAACCCGAAGACATATGAAGTTTTCCAATTAAGAAAAACGAATATGAATAAAGCTGGGCAGGATACCTGGCAAACAGTGGTTGTAATTGGCAGAGAAGGGCAGTGACTAAGTGGAGTCTAGGACCGCGAAAGCAGAAATGTTCGTCATCCAGTGGCCAGAGATAGATAGAGATATTATTTAAACGATAAAACCAATAATAACTCCTGTATCGGGTGCATTCACAAACATGTAAACTCTTATACATAAAACACCCTGACTTGGAGCAATTATCTGTAGGCCATACATATATTTGGTTCCGTGCAGAAATCGAATCAGCGTCACGCAGTACAGCAGTCTATCGCTCAACTAATGCGCCAACAATGCGGTCAAATTTTAAATGTGCTATATATGTTTTTCTACCAGGTCCCTGATGAAGATATTGCAGAGAATGCCGATGGCTACGTATCAAACGTAGGTCTACATTGGTAACTATTTAATAAAGCTTTAAACCCCTTTTTCATTCAGCTTGCCGTTCGGCCGTCCGGTTAGTATCCGGGCCGAGTCTGAGTCATCAATGGCGCTTAATGATTTACGTGCGCCTTAAAGAGATGTCAATAAAACCGTTGGGGCCTAGCAAGGCCAGTACCTACTAGGGCCAAAGGTTCACTTTTGAAAATGTTACACAAAGGGGAACTGAAAGAACATAGGTTATAAGGCGAACTGAAATGGGTCTGTGCAGGCCATGTCTGCCGCATGCCCGACAAAATGTGGGCCAAACTAGCACAAAGTTGGTGCCCGGCGACCCCGTTGTACTGTACAATAGGATCGCAGTAGACCACGAGAGAGATGGCAGGACGAACTAGGCAGATTCCACTAGGCAGAGGAAGCGTGGGTCTGCAAATAACGAAAGAAGTGGAGCCTAGTCTGCCCCACTCCTAGACAAAACCCTTCCGTCTTTGTCCAGGAGTGGCCCAGAGCAAGCCAAGCCTAGCCTGCTATGAAATATAACACTATTTAATTGCCAAAAATCCTTGTCTAAAACAATATTTTTCACAGAAAAAACCTTCTAAACGAGGGATAATAGACTACTATAAGATTGAGCAAGAAAAAAAAGCGAAGAAATCGCGCATAGACGCTCAGCTGTAAGTTTCCTTAAGTAATTATTTAAATTTGTTTGCTCTAGTGAAGTACAAAGGCAGACTTAGGGCGCTTACAATTTATGCGTTTTTGCGGACAGTGCGATTGCGGCGCGTTAGACGTACTGCGTACAGACGATAGTATTTTTCATACAAAACGCACAGTGCGGCGATTGTGCGGCGAACGGCCGATAGCAGGACGGCTGTCACAAGCACCATGTGTTCAATTCGGTATTGAATAGTTCAGTGTTGAATAACGCATCACTGGCATACGAACGCACGGCAGCCAGAAAACTTTTCAATTTAGGCGCTTATTGTCGGACTACTAACGTCCTGCAACCGGCCGGTTGTAGCACGGTAATCGTGCGGCAGCCAGCCAGTTGCAGTACGCATAAATTGAAAGCTCCCTTATTGCGTTACATATTTTCTACTAATCGAACGCAGGGTGATTGTTAATTTTTGCTGGCAGCTTCATTCTTGGCGAAGTCGTTATTTAAATACTGGATCACACTCATCAGCATTATAATCATTTCAATTGATGACGACGACGTAAACTGTCGAACATAGGTCTCTCCTAAGGGATCCTCCGATCGGCCTTGTGCGTCTCGTAACCATCGGCTTTCCTTTAGCCCTCTCTCGGGACTCTCATCTGGCAATGGGATCTCACCTTATGAGAGGTCTTCCAACCGGATTATGCTACTAGGATTATTCTATCCTTTGTCTCAAATCAGTTTTAACATAATAACTGTTTTTTTTTTCGATAGTGCAAAAGAGAGACCAACACTTGGCGAGACAGAAGTAAGTATATACTTGATTAATATCTTCTTCTTCTTCTTCCTGCCCTTATCCTGTATTACTTGGGGTCGGCACAATACGTTTTTTTCTTCCATTCTATCCTGCCACCCATCACACTTTAACTGACTCCCTTTTCTTTCGCCTTCCTTTTCATATGGTGACAATAAGGTTAATTAATGGGTATTTCTTGTTCGTGGAAGCACTTCACAGTTTTTTTTCGTTTAGTTGCAGCAATTGGGAACTAATCACAAGCAGTCCGAAATTCAGATCAACACTTTTCTGGAATCACTTGCTGTAATAATTTCTGCCTGGAAAGCTGACCAAGACCGTCGCCTCACTAAATTAGAAGTTGACGTAAAGAATGCTATTGCTACATTTTCCAAGACAATTGATGATAAAAATTTACAATGTCCCCCCTGTAGGCAACAAAGTGTTGATCCTTTGGTAAGGAACAGAATGAAACCACAAGAGCCCGATTTTGCTGGGATTAAATCAAAAGAAATCATATGGGCCCCTGACAAAGATCTAACGTAAGTCAATAAATAAAGAAACGAATAAAAAAATCTTTTATTTTTCGCAACCTAACAAACAATAAAATAAATCTAAATATACAAATTTCATAGAATCATCTTAGATATTAAGTAACATTAACTAACTTAAGCACTTAAACATGGACTAACTATAAATATTTATATCTCAATTTCGTTAATATGTATGTACAAAAATATAAACACTTGACTTTGAAGTACTCCTCCACATTACTGTCTGAAGACTGTAATGTACTGTCAGATGGCTGACTGTCGTGGCAGAACAATAAGGAAATGGCAGTACGAACTATACAGGCTTAACCGAAACTGGAACGAGAAAACGAGGACCAGTGAATGATGAAAAGAATTGTGTGAGGTCTTTTTTCAAGAAGAGGATGGAATAAGATAATAAAAAATAAAGTGATTGTAGGGAAGATGTCGGATGAGAGATAAAGAGCAAAAAAATCTTTGTAGAGTTGAATGGAAACTAGTTGGCGTGTGTATAAAGTCGACCAAGGTCGCAATAATTCGATGCGGGAACCACACGCTCGTTAGATGGCAGATGATGACGGGGCAAACTACCAAAAGAGAAGGAAGTATCCTTTGATCATTTGCTCACAGTTAGCATCGTGATATACTGACTAGGTATTCTAACGAATTTTGACCCACAAATTGCAGTCAGAGATCCACCTGGTCATATTATTGTATTAGGCTGCAATGCGTGCTTAGAGTTGTGAACAACTAAAGGCACGGTAAAGGAAGATAAAAATGCAGCATAATGTAATATTTTATCAAGACGAGTTCGGTAATTAATAGCCACATTGATTAACTTGTGAGTTAATTTCACGGCAATGATTATAACGTTATTGAAGTTGTACAGTTGATTTTAAAACAGTAACAGTAACAAACACGTAAATTGATTGAACAATGAAATGAATTCTGTATTGCTTATTTTAATTTTTGCTATGATTGTAAGAATTATTTAAATTTATTTATCAAAGTTTTGCAGTAGTTATACGCATTAGTCTTCGATATTATATCCTGGAGTCTTTGTTCTGTTGTTTGTAAATATTTTATATGCATAGAGATAAAGAGAAACAAGATAATATAACTAGATAGTTTTTTCCTGTATTTTTTTGCTTTCACATTCACAGTTCATACTTAAACAATAGTATACTTATTATCCATGTCTTTATTTATAGCAATTGAGAACTGATCAAATGCTGGAGAATCACTTTGACACTTTTCTGAAAACTATATTAGATCTTTTAAGCCACTGGAAATTTGATCATGATGTGGGTCTTGTAAGACTAGCGGAAGATTTGATGTCTGCAGCTGAGTTACGAGACGCTAAGTTACAAGAAAAATACAATGAGATAAAGAAATTAATCGAAGCATTGTCCAAAAAAATTAATGATATTAACTCCAAATCAATGTACATTACAGATGAAAATGACCCATGGGATACAAAGCAAATAGTGTTTGAATATTTGTGACTTTCATAGGACCAGCAAATAAATAAAATACATTATTAAAAAATCATAAATATATAACTGACTAAAACAATAAAAAAACAACATACGTAAAAAAGTGAGTGGGTAAAAAGGCATCATTGCAGGCGATTTGTAACCAAAATAAAAGCGCTGGTAATCTGATTGATACATGCAAGTTCTTAAAAATAAATGGTTTGACATCTTTTGCTTATTTCCTTTCATCATGTACAAAAACCTTAAACATTAAAATAACACAATTACACCATAAAAAAAAAATAAGAAACTAAACATTAGATCAGTTTTTCCAGGGTAAACCAAACCTTATATTTTTTATAAAAGCGACTTTAACAAATCACAGCGAATTAATTTCTCACAATCTATTAAATTGTAGAAATTCCATGTCTTCTAAAGGGTGAATCTGGTGAAAAATCGTTCCACACGCATTGCATTGCATTCTTTAGTTGCACAATATGTAAACATATCAGATGGTGCACACATCACATCAATTGCAGTACGATGCCAAGATATCTTTACTACTTGACACTGTTTTTTTTAGTAAAAATTAAGATGTTTCAGTCCAATTTTGAGACCAATTTGTAACATACTTCACTAAACAGCCATAGTAGTGGCCAGAACCGAAAACAACATTTTTCAATTGGCATGTGATTACTTCATGACACATAATAATTCTACCTAAATAAAATATAGCATTATTTTTTTCTCATATCACCTACCTACTAGTAATTATAGTATAGAAAATTATATAAACATTTTAATAGATATACGTACTGTATCTACCTCTCCATGAATTAATTTCACGCCAATCATTTCAATATTATTGAAACTGTTACAGTAGTTAATTCTTATATCAGTTAGAGTAACCAGCACAAGAATTGATTGAACAATGAAATGGATTCCATCATAGTCGTTTTTGTTTTAACTTTATTAGTAAGATTTTTTTTTAACTTATTAGCCTTAGTTTCTTCAGCTAGTAACTCTCGCTCCAGAGCTGCAGCGTTGTTTGAAAGAGTTACCGCGGTCCTGGAATAATGTTTGATTTCAATCATTAAAGGTCTGACACTCCTTTTTGCTCCACTCAAAGCGAAAGTCTTATTTGATGATATTCTTCCTAACAAAAAGCATGGTATTTCTAAATTTTAACAAAAGAGCATCAATGTGACAAAAATATACTGACATGGTGATTAAAATAAATTATGGAAGAAGAAGAAATATTGGAGTGAACATAAATAAGAACCATCAAATATGAATAAGAGCATAGTAAAGACTGATGATGACCATATTGCTAAAAAATTTGCTATCTCCTAACTTAAATAAGTTTATGTTAAAGATATATATATGTTCTTACCTCAGCAGAGAATTCAATCAATTGGATAAATCTTAGTCTAAGCACTTGCATAGAAACCAAGAAAAGGTATTAATAAATTCTAATTTATTGCAGAGCATTATAAAGTGTCATGCTGAATCACAGGTAAAATTGAATTTACTCATGATAAAAATAAATCTTTATTGAGGGAAAGAAAACGCCGTCGAGGCAAGACTAGAAGGAGATAATAATCTTGACGCTTTTCATGAAGACTAGTTTGATACAGTGCAGAAAAAGAATGCCTGGAAAAACTTAGAGGAGGCCTTTGATCAGTAGTGGAACGGTAATGCCTAGGAAAAGTAAATATTCATGAGATGCGACAATTCAGCAAACCAAGAAGAAGATCGAAAAGCGAATTTTATTCTTAATAAAAGAACTTGCCAGCAATGGTAAAATACAGAAATTTAAGGACAAAACATAAGAATGTATTTAACCTGTAATGGCACAATACAGGTCTAATTGCCCAATGAACTGACGAGATGGTTGGTTCAATTCCTACGCATAACAAATATTTGTATAACCTACAGATAGTTGTTCTAAGTTGAGTGTCTTGTGTATGTAAGATTAAATGTTTGTGAATACACCCACGATATAAGAATAAATCCTAGTGATAAGGTTTACAAAAAAAAAACTGTTTCTTAGATAACCATTGTCAGTTGCATGTATTCGATGCAATAAAAAAAAAATAACTTTCATACTTTCAGTTTAAGATTATAACTCACTTACTACTTACAAACCAAAAGGAATAAAAGGAATGGTTATGAATTTACAAACTATAATATATAAGTTCGTTATACTGTTGTCGGCAGTAACTACTGAACCAGTTCAGTAAATCAGTTTTCAATTGGCTTCTCAGTATTTTTTATCAATAGATAACACTAATAATCTTTTGCAGGGATCGAAGAATGCATTCATTAAAAACAAAGCTCCTTCAATATTTGTAAGTTTCCAAAAGGAATTATTTCTTTTTTTACATGAAACGGAGTACCGAGTTTTTTTTTTTAATAGTTTTTACAGGCACATTTTTGATCACCATATCACCTGATAGTAAAAGATGCTGTGGTCGACGGAGCACACTTGCCTAGAAATATCTATTCACTCTTGTCTTAAAGTCCCCTAATTTGTAGATATCAGGAAACTCCAAGGTATTTCACTCCTTACAGTATGCACAATGAATGTGTTCCCAAAACGTTTCGTGCGTACGAATGGGATGTCTACCATATATCGGTGGCGCAATACCATAAGTCTGATGTTACGGTGATGAAACGGTTTAACCTTTCAATTGTGATAATTGCAGACACAATTGAAAGACAATAGGTGCGCGAACGCCGGCGTTCGCTTGGGGTTTAATGAATTAAATGGAATAAAATTGTGCAATTCCAATGTACGCTGAGTATATGAGATGGACAAGCCATACCAAAATTTAAAAGAGAATCTTTTAAATTGATACCACTCTCAAAATATAAGGTCAATTTTTTTTGATAAATCCTAAGAAATGTTTCGAATTAACGCGGCATTATAATGCATACATCGGGAATGATTCCTCAATTCCCTATTCACCATGGTTTCAAATGTTTGCGGCGTTTGCAAAAGCTTGACAAAATATACTGTTGAGATACATTTATCATAACATTTGATATGATATGATAATTTTTTTTTCATGATTATTAAATTCATTTCGTTCCTGCTAATGATGATTTCATTTTTTTTTATCTAATACTTATTTTATTTTTACAGAATCCACACATTTATGACCTACCTGCGATTTTGTTAGATATTAGAAATAATCCAAATGTAAGTTTAAAAAAGGAAATTATAATTAAGATTCCTTTTATGAGTATTTTTTTTATTTTTTATTACACGAAATAATTAATTATTTTTTAATAAATTTAGTATTCAAAAATATATTTTACTAGTTAGTAATTTGTAAATAATAATAGTACATACCTACATTTTGATACAAGTGGAGAAAGTTAAGCATAAGAAAAAAAGATTGCATGTAGCGGAGATGAGAATGTTGAGACGGATATGTGGTGTGACGAGAATGGATAAAGTGAGAAATGAGTATATTAGAGGAAGCTTGAAAGTGGCGCCAGTGACCTTACCAATATCATAATAGGAGCCTATTATGATAAATAAAATTAATTGTGACAGGGTGAGATCGCGCTCTTTTCTGCATTAGTTTAGAAAAAGTAAATTGCGAGTCTAAAAGCAGTAGGAGCAAGAGTGGGTTTTCGAGTAGGTGTATTGAATTTTTTTTTGATTCTTGCTATGTACAAAGACCTTACTGTCCCCGCACACGGACCAGAAAAAAACACCGCTACAAGCGATATTTTGCGGCGGCCTTTTTTGTCTCGTGTGCGGCGGTGCTGCCACAACTAAACGCTTGAAGCGGCTTCAAGCTTCTCCGCACACATCTTGTGTACGGAGAAGCTGTTTTATGCGGCCGCTTCTAGCTTTTATTTGTGGCCGCTTCTAGCGTTTTTTTGTGGCTGCACCGCCGCACACGAGCCACAAAAATAGGCCACAGTAAGTCATAGTCAAAAATAAATAAATGACGCTTCATGTCCACTTTTACAGCGAAGAAGTTTTGTTAGCGCGGAAGATCCCGAACCCAATGCTCACATTGTGGTAAGATATATCTACAAAAAATTTTACTAAAAAAAAATGCTTTTCTATTATTTCTTTACTACCTTGTCAGCGTATTATTAATAGAATTTTTCTGCATGCGGGTTTGCTCCGCATGCAGAAAAAAAAAATCGCCACGTGCGTATTTCACGCATTACAATAAATGCTAGGGCTGGCCTGTTGGTCTAGTGGTTAGTAGCCCTGACTGCTATGCCGAAAGTCATGGGTTCGATTCCCACCCAGGACAAATGCAACACTAAATAATTTTATAATAATATGAATAAATATACGTACCGTACAAGTACTGGAAGACGTAGCGGTGGAAGGCCTCCTACAAGGTGGACCGATGACCTGGTAATGGTTGTGAGAATTCAATGGATGTGAGATGCACATGACCGCTCATTGTAGCGACACTTGGGGGAGGCCTATGTCCAACAGTGGACGTCTTTTCGCTTTAATGATGATGACGATGAATAAGAATAGATGTATTTTTTTTGCAGCGAAAAAGTTCTCGTGATCAAGATAATCACAAAAACTATTATAAAATGCATGTAAGTAGGTATATATGTATAATTATGTAAAGTTATTGATATAAAGCTATGTTTCCTACATAGCTAAGTAGTTTAATTAGTCATAGTATTTTACTGGCAAAGGTTTGTAACAAGTCATACATGTGCACATGACATGCCACCGTTGACGAGGGCTGTCGGACGATGAGCAATGGGTAGCTCACCGTCCGAACCGAGGCTAAACGATCGTCGAACGCGTAGTTTTTCATGCACGCCTTAAAGAGAGGTCAGCAGAAGCGTAAGGGCTCAGCTGGGCCGAAACCTACTGGAGCCATGGGTTGACTATCGAAATGGAAAACCCGTCCACCTGAAACGCAAGGGCAAAGAATGAACATAGGTGTGGTTTTAGTCAGTTAGTAAAAGTCTGACATGCCTTTCCGCTCCGCCCTAGAGCGGGAGAAGTCATTGTATGATTGCCCACTTAAAAAAATATATTTATTGCTGCAATTACACTTATACCCGTATTTATAAAGAAGTAATTACTTAAGGTTAGAATTCTTAATTGCTGTCCCCGCTTACGAGCTACAAAAAAACGCCGCTTCAAGCTTCTTCTTGAGGCGGTCTTATTTTGTCACAAAAATACGCTTGAAGTGGCTTCAAGCTTCTCCGGACACAAGGTGTCTCTCGCTTCAGCTGTTTTTTGCGGCCGCTTCTAGCTTTTTTTTTGTGGCCGCTACTAGCTTTTTTTTGTGGCGGCGTTTTTTTTGAGGCCCGTGTGCGGGGACGCTTACTAAATCTCATTCTCTATTGAAGTAACACACGTTACTTGAAGAAATGCTCAAGTAACACTGGATGCTAGGTAATTGTGGTATCTGAAAGGAAGATTCAGCCCCGGTACAAAAGATAACGAAGGAACAGGAGTGGGTTTTTAGTCAATAAAAGTCTGACACTATCTCCCGCTCGACTCAAGAGCGGGCGATGTCATTGGATGATTTTCCCATTTAAAAAAAGGTGGTTGTAATAGTTGTTTGTTGGCAGTTCTAACATCAAGCAATTTCTTAACTATAGAGTACAAACCATTACTTAAGTAGTTACTTTTATTTATTAAGGTATTGCATAGCTTCTATCGCGGGCATTGAGCGTGGAGACCGAATCCAGAAATTCCGTAACGAAAATAACCTAACACCCCCCACTCATTTGATTTTTGAGCGTGATGACCGATAAGAAAACAAATGAGTGAACAATCAATCAAAATTCAATTCAAGGTGTGAAAGTGTAACTTCAGATAATATCAAAGAAAAAAAAAACAAAGGAAAAAAAACTGCATAAATAAAATAAATAAATAACTATAATTGCATAAGTTGATAATAAAAATGCTATGCAATAACTTTACCGCGGCAGTCCCCGAGTGCTACAAGTCTTTTTTTTTATAAGTATGGGTTTAGGCACCCTAACTCAAAAACTAACCCAGTATACCCACTTGCCTACTAAGGCCAGAGTTATCCGAAAGGGAAGCTTGGTCCTGCTACGAAAGGCAAGAAGGGACGGGTTGGGTATTTTAGTCAGGAAGAGTCTGACACTATCTCCCGCTCCGCCCAAGGGCGGGAATTTAATATGGACGATTTTTGCCCACCAAAAAAAAACCAGTTTCACTTACTCAAACTCCCTCTCAATTACAGCGAAGAATGTACGACTTCCACCCAGGAATGAGGTCGCACATAATAAGTGCACCCACCGATCCTAATCATTTGCCCGAAGCCGAGCCCATTTTGCCCGGGCATACGCTGCTCAGGCCAGCTTTGGGCATGCTGAAGTCACAAATCAAGTTTCCACACAAAGACATGGCTGATGGTGCTGGAGTTTACGGGAATGTAAATAATTTGGGTATCTCGTAAGTGTTGCAATATTTAACCTTATTTCTAGACACAGTGGTCCATCGTCGACCACATCACCGCTCACCATCACGTGAGATGGTGGTTAAACGCGAGCCTATCAATAATAAAAATAAACAATACGTTACAACCTTCTATAACTACGTACGTCGGATATATTCGACAAACGCATGCATTTATTCCACCATGGTCGCACATTTTCGACCAAATACTCCATCTCGTCAGCTCATCTGTCACCTATGCTGAGATAGGAACCATTTTGACCTCGCACAGGTCTGATTAAAAATAATTTTATCATTAAATATTGTTTTCTTTTTATTGTTTTAAGTTAAGTATTTGTTAAATTATGTACTTTTTATTTTATTGTTGTTTGTCCTGTTAAAGTTCCATATAAATGTATTTTTTCTTTCTTTCTGTGAGAATTGTAGAGCTATATGAGCACTTCATCAGGGTATAATAACTTTGATATATTTCATAAGGGTCGTGTGTTTGCATTTGCGACTGGGTCAGATTTTTAAGCTATTGCATAGCTTCTATCGCGGGCCTTGAGCGTGGAGATCGAATCCAGAAATTCCGTAACGAAAATAACCTAACTCTATTAACACTAACTCATTTGTTTTTTGAGCGTGGTGACCGATAAGAAAACAAATGAGTGAACAATCAATCAAAATTCAATTCAATGTGTGAAAGTGTAACTTCAATTAATATCTAAGAAAAAAAAAACAAAGGAAAAAAATACTGCATAAATAAAACAAATAAATAATTATAATTACACAAGTTGATAAAAATGCTATGCAATAGCTTTACCGCGGCAGTCTTTTTTTTTTCAATATTTTCACGAGTAAGTATTTTGAACTTAGGTGTATTAAACGTTGACATTTTGAATCATTAGATATCTTTATCACTCGGCATTTTAATGTTAGACATTTGAAGCTTCGATATAATAATTTTCGTTATTAGGATACAATCAAATTATGATAAAATTTCGTTTTGGGAACACATTCATTGTGCGTGTAGCTAAGGAGTGGAATTCCTTACCGGAGTCTGTGATTCCTGATAGCTACAACCCGGGAATCTCTGAGTCGAGAGTGAATAGGTTTCTTCTAGGTAAGCACGTTCCATCGTCGACCGCATCGTCGCTTTCCATCAGGTGAGATAGCGGTCAAGCGCGAACCTATCATGTTCGCGAACATTTCGATGTTTTGAACGTCGACATTTTACCTGTAGGTATTTTAATGTTCGACCTTCTAATGTGTACCCCCCGGGAAAATGATCGTCACACAACTTTCACTGCGTGCGATGTGAACGTTACCGTCTTCTTCAGGCGTTTAGTGAGTGACGATCCCCACTCATCCATAACTACTTCATCTACTAGATTCTATCTTCTACTTCTTAACCTTTCAATTGTGATAATTACAGACACAATTGAAAGACAATAGGTGCGCGAACGCCGGCGTTCGCTTGGGGTTTAATGAATTAAGGCCTACGCAGACCGGGGCGGCATGACAAGGGATTTTCGGTAAGTCCCCTCTTTGAGGCGTGGCTGGAAAGACCTCACGGCGTCCTTACCTTCCGCATGACGCAGGTCCTCACCGTACATGGTTCGTTCGGGAGTTTCCTGCACCGGATTCGTGCGGAAGTGACGCCCGGGTGTCGCCACTGTGCGGAAAGCCCGGAGGACACGGTGGAGCACACAGTCGAGGTGTGCCCTGCTTGGGCGGAACATCGCCGTGCCCTCGTGGGGGCGATCGGCGTCGGAGACCTCTCGCGCCGGTCCTTGGTTGAGGCCATGGTCCGGAGCGAGGAGGAGTGGCAGGCGGGCGCCAACTTTTGCGAAGCAGTAATGCTCGCAAAGGAGGAGGCCGAACGCATCAGGCAACGGCGTTATCATCGCCGCCGCCCCCGCCGCCGGGATTCTGATCCTGATTTCCGGCCACCGTAGGCGCGGACTTGCGGACGGTGAGCAATGGGTAGCTCGCTGTCTGGCCGTCCGGTAACTGTCCGGACCAAGCCCAAGTCGTCGACGGCGCGCACTGTTCCCGCGCGCCTCAAGGAGTTGTCAGCAACAGCAGGGACCCAGCCGGGTCGAAGCCTACTGGGGCCAGGGTTATCCGAAAGGGCGCTCGAGCCCCGGTATGAAGGCTAGAAGGAACGGGGTGGGTCTTTTAGTCAGTAAGAGCCTGACACTATCTCCCGCTCCGCTCAAGAGCAGGGGATGTCAAAGCATGATTTTTTACCACCATAAAAAAAAATGACAAGGGATTTTGCCGTGAGTCAGCGCACACTGGCTGCTTAGATACCGCGGCATTCCAGCACTTTAATAATAATAATATAATAATAATAAATCATTTATTTTCAGGCATTTTAGCCCATACACACATACCTTACAGACTAACATAAATACAGTGTATTGTTAGCACTTCCACTGCACTAATTCACTTTATGCTGTTCTGTGGCACCTGTCCGCGCAAGCGACGGAACACCACGCCCTGCGGCCAAAAGTCTTCCTTCAATACGAGGGGCAGAAAACTGTTCGGGACTCGCACCCCGCAGTATATCACTACGAGCGCCGGAGTCCGCGGCATGCCGTTGCCTGCCGCAGTATGCCACGGCATCCTGCCAAGGGAGCCTGTGGCGCGTCTTTTAATGCCGTGCGATAAAATCCCTTTCAATGCCACGTCATCAGCATCATTTTAAAGCATAGCAATTTATGTCGTATTTCTGTAACAGTACGGTTGAATGTTCATTAGTAAAAATTAAAATCCCTTGCCATGCCGTCCCGGTCTGCGTAGGCCCTTAGTCAAATACTCTTGTTAGAATAATCGTGCCTGTTAATAGACAGGGTTGCAGCGAGCCGTCGTTGTTTACCTTCAAGGCTACGGCATATTAAGCGATGTCTTTCTATCTCTGGAGGTATCTACATATACGTTATACATACTCCTTCTTCTTCTTTCTTCCCTTGTTTTATATTACTTGGGGTCACAACACGTATCATACATACTAGATTAATCAATTAAATTAATATTTCAGGTTCAGCGGTACAGGTGAAAGAGTTTTGTACACTGGGTTCAGAAGAAATAACAACAATTTTAATAATGAAGCAGTACAGGTAAGGTTTCTATTCGACCTGTGTGAGTTTCAATAGAATACAATAAGCAAGTCAACTTATAAGAAACAAAGAAATAAATCATACTTATTTGGCCCACACACAGATATATTCAATGTAGGAATAAATTAGGAAAAAAACTTAAATTTAAAACCAAAACATTCTGTGTTACGAATTTTTTATCGATACTCTTTTGGAGGCAGGGAAATGGCTACACGAAGGCTGCGCTGACACTCATTATTGAGGGTCTCCAGTTTGAAGGTATGCGGAATAAGGAGTAAATTCCAAAATTTTTTTTTGTTCGTTGGAAAAGGAGGATTGTCCGACCAGACAGGTGTTTTGTCAGGTGGGCAACTGCCCAATAGATGATTTTGCATTGAACTTTAATTGCGCGATGCAGGATTAGTTCTTATGTGACATAATAGATGTCGCTACACTCTGTTTCTCAAATGCAAAATGGTCTTGAATATGTATTTTACAGAAAAAATCTATAGGTACGTGAAGCTATGCACACATCCGAAACAAACTTGTTTCAGTGAGATAAAACTACCCGTATCACATTTTGTGACAGTAAATAACTATTTTCAACGAATATAAAATTCACAGAACAACAAGCCACGGTAAGTACAGTTTCACAGTATCTCTATAAGTCAACAAAAATATGTCGCATTTGAATAAATTGTAATAGGTTTTTTTTTTCAAATAACTCCTCAATTAACTGTATTAGAGGTAATATCAACTCGATCAACTACTACTCCCCTAAAAATTAAAAAGATTACGATGTAGGTTCCAATTACGGGAAATTTTGTAATGCAAACGGCTAGATCTTACCTCGCCACACACAGTTACTTTGGGATTGACCAAGCCACTGGCTCTAGCGGCATAGTGATGTGTTACCACAATATGTTAGTATATGTTAGTATTCATAAATCGATTGATTTTTATTAAATAAATATTTTATGTTCTGTCTTTAGATTTTTGATAGCATTTCTACGTACAACGCCCGATTACGAGGTAATATAAAAAAAAAATCATAATGTAATTCTTAATAAACAGTTTTTTTGGATGTTTAAATAAAACGTAATTGCCTTGAACAGAAAATGTCAGAAAGATTGTTTCTTAAATTTTTTGTCGTCAATTGTTTTTATTGGTTTAAGTTTTTTTCGTAAAAATGAATGAGATTGTGCAGTGTCCTTCGCATGCTGTATAAAAATGCTTATGGGGATGCAACAAAATAGTGGAGCTGCCTCGCTTCTGTAGCGCATCATTTCTGCGGAAATGCGTGTTCATTACTTTTATGTATTAATGTGTAAAAGATGTGCGTCTCTAGGGCGCAGGGTGCAAGCCAGTCCCAGCCCCATCCTGGGTATAATTGTTGACTGCTATGTAATAAAACTTTATAATTTTATACCCATAGAACTTAAAACCTAATACATTTTTTTTATTTTTTTTGCCATGACTGGCCACACCTATTCAAAACATGACCCAATAATTTTGAAAGATACAGTCAAACCGTGTAGATATTGCGTTTAGAATGCTGTTATTGCTACTCCGTATACGGGCCAGCAGGGAAGCTGCTTTTTTGCGCATGATGGCGTGGAAACCATCAGTGCGTGCTTCAGCAAACATCCCAGAGGCGCTGCACCGCCACGGCAGACCCAACAACAAGAATTGTTGCTGCTGTATCTCAGCTGGAGTGCTGAAACAATGATTATTTTGTTGTGTTGTTCATAGTTATTGTTACTAACAATATATGAGTCTTATTATTACTAGCAAAATATAAAAGCGAAATACCATTCACTGATTAATCAATCTGATTAATCTCAGCAACTATAACACCTACAAACTTATAATTTGGCAGGTACATAGGTTCCTTAAACATCCACTAAACACGTTGTTTTCCAAAATTTACCCCTTAAGGGGAAAAGAAAAAGGTCTAAAATTTGTAAGGAGAACCCGTTTTTCACGCGAGTGAAGCCGCTGGTAGAAGCTAGGCGACACTAATATAGTAAATGACAGGCCTGTTGGTCTAGTGGTTAGTGACCCTGACTGCTATGCCGAAGGTCGTGGGTTCGATTCCCACCCAGGACAAATGTTTGTGTGATGAGCATAATCATTTGTTATGTATCTGGGTGTAATTTATCTATAATATGTATGTATTTAGACATATATAAGTATGTTTATCAGTTGTCTAGTACCCATAACACAAGCTCTGCTTAGCTTGGGACTAGACGGCGTTGTATGATAGTTGTGGAATATATTATATATATTATAATAAAGAGGTAAAGTTTGTTTTTTTGTTTGTAGGAGGTAAGATCTCTGGAAGAACTGGTCCGATTGATACATTTTTTCAGTGATAGAAAGCTGCTTTATTTCTGAATGACAGAGGCTATATTTTATGTACGTGGTTATGATTATGATTATGATTACGCGTGCGACGTCGCGAGCAAAAGCTAGTTTATTATAAAATAATTATCTTCACAGTTATATATATGAGGCTTTTTTTATTTCAGTAACTTAATTACTTATTACAATACTCTAAAATAAATTATTATTTTGTATAGGACAAACCAATTGCCCGTTATAAAGATTATGGAAAGCTCGAAAGAGAAAAAAAGAAAAAATTGGAAGAAGCAAAGCACAGATCAGAAATGTGAGTACTGATTTTACTATCTATCAACAGATACCATCGCGGTAATTTCTGCCTGACTACGTAAAAAAAAACTCGCTTGAATCCTTCGGTGCGGCGCCAAACCAAACCGTTTGAAGTTTTCGCTTCAAGTGCATGCAAAAATGAACTTAGCGGTGGTCAGGCGGAACTGTCTTTGATGGTACAGTTGGACAAGCTGTATGCTAAACAAGAAAACTGTTTGTAGACTTTACCATTCTACCCGTTTACGAAAATGTTTATCACTAAACTAAAACGTGATTTTTATTTTTTCGTTTGACTGGTTCGTTTGATATTAGTTATATTTTATTCATTTAGCACACCTCAATATTTAAATAAAATTATTGAAATATTTAAAAATCCTTTACTGATTACAATATACTTACAAATAAATAACTTAAAGGTTAACCCATACAAAAGTGAATTGTTGGGCATCGAAAAATCGTCCACGTTTCGCTGACAATCGGAAAAGTGCCTAAAACACCAATGTTTCACCAATGTTTATGCTACCAATAGTATTGCCACGTCAAAATAATAAATTAACCATTTATTTTTTATCTTTCGAACAGGCCTCCAGATCCTTACGTAAGTATTTCTTTTTATTTAAATAAAAAGTAACTTTTTAAGTAAGTAAAAAGAAACTTTTTTTTGTTTTTTTTTTCTTATCTTCCTTTTTTTAGATGGGGCCTCATATGATAAACTTAATAATTTACATTTTGGTGCTTGCAGAACATCTTTGCAACTGAAAACAAAATAGTAAGTACCGCATACTAATATTATAAAGTCGAAAGTGTGTGTGTATATGTTTGTTACTTCTTTACGCTTGAACGGCTGAACAGATTTGGATGAAATTTAGCACATTTATAGACCATGTCCTATAATAACATATTATAGGATATTTTTTATCTCAGAATAATTTTCTACAATCACGCGGGCAAAGCCACTGGCAGCAGATTTTAATAATATAACTTGAAAAAAAAACTTATTATCGTTAATTTTTAAAACAGAGAGACGTCAAACGATTATTGAAGGTAATAAAATAATAAATGGGTTATTTAATAATATCTTTTTTAATAATTATTTTTTATTAATTATAATGGTTTTGTAGTCACTTACAGCAAATGGCGTTACTTTAGAGGTAACCTCTTATTTTAATTTATTTAATTTTAAAAGCAATTTTTGAAATTTATTTGTGGACGCTATTGATTACCGATTTGTTTTTTAATTTTATAACAATTTCACAGTTTTTTGAAATCCCTCGTTTAAAAGTAGAAGCAATGAAGGTATGCAATTTCAATCAGCATTTGAATTTGTCATTTATTTTCAGTGTTTTCTAGAAATATCTATTTTTTTTTCCCCAGGATGAAAACAATGACGAAGGCATCAAACCTTATGCGGAGGTATTATATTAATTTTTCAACATTATTTTTAAGTTTTCATCATTATTTTAATTCTTCACCATTATTTTAACTTTTTACCAATAATTTTAAGTTTTCAACATTATTTTAAGTTATCACCAGTATTTTAAGTTTTCACCATAATTTTAAGTTTTCATCATCATTTTAATTCTTCACCATTATTTTAATTTTTAAACAACAATTCTTAATTTCATAAGTTTAATAAGTTAATAATATTATATTATATAAGTTAATAAGTTTTCATGAAAAATGTTTTCAGTGAAATATGTGCGATGTTTCTTTTTATATGTATATTTCAAGGAAATCAATAATTTTTCAAGTTATATTCTCTACTTTTTCCTAATCAATTGAGTAGGGTGTTTTTGACGACAAGCAGACGCGCTAAATAGCGCGTGAGACGTTAAATTGGCTATCAAAGTTAAGACTGCAAAGTCAGGGTCTGACCTAACTTCTATTTGATATTTTTCGACATTGACACCGGCGAGTCCTTTAGTATAGTCATAGAACATAAGCTGTTATATATGATATAAGTAACATAGTCCTGAGAGATTGCCAGTGTTATACAAATAACCCTGTATATTGTATACTTTTTTTTAACTGCAACAAATAAATACATTGATTTCATTAATTAACGTCATTAAATAACTCGCCCCTGATTGTTCCCGGTGCAAAGGTGTTAATAACACTCGCCGTATTGCCTCGCAGAATAGCAATGGCCAACCTTTGCACCAAGAATGACCATACTCCAACTACCCAGGCTTCAAAGCTACCGATACAAAATAGTAAAGTTGCTGCAATGAAGCGTACTTCAGCCTACTTTTAGAGCAAGAATGCTTAATTATTTACATCTAAATTTACAGTTCCTTCAATATTCTCAAGGAATAAACTTGCGCTGGGTACGTATTTACCAGGAAGTTACTATTTTGTTATTAATTTTAGGAACTGTAAGGGCCGAGTCACACCAGCCCCTCTAGCCAAGTTACAACCAGTTTGTGTCGAATTCCGTTCTCTAATCGGTAACGCCTCGGTGACAGCAATTGTAGAAAACAATAAGTTGGTAGCCATGTTGACGCGCCTGAGTCGGCCGCTCGTTCTACAATGTAGCGTTTGTACAACAAAGGATGTAGCGTTAAACACTATAGAAACGATTTTGAACGAAGTGTGAAGTTGGCAACGAATTGTCTATTCGTTTGTTCTGATCACGCGACTTTACGTTGAGATGACGTCATTCCTGTACGTTTCATCACTTTTTGACAGCGTTAACGATTGCAGAATAACAACTTGGCTAAGCGTGCAGAATGGCAGTGGCTGACTAGGCTAGAACTACCGATATGCCGCTCGCGGCACTGCGGGTGGCCTCGCGACCCTTTCAAGCTTTTCAAGCGATATTAGTCTTTTAAGTATGTAGATAAAGTTTAAAATTATTTCACGCTAAAAGAGCTTGCCGCGTCGCTGCCATTTCGGTGTGACTCGGTCCTTAGACTAAACTTATGTTGTAAGTATTCGACTTTAGACGCATTATTTAATTATGTTTTGTTTCAATGATGGTAAGCAGTAACGAAATCCTAGATGGTGAAGTCTACTAGTTTATTAAGAACCCAATTCACTCTAACGTTGAGGCCACCTAAATTATAATCAGACGGGAAGACCGCAGATTTCTGACGATAGCTAGACAGTGTACAAAGATAAAAAAAAGATGTTTTTAAATATCTGTCAGTTAAAAAAAGCTGTTTAGTAGGAAAACTAAGTGTCCCCGCACACGGAGCACATTAAAAGCCGCTTCTAACTTCTTTTTGTGGCTCGTGTGCGGCGGTGCAGCCACAAAAAAAGCTAGAAGCCGCTTCAAGCTTCTACGGCCACAAGTTGTCGCGCGCTTAAGTTTTTTTTTTGTGACCGCTTCTAGCTTTTTTTTTGTGGCGGCTTTCTTTGTGGCCCGTCTGCGCGGACACTAGTTTAAAATGATACAGACATTAGAAATACAATATTCAATCCAAAATACTCTTTTTTCAACAAAACTTGCAATAGTAAGAAATACTAATTATATCGTGTTTGTTTTTCACAGGATTCTCCACAAAAGTACGTGTAAAACTTAATATTCATTCTGTTCAACATTTTCTATCTCACTCCAACCTAGAGCGGAAGAAGTCATTGAATGATTTCTGATCATAAAAAAGGGCTAAATGTCAAGGGCCATCTCACAGCATAGCATAGTCGGCCTTATAATGTTCCCACTGTTGGGACTCAGGCCTCCTCTCTACGAGAGGGAATGGGCTGTAATCCACCATGCAAGCCCAGTGCGGGTTGGTGGATGTCACAAGTCTTTAAATTTTTGGTTCTAGGACACTCATCTCACAGACATACATTTTATTATTATTATTCATATAATTTTACTTTAACCTAAAATACTGATTGTGTTACTCTCTTTAAGCTAACATTCATCCAACATTTTTACCGTATTATTGATACCTACATTACATACTTTCAGAACATCAGGAGTCAGAAGAGAAAGTAAACCAAGAGGATTTAAGAAATACGATAGAAGATAACAATGAATGTTAATAGTTTTTAGTTACAATAATTATTACAACACCTGTAAACCAATAAAGAGAATATATTCATATAAGCATCTTCCGGATTCACTAGCTTGTGATATAGACCTTATCCTTTGTGTACTCAATTCGCGTTAAGATTAGCCATTTAAACCACTTTTTTACTGTCCGATCAACCGATTTTGACTTTTATTGCGTTGATTGTAAGATAAATGACGGCTGCAGTAAATAGTCGGTATTGTGACAATTTTTGCTGTTATGCCTTTAATGCCGTCCTTATGTTTACGGAATAGACGTCAACATTTTTTGAAGGGATAGTAAAAGAGCATTGTTTAAATGACCTTAGCACGAATGCAGTAAAAAAGGTGTAAGGGACAGCCCTCCACAAACTTTAAGGGCTTGCCCAGTTGACAAAACTGAACCATTAATCAGGACGCTAAAAAAAATTTAGCCTCTCTATACAAACTGTCCAATCAAGTTAATAATTTTGTATGGTGAGGCGGATTTTTTTTTCGTTTCCTAAAAAAAAATAATATGATTGTTTGTTCAGTTTCGTCTACTGAGCAAGCCCATAAAGTTTATAGAGGGCTGTCCCTTACACCTTGTGTCTATCTTATTCTTTGCCTACAGACAATATCAAGGTCGAGTACGTTCACAAGGAATATAATATTGTTTTATTTCATTGTGTCGTTTTATTTGTTATTTGCTTGACTTGTGTTATGGCAAGTGCTGCAATGACTACACGTGTATTATTTTTAAAAGAGCCCTTCCAGACCCGAGTATCGGCAACCTAAGCCCTGAGCATGTCTTGGAGGACACGGTGGAGCAAACAGTCGAGGTGTGCCCTGCTTGGGCGGAGCTTCGCCGTGCCCTCGTGGGGGCAATCGGCGGCGGAAACCTCTCGCGCCTGGCCTTGGTTGGGGCCCTGGTCAGGAGCGAGGAGGAGTGGCAGGCAGTCGCCGACTTCTGCGAAGCAGTAATGATCGCAAAGGAGGAGGCCGACAGCATCAGGCAACGGTGCTCTCGCCGCCGCCGGGGATTCCGATCCCGATTTCCGGCCACCGAAGGCGCGGGCTTGCGCGGTGTCCGACCGGCCGGTAACTGTCCAGACCAAGCCCAAGTCGTCGACGGCGCGCACTGTTCCCGCGCACCTCAAGGAGTTATCAGCAACAGTAAGGGCCAAGCCGGGTCGAAGCCTACCGGGGCCAGGGTTATCCGAAAGGGAACTCGAGCCCCGGTATGAAAGCTTGGAGAAACGGGCTTGGTTTTTTAGTCAGTAAGAGTCTGGCACTATCTTCCGCTACGCCCAAGAGTGGGGGTTGTCATTGGATGATTTTCACTACCAAAAAAAAAACCCTGAGCATGTCTTATAAAGATATAACGCGATATAATAGAGCATCACCTAAACACATAGTTGGCATTCAGTAATTCCGTCATTAAACTTTAAAAGTTTTTGGAAGAAATCGTTATTAAGAATCTTGATTAAAATAATATACAATGATTCTACAGTTTTTTTTATTCAATAAATTATGGATAGCCAAAGTTCACGCAAAATAGCAAAGAAGTTTACACTAGATTAACTTTACACAAATATATTATTTGATATCAATAGAAACCTATACCTATACCCCATATTCAGAAGATATCAGTATTTAGAGAAAGATTATCTTATTACACATTGTGTAACTACCACATAATTAGTAAATCGGTTATATGACAATGTATTTGGGGTTAAACGGACGCTTTTATGAAGCTGAGCAGTTACCTAATAAAAAAAATGAATAATAATTAATAATTAACTCTTTGAATGTCGTAATTAGAGACACAATAGAAGAACAATTACCTTATGTCGGACAGTGTAACTTAAGACATTCGAAAGGTTAAAAAAAAATAATAATAATAAAATAATAATTTTAAATGTAGGTACTGATGTTTGAGGTACAAATAAATGTTTTTTTTTATTTTTTTATTCTAATCCCTATTCACTTTATCTTTCTTACAGATAACCCAAACCAAGAACCTATCTCCTTTCTTACAGTCCATCCAAAGGTTGTCTGTAAGAGATCGCCCTGTGCGATAAGACCACCCATTGTGCACTTATTCTTTGAAATGTTCGTCCTGTATTTTTGTTTATGTGGTGAACATTAAAGATCGTAACTAATATTATAAATGTGAAAGTGTGGATGTTTGGATGTTTGTTACTTAATCACGCAAAAACGGCTGAACTTATTTGGATGAAATTTGGCACACAATAGCTTTTGACATGGAAAAGAACATAGGCTACCTTTTATCCCGATACCTAATGCCACGCGGGCAAAGCCGCGGGCAAAAACTAGTACAATAATAATAGATATTATGTATGAACAGTGTGGACCAGTAAATTTTATACCCAAGAGCACAAAAAAGAATCATAATAAAAAAGTGAGTTTTAAAGGAAGTAATCTAAAAATTCGAGTCTACAGTGTTCTCACATTCACATTATAAGTAATAAAAACTTTACTCATAAATAGTTAATTAATTATCGATCGTAACACTAGTCTATAACACTAGTTAGACTCAATTAACAATTACGTAAAATAACAGTATACTAATTAAAACATTACAAATTATTGTACCAACATTTTTCTTTCCGAACAAATCACTAGACCAATAAATGTCAACCGTGATTCTGATATAATTTTCAGCAATTCTTATTATTATTTTTAACTTGGACACTTTTTATTACAATTTAATTTCACGGCAATTATTAAGGATGCTAATAAAATTGAGTCAAAAGTAAATTTTTATTACAGTTTGTTAAACGCGAGTATGGATTGAAAAATGAAATGAATTCGGCCGTATTTATTTTTATTATTACAATTGTAAGTAATTTATTTAGATGTAACTTTTTTATTACTTGCTTTATTACCAATAATTCATGGCCCCCATCCGAAATATCTTGGTATCACTCCGGCCCTCTCCACTACAGAAAGAATTGTGGAAACGTTAAGCAGTGGTGGCCGAGTGGTTCAAACCCAGCCAGGCGCATTACTTTGTGTAATTTATTTCATCACCACTGCTCTCAACACGGTGAAGGAAAACATCGTGAAGAAACCGGCATGTCCTAGAACCAAAAATGAGAAGACATGTGACATTCACCAACCCGCACTAGGCCCGCGTGGTGGTGAGGAGGATGAAGGTTCTCCTAGAGAGGAGGCCTGAGTCCCAGCACTGGGAACATTAAAAGGTTGATTATGGTTATGCTAAGCGGAAGGTGCATACAAGAATCAACCTGCTACGTCGCCTAACATCCAATAGACGGGGGGCTCCCCCAAGTCATGTGAAGAACTGAAATGGTGCTCTGCTTCTCTGGGAGTGAATGCCTGTTCAGTATGGAGCCGCTCCACCCACTCCAACTTAGTGGATACAGCACTTGATGAGACATGCCGTATTACCACTGCCTGCCTTAAACCGACTCCGGTACGAATTTCGTATCCACTAATCGACATTGCATGGCCAGAAATTTGCAGAAATGTGGGTAGTTGCAAAAGACGAAACAACCAAATGACCCTCGCAATGCAATGCATTAATTACAGCTTGGTTTCTCTGAGACTTAAAAGTCGTAAAAGTTTTGTTGCAAGCGTGAGCCCATCTCAAAGTAACGCCACATCGGAGAGATGTGACCTCTGGCGAGATAAGTTTAAGCCTCCTGAAGATTTTATCAACCCATCGGAGAGCCTCTCTCCTGGACTCGAGTTGCCATGGCCAATCTGAAAAAGTCTAAACAGACTCCGCACCCAGATTGAGCGCAGCAAAGACAATCTCCAACGGTTCCGATCTTCAGAGCTTGTGCGGCGTCTCTCCGCAGACCATGTTACATCTTCCATCCTGCATGACGTACCTTATTACCTGTTCACGTAGGAACATAATGACAGCATCAGTACACGGCATTGCTGTGGACGAGCACTGGGCCCGGCAAGGAATTTAATTAGTTTTGCCATCGACACGCTAATAAAAAGATTTCCTACCGTGTAAAAGCATTTTATTTAAAAAAAATCACTAAATACTTATATTTCGATGACTTAGAAGTACACTGTTCCTCAAGATACAGAATCGATTCCTAGTTTGAAGGACAGTGCTCTCATTTATAGGAGTAGCAGTCCTATTTTTAGAGTTTAGTCATATAATAGTAATATTCTAAGTTTATTTAGGACATTAGGTACTGATATCCCGTGCCCTGGGGTTTCTGAAGAATCGCCAAACTGAAGTGGCAATGGGCAGGGCACATTGCTCGCAGAACAGATGGCCGTTGGGGGCGAAAGGTTCTGGAGTGGCGACTGCGTACCGGAAGACGCAGCGTTGGAAGGCCTCCTACAAGGTGGACCGATGACCTGGTGAAGGTAGCGGGAAACCGATGGATGCGGGACGCACAGGAACGTTCGATGTGGCGACGCTTGAGGGAGGCCTATGTCCAACAGTGGACGTGTATCGGCTGAAATGATGATGATGATGATGATGCCGTGCCTCAGTAATTACGTAAAGCCTGGTTGTCATTAACAGATCTTTGACTTTCGTTACAGTATTGTTTTGTCCTGTAACTGAGTTGTGGAAGTTTTATGAGCAGTCGCTCCATAAAACACAGGTGTTCAGTCTTGTCCGGTTAGAATGTTAAAAGCTAAAGAGATGATGGATCACTGATATTACTTATTTACTTGGTTTTATGGAAAATGTAAAATTCGTTATCAGGGCATTTTTTCTTGTAAAAAAAAATGATATAAGCCTTTTTAGGTAGGTACCAGAAGCCTTA
Organism: Mythimna albipuncta; assembly: GCA_929112965.1. Classification (NCBI taxonomy): domain Eukaryota; kingdom Metazoa; phylum Arthropoda; class Insecta; order Lepidoptera; family Noctuidae; genus Mythimna; species Mythimna albipuncta. The sequence continues at coordinate 19,746,619 of OV815962.1, forward strand.
CCACTCTTAACGTGATCCATTTGAATATAAAGTGAACTGATAAAGGGATGAAGCTATCTATATATGGGGCTATAGGCCATATGATCTATACCTCAGTATACCGCACGCTTGACATTTTAACACGTGTCGTGTTGGTTAGGTACCTGTACTTCATTTTACGCCTTCCAGTAAATCTAATGAGATACAATAGTTTCAGACCACACTGGATTGCCATGGATTGAGGAATCAACTAAACCGCAAGGTAAGCTTTATAATTATTTTTAAAATAGTTAACCAGGCAAACGTTGTTCTATATACATTTTAAATAACCTGACCTGTGAAATATATACAAAAAAAAAATCATCAAAAACGGTCAAGCCATTTCCAAGGAGTACGATAACAAACATTGTGAGACGAGATATCCATATATTACAATGAAATAATTCAAAATTATACGGTCTTCAATAGCAATTTCAGCAGCCTGGGCTACGGGATCGTCAAAAAGTTCTATATCGAACCTTCCTGCAGCCCACTGGATTGCAGAATGCAGCTGAAGGAATACAGCTGGGTTTTAGTCAGTAAAAGCCTGTGAGCGCGAGATCCCTCTCGCTCTATCCATAGCGGAAGGAGTAGGTACATTTAATCTCGGTATGTTAAGATGGTCATCCACATACAGAAGCGGAGCACTGGTGGCCTTCGATCCCAGGACACAATCAGTAGCCCGATTCACGTAACCAAACCCGTATCGATTTAGTCGTTTAGACTATTTTCGTATTCACATCTATCAATCGAGTTTGAGCGACACCGATTTTTAAGTTGTTTGGTCGAAGAGTCGATTTAAATAAAATTGATCTATATTACATTATCCTGGTAGAATACTTATTAATGGAACTGGAAATAAGTCGTCGATAGATCGTTCAGTTTCGAGACAGTTGTATCTTTTATCCAATACCGATTAATGAACACGTAAATACCGCTTTTGGATAGGACTGCGATCAAACGACTATAAAACTTATTTAGGGGACAATAAACAGCTACAATATACATATTGAAAGAAAAACAGTACAAAAGGGTTTACAATATTGCAGCTCACTGCATTATCCTCATATTGACGCATAAGATTGCCGGCAGTAAATGCCTACCGATATTTGGCTTGTTTGATTTTACTTGAATCAGGCTACAGGCCTTACTTCTACAAAACCCTCACCAAATGGCTCATGCGACTGAACAGAAGCAGACTGCCCCAGGTGGGGACCGTCAACGGACACTGCCTACTGAATAAACACCTCCACACATTAAGCGTCACAGACAGTCCCCTGTGCAAAGCATGCTTGGAAACAATTATGGAGAAGACAATTACGCATATGCTCCTTGAATACACGTGACGTAGGTATCACTGATACGCTTACTCAAAACATAGAATCCCTGCATTCCCTTACAGACACCCTGTAAAACTAGGGATAACTAATTAGTTTTTGGATCGATGTGGGCTGGTTTGAATAAGCCTACCTACTAACTGCCATGGTCCACGCACAATTGTCCGCAATGGACTAAATGCAAAAACCAGATACGAGTGCAGAAAGTTTCTCATTGCAACCGAAACGGAGTTCGGACGAGCAGTAGGCGAGTTTGTTATGAAGCCAAGGGTTGTAGTGACAAAGCACGTGACTTTTTTCAATACATTTGCGAAGAAATGAATAAACGGGGGTCGACCGGCAACTCGTGGGGGTCTACGCACGCCTAGCCTGATATAATAAATCTAATAAAATCGTGGCGGGGAGAACACGCGCACTTTTCTGCACTAGTGCGGAAAACAGTCTATTGCATACCTAAAAACTGTAGGATCAAAGCGCGTTTTCGAACAAGTGCATTGAAAAAAATATTGTTTACAGACATACAGAAGACGGTTAGACGATCTCGATGGATTCCGGGTGCCAGTAAGTGTTCATCGATTATTAATATGACCAATACTTCGACCCTTTTTATTAGGGTTCCGTAGCCAAATGGCAAAAAACGGAACCCTTATAGATTCGTCATGTCTGTCTGTCTGTCTGTCTGTCTGTCTGTCCGTCCGTATGTCACAGCCACTTTTTTCCGAAACTATAAGAGCTATACTGTTGAAACTTTGTAAGTAGATGTATTCTGTGAACCGCATTAAGATTTTCACACAAAAATAGAAAAAAAAGCAATAAATTTTGGGGGTCCCCATACATAGAACTGAAACTCAAAATTTTTTTTTTCATCCAACCCATGCGTGTGGGGTATCTATGGATAGGCCTTCAAAAATGATACTGAGGTTTCTAATATCATTTTTTTCTAAACTGAATAGTTTGCGCGAGAGACACTTCCAAAGTGGTAAAATGTGTGTCCCCGCCCCCCTCTAACTTCTAAGATAAGAGTATGATAAAACTAAAAAAAATATATGATATACATTACTATAAAAACTACCAACGAAAATTGGTTTGAATGAAATCCAGTAAGCAGTTTTTTTTAATGCGTCATAAACCGAAAAAAATACACTATTATTAAAACATCGATCAAAGTTACAACACATAACAAGAACTTTTATATTATGTTACTTGCTGCTACGGAACCCTTCATGGGCGAGTCCGACTCGCACTTGGCCGGTTTTTTAAGAAAGAATATTGTAAGCAAAAGTTTGCATTTTTTGGAAGAATTGGTTTCTATTCCATAATTTTATGATATTAGCACAAATATTAAAAGTATACCTATATAATATTTGTGATAATATCATTCTAAATAATACAATTTTATTATGTGTTATGTTATCTTGCATTTTACATTCCTTACATGATATTTTTAGCGAAGATCAAATGTCTTCTATGCTGGAATGAATCCATTACAACCGAACGTCCTGCCCTACCCACCACCGGAAAAGGAACACAAAATTAGAGCTCGCGTCGCTAGAAGTGGCAACAGTATGAGCATTACGTAAGTATAAATTTTGAATAACCATCGATTAGCTAAGGCGTATACACTATCACTGGTACCTACATTCAGTTTGACGTCTCCGTACAAACTCAGGCCCCGCCGTCAAACCCCTGGTGGTTCAGCTGAAGTAGTTAAACTTGGGCTGTTATCATCGGGCAGGCCTGCTGACAGCAGTTGAGGTGTGCTCCGCTTGGACGGATCATCGCCGTGCCCTTGTGGGGGAGGAGACTCTCGCTCCGGGCCTTGGTTGAGGCCAAGGTCCGGAGCGAGGAGGAGTGGTAGGCGGTCGCCGACTTCTGCGAAGCAGTAATGCTCGCAAAGGAGGAGGCCGAAGGCATCAGGCAACGGCGTTATCGCCGCCGCCGCCGGGATACTGATCCTGATTTCCGGCCACCGTAGGCGCGGGCTTGCGGACAGTGAGCAATGGGTAGCTTCCGCAGGCCTTCCAGTAACAGTCCGGACCAAGTCCAAGTCGTCGACGGCGCGTACTGTTCCCGCGCGCCTCAAGGAGTTGTCAGCAACAGCAGGGGCCCAGCCGGGTCGAAGCCTACTGGGGCCAGGGTCATCCGAAAGGGCGCTCGAGCCCCGGTATGAAAGCTTGAAGGAACGGCATGGGTTTTTTAGTTTAGTGATAGGCTACGAGAACGATTGAAAAACTTACGGTGGCGCTAAAACGTAAAGAGCAAATGAAGATACATAATTAGGTTTTTGTCGGCAAAAATCTTACCCTCTCCTTGCACAGTTAAAGAAGTCAAGAGAGGATTACCGACCTCAAAAAAAAAATGGTATTTGTGTAAATGTTTTAGTTATTTTTTTTTTTTAAGTGCATCTAGTATAAACTATGACCATATTACAGATATGGTGGAAACTTGCAGGAATCAGCCGAAGAATTTTATGAACCAGAATACAGAAGAGCTAACGTGCCACGGGTAAGATGATTAAGTAGCTGACTTAAAAAATATGTATTTATTAATTAAAGTTAAGTAGTTTCAATATGGGGGAAGATTTTCATGCACCGAACGCCTGAGGAAAGACTATACCGTTGCAAGTCAAGGTCGACGGTGGTGATGATGCTATGACGATCTGGAGAATTACCATAACGTGATAAAATGTCAGTGGTGCGACCGAGAAAGAGGGATCCATCCTTTTAACAGTTCAGTTTAGGTCGTAAAATGGATTGCCTCAAGACCTTGTGGTAGCATGACAGAATCATGTGCACCGCGCACATGATGTTAGAAAGTAGCAGATTCTGAACTAGAGTCTGTCTAATAAGTTAAACGACTTGGGTAATTATTAGGATTTAATTAAATCTGATGTAGTCAACACGGGTTCAATAATCAAGGTTGATTAAGAGATAGAGATCATTGTTTACTAACAGAAGAACCTTATGAAAAGTACCAAATATAAGTATTTTTTTAAATGTTTAAATATTTTACAAAATTCCCAAGTCGGTTGACTTATTAGACAGACTATAATTTTGCTCCATTGGAGTAATTTTTGTAAGACGTTCCGATGTGAGGATAAACAAATAAATAAATAAACTTTACTATATTTTTACAGAAACCCAAGCCCGCGTAAGTTTGTTTGTAATTTTTTTTCTTTTCATAAAATAAACACAAATAATTTTCGTTTATTAAGTAATACTTTTTGATATTTATAGATTAGTAATAGCTCTTCTGCGATCGGATAAAAAGGTAAGTATTTTTTTTTTCTATGAAAAGATTGTTTATGGAGTTTCTTGTACATTCTTCTCCATAGAGTTCTACGCTTTGAAATGTGCAATTATCGTATTTTTTCTGAATGACTGACTTTTTGACATTATAAAAGTACGTGTACATAAATGATTTATTTGAAATAAAAATGCTTTGAATCTTTGAATAATTAAAAACAAACTATTTAGCTTGAAGTCATATATACATGCTAATATTAGCTTTTTTGGAAAAAAATGAATCACCTAAGTATTATAATCTGATAGTCTATTTAACGTCCGTGAGGGTGTCTGGTATTACAGCGGGTTTTAATACGATGACTTTAGTGTTTGGGCACTTTAAAATGGCCTTGATGAGCATTAATCATCTTATAAAAAATCTTTTTCATTAGAAACTTATTTTTCAACGTTTTCAAAAAAATAAAAAAGGACTTAATAGTTTATTTTTAATGTTTTCTTTAAATATGTATATACATTTAACAACATATGAGTGAGAACACATGCACGCTTGTGTATGTGAGTTTACATGTAGTAAACGCACACACGATACATGAATATTCTTATTGGTTGGCAACATTTTTATTGAAAACACAAAAATATACCTACACATTAGATATCGTGAGCGCATTTATATATGTTGTAAAGATTTTCGTAATGGTGTGTCCAAACCACGCGAATACGCTGCTCGCGAGCCGCATGCGAACGACGCGCGTGCATTTCGAGCGTGGCTTGATCGTACGAATCTCCTGCGCCGCGCGCGCTTCGTGCGAACATTATATGCACACGCGCAGTTCGCATGCGGCCCGCGAACGGCTCGCGAGCGTCACATTTGCCAGATCTAGACGCACCTTATCTTTTACTGATGTGTTGATGACTATATTTTTCTTCTAAAAAATCTTAATTTGAAACTATAGATAACACCAGACGAAGAGCGCTACAGGTTTTATCTCAAAAATGATCGCAGAACGCCAGAAGTAGTTTTCAGAGAAACGTAAGTATTTCTTAACTTTGAATATAAAACCGAAACCACTCACGGATTAGTCACTAAATCTCAGATACTATAACACCTACAAACCTAAAATTTTATACTTCACCAAAGAATCCATCCGCTAAAAACGAGTTTTCCGAAATTCATCCCCTAAAGGGGTGAAACGGGGTTCCAAAGTTTGTATGGAGTAACCGACTTTAACGTGGGCGAAGCCGCATGCAGAAGCTAGTTGTAGATTTCATCAGAAAGATTAGTTCGAGTTTGTTTTACGTTAGCGAGATCGACACGTTGATGACGTTCAGCGCTCTGATTGGCCCGCTCCAAATTCTTAACCAGTCAGAAAACCAAACACGGTAAACACAACTCTAACGCAGAGCACAGATAATTTTAGACGTTAAGTTTAAAATACTAGCTTTCGCATACATAAAATATAACCTATGTCACTTAGGAATAAAGCAGCTTTCTATCGGTGAAAAAATTTTACCACGTACCAGTATTTTCAAAAATTAGACCCTAAAATAAAAAAAAAAAAAACAAACTTTACCTGTTTATAATATTAAGTGTAGAACTCGAGATTGAGAACTGTACTTTGATTGGTCACCAGTTCTTATCAGCACGACATGGAGTGATTACAAATTTGCGCGTATTAGGTACAGGTGGCAGACCTGTGGCTCCGCCCCGATGTGATTGCCAGATGCTTAAGGCAATTATCACACTGCCACACATCGCGCGACATGTTGTGTGTCAACGAAAGAAAGAAAGAAAAACATTTATTCGTGCCTCACACAATAATATAAACTAAAAATACACAATGAAAAGAAAAAAGAAAGATATAAACAGTGCGAGGCCAAAAAGGCACCTAACTCAGCATATGCTACGTTATTTAAAACGATAAATAACGCAGCGCTGATATTCTGTTAGGGCCTGCTGTGACGTCACGAACATATTTACGGATGTTACATAACAACGCACCTACTCGCTTACTTGCGGGAGTGCAGATCTGCATCATCGTGCAGGTTTTTTACGCACACACGTGCGTACTTGCGTTTTGTAGATTCACGCAGGCTCTGACTCATTTCATACAAAATCACGCACGGCACTACGAGACTCAGTGTGCCATAATTTGCGTGTTGCTCCGTACCCACGTGCGTGAGCGCAGGTTTTTCCCCTTGTAGGCGCGTGATCTGCATGAAAGCGCGTGGATGCATTTTTGGTGTGTTGGACTGTGCGTGTTTTCTATTCAAACGGAGATACTTACAAGCAACGTTAAAACGCAATCACGCGCTACACTGTGTGGTCCGTGGCAGTGTGATAATCGTCTAAACGTGCCTCTAGGTAGGCTATACGCAATCCGGCGAACAGCCCCCCTAGCCAAGTTACAATCGAATTCCGTTCTCTAATCGGTAACGCCTCGGTGACAGCAATTATAGAAAACGATACGTTGGTAGCCATGTTGACGCGCCTGAGTCGGCCGTTCGTTCTACAATGTGGCGTTTGTATAACAAAGGATGTAGCGTTAAATATTGTAGAAACGATTTGGAACGCTGTGAACTTGGCTGCGAATTGTCTATTCGTTTGGTCTGACCACGCGACTTTATGTTGAGATGACGTCATTCCCAAACGTTTCATCACTTTTCGACAGCGTTAACGATTGCAGAATAACAACTTGGCTAAGCGTGCAGTGCAGAAAAAGTCTGACAGCTATTCTTGTCTATATTTTTGGTTCGGCCTAAGTCTTTATCAATCTTCCCACTGGGACCACTAACCTCTCCAAAAAAAAGAGGCCTGAGTCCAAACAGTGAGTACATTATAAGGCTTATTATGCTATGAGACTTTGTATTAGACTCATATCAATTAATGTCCAATTGTTTTGCAGGCCTCCAGAGAATAATAATTTTGCAATACAAGTAAGTGTAACTCTTAACAACATTACTGAAAGTAATTGTTTTATTTTATTTTGTTTTATTTTTTATTGACTAACCGTATTTTCTAGGTTTTGGCATAATCTTTTATTTTAAGGTGAAATTAATTTTATTATTTTTCTGTTTGTGTTGATTTAGCAACGAGCAGTAGACTTATTGGTAGGTATTTACTAATTCTAACATTTTCCGATTTCGTAATGGCAAGCAAAGATTTTGCTAATTCAGATATTTTTTATATTATCATGTACTTTTCTTCCAATATCGTCCACTTCTTTTAAATCGCTCCTATTTTAGTATATCCAGTTTATACAACGATTTTGTCAATTTTATACAATGTTAAATTAGTTATTGAAGGTATCCTTAATAATATATAATAATAATAATAATCTTTACTGACCAAACTATTGTAGCCAATAAGCCGGATATAGTGGTGATAGACCGATTAGCGCGCCGTGCAATGATAGTCCATATCACCATCCCGCATGACGAGAATCTCGTGAAAGTTGAGAAAGAGAAACAAATCAAATACCTCGACTTAGCACACGAGGTTGTCAACTTGTGGAATGTAGACTCGGCTGTCACTGTACCGATTGTCGTGACCGCCAATGGTCTTAAAGCCAAAAGCTTCGACGACCATCTGTCGAAGCTGTCGTTACGCGGTTGGATCAAGGGCCTGATACAGAAGGCAGTACTCCTCGATACGGCTAGCATTGTGAGGAGGTTCCGGTCTCTGAAGCCCTAACCACCGGTAGCTTGGATCCTGCTCCCGACACCGGCGGATACCTATGTTTTATATTTTTAAATGTTTTTTTTTTTAATATCATTTAGTAAATATATTTAAAAATGTCATATAATATGTGTTTAAAAATGAATAAAGGGAATAAAAAAAAAAAATTATTCAGGTCAACCTAAACAAAGTCAATAAATTAAAATGAAATTAATTAAAATCAAGATGAATTAAAAACAATATAAATTAAAATCTGTATAAAGCAAAATCAAATTAAATAAATTAAAAAAAAACAGGATAAATTAAAATTAGAATAAATTAAAATCAAAAAATATTAATAAAAAATGCCGTAACATTCTTACAAGATCAAAATAATGGTCTTATGAAAGTCTTCAAAAACGATCCTATTTTTTAATGTGACTTAAAAAAAGACAAAAGAACACAGAGCCTTTTAGTAAGAGCAGAAGTCTAATAAAACACTTATTCTACTAAGAATGAATACACTTCTAACAAACGTTGATAAATATTAATAATAATAAAGGGTACTTAAAATGACTTTATTCTGTTCACAGAAAATCCTTATATAACATTTCGGTGTTTTATAAGAATTTCTTATATACATCTAAAAGAGTTCTTATTAAGAATAAATCGTCTTTATGTGATAACGTGTCTTTATAAGATCATAACCTTGGCCAAGTCAGATATAAACCATTTGTAAGGTCTAAGCTCTTATTAAAGATTTTTCATAAGGCTAATTTGCTAGTTAGGTACATCAAAGTAAAAAAAAAGAACAATTAATGATTCCATAAATTGATTATCTATTTAAATAATATATTTAAGTTTATAGGTACCTATCAACACAAAGTAGACAAAGAAGCGGAAACGGTATAGGAAGGCGTTTGCCTAGTAGTCAATGCTGAAACAATAAAATAACTATCAAATTTTTATGAGAATGTGAAACCAATCAAACTAATATTTTATAGGCATAAGTTTGTATGTGTGTATTTATGTATGAGTATGTTTGTCACTCCATCACGCTCAAACGTCTGACCGGATTTCTACACACAATAGTTTATTAAGAGCCTATTCACTCTAGCCTTAAAACACCTAAATTATAATCGGATGAAAAGACCACAGCAGGCAAAGATATTTGTAGCATACTTATTTTATCCCAGCAGTATGTTACCTTGGGATTTTTTTTTTGTTTTTAATCTGGCGAAGCCGATGATAAGAGTTACTATTTTAAATATAAAGTACTAGCTTTGGCCTGCGGTTTCACTCGCGTACATGAAATATAGCCTATATCACTCAGGAATGAAGCAACATTCTATCGGTGAAAAATTTTTAGCACTGGTACTTTCAGAGATTATCTCCTTCAAACAAAAAAAAAAAAACAAATAGGTTCCTCTTTATAATAATATATTAGAGTAGATACTAAATATAACATGCCTGTATTATTTTTTTCAGGATGTACCTATAGCAAGATACATTAAAGATTATCAAAACATCGAACAGGAAGTACAAAAGAGGGAGGCAGGAATGAAACAAAAGTGAGTTAATTTTCCATAAATCTTTTTACCATATTTTTACGTTTTGCCCACGGACATTCTGTAGTACAAGTATGAATTTAATGGTAGCTCGAATCACAAGGCGAGTAGCCGCATCACTGCTGCCATTATGTTTGAATCGTGCTATCCTTTTTATGATTTTGTTGACTCTATTGGCACTTAGTTTAGTACGAGCTCTCATTTCTTATCCTTATTATTCCCACCCGTAATTGTTAACTCAAATAGATATTTTTAATATTTATTATTTTTATTTTAAACTATTATTCCTAATTTTAGTGTACCTAACATTCTTTTGAAGACGGTTAAATAACTTGTTGATAACTATCAACTACTACTACAACTGTAACTTGTTGATAGTTCGAGATATGACTTACTTTGTAAAATCAGAGTCCTTACCGTGACGTGTTAAACGAAGGCGTTAAAGCGAGAAAGCTCCATCCCTAGCGCGCTCGAGCAACGCACACATAGTCACCGCTCAAAGACACGATATCTTGGAGCGCCTCGGCCCAAACGTTGAATAGTTCCGGCTCAAACGCTCATTAGTGTGCGTCCACTGAGCGTAGGTATAAAAAGTGAAGTACATACATGAGATTATCTTCTATACCTATCTATTTTGTGGTAAGAGCGAGAAAGCTCCATCCTTGACGGTACCTACGTAAAGAGCTCGTAGAAGGGCTTCTGGGGTCATTACCGATTTTTTTATCGTATTATATTTCAACTCCTGCGGTGCTATTCTCTAAGAAAACAACCTTGAGTGCATTGCTAGCTGTAGCGACGAGTCAAGAGTGCAGCACATTGAATTAACAATCCAATATATAGGTGCATTAGATTGTTAATCCAATACGTACCTATTTGGATTTCGTCGCTGCGGCCAGAGCTGTGCTCAAAGCTGTGTTATTAGAGAATAGCACGCCTGATCTGTGATCTAATCCACATATTATTTGAAGTTAGGAAATTAATAAACTAAATTAAATTGTTGTTTCAATTAATGTCAAATATATTTTTTTTAAATAAAGATTTGGACAATATCTTTTTGAAAACCAACTTTATAAGCAGCTAGATCCAGCAATACCTACAACAACAGTAAGTACATTTTTTACCTTAATTATCTCATTTGCTGTCTTAGTCAGTACGTAACCATTCGATATTATTGGGTAATTAAATAATTTACATTTATTAAAATTATAAAGCTGAACAGTTTGCCTGTTCAATTGAACGTGCTAATCTCAAGAACTACTGGTTTGAATTGAAATAGTACATTTTATTACAAGTGACATTTTGTCATTGAAACCGAGGTGAAATTTTCCCGAGCTGCAGGCGAGGGTCTTATTGAGAAAGCATCAAATTTCTGATGTGCAATTACAAATTTCCAATTATGAAGAAATATTTTATCAGACAATGACGTAGCATTTTGTTCATAATCTATTGAAGAACATTTTTCAAAGTTGCCATATATTTTTGTTTTGAGTTAAATAGCTGCAAAATATTGATTTTTTTGCTGGACCACAATATCTGGCGGCAAAGCATCACAATAATCAAATAAGTAATAATTAATAATAATGATTATTATTATGAAGTTTGAAAGTGGCGCCAGTGACTGAAAAGTTGAAAGGTAATCGGTTGTCTTGGTATGGTCATGTGAAGAGGAAAGATGAAGCGCATATAACTAAGAGAGTTCTGAGTATACATGTAGATGGATGGAGAGGGAGAGGAAGGCCGAAAAAAAGATGGATGGATTGTGTAAAAAGTGATATGAAATAAAAGGGAATTAGTGATAGTTTGACGGGTGACAGGACAGAATGGAAGAAGAAAACGTGTTGCGCCGACCCCAAGTAATATGGGATACGGGCAGGAAGAAGAAGAATGATTATTATATCATAATTTGCTTTTTTCCCGCCCTTAACCTTTGCAGGTTGAAGGAGAAGCAAATGTATGAAACCGCCATACATCCTAATGTTAAAAATAAGACATACAATTTTTTTTTATTAATTTGAGACAAATGTTAATTTGTTGCTAAAAATAAATAATCTTGTTTATTTATGATATCTGTTCATAAGCATAATTTTATTTTTATTAAATATTTGTGCCTTAAAATACGGGCTGAAATGATTATGATTATAAAATACTAGCTGTGCCCCGCGGTTTCACCCGCGTTTTTCTCGTTTCCGTGGAAATACCGAGATAAAATATTGCCTATAATTGCCTCCCTCAATAAATGGACTATTGAATATTTAAACAGTTTTCATATAAGATCAGTATTTCCCAAGATTACCGCGTTCATAAATGTATTTATTATACTCTTCAAAAATCTTATACTTACAATCATCACCAAATATATTTTGAAAAAGATTATTACAGGATTTTATTTTGATAAAAAACTCTATGGCACATAACTCATTAATACGTACCAACTCTTAACATCTTACACACGTGATAACTTTTAAACAAAATATCCGATTGAGATGAAACAAAAAGTATTTTACTTCTACATAAATACTCTTGATAACATAATGCTTAATTTCGATAAAGATTAATATAACGATACATATTTAACGTAGTTATTTTTCTTCAGACGATTTAATAATTATGTTGAACACAAAATCGGTTATTGTGATTAAACCATGATAGCTAGATATATGTTGTCGCGGACTTTTTTGTAGGTCTTAATGGGATCTACAAACCCGTAGTACATCATTTTGTTCTATTGTCAATAGTTTTTGCAGCGCACGCAAAAATATGTTTTCGATTTTACACCTTGTGTTGCAAAATAGCAATTTTATTACGGATCCCTAATTTTGAAAAAAAAACATAGCCTATAGCCTTCCTCGATAAATGGACTACCCAACACTGAAAGAATCATTCAAATCGGACCAGTATTTCCAGAGATTAGCGCGTTCAAACAAACAAACAAACAAACTCTTCCGCTTTATAATATTATATATATATATATAATATATAAATATATAATATATAATTTATAATAATAATAATAATATTATATATATTATATTATATATTATAGTCTTATAGTATAGATTAAAACATCGTCTATTGTCAATATGATTAGTAAGTACTAATCATATTAACATTAGACGACGTTCATTTAAAAAAAAAACTAAGTACTCAGGGGTCATTGATCATGTATTTTGTACCTCGCCAATTGCACCCTAAGTTTAAGTGTCAACTGTAATTGTGTACTTTTTGCAAATAAAAATATTATTATTTCCTTTAATTAACTTTCATACATATTATATTATATTTTTAAATATTCCTTAAAAAAAAAATTTAAAAAAAATAGTAGCCCACCGGCATCGGAAACATATATTATTATTATTATTACTTAATAGATTTTTTTAAATGAAAGAATTATATTTTTTTTTATAATAAGAAGGCTCCAATCGACAATATCACGAAAAATTATGACAACATTAAATACGAAGATCCGCAAAACAAAAAACGATACAAAATCGTGGAAGAGGCACATAGAAACGCGAAAAAAGTAAAGTTATATAACGAGTACCAAATAGAACAATTTGAACACAATAAGTAAGTAGTTTTTCTTCCTGGTCTAGCCATTTACTAATCTGTCTGTGTCATGTCATGTCATTGTATATTTTATTTTTTGTAAATTTTGGCGATTTTGCTAAAACCATCGATAAGTGTCAAATTTTCAACGTTCCTAACAAAATTATCATGTCAAACTATGGTAAAAACGAAAAACGCATAAAAAAATATTAACAGAAATCTTACAACCTAACTTTATGTCTCACCCATTTGCTTAGGCTACGCTCAAATTGTCAGATTATTGAAATATACCTACACTTTTCTGCATGTACTTAAAGTACGAGTAACTTTGTCTTAATCTGATGCGCTTAAGTTTTTCCAAGCATCATTTTTTTTTTACTAATTTGTCGGACTGCTCTCAACGAAGCCCACCATATTTAGGGGTACATTACAAGGTCCAAGATTTCTCCTCATATGATTTTCTGACGCGCTCGAGTATCCCGCAAAATCCCCATCCCACTGCCCATACTGCCTTTCCTGATCTTATGTTAGGCTGACATCAGACGCACTGCATCACAGCGACCGCGCGGTCGTTATATTTAGCTGCATGCAGTTGTAACTACGTTCGACTTCGTGCAGTCATGATATCAACTGCACGAGGATAGTTGCAGTCGAGTGAAGTCGATATTAACTGCATACAGTCGTGCCTTCAACTTTACGCGGTCGGCTACAGTCGTGTAGTGTCGACGCACGCTACCCATTGCTAACCACATACAGTCAGTGTAACGGACGCCGAGTCATGAAATATAAAACATTAATAAAATACATAGAAACACGCTAAGAATGCTTAGAACATAGCGTAAGAACCGACACGTAAAGTAGCGCCGCTCGCAAGGAACTAACGCGTGCCACTAGCGTGTCGCGATAGGTCGGTACAGGTTAGGGACAGGAACGAGGGCTCAACCGAGCTCAAGAAAGAAGATTGGGGGAGACACGGAAAATAGGAAAAGTCATGAACCGCCTCCGCCACTACTTGCATCCAAGTGCATGCACTATAAATATAGGTCGAAATCATTCGGCCGACACAGTTCGTCGGATCCTGAATAAGAAAACAAGTAGTTAAAAGTGCAAGTAGTAAGTTCTCTCCAATCTCTCTCATGTACTGTTTATGTGCTCTATTTTCGATGTACTTTCTGGTTTATGTGCTCTATGTACTTTATTGTATTATGTGCTCTATTTATATTATTTGTGAACTATTTCGTGATTTTTGTATAGACTTAGTGTACATTTTAAAAGTGATTAAAATCAAGACTGAACTTGTAAATATCGGAATTAAATGAGTGATTTATAAAGAACTGAGCTTCTCTTCTTCTTCTTCCTGCCCTTGTCCCGTTTTATTTAAGGTCGGCGCAACACGTTTTTTTCTTCCATTATGTCCTGTCACTCGTCACGCTATCACTAACTCCCTTTTCTTTCATATCACTTCTCACACAATCCATCCATCTTTTCTTAGGCCTCCCTCTCCCTCTCCATCCATATAACGAACTGAGCTTCGAAGTGTTTTATTTGAACAATATACAGTCCACACCCCACAGTCAGTGTGCAGTTAATTACAAATCATAGACTAAGCTCCTGGGCTAGATGCGTGGCGCCAACTGCGCAAAGTCAGATCAAACTGTATGCAGTTAAATATAATGGACTGCGTGCGGTTGCTGCTACGGACTGCCGTCTGATGGCAGCCTAACATGAGATCAGGAAAGGCAAATGATGAATGCGATTCTAAACTTGACCAGCTTGGTGACAACTAGCACTCAGTATTGCAGACAATGTCTTACAGATTATCTTTGTATGATATTTCTTAATTTTGCCAAGAAAATCAAATCTCTTGTTAACTTTTTTTTTAATGAACTAGTACTTGACTACAAGCACTCCTGATTGTTAGCAGTAGTGCAATCGTTGATGGTGAATCACATTAATTTATTAAGAGCATAAATTTGCTTTTTTTTATATAATCCAAATTATAAACACAGGGTCAAGGCCCACAACAAAGTCAAGGTATTATTTTAGTGGTACATAGGCGGACTTAATGCAACAAGGCATTCTCTACCAGTCAACCTTTGGGTTAATAAAGACAACACTGTGGTAGGTTTGCACAAACAACAAATAACAGATACTTCAAATGGAAAAATATAAAATAAGTTATTTATAATAATAAAATACATAATATGCTAAAAAATAATAAACTAATAAATACTAAGAAAAAAACCAAATCATTAAGAGAACATAATAAGAATTCTGACGTAGACCGAACTAAGATTAAGAGGACTTCAAGTACAAATTTTCAATTTTACGTTTGAAGAATAATAATTTACTTTCAGCTTTTTTGATGTCAAGGGGATGCACATTCCAGAGTATTATGGTTTAAGCAGCGTCAACACAAACAGTAACAGTATATTGAAATTAAACTCTCAAAACGAATCTATCCCATGCCCACCACTCCATCATAACACGCACAGACATCAAGGGGATTTACAATATCAAGATATTTTGGGTTTAACTGAAGATACAATAAGTCCAGCAGCGGTAGGCCAATCAAATGCTGAAGAAATTTTTAATAGCATACCTAACTGGCAAGCGGTAAGTTATCTATTGTCACCTTTTTTTTAATTGATCGATCCCACCTGATGGTAAGTAGTGATGCAATCTCTGATGGTAAGACCTTTACCTTAATCAGCCAGCTACGATAACAGGTATTTTAAAAGGACGTTTTAGTTTGGGCACGCTACGCTACGCGGAGAGACGTTACGGCGTCCTCACCTTTCGCATAGCGCAGGTCCTCCACACACAACCCATGTTCTACCAAACATGGTGAGATCGGAAGATTTCTGCATCTGATTCAAGCGGAAAAAACGCCCGGGTGTCGCCAATGTGCGTAGCGCCCAGAGGACACGGTGGAGCATACGGTGGAGTAGTACCAAGCTTACGCGGAGCATCACTGAGTCCTTGTGGTGTTCGACGATCGGAATCTCGGGCCGGGTCCTGATACATGCCATGTTTTCCTCCCTAGAGCGGGAATGATTTTCCACCTAAAAAAAACCTTTGGCCTCAATTAGGGTGTTTTTCCACGAGATATGGGCAGGTAGGTTAGTGATTCAAAGACACTTTGCGACGCTGTAAGAGGATGCACAGTTTGTATTTATAGCTATATTATTTACATACGTGGGACTTCACATACCTCACTCGCGACACTCACAAACATATTTGGCGTACATTCCTCGCCTAAATCCCTTGCCCACATTCCTCACCCGCATTCATAGCGGTTGTTACATTATTAAATATTTATGTATGACGTCATTAATCCATGAATCTAGATTGTATAAGACAAATCATCATCTATCTCAACATTCATTATATATAATTTGATGTATAGTCTGTCTAAAAAGTCAACCGCCTTGGGAATTTTGTATAATATTTGATCATTTAAAAAATACTTAAAGAAACTTTTTATAAGGTTCTTCAAAAAATAATCAATATCTCACAATCAACTTTGAATATTGAACCAGTGCTGACTACATCAGATTTCATTATACACCAATAATTACCTAATTCGTTAGATTTTTTAGACAAACTCTAGGTAAATATACGAGTATTAAATATATCAATATTTATTTATACACAGTCATAGTTGCCTCTATTCTGCTTTCACACACATTTTTCATACAATGTTGGTAGAAAAGCACCTTAGGCTTTTGAAAGTACCTGAAAGTAGATGTCATTCAACTGGGTTAGCTCAACTGTAAGAGTTGTATTGATGATTTTAATAATTTTACATAATTCCGTGAATAAATATATACTACTATGAAAAACTGCATATCATTAATGCAAGATTTTATTTTAGCAATCTAAACCAAAGAATATTGCGGTAAGTACTGTTTGTTTAATGCCTTTGATTGTAGAGAAAATAAATTGTGATAAGAAAAAGCTTGATTTTTTTTATAGAAATAATTTGTTTTATACTAATTTATAAGTGATTCAAATGAACTTATTATAAAAATATATTTATTAAAGGCTCTAGGTATAAAAACTGGTGAAGAAAACTACAATTTTCAAGCGGTTAGTATGTCTCTTTTTAGTAATTATAAAACAATGTTTTTATATAAATGTTTTCATTATTATATTATCTTCTATCTAAGTAATTTATCAACCTATTTGTGCATGCATAGTACAAGTATGTGTGGATTTTGTTATTTAAAAAAAAAAACCCTACAACTCGTTATAGTACAGAACTACAGACATTGGTTAAGTTACCACTAAATACCCATATTTTGCACATAAATCATCTTTTACGCTTTTACCTGCACAACATGGTCGCGCTTAAGTGCGCGACCAAGTACGTGACCTGTGTGGTGAGCTACGGCGTAAATGCACTAAGCAGGGAGTAATGGCGTATCTACACTACGTGGTGAGCTACGGCGTAGCTGCACTAAGGCATAAGTAACAGTGTATCTGCACCACGCGGTGAACTACAGCGTAGCTACACTACGCGGTGAGTTGCAGCGTAGCTATGCTCTCAGCTGATTGCATAGATCACTGATAAACAGTTTCAGAGATTTGTATGATAAAAAATCTATCTAATCATCATTTTGGTTTTCATTATAATTTTACATCAAATTAAAAGAAAAACAATCCGTAAAGTTTAATTTTAGATTTTCCATAGGATCAGTCACCAACCAACTTAGTGGTAAGTGAAGGATTTTTAATTATTTCCAACTTTTCAGGGATTATCGACGTTAATAATATTTTGATTTTTTTAATACCTAAAACACGTTATGGTAAAAATTTTGGTTTAGTTACCCATATTATGCACATCGTTTACATTTTTTACCTGCGCAATTTGGTCGCGCACTTAACTACGCGGTGACCTACGGCGTAATTGCACTAAGCGGTGCGCAATGGCGTACCTACACTATGTGTTGAGCTACGGCGTGGCTTCACTTTGTGGCGAGCTACGGTGTAGCTACACTACGCGTTGTGTTACGGCGTTGCTATGCTACGCGATCAGCCGAGACCAGGTTCAGAGATTTTTATGATAAAAAATCCTTTTGATCGTCATTTTGTTTTTCTTTATAAATAAATGAGAAAAGCTCAAAAAAAAAACACAATCTGTAAAGCTTAATATTTCATAAAATAAGAACTCCTGAATACTATAGGCCCGTGTTTAATTTTAGATTTTCCGTAGGCTCAGCCATCAGCCAAATTCGCGGTAAGTGAAGGATTTTTAATTATTTGCCTCCTTTTGTCAGCAGAGTTTATCAAACAATATGGCTTTAAAAAAATACTCAAATAACATGCACAACTAAAAACTATAATGTTAATTGTAATGAGGGTAGGGTTTTATTATTATTTTTTAATTTACTAAACATTTTTAGATTCATTTTAGATTTTTTTTTCCATAAAAGGCATTTTAAGATTATTTACATTTAGTTAACTACCAAGATGATGGGGTACCTATAGGTTAGGTTGACTACCTAAATCAACTTTTTTAGGCCTTGCCAATAGACAACTTAGTAAGCGAGTACCAAAAGCTCGAACAAGAAATAATGCGAAGAAAAAAATTAATTGAAAAATACAAGTAAGTATTTTTTTTTTTCTTAAAAAATCTTAAATCGTATTTGACAGGTTGCTATTTTCAAATTATAGTAGTAGTAGTATTCTATTGTGTTTGATTAATTTGTTAGCAGTACACTTCAGACTACCCTTTTATTTTATTTTTTATTTTTTTTTTTGTTAGGAAAAAATCATCCAATGATATCCCCCGCTCTTGGGCGGAGCGGAAGATAGTGTCAGACTCTTACTGACTAAAAGACCCACCCCGTTCCTTCTAGCCTTCATACCGGGGCTCAAGCGCCCTTTCGGATAACCCTGGCCCCAGTAGGCTTCGACCCGGCTGGGTCCCTGCTGTTGCTGTCAGACTACCCTCTATATTATTTTAGTTCTTTTGATCTATTCTAAAAGTTGTCTGAAAAAAAATATCGCTGTTAGCGATAATACCGCCATTGTACCCATACATTTAAGTTAAGATCACTCACTGACCAAGTTTATGTATATGATGTTTTTTTTAGTGTATGTACAATAAAGTTTATTCTTTTCTTTTCCGTTATTTTTTTTTATAATAAAATAAAAAAAATGTTAAATAGGTTGGTTATGAATCAACCGCATAATAATGATCTATTGAAGAATCCGGTACGTAAGCTAAAATTAACATTTTATTTTGTAGAAATTAGAGTAATGAGTTTGAGTAATTAGAGTAGTAGAAAATTAACTATTAGTTATTAGAGTTATGAGTGTACATGTGAAAAGATGGATGGATTGCGTGAAGAATAATATGAAAGAAAAGAAATGAAAGAAGTTAGTGATAGCATGACGAGTGACAGGGTAGAATGGAAGACAAAAACGTATTGCGCCGACCCCAAATAAGATGGGACAAGGGCAGGAAGAAGAAGAGGACTTTGTAGAAATTAGTAATATTCCATGATCACAATTACAACACTGGCGAGCTACATTAGTCGTCGTAAGACCTCTGAGCTAATGATATGCACGTGACTTTGTAATTCTTCAGAAATATAAACTTTAATCAGTAATCTTCATGAATATAAGTTAATCTCGGGCATACATTACCCCGAACTCGCAATATATATAAGAAATGTTCGTTTTTTTAGTTTATACCACAAAGTCAACTTAGCTTCTCAGACCCACGAGGCCAGCCAGGCCAAGAAAATTCACAAGGTTCACGAAGCCAAGCTGGCCAATCAGAGCAGCGGAACCAAGGCCAAAATTGGAAACAGGTAAATGAATCGAAATTAATTTTATCAGCCCTAAGGACCGATTTTTTCACCAGAAAATGACTGTCAGAGCAGTAAATATAGATTCAAATGCATGTATGGAAAATATCACAAAGCTGATGATTTTTTACCATTTATTTTGGCAAGTAATAGTTTTTATCTAACTGAAAATGTGAAAAATCGACTCTTAAGGGGAAGCGACAAGGTAACCCGCGAAATTCAAAGAGTAATGACAAACTCCCGAACAAAACTTTTGTTCACATATTTTGCAAGTAAAGCATATTATGTTACTTGACCAAGATTTATATCAAGAGTAGTGTTTAAATACGTGTTAATTGCGTGCTCTTTGCCAGACTCTTCGTATTTGAGTCGGCGAATTCGATCCTTCTAAACAAGCTCTTAGATTTAGTTAGTAAGAAACACGGAATTATACGACACTCACGCGCAAAGTGCGGGCGTGGTGCGCACGCATTATACATTACATTTATGTCGTGCAGTTTTAAGCATAGTCACACAGTTTTTTGTTTACAGTCCGCTAATGTACACTTCACTATTTGTATTGGGTATGTTAGGGTGTAATGAGCTCAGGGTACGTCGGGAATTCTGTCCCGTCGTGGATATAGTGAAGCTTCTGCGGGGCATAGTGCATAATCCAGGTGTGCTGCGTCATTATGTTTTCCATTAGGATCCAATTTTTTTTTTTTTATAACATATCAAACTTAAGCTCAACGTTTTAATTAGTTAAGTGTTTTATTTTTCTTGCTTTATCTATATTAAAATAAATCAACTTATGCTGAAAATGAGTAAAATAAACGGCTATTGTATTTTTTTTTTTAACTAATGGTGAAACGATTGTTTAAATATATCTTTTTATGTTTGCCAAACAGCGTAAGAGAACGTACGCATACTACATGACCCATTCATTTGAGAAAGGAAAAAAGAATATTGCCTTTGTAAAATATTAAATTCCTATTACAAACAATTTATTTTTAAATAACCTTTTTTCTTTTTGATAACACTTTTTTACTTAACTTGTAATTAAAAAAAACAAACATGAATTATATTTTTTTATCTTTCATTTGCAAAAATGATTTTCAACCATTTAGGGCAATCTTGACATATCCTACAGGTCATATAAAAAGGAGAGGGGTAAAAAAATTAAAAAACGGGTCACGTTTGAAGTATATTCCCTAAACCCTATAAAAATAACTCGGAATATAATATTCCAAGTCATTTTTCCATTTGGCACGATCAAATTCACTGATACAGCTTTTTAACTTTGTCACGGTCCCTATGACGATTGGAGGAATTTGTCTTCAAAAGGACTGAGATTTTTATTAACCTTTTGAATGTCTTATGTTACACAGTTCGACATAAGCAATTGTCTTTCTATTGTGTCTCTGATTACGGCATTCAAAGAGTTAATTGACACTAATCGATTGTTGTTTTCCGAATGAAGAAAGGCCCTTCAATCTTACTTGTAATATAAATCTTTAGCCCCATTTCAAGTTTTTAATAAGGCTGTTACAGACTCACGTATGAGGCAAAGGTAGCTTTTTTGAACGACTTTTTTTTTAAAGTTTGCTAATTTTTTTATTATTATGCTTTTTAAATAATAGAACTCTCCAGAAGACAGCAAAACTAAACAGTCTCAACCATATCTATCAGATTCAGAGGTAAGTAATATTCGAAAGTTATTTTTCAAGACTTAATTTATCGGTTTGAATATTTTATCTTTATTCCCATGAAAACAATAATTAGCCTTGACTGCTAGGCCGGAGGTCGTGGGTTCGATTCCCACCCAGGACAAATGTTTGTGTGATGAGCATGATCATTTGTTCTGTGTCTGGGTGAAATATATAAATATGTTTATCAGCTGTCGAGCACTCGTAACACAAGCTCTGCTTAGCGTGAGACTAGATGGCGTTGTGTGATAGTTGTGGAAAATATTATAATTCCTGAATTCTTGTACCTAAGGAATGAAATAATATTATTTTATAGGGTTCCATAGCCAAAGGGGTTTTTTTTCGGTGGTTAATAATCATTCAAATGACATCCCCCGCCCTTAGGCGGAGCGGACAGTGTCAGACTCTTACTGACTAAAAAAGGGTGACAACGGGCCCCTATTACTATCACTCTATTGTCAGTCTGTTTGTCACAAGCTGTGTGTATCTCATGAACCGTGATAGCCAAACGGTGTAAATGTTCACATATGATGTAATTTTTGTTGCTGCTATAACAACAAGTACTAAAAATGGATAAAATAAATACTTGTATATGTGGGGTTTTCGTAAAGCAAACGTATTTTTTTTTGTTTTTTGTAACGGAACCCTTCGTAACGGCCCTGTGCGAGTCCGACTCACACTTAACTGGTTTATTTATTATTGTTTCACACTTTATAATTTTGGTGACTCTACCTAAACTATGAATTTTATTATGAAATAGAAAGGCATATTATTAAACAAAAAAGCTGATTTATTAGGTACAATGCAAAAATGCAAAATCAATTTGGACCGAGTTCTTGATAGATTATGTAATCGCAGCATCAAGAGAGCGAAAATGGGCTCGCAGGCGTTTTATATGGCGTTTCCCCCACCTATCATGGCTGGGGGCGCGGCAAACGGTGTCAGGGCTTCGCCCTCTGATCGCGGAGTCCTTCCGAAGCCTGCCACAACAGGCTTGTCGCTGGGGTGCCTAGTGTTCGGCTTGGATATGTAGAGCGAGGCTCTATGTGTGTTTGCTTGTATGTGTGTACTGTAGGCGCGTCGCGACGCTGTTGTTCGCAGCGTCGCTTCTTCACGACATACTGGCGGTCAGTCTCCGCCAGGTTCCCCCACCGGAGGCGTCCGGTGCTTATGACAGTGGCTGGGCTTGGCTGGGATTGGCTAGCTCAAGTGGCGCGTTGTAATCACCTGAGGCTGTGTGACGTAACAATTATTATTTTTCATTAATTTCAGTTAGCAACATTATTTACTCCGTTGGAACAAGAAGTAAGGCCTTTTTTTAATAAATCAAAGAAACTTAAATAATAATTTATTTAATTACAGCGGTTAAACATCCAATTACAGTAGGTATTACTAAACATAAAAGTAAAGTTATAAACAACATATACTTACATCAATCCCTCTTACAGTACTTCTGACATGCCAATGAAATCATCTCCCATTCGGCCGCAAACATATCGTTTGTTGGATAAGAGTTTAAGAGATCATTTAGTGCAGCCAAAGTGCGAGGTATTGGAGCCTGAGCACGGGCAACAGTGCGACATTCAGGCACAGCAGACATTCTGTGCTTCTTGCCGTGGTAGTAATTGTCCGGGACAAAGAAACGTGCCAGCACAGTAAGCAAGTCAGGCGCGTCAACAGTGCCACGTAGCGTCTTGCAGGCTAAGATGAGCAATATTATTAAAATTATAAGGTTTCGACTGTTTTATGGAAAAAAAGAAACAGTCATGGGTAAATAATATTCAATAGAATAGAATAGAATAAATATATCTTCTAATTTGTTGGTAGGTTTATTTTTCATTTGTTTTTTATTTCTTTTTTTTTGTTATATGGATATGAAAACAGTAGATTTTGTAGGCTCATTTGTTTTCTACTAACAGAATTAAAAAAAAAACTTTTTTGTTATGTACCTACTTATTGAGTACCTACTTTGTTGACTGGTCTATACTGTACTCTAATAGGTTTTTAATTTGGAAAGTGGTAAATTATTTAATGACTTCTCCCACACTAGGGTGGATCGAGACGGTGTGTCAGACGTTTACTCACTTAAACCAACCTATATTTCTTCAGTTGCTATTTGCTTTTTTCTAAAGAGTAAACCCATAGCCTTAGAATGCTCTCTTACAAAGAGCTCTCAAAAATCTTTTTAATGAATAAAAAAAACTAAAATTCGTCCTACTAAAAAACTATAATTGGCGCTCGGGGGGTTAAAATGAGGTTATAGTACCTACTTTTGAAAAACGCATTTTAAATTACAGATTGAAACTACTACTGAACCATTTATATTTGATGTTGGAGTAAGTACATTACTATTTTATACTTTACTATAGTATACCTCAAGTTGACACAGTACGAATTTAGATAAATTAGCAGATTAGATATTTAGCAGATGCTATGGACGGTCTTACGCAAACGGCAATCACTTATAGGTAACCGTTGGATAAATATAGATTTAGGACTAACAATGTATCCAGACCTGGCGAAAGCGCCACTCGCGAGCCGCAAACAAGCCGCTTACGAGCAGTGCGCGAGCTGCTCGCGTGCTGCTCGCGTGTTTATCGCATGCAGTTACAGCCTAAGCCTGCCATAGATACCTGTTGGCCGAGCGTTGCCAAGTGTAGACCAATACGAACTTCTAGAGTCTAAATGTTGGTATTGGTCTACACTGTTACTGTCTAGATTCTAGACAGTTTTGCCTTGTCTTGCTATCACTTGGTGTCGCTCGCCTAGTTAGTTGAATGAAGACAAGCGCCAACGTGTATATACCTCATTTGGCGTTGCTTGTTGATACGCCACTTTAGTGCAGTTCTGACAAGGCTCGAATGAGGCGTGCGTGCAGCGTCCGCGCATCACAAGCTTAGAATTGTGTAGACATATTTTTCTATTTCATCTTGGGATACTTATGTGAAAAACAGAGATGAAACGCATGCTACTGAAAAAGTTTTGAGCAAATATGTGGATGGGTAGAGAGGCAGGCCTGACAAAATATTTGGATAGATCATAACATTGTTTTTTGATAATGATGACGATTTGTATTCAAAAGGGTTCCATTGTATTCAAATGAAGCCTAATGTTTGATATGAAATTTGTTGTATCATCATCATCATCATAATTTTAGCCGAAAGACATCCATTGTTGGACATAGACCTCCCCCAAGTGTCGCCACAATCAACGCCTGTGCGTCTCGCATCCATCGGATTACCGCGACTCTCACCAGTCGTCGGTCCACCTTGTGGGAAGCCTTCCAACGGTCGCCACTCTAAAACCTTTCGGCCCCAACGGCCATCTATTCTGTGAGCAATGTGCCCTGCCCATTGCCACTTAAGTTGGCGATTCTTCGAGCTGTCGGTAACCTTGGTTCTTCTGCGGATATCCTCATTCTTGATTCGATCACGCAAGGAAACTCCGAGCCTATGCTCGGAAAGGGAAAGGGCTATCCCTTTCCATAGCCCTTTGAGTGACTAAGTCTTCTGATGAGACCCATTGTGAGCGACCACGTTTCGGAGCCTTATGTCATCACCGGCAACACGCACTGCTCATAGACTTTCGTCTTGAGACACTGTGGTATGTTGGACGAGAAGAATAGTACATTTTGATACAAGTGGAGAAAGTTTGTCATTGTGCTGCAGTGACAAATCTCCACATGTATCAAACGATGTTTTTCAATACACTCTGAAAATTACGACGCATTTTTGTTCATTTTGTACTACTGAAGACAATTTTCCAAAGTTGCCATACATTTTAGTTTTGATTTAGATAGTAGCAGGCTATCGGAAATATTTTTTAATTTAATCGCAATCTGGCGACGGCGGCGGCGGTACCATATCTTAAATTCAATATTTTTGACAAATAAAATATAACATTTAGTAGCCCTTTTTACCCACGCTTTATTTTTGCAGGGTGGTGAAGAAGCAAAGGTATCAAACCGTTATACATCCTATTTAATATTAAAATAAAAATTCAAACATTTTTGAATTTAGAACGCAAATAATTTTAAATTTGTTGATAAGAACAAATTATTGTGTAAATAACTTTATTTACGTACACTAAAGGTAAGTTGCACCATTTAACTATAACGATAACAAAGCCGTTAACAGTTGTCAAATCGTCGAATTGACCAATAGGAGGCCGTTTCACGGCTGATTACGCTTTGGTTATCGTTATAGTTAAATGGTGCAACTGAGGTACAAGGAGGTAATCTCTAGAAGTACTAGTCCGATTGCTAAAATTTTCTACTGATAGAAAGCTTCTTCATTCCTGAGTGACATGGGCCATATTTTATGAACGCGGGCGAAGCTGCGGGCAAAAGCTAGTTCATGATATTCTGTTCATAAATACAATTTTAATTTTCATTAAATATTAAAACTTGTAAAATATCCACCTCTTTGCTTTAAACAAACAAAACATTATGGTTGACCGTGACGAAATAGGAATGAAAAAAAAACCTTGCTATGATTTTTAAAAAATCATGATAAATATGCCATGTAGAACACATTCTTAGTGCGATAAGAGCCAGTTTTTAAGTTAAGTGTATTGAAAATATATTTGACACTTAAAGCAAATTAAGGACTGACTTTTACGTCGGACAGAGGATAAGCATTTCCATACAGCGTGGCAATACGGCCAGTCTTTTGGGCACATTCGACAGCGAAAGAGTGGAAGAATTTTTAGACGCCATATTTTAGTTATAATTTTAATTAGTTGTAGTTAGTGTAGGGTTTTTTTTACTGTAATTATAGTTATGTATTTTTTAAATATATTAAATGGTTTGTAAATTGTTAAATAAAATTATTCAACATATATAATGCTGGTTTAAAATGTTTATATTTCATATAATTTTTAGATACATGATACTCTTCAAAATAATGCAAAAGTAAGTTTTTATCTGAAAGAAAATTGTCTCTCTTTACTATTTAAGTATTACAGCATGGAGGACTTTCAGCGTATAAAAAAGAGACTTAAAACACAGAAAGACTTTTACCTTGGACAGAGGATAAGCATTGCCATACAACGTGGCTGTCTTTTGGGCACATTACCAGTGTGACTAGCAGTACATTGACAGTGATGTGGAAGAGTTTTTTGACGCCATATTTTAGAAAGTGTATTTTAGCGTAGGATTTAAAAAGTTAACATAATATGGGTGTGTGTGTTTTAACTCTCTTTACTTAAAAACTTTCGTCTTATTAATATTGCCATGATTGCTAACGGATTTCTACTTGAGTATGGTGTGATGTTTTAATTATTTTTGTATTTATGAAAATGCAATGAACGTATAAAAATATATTATAGTGGTGACCCAGTGGCAACGGTCCCGATTTACGAGTTATATAGGTCGCGAGTTCAAACCCAACCAGGCACATTACTTTGTGTAACTTATTTCATCACTGCTCTCAAAACAATCTTTTATTATTCTATTATTATTAAATTGGTTTTAAGATGTCTATATTTTATGTTATTTTTAGTTACTTGAGACTCTTCAAAGTGAGGCAAAGGTAAGGTTTTATCTGAGGAAAAATTATCTCTCTTGATCATTTTCACACTGTCTCTCTGTCCAAGCTCGGCTCTCTATGCGGTTTCATTGGATGAAACAAACGTACAAATAGATCGAAATTGTTTAAGTAAATTTTACTTAAACACTTTCGTCTTATTAACATTAGCATAATTGCCAACGGATTTCTACCTGAGTATAATGGTGTGATGTTTTAATTGTTTTTGTATTTATAAAAATGCAATGAATGTATAAAAATATATTGTAGTGGTGGTCCAAAGTTCAAACCCAATCGGGCACATTACTTTGTGTAACTTAATTCATCACTGCTCTCAAAACATTTTTTTGTTATTATATTGTTATTAAATTGGTTTTAAGATATCTTTAATTCATGTTATTTTTAGTTACTTGGTACTCTTCAAGTTCAAAATGATGCAAAGGTAAGTTTTTATCTGAAAGAAAATTGCCTCCCTTGATCTTTTCCACTGTCTATCTGTCCAAACTCGGCTCTCTATGCGGCTTCATTGGATGAAATAAACTTACAAATAGATCGAAATTGTTTAAGTAAATTTTACTTAAACACGTTCGTCTTATTAATATTAGCATAATTGCTAACGGATTTCTATCTGAGTATGGTGTGATGTTTTAATTATTTATGTATTTATGAAAATACAATGAATGTATAAAAATATATTATAGTGGTGGCCTAGAGTTCAAACACAACTAGCCAAATTAAAACATTTTTTTATTATTATTTTATTATTCATTTGGTTATAAAATGTCTATATTTCATGTTATTTTTAGTTACTTGATACTCTTCACGATCAAAATGATGTAAAGGTAAGATTTAGACAGATAATCCATGATCTTTCTTTCCTTATTATTCTGAGTTCAGTGATACTATATTAACTACAATATCGCATTGGGTCTAGCTTGTAAAAATATTTGTAAGGCGACCGTTACGGTTTTCGACAATCAGTACTAAGAACCGTCATAGATTAGACGATTGGTTTTTCGTCAATCAAGGTTTTGACTTTGGCGAAACTGACAGCAAAACCTGCCATGTAATGTTCTCCTAACAGCCTGTTCACTACTTCAGTCTTAGTGGTGAACGGCGCAGCATCCGTAGGCGGATGCGCGGCGCTATGCGCAACGTCTCGAGGTTTGCTTCAAAGTTTCCCATACTTTTGGTTTAACCACACGCCATCCCGCGCTTAGTTGCCTCTCACAGCGGCAAGGTCGCGAACGAACCGTGAAGCATTGAAATAAATAAACAAATAAATCTTATATATAAAATTCTCGTGTCACAATGTTCGTTCCCGTACTCCTCCGAAACGGCTTGACCGATTCTCATGAAATTTTGTGAGCATATTGAGTAGGTCTGAGAATCAGCCAACATCTATTTTTCATACCCCTTTGTGATAAAAAATTAAAATTATTTATATGGCAAAACAACGTTTGCCGGGTCAGCTAGTATTGTTTAAACCTAAGTTAATTTTATAAATAAATTAATGTTTATTAAATGTTTCATTATTATTTTTAGTTTCTTCATAGACTTCAACCTAATGAGACGGTAAGGTTTTAATGTGTAACTTTATCGTTTTTACCTCGGTCCGATTTCAGAGAGTAATTTATAAACCCTTAAAGATATTTAAATAAACGCTAATTTTAACCGATTTAAAAAAAGAAGGTTGTATCTTCGGCTGAATGTATTTTTTTGTTTTTTTTATGTTGCAGGTGGAAATGATCGAAACGTAAGAAACTAAAATGTTAAATATTTCACTAGTTCACATTTAAGACATAAATAAGAGTGAATAGGTTACTTCTAGGCAAGCGTGCTCCATCGTCAGCCACATCATCGCTTACCATCAGATGAGATAGTGGTAACGCAAGTTTATCTATAAAAAAAAAGGTTTTCACAGTGGGCGCACGCATAGTACATTTCTTGCATGCAGTTCCGTTTGCTTTTATACTGTGCATCTGCAGACGGGCGGAAGTATGTGAGCTAGTAGAAAACTTCAAATGTACGGGAATGACGTCATCTCAATACTCAGTCATGTGGTCAGAACAAAAGACTTGAGGGCGTGGCCAACTCGTGGCGTTCGACGCAAGCGAACCGATTGTAACTTGGCTGAGGGGGCTGGTGTGTAGACCGTTTGCTCACAGCACGTCGCTGGCGTGCAAGGGGAGCAGGAACAGCACGCAAACTTGGAATGCACGCACACAACTCGAGACCAGTTTGCAAACGGTGCTTTCGGGGTACATCCGCCAGATCTGAACACACCCTAAACAACAACCCATATTTTACCGAGACATCATAGCGGCTCAACCGGATGTGCCACTATGATGTCCGGGTGAAATATAGCCCTGAGCTACCAGACTAGACACCATAAAGACACCAGAATCACCACACGTCTGAGCTGGTCGCCTCACCAAATTGGTTGCGCAACCTAACGGACGCCAGGCGAGTCTTGAGCTACCAGACTAGACACCATACAGACACCAGACTCACCACACGTCCGAGCTGGTCGCTCCACCAAATTGGTTGCGCAACCAAACGGACGCCAGGTGAGTCTTGAGCTACCAGACTAGACACCATACAGACACCAGAGTCACCACACGTCCGAGCTGGTCGCGCCACCAAATTGGTTGCGCTTTCAAACGGACTCCAGGTGAGTCTTGAGCTACCAGACTAGACACCATACAGACACCAGAGTCACCACAAGTCCGAGTTGGTCACGCCACCAAATTGGTTGTGCAACCAAACGGACGCCAGGTGAGTCTTGAGCTACCAGACTAGACACCATACCGACACCAGAGTCACCACACGTCCGAGCTGGTCGCGCCACTAAATTGGTTGCGCAACCAAACGGACGCCAGGTGAGTAACTATCTATAGAGCTGCATACATTTTGTTGGTAGCGGTGACTGGTCGCGCCGCCATGGTGTCTCGGTGAAATATAGCCCGACGATATTAATGTAATATTAAATACATCACTGATTTGTTTTTACTTTTTTTATTTTATATTTAGCACAACCATAGTAAATGACGAGGGCCCCACAGGGATCATAACCTACCCCAATAGGAAGTCCTTCTACGAGTAGGTACTAATTTTATTTTATTTTATATTTTAATTAACTATTCTTACATAAAATAAAGTTTCCTACAGAGTCTGTCTGTCTGTATGGACGCTATAAACTTGAAAACTTCTGAACGGATTTTTATGCAGTTTTTACCAATAGAGAGAGTAATTGATTATATTTTTATATGCCATACTAATTTTTGTTCCGTGTGACAATCGACCTCGCGACCCGCAATACAGCAGCCGATTGCACAACCACTGCACTAACTGTGCTGTCAAATAGATTGAGTTATAGGATTTTATATAAATTAATTAAAAAGAAATACTTAACCCTGGATTTTTTTGTTTCAAGCCATGAATTTATAATCACCCAATAAATTGTTATCTGCATGTTTACAAATTACTTAAACTATTTATTAGGTACCATAATGTACCTTTTATCGAAGCTAACCCGTTATGATATTTACCCACTTTCTTTATTAAAAAAAACTGTTGAACATGCACCCAACCTGGATATTTTTGTTTTAATTGACGGCAAACGTTTAAAAAAAAAAGGTTCAATACCATCTCAGTACCAATAATTAAAAAATTGAAGTGTAACCGAATTTTGATTGTGTATTCGGATAACATATTGACTGGTAAACACTGTCCTCTCATACCTATTAATATTGTAATATGGAAACATTGTAAAACCGATTTTTTTTAAAGAGTAACTATGGAGTTTCTCACCGATTCTTCTTCATAGGAAACGACTAATTGGCCACGGTCTCAAGCTAGTGCGCGCACTAGCATCTGACGATTCATAAATGCTTATGTAAGCCTGAAGCAGTGCTGGCTGAATGGTAATGGCCCCGACTTACGAGTTGTAAGTCGCGGATTCGAACGCAGCCAGACGCATTACTTAGTGTAATTTATTTCATCACTACTGCTCTCAAAACGGTGAAGGAAAACATCGTGAGGAAACCGGCATGTCCAAGAACCATAAATTCGAAGACTTATGACATTCACCAACCCGCACTGGGCCCGCGTGGTGGATTACGGCCCATTCCCTTTCCTAGAGAATAGGCCTGAGTCCCAACAGTTGGAACATTAAAAAGGCTGGTGATGATGATGAAGCCAAGATGAAACAAAAAAAAATTGAATAAAATTGACAGATTGTAACGGTGATGTGTATGGGAATTTTAATTTAAAACGCTAATAACAACTAAGCCAATAGAGTCAGATAAAATCGTCCAACATTTTCTATTATTCATCTATATCTAGGTATTGTTAACCTAAATTATGTTCTATTGAGTACGTAATAAAGCTTTGTTTTGTTTTGCAGACAAGAGCTCGGCGAGGTAAAAAATTAAATATACTTTAATATTTATATTTAAACTTTTTGTCATAATCTATATTATTATAATGTTTACAGCTCTTTATTATATATCTACAGAGGCGTCGGCCAAAAAGCTATCCCAAGAAGAGGTAAGATATTTTAATTTGTGTATAAATAAGTAATACACAACAAGAACAACAAAGGTGTCAACAACAAACAAAAACAATAAACAGCAACAACAACAACATCAACATTCGTCTTTGTAATACGGAATACCATGAAAAAAAATTTTGGTTATCTGACGAATTTATCAGGTCACCGAGGTGTTACCGATTAGAGAACGGAATTCAACACAAACTGTTTGTAACTTGGCTAGGGGGGCTGATAGAAAAATCAATAACATATATAACAATTTTAAAGAAATATATCTTTTTGGAGAGAAAAATTTTTCGCTTTTTCAGTTTCTGCAATTGCTACACGGGACGAAACTAAGCGAAGGGTGCTCTTTGGTTCCTCTAGTTTCTAAAAAGCTATTCATAATCATCATCATCATTTCAGCCGAAAGAAGTCCACTGTTGAACATAGGCCTCCCCCAAGGGTCGCCACATCGACCGATCCTGTGCATCTCGCATCCACCGCATTCCCGAACTCTCACAAGGTCGTCGGTCCACCTTATGGGAAGCCGCACCTACGCTGCGTTTTCCGGTGTGCGATCGCTACTCTAGAACCTATCGGCCCCATCGACCAACCGCTCTACGAGCAATGTGCCTGCTCTCCGCCACTTTAGTTTGGCAGTTCTTCGGGCTATGTCGGCAACCTTGGTTCTCTTATGGAGATCTTCATTCCTGATACGATCATGCAAGGAAACTCTAAAAAAAGGAAAGGAATCTATAAAGAAATTTATTTATTACTAGTGGTCCATCTCGGCTTCGCATAGGTAATTAATATAACGTATGTTACTCAGGGTGAATGTAGCTTTCCAATGGTGAAAGAATTTTTTAAATCGGCACAGTAGTTTTTGAGTTTATTTATTACAAACATACACACAAGACACAAAAATAAAAAAAAATCCCTATATTTAATATTAGTGTAGATTATTAATAAACAAATTCCATTCTCATTTCTTTTCAGACTTAAACAAAAGCCCATGGCATCGGTGAGTATTGCTAATAAATGATCTAATTAACAAGAAAATAAAAATATTTTCTGTTACGTAGGTATGTAATTTTTATGCATTTTCAGTGGCGGGTTTCTCTGGTAATAAACTGGCCATCTTTTATGGGGCAAAAGTACTCATGAATATAAAATGTTTTTACCATTAGATCAACTCGGAGGTATGAAAAAAAAACAGCTTTCCCCTTTATGAAGGAGATATTAATGTGCCTACTTACTAACATGACAGCTGCTTTTTTTTTTCATATTTTATTTTTGTTTAATATTTTATTCACTGACTCATCTACCCGGGCCCAAACCTTTGGACTGAGAATGCTGCAATTTTGCGCAGAATTTCTTTTTATGATGTATAAATACAAATAGTACCTATTTAGTTTGTATGCCGATAGAAAGCTGCTTTATTATTGAGTGACATAGGCTATATCTTATGTACGCGGGCGAAGCCGCAGGAAAAAGCTAATAATTTATATGGCAGAACAACGTAACCGAGTCACTTAGTGACTGGCCTGTTGGTCTAGTGGTTAGTGACCCTGACTGCTATGCCGGAGGTCGTGGGTTCGATTCCCACCCAGGACAAATGTTTGTGTGATGAACATAATCATTTGTTCTGTGTCTGGGTGTAATTTATCTATAATATGTGTGTATTTAGAAATATATAAGTATGTTTTTCAGTTGTCTAGTACCCAAAACACAAGCTCTGCTTAGCTTGGGACTAGACGGCGTTGTGTGGTAGTTGTGGAATATTATTATTATACTTAGTACCAGAATAAAAGTATAAATTTAAACCTTTTGTTTCAGTATCATTACGCTTACGTGGATTTAGAGAACCTTGAAGAAGTAATCAAGCGGTTTAGACGGCTACGGGCAGGTTCTCAAAACATGGATAGTGCGGCCAATGAGGGAAATATGAACTATCTGGGAAATTTGGACGTTAATAGTAGGGGCAAAATGGCTTTTGTAGCAAAAACCAAGCCAAGTTTAATCGACGAACCTGCCATCATCAGTACCGATGAAGAAAGCATGGAAGTGAAACCGACTCAAGATGTTGAGACCAACGCTAAGAGCGCATGGTTCTATAATTCTGGGGTAATTATTACATTGTGCATATTTTTATTTTTTTTTATGTTTGGAAAAATCATGCATTGACATCCCCCGCCCTTGGGCGGAGCGGGAGATAGTGTCAGACTCTTACTGACTAAAAGACCCACCCCGTTCCTTCTAGCCTTCATACCGGGGCTCGAGCGCCCTTTCGGATAACCCTGGCCCCAGTAGGCTTCGGCCCGGCTGGGTCCCTGCTGTTGCTGACAACTCCTTGAGGCGCGCGGGAACAGTGCGCGCCGTCGACGACTTGGGCTTGGTCCGGACAGTTACCGGACAGCCGGACAGCGAGCTACCCATTGCTCACTGTCCGCAACATTGTGCATATTGTAACCTTAGACCGTTTTGAGTCCCGATTTCCGAACAGTTTATACGTCACAATCATCATCTTTTACATTGAATGTCGAATCAGAATGCGTGCAGAATTGGTTGGGATTTTTTTCGACTATTTTATTCTGTCAACCGTCAAGCTATCACTGAATCTCATTTCTTTTTATCACTCCTTCTACATTCATGTGTATACTCATAACTCTTTTAGTAACATGTTGTGTTTCATTCCTCTTCTTACATATTCGTTTTTTGTTATTATTATTTGTTTATTCATTAAAATTAACATATATATTTTTTTTTAAATATTTAAATAAAAAATAAATAATAATAAAAAATAAATATAAAAAATAGTGTCCCACCGGTATCGAGAACAGGGTCAAAGCTACCGGCGGTCAGGGCTCCAGAGAAAGGAACCTCCTGACTATACGAGCCGTGTCCAGAAGTACCGCCCTCTGAATCAAGCCCTTGATCCAGTCACCTAACGAGAGCCTCCTGAGGTGTTGGTCGAGGCTCTTGGCTATTAAGCCATTGGCTGAAACGACTATCGGTACAATGATCGCTGAATTACCTATTATTATTATTGATAGGCTTGCGTTTGACCACCATCTCATCTTATTTTATTTTATTTTTAATTATATTTTAGAAACTCTATGACACTCTTTTTAAATCTCTCTGATTTAAAAAGAGTGTCATAGAGTTTCTTGAACGTTCTTCTCCATAGAGATCTACGCGTTGTAACGTGCAATTTAGCTTCACTCTTTTTTTTGTTTTTGACTGACCGACATTTTGACAATTCAAAAGTATAATATAATATAACAATAATATAATATAATATGCTTGTAATTAGTCTATTTGAAATAAACTTTTTTGATTTGATTTGATTTGATATCTCGGTCTCGTTGCCAAGGTGACTTCCATACTACACTATGAAAAACACTCATATATACATTAATATACTATACAACATTAGTTTTTAGTATATTTGAAGCCGGATAATAGTTTGTTCATTATCAGAAACTGAATTGATTCAAACCATTTTTACACCATGTTATATTTTCTCCGACACAATATTTAAAAACCGGCCAAGTGCGAGTCGGACTCGCCCATGAAGGGTTCCGTAGCAGCAAGTAACATAATATAAAAGTTCTTGTAATGTGTTGTAACTTTGATCGATGGTTTAATAATAGTGTATTTTTTCGGTTTATGACGCATTAAAAAAAAACTACTTACTGGATTTCGTTCAAACCAATTTTCGTTGGTAGTTTTTATAGTAATGTACATCATATATTTTTTTTAGTTTTATCATTCTCTTATCTTAGAAGTTAGAGGGGGGGGACACACATTTTACCACTTTGGAAGTGTCTCTCACGAAAACTATTCAGTTTAGAAAGAAATGATATTAGAAACCTCAGTATCATTTTTGAAGACCTATCCATAGATACCCCACACGCATGGGTTTGATGAACAAAAAATTTTTGAGTTTCAGTTCTATGTATGGGGACCCCCAAAATTTATTGCTTTTTTTCTATTTTTGTGTAAAAATCTTAATGCGGTTCACAGAATACATCTACTTACAAAGTTTCAACAGTATAGCTCTAATAGTTTCGGAAAAAAGTGGCTGTGACATACGGACGGACAGACAGACAGACAGACAGACAGACAGACATGACGAATCTATAAGGGTTCCGTTTTTTGCCATTTGGCTACGGAACCCTAAAAGGTCACAAGTTACACCACCGACACTAAGAACAAAACAAGTCACGGCTATAACCATAGTGGGCATTAGGCGCCCGCGCACAATTAGGGGTGCTATTCTCTAAGAAAACAGCCTTGAGCTCAGCGCTGGCATAGCGACGAGTCGTGAGCGCAGTACATTGAATTAACAATCTGTACTGTACTGCGCTCACGACTCGTCGCTGTGCCAGCGCTGAGCTCAAGGCTATTTTCTTAGAGAATAGCACCAAAACAACCACTCAGTCACTCGGATGGCCCGATGACCGTATATTTCAGTCGCCCATCAGGCATATTTTTCGTAGTACAGTTATGAAATGTAAACACTTAGATTCTTCACATAAAATTACTAGACAGGTATTTCAGGTTTTGCATATACTAAAAATAAGCCTGTATATATGCTAAATATAACGTACGATTGTTTTATACAAAACTTTTTTCACTTCCAGGATTCATACAATCACATCAGGATCGATCCAGAAGCACCAGATATGGCGGATTTCATGCCTAAAGTGGCGCTACAAGATCAGGGAAATAAATGGTGGTTCTATCATCAGGTGATTATTTAATTTAGATCATTAAACGGACGTTTTCAATTTACACGTATTGCAACCGGCCGGCTGCCGAACGTTTACTATGCCGCAGCCGGCCGGTTGCAGAACGCTAGCAGTCAGACATCAAGCGCCTAAATTGAAATCTTTTCTAGCTGCCGTGCGTTTACATGCCAGTGATGCGCTATTTAACACCGAATTGAATACGTGATGCTTGTGACGTTGCCCTCCTGTTGTCGACCTGTTATAACCCTTATTACAAGACAATAAAGCCTTAATCAGCTTTTACTATGAATCAATGTATTTTTCCACTATATACATGCTGATGTTGCACTTTTACCTAATGCATGGAAATTATATGCATTTTTAAGTTAGTTAGATTCTGGACGCCGTCGCGTAACCTATTGTGCCCAAATTTAGGGAGCGCTTAAAAGAGAAATTGCCAAATTTAAGTGTTAAATTCATGTATCTGTGTCTGTGGTAATTAAAGTGGTTTTAGTAGAATAATTGCCTTTTTTTTAAAAGACAAACGGGGCCGGCCTTGTAACAGACCGTTCGCCACACGGTTTCTGCACCACGCGCTTTGTATGAATACGATCGTTCGTGAGCAGTACGACTAACGCACCACGTCCGCACCGCAGCAAGTCGTCAAAAATGGAAAGCGCCCTAGTCTATTATCTAATTTACTGCACAAATGTTTTCTCAAATAGATAATATATTCAACTGTAATAAGCCAACTTTCAAACAACTAATTGTTAAAACTTTAAACGAAGGCAATAATACTATTAATTAATCTCCAATAGTTTAATCTATTTTATTAACTACTTTTTTCTAATATTTATTCCAATTATAACTTGAACTGGCTTCATTTGTTTCTTTTTTATATATAATTATTCCATTTAGAAAAGGAAACCAGTTATTAGCAATTAGATACTACTGGAAACCGATGGGTGCGGGATGCACAGGAAAGTTCGATGTGGCGACGCTTGGGGGAGGCCTATGTCCAATAGTGGACGTGTATCGATGAAATGATGATGATGATGAGATACTATTGTAACAACTCTGTAACATATTTTGTGTATCTCTGTTGGTTACTTAAATAAAATAAAATACTTTTTTTTATCCGATATATAAGTATACTCTCACTAGTACTTGACTGCGATTTCACCTGATGGTATTATAATTATAGGCGAGCATTTAAATAATATACTATCAGTTACTTCTAGGCGGGCATGCTCCATCATTTACTACATCCATAGGGACCCAGCATAGCCGATGCCCACTGAGTAGGACTACGGGAAATTAAAGAAAAACTGAATGGGAAACATGTGGTCCTAGAACGCAAAGGGCAACTGAAGGACACGGGTGTGGTTTTAGTCAGTAAAAGTCTGAGATGCTCTCTCGGCTCCACGCAGAGCGTTAGAAGTCACTTAAAAAATTAAATCATCTACCACATCATCGCTTACCATCTGGTGTCCCACTATTAAGCAAGATCTCCTTCAGTCTCGTAACTCTTTTTGTTGAAAATTGTTTTTATTAAGAACTAGCTTCTGCCAGCCGCTTCGCCTGCGTGGTAGTAGATTTCTCCATATAAACTTTAGACCCTCGTTTCATCCCCTTAGAACTTCGGCTGTGTGCTAATATGTCAGTCAGTTTCTCCTTTCATACAGGGTTATTTGTAAAACACTGGCAACCCCTCAGGACTATGTTAAGAACATCATAAAGAACAACTTTTGTTCTATGACTTTTAAAAATTTATCATAAATTGGTTCATCAGAGTTTCATACAAATATAAATATTAAAAAACGTTCTAAATGTTACGAAGTCTATGCGAAGCGAGCGATGATACAATAGCGGAGGGGAGCGGGGACCGTGCGCGGGAGACGTAGATGGGTACAGCAAAATATAGAGTTGAAATGTGTTAGATAGAACAACAAAATCTTGAAGGTTTAATTTTGAAGGTATTATGTTTTGTAAAAAATGATAGAACAAAAGTTGTAGGTCATGATGTTAGTAATATAGTCCTGCAAAGTTGTTAGTGTTTTACAAATTACCCTGTATATTTATAGACGAATTAATTATTTCTTTATTACTTTTGATAAATTAAAAACTGTATGTTTTGTTTCAGGCGGACCATAGGCCATTTAAGGATTGACTGGAATAATCAGGAATAAAGTTTTTAATTTTTACAGTTTGTTTTTAATTTCTGAGGCAGTAAGAAAAAAAAATGGTTTTAAAATTATAAGTTAATTAATTGAACTTACGACCTCCGGCATAGCAGTCAGGGCCACTGATTATTAGACCAACAGGCCTGTCATTATACAAAACAGTCTCGCAAAGTAGTCCCTAGCAAGGTGCAAGGTTTAAGATAAATTGTAATGAGAATGATGTGTCAATTAACCGTCGAATCCGACTTGGCTGGGCAGCGTTCGGGAAGCTACGCGGTATCTTCAAATCAAATCAAATCAAATCAAAGCGTTTATTTCAAATAGACCATTTACAGGCACTTTTGAATAGTCAAATGTCGGTCAGTCCAAGAAAAGTGAAGCTAAATCTTCTCATCCAACATACCACAGTGTCTCAAGACGAAAGTCAATGACCAGTGTGTGTTGCCAGTGATGATATTATATGGTTCCAAAACGTGGTCCCTCACTCGTGGTCCTCATCAGAGGGCTTAAAGTCACACAAAGGGCAATAGAAAAGACTATGCTCGGAGTTTTCTTGCGTGAATCAGAAATGAAGATATCCGCATGAGAATCAAGGTTGCCGACATATGTATCACAAAGAATCGCCAAACTTAAGTGGCAATGGGCAGAGCACTTTGCTCACAGAATAGATGGCCGTTGGGGCCGATCGGTTCTATAGTGGCGACCGCGTACTGGAAGATGCAGCGTTGGAAACAAGGTGGACCGATGACCTGGTGAAGGTTGCTGGAATCCGATGGATGCGGGACGAGCAAGATTTTTCATTGTGGTGACACTTGGGGGAGGCCTATGTCCAAAAGTGGACCTTTATCTGCTTGTATGATATGATATGATGATGTGTTATTATGTTTCCTTTACACTTGTCATGTTATTTACTCTGCATCGATGATAGGCAATTCCTAAGCAGATACGACCTTATCTGTATTTAAAAATATTCCTCTGTATTTTCGCCACCCTTATAAGGATCCACAGTAAACCATGACCCATCCAGCAAAGGGTTTTTTCGTTTTGTTTCGTCAAAGATCGACGAGGGCACGGAATAACACCTCGGGGACTAGCTACGGCGTCTTGGAACTTGGCTCATACATTATTCATAGAATGAACCATGCCACGCTCTATTTTAGAGTGCCCCGGTCTGAAAACAGAGTGATGACCATTTTTAATCATTTTTGCCTTCAGATTTTTTTTTTCTACCTTATAATATTTCTACACATTGGTTCTACTTTGTGTGTATCAATGAGTAACAAATAGAATATTTTTCTTTTTAATTTTTTTTTTCTGTGTTTGTTCCTTTCTTTAATAGTTGTAGGAACCCAAACTGTAAAATATTAAACTTAACTTGCTTTCTATCAAGCACATAAAACCCGGTTTATTTCCGTTTTTGAAATAAGAATTGCAAAAATTTAAGTCCATTGACTAGAGCGCTGGTGGTCCAGTGGTAACGGCTCTTTTTTTTTTTTTTTTTTATGGTGGGAAAAATCATGCATTGACATCCCCCGCCCTTGGGCGGAGCGGGAGATAGTGTCAGACTCTTACTGACTAAAAGACCCACCCCGTTCCTTCTAGCCTTCATACCGGGGCTCGAGCGCCCTTTCGGATAACCCTGGCCCCAGTAGGCTTCGACCCGGCTGGGGGATGCTGTTGCTGACAACTCCTTGAGGCGCGCGGGAACAGTGCGCGCCGTCGACGACTTGGGCTTGGTCCGGACAGTTACCGGACGGCCGGACAGCGAGCTACCCATTGCTCACTGTCCGCAAGCCCGCGTCTACGTTGGCCGGAAATCGGGATCAGAATCCCGGCGACGACGGCGGCGGCGATAACGCCGTTGCCTGATGCGTTCGGCCTCCTCATTTGCAAGCATTACTGCTTCGCAGAAGTCGGCGACCGCCTGCCACTCCTCCTCGCTCCGGACCATGGCCTCAACCAAGGCCCGGCGCGAGAGGTCTCCGCCGCCGATCGCCCCCACGAGGGCACGGCGATGCTCCGCCCAAGCAGGGCACACCTCGACTGAGTGCTCCACCGTGTCCTCCGGGCGTTCCGCACAGTGGCGACACCCGGGCGTCACTTCCGCATGAATCCGGTGCAGGAAACTCCCGAACGAACCATGTCCGGTGAGGACCTGCGTCATGCGGAAGGTAAGGACGCCGTGAGGCCTTTCCAGCCACGCCTCAAAGAGGGGACTTACCGCCATGATTGTGGCGTGCCCAGCACTGGGTTGCGATAGTCGTTGACGCCATTTCACCATGAGATCCCGCCGGAACTCTGTCTGCCATGGTGGTAACGGCTCTGACTTACAAGTTGTAAATAGTGGATTCAAATCTAGCCAGGCATATTACTTTGTGTTATTTATTTCATCACCACTGTTTTCAAAACTGTGAAGGAAAACGGACGAAAAATTGAGGAAACGGCATGTTCCAGAATCAGTAATTCGAAAACGTGTGACATTCACCAATGTGTACTGGGTCCGCGTGGTCGATTGTGGTACATTGGGATGTCTTAGAGAGGAGGCTCAAGTTCTAGCAGTGCAAATATTATTATAAGGTTTGTTATGTAAGTGCAATGTAATTGTGTATCCCTATGAGTTGGAAAATAAACACTGTTTTGCAGGATAGCCCTCTTTTGCCTTAATCATACCTGTGGTTTATGAGAGTAAAGATTTATGACCTTGTAGTCTTCTTCAAAAAATATTTTTAATTTATTCCCAATTATGTACTCCCTCAAGCAGAAAACTAAAATTCAAAAATACCTCTGCTTACTCCATTTGCATATCTAATGAAACGTAATGATTAAATGTTTTAATGAAGCCTTCATCTCAAAATTTTCTTTGGAACGATATAATTAAACAATTCTTGATTAATAGCTTTGGTTTGGTTCAGCTTTGAATAATTTCACATCTCATCGCACAGCCTGTGATCTCTTAATGGTTAACTTTTGAAATCTTCTAAAATAGAACAGCTGGATTTTATCAAAGTGAAGTGACCTATAAATTGAAAGGCAATCTAGAAGTAACATAGTATAAGACCCTTACACCAGAGGCGCAGTTTCGAAGGGAATTTCCTATCCTCAGTCACAGCAACAACAAATACCTTCAAGGCTAAAAATGAAAGAAAAAATTGAAATAGAAAAGTACAATGGTGCTGCTTATTTCAAATGTTTCATCCAGCCGACATGAGAGTCAGATGAGAGTGTAGACACAGTGTATACAACATTCGTTTTAGTATATGCAAAACCCGAAACAAATGCCTAGTATTTTTATGTAAAGAATCTATATATCATACAAATACAAAATGTCATAACTGTATCATGAAAATCACAAAGTTATTTCAGCAAAAGTACATTGTAGGCCATCCAGGCGACTGAGGGGTTGTTTTACACTTGCACCCAGATGTTTACTGGCGTCTAATGCCCGCAATGACCTGTCCTGGGATGCTATTCTCTAAGAAAGCGCAGCGCTGGCACAGCGACGTTACACAGTACATTGAATTAACAACCCATTGCCCCTTTACATTGGATTGTTAATTCAATGTATTGCGCTCACGACTCGTCGCTGTGCCAGCGCTGCGCTTTCTTAGAGAATAGCACCCCTGGTCTATGTTGTACTTCGTGTCGGTGGTGTCTAACTTATGACCTTTTAAATATTTTTGAAAAAAAATTTAACATGGTGTAAAAACTATTGGAATCCATTCAGTTACTGATTCTGAACAAGCTATATTCAGGTTTCGCAAAAATTAAAAAAACTAATGTTGTACAATGATTCTCAAACTCGTAGGTACATGCCCAGGTAAACTTAATTTAATTAAATGTCTGCAATGATTGATAATAACCGCTCAAATGAAAATTAAACACTTTTATTTTCCATTTTTCATTTACGTCGCAAAGTATGATCGATTCGTGCAATTCAGTTAGCAATTACTGCCAGTCACTTCCTCAAATTACTGGCAGAATTATTATGGTCATTATTAATTAATACGAACCGACCTACATAGTGGCATGTATCCCCGAGGGAACACCGTCCTGCACAGTGACGTAATATCTTGCAATTAGGTACTTCATCCAATTATTAGCGATGCGTGTTCTGATTAGTTATGCAAATTCCATGTAGGTATTTGGATTGATTATGGTCACATAGATTGAATGTAAGTTAATGTCGCCAACTCTTCTTTTAAGTCGTACACTCTTGACAGAGTAGTCGTGGTCACGTCCCGGTCGAGTCCTGCACCACTGCCTCTTTCGCGATACGACGCCATGCAGCTCTGTTTTGGTAGTTTTCGTTAACTCTGCAACTGTATCGCCGATTTGATGAGGTCCGTCCACCGTGTTGGAGAGAGCTTTTGCACCACCAATCGTTCCATCAAGTCCTCATTACGGTAGATGTGCCCAAATAAATTGAGGATTCTTATTTGCACAGACGACTATAATCTCTCTTTGATATTGAGTTCTTTCAGGATCGAAATATTAGTCCGGGGCGAGGTCCATGGGATTCCGAGCATGCGCTTCCAGCACTACATTTCCAGTGCCTCAATCTTGCGACGGTCTCGCATCCTCAGCGTCCACGTCTCAGCTCCATGTAGAAATATTGGAAAGACCAAGCACGTCATCAATCGAACCTTGTTGTACCTTGTGTAAGTGTTTCCGCCAACTAAACGGCATCATCAAAATGGATTAAAATATTTCTGCGGTGTTGCTTCCTGTGACATTTTTGAACTAACATTTTTTGTGGTTAATAAGCTTTTGATTTATTAACAATATAAAAATCTTGGTCAGTTTTAGAAGTCGAATCGTTACTCGTATTTTACAATACAAAAATACTGACCATAACTATATATCTATATATATTTGGTCATTCGAGCCGGATCCTGCATATGTAAATACATGCCTTATTCCCGAGGAAACACCGTCTTGTTCAGCTACGTCATATCTTGCAATTACTTATGCAAATTCAATGTAGGTATTTGGAATGATTATGGTGACATAATTTGAATGTAAGTTAATGTCGCCGCTGAACATCATCATCAGAATATGATCATTTAGTTTATTAGTTAAAAGATTTCTACGATGGTTGATTTCTAAGACATTTTTGAAGTATAATTTTTTGTGTTAAATACGATTTTGATTTTTTTTAAATATTGAAAACTCAGTTTTAGTTCTAAATCGAGCAATTACTTGCATTCGAAAATACTCAAAAAAAAAATCATTTTATTTCATACTAGCTTTTGCCTGCAGCTTCGCCAAAAAACCATTTCTATGACTATGGATAGTACTTTCAGAGACTACCCCCTACAAACAATAAAAAATAACTTTATCTCTTTATGATAATGTAGATATATTGTATATGTAGAGAGGCTTACATGGGCACTTATAAAACGTCAGAAAGTAGTACGGTTCCCAATGTTAGTTTAATATAGAGCAAAACCGGCAAAAAACTCCACACTCCATCACTGACACCATAACTCATATTTTTGTACTTGTACACATTT
This sequence comes from Mythimna albipuncta, assembly GCA_929112965.1. Classification (NCBI taxonomy): domain Eukaryota; kingdom Metazoa; phylum Arthropoda; class Insecta; order Lepidoptera; family Noctuidae; genus Mythimna; species Mythimna albipuncta. The sequence goes on from OV815962.1 coordinate 19,790,985, forward strand.
GGTCCTTCGAGCCGGATCCTGCATATGCAAATCACACAGAAGCATAATATTTTGGAAATTAATCTTGTATAAACATTTTTTCTGCGTTCCTCAATTTGCGTCCAAGTTATGTGCATCTTTTCTTCGTCACCCTTTACAACGGCATTATGCTTTAAAAGGTTTCAAAATAAAAATAAAAACGATTTGTCGGTTCTTGTTATTATATATTTTAAAATAGCTGGCCTTTGCTAGATGGAGCCTTCAGATAGATGAGTGTATTTTAAAGTCTGTTTAAGGAACATCTATTGCGATAACCAGACGGTAAAAACACGTCGACTAGGTTTATTATTATGTTTTAGGGTTCTATACCTCTAAAGAAAAAAAAAACCCATATGATCACTTTGTTGTCCGTCCGTCTATCTGTTGGTCAAGCCCCTTTATCTCAAGATCACGTAGAGGTACCAAGTGGACGACGACGGCTGGTGCTGAAAATCAGCGCTGTGGCTCTGTTTTTCATTGATCCCCAGCATTTTGCTGAGCGCTGGCAAACTCATAGGGTACTTTCTATAAAACTGATAGTATACTGGTGGACTATGTCCTAGTAGCACCAAAGATACTTTTTATCCCGGCTTTCTGTTATCTTGGGGTAATTCTTTATATCACACGAGCGACCCTGCAAGCATCAGCTTGTTGCTCGCCGTCCGACCGTCCGGTAACCGTCCAGACCGAGCCCAAAACGTCAACAGAACGTATTGTTGCAAGCGCGCCTCAAGGAGTTGTCAGCCGTAGGCGCCCAGCAGGATGGAAGCGTACTGGGACTTCTTCTGACAGGAAGATTCGGCTCCGGTACGAAAGCCAACTAAGGAACAGGAATGGGTTTTTAGTTAGTGAAAGTCTGACACTATCACCCGCTCCGCCCCCGAGGGGATGTCATTTGATGATTTTCCCAACAAAAAAAAAATACCTACCTATAATTACCGTCACGGATCTGTAGCGCTCGGCGTCAAAGTGGGGATCGCTTTGCGCATTCCATACATTAGCGAGCCAATCGTCGTCGTTGTTAGATACATGCAGCAAGGCAGAAAACGAATTATGAGTGACGTCTATGACGCGATGGCGCGGTGAGGCAATCACTGACACTCCCCGCCCCTGCTTCTCACTTCGCACCACTAAAGAGACCGAATATTTGACTTCTGCGCAACTTGAAGCCAGCGCTCAAGATCCGTGCCAGCAATTGTACTGAAAATCTAATAAACTTATCGACTTAGTAGGTACTTGTACTTGTAGTGCTTAATTCTAATAAAAAATTCTAACCAGAATAATATTTTAGGCAAAGTAGACGTCCTTTAAGTGGTAAATTTTGAGGAAAAAGTTAGCGAAATAGCAATTTCTAAGAAATTAATTTCAATATTGTTCTTAGACCCAGCCTACTTATAACTTTTCAGTAATTCAAACGAAGATGTAACAAATAATTTCAAAGTTTAGCTGCTACGTGGGTTGTTTTACGAAATTACTTTAATTTAATCAAAAGGTGTTGAATAGGTGCTAGGTAATATTAATAAAAGTTTCTCAAAGACGGTAGATTAGTTTAAGTAATAAAGTTACCTCACCACCTTATGAAACTACTGAGGTTAAGGAAAATATACAATCGTTATAATACTCAGAATATTTCTTGGGTTGTCTAAATATTTTACGGGCTAGAGATCTAATCTTTATCTAGATTTAAGAAGGAAATCTGACTGTTTAACTGACATATTAACGAACTACCGAAACTAAACTTAGAATTACATTACTTACACGAGTGCCACTCACGCCGATCTGGGCCGTCTCCATACATTTTGGCTGTTTGACTGGCCTGTTGGTCTAGTGGTTAGTGGCCCTGACTGCTATGCCGCAGGTCGTGGATTCGATTCCCATTCAGGACAAATGTTTGTGTGATGAGCATGATCATTTGTTCTGTTTCTGGGTGTAATTTATCTATAATATGTATTTATTTAGAAATATATAAGTATGTTTATCAGTTGTCTAGTACTCATAACACAAGCTCTGCTTAGCTTGAAACTAGACGACGTTGTGTGATAGTTGTGGAATATTATATTATTTTATATTATATTATATTATATTATATTATATTATATTATATTATATTATATTATATTATATTATATTATATTATATTATATTATATTATATTATATTATATTATATTATATTATATTATATTATATTATATTATATTATATTATATTACATTATATTATATTTTAAACAGAAACTAGACTTATAGAGCTACACTTTATACACGCGAAGGTCTAATGTAAGTCTAACGTAGTTCTAGCCTAGGCGGCTATCACACTGCCACGTACCAAGCAGCGTAGCGCGTGAAAACGCACCTACGCACGTACTTGCGGGAGTGCAGATCTGCATCATCGTCGGGTTTTTTACGCACTCACGCGCGTAGTTGCGTTTTGTAAATTCACGCAGGCACACACTCATTTCATACAAAATCACGCACGGTACTAAGAGACTCAGTGTGGCATACTATGCGTGTCGCCCCGCACCCATGCGCGTGAGTGCGTGTTTCTTCGCACGTAGGTGCGTGATCTGCTTAATAGCGCGTGGCTGCAGTTTCAGTGTGCTGGACTGTGCTGGTTTTCTATAGAAACGAAGATACTTACAAGCAACGTTAAGGCATGCATTCAGGCACTACGCTGCGAGGTGCGCGACAGTGTGATAACCATTTTAATGGGTGCATTCCATCCATTGAATGGTGTACGCAATGGATTTTGGTGCGAATTTCATACAAAAATTAGTGTGTGTCCACATTGCTCGCAAAATAGGTGGTCGAAGTGGAAGGATCTAGAGTGCAGACCACGTACCGGAAGACGCAGCGTTGCAAGGCCTCCTACTAGGCAGGCAGAAGACCTGTCGAGGGTTATGGGAGTCCAATGAATGTAAGATTTACAAGTGCCGTTATTATGGCGACACTTGGGGTAGGCCTATGTCCATCTGTGGACGTCTTTCGGATGAAATGATGATGATGATACATTAGGAAGTTTTATGTATATAACTAGTTTTAGCATTAACCGCGGCTTTGCCCGCATGGCATTAGGTACTTAAGGAATCGGGATAAAAGGTAGCCTATGTTCTTTTTCATGTCAAAGACTATATGCATGCCAAATTTCATCCAAATCCGTTCAGCCGTTTTTGCGTGATTAGGTAAGAAACATCCACACTTTCACATTTATAATATTAGTTAGGATTTCAACCTGTTCGAAGTCAGACCAAGTCATTAGTACTGTATACGAATCAACTACGTCTTTAAGATATTGCAATAAGAAAGAAAGAAAGAATCACTTTTTCTTGAGATACAGCTTGAACCAAAATAAACTTGTGGCAAAAATATTTACCTAAGAATTTTCTTGAGCTTCTATTTCGCACTTCAAAGTTGACTTAAGCCGAGGTGGTTAAATAGCGCTTGCTGGGGCGCCGGGCGTCCCCGCTAATCTTCAGAAAATACAGGAAAAAGTATTACTTATATCCCGACCCGCTTCGAAACTTAATCCCTGAAGTGCGCTAAACATAAATAGAGAAGAAAACGATTTTGTTATATTCACGTTTATTTTTAACACGACGAATCGCCAAGCTTAAGGCCCAAGCGCCCGAAAAGTGCCATAGGACAGTGACTTTTTGAAGCCTACTCCTCGGTAACGGTCCTCGGTTTCGGGCGCTGTTGGCCGCAAATAAATGCACAAATTTGCGTACTGTCGCCTAGGCAGGTGCGAGAGGTGCGTCCACATAATTTTGACCAGATGGTTCAAGGGACTATAAGCCTCAAAGGCTCGTTCACAACCTTGCTGCCTTGAGCGGAGCTAAGCGCGGGGCGGCAATCAAACTTGTTTAATGCACGCCGCGAGACGCCGCTCATATGAGTAGCTCCTGGGCCCCAAGTCTGCTATTACAATAGTGTCAGAGTGACCTCTCATTGATTTCATAATTGTTAATTCACTCTTAACTTAAAAACAGTCTGTGTTTCCTGATGGTTACAACCCAGGAATATTTAAGTCAAGGATAAATAGGTTACTTCTAGTTAAGCGCGCTCTATCATCTGCCGCAATATCGCTATAAATCAAGTGATATAGCAATCAAGCGCGAACTTATCAACAATAAATAAGAAGACAAACTAAATGTACGCACATTAAATGTCTGTAACGTGTGTGATAGAATGTTTTATTTTTACAATGTTCTGCATATAATTTAGTGTTCATGTTCTTTACACATGGTGGCGATCCCAGTCATAAACACGGCCGCAAGCGATCCCAAATGATCACTGAAATATTCAGACCCTTATGCAGCTGGAATATTCCCCGGGGCAAGCAAATTGAAACCGATGTGTATAGGAGCAGTTTATTGTGGACCCTCACACCGTTTCACTATTCACACCGTAGTTATTGAATGTCTTTTTTTTTTGTTAGGTCGAATTGTTTTGTTTTTGTCCTCTAGTAATAATATAAACCGTACCGGAAGACGTAGCGTTGGAAGGCCTCCTGCAAGGTGGACCGATGACCTGATAAGGGTTGCGGGAATCCGATGGATGCGAGACGCACAGGACCACTCATTTTGGCGACACTTGGGGGAGGCCTATGTCCAACAGTGGATGTCTTTCGGCTGGAATGATGATGGTGATAATGAATAATATAAAAGTGAGCTTTGTCGATTTGTAACTTTTTCTCGAGAGATGATTTTTGCTTTTTAAAATAAAATTTTATGGCTGTGTATTTTTTTTTCTTTGTGTATCACTGGACTGGTCCGATTGCTAAAATTTTTTCATCGATAGAAATCTGCTTTATTCCTTAGTGATATATGCTACATTTTATGTACGGAGGCGATGCTGCGGGCAAATGCTAGTAATATTATAAAGGTGAAACTGTATGTTTGTTACTTACTCAACCTGAACATGGCACATGCATTTGAAAGTTTGGCACAAGGGTAGCAATAAATTGAGTAGTAAAAATCTTCGATCAACAGCATGATTGTGCATCAACAACCTTTTGTTTGTAGCGACATCATCTATTTCGCCACATAGGAACTAAAAAGATAAAATCTTGCATCGCAGTATCAGTTTTCCGAGTGATTAAGACATTATATACAACAGTCCTAAATCAATTATTGGACAGTTGTCCGGCTAGACACAACACCCGTCTGGTCTGAGGAACCTCCCTTTTCAACGAAAATAATAATCTGTTTCTCACACCTCTGAATATTTTATTATACGTAGTAACCATTTTCCAAACCTAGTTTAGAAGGCTTAAATTTAAATTTAACAATATCCTAACATTGATAAAGTATTTTAGCAGTTTCTACAGTTAAGTAAATACCTCGCCAGCCAACAAAACTTATTCAAAACCTTCAATTTCCTGACCACAAGGATTCTCCTCAGAAATTCGAAGCACTTGGAGTTCAAACGAATTGTGCTCGGTATCTGCAAAGTTTACGAGAGAGGTACCGTTTGTCAAAAGCACGAACCGATGCCCGAGCTGAAAGCCACCGTTTGGACCTCAAAGACTCAAAATTATTAGTCGGATTGGTGCAGAATTTACGGTGCAGAATAGATACGGAAACTATTTTGGTCAGTTTAATTTGGTACATTTGATATAATCAATGTGAAATCTAGGAATAGTTGAGGTATAGGGTTAGTCGAATTGGATATAAACAAAAATCCATTTCGACTACCATTTTACGTCCACTATTTCTGTGTTTATTTTTGCTCAATATTTTACCATCATGACGTTTACAGCCGAAACACGTCCACTGCTCATAGTCAAGTCAAAAGTTTTTTATTTCACATAGGCCTACATGACTTTGACTTTTGATCGACTTTGGCGTGTTTTTTTCGGTTTTGGTTCAGTTGGAAGGCGCCACTCCGAAGCTTGTTGACTTGTTTGCATGTCAAACTCGTAAACCCACGTCTCGTCGTCAGTAACAATATGTTTCATGAATGTTGGGTCGGAATTGATTCGTTCTAGCATGGCCTCAGCGACTCTCATGCGATTGAGTTTTGGAGAAAATTCAGGTCTTTTGGGACTAGCCGAGCGGCAACATGTTTCATACCCAAATGATTAGTTAAAATTGTACGGATCGACTCGTAAGATACAGCAAGTTCGGCGACTATCTCTCTCAAACTTGAATGAGGATTTTCTGTATTCCCTTCATATTGCCTTCATTTTGCGATGTTAACTTCAATTGCAGAGGTTGATGGCCTACCAGAGCGAGCCAAATCCTCATGCATGTGTGTTTAAGCATCTGTTTTTGATAAAATCGATTCACCGTAAGCCTTCTGTAACATTTTCAGTGACTTCGAAGACGAAATTCCATTGGCAATATTTTACCATCATTATGTTTTCAGCCGAAACACGTCCACTGCTCAAAGTCAAATCAAAAGTTTTTTATTTAACATAGGCCTACATGGGCACTTATAAAACGTTAGAAGCTAGTGCACGGTTTGAAATTGGTCGTTTCCTATGGAGAAAAACCGGCAAGAAACTACATGGTTACTCTTTTAAAAAAATGGTTGTACTTACAATATTTCCATATTACAGTATTAATAGGTATTATATAACAGAGTAAACCAGTCTATATTGTATTCAGAAGCACGATAAAAATAATCATTTAAAAAAAGTGAGTTAAAATATAAAGTAATCTAAGAATTCGTGGAGTCTACTGTGTTCTTCCATTTACATTAAAAAAGAGGCTATATAAAAAAAAGCTAGAAAAAAACCAATAATAATTACAACTGTCAATAAATGAGACGTTAATAACCAAAAAAGAAAAACTAACGAATTTAATGTGTAAAAAATATTGCAAAAACAATGTGTTAGAAAAAAAGAATGTTACAACAAAGATGGAGCAGTTAATAGATACATTCACACAATATTATGAGTTACCAGGAGGCCACAAGTGCAGAGGCAGTAATTGCCAAACAAGCGTGTCTTCGACATAGTCTTTAACCTTGTAATATGATTTTTTGATTAAGACACGCTAAACCTTTAAATCGTGGAAATTACAGACATACAGACACAATAGAAAGACAATGGATGCGCGAACGCTTCGCTTGGGGCTTAATGAATTAATGTGGGTTTTGAACTTTCCGTCTTACGTCTCGCATCCATTAAATTCCGGCGACCCTTACCAGATCATCGATACACCTTGTGTGCCTACCCACGATATGTCATCCGGTACGCGGTCACCACTCGGCCAAAACCTTTCGGACCCATCGACCATTATTTTGTTCTACGAGAAATGTGCCTTCCCCACAACATAATCTACCGAAACCTTCGTGTGCGTTCTATTCATTCATTAAAGAATGAAGGAGGATTAAACATACCCACATGCGTACAAACAAACTCTTGCCAAAAATTAGTTTTACACTAATGTAAAAGTAGTTCACATAATAAACTATTTTTGTAAAGTCCAAACAATGGTTTCAATATTGGATTGGATTTTTTTTTATTATTTGATGGAGTTAGATTTGAATTTTTTTATGAGAACTTTCATAATTTTAATTCTTTGAAAACTGGACAAAGAATTAAAAGTCTCACCCACATAAGTTTTTAATGTCAAATTTTAAGTTTTATAATTTATGGATACTGAAAGCCGACACGTCTCTTTTTTAATCTTTTTCTCTCTTTTTAAATTTTAATTTTTTTCTCGTCCTATTTCTCGCCGACTGATCGACACTTTGTGTAACCAGAGAGCTGGCTGTATGGAATTAGTATTGCCATACGATTTGGCAATGCCAGTCTTTTAAGCACATTTTCGCGTGACAGCGATGTGGAAGGGTAATTCGATGATGTATATTTTTATATTAAATAGTTAATATTTAAGTTTACAAAATAAATGAAGGTAACAGCGAGTCTAAACTACTGACGTATCTCCCGAGACTGCTATTCGTAAATGTCTCCCTTTTAAACAATTCGGCTACGATATTGGTCTAGTGGTTAGTAACCCTAACTTCTATGCCGGAGGTCGTGGGTTCGATTCCCAACACAGGACAAATCAGTTAATTTTGTGATGAGCATGATCATTTTTTCTGTGTCTGGGAGTAATTTATCTATAGTATGTATGTATTTAAAAATATATAAGTATGTTTATCAGTTGTCTAGTACTCATAACACAAGCTCTGCTTAGCTTGAGACTAGATGGCGTAGTGTGATAATTGTGGAATTTATATAATATTATATTAATGTCACAATGTTTCAATATACTCAGGTACTAAAGAATCAATAGAGTATCTTATTATCGTCATATTAGTCGACATACCTACTTAGTTTTTCAATCAGAACAAACAGTAAACAATCTAGTTATCAAACTCTTATGTACATATATCTATATCAAAGTTCACCCATACATCACTACACGTCACAGTATGAGGCCGAAGTGATCGCCATTCGGGATCCCTCTGACCGTTCAATTAAAAGTTCGTAACTATCTCTAGGAAATTCATAAAACTTTTTGCAATAACGAATTGTTGAATTTATGCTGTATCATCGATTGAAAGTTTTGATTGGTATTTATTCAGATGCGGTTGAACTCGTAGAACTAAGAGTTAATTTTTAGTTGTTGGTTAACTATTGGTTTCAACAATAGTTGTTTTAGCAGTAGTGTTTTGCACTTAATTGCAGTACTACGATTAGCTTTTGTAATGCAAGAACATATAGGGACTGTTTTTTACTTATGAAAGACAGGACGGTGAGCAGTGGGTAGCTCGCTGTCCGACCATCCGGTAACCGTCCGGACCGAGCCCAAGTTATCGATGGCGTGCACTGTTTCCGCGCGCCTCAAGGAGTTGTCAGCAACCGTAGGGGCCCAGCAGGGTCGAAACCTACTTGGGCCAAGGGTCTGCTTCTGAAAGAAAGGCTCGGCCCCGTTATGAAAGGCAACAAAGGAACAGGGTGAGTTTTTTAGTCAATAAACGTTTGACACTATCTCCCGCTCTGCGGGGGATGTTACCTGGATGATTTTTACCCGCCGTAAAAAAAAACCTATGAAAGGCGACTTTAATCTCATTAATATTATAAAAATGAAAGTTTATGAGTGTATGTTTGTAACTTCTTCACGCTCAACGAGCTGAACCTACACGAGTCAACCTGTCTTGAAATAGTATAGAATTCTATTTATTCCGAGAGTAAGTTATAGGAACATACTCTCGGAATAGTATATAATTTTCTATGATAACGCAAGCATAGCCACTTGTGAAACGATGTAGGAAAACATCATGAGGAAACCGGCATGTCTTAGAACCAAAAGTCGAAGACATGTGACATTTATCAACCCGCACTGTGCCCGCGTGGTGGATTACGGCCCATTCCCTCTCCTAGAGAGGAGGCCTGAGTCCTAGCAGTGGAAACATCAATACTATGCTATGCTAAAGCCACTCGTAGCAACTAGTATAAAATTGTAAACGCGAAAATTTGCGTTTGCATATTTGTCACTCTTTCACCTTCAAACAACTGAACGGCAGCATGAACGATAGCACATGAATAAACCGTTCAAAATCCAAAATCCTAGAATAGAACAACGGATAGTTTTTTATCCCGGGATTATGTTCCCAAGATATTCTACTTTCTTGCGAAGTCACTAGCATTAGTTTCTTTAGATAATAAATGAAGTAACTAGAATGATATCATCATCTGCGGGAATGTTTGAAAGAGTTACCACAGCCCTAGAATGAGTAGGGCAAATGAGTAGGTTTTATTCAGTACACTTTCGTTTCATCCAGACTTAGATAAGTCATTTGATGATTAGTCCTTCGTTTTACTAATATTTATTATTTATTTATTTATTTATTATATTCTTTATTGTACACCGCATGAACAAAAAAGATACAGGACAAACATTATTCAAAATAAGTGTACAATGGGCGGCCTTATCGCACAGGGCGATCTCTTACAGACAACCTTTGGATGGACTGAAAGAGAGGAGAAAGATATAGGGCTGTCAGTGTACATCAAAAAAATACAAATATGAAATAACAACACAAATACATACATACATTACAAAAAATATACTAATAAATATTAAATATGTAATCAAGCCAGGAGAAGACAAAATCAAAGTGAAAGGTAATGCTCCTTCACCATTGTTATGATCTTTTCCAGTAATTTTCAAAAGAGTACTAAGCCCGAGACTTGGTCCACGCAAAACAATTTCAAGAATATTATTTTTTTGCACAAAATTATTATTCTTTTACAAAATTTATTATTCCTTCAAACATTTATTACCTAACTCTGAAAGTCCTGTAAAAATCGATCAGTTTCGAAAAGTTATCCGGAAGAAAAAGTCAGACAAACCCACAAAAATTTTCAAAATTGCTTTCTATTTATCAATTGCTTTTTATAAGTACTTACAGTACCTATAGGTACACCAAAACGCATAGCAAAGCATTTATATGTATAGATATAGATATACAGATAAATGTTTAGATATAGATGTATAATTTAATGTGAAAAAATAAGAACTTTTTCTCATTCAACCTCAAAACGAATCAAAGGCTCGTTTCGTTGGAAAAAAACATTTATCAAAACAAGCTTCTAAACACATTACTCTCGTGAAAATTACCCTGATCCCCTAAATACGATTTACCATCTGAGGTGTTGAATATTTTTCGTAACGAATAGATAATTTTAATGTAGTAGTGCCAACCAGCAATCTTGGTACAAATTACCTAGAAGCCAAAGTAGGGTGACGAAGCTGTTTATAAAGTTAAGGATAAAAAAAATGGACGACCTTTTTTGTGACTGATTTCGATCATGTACAAAAGCTTTTAGGCGTTGATATTGGGATCCGGAAAAACTTTGATAAATTATGCTTAGCAAGCATTAGAGATAATTATTTTATATTTTTTTTAAATAAATTTTGATAGATAAACTGTAATGGTTTCAGTACAAATAAAATCTTACGATATTATTCGAATCTCGCTTTACAGCTCGCTTTAGCTTTGTCACTCACAAAGCTAATTCTTCCACCCAAAATTTGGTTTATATAAGTCGGAGCTTGCAGACGACAAGCGATGGGTAACTCACCGTCCAGCCGTCCAGTAAGGACTAAAACCTAGTAGTTGACGGCCCGTGGTGTTCCATTTAAACTTCACAGAGAACTTAGCAAAATCTTAGGGACCGGGTCGATGCCTGCTAGAGCGAAGGCAAATTTCTAAATAGGAATCCTGTGGTCCAAGAAACCAAAGAGCAACCGAAGGAGACAGGTCTGCTTTTAAGAGAAATGACTATACGTAGCTTCTACAGCAAGAGAGTGTCACACCACCAACTTCCAAATTCCAGGCTACCTTGTCATTCCTACTGAATAAAACCCATAAAAAAATGAAAAATGGCTCGATTATGCGAGCCATTTTACAACGGACTCGTGATGCCATTGTTGCGCCATAGTACAGAAGGTACCCTGTATTTTACTCATTTAAATGTGCACTCAAACTTCACACCTTCTGTAAACAATTACTCGTAGAAACCACATTGCTGCATTCTGTTACAGTTTCTTAGTGATTGATACGAACGCAATGCGGACGGGCGGTGGAAATAATAACGCAGCATATTTATTACCCTTGTCTGATTTTTTTTATTAATGGTCCTTTATAGAGGTGTACTTTTTTAAAGATGAAAATGTTGAATCCTTCACGAGGAAAAAGGCAGGCAAAAGAAAAGAAGATAGAAGACTACATTATTATGATATTGCTTGTTGACATTGAGAAATAGAAAAAGAAAACAAGATGATCAAAGAGAAAGATGATAATGATTTATAATGTATAGTCACTGTTAAAATTATAAGCAATTCAGATGATTGAGAAAAAAGAAGTGTACTGCTATACTTAGGCGGCCTTCTTTAATGGCACATATTGGAGAACCCTGGAAGTTTTACTAGATTATAGTTTTTTTTTTTTTTTGAGGCGGAAAACATCAGATGTTTTCTCCCGCTTAGAATAGGAGAAACGCGAGAATGTGAGTCAAACTTTTACAGATTAAAACCCACCTATGTCTTTCAGTTACATTTTGCGTTCCAAAGCCATAGTAACTCTTTCAAAAAATCTAATGTCCCATCGGCTCTACTGGGTTCGTACGGTTTTGCTGATATCTCTTTGAGACGTGCCGTCGACGACTCGAACATGGTTCTTACCGGACGGCCTGACGGCGAGCTACCTATTACTCTTTGTCGTCAAGCCCGTAGCTACAGTGACCAGAGTTTTTTTTGTATCTCCCGATGCACGAGGTGTCTCCAAACATTATTTTTTTATTTTAATACTTACAATAAAAATTGATAACAGTTAAAAGCTTTAAATTAGTAACATAAATTCTAAAATAAAGTTTAGAAAGAATTTCTAAAGAAAAATATCAGATATCCTTAAAATACTCAAATTCTCCAAGATTTCTCTTTTACCGTCTGATCCACGACCAGCTTCCTCAAATGAAGCCACTACTCCTGGGAACCGCAGTGCTGTGGTAGTTCCTAGTGATTGATAGGACGCAATGCGGGCTGACGGTGGAAACTTTAATGCACGTAGCCATATTTTATACCCCCCTGCCACGGAGTAGATAGGTACAGAAGGCTGACTCGTACAACGAACGATAATGCATGCACACGTTGATGTGTAATATATAAGTAATATTGGGTACAAGGACGCTCTTTTGTATTTCTGAACTAGTGTTATGCTACTTAGTAACGGTGAAACACGTCCGTTACACCATAACTGACACGTACCTTCATAACGTATTCTTTAACATTTTTTTATGATGTTTTTGTTACATGCGTTAAGAGACTAATGTGTTTTTTTTTTTCAATGAAAAATATAAAATGCCGCTCTAAACAGAGCGAAAGGAACTATCAAAATTCTACTGCAAACAAACCAGTGTTCCTACAGTTTCATTTTGCGTTCGAGGGCCACTATAACTCTTTCACACAACTCTAGCAAAATAAAATATGGTTCTCAAAATCAAAATCAAAATCAAAAATATTTTTATTTCACATAGGCCTACATGGGCACTTATAAAACGTCAGAAGTTAGTGCACGGTTCCAAATTGGTCGTTTCCTATAGAGAAGAACCGGCAAGAAACTCCATGGTTACTCTTTTAAAAAAGTGGTTGTTTTACAATATTGATAGATGGTATGTAAGAACAGTGTATACCAGTCAAATATTGTACACAATAGCACAATTAAAATTTTCTCAGTAAAAAACAAAGTAAGTCGTAATAGGAAGTAGTATAAGAGTTCGTGGAGTATACAGTGTTCTCACATTTACAATACAAAAAGAGGCTATATTAAAAAAAAAAACAGGAATAATATAATAATTACAACTATCAATAAAATATTAACAAAATAAATTACTAACAAATTTATGACAGTTGAAATAAAAATAAAAATATTGCCAGAGAAAAAAAAATGTATATATAATTATTAAAACAAAGGTGGAGCAGTTAATAGTTCTGTGTTACATAGCCCATAATTATATAGATAGCACTAGTTTAAGCGCCATTTGCAATCTCGAGGGTTATATCAATTTGTACAATCCCCTAATTTTGCTGGCTGTATAAAGCTGGCGTTCTGTGCCTATATATTCAATGGTACGACGTTCGCTCTGTAAACCCGACGCGCTAGTCTGCTGCGAATAGATTACCTTATCAGTTTCACGCGGATGTAAAGTGGTATATTAGGACGGTGAGAAGTAGCTTCTAGCTTGCTGTAGATTTGTCTTTAAATGTGAGTTCGATGTTATATTAACTTGACCGTAATATTTTTGTTCTCTTTAAAATTTTCCTGCCCACATACTTGTAGCAAAATCTAAGGCGCCACATAAGAACTAAGAATTTGGAATTCTGCGTCGCGTAACTGGTGTTCTTTGCGCGAATTGAACAATATTGAACTTAAAAAACAGCCCGAAATCATTAAGAGTATTTGCCTGGATGAGAGGATCCTCCCTTTTCAATGGTGGTTTTCGGGTATTTACACTCCGTTTCGCATACCTCTAAATACTCAAATCAAGACTTTAAAGATGTATATATCTCAATGGGCAATATAAGTAAATCAGTAACAAAAAGTCATGAAGTAAATCCATTGTCCCAAACTTTTGAAAAATCACAGTCACACCAAAGTGAGGGTACAAATTGCAATTTGTGTAAAAAGCAAAAAATAAATAAATTGCACAGATTAGCTTACGCAGACGTATTACTCCTTTGTGAGGCTAGATTTTTTCTAAATTATCTTTTAACGTAAATAAATGTCCCTGCACGAGGGATTTAGTAAACTTTTATATTTCTAGTAATTTCGTCTGCCAGGTACAATCAACCACAAAATTTAGTAGAATACTTATTTTTGTCGAAGTTAGTCTAATGAAAACTTTTATTCGTCCAACTCTAAAATAATAAGATAAGTTTTTGTCCCATAAATTGTTTTATTTAAAAAGAGTAATTTAGAACCCAAGATTTACAATGAAATTAGCATTTTAGTTTAGGGTTTTTTACTCATGGTTTTTTTAGATGGGAAAATCATATAATAACATCTACGATGAATTTGGGACGCACAGGATCGTTCATTATGGCGACACTTGGGGGAGACCTGTATCCAACAGTGGACGTATATCAGCTGAAATGATGATGATAAACATCTCCCGCTCTTGGGCAGAACGAGAGGGTGTGTCAGACTTTTACTGACTAAAAACCCACTCCTGTTAATTTTTTGCCTACGTCCCAGGGCCCCAGATTTTACTTTCATACTGCCCGTGGCCCCAACAATAGGCTTCGACCCTGCTGGGCCCCTACAGTTTGAGTTTGCTTACTATCGCGACGATAAATTGCTTTAAACTAAATTATCATAAACAGACCCATTCAATCATTAACCGGTACATGATGGATATTCCACCCACAACAGACCCATTCAATCATTAACCGGTACATGATGGATATTCCACCCAAAGTTGTCAGCAGGAGGGGCCCAGTTGGGTCAAACCATGCCAGGGCCTGGGTTAGTTTCGAAACACAACTCGAGCCCCGGTATGAAGGCTTGAAGGAATGGGGTGGGTTTTTAGTCAGTAAGAGTCTGACTCTATCTCACGCTCCGCCCAAGAGCGGGGGTTGTCATTGATAATTTTTCCCACCAAAAAAACAAAAACTCCATACGTACAAAACGTTTTGGGAATACATTCATAGTGCGTACAGCTAAAGAGTGGAATTCCTTGACAGATTCTGTGTTTTCTGATACCTAGGAATCTAAATATCAAGAGTGGATAGGTTACTTCTAGCCAAGCATGCTCTATTGTCGACCACATCGTCGCTTTCCATTAGATGACACAGTGGACAAGCGCGA
Source organism: Mythimna albipuncta (assembly GCA_929112965.1). Classification (NCBI taxonomy): domain Eukaryota; kingdom Metazoa; phylum Arthropoda; class Insecta; order Lepidoptera; family Noctuidae; genus Mythimna; species Mythimna albipuncta. The sequence goes on from OV815962.1 coordinate 19,806,328, forward strand.
GCCTATCTTACCTTATATTGGACAGTCCTCTGATGTGGAACTTTACCCAGAGGACTAAGTCACTTTTAGTGATTAATAACGAACATAATTAAGTATTATAAGGTCATAATTTATTATACTAACAATTTTCTTGTAATTGACCAGGATTTGTAATTTAATAAAAAATATTTATTTAAAGTTCTATAATACAAGGTGTAAGGGACAGCCCTCCACAAACTTTAAGGGCTTGCTTAGTAGACGAAACTGAACAACCTAGCATTCATTGCCCGCTACTTCGCCCGCGTACATAAAATATGTCATTCAGGAATAGTGAAATTTAAGCAATCGGACCAGTACTTCCAGACATTACCTCCTACAAACAAAAAAAAACTTTTCCTCTATAAACCATTGGTCATTTCAGCCGACATACCTCCACTGTTGGACATAGGCCTCCCCCAACCGTCGCCACAACGAACGTTCCTGTGCGTCTCGCATCCATCGGTTTCCCGCAACCTTCACCAGGTCATCGGCCCACCCTGTAGGAGGCCTTCCAACGCTGCGTCTTCCTTAGCGCGGACGCCACTCCAGAACCTTTCGGCCCCAACGGCCATCTGTTCTGCGAGCAATGTGCCCTGCCCACAACATAAACGATTATTTATCGTAAAAAAAAGCTACGGATAAAAACAAGACCTGGTTCTACCGACTACCAATTTCCCTAAAGGAATATCCAACTATAAAGATAAAGTACTCACTGACAAACTCATATTGATTTACGATAAGCTTGCAACTGAAAGTCGAGAGAACATAAATTTAACATAAGTATTCTACTTTGTAAGCTTAGAACTTCTTAGGGGACCGAGAAATGTTACCTATTCGTGTCTTATGCAAACGCTGAAACTAACTTCATTGGAGATTTATTTAACTCTAGAAAGGGTATATTTTTTAATTCTAGTACTTTTTAAGTTTATCCAGGACATTAATCTACATATACAAGGTGTAAGGGACAGCCCTCCACAAACTTTAAGGGCTTGCTCAGTAGACGATACTGAACAACATTCCACAAAGGGGGCTGTCCCTTACACCTTGTATATAAAAATGAATCCCTATTTCCTTGGTCACGCCATCACGCGTGAACTGCTGGACCGGTTTCGCTAATTCTTTTTTTGTTGTGTTCGTTATTGCGAGGAGAAGGTTCTTATGGAAAAAATAAAAATTAGGGTAGTGTAGAGTAGAGTAGGGTGGTGTAGGGTACAGTAGAGTAAGGTAGTGTAGGGTAGAGTAAGGTAGAGTAGGGTAGAGTAGGGTAGAGCAGGGTATAGTAGGTTGGAGTAGGGAAGAGCGGGAGCGAAGCCGCGCGTGCAAAAGCTAGTACTTATATATTTTAAATAAATACATATTATAAATTAATAAACATTACTGACACCCCGTGCCTTGAACAGCACTTAAAGTCTTGATTGTCATTCATATTCATAGTCCTGTGACAGTCATTGCAGGTGGTCTGATGCCAGAAAGTCTGGCCATCATACTCTATTAATTAAAAACATTATAGTACTTGATGACGATTTACAGCATCGTTTAATAGTGTATAAAGACTACAATAAATTTTGGAGAAGATCTTGTATTCATAGTAGATAACTTGTGTAAACGAGTACAGTGGCTATTCCCAAGGAAAACAACAATAAAATCGTTCACAACACGATAAATACATACTGGAAACTTGATGAGTGGCTTCATTTAGGCGACTCTATCTATCTATCGAATACTTTGTTCAAGAATGCTATCGGAATTCTATGCAACTTGGTACACGAGACCTCTATGACCTGGAATAGCATATACACCGCTAAATTTTAATCATTTTAATCCCGTGGAGGGTCGATCCGGTACATGAAACACTATCATTAAATTATTTGTCCTGAGAGTATGTTACCTTTTTTTAGGTGGGAAAATCATTTATTGACATCTTCCGCGCTTGGGCGGAGCTGGAGGCCGTGTCAGACTACTCTTCGTTCCAGAGCTCCGGGGTTCACTTTCGCATAACCTATCGCCTGCTGGACCCCTACGAGAGAGTGTGTTACCTTAGAATAACTTTAGCAAGTAGGTATGCGTTTATAATTCCTACACCAAATAAATCCGAGACTAATTACTAGTAATTGGAGTCATGTGGAAATTCGGTAGCGATCACAAAAAGTGATCAATCATAAAAAATCAAAATCAAAGCATTTATTTCAAATAGACCATTTGCAGGCACTTTTGAATAGTCAAATGTCAGTCAGTCTAAGAAAAGTGAAGCTAAATTGCACGTTCCCAAGCGTAGGTCTCTATGGAGAAGAACGTGCAAGAAACTCCATGGACACTCTTTTAAATCATATTATGTGTATATGTAGTATTATGGCATACCACCTATTGGCCAGCTAAGGGGTTGTAATTAAGACCAAAATTACCCAACAATTAACTCTGGGAAACATTTACAAATGACGGAAGTAATGAATAGGCAGTATACTCAATTAAATTCAATTAAAGGTATACTGGTAACTAATAAATTGAAAAAAAAGAGTAATAGTAAGTTTATTGTTGTACAGTTCCTTAATTTTGTATTTTTTTTTTCAGCTTTGAATGTGCGAAATAAGAAAACATACTCCCAGGATAAAAAGAAGTATCCTATGTCTTATGTCAGGACCTGGTCTACCGGTGTACCAGAATTTAAATCTGTTAGGCCTTTTGACCTTGCAGGAGTAACACGTACCATATTTTGAGAAAGCAGTGGTGGCCGAGCGGTAACGGCCCAGACTTAAGCCACAAAATAGATAGGTACAGAAGTCAATCTACATACAAAGCACGTTCAAGCAACGCACACATAGACACCGCTCACATACACGATGTCTCGGTCGCGTCTCGGAACATTCGTCAAACAGTTCCGGCTCAAACGCTCATTAGTGTGCGTCCATCGAGCGTAGGTATAAAAAGTGAAGTACATACATGAGATTGTCTTCTGTACCTCTCTATTTTGTGCTTAAGCATTGTAGGTAGCGGGTTCAAACCCTTCCAGGCGCATAACTTTGTGTAATTTATTTCATCACCACTGCTCTCAAAACGGTGAAGTAAAACATCGTGAAGAAACTGGCATATCCTAGAACAAAAAATTCGAAGAGATGTGACATCTGCCAAACCGCACTGCGCCCGTGCTGTGAATTAGGGCCCCTTCGCTATCTTAGAAAGGAGGCCTGATTCCCAAGTCCCAACAGTGGGAACATATAAGGCCGACTATGCTATGCTATGATACTATATTTTGTATGGAAAATGAAAACATAAAAAGAAATGAAAACATGAAAAATAATTCATATGCCAGTAGATTATTTGACATGGTCTCATTTTACCCTAGAGTTATGCGATATCAAAAACAATACATTGTATATACAGACTTACGTCAATTTATAAAATTCGTGTGGTAAGCTAAGCTTAGTAAAAAAATATCTACATTAATAAGTAAATACACACCAGAACTAATATTTGACAACTAAAACAACACAAAAACATACACTTTAGCAGTCAATAAATAAATGAGTATTTCATGAACAGCAAAACGTTCGGATGGGCCAGCATTATGCTATAAAATTTTATCATGCCCCGACGAATGGACGTCCATTATCGTCCGAAATCATCTTCTGCCCTAATATCCGCCATTTTGGGGCAAAACACTGGACCAATAAAAGGTTGAGAGTCAATAAAAGAGCAACGCCATCTACCGGTGGTTAGAACACGGTTTTATGTTTTTGTTGTAGCCGTCTGTAAAAGCTTGAAAATAAATTAGGGTTGATGAAGGATTTTGTTTTAGATGGTTGGCGGAATGGACCATAAGAAATCACAAGGTTTCTTACTTAAGATATTAAGTTTATAACGAGAAATACCACTTTGATATTGTTTATTAGGATTACGAGAAATCGTTAAATTTAAAAGAGTAACCATGGAGTTTCAGAACGGTTCTTCTGTTGATCAATTTGGAACCGAGCACTAGCTTCGGACGTTACATAAGTGCCCATGTATGTCTATGTGAACTAAAAATATTTTAAAATTTGAATTTGAAATTAAGTTGAAGTGGGCAGGATACATAATTTTCAGGATTAGCAGTCAATGGGGCCAAAAAATGCTGGAGTGGCGATTTCGTCCCGGATCATGCAGTGTTGGAAGGTATCTCACAAGGTGGACCGGTGATCTGGTGATGCGGAATTCCAATGGACGCAAGAAGCACAGGACCGGCTCCCCTAGCCAAGTTACAACCGTTTCGCTTGCGCCGAATGCTTCGAGTTGGCCGCGCCGCCAATTGTTTTGTTCCGACCACGTGACTGAGCGTTGAGATGACGTCATTCCCATACATTAAAAGCAGATTAGCAACTTGGCTACAACTACAGTTTTTGCAGAATTATATATATTTGGAGGATGCCTGCATCTAGTGTTAGTTAAATAAATCTAGTTACTTAAATTACTAAATTTAGAATACGGCATTTGGGGTATATATCTTACCCCCAACCTCTACCACCTATACTAAATGTTGCGTCATTTAATCACCAACTTTGATGGTATTTTTAGTAACAAGATTATTATTCGAAGTTTAATATAAAATATTATCATAACCCATTTGTTTAGTGTATCTAGACATCATAAATTAAAATAAAACCAACACCGAAAATCGTGCAAAACTACACATAATGATAGCAGTAGGAACATTATCTCCACGCCTAAACAATGGAAGCCAGCGGCCAAATGAGCTACCTTGAATTTTAATCATCTCATTACCGTCATACGAGCCTCCTTGCTGTTCTGCCTACAAATAACACTGTCAGCGATATAATCTGCGGACAGAACATATTCACAGAATTTAAGAGCGTTCTTCCCAAGGCACATTTTCATACAACCACTTTTACGTGATTGTGACGTAATAACACGACTTTTTCTAGATATTTTTGAAATACGGATATCTTATGGATATTATTTATTTATTTATTTAACCTTTATGAAACAAAAGATACAAAGGCGGACTTAATGCCTTAGGCATTATCTAGGTTTCTATTGAAGTCAAATCGTAAGTTTGTGTAAGTTTGACATGGTAATGACATCTGAAAATCTATTCTAGCTATTTTACGTGAATTTTGGGCCTTCATAACTTAAAAAATAAATTTTAAAAATATATCTTGGAAACCTTGCCCGTTTAATAAAGATTTTGAATGATAAAGTGTCTTTCAAAAAACTATTAAGGCTTTAAAAAAAATATTCCCAGAAATAAACTTTCCAAAAATAATCGAATTATTGACCGAATACCAATTCAGGTGTCCTCTCTTTAAGGTACTTTTTCGCATTACCTGTTTATCAAACACTGCCTACAAATTGCGTTGGTTGGACCAACCAACCATGCTCAGGTTGATGGTCGAGAAGAGCCCTCTTAAGCTCATTTGAACCACTAATAAAGTATATCTGCCGACTTAAAAGGTACTTGAAAAAAAGAACGAGAGACAACGCGTAAAAATTCTAAAAATTTCATGATTACAACAAACGTCCTTTGTTAACCAAATCCTACGATTCAGCGCGAAAAATTATGACAAAGGAGAATTCAGAAATATTGTTTAAGTACCAGCTTTTCCCCTCGGTTTTGCTCACTTTACATATATGTAATTGTCGGGGGACCTAGCGAAGTGTCGGTGTTTGGTTAATCACTGTTTATTAGTTTTCACTTAATATGTTCTTAATGTTAAACTAAGCTAAAAAAAAAGACGTGTGGCACTCGGGGACTGCCGCGGTAAAGCTATAGCTATTCTTATCGGTCACCACTCTCAAAAAGTGTAACTTCAATTAATATCAAAGAAAAAGAAACAAAGGAAAAAAATTACTGCATAAATAAAATAAATAAATAATTATAATTGCATAAGTTGATAAAAATGCTATGCAATAGCTTTACCGCGGTAGTCCCCGAGTGCCACACGTCTTTTTTAGGGTTCCGTAGCCAAATGGCAAAAAACGGAACCCTTATAGATTCGTCATGTCTGTCTGTCTGTCTGTCTGTCCGTCCGTATGTCACAGCCACTTTTTTCCGAAACTATAAGAGCTATACTGTTGAAACTTTGTAAGTAGATGTATTCTGTGAACCGCATTAGGATTTTCACACAAAAATAGAAAAAAAGCAATAAATTTTGGGGGTCCCCATACATAGAACTGAATCTCAAAATTTTTTTTTCTTCAAACCCATGCGTGTGGGGTATCTATGGATAGGTCTTCAAAAATCATACTGAGGTTTCTAATATCACTTTTTTCTAAATTGAATAGTTTACGCGAGAGACACTTCCAAAGTGGTAAAATGTGTGTCCCCCCCCCCTCTAACTTCTAAAATAAGAGAATGATAAAACTAAAAAAAATATATGATGTACATTACTATAAAAACTACCAACGAAAATTGGTTTGAACGAAATCTAGTAAGTAGTTTTTTTTTTTAATGCATTATAAGTCGAAAAAAATATACTATTATTAAAACATTAATCAAAGTTACAACACATTACAAGAACTTTTATATTATGTTACTTGCTGCTACGGAACCCTTCATGGGCGAGTCCGACTCGCACTTGGCCGGTTTTTTTAATTTTTGAAATATACAATAATAATTAGTTTATTTTAAAAGCAGTCCTATGATAGATTTCATAAATCTATACAAAAATGAATCGTTAAATTGTTACTAAGCGCAAATCTCGAGAACAGCTGAATCGATTTCGCTTAGTCTTTTTTTGTTGTGTTTATTATTGTGAAGAGGTTCATAAGAATAAAAGAATTGAGTAGTGTAGGGTAGCGTAAGGTAGTGTAGGGTAGAGTAGGGTAGTATAGGGTAGTGTAGAGTAGAGTAGGGTAAAGTAGGTAGAATAGGGTATAGTAGAGTAGCATAGGATAGAGCAAGGTATAGTAAGGTAGAGCGGGAGCGAAGCCGCGGGCAAAAGCTAGTTGTATATATTACACTGCTTTCTCTTTATATCTTAGAAAATATTCTGTATGTCCGTAAAAACCTAGGACATTTCAAAATTAGAAGCGATTTCCATAACATAAATACTCGTAGTAAACACGAAATTATATTACCCAAATGGTGATTAGCCAAGACCAGTAAGTCATTTTAAATAAATAGCTTACGCTTTTATAACAAGCTACCAAAAGCGGTGACTGAACTTAGCGAAGGAAAGTTCAAAACCGTGTGTGTTAAGCGTGTCTTAACCAAAAAAGCATATTACAAGGATAAAGACTATGTCGAAGACACGCTTATTTGGCAATGACTACCTCTGCACTTGTTGCCCCCTGGTAACTCATAATATTGTGTGAATGTATCTATTAACTGCTCCATCTTTGTTGCAACATTTTTTTTTCTTCTAACACATTGCTTTTGCAATATTTTTATTTTATTTTATATTATCTGACTCCAACCACATTAAATTCGTTAGTTTTTCTTTTTTGGTTGTTAACGTCTCATTTATTGACACCTTTTTTTTATATAGCCTCTTTTTTTAATGTTAATTGAAGAACACTGTAGACTCCACGAATTCTTAGATTACTTCATATTTTGACTCACTTTTTTTAAATGACTATTTTGATGATTTTATTGTTTTTTTTGAGTACAATATAGACCGGTTTACACTGTTCTTAAATAATACCTATTAATACTGTAATATGGAAATATTGTAACTACAACCACTTTTTTAAAAGAGTAACCATGGAGTTTCTTGCCGGTTCTTCTCCATAGGAAACGACCAATTTTGAACCGTGCACTAGCTTCTGACGTTTTATAAGTGCCCATGTAGGCCTATGTGAAATAAAAAACTTTTGACTTAACTTGACTTTGACTTTATTTTTTGATTTATGTCTAAGCTTCTTTAAGTGACCATTTCAACACAATAATTGATATGTAATACGTTATTAGTGAACTAGTCATTGCCCGCGGCTTCGCCCGCGTACATAAAATATAGCCTATGTCACTCAGGAATAAAACAGCTTTCTGTCGGTGAAAAAATTTTAGCAATCGGACCAGAGCTTTCAGAGATCACCTTTTACATAAAAAAAAAAAACAAACCTCTTTATTAATTAAGTGTAGATAAGACGTTGGAGTATCTTAAGATAAATAAATAGCTGTCGGAATCCAGAAGTTAATTTTTGCAAATGGGTCATTTCACGCATGCTATTTTTTTGCTAATTTCGGTGGTATATTTGTAGATTTTCACATGAAAAAATACCACCGAAATTAGCAAAACATGAGCCTGCGTGAAATGACCCAAATGAATCATATGACTGAAGGGACACAAGTGGGTTTTAGCCTGTAAAAATCTCCCCCTCGCTGCACTCAGGGCAAGAATGGTCATTTGATGACTTTCCACGTACAAGCAAGAAAATACAAGTCTGCAAATAAATAAATCTAACCTAACCTAGCAATGCTAAAGCAATAAGCAACAGAATGAGTCAAAACTGGCTTGGCGTTTCGTGTATTTGTGAACGTTTTCCATTCGCCAATATTCGCTTAGTGCCAATATTCATTCAGAATCAATTCGTTTTGTATGCGGCTCCGCCATATTCATGTTTGTTGTCAGATTAAATTACCGTTGTAAGCTTTTAAGGCTTTAAGGAAAACTTGACTGACGGAATTTTTGCGATAAAAATCTCAAGGAAATTTATCTCTTTTCAATTAAGAAAATATAATATATAATATAATAATATTTCACACAACGCCATCTAGTCCCAAGCTAAGCAGAGCTTGTGTACTAGACAACTGATAAACATACATATATATTTCTAAATACATACATATTATAGATAAAATTACACCCAGACACAGTACAAATGATTGAGCTCATTACACAAACATTTGTCCTGGGTGGGAATCGAACCCACGACCTCCGGCATAGCAGTCAGGGTCACTAACCACTAGACCAACAGGCAAGTCAAAATATTTCAATGTTAACCACACAGAGAGGCAGTCTGTGGTGCACTCGTTATACAAGGCTTCATCATCATCATTGTCATATCAGCCGATAGATATCCACTGTTGGACATACTCTCACAATTAAACTGATAAGATATATTGTACGCAGGAGAACCAAAGTTACCGATATAATTCGAAGAATCGCTAAACTTAAGTGCCAATGGGTAGGGTAGAATGCTACTGATCGTCGGCGGGCTATCCATTGCTCGCCGTCCGCAAGCCCGCAAGCAGGGAAGGAACACAGGAGTCGATTTTAGTTGGTAAAAGTCGGACACGACCTCTCGCTTCACCCTAAAGCGAGAGAAGTCGTTGGATGATTTCCTACATAAAAAAAGTATGTTTCTAAGTCATCTGTTTTCAAGCTAATTCAAAATCCTAGATGTTATAACGCGTAGCATAAGTGTGCTCAGTTTGTCTTTAGTTTAATCCTCGTCATAACTCTATTTAAGTTTGCAGCAATCCAATAGAATGTATAATATTAGTGACGCGTCGTCTAGGAAACGAAGCGTTCACTTCGGAGCATACGTCGGAAGGTATTTGCGAGCCGGTGCTTGTAAGGCTAGGTCTCAGTGGTGACGGGAAATTAATCAGATGGACGCACATTCCATACTCATTTATAATCCGAAACACGGGTCTAGTCAAGCAGTCGCCTCCTTCTGCGAAGCAGTACCTAATGCTAGCAAAGGAGGAGGCTGACCGAATCAGGCAACGACGCTAATAGCGCCCCAGCCACCGCCGGGATTCTGAACCCGATTTCCGGCCACCGGCGCGGGTTTGCGGATGGCGAGCAATGTGTAGCTCGCTGTCCGACCATCCGGTAACTCTCCGGACCGAGCCCCAATCGTCGACGGCGCGCACTGTTCCCGCGCGCTTCAAGGAGTTGTCAGCAACCGCAGGGGCCCAACTGTGTCAAAGCCTACTGGGGCCAGGGTTAGTTTCGAAAGATAGCTCGAGCCCCGGTACGAAAGGCAACGAAGGAACAGGAATAGGTTTTTAGTCAGTAAAAGTCTAGCACTATTTCCCACTCCGCCCAAGAGCGGGGGATGTCATTAGATGATTTTTTCAGCAAAAAAAAAAACACGGGTCTAGAATTTTTATGTACTAACTCTACCATGAAAAATCACAAGCTTGTGTCCGCAAAAATATAAAAATAACATTGTTCAGGCAGGGACCTTAGTCTTATAGTCGTATAGTTCCTGGTAACCAGTCCATTGAAGACACCAAAAACCATAGTCCTATTTATCTTTGTTTTCCATTATGTTGCAAAAAAAATTCTAGACCTACCTAACATAACCTAGAACTCAGAATTCTAATAAAATTTTAATAATACAATTTAAATCAAGTATAAAGTAAGTAAAATTATGTTTAAGTACAATTGAGAAAAAGTAATTCTAACTGTAATATAAGCCTGCTTGATCTAGGTCAATGAAAACCTGTGTTTCAGGCCATCAATTTACATCAAACATATATAAAGAAGAAAACAATAATAGAAATGAAAAAGAAGACAATATTTCTAACGACTTAAAAAGTATCTGTTTGAATAGATTATTTAAAAATTAGATTATATACGATATATTTAGGATTAAATAAATTAACGAATAATAATACAGCTGATAAAGTGGATTACGAGTATTAATTAGGTAAAAACACAAAATAGATAGGTAAAGCGCGCTCGAGCAACGCACACATAGACACCGCTCACCAGTGGCGTAACTATACTATCTTAGGCCCGTGGCAAAATCATTGGATGGGGCCCCATAAAACTTGTCATGATGTAATTTGATTTGAATAAATCACTGAAGTACAGGGTACTTCATTCGTGATCTCTCAGATCGGGGGCCCCACCGGGCCAGGGGCCCGAGGCATTTTGCCAGCCTTGCCACCCTATAATTACGCCACTGCCGCTCACGGACACGATATCTCGGAGCGTCTCGGACCATTCGTCGAACATTTCTGGCTCAAACGCTCATTATTGTGCTTCCACCTAGCGTTGGTATAAAAAGTGAAGTACATACATGAGATTGTCTTCTGTACTATCTATTTTGTGGTAAAGATGAGGTATATAGAAACTGTGTTTTACCGTGGCTACGTAATTATATTTGCCAAAAAATCCTTTACTAGTAAATTACACCTATTGTAACTTAAACTAGAACTACACAGTATGTATGTAGTAGTGAGAATGTAACACAATGGTACTGTCAGTCCACACTCAAAAGCTTTTTCCTTCTATTTCTCTGGAAAATACTTTTGTCCGACTCGATTCTGAAAACTTTTATTCATTCTGTCATTTTCTTTGAGACAGACAAAGTGCTGTTGGATTTTAGTGTCTGTGATTTCTCAACAGCAGCGCGGGTATTTTTTTATTTGGGATGGGTACAGCGGCTTTTCCCAATCTAGCGTGGAGCGAGAACACGTGTCAGACTTTAACAGACTAAAATTATCTTAATCAGTTAAGTTATTCAGTTGCCCTTTTTGCTGTAGGATCACGGGTTTTCAGAAATTACTCGTAGCCCACTGCAAGGGCCACAAGAAAGGTTGTAGCAGAATAAGGTAGGGCCAGCGACCCCCACGAGATTTTGCCAAAATAAATTATGGTATTATATGACATATATTATTAATGTTGTCACGTCAACAGTAATATTATATTTAGCCTTCTATCTCACTTCGTTACGGAGATAATTGACTAAAATAAAAATTATTCAAAATTATTTTTTTCCTGCTACACGCTTTCTGAAAACCCGTCACGCCACTCGAGAGTTAAATATACAAATCTCTCACTGCGCTCGGGTTCAGAATTTCGTTTCGTTCGGAATTAAACATACCACCCGCGACTTTAAGATGCAGCTTTATCTCTTATCCCGGTAATATGTTCTTTTGATACAATTTTCTAAATTCGCGCTGGCAAAGCAACTAGTTTCATATAATATATGTTGAAACTGTCGTGTCCAAAAGTGAACTCGCCAATTCTATCATCCCGCTGACACTGTAACCTACGGCATCCCCGCTACTCGACGACGACTGCATAAACTCCATGCATAACATTATTCGGGGACAGGCGAGGGCTACACGTGCGTGAATCGGAAATCCGTTTCATAAAATGTTTTACACCTTACAGGCTGCGTTTGTATATAGCATGGACGCGTGTTTGTTACTACAGAACAAGTAACAGAAGTCCCAAAAGATAACACGATGGAACAAAAGACTGTAGAGAATTAAAAATCGTTAGTTATAAATTAAATCATGAGGTTGCGTGTTCGAAACCGGGTAAATACCAATGTGAATTTTTCAATTAATTAGTTTTAAATTTTAATTTTTCTTGCTTTTCTTAAGTATATCTAGCACGGGGTGTCAGTAACACCCCGTGCCTCGAAAAGCACTTAAAGTCGTTGGCCCCGTTTATCATTTGTGGGTCCCTTTTTTTCCGATGGGAAAAATTATCCTAGGACATCCCCCGCCCTTGGGCGGAGCGGGAGATAGTGTCACACTCTTACTGACTAAAAAACCCACCCCGTTCCTTCTAGCCTTCATACCGGGGCTCGAGTGCCCTTTCAGATAACCCTGGCCCCAGTAGGCTTCGACCCGGTTGGGTCCCTCCTGTTGACTGGTGGGTCCCTGAAATTCGTTACAGGTAGTCAGATACCAAAATGTCTGACCTCTTGTCTATCCAATGACCATCGTGTTCACAAATTCCTTTAATTTACATGGTTGTGGAGGTCTAATAGGCTTAATATCGCTCTATGTAAAACACAAGAATTCGGCTTCAGCATCTGCTGAAGCAAACAATGAATCTGTTCTAGCCAAATTGAGACGGTACTTCACAATGGAACAGCTGATCAACCTCTATCAAGTGCAAGATTGATCAAGCATACTACTGTCATCTCTGAGACGGGTCTGCTAAAAACGAGCTTCATGTACTTGGATTATTGAAAAACGAGCCGATGCACGGGACGGTTCAAAGCTTCATAATCTTGAGCATCGACGCCTAATCGCTAGCCTGTCTGTCTTCTATCGATTACATTTGGGACAGTGTGCATCGGAATAGCATAATTTAATTCCGCCTAACCAGTTCCATCAACGGACCACTAGACGAACGTTGTTACGCTACAGCTACATGGTGGACCTTCCATTCATGTATATGAGAAGGTTTCTGAACATATTCATTCATTGGTTCTCCTAAAGGAGTGGAATAAAATTATCCGTCGATGTCTACGTTACCTGACAACTTGAAGATATTTAAGTCAAGAGTCAATAGATTACTGCTAAGCAAGCGTGCTCCATCGTTGACCACTTCATTGCTCACCATCAGGTCAGATAGCGGTCGAGCGCGACCCTTTATAATAATAAAAACAGTAATATTCAAAAATAAAATTTTTTTTTAATGGTCAGATTTAGACGTATAATAGTCGTATTTTTGGCCTCATCAGAAGGCTTTAAGTCACCCAAAAAGCAATGGAAAGGGTTATGCTCGGAGTTTCATTGCGTGATCGAATCAGAAATGAAGATATCCGCAGGAGAACCTGGGTTGCCGACATAGCACGAAGAATCGCCAAACTTAAGTGGCAATGGGCAGGGCACATTGCTCGCAGAACGGATGGCCGTTGGGGCCGAAAGATTCTGGAGTGGCGACCGCGTACCTGAAGACGCAGCGTCAGGCATCCTACATGGTGGACCGATGACCTGGTGAAGTTTTGCGGGAATCCAATGAATGCGAGACGCACAGGATCGTGCATTGTGGCGACACTTGGGGTAGGCCTACGTCTATAAGTGGACGTCTATCGGCTGAAATGCTGATGATGACGATGACGTCACAAAAAGAATCATTATGCAATTCGGAAAAAATTTCGAGACTCCATTCGGGAATTGTAGTTTGCAGGGAACCCTCAGTGCGCGAGTACGGCTCGCACTTGCCCAGTTTTTTCTAAGTGAACCTATTGAATTTTCTATTTTGTGCAAGGGTGCTTATTTAAATGTGGGAATGGCGTGATGCGTTAACCCTTCCAAATTGTGTTTATTTTTGTTACGCACCCCCTTAATTTGGGGCTGGTAACAAAACCACGGTACCGGTTAGACCGCCATTTTAAATGAAATATTTGTACCAGTATGACATTTTTTTTAATGGAGACTGCTCTGGCTAAGAATTTCTCCGGTATCGTGAGTGCAATCACCAATGTTCAAATTCAAATACAATACTAGCCAGACCCGGAACGATCATAAATTATTATAATCTGTAGGACATACAAATATTACAAATATATTGTTTCATGCGTGAATCGAACCTATGACTGGCAGAGTAGCAGTCAATCGATCAGTCACCATGCCAACAATGATTTTTTACTACAAGTTTTTACAGCGGTTATATTAAAATAGGCGGTATTTTAATAAAACCGCTGTAAGAACTTGTGACAGACTACGACTGCGACTCCGACTTACGAGTTGTAGGTCGCGGGTTCAAACCCTGCCAGGCGCATTACTTTGTGTAATATATTTCATTATTTTGACATGTCCTAGAACCAAAAATTCGAAGACTTGTGACATTCACCAACCCGCACTGGGCCCGCGTGGTGATTATAATATCCTAGAGAGGAGGCCCGAGTCCTAGCAGTAGGAACATTAAAAAAGCTGATGATGATGATGATAAAAATTGAAAAATGACACTTAAATGCTAGATTTATCGCAAGCTAAGCAGCTTGGGTTATGTTATGAGTACTAGATCACTGATATATAAACATACCTACTTATATATTTCTAAATACATACATCATAATTGCAGATAGCGCACCAAATAATGGAAAAGAAACCTTCACCAATACCATTCTTAATTATAACAGTCAACAAGCAGCAGACGCAAGGAATATTCCTCTTTTCTTTGACCATTACAGAAGAAAGTAGCGCTGGACACAATAAAGAAGAGTTGAGTGTTGTGCTTGAAGCGATACATTTTGTCGGTCTCCGTATGTGGGGCGTGACAAAGCGCTGTTTAGCACGGGACGAGACCAAAGGCGATACATCATCGGAATTGACTACATTGACCATGAGTTCTTTTTTTTTCTAACTGTTTATGCATTCAGCCAGAATCAAGTTTAGAAGAAATTTAGTTTTAATGCATAATACAGTCTCTTTGTTTTAATGTTGATGTAACACGTTTTAATAAATGTATCGAGTTAACCAGAAGTAAGAAAGAGTAGAGAGAAAGTTATAGTTAAGGTGTATACCTTAACGATGCTAACTTCTTAGTAGAAGGTGCAAGGTTGTAATACTACAACCTTGCACCTTCTACTGACATGGTTGAAAAAAAATTGTATTTTATTTTATTATAGTTATCGCCGAATATAATTTTCTTTTTTCTTTTAGTATAAAAATGTATAAACCTATAACAAACACACATTTAAATTTTATTTAAATGTATTTTATAGAATAAAGATGTATGTATATAAGTTATTTATTCATCTATTCTGGACAGCTATTCTTAAAAAGGTAGAACTTATTTAATTAAAACCAATAAAAAATATACATGGATAAATCTTTCAGTAATTGCAACAAAGTAACAAGGATTTATTGGATCTGTCACCTCTATTAAAAGCAAACCCTAAAATTTTCTTTTGGGTGCTACAATTACAATTATTTGCATATTATTAATACCCTTAGTAACTCGGAACTCCCCTAGAAACCGTTGCAATCTGTATACGCTAATACAAAGCGCAAGTGGCGGCACCGTGGGATTTATAATAACTAAACGGCACTGCAGAGTTGTCTTTTTTCTAACTAGATGGCGTTGAGATCGAGTTAGATCGCGCTATGGTTTCGTTACCGCGATTTGGTTGGGTGGGCCGGACGACGATGAGATGGTAACTTTGCGCAGAGGCAATATCGTAACCAATGAGGTTAATCCGAGGTGCGATTATTGCTAGTTGAAAACTTTACCAATACCCCGCCGTGTGGACGTGAAATACCGTCCGCGATGGCAATTTTTGAATGGCCGTAATTGGCCTGAGAATTCAATAGCAAATTCAGTGAAAATACAATTATCGAACGAGATAATGTCATCATTTTGTAAAAATAAATGAGAAGTAATTTAGCTTTTAGTTTTGTATGTAGGACTTGTGTTAGTTGATTTGTTAGTTATATTTAGGGCTAAGTTTTCAAAAGTCTTATAGATTTTTTAGGACATAACTAAAATTCCTTCAGTGAAGGAATTTTAAAGATTATTTTTGGGGGTGACCTTTGCCCAGCAGCGGGACAGTAATGGCTAATAAAAAAAGAACTTTAAAATTTTTGGCAGTTTCTCTATCAACACATCAGTTTTAATTTCGGTCAAAATTGAAAACAAAGCCGAAATTCGTTAATGATTTCAGATAAAAGTCTGATGTATTGTTCAGTTACTAGTATTTTGTTTTATTTTTGTAAATAATCAAAATTAATAATAAATGGGTAGTACTAAACTGTTCCTCAAAGTGTTTCTGTCTTCTACTTTTAAGTATACGTTTGTGAAAAGGATTCTCTCTTCGAAAAAAATCCTAACCTAACCTGTCCGACTCGGGATGCCCAAGTCCCTTAATAAATTGTTAAAAGTCCACTAATATAGTGTACAACTATTATAATCTTTATTGTACATCAAAATAAAAAAACCGGCCAAGTGCGAGTCGGACTCGCCCATGAAGGGTTCCGTAGCAGCAAGTAACATAGTATAAAAGTTCTTGTAATGTGTTGTAACTTTGATCGATGTTTTAATAATAGTGTATTTTTTTCGATTTATGATGCATTAAAAAAAACTACTTACTAGATTTCATTCAAACCAATTTTCGTTAGTAGTTTTTATAGTAATGTACATCATACATTTTTTTTAGTTTTATCATTCTCTTATTTTAGAAGTTAGAGGGGGGGGGGGACACATTTTACCACTTTGGAAGTGTCTCTCGCGCAAACTATTCAGTTTAGAAAAAAATGATGTTAGAAACCTCAGTATGATTTTTGAAGACCTATCCATAGATACTCCACACGCATGGGATTGATGAAAAAAAAAAATTTGAGATTCAGTTCTATGTATGGGGACCCCCAAAATTTATTGCTTTTTTTCTATTTTGTGTGAAAATCTTAATGCGGTTCACAGAATACATCTACTTACAAAGTTTCAACAGTATAGCTTTTATAGTTTCGGAAAAAAGTGGCTGTGACATACGGATGAACGGACAGACAGACAGACAGACAGACAGACAGACAGACATGACGAATCTACAAGGGTTCCGTTTTTTGCCATTTGGCTACGGAACCCTAAAAACTGTGAGTATAACTGAATATAACTATTACACAGTAAAAAATATACCATAAAAAATTAACCTCTCAGGCACAGGTGTACCGAATTCAGTACACCTCGGTACCAGCTAACTTAAACTTAATTTTTACGTAATAAATTTTAAGTTTGATGGTAAGAGGTGTACTGTATTTGGTACACTAGTCCCTAAAAGGTTAAGTTTTTCAACTCTACAGGGTTTAAAGAATGTCCTAAAAATAGTCCACACTATGGTTGCCGCCAATACAACAGTTACGGAGCGCGGCTAAATTTATCACGACTCGAGCTAACTCGGCGCCGAAACATATCACTCACAACTTATTCCATACCTTTGTTTTTTATGAAATAACAACGTGAAAAATGACAAAAAGGCAAATAAATAGCGCCTCATTAATATTCGTATTGTTTTTGTCTACAACAATTAATAATGCAATCTCCCGTCGTAACAAAATCCAAAAAGTAAACAGAAAGACTGGGACAGACAGACAGACGGACAACAAAGTGATCCTGTGAGGCCTAAAAATAGGTACAAACGTGATGTTTTTTTTTTTTTGTTGCGACGTGTTTTTTTTTTCAGAGAAGTGTTGGCCGACTGGTAAAGGCCCCGATTTACAAGTTGTAGTGGTTCAAACCCAGCCAGGCGCATTACTTTGTGCAATTTATGTCATCACCACTGCTCTCAAAACGGTGAAGGCAAACATTGTGAGAAAACCGGCATGTCCTAGAACCAAAAATTCGAATTTATGTGACATCCACCACTGGCCCCGTGTGGTAGATTACGGCCCATTCCCTCTCCTAGAGAGGAGGCCTAAGTCCCAACAGTGGAAACATTATAAGGCCGACTATGCTGTGCTGTTTTTTTTTTTGAAATGGGGATTATGGCAAATCATAAAAGACTATTCCCGCTCTAGGGTGAACTGAAAGGGCTTGACAGACTTTTACTAAATAAAACGCTCTAGCTTTCCAGGACCACGGCATCCCTTTAAAAGGTTTGTAATGTGTTTTTTTTTTTTCAAATTGAACCATGATCTATCTTTTAATTATTTTATAATCTACATTGTGCTCACATAGTAGAATTAGAATCAAAAAGGAGTATGTAACTAAGATTATATGTTACTCGTAGTATGATTTAAAAGAGTGTCCTGGAGTTTCTTGTACGTTCTTCTCCATAGAGATCTACGCCTTGGAACGTGAAATTTAGCTTCAATTTTTTTGGACTAACCGACATTTGACTATTTAGAAGTGCCTGGAAATGATCTATTTCAAATAAATGCTTTTGAATTTGATCTCTTACTCAGTAAGTGTTGAGAAATAATGGTACGAAGCACAAATCTTTTTAATGGACCGTTGTCTTCACGGATCATTTCAGTCCCTAATTAGGGACATCGAGGTTTTATAGATTACAACATTAAGGGTTATGTCCGGTAATTAGTACTTGTACCTAATTAGAAATTTAGAGTCGAATGGAATTAGGTACAATTTTATACATTTATTTTTCTTTTTCAGAATTTAGTTACTTATTCTCAGACTTCTTTTTTTAAATTATATCTTAACCTTATTTTTTTATTTTATTTTTAAAAAGTTTTTAACTCTCCAAGGGTTTACAACTTGATAACGAGTAGGCAGTGAGACTGCAAAACAACGCTAGAAAAATAAATTGAACGTGTCAGAAAACCCAACCGCAAAAAAAACGACTGAAAAGTTTTAAAGTAGACACTTTAATCAGTTTGATGCGGTTGGTAGAATTTATTTCAGTCCCTTTATTATTATGATGCCTTTAATTTTTTTGTCAACTTTTCTATTTCGTACGTACCTATTAATGAGTACCTAATTTTTTTTTAAATCATCTACCTTTTTTATACTGTGTATATTTTGATATACCTGGTGTAATCCTTATACTAAGACAACGACACCTCTCAGGGAATTTTTAATATCGTGCAGTTTTGATCACGCATGCGGGATTGCCCCGCACGCGTAACCCCGGCAAATATCTATTTCATACAATATTTAACGTAATGCGAGACGATTTTTTTGCTTTTTTTAACGGCGTCTGTGGACTGTATGTCTTATTGTAGTTTTGTAAAAGCACTATCCCAAAAATGTTGCCAGCCCTACTCACTTACAATTGTATTAATACAGAACCCTTTAAAAAATTCAACGTTTCTCCTCATTTCATTCTTGCAACTGGAATACAGAAAGCTAAATTAACGCAATATTTTCTTTTCGTGCAGAAAAATGAGTTACATTTCTGACAGTGAATTTTGTACAAAAATAAAGAAAAAGTCACGTAGAACCTCGACGAGGGTTTTTTTCTCTAGTAACATTGTACATATTAAAAAAAATACCGTAAAAAAAATTAGACAGAACGTGGAATACATTTTTAAATTCATTATAGAACACATGTCGTGTTCAAGAAATATATCTTTGAAATAATTGAAATTATCCGTCAAAAATGTTTATGTTATTACTGTAGTTTGTGTGATCATCCAACTTTCATCATCGGAACTTTTTTTTTCGATTGGAATTTACATCTTTTGACAACCCCCGCTTTTGGGCGGAGCGGGAGATAGTGTCAGACTCTTACTGACTAAAAAACCCATCCCGTTCCTTCAAGCCTTCATACCGGGGCTCGAGCGCCCTTTCGGATAACCCTGGCCCCAGTAGGCTTCGACCCGGCTGGTGTTGCTGACAACTCCTTGAAGCGCGCGGGAACAGCGCGCGCCGTCGAGGACTTGGGCTTGGTCCGGACAGTTACCGGACGGCCGGACAGCGAGCTACCCATTGCTCACTGCCCGCAAGCCCACGCCTACGGTGGCTGGAAATCGGGATTGGAATCCCGGCGGCGGCGAGAACGCCGTTGCCTGATGCGGTCGGCCTCCTCCTTAGCAAGCATTACTGCTTCGCAGAAGTCGGCGACCGCCTGCCACTCCTCCTCGCTCCGGACCATGGCCTCGACCAAGGCCCGGCACGAGAGGTCTCTGCCGCCGATCACCCCCACGAGGGCACGGCGATGCTCCGCCCAAGCCGATCACCCCCACGAAGGCATCATCGGAACATCAAATTCCCCACTTTGCGCCACTGGTTCATGGTAGATATCTCACTCATAAGCATAAAACGTTTTGAGAACACATTAAGGAGTGGAATTCCCAGCCAAAGTCGGAATTTCCGTCTAAAGTCTGGGAGTATTCTAAGTCAAAAATTATTAGGTGATTTGAAGGCAAATACGCTCCACCGTTAAACATATCATCACTTACCATTAGATAAATTTAAATTACAAATCAAATTTTATGCATGACACTTCTGACAAATGGAAAGGCTTTTATCATCACGCTTGCTTAGAGTAGAGATAATAACAGTGCCTGCCTGAATTGTGACTCAGGTATATGCGGCGATAAGTCCCCTATTTGAGGAATAGCGTCTCCACCTTTTGTCCGATTCGGTGAAGACCTGCGAAAATGGGATTTTGAGAAATACTCAATCAGATGTGGTAGAAAGAAACAAACCATTGCGCAGATCGCCCAGAAGACATAGTGGAGCATACAGTGGCCTGTCCCGAGTGGATGGTGTAATGAAAAGCTTGAGGAGGCAACAACTCTCTCTGGAAACGCCCTGGGCAGTAGGAATCACACCACAGGCGGACGGTGAGTAATGGATAGCTTTGCTCAGCTGTCAAAGAGATGTCAGCAAACTGACGGGGCTCACTAAGACAGAGCCTGCCAGGGCTGCGGTATTGTTCGAAAGAGTTTCCGTGGCCCTGAAACGCTAAAGACAACTGAAGGAACACAGAAAGGTTATAGTCAGTAAAATCCTGATGATGACTTATTCATATGCTTAACAACATATTATTAAAATGATTAGTTACATATTCAATAGATTACAGACATGTTTGTCAAAATTTGGTATTACAGATTTTGCATAAACTTCGAGAGCTAATTTATTCAACGCCCACTCCCCCACAATTCATACAAAATCGGCAATGTTGATGTTTCGAAAGCCAAATATTATCTATTGGGATACTGTTCGAACACATTCCACGTGCCTCTGTATATAGCTGATTATGTAACGAAAATTAAAGGATCTATTACACTACGCGATATTCAGACTCGTTTGGTCTTTGGTTCGTCGTATCTAGTCTATGGTTCGACGCATTGCGCAGTGTAATAGGGGTTAGCCTGTTTTTCTATGAATGAAAAATAGTACAAGTCGGAATATCACACGCAATATTCAGTGCAGTGTAATTGGGCCCTTAAGTCGAACCGCAGTTGATGTTAAAGCTTCATGTCCGCCAAGATAACGCACAACGCGTTGTTGAATTCCTTGAGGCGCGCGTGGAACCCCACGCGCCGCCAACGACTTGGGCTCGGTCCGGACGATAACCGGACGGTTGGACGGCGGGCTACCCATTGCTCGCCATCCGCAAGCCCGCGCCTAAGGTGGCCGAAAATCGGGATCGGAATCCCGGCGGCTCGGCCACGAGGGCCATCACTTCGCGCGTGCGGCCGAGAACATTTGTCTTGTTTTGGACTATGGACAAACTAAAATTTCCTAATTCATAATTTTATTAAATGTTTTTGTTACTCCATTGCGTAATCTAATAATAGAAATCGTATCAATACTTGTTAATTTACACGTGACGTCTGATTTGGGTTTGAACAATTATTTGGCAATATTGGTACGCCCCTAGGGTATTAACATTAGCTAAACATAGCAATATATTTACTGTAACATGTATTTACGGGTACATATTGTTTATTCAGCTCAAACAAATTTAATAAACTCGAATTTCTCTTAGTGTTGAATGAGACAGTAAATAATGTAAGAAAATGTATGGAACCTTAGTAAGAACAGCGTGATCAATGTGAAGCTTCTACGTGTTTATATTTGCATAAACAATAAAATATTTGCTAAAGGAATGGCGTGGGTTCAGCTGAAAAGACGTATAGACTTAAGGCCAGGTTTCACTAAGTTCTAACTTTTCTGAACTACTCGAAATCCACAAATATAAAAAAGAACACAGTAAAAATTACTTTATTAAAATTAACCATCTGACCAACCGCTGAGTAAAAATCAAAATATTAAATAAATTAGTTGACTCGATTACAAAAAAATCACGAATCTGACTTTAACTTACGATTTCAAACGTGTATATCTACGAGATTTCTCCTCCTCTTTACGTCGTATTCCTCAATGCTGAGGGTCGTGACCTCCCTGCTTCATCACTTTAAACCTTATGATATTCCTCCATCTGTTGCTGTCTCTAGCAGTGTAAACGGCATTGTACATCGTAGAGTCAAGAGATCTACGAGATTACGTATCGGAAATATTTGAAAGTTACACAAAATAATAAGGCTTGTTTTTAAAAAGGGTCTGACAAATCTTGAATAGTTACAGTTTTTTTTAATATAAAAATAAAGTCGCTGTTACGGGCCACAAAGCCGACATGAGGTCCGGGCCAGTGCCTACAAAATAATCTGCAGCTACAACCGGATCTTAAGTAATATAGGATGTATCTATACACGTCCTATCTAACTTAAGTCGTGACGCGTTCTGTGTGTGTGTTTGTGTCGTCATATTACAAGCATTTTATTAGTTATATATTATTATTATATAAACAGTATAGGTACCACGAACTACCTGCGAATCTTTTACTCCTTCTCAGTCAAAGCCATCCAAAGGTGGTTTGAAAAAATTGCTTTCAACGATAAGACAGCCCATTGTCCACCCTGTTAATTTTGGTTCCTAAAGTAGTAATTTTATTTATGGTGTACAATTAAGAGTATTATCTATCTATCTATCATCGTGATAAAGAAAGGAATACTTAAAGAACAAAATTTGAATGTTCAGTCAATTACGTTTTTTATAGTAGCCAATCCTTACTAATATTATAAAAGCAAAAATGAGTTTGTTTGTTTATTTGTTTGTTAAGTCTTCACGCCTAAATGGCAAAACCGATTTTGATTAATTTCAGTACCCTGGAGACGGACATGGGCTTTTTTTATGAAAAAAAGTGAGAAAAAGAGGGAAGGTTTTTTATGTAAGCGAGCGAAGCCGCGGGCAAAAGCTAGTTTAACCTTTCGTATGCTGTAATTAGAGACACTATTAAGAAGTTATTGTATCCCGCGTGGATCCGCGTTCCGGACATACAACGGGTTTAATATAAAATAAAATAGATCAATAATAATAAACCGTTTTAAGTCCCATATGTAAAAATATCCGCGGGAGAACCGAGGTTACTAACGTAGCCTAAGAATCGCTAAAGTTAAGTGACATCTAGGCAAATTGCTCGCAGAACATTGGGACCGAAAGGTTCTGGAATGGTGACCATGTACCGGAAAGCGCAGCGTTGGAATGCCTTCCACAAGGTGAACCGTTGACCTGGTGAAAGCTGCGGGAATACGATGGACACGAGACGCACAGAACCTGTCGTTGTAGCTACTTTTGGGGGAGGTTTATGTCCAGCTGTGGAATTATTACGGTCGAAACGATGATGACGATGTAAAGTGCCTGACGATATTCTTTCTACCTAAGTCTAGTATTCAGTCGTTATAGATAGTTAAGACGCCAGAAAGTCTAAGTGTTCAGCCACAGTGGAAGCGCGGGCACAAAATAGATAGGTACAGAAGGCAATCTACATACAAAGCTCGCTCGAGCAACGCACACATAGACACTGTTCACGGACACGATATTTCGGCTCAATCACCCGGTCGTACTCGTACTATTCGGCGCATCGTACTGACGTGTGTGCGATTGCCTAGCGTAGATACAAAAAGTGAAGTATATACATGAGATTGACTTCTGTATATATATATTTTTTGGCGCGGGTGCGGGGCGGTGCGGCAATCTCAAACATAAGAACTTCATTTGAGTGTCCATATTGGGCACGTGGGTGCGAGAAGCGGTGCGGGCTGCATCAACGCGGGACGCGCGCGGGCAACTCTTCGTTCATGCAAGTGGCCACAGTGCGTGCACGGGTGACGAGCGGCCACCCTGTCTCTGCACCCGCGCTGCTCTCAGTACCGTGCTACCAGTGTGGCCAAGCAAATCGCGCTCGTTCCCGCATTCGCGCTGCCATTGTGGCCGAGCACTGACCATTAGTCTATCCAAGGTGTATCATACTACCCAATTACTAGGTTATGAAGGTATGATAGGCAGTCTTTGCACGTGGCCGGCAACCAGTTAGACTGAATTTAAGTCAAGAGTGAATATATTGCTTCTAGGTAAGCGTGTTCTATCGTCGGCCACATCATCGCTTACCATCTGGTCAGCCCAAAATGACGAAGCCATCATCCGTGCATCACTGCGGGGTGCCAGCTGAAAATCAGCGCTAGGTGTTAATTTATTTATTTATTTAAAGCTTTATGCACAAAAAACTGTACAAAGGCGGACTTAATGCCTTAGGCATTATCTGCCAGTCGACCTTAGGGTGGTGCAGAAACAAAACATGGCAGGTGCAACTTAATAAATAGACAAAACAGAAGAGAAACAAATATATACAATAGTAAATACATACTTAGATACATACATATAACAAAAACAATGCTGTTGTGAAAAAACAAATCCAACCAATTAGCTCGGTGATGATTCTACCAACATCTTGCGAATGTGCTCACGTGCCTTCACCTTAAAAGAAAACCGGCTTGTTGCCATCCTGATATTCAGAGGGAGCGCATTCCAAAGAGATATCGCCTGGACGAAAAAGGAAGAGTGGATAAGCCCAGAGCGGTGTGAGGGACATCGTAGAAGACGATTATTAGTAGACCGAAGATTTTTATTGTGCCCAGAGCAAAGAAATTGAAGTTCTGAAATCAGATAAGAAGGGGAAGAAGGATTATCCAGAAAAGAGAACAGAGTAGTCAAGGCCCTTAGCGCTCTGCGCTGACGAATGGGTAACCATTTTAAAAGCAAACGATGCTCGGATACATGATCGTACTTGCGGAGGTTGAAGACAAATCGAATGCAGTTATTCAGAAGCCGGTCAAGTTTATTGAGAAGATCTGCATTCAGGTCATAGTAGCACACATCAGCATAGTCGATTATGGGAAAGATTAGGGATTGTACAAGCATTGCCTTTATGTGAGCTGGGTGTTTGACGCCCAGCAATTGCTGAGTTGGTGACCCTTTCGGTTCAGGCACAATCACTGCAACAGTATTATAAGTCTGTTCTCTTTTATTATTATAATTTTATGTTGTGGTATTATTGTGTTGCTTTTAGAATAATTGCTATTCTATTCTATTCTATACTCAAAGCATCAGGTCATGATGATGTAGCTTTTACTACACTACTTTTACTTTTGGACTATTAACATATTTTAATACGATGAAATCATAACAATGCAATAAAGTTAAATCAACTCGCAAATCCCAAGTCGAAACCAATGCAAATATTATTACAATCGATTCGTAATAATCGTTTACCCTTCTCGATTATTCCGAATACGTTCCTCGCACGACTCGATTGGCCTCAATAGTTCATTACTCATGTCGATTGGTGATTGCTAGTGGTCGGGTATGTTCGGCTCTCCTCGGGAATTGGGAGTATTCCACACACGTTTTGACGTGGATGTCGGGATCCCGATTTAATATAGGACCTACATAATAAGAGTTTGGCAAACGTGAAGGGCTTTTGAGGAAACTTTGTGGAATGCTCTCCTGATGAGAACATTTTTTATTTTATGTATTCGGTATAAGTAGTAGTACCCAATATGATTATTATAACTTAATATTACCTCAGCGTAAATCTAATAATAATTATCCCAACTGAACTTCGGACAGAGTAGCCTATTTCGACTCAAGAGTGCACAAGCATGTTTGCGCTCTCTGCATATTGTTTACTAGCTTTTGCCCGCAGCTTTGCCCGCGTTCATAACATATAGCCTATGTCACTCAGGAATAAAGCAGCTTTCTAAAATCGGGCCAGTACCTACTTTCAGAGATTACCTCCTACAAACAAAAAAAACAAACTTAACTTCTTCATTATATTTGTGAAGATTTTGTTGTCTGTATTGGTCGGTGTCTGAAGTGCAATAGACAACATTAGCTCAACTTTTTTTTATTTTATCTATGACTATCTTTTGCCCGCAGCTTCGCTCGAGTACATAAAATATAACCTACCTATGTCATTCAGGAATAAAGAAGCTTTCTATTGGTGATTTTTTTTTTTTTAATCGGTCCATTTCTTTCAGAGATTACCTACATACATAATGTCCGGTTCATACATTCACGACAGTTAAACTGGTTTTTTTTCGAAAACATGTTTATTCGGGCAGAATATACATGTTTTCCTTCTTTTCTTTCTTTCTTTAATATAAAAATACAATTTAAAAAAACACGCGGTTAACACGGGTAAAAACAGAAAATTTGACAGATCACTTAGAATTCCCTGTATCGTGAAGACGAAAATTGTCATAATTAATTGATTTTATTTTATTATTTTTTTATCAATCCCACTTTTTTGGGGGGGTGAGCAATCATCAAATAACTTTTCTCGTTCTAAATATATTCCCATCGAAAAAAAAAAGCTGAGCGAAATGTGTATGTCTTTCACAGACAATATCGAACTGGATCTGTAATCCAATACGTCTGAGGAAAACAGTTTTAATTAGTTTCTGAAGTCTGGGAGTGTCACACCATCTACGCCCAAAACTTCCGGGCTAGTACTGGGAGCTAGTACAGGAATATCTTCCTAATGGAAAAATTCAATAACATTTTTGCGCACTGGAACATACTGACACAACGAACACAACTGGAAATTGAACACAGGACTTCAGGGTCACGGACTCAAGACGACACTGAATAATGCTAGAACTACACTGCTCACACGGCAATCTGGGCGTAACGGTCTCTTGAATTCTGCGGAACGTATTTGAATTGTCTAAATAAACTACGTGTAAGGTTAAATGCGCAAAACCTGAATATAGTTTGATCAAAATAATGGGCAGAATAAATTGAACCACTTTTTAATAAAGGTCAAATAAAAAAAAAACATTAAAATAAAAAGACGTGTGGCACTCGGGGACTGCCGCGGTAAAGCTATTGCATAGCATTTTTATCAACTTATGCAATTATAATTATTTATGTATTTTATTTGTGCAGTATTTATTTTATTTTTTTTTCTTTCATATTAATTGAAGTTACACTTTCACACATTGAATTGAATTTTGATTGATTGTTCACTCAATTGTTTTCTTATCGGTCACCACGCTCAAAAAACAAATGAGTGGGGAGTGTTAGGTTATTTTCGTTACGGAATTTCTGAATTCGGTCTCCACGCCCAAGGCCCGCGATAAAAGCTATGCAATAGCTTAAAAAAAGACGTGTGTCACTCGGGGACTGCCGCGGTAAAGCTATTGCATAGCATTTTTTACCAACTTATGCAATTATAATTATTTATTTATTTTACTTATGCAGTATTTTTTTTCCTTTGTTTTTTTTTTATTCTTTGAAATTAATTGTAGTCACTTTTCGAGCGTGGTGACCGATAAGAAAACAAATGAGTGGGGGGGGTGTTAGGTTATTTTCGTTACGGAATTTCTGGATTCGGTCTCCACGCTCAAGGCCCGCGATAGAAGCTATGCAATAGCTTAATATTGCCACATCTATTTGTTTAAATATGATGTAATGTAGATATGATTATTAAACAAACTAAAACAGCACATAAAACCTTTACATTTCTTTTAATGATTTTTCTTTTCTCAGAATCAGGTCAATTGAAATCAAAATCAATTGGGGTTTCTAAGGTTTTGCGCATTTAACGTTACACGTTGTACGTTATATTACTATAATAAAAAGTGGTACGCGTATCGCCGCAATGTGTCTTGGTGTGTACTAACCCTTACTTAGTTTTAAAATTCATTATCCCTTCCAAGTTTTGAATTTTTGTAAGATAAGTAAAAAAGTGCTTTTAAATATCAGAAGACTGATCAATATCAAGTTGTCGATATGAATTATTTATAAGTTTCTTTTAAGTTTACCGTCAACTTTTATTACCTAAAATATTGCTTTTCTGAAAATTACCTGAATCGTTTTTAAATAATTCTTTTTTTTTTTCCTGATAAAGTCCGTTGCAAAGGACACTTTTTGACCTGCTTTTCGAAGAGTTGTGGACGCCAATGTAATATAGATAAGCTTTTTTTTTTCGATGGGTAAAGTCATCCTATGACAACCCCCGCTCTTGGGCGGAGCGAGAGATAGTGTCAGACTCTTACTGACTAAAAACCCCATTCCGTTCCTTCAAGCCTTCATACCGGGGCTCGAGCGCCCTTTCGGATAACCCTGGCCCCCTGGCTTCAACCCGGCTGTTGCTGACAACTCCTTGAGGCGCGCGAGAACAGCGCGCGCCGTCGCCGACTTGGGCCTGGTCCGGAAAGTTACCGGACGACCGGACAGCGAGCTACCCATTGCTTACTGTCCGTAAGCCCGCGCCTACGGTGGCTAAGCTGTTTACGAACTATACACTGGGAAGTGTTTTTCCTCTCATTTATATTGCCATAATTAAGTAGAGTAGAAAGTAGCAGTAGTTGTAGTATTAGTAGGTAGTAGTGGGAGTACATTAGTAATGGTAGTGTCTCAGGTAACTCCTAATCTTAAGATTCTAAATGTTGTTTAAACAGATGTGTGCCAAATAATTTATTTTTATTTATTTCCCTAGACAAAATATATAGCAAAATTACAGCCCATATGTATATATGTTTCAATCTCCATTACGTTCCAACGATAATAAGCTAGTCGCCGTAAAAAATGTAATTAGTCCGTCGTTTAGATTATTCAAAAATAAGGGAGACGTATTTTTTTAATTGTAAATTAAACCAAAAATGACAAAGATATAGACCATTAAAGTTACGTGTAACGTTACGTCCGTGCTGCATTTTTTCGCACGAGGTGACGTCACACGTAACTTTAATGGGCTATATCTTTGTTATTTTTTTTTGTTTAATTGAAAACTGAAAAAATATTTGTCCAATATTTTTTTATAATCTAAAATACGGACTAAATAAAATGCAATTATTTTGACCCTGGAAACTACCCTAAGTGAGACAATCGTGGATTACTGCTGGATTGATTAGCTTTCCGCAATTCTAAGCGCTACTAATATATCTGCTTAAAAACAAATAAAGATCGGAACGGAATATAAAGACAGCCATAGTACACGCTAGGGCTATACCTGAAGGGTTTGCCTGCATAGTTATACCTGTCAGGTAAGCTTGTGTGGAAAACTGCACAGTTGTGCAACATACACTCTCCGGTTTACTTGTACAGGCAAACCTGTCAGGTATACCCTAGTGTAGCCATACTCAAAGTGTTCTCCGCGGAACCCTAGGGCTCCCCAAAGCCATTTTCGGGGCTCCGTGTGAATACAAATTATAATTTGGAAGAAAATATAAAGACCTGCGGCCTTACCATGACGTGTTAAATTGTCAGACGTGCGAGCGAGACAGAGGGATGGTGCTGAACATCTTATATACCGCCATCACTTTAATAGTTCAGTTTAGATCGTCAAATGGATCGCCTTTTAAGGTCGTGGTAGGATCTTAGTATTTAATTGTTTGTTTAATTGATAAAAAATAAAAAGGAGTGTCATACCTCGAATTAGATTTTACTGTAACTCATTCAAAGTAAACATTGCCCGTAAACTTTTTTTTTTATTTAAGGGCTCCGTCTAAAATTTTGCCTTCCAATAGGGTTCCGATGGAAAAAAAAGTTTGAGAACCGCTGCCCTAGAGTGTATGGCGGGTATAAGACACGTTTTTAACGTAAATATTTATTTATTTAATCGTCAGAGAAACAACAGTTAGGTATAACGAATGGATAACAGTATATAAGACATGAGCCAATTACAGGTTCACACTAGGATGCAAAATAAGCCCGATAAAAAATTTGAATATAATTAAATACCACATAAAAATATAACTACCACTATGCTCTTCTAAAAAAGTCGAGTGCTTGCAGAAAAGTGGTGAATGTATAAAATTAGAACTCTCTACAAAGAATATTAAAGTATATATTCACTCACACTGTATATGAGTTTCACCTGTATAGATATATGTAAACAAGCGGCCTATAAAACGTTATCAACATTAGTTTGAAACACTCTATAATAAACTAACAAGGAAATTTATTCCAGCCTTGATACAAACAGCTCCAATTCCATCAAAAAGAAAATACATAACTGTATATTCACACAACATAACCCATATTTGTCATAAGATATTATTCCATATTCTCCACTCACACTTACGAAATCTACTGCCAAAGAGAAAAAGTCGACCCGAACTGAATAATACACCCGTATTTTGTCCCAAACAGATCACGTATACTACTTTCATAAATATTTTCCATAACCAAAATTGAAAACGTAAATAGGGCTTACCCTAATTATTATTTCGGGCACACGACGATGTTGAGTGAATGTCGGGCACACGACGAAGTTGAGTGAATGTCGGGCACACAGCGACACAAAATAGATAGGTTCAGAAGTCATTCTACTTATAAGGCGCGCTCGAGCAACGCACACATAGACACAACTCACAGGGCCACAAGTCTGCTATTACAATAGTGTCAGAATGGTCTATCATTGATGTCATAATTGTCGATTTTTAAAAAGGTTGGTAATCTACTAATATAATGGCATCATTATGACTTTCCAATGGTCAACCATTGAAAGAAATGGCATAGAATAGTAATCTCGTACATATTGACAAATGAATATTTGACGTATGCGGTAATCGGCTAAAACTTTGACAGTTTATTTGATCAGTGTTCTACCACTACGTTATTGTGCAGTTATTGGTTTTAATATGGTATTACGATACCACTGACCGATCAATAATCGATTATTATGAATTAGCAGATTACGAACTTTTAGGAAAATGACAATGTAAATGAAAGTGTTGGAATGACGAATTTATAAAAATAGCAGATTTGGGCGCCTGACACGATGTCTCGGTCGCGTCTCGGATCACTCGTCGAACAGTTCCGGCTAAAACGCTCATTAGTGTGCGTCCACCGAGCGTAGGTATAAAAAGTGAAGTACATACATGAGATTGTCTTCTGTACCTATCTATTTTGTGACGGCGATGTTGAGTTACTGCCTGGCACATACATTTTTTGTCGAAGAACTCTATACATTTGCATTACAGAGCATGGAATCTCCACTCTGGCGACAAGGTGAGACGAATACACTATTTATATTCGTGTCCATACCTTTTTTTTTATGGTGGGAAAAAATCATGCATTGACATCCCCCGCCCTTGGCTGGAGCGGGAGATAGTGTCAGACTCTTACTGACTAAAAGACCCACCCCGTTCCTTCTAGCCTTCATACCGGGGCTCGAGCGCCCTTTCGGATAACCCTGGCCCCAGTTGGCTTCGACCTGGCTGGGTCCCTGTTGTTGCTGACAACTCCTTGAGGCGCGCGGGAACAGTGCGCACCGTCGACGACTTGGGCTTGGTCCGGACAGTTAGTGCCCATACCCCCTAACATACATATGTTTATTTATTTGAAACCTCTAGAAAGAGATAAACATACAATGTTACCATGATATTTGTAATATACATGATTTAAAAAAGTGTAATAAGCAATTAGCATCATTTTAATAAGTGAGTTATAGACAATTCAAAAGTACCTGTAAATGGTTTATTTGAAACAAACGCTTTGAATCTTTGAATCTATAGGTAAGCAGTAGAGTTTTAAACAGCATGCAATTTAATTGATACTAAAAAGTATCAATTAAATTAAAACTAATATATAAGCTCTACTAAATTAGTATAAGGTTTTAATGTATAATTGTTATTTTTCCCGAATAAATAAAAAAAATAAAATAGTAATAAATACATTACAAAACCGGCCAAGTACCTACGAGTTAGATCACGTAGAGAGGGTTCCGTGCAATTAATATTTTGCTTACCATGAAAATTATATAATAATAACTTTGACTTTCAAGATTATGGAGAAAATTTGCGGAATAATATATTGAATATTGATGAATTGTGAGATCTAAACTATTTTGACATTTCATTTTTTGAATTGCCCAAAATGTTAATATTACAATAGTCTTCTACTAGAATATTTTTTGTGATAACTTATTAACATGCTTAATGCATTCAATGGTAAAACCAAGATCTTATTTTTTTTTATTTAACCCTCGGCGGCCGTTGACACGCATCGCACCTGTCAATTGCTCAATCATTAAGGGCTAAGCGCCCGAAAAGTGCCATAAAACAGTAATTTTCTGAGGCCTACTCCTCCGTAACGGCTAGGTCAATTGGTTTAAAAAAAATATATGTTTATTATAGACTCATGAACAAAAATATCAATATTTGATTTTTTCGTGCTATTAATACTGTTGTCAAAAAAAAAAAAAATATTTAGCAATTTCGCAACTTTTCGTAGCTTTTCCCTACTCCTTCAAAACGGCTTGGACTTTTAGAAACATTTTTACACATACAAATTGGTGGTTATATATTCTTCAAAGTGAACATTGCATATGTAAATCAATCAGTATCTCACAGAGAAAATGGA
This sequence comes from Mythimna albipuncta, assembly GCA_929112965.1. Lineage (NCBI taxonomy): Eukaryota > Metazoa > Arthropoda > Insecta > Lepidoptera > Noctuidae > Mythimna > Mythimna albipuncta. The sequence continues at coordinate 19,839,102 of OV815962.1, forward strand.
TTTAAAGCGCTTTCCGGGAGCTGCTGCCGCAAATAAATGCGCAGATTTGCGTACTGCCGCCTAGGCGAGTGCTAGAGTTGCGTCCACATAATTTCGGTCAGTTGGTTCAAGGGACTATACGCCTTAAGCATGGCGCGATGACATTAGCGCGAACGCCGGCGTTCGCGCGGGGATTAAGAGGTTAACCCACGGATATCGAGGGATATGCCATGAGGGCGTGGCACGTAAGCGCACATTATGGGCTAAAGCCCAGTTTATTTGAACGGCGCCTGTACGATTCATTCAGTCACTTTGCAATTGCGTACGGTGTGCTATTGATGCATAAAAAAACAAAATGCCGAATTGTACAGTGATTAAATGCAAAAATAGGTCGAGTATCGTCAACATAAAGACAAATGGCGTGTCCTACCACCGGTAAGTAAACAATTAAGTCACTGTTTTATATTTTAAATCATTTTTAAATATTTTTCTAACCTACGTCCAGAGCGACACGAACTAGCCCGAACTATCCCGAATGTTTCCGAGCGCTACGATCGTTTAAAATTTAGAGAGGGGTAATCGAGTGCGTGTGACTGATTTTATCGATATGCGTATTATTTAAGTTCAATATTGTTTTTTTTTATATTTCAATGGATATTGTAGTATTGCATGTTAAATTAATTATTAATTTAATGTTTTGTGAACCAAATTAAAACATTGATATTTCAATACTCGTAAAGTGTAAAAACTTAAATTATACTATAAAGATAGAGATGATCAAAGTTTTTTTGGCTATAATAGTTTGTGTTTGCTATGAATTATATATAATTGATTTGATATTATATAAGCTTGACTGTGTCTTATTTAGCCTTAAGCATATTGTATTAACAGTGTTTGCATGCCTTAGTTAAGGTAGTTGGTATGGATCATAAACTTGAAAAATACCTATAACCTGTACCTACTTTCTGTGTAAAATAAAATCTATTCTATTCTATTCTATTCTATGCAAAAATATTCAATTATTATTATAAGAAAATCTGGCTATTTGGCGATTTCGATGATAAGATGGGTCCTAAAAGATATTGCTTAATATTATTGACCGAGTAGGCCACCTTAGACAATCATAAGGCAAAGCAGCGGTCAATGTTCGAAGTTTGAATTAAAAAATTCGCGATTTAAATTAAATTTTTCTTTGTCTATAATACCGAAAGTTTCACATTTTATTTCTTACAAATTTAGTAAGAATGTCATAAAACTGACGTGAGCATTGCATTATGTATTACACTTTCGGCTCTAATTCGGCCTCAGACATAGAATCAAACTTAGGTCACTTATAACATAACGTATTATATTAAATTATTCTTAGTAAAAATAACTTATGATTATAGTAATACCCACCGTATAATTACAAATTAATTTTCAGTTTTCCAAAAGAACCAGATCTGAAACTTAAATGGTAGTCTTTAACTAATTTTCGTAGTCCAATTTACATCCGAGAAGCTTCATTATATTGGTAGAATGTCCATCGAAGGTTAAGGAGACTTCTTACACACCGGCATTATGGCACTTTATTAAGCAAATTGTGACACCCTATTAATTTTAAATTTCTCATGTAATTTTTGGTGTACAAGAAAGAATCTATCTATCTATCTAAATAAATTTACTTTTGGTTCTGTATTTTAACTAGGTACCACAAAATAACCAAGCGGTAATTCGGAGCTATCATTAACCACATTCAGTAAAAATAAGTAAGCCTTAGAGGCTAAGGTCTTACAATCTTCAGATGTTTCACTACCCATGTCCACATATCCGCAATCTTTTTGCCCATCCCATATACTTTGCTGTCTGAGGTTCATCTCATCATATTAGGTTTTTATTTTTGAATACAATTGCATTGTATAGTGTAAAATATTTTTTTTAAATGCGAAGTACACAAGTGTGAACTATTTCAACAGAAGTGACAAAACATATTTAACCAAGATTTTTGTAACTCATGACATGATTTAAAAGTGCCCATGGAGTTTCTTACGCGTCCTTCTCCATTGAGATCTACGATTTGGAATGTGCTACTCAGCTTCACTTTTTTTTGACTGACCGACATTTTGACAATTTAAAACTACTTGTTATTATTGAACTATTTGAAATAAAGTTTCTAATTTCCAATTTTATTTGATTTTTATTTTGCATTCCCATATTTTTATTATCGCAGTACCTTTTATTGACGCTATGAGTTTAAATGCGAGTATAAAATTTACCTTAGTGTTTAAACCAACCCTGAACGTAAGTAGACATTTATGATCAATTTTTTTTTAATATTAAGTATTATAATTATTATATAATAATACAGCACGTTATTTAACAGAGAACAGCCCTTTTAACCGGTAATACGAAAAAATATATTCCTATTTTATTTTATTAAAAGTAAACTCTATTTTCGGATAGATGGTTAAAAAAGAAATCATTTAAACAAAATAAAACGACGAAAGTACTTAATTATATAACTAAAATATGCTAAAATTTAATATCGATAAAATTATCGACCTTCTTTTTCGCCTCCCTATTTGCATGCGTGTGCATTGAATGACTTTTGTTTACAAGTGCATGCTCCGCCCATTCTGTTTACGTGTGCTATTAGAAATTGATTTAGTGTAGGTGCTTTCTTCTTAGTGTGCAAAAGCAAATTTTTAATGTGTGTCGTAAATACACTATTTGTGAATGTTGTAAATATTTGGGTGGGAGATAAGCGGCCTCACTAGAACTCCTTACTATTCCGCAATGAAGGCATATCTCTGGATATCTATGGGTTAACCCGTCAGTTTCACTCAATGACACGCTTGATTCAAGTGAACGTATTGATAATCTTTTGAATGAAATGTGTTCAAAACAAGTGAACATGTTGATGTTCACTTGAATCAAGCCTGTTCAAGAGAACATCGATACGTGCACTTGAATTAAGCTGCGACCTCTTTTTAGGATTCCGTAGCCAAATGGCAAAAAACGGAACCCTTATAGATTCGTCATGTCTGTCTGCCTGTCTGTCTGTCTGTCCGTCCGTCGATATGTCACAGCCACTTTTTTCCGAAACTATAAGAGCTATACTGTTGAAACTTTGTAAGTAGATGTATTCTGTGAACCGCATTAAGATTTTAACATAAAAATAGAAAAAAAGCAATAAATTTTGGGGGTCCCCATACATAGAACTGAAACTCAATTTTTTTTTTTTCATCAAACCCATGCGTGTGGGGTATCTATGGATAGGTCTTCAAAAATGATACTGAGGTTTCTATTATCATTTTTTTCTAAACTGAATAGATTGCGCGAGAGACACTTCTAAAGTGGTAAAATGGTTGTCCCCCCCCCCCCTCTAACTTCTAAAATAAGAGAATGAAAAAACTAAAAAAAATATATGATGTACAATACTATTAAAACTACCAACGAAAATTGGTTTGAACGAAATCTAGTAAGTAGTTTTTTTTTAATGCGTCATAAATCGAAAAAAATACACTATTTTTAAAACATCGATCCAAGTTAACAACACATTACAAGAACTTTTATATTATGTTACTTGCTGCTACGGAACCCTTCATGGGCGAGTCTGACTCGCACTTGGCCGGTTTTTTTTTTATTTAGGTGAGAAAATTATCCAATGACATCTCCGCGCCCTTGGGTGGAGCAGAAAATAATGTCAGACTTTTACTGTCTAAAAACCTACTCCTGTTCCTTCGTTGAATTTCGTACCGAAGCCGAATCTTCCTTTCAGAAGCAGATCTGACAATACTGACACGCTTGATTCAAGTGAACATTTTTTCAATGCCACCATTGTAGCAATGCAGCGGCCACTGAGTAGTTTCTTAACTCTGTGATCTGCCTGCTTAGACTGACTTACAGGAGCAAGTATAGAGGAGTCGTCGAGTTATTTTTTGTGATGCCCTTCCTTGTGGGCATTTAAGTCAATGGACAAGAAATATAATATCTTCTTTAAGGTATATTACGGGTCCAAGCGTAGCTAAGTTCTTGTTAGATGGCGCTTAGGTTAATATTTTTAAGCTATTGCATAGCTTCTATCACGGGCCTTGAGCGTGAAGACCGAATCCAGAAATTCCGTAACGAAAATAACCTAAGACCCCACTCATTTGTTTTTTGAGCGTGGTGACCGATAAGAAAACAAATGAGTGAACAATCAATCAAAATTCAATTCAATGTGTGAAAGTGTAACTTCAATTAATATCAAAGAAGAAAAAGATAAAAAATGCTATGTAATAGCTTTACCGCGGCAGTCCCCGAGTGCCACACGTCATTTTTAATTTTTAAATTTGATGTAAATCCACAAACAAAGAAAATCAGAAACGCCGACTTCCGAAATTAATGTTATTTTGAAGGTTTTACTGTTTTTTGTAGTGAATTTGGTTAGTACATTTTTATTTTTCTGTATTATAAATAGTCATAAACTAGGGAAACCCAGAACAGAAGCTTATGGCAACAGAAATTTTATATTTGATGGTGCACAACTCTTTTATGAGCTTTTAAGAATGTTTAGTAAATTCGAATAATAATAAATTTATTTCACTCTAAAACAGCAATTCCATCTTGAGACTGTAAACGTTGTTTGATTTTGTTGCCTTCCTCTCTCTAATATTAGACATTAGATGAGCTCACGATTCGAATCGTGAGCTTATTACCTATATTTCGTTTTTGTAAAAAGATTTTTATATAAGAATCTTTTTTCAAAAAAAATACAATGTTAAAAAACCACCAAAAATTACAAAATAATTTTAATTTTGGAAGTCGGTGTTTCTATAATAGTTTTGTCTGTTCGTTATTTAATACCGACCTCCAAAATCGAAGTTATTTTGTACTTTTTAGTGTTTTTTAAATCCACTAAAAAGTACCTCTCAGCCAAACTTAAATAACTTGTAGCCAGAGAGTATCTCATAACAATTCTAGTAATCCCAAACACGGTTATATTACATTAATTTACCTTCTGGCTTCATCACCAGATCAGTCCGATACATCCCCTCCCCCTTTTCATTCAACCAGTCACCGCCACTACACGTATAAACACACAGTTCTGCTGTGATCATATGAGGAACTTGAAAGCATAACCTTTCAATCAAAAAAATAATTTTCAAAATCAGTCCACAATTGACCGAGATATAGGTTAACATACGTTAAAAAAAAACATACATTTAGCTGAACAATCAATGCTGTCTCGACCGATGCCATCTTGCTACTGTTCATGTCAACGGCGCGTTTTAGAAACGCGCGTCGACGGCGCGTTTTTATCCTACAGAGCATTTTGTTGTCGTTTGTATCGAAACACACGCGTATTTGAATTAATACAGGTGGGCAAGGGTCTACAGGCTGCTTCTGACTTGCGTGCGTATCGCTTCTATATCGCTACAAACGCACGTCAACGGCGCGTTTAAAAAACGTGGCGTGCACAGGCCCAGATGAGCTTGTGCTCACAAACACCATGAGAGGAAGTCTTGTGTTTCACGTCTAGGTCACCTAAGTTTCGCCTGTTTGTTGATATGTTAATCAGTCAGTTTCTCCTTTTATATAAACCTGTATTTAGTAATCCATTTCTCTTTTTCAAGTACAGACCATACTACGTCAAATCAATAAATTCAGGTTCTAATAAAAAAAACGCCCCATCACTTTCTGGCACTCTAAAAATCCCTGCTTTTAAGCATTTAGGGATTTTTAGAGTGCCAGAGAGATTTTTAGAGTGCTAAAACAGCAATTCCATCTTAAGGCTATAAACGTATTGCTTCTGGTGCCTTTCTCTCTCTAATATTAGACATTAGATGAGCTCACGAACACCATATAAGGAAAGTCTTGTGCAAAGTTTCACGTCTAGGTCACCTAAGTTTCGCCTGTTCCTTGATATGTCAATCAATCAGTTTCTCCTTTTATATAAACCTGTATTTAGTGATCCATTTCTCTTTTTCAAGTACAGACCATACTACGTCCAATCAATAAATTCAGGTTCTAATAAAAAAACGCCCCATCACTCTCTGGCACTCTAAAAATCCCTGCTTAAAAGCTCAAGCTTAACAAATAGCCAAATCAATTCGATAGTCAATAAATTCCGATTCAATTAGTGTCGATATTTCTCAGGAAAATGGGAATTAAGCAGGTATTTCAGACCCTCGTCGCCTTTTTCATAGCCTCTTCTAAGGTTGCTTGTGAACTCGTGTCACGTAGGGGATCGGAGGACTGTATCCAATGTATTAACGACAGCTGTGCCAGAGGACTTCGAAGTCGGAGATAAAGAAACGCCTGGTGTGATCATAACTCTTATATTGTTTAGTTGTTGCTGAATTTTGTAGACTTAGTTTTTCCAATATGTCATGTACATACTTTTTTTTTACAACAGAATATAACTACAATATCTATAATAATATAATAAAGCCCTTTATTCTGAATTTATACAGACTGAATTCTGAAACATGCTGATAAATAAAATCCTTTAATTCGGTGTGCCTAATGGCTTTTGCCATTAGGCACACCATGTATTCGATTTTAGAATATTGGTACACCATCATGTAAAGATAGTTACGTCCGCACTGCCAACTTTCACTACAAGATCACGTATGATGCGACGCAGGCGCATCAAACAGCGTCCGGTCGACTAATGAGGGTCGCCCGTAAATAGGTCAAGATCATGTTCATCTACCCTCTACTATTATAATAGTACTATCGCTTGCTTCGCATAGACTTCGTAATATTTAGAACGTTCAATTTAAATATTTTTATTTTTATATGAAAGTTTAATGATCCAAAATGTCATAGAACAAAAGTTGTTGTTTACAAATTACCTATCTATACTTATTATATAATATATAATAATATAATATTATAAAGCTGAAGAGTTTGTTTGTTTGTTTGAACGCGCTAATCTCTGGAACTACTGGTCCGATTTGAATGATTCTTTCAGTGTTGGGTAGTCCATTTATCGAGGAAGGCTATAGGCTATGTTTTTTTTTGTTTCAAAATTAGGGATCCGTAATAAAATTGCTATTTTGTAACACAAGGTGTAAAATCGAAAACCTATTTTTGCGTGCGCTGCAAAAACTATTGACAATGGAACAAAATGATGTACTACGGGTTTGTAGATCCCATTAAGACCTACAAAAAAGTCCGCGAGAACATATATCTAGCTATCATGGTTTAATCACAATAACCGATTTTGTGTTCAAAATAATTATTAAATCGTCTGAATAAAAAAAACTACGTTAAATATGTATCGTAATATTAATCTTTATCGAAATTAAGCATTATGTTATCAAGAGTATTTATGTAGAAGTAAAATACTTTTTGTTTCATCTCAATCGGATATTTCGTTTAAAAGTTATCACGTGTGTAAGATGTTAAGAGTTGGTACCTATTAATGAGTTATGGGCCATAGAGTTTTTTATCAACATAAAATCCTGTAATAATCTTTTTCGAAATATATTTGTTGATGATTGTAAGTATAAGATCTTTGAAGAGTATAATAAATACATTTATGAACGCGGTAATTTTGGGAAATACTGATCTGATATGAAAACTGTTTAAATATTCAATAGTCCATTTATTGAGGGAGGCAATTATAGGCAATATATTATCTCGGTATTTTCACGGAAACGAGAAAAACGCGGGTGAAACCGCGGGGCACAGCTAGTAATGTATAAAGTTGATTAAGTGTGTAAAGCTGTATAAAGTTGATTAAGAGATCTTGATCATAGTTCACTATTTAAATAAGAACCATATAAAAAGTATCGAATATAAATATTTTTGAATGATTATATATTATACGAAATTCCCAAGCCGTTTGACTTTTTAGACAGACTATAGTAATACCGGACGTTGTCCAGCTCGAAAACAGGCTTTTCTTCATGCATGTTCTAGAACCAAAAATTCGAAAACATCTGACATTCACCAACTCGCACTGGGCTCGCGTGGTAGATTACGGCCCATTCCCTTTCCTAGAGAGGAGACCTGAGTGCCAGCAGTGGGAATATTATCAGGCCGACTATGCTATCTATGCCTTCCTTTTTTTCCGTGGAAAAAACCCCCACTCGTGGGCGGAGCGGAAGATAGTGTCAGACTCTTACTAACTAAAAAACCCAACCCGTTCCTTCAAGCCTTCATAACGGGGCTCGAGATCCCTTTCGGATAACCCAGGGCCCCCGTAGGCTTCGACTCGGCTGGGCCCCTGCTGTTGCTGACAACTCCTTCAGGCGCACGGGAACAGTGAGCGCCGTCGACGACTTGGGCTTGGTCCGGACATTTACCCGACAGCTGAACAGCGAGCTACCCATTGCTCACTGTCCGCAAGACCTCGCCTACGTTGGCTGGAAATTGGGATCGGAATCCCAGCGGCGGCGAGAACGCCTTAGCCTGATGCGGTCTGCCTCCTCCTTTGCGAGCACTACTGCTTCACAGAAGTCGGGGACCGCCTGCTACTCCTATCTATGCCATTCTCAATATAAAGACAATGAAATGATGTCATGAAATTGATGTCAATGTCCTTACAATATAATCCGCAACCTCACTTAAAATCTTCGTCTAGAACCAATTGCATTCACTCTAATACAATATTCACTTATAAATTCATCACTCACTTTTACGTCTACAATTTATTGACTTCTAAAACCAGACAATGATATATCTAAAATTAGCTTTATATTTAAAGGTTATTCCCGACACATCTCAGCCGATAATGTGCCAATCCTCTTACTTTATATTCCCAAAGGATTCGGGTCAAAATTAAGCGGATTTCAATATAATCGGGAATCGATTCCGATATCATTTATCACTCGTCGACCTCGACTTTCCCCGGAATAAGGGACTATACTATTAACTCAAGTATCTCGTAATTTGGTGTAATCATCGTTATTTGGTTTCATTGTGATTTGTAGGTTAGGTTATTGCGATAGTTTTAGCTCGAAATCAAATCAATCAATAAAATCGCATTATGTGTTGTTACAATTTTGGTCTTGATATAAAATCTTCGTCTTCGCGTGACCCAAGGGCTGGCTTTTACCTTGGCCAGAGACTAAGGCTTATACTCCCTTGAAAATTATGTGGACACACCTCTCGCACCCGCCTAGGCGGCAGTACGCAAATCTGTGCATTTATTTGCGGCCAACAGCGCCCGGAAAGCGCGCGGCTGACCTTTAAATCCATTTTCTTTGCGAAATATTGTTTGATTTACTTGCAATGTTCACTTTGATGAATATTTAACCACCTATTTGTATGTGTAAAAATGTTTCTAAAGATCCAAGCCGTTTCGAAGGAGTAGGGAAAAGTTGCGAAAAGTTGCGGAATTACTAAATATTTTTTTAGACAAAAGTATTAATAGTACAAAAAAATCAAATGTTGATAATGTTGTTCATGAATCTATAATAAACATTATTTTTTTTCAAACCTATTAACCTGGCCGTTACAGAGGAGTAGGCTTCAGAATGTCACTGTTATCTGGCACTTTTCGGGCGCTTGGGCCTTAATGGCAATGCTGCTAGTTAGGACACACTTCCTGTCGACAGCGATGCGTAGGAACTTTTTTTACGCCATATTTTAGGTAAGAGTTATTGTGTATAAGTATGTATAGTTTTAATTAGTTAAGTGACTTTATTTTTCATGTTCTTGATATAAATAATTACAGATCCATAACATTAGACATAATAAAGCATAATAGACACAACAGCAGTCATTGTTTTTTATTGTGAAAGAGAAAACCCATTCCTGCAAAAAACGCATTTTTACTTATGGTATTCTTCCAGAAAAAGCGCAATATCCAAAACCAGCCCACTTCTAGGAGAAAAAACAACTTTAGCATCATGATTAGTGCCAGCAAAATGCCACAAATACTCCACAGTTGCTCCTCATCCTCACTCGATTACGAAGCTTACTTATTAGTTGCCAATTCCCAATCGATAGTCCTCCAATTCCCATCGCACTGGGAACGGGCTTAGTAATTTGATTGGGACTCTGCATAACGGCGTGCCAGCCCTAATGCTCTCATAATATTAACATACAGCAGAATGTACGGTGAATGTGTTATTATTAGGGATGGCTACGATCGTTTTGGGCTATTTGTAATAATTGAGATAGGTAGACTAGACAATATCTTATAAGTTTTCTCTAATGTTTCACCAAAACTCCATTGTCGAGTTAATAACTTCATACAATTTTTTATTTCACAAAAAAATTCAAATGTTTTCTCTTTTTAACCGACTTCGAAAAGGAGGAGGTTCTATGTTCGGCTGAATGTGTGTTTTTTTTTATGTATGTTCACCGATATCTCGGTCAATTGTGGACCAATTTTGGAAATTCTTTTTTTGTTATAAACACTCGCTTTACAAACATTAATTTGGCAAATACTTGTCTTTACAAATGATTCGGATCATATTTAATCATTTTAAATATATTTTTTTTTTTCATTTAAATAAAAGGATCTGATTTTCAATTCAACCCTATTAAAATAAGTTATAAATAAAGGAATTAAATAAAGTCGAGTTTTTAAAGTTTAGCATGCCTGTAAAGCTGAAATTTTATTAAATCCTATAAGAGTTCCGATTTTTATTTTTGATGTACGAAACCCTAAAAATCCATCCTGTTTTTTTTTTTTTAAATGTAAAATAGTAATATCTCAAAAATATTTCCTACACTTAAATGTGTATAATCCTTTTTTATCATTTCAGAGTATTGTCAACAAGTTTGCGAGCCCGCTGACACAATTAGCGACTATAATGCGGGTAACGTGCGGTTTGCCCTGGGTTACATGTTTGAACTTTAGTCAGTAAGCTAAGACGACACTTCTATAAATAGATACATAATGTTGTAGATATTGTCTGTACATAAAGTGATATTCTAACAAACATCTGTTTTTATGTCCAAAATGTTTGGGATCAACATTTTTTTTTTAAACTGTGCCCCAGACCGGGAACTAGGAACTCCTGTATCGTGTTTTTTTTTCGTTGGGTAAAAATTATCCAGGTGACATCCCCCGCCCTTGAGCGGAGCAAGAGATAGTGTCAGACTTTTACTGATTAAAAAACCCACCCCATTCCTTTGTTGCCTTTCTAACAGGGGCCGAGCCTTCCTTTCCGAAGCAGACCCTTGGCCCCAGTAGGCTTCGACCCTACTGGGCCCCTACGGTTGCTGACGATTTGCCTTTGAGTGTATTTAAGTGTTAAGGTTTGCTCATTGTTCATTATATGAAGAGACTGAAATGATTGATGACTATCTGATGCCCTAGGTTTGTTTATCAAGGTCAGACGATGCTGAAGGATGACATATAGCAGCAGATTTTTAGACACGGTAGATCTTTTTTTTTCGGGTAAAAATCATCGAGATGACATCCCTGCCCTCGGAGCGGGAGATATGTCAAACTCTTGATGGATAAAAAACATGTTTCCTTTCGGAAACAGAACCTGGCCCCTGTAGGCTTCGACCCTGCTGGGTCCCTACGGTTGTTGACAAATCCTTGAGGCGCGCGGGAACAGTGCGCTACTTGGGCTCGGTCCTGACCATTACCGGACGGACAGCGAGCAGCCCATTGCATACTATCCGCAACCCTGCACCTGCGGTGGCCGGAAATCGGGATCGGAATCCCGACAGCGGCTGGGGTGTGAGCGCCGTTACCTCATGCTGTCGACCTCTTCCTTTACTAGCATTACTTTTTCGCAGCAGGAGGTAACCGCCTGCCACTCTTCCTCGCTCCAGCCCATGGCCTGTACCAAGGCCCAGGCGCGAGAGATTACCGCCGCCTTTCGCCTCCACAAGGACACGGTGATGCTCTGCCCAAGCGGGGCACAGTTCTACCGAGTGCTACACCGTGTTCTCCGGGCGGTCTACACAGTGGCGAAACCTGGGACTTATGCCTTGATGGCACGCTAAGAAGAAAAATGCAATAAACACTTAACGCTTTTGATATATTATTTATTGTATCTCTGTAATTTTCATTGACAGAAACCATATAACAGCAAAGGTTTGAATTCCTTAGCACTAAATGAAATTGGCGATTATTGGTGCAAGTAAAGGTATTTCATTTACACAATTACTTAAGATTTTAACTGTTAATTTAACTCGTGGTGATGTAAGAAAGTACTTAATGTAAATAATCAAATAAATAACAGTAAAAGAAACATCTCAGAAATAAAAACAGAATCTTCCATTGAATAATGTTAGCATAAACAACAAAATTATACGAAGTTAAACGAAGTTCATAAGAAACTGTGTAACAACATTGAAGAAGAATAATCTATATCGGAACCAATTGTATCGTTTAATTAAACCGTATCGCTTTGTAATAGTTACTTGAAGAAACTAGAGTAGGGTTGTCACCGAACTTCTGTACTACTTCAAGTCTTGAGCATCAGCACCGAATTGCTAGCCTCTGGATTTTCTATCAATTACAGTTCGGGGAATGTTACTCATATATCTATACATCTTCTATACATATAATCTATACATCTATATAATTTTTAAATTTGAGTGTCTGTTTGTAATATTGAAATAACTGCTTTTTCTACATGCATATGAATATATGTATATACCTAAGGTACATACACAAAAATAACATTTTTTACAATTTTTGTCTGTCTGTCTGTTTGTCTGGGCTAATCTCTGAAATGGCTAGACCGATTTTGACGGGACTTTTTTTGGCAGGTATCTGATGTAATAAGGAGTAACAAAGGCTACTTTTATTTTAGAAAATTAAAATCAAAATCCTGTAGTCCACGCGAACGAAGTTGCGGGCACAGCTAGTCGATATATATAATACTAGCAGCCCGTCCCGGCTTTGCACGGGCAATAAATATCGCCTGTGTTACTCAGGGTAAATTTAGCTTTCCAATGGTGAAAGAATTTTTGCAATCGGCACAGTGGTTTTTGACTTTATTCATTACAAACATACAAACCAATATACCAATTTCTTCTTCTTCTCTTCACCAATTTGACTTCGAAAATTGGTGCAGAGGTTGATTCATAGGCAAACCTACTCAATGATACTTTGGGTCCATTTCTCAGTATTTCAACTTTCGAACTAGTACATACAAAAAAAAATTCCTCAATAATAGCTATATATAAAAGGCATCTAATGTTCCATTGAAAAACCAAATATCTTTCATGTAAAAATATTTTCTCATTCCTACCTACCATTTAAAGTCTCCAATATACATATAGAATCAGTAAAGATATTTCATTACAGAACAAAATAAAAGATGAGAACTAATTATACTAATTACTTTATTATTCGGGCGCGACTTTAATAGAAGCGGATTCTCCCAAAGATATCTTAAATAATCACTGTGAAACATTCGAGCAAATTGAATTATCACTTTTGCGCTTGACTGTATGCACCAGTAGATTAAAAAAAAAAAATTTTTCATTTGATACGGGTCCACCAAAAACACCATAAAAAAAACTCAAAAATCATAAAAAAAAAACGGGTTAAACCATAAAAATACAGAAAATAAATTGTGTGGTCAAGTGGACCCGCGGGACCAAAATCAAGCGGGTCCAAATGACCACAGATCCTCAATTTGGCCATTTGCCTATGGAACCCTAATCACAACTATGAGGTGTTAAAACAGACCCTTAATATGGCCCTCCAACTGTGTCCCAATAGGAACCAGATTTTGTTCTTAGGGTTCCGTCTGCCAACGGGACCCAACTATTAAGTCTCTGCTGTCAGTGCACACACACACACACGTTCCACTTCCGACAGACAGACAGACGTCGGTCAGGTATTCAGCTTCATCCAGTTAGACTGGAAACCGACTCCAAACTAGTCGGGAAAAGTCTAGGGAGATGATTAGGCCCAAACTTTACTACCATGTCTAAGCGGGCTTGCAGACGGCGAGCAATAGGTAGCTCACTGTCCGGCCGACCTATAACCACCCGGAAGCTTACTGGGGCTAGGGTCTGTTTCCGAAAGCAAACATGTTTTTTATCCATCAAGAGTTTGACACTTTGGCGGGGATGTCACCTCGATGATTTTTACCCGAAAAAAAAAGATCTACCATGTATAAAAATCTGCTGCTAAATGTCTTCCTTCAGCATCGTCTGACCTTGATAAACAAACCTAAGACATTAGATAGTCATCAACCATCTCAGTCTCTTCAAATAATGAACAATGAGCAAACCTTAAAACTTAAATACACTCGAAGGCAAATCAAGAGGGTCCACACCATCTCAGCGCTCCGCCACAAAAGAGACCCATCCTTATTTTTACACTCAAGACACTTCATAACGACAAGTCCAAGATTAATTGGAGTCTGCAAATATTTGAAAAGATACCTCAATAGGTTTATTTTAAGAGAGAATTTTGGAATCGGGATGAATGCTTTAGATTTGTATAATAAAAAAAAGTTGCCAAAGAAACGGCAGGTGGTGGACAATGATAAAGTGGAGGAAGGTTATGGATTTTTTTACGACATTTTCCTAGTCGATGAGCCTTTTGAAATTCTTCCGGAAATAGATCATTAAGGCTTGAAAAAATCTTCATCTTTTTAGCAAAAGAGGCGATAGACATAATTATGTTACAAGAAATAGGGACCAATTAGTTCAATCAGGTTTCAGACTGGCTAAAGTAGCCTCAAAAATATTATAATAAAATACCTCCCCAAATATTGGAACTCATTAAAACGAAATTTAAATCTTGTATTAAACGCACACTATGCAGGCAAGCATATTATAAGTTGGAGGACTATTTTCAAGATAAAAATGCTTGGCTCAATGCTGGTCCAGCTCCACTACCACTAGGGCGTACTAATTAGTTGATTAGTTGGAATCTAATATTATTATTTTTTTATTTGAAAGACACAATAGCATTGTAAATACAATGTTGAAGCACTTTTTTCAAATTTGTGAATGTGAAGCACCATGGAGCATTTTTATTAGGTTACAACTTGTTTATTTTTTGACGTAACGAGCATGGCTCGTGGGCAGATGGGACTGGTAGTCTCTTAGCTGCCAGTGGCTTAATTCAGTTTCTATCTTTTAATTATTTTACATTTTTATTTCATTATCGACATTGTGCTTACATGATAGAAGCAACAAGTAATATGTAACCAAGCATTATATGTAACACATAATATGATTTAAAAGAGTCCATGGAGTTTCTTGCACGTTCTTCTCCATAGAGGTCTACGCTTTGGAACGTGCAATTTAGCTTCACTTTTCTTGGACTTACCGATATTTGACTAATCAAAAGTGCCTGCAAATGGTCTATTTGAAATAAATGACTTTGACTTTGACTTTAGAATAGGTATCTACAGATTTTTCTCGTCCTTTAAAGGCACTAATTAACTTTAAAGCACTCCTACAAGGTGGACCGATGACCTAGTGAAGGTTGCGGGAAACCGATGGATGCGAGACGCTCAGGAACGTTCGCTGGCGACACTTAGGCTCCCCTAAGTGTCGCCAGCCTATGTCCAATAGTGGACGTATATCGGCTGAAATGATGATGACGATGGCACTAATTGCTCTCCATCGATTTGAATTCCAAATCGCCTAGCTCGTTCTCTAACTAAAGAAAGAAAAAGAATAGAATAAACTTTAATGTACACCAAAATAGTAACAATTTTACAGAAACTTTAATATACGGGATCTAAGATTATATCGTTGCATATAGCCAAAACATTTTCAAACGTTAAAAGTATATAATATCTGGAATACGTCTCATTACTATCATCATCATTACTGCAGGCCGGGCTTGCGGACAGTGAGCAATGGGTAGCTCGCTGTCCGGCCGTCCAGTAACTGCCCGGACCAAGTCTTCTAGAACCTTCACCGGCCATCACACGTCTGCAAAATTAAAATACCAACTCATCTCGAAAATTGTAAATCAAAACTTCTGCAAACAATAAATAAAGTTATTTATTCAGATAAGTGATTCAATTTAAACAAAATGCATTAACTAAGTCTATAAAAATATAGAAGTTGTAATGTAATACCATTAGTGCATTAGATACTCCGAATAATTAGTTCTTTGGTACTTGTTCTGTATCAAATTACATGAATGCTTATTGTTCATACATTTTAGATGAAACGCTCAGTTTAATGCACTTTTTACTTTCAATATTATTTTTACAAGATAAGATAGTAAATTAGAATTTCAACAGCAGATGGTACTTGAAATGTGTGAGTGATTATTTTGTTTGGAGTCTTTTTTTTCAGTTTGGAAAATCATCCAATGACATACCCCGCTCTTGGGCGGAGCGGGAGATAGTGTCAGACTTTTACTGACTAAAACCCACACCTGTTCCTTTGTTTCCTTTCGTACCGTACAAATCCTTGACCCCAGTAGGCTTCGACCCTGCTGGGCCCCTACGATTTGCTGACAAATCCTTGAGGCGTGCGTAGAACAATACGCTACCTCGACGTCTTAGACTCAGTCCAGACGGCTACCGGACGGTCAGACTACGAGCTACCCATTGCTCGCCGTCTGCAAGCCCGCGCCTACGGTGGGCGGAAATCGGGATCAGAATCCCGGCGGCGGCTGGACGCGTGTACAATGAGAGACTTGTATGATTAAAATTATAATATTAAGGGCGCGGGCTTGCGGACAGTAAGCAATGGGTAGGTCGCTGTTCGGCCATCCGGTAACTGTCCGGACCAAGCCCAAGTCGTCGACGGCGTGCACCGTTCCTGCGCGCCTCAAGGAGTTGTCAACAACAGCAGGGACCCAGCCGGGTCGAAACCTACTGGGGCCAGGGTTATCCGAAAGGGTGCTCGAGCAAGAAGGAAGGAAGGCTAAGGCTAGAAGGAACGGGGTGGGTCTTTTAGTCAGTGAGAGTCTGACACTATCTCCCGCTCCGCCCAAGAGCGGGGGATGTCATTGCATGATTTTTTCCCACCATAAAAAAAAAGCTTCTTGGGTGTGTGAGCGATAACGCCGACGCCCAAAAATGAATGACTTTGTGTCGTTACTGGGGTAGCCCAGTAACGACACAAAGTACTGGTCCGATTGATAACATTTTTTCACCGACGACGGAAAGCTGCTTTATTCCTGAGTGACATAGGCTATATTTCAGTTACGTGGACTAACCCGCGGGCAAAACCTAGTAAAATATTGAAAGTAAAAAGTGAGATAATAGAAATTAATTAAAAAAATGCATCTTCTTTAATTATTTATTGTACACTCTAACAACAAAAAATAAGTGAATAGCAAAGTTCATGTACATAGGCGAGCTTAACTCAAAGTTGAGTTTTCTTCCAGCAAACCATTGAGCGATAGAGAGAGTTGACATTAGAGGGTAGGGTCCAGTGTACAATTTTAAAATTAGAAATATTGTGAATAAAATAATAATACATTAACAAATATACCTACATA
Organism: Mythimna albipuncta; assembly: GCA_929112965.1. Taxonomy (NCBI): domain Eukaryota; kingdom Metazoa; phylum Arthropoda; class Insecta; order Lepidoptera; family Noctuidae; genus Mythimna; species Mythimna albipuncta. The sequence goes on from OV815962.1 coordinate 19,856,410, forward strand.
CATAAATAGACACATACTTTATATACTATAAATATATATATATATATTCTATCTTCAGTTCAGATCTTAGAAAGTGAATAGAATAGAGGCTATTATTACTTCCATTACAATATTCTTTCATAAGACTTTCATAGTCAAGTTCACAAGAGCGACTTCTGATAAAAGTTCGGATATTACTTACCAATATGTGGCAACTATGTTGATTCTTGTTCTCATCCGAAGATTTATCGGAAGATAGTTGGTACTTTATGAACTTTTTCGTTGTATGTGAGCTAGGAAGGACAAAAGTACCCACGTGTTCGATAAAAAGGAAAAGTATAATAAAATTGAACTTGGCGATTTTCTGGTATGGTTTAAATCATTGACTTATATTAGTACATACACCGCTAAATTTTAATCGTTTTAATCGCGTGGAGGGTCGATCCGGTACATGAAACACTATCGATTTGTAAAGATAAAACCAAAAAATAAAGTTCCCTTTTTTCAATACTCGTATTAATTTACGCACGTACGAAATTAATTTCTTTAAGAAAACGCCAGCTGAGCGAGTTCACTGACCTGTAGATAGTTTGTGCACAATGCCGACTACTAAACGATTAAAATTTAACGGTGTTTATATCGATGGTTTATAAAATTGAGATAATAATACCGCGTCATATTGATTACACATATTAAAATTCTAAATTTAAGCTCATAATACTAGTTTTAATCAATAAGCCTAATCACACTTATAATATAATGGTGAAAGTTTGTGAGTGTGTGTACCTATATTTGTTATTTCTTCACACTTGAGTAGTCACTCAAGTGTGAAGAAATAACAAATATTCGAACGGATTTAGATGAAAATTGGAACATAGTTTAAGTAGACTATTTTCCGGAATAGCATATTAAATATTTTTTATCTCGAGAATATATTCACTTTCTAATTTCACGCAAGCGAAGCCATTGGCAGTAACTAGTCGGCCATCAATGCTGATTCCGCTTTACTACTTAACATCTTGCTTATAACACCAAAATAAACAGGTACAATATTATTTTACACAGTTTGTACATATTTTTGCCCATCGCCGTATCTTCCTATAAGAACCATCCAATCAAAAACATGATGCATTGTTGTGCATGTATTCTGGATTAAATCAACAAACAAAAGCATACACTACCCACCCATGGATATATCTAGCACACAACATGGCTGAGAATATATCGAATGTAAAGCGGATATAACCGCCAAACGTGCCTAGAGTGGCGTTGGTATCCGGTCATGTATTGTATAGCACACTCTAGAATGCAAAGGGTACATCCTCTTGAATATATCGTCAATTATAACTTGATGTAGTTTGTCGATAGAGTAGAATAGAATAGAATAGAATAAACTTTATTGTACACCAAAATAGTAACAATTTTACAGAAACTTAAATCTATGTGCTCAGTGGCGGTCTTATCGTCTTAGAGTACCTAATTATTATTGGACTGGCCTGTTGGTCCAGTGGTTAGTGACCCTGACTGCTATGCTGGAGGTCGTAGGTTCGATTCCCACCTAGGACAAATATTTGTGTGATGAGCTAATCATTTGTTCTGTGTCTGGGTGTAATTTATCTATAATATGTATGTATTTAGAAATATATAAGTATGGCTATCAGTTGTCTAGTACCCATAACACAAGCTCTGCTTAGCTTGGGACTTGACGGCGTTGTGTGATAGTTGCGGAATATTATTATTATTATTATAGTTAGCCCATATGTATAGGTAGGTAATAATGTCCCGCTGCTGGGCAAAGACCTCGCTCCAATCCATCCAACGATCACGATTCTTCGCTTTATTATAGTTATCGGCACGGATCTTGAGCGCTCGGCGTTAGAGTGAGGATCGCTTTGCGCATTCCATACATTGGCAAGCCAATCGTCGTCGTTGTTAGATACACACAGCAAGCGCAGGGAACGAATTACGAGTGACGTCTATGACACGATGGCGCGGCGAGCCATCACTGACATTCCGCGCCCCCGCGTCTCACGTCGCACCACTAAAGAGACCGAATATTTGACTTCTGCGTAACTTGTAGCCAGCGCTCAAGATCCGTGCCGGTATCTATACCGATGTATTTTGTCGATTGAGTACTTACATATATCAGTATTATTATAGCTAGACCGTATTGTCTCATTGCTGGGTAAAGACCTCCCTTCATTCCTTCCAACGAACACGATTCCTCGCTGCTTCTTTCCAATTGTTATGGAAGCCATCCAAGTCCCCTCCCCCCTCTTTATTGTAGTGTACCGCTGTCTTTTATATGCACATGAGTGGAATTTAGCCAATAAAAGTCTAACACTCCCGCACTCTCCAACTAAAGCTCAAAAAGGCATGGTCTATTCGCGTGTTAAAATTTATCAAAATTTGTTCAGCTGTTTGATTGTGAAGGAGTAACGTGGTAGGTGATGCCACTAGCAGCGGTTGTATCCTGTAAATATTATAAAACCATTTAAAAAATAAAGTCAAAAATCCCCTCCTCCTTTTCCCTCATCCTTTTCTAATGCAAATTAAATATAATGGGGTATATAAAGTAAGTAATTTAATTTAATTTAAGCTTTTAATTTAATCTTATTTAACTATGGGTATTCCAAGCCTGAAATAAAGTAGTTTATTATTATTAGATACTAGCTTTTGTCCGCGTACATAAAATATAGCAAGTCACTCAGGAATGAAGCAGCTTTCTATCGGAGAAAAAAAAATTAATAATAAAAAAAAAACTAAAATTAAAAATTTAATTGAAAAAAAAAAAAAATTATTGTTATTATATTTTTTTATTAAAAATTTTAATACCTCCTACAAACAAAAAAACAAACTTTACCTCTTTATTATATTAGTGTAGATTATACCCCACAAAATAATATAACCTTAATTAAATACACAGAAAATAATAAAATGTAGATAATAAAATGTTGCTAACATCCGTCAGCAATAATACTGCTAAGACGTTTTTTAAAATTAAATCCAGTAAAGCAAACTAAATTTTAAAAGCAAAATGAGGAAAATTTTATAAATTCGAGCTCTCGCAAAGAATTTTGCATTTCATAATTTTTACTTTTGCTTCATCACAAGATGTTGGTGCACACTGCACAAGTTGTAGCTTAGTGTTTTGTGTCGATGGCCTAGTGGCTGAGGCACCCGACTTTCATACGCGAGGTTTCGAGTTCGAAACCGGGTAAGTATCAATGTAAATTACTAAGAACATTACCTCTCTACTATCTCGTAAAGTTTTGTATACTTTATGTGTATTATTATAATTTTTTGTATGTTTTATATCTATTTATGTGTAAAATTATATACTGTTATTGATATATTATTTATATGTACTTATTTATGGTTTTAACTTTAATCCATTTTAACTATTATGAATTACTCGTATTTATACACACAGTGTCTACATTTCTCATCCAACTCTCCTGTCGCAGGTCTGCTGGAGGAAATTTCGTTGAAATTAGCAGCACCTTTGTACTCTTTTATTTATATTTTTTCTTTTCTTTTTAAGTATTTGTGTGTACATAAATAAATAAATAAATACTTTATATTTTTAAAGTACTAAGAGGAAAACTGGATAACGCAGCGTTGTTAGAGTTTTTTTGTCCATGTGTCCCTGACAGATATGTTTGGCGCCGGCTTCGGCCTCCACTGCTGGTGGTGTCGAGGACGAGAACAAACCTGCTCAAAGAGTCGCCTCTGTCGCGCGCACTTTGCACTCTCAATCATGCAAGACAAGTTAAACCTATTCATTTGTACTTTGAATGAATTTACAATTGCCGAAACGAATCTTGAGCGCTGGCTTCAAGTTGCGCAGAAGTCAAATAGTCGGTCTCTTTAGTGGTGCGAAGTGAGACGCGGGGCGGGGAGTGTCAGTAATTGGCTCGCCGCGCCATTTCGTCATAGACGTCACTCATGATTCGTTCCCTGTGTTTGCAGCATGTACCTAACAACGACGACGATTGGCTCGTCAATGATGGTATTCCATACATTGACGAGTGCGACCGCAAAGTGATCCCCAATCTGACGCCGAGCGCTCAAGATCCGTGACGGTAATTGTAACAGAGTGGCACTAGCGATTATATGCTATTGTAATTAAGATTTTAGTAACAAATTATGTATGTATGTGTCTGTACTGTTGCATTAGGTTTCCCTGTAAAGATGGTGATAAGTTTGATAAATAACTAAATGAAAATAATTAAAAAAAAAACAATTCATGTGTTCTTTTCTAAGTTTATCTATAAAACCGGTAATCCTGGTTGTAATTCAAAGGTTTTTAACAGTCGTTATAGGTGGTCAAACGCTAGAAAGTCTGAACATCAGTCAATCAAAAGAGTATCGAGTTACCCAGCGACTGGTTTGTGAAAGTCTGTTAGGTACTCCCTTCAGTAAATCACGAAAAAATCAAGTAAAGAAGAAAGAAAAAGTGTTTATTCACGTCAAACATGACGCATACCATAAAAAATAAAAATAAACAATATCGAACTAAAAGTAACACGTAAGATATGCGTCACATCCGTGCAAAACGGCCAATGCTCAGCAAAATGCTGGGGCTCATGAGAAACAGAGCCACAGCGCTGATTTTCAGCACCAGCCGTCGTCGACGATGAGACGCCGATCGGTTAGCAATGATTTGTTTTACTTGCAATCAATTAAAAAAAATAAACAAATTAGAACATAAAATAACAACAACCTTAATTAAACATTAAACATAAAATAAAGATAAAGTAAAACACAAGTTGGCTAACTAATAAGAACTAGTCGATTATTTTAATCGATAGTCACAATCATAACTCAAACACTGAAATTACTTGAATGCACTTAGATACTTGAATCCGATTGATGCGAGACGCCAAAAAGCGTTCATTGTGGTGATACTGTAGGTAAGCTTATGTCCAACAGTGGACGTCTTTCGTCTGAAATGGCAGACAGTATACAATTATACATATTTTCGGTCAACAGGACCTTTATCAAATACACACATGTGGCTTGAATACCACGATTATTCTAGATTCTGAATACAGGTAGTTTTACACAATAGTTTGAACACATAGGTATAGTTGGGGCGGTTCAGAACAGCCCTGTCCCAGACCACTGGCTTACTGTGAAGACACGGACTCCCCAATGATGATGATGACTTAGGAACTGTTTTTTTAAAGAAATTATTTATCTTAATTGCCTAAATAAAAAATAAATGTAAATTGATGCACTAATTTGGTAGCGTATCGGCATTACTATCTGCTGACTCAAGCCTCCTCTCTAGAAGAGGGGATGGGCCGTAATTAGGGTTGCCAGACGTCCTTTATTTTAAAGGACGTCCCCTTTTTTAGACCCAATAATTGATCTTGTCCTACAATTTAAAACGTTCAATAGAGGACAATACTTAGTCCTTTAGTTTTTGAATTTCGGGCTAGTAGAAGCCGTTGGCGCGGCGGTGGAGCGGAGAAAAAAAAATGGTGTCCTTTATCTACAGCTCATATCCTTTATTTTATCCTACACAATCCTGTAAAACATTGGAGCTGGCAACCCTAGCCGTAATCCACCACACGGGGCCAGTGCGGGTTGATGGATATCACATGTCTTCGAATTTTTGCTTCTAGGACATCATAGGATCATCATTCGTAGGTTTTCTTACGATGTTTTCCTTCACCGTTTTGAGAGCAGTGGTGATGAAATAAATTACACAAAGTAATGCGCCTGATAGGATTTGAACCTACAACTCCTAAGTCGGGGCCGTACCACTCGGCCATCACTGCTCTTCACACAGCAATTCATTTAACTGGAAATAATTATTAATTATTTAAGGATAAAACTACCTACGAGTATAATGGAATACTTGTTAAAAAAAACCGGCCAAGACATGACGAATCTATAAGGGTTCCGTTTTTTGCCATTTGGCTACGGAACCCTAAAAACTGTAGATTTTGTGAAGCAAGCAAAACATGAAACCGACAACATCTTGTATTATTATTAGTTTACCGAAACATCTCTGATACCTAACTTCGTACGTTAAGTTTGAAGCTCGTTAACCAGAGTTTAATATGGCGAAGTTAGTAGCATGTACGTCTTCATGGCTTAACTTGTTGATTAATGATACGGGTGTAATTATAAGTAAAAAATATTCATCGAGAATGAGGTAACGGCGTGAGTAAGTAAATCAGGATTTCTTAAATAAAGAATCGAAGATATGTGGCATTCACAAGTTCGATCCTGTGTCTTTTTAGGGTTGAATTGACTATGCATAAAGGCCGAGCTACTAGTCTTTGGACTCCTATAGGTTAAATTTTAGGAGGAGTGCGTCGGAAGGGCATATATTCCACCAAGTCCGTTCGGTTTTCGGACCGTAAGACCACGGTAATAATATGTAAGACGTCCGACAATGCGCCAACGGTACTTAATTAACAGCCATTCATACTCGGGCGTTCTGGTATCTTCTTAGTTAAGTGTCATCATTATCATCATCATTTCAGCCGAAAGACGTCCACTATTGGACATAGGCCTCCCTCAAGTCTCGCATCCATCGGATTTCCGCAACCCTTACCAGGTCATCGGTCCACCTTGTAGGAGGGCTTAACGTTACGTCTCCCGGTACGTGGTAGTTAGTTAAGTGTGCCTTTCTTTAATGGCACACTTTCAGCCAACACGAAGCGGAAGAAACTTTTTTTTATTTGTACTACTACTATAGATACCTCATCCAAACTCGATATTTTCATCCATTATTTGTGACTTTATCGCAGAAACATAATAACTCTAACACCTCATTTGTCGTCCCTTTGTCTTTTTGTCGTCAGGTCGTGTTTCCATAAAAACTTCTTTTTGTGAGACTTTAGTGATCATAATAACAATCTTTTTTTCTATTGTATCATTTCATTAAACATTTTTATATATTATTTTAACCTTCTAAACAAAAGATCTTTGACATCTGATACATCTATCACATTAAACGATTTCTTTGAAAAATAAGCATGAATTAAAAATGAGACACTCAGAAAAATAAAATTGCATTTCTTTGAAGAAATATTCATTAAAAGCAGTTTAACGTTTCTTGTAAAACTTTTTTACAAACAAAAAGTCTCGAATAAATTACATTTGTCAATAGTGTACTCGAAACGAATTATAAAGATGTTGTTTTCTTAGTGAAAACAATATCTATCAATTATCGAGTCTTTTTTTATGGTGGGAAAAAATCATCCAATGACATCCCCCGATCTTGGGCGGAGCGGGAGATAGTGTCAGAATCTTACTGACTAAAAGACCCACCCCGTTTCTTCTAGCCTTCATACCGGGGCTCGAGCGCCCTTTCGGATAACCCTGGCCCCTGATTATCGAGTCTATTATAGAGTGTGTAAGGTTCTAAGTCTTGTACAGCGATCTCTGGCCACCGTAAGTGCTAGCTTGCGGACGACGAGCAAAAAAAGCGAGAGTCGTCGAAGGCATAGTGTTCTAAGTGCGCCTAAAAATATTCGTTTTTATTGATATTAACTGGTGTTTGACTGTGATTCCACCTGATGGTTGCAGTGACGCATTCTTTGATGATGAGGCGCTCTAGTTTATTAAGAGCCTATTTACTCTAGCCTTGAAGGCACTAACATCGAACAGAAAGACCGCAGCAGGCAAAATGTACCAGTCCTACGTATAAACGAAGTAGCGAAACGCTTAGTCCAGACCGTAGAGGTTTCAACAACGTAAGGGTGGATACTAGCCGTACGTCGAGTTGTCCGATAGTTGAAAGGAGATATGGTGGCGATGTGGATGTGGATCAAGTCATGCAGTTCACACTCTCCAAAATGCATCCTGTAAAATACCATAAAGCTGGCTACCCTACGCCAGTGCTCAAGGATTTGTAGATTGGACTTAACCAAATCTGAATCACCAATTAGCCTCTTCTCAAGCTTTTCCACCGAGTCCAAAGCTGCTAGGTGGCATTTTGCAGCACCAGCTCATGTGTGACTGCACTCTGCAGTACTCCAGTACCTATGCTTTGTGCTTGACCGTACTGAGTTTATTGTTTTTTTTTTTTTTTTTAAATAAAAGATTCAAATCATTGAACGAAAAAGGTTTACGAGTTAAATTCATTTTGATAGCGACACACAATCTTAGAAAGGACGCCACAGTGAAAAAACAAATGACAGTCTCGCAAATTAAAAAGTAACATTCTTACAAAGGGTTCCATTTTCGAATTCTATAATTGTTTTTTCATTCTTATAATTGTAAGTGGCTAGATCCAGAGACTTTTCCCCCGTGTATAATATTAGAAGCTATCCCAGTGTGAAGGACCTTTACAATGTTTACAAGAACGGTTCTTAAGAGCGTCTGTTTCGAGGTACCATCGCGGTTTTTCATTTCTGGCGGCATTTCTGCGTGATCACTTAAAGAAATTTTTGCTTCAATCCTGCAGCGCGGCGCCACATTAAATCCTCAGGTGGGATAGCAGTCAAGCATTGGTTTATATCATTTAACCTTTCGAATACTGTAATTAGAGACATAATAAAAAGACAATGGGTGCGCGGCGTTCGCTTGGGCACAAAATAGATAGCAAAAAGAAGAAAATCTCATGTATGTATTTCACTTTTTATACCTACGCTCAGTGGACGCACACTAATGAGCGATTGTGTCAGAATTGTTCGACGAGTGATCCGAACGCGAGCGAGACGTCGTGTCTGTGAGCGGTGTCTTTGTGTGAGTTGCTCAAGCGTGCTTTGTATGTAGATTGACTTCTGTACCTATATATTTTGTGGCTTGGGGCATAGTGAATTAAAAAAAAACCGGCCAAGAGCGTGTCGGGCCACGCTCAGCGTAGGGTTCCGTAGTTTCCCGTCCGTCACAATAAGTGTACCCACTTATGAGTTTAAAAAATTTCTTGCATATACGATTATACTACAAACTTAGTCCAGAAATTATTTTGTAGAACCCTTTTGTCTTTTTTGTACAAAAACTGTTCTTTATATCAAGTTCAAAAAAAAAATTCCTAGAAAGTTCTACTTTTCAGATTTTTTTCATATTTTCTAAACTTATGGTTCAAAAGTTAGAGGGGGGCAGACACATTGTTTTTTACTTTTGAAGCGTTTATTTCCGAAATTTTTGACATTAAGTATAAAAAAATGATTTCAGTAAACCCCTATTCATTTTTAAATACCTATCCAGCAATATATCACACGATAGGATTGAAATTAAAAAAAAAATTATTTCCCACTTTACATATAGGGGGGCTACCCTAATAAAACTTTTTTTTTTTCAATTTTTATTTTACCACTTTTTTGGCGTGATTGATATACACATTGGTACCAAATATCAGCTTTCTAGTGCTAACGGTCACAGAGATTAAGCGAGAACGGACAGACGGACAAACAGACAGACAGACAGACGGACAGACAGACATGGTGAAACTATAAGGGTTCCTAGTTGACTACGGAACCCTAAAAAAAGTCCTCTATCAGGTGGGTAAAACTGCCGGCAGAAACTACTGTTTCGTATCTAAAAACAACATTACAAAGTGTATTTTTCCATAGTTCTCTTTTTTGGTCTAGTCTTCCTGGTATAGTATTTTTTACATTCACAATTTTCGTAATTTCCTCCTTTTTTTCGTACCGTCGTTGCTACACTGCTCTTTTTATCTTTTATTCGTTAAATTTTTGAGAATGTGAATTAATTAATAAAATTCAGTAAGTACTTATGTTTAAATTTTTCATAACTTTGTAAGTTGAACAATGTAAAAGTTATTCATAATGTAATTTAAACGCCCCACGTCGAGATTTGAATTCATCAGTCTAGTTATTATCTATAAATATTAAGTTTTACAAATTCATCGTTTTATTATTCAAAAATTTCATCGTAGTATTGTTTTAGAGAAGTTCTAAATTTTATGCAAAAGCAAATTCGTTTTTGTTTTTTTGTGAAAATTTTAAATTAATTATATTACTTTTCTTATTTCTCTATCCATTGGGGGGTTTGAACCATAACTCGCCACGCTGATCGCAGATGATGATACATAGGGACCGCTGGGCGAGCGTCGCCCCACAGTGGGTCCCTACTGAAGGAAAATGCTGCCGAGGTCGGCCTAGAAAGAGGTGGCGGGATGATCTGGACGCGTACCGCGAGGACTGGTTTGAGACGGCGCAGGACTATCACACAACAACGTCTAGTCCCAAGCTAAGCAGAGCTTAGAAATATACTTATATACTTATTTCAAAATACATACATTTATATAGATAGAACACACTCAGACACAGAACAAATGATCATGCTTATCACACAAACATTTGTCCTGGGTGGGAATCGAATCCACGACCTCCGGCATAGCAGTCAGGGCCACTAACTACTAGACCAACAGGCCAGTCAAAACACTCTAGCTCAACTTAGGTTATCACGTAAGTACCTACAGTGAACTACACAAGACGTATAGTACTGATAACCGTGTTTAGTACCCAGTGGTCGACCCTATCAACGTAATTGATTGTTCGATACATCAAACAGCGGTATCTTGTTTGGGGAACGGAGGTTGCCGGGTCAACACTGTGGAATTAAGCTATATTATGTAGCTATATTAACTTTGATCTAATCTGGTCAACAATTTAGGAAACCAATATTCACGTTATTTTTTTAATGGTGGGAAAATCATTTAATGACAATCTCTTGGGCGGAGTGGGAGTTAGTGTCAGACTCTTACCTACTGACTAAAAACCCACCCCATTCCTTCGTGCCGTGAAACTAACCCTGACCCCAGTAGGCTTTGACCCAGCTGGATCTCTGCTGTTGCTGACAACTACCTGAGGCGAGCGGGAACAGTGCGCGTCGTCGACGACTTGGGCTCGGTCCGGACAGCGAGCTATGGGCAAGCCCGCGTCTACGTATATTTACATAATTAAATTCGATCACTAGGTCTGTTATGGATAAAATGAAAAAAATCTAGGGTTATAGTAACATTACCAAGACGACGTTAACCAGGCTCGTTTATTGTCTAATATTCCCCATTTTCCTCTATGCATCGGAGACATATCGTGAATAGAGTTTCGTACGAATGATTCCTTATTAAATGAACTCGGCATCAGCCAGCGCTTATCATCCATAGTGCAGTCGTGCATTTTGACCTTCTTCGGCCATGTATCGCGTCGTAGTAATCACTCTATAGAGCGTCTCGTGCTACAGGGCAAAGTTGATGGCACCAGGCTACGTGGTAGATCACCAATGAGACAGACAGACCATTAGCCCGATTCACGTAATAAAAACTGTAACGATATCGTAGCGATTCAGTCGTTTAGACCATTTCCGTATTCACATCCATCAATCGAGTTTGAACGACACCGATTTTAAAGTCGTTTGAAATTTGTCGATTAAAACAAAATGTCTATTATATTATCTTGGTAGAATACTTATTAATGTATCTGGAAATAATTCAATAGATCGTGAATACCGCTTTTGGATAGGACTTCGATCGAACGACTATAAAACTTCAACGATATTTGGCTTATTTGATTTTACGTGAATCAGGCTACAGATCAAGGCCGCAACTAGGTGCTCGGATTATGAATGTACCTGGAAAGCTGCAGTGCACGATGATTTTCGCCGCATTACAAAGTTGATCACTTATCGTGATTCACAGTGATGACCACGTTCACTCTGGGAAGAGTGTACCGACTCAGAAGAAACTCCTTAAAAAGTAAAAGGCTCGTTTTAACATTTGAGAAAAACCCTAGAATGTAACTTGCAACGAAAGTGAAAGAAACAATAAAATAATAATTAGGGGTCCGGTGTAGTAACTATTTTAGTAGTACTGAAATACGTTTTGCTTTGGCGGCATCATGGCGTTGCGACTGTTCGCACCGCCATGATGTCTCAATGAAATTATAGCCCTAAGCTACCAAACTAGACACAATACAGACAACAAAGTCGCCACACGTCTGGTCGCGCCACCAAATTGGTTGCGCAAATTTTTAGCCAGTTAGAATTCGAAATTCGAACGCTGTTCAACTTTTAGACCTCAACACTTGAGTGAGATGTTGTATTGTAATTGGATGACAATCTATTGGATTGCGACCACAAATCGTCGGCGAGCCGTAATAACACTCCTTTGACCGCTAATTAGAGCTAGTTGCAAATGTGTGGTCGGCCCGTAATAGCTGGAATTTAATTTGTGTGTTGGTTCACGTGGTGGACTGAGATAGGTAGTGCTAGTCTTGTATAGCACGGGCCGGACATACCTTAGACTGTATTTATTATTTACACAAACAAAGAACAGTGCGAAGTGAATATAGTGCAACGTGAAGTGTTACTAATATAGTCCCAAGTCTTATAAGTTGTATTTATTTTTACTTTATTTATTTTATTTTATACTTCATGCACAAAAGAGTACAAAGGGGACTTAATGCCTTAAGGCATTCTCTACCAGCCAACCTTTGGGTGATGCAGAGATAAATTTATTGTGGTAGGTGCAATATTATCAAAAACGATAATTAAAATTTTATTATATTTAATATGTATATATTATACATTTACTCAACTACAACGAAGAGAGAGAGAGAGAAAAAAAAATGGAAAACAAGAATACACAAATCTAGTGAAACAATTGGTGCAACAAATAATAAGAAACAAATTAGCGCTGTGATGAAACTACTGCCTACTTCTGACGACAACTTCTTACTTTATTATAATTTAAGTGTGTACAGACTTGTTTGGTCATTGTGTGTTTTTATTTTTTTAATTGACTTATTTATTTATGTACACAAAAACACTTAAAAAATAAAATGTCAAATGCAGATAGAAGAGTCCAAAGGTGATGCTTATTCTTTCCAGCAGACCTAGCAAACAGGAAAGTTTTATACTTTCATATAGGGAAAACCACTGGCAGAATTTCGTTTAAAATATAGGAAGCACCAGGGTCGAAGTCTACTGGGCCAAGGGTCTGCTCCTGAAAGGAAGATTCCGCCTCGGTACTGGCAACGAAGGAACAAGAGTGAGTTTTTAGTCGGTGAAAGTCTGACACTATCTCCCGCACTGTTCAAGGGCTCGGAGATGTCATTTGATTATTTTTCCACATACAAAAAAAAAGCGACGCTTAAGGGAGGCCTATGTCCAACAGTGGACGTCTTTCGGCTGATATGATGATGATGATGATGATACAAAAAAAAATGCTAAAAACCCAAATCCCCAAAAGTGTAAAATAATTTTTCCCGTGTTTTCTTTTCCTTAGTTTGGAGGGACTTGGGGGAGTCCTTTGCCCAGCAGTGGGACAACAATGGATAAAAAATAAATAAATAACTCTTTCTTCGTCATCATGATGGTTCCAGCTCGTTCATTTGGTACGTAATTTGGGTCCAATGGATTCTGGTAGCGGTCACATAGTACCTATGCCAACGTTTATATCGAAACCTCTGATCTGACAACTAACGGAAATGTGCGAAAGCACACTAAAGATTTACTACCTGTATATGGTACTGTGAAGTGAGCATCAGTGATATATTTGAGTTTCACTCAAATGCACTCGCTAATGGTGACACGCGTAGTTCGGTCATTCAAATCCCTTCAAAATGGTTGAGCTGAGTGGAGCTGATGCATATGCGTAATAGTCGTGAATGTACGCCGTCAGTTGAGACTGGTCATTTCTTAACTGCCAGTGGCTTATTAATTTACATTTTATATTTGTTCATTACTGGTTTTTTTAAGCTATTGCATAGCTTCTATCGCGGGCCTTGAGCGTGGAGACCGAATCCAGAAATTCCGTAACGAAAATAACCTAATAGCCCCACACATTTGTTTTTTTGAGCGTGGTGACCGATAAGAAAACAAATGAGTGGGGGGGTGTGCAATAGCTTTACCGCGGCAGTCGCCGAGTGCCACACGTCTTTTTTTTTTATTTATTAACATTATGCTCAAATATAGAAGTGACAAGAAATATGCAAACCAGATTTTCGTAACTCTAAACATGTCAGACTCTTACTGACTAAAAGACTCACCCCGTTCCTTTTAGCCTTCATACCGGGGCTCGAGTTCCCTTTCGGATAACCCTGGTCCCGGTAGGCTTCGACCCGGCTGGGTCCCTGCTGTTGCTGACAACTCCTTGAGGCGCGCGGGAACAGTGCGCGCCGTCGACGACTTGGGCTTGGTCCGGACAGATACCGGACGGCTGTAGTAGAAGTAGAAAATAGTAGAAATCTAAGTATAGTCCGTCTGAAAAGTCGAACGACTTGGAATTTTTAAACGAATTAAAATATCCGTTAATATAATTACATACAATACTTTTTATAAGATTCTTTTAGTAAATAATGATCACCTCTTTGCAGCTTTGATTGTTCAACGAGCTTTGACTATATCAGATTTCAAGAATTTGATTATTTGATTAGATTACCCAAGTCGGTTGACATTTTAGACAGACAGATTGGTCACAATAAATGTCAATGTTCATAGAGCTCATTCTTTTAAAATTAAACTTATCCACTTTATTTCCTAAATCGCGCACATGGAGTAATCAATTCGATAATTGTTCGCTTAATTAGTTCAAGCCGCAAATGTGTGGTGGACGCAAACTGTGCAGTGTATTTTACGCATTTAATTTGTTTTCATACCTACTGTAACATGTCAAAAATGACAGCATACAGAACACTTGATAGCGTGACTCCTGCATTTCCTGATGGTGGCTAGGGTTGATTCCTACTAGATATGAAGGATTGATCGAAAGACTTTCTGTAGCCCTGGAACGCAAAACGCAACTGAAAGAACACAGGTGTTGGTAAAAGTTTGACACTCTCTGATCCACCCAAAGTTTAACCCTCGCGCGCCGTATTATTTCGTAGTTGGATTTTTTAAATCCCAAACAATAGCTTATTCCGTTTTTTTTTTGTTTTTAGAAAAACAATTAAATAGAGACCAACATTTTCGTCCGAATAAATTTCGTAGGTAGACCCGTTTGTACAATACGACAATTAAACGGTTTCAAGGTTGTTCAAGTTGGACAACGATATGTACAGTCGGCGCTCGAGGGGAGAGTCATTTGATGACTTCTCACCTCGAAAAACGGACGTAAAGCTTAGTAGTGTTAGACTAAAAAGTCGATGAATATGCCCATCCCTAATGGGGTCGCGCATGGCATCCTTAGTGGCGGCGTCGCACATGATCGTCCCCGCACTAGCATCTTTGACATTCAAATATGGAATTGCGCGCACTTTTCATGTTGTTATACTTTTTGAATAGTTTGGAGTTGTAATTAAATGTATTATGTATTAAAATAACGTTTATCTCTATTAGTAGATATTTGTAATCACTAGATCAACGAGACAGTAAAACCAAACCAATTTTAAAAGCCATTCGATCAAATGAACTCAAGAAAAAGCAGTACAATGACCAAGTTCTCTAATGAACCCATTCTACAAGGTATTTCAATGCAAATCGAAATAATTAAGCTTCAAAGAAACTCGTCCGTTTTCCATTTTGTTCGACTACGATTCAGTATTGTGCAACAGAGGGTAGAATCGACTTAAAGGGGCTCTGAAGACTCATTAGAGCAATGGGTCTAGTTATGCTTTTGTTTTGTTGCCGTGTCGGATGAAATGGACAAGCTCACTTTATTTTTTCGTTTTGAATAAGTGTGCTCTGTTATATTTGTTTATTTAGTTATGGTAAGGCTTTGGTACTCGTTCTTTCTGTCTGACAATATGGTTAATTTAGAAAAGCTTTAAGAGCGCCAAAATGATAGATTGCTCACCATTAGGTGAGATGGTGGTCAAACGCAAGCCTATCAATAATAATAAAAAAGATACCTGCTTCCCAATCAACCGCTCTTCTGAGATTATGACGTTATTATTATATAGATGTCAACAGTTGGCAAAAACGTGATTTTGCTATCATTACACAACAACAAGTTTTCCATTTATAATTCACTTAAGAAACAAAGCACTAGATAAACTTTTGTTTGGTAACGTGTTATTTGACTCACACCTAGCCTTAGCCTTTTTTTTTTTTTATGGTGGGAAAAATCATGCATTGACATCCCCCGCCCTTGGGCGGAGCGGGAGATAGTGTCAGACTCTTACTGACTAAAAGACCCACCCCGTTCCTTCTAGCCTTCATACCGGGGCTCGAGCGCCCTTTCGGATAACCCTGGCCCCAGTAGGCTTCGACTCGGCTGGGTCCCTGCTGTTGCTGACAACTCCTTGAGGCGCGCGGGAACAATGCGCGCCGTCGACGACTTGGGCTTGGTCCGGACAGTTACCAGACGGCCGGACAGCGAGCTACCCATTGCTCACTGTCCGCAAGCCCGTGTCTACGTTGGCCGGAAATCGGGATCAGAATCCCGGCGACGGCGGCGGCGGCGATAACGCCGTTGCCTGATGCGTTCGGCCTCCTCCTTTGCAAGCATTACTGCTTCGCAGAAGTCGGCGACCGCCTGCCACTCCTCCTCGCTCCGGACCATGGCCTCAACCAAGGCCCGGCGCGAGAGGTCTCCGCCGCCGATCGCCCCCACGAGGGCACGGCGATGCTCCGCCCAAGCAGGGCACACCTCGACTGTGTGCTCCACCGTGTCCTCCGGGCGTTCTGCACAGTGGCGACACCCGGGCGTCACTTCCGCATGAATCCGGTGCAGGAAACTCCCGAATGAACCATGTCCGGTGAGGACCTGCGTCATGCGGAAGGTAAGGACGCCGTGAGGCCTTTCCAGCCACGCCTCAAAGAGGGGACTTACCGCCATGAACCTAGCCTTAGCCTGCTACCCTGCAACTGGGCTGCTATAGTTTCCAACCCCTACTTTTTAGGGTTCCGTAGCCAAATGGCAAAAAACGGAACCCTTATAGATTCGTCATGTCTGTCTGTCTGTCCGTCCGTCCGTATGTCACAGCCACTTTTTTCAACAACTACGCGCATTTTTTCCATTTTGATCGTCATTTATTTATTCATAATAATCAGTAGTCTGTACAATATTGCTATAAATTGAGTGACATTTTGGGCTATAAACAAACGCTTATTAACTTTGCTGTTTATGAATATTATTTATTGAGACTTTACTTTAATAATAAAGAGACCTTTTCTAATATACCCTTGAAGTATTTGCAGTAATTAAAAATAAGCAGTTAATAGATGTAGAACCTTATTTTTAGAATACGCGAAACCTGAAACACCTGTCTAGTAAATAGATAAACATAAAAAAATACTGGTAAAAATTACATTTACAAGTCACAGTATATTTAATTGAAATGAAGTAGGCACTTAGTGTAAAGAATTTGTACAATATTTTTTTTTTATTGTTTGTTTGTTTGATTTTGACATAGATTTTATAGTTTTTTTTTTCTCTTTATAATTTGATTAGATTTCTGTTTTTTTTTAAACTGAATTTTAATGTAATGTAATATTAATATTGTAATGTAATATTTTAATTTTAATTTGATTTTAACTGTTTGTAATTCTGCATTTCTTTCTTGATTCTTGTTGTAACTCTATTACTCTATATTGTATTAATTTCTATCTGTTATTTCCTTTGTGCGAAATTGTACTGTCGCATAAAATCTGATAATCACCTGGGCCACCAAGATACAGGCTACGCCTAGTTTGGGGCCCACGGGCACTTCTATTGTGTACTGTCTGTCTTACTCTAATTGTTGATTTCTTTATTTTCTTACTAACTTGTGTGTGTGTTAATAAATTATTATTATTATTATTAATTAATTCATGAAATTAATAAAATAATTAATAACATAAAATTAAATTACAACCATTAATTTATCATTTCATTTCAATAATTAAATTGTAGTTAAGTATAAAATAATAATAATTTGATTGTCATTGAAATTAAATAAATAAATTATCATTGAAATTAAATAAATAAATTGTCATTGAAATTAAATAAATAGATATTCATTGAAATTTAAATAAATTGATTTTCATTGAAGTTAATAGATTAAAATTGATTAGTCATTATTTTAATGTAAAGAATCCTTATACAAAAATTCAAAACTGTATTATGAAAGATAAAAAAATTATAAGCCAGTCCGTGGTTAGCGACATAAATACCAACTCACCTGGGCGACTGAGGGGTTGTTTTGCTTCAGCACCCAACCGCAAGCTGGCACCTAATGCCCGCTATGACCTGCCATTACCTGTTTTGTACTTATTGTCGGTGGTTTTCTAACTTGTGACGTTTTTTTAAATATTTTTGGGAAAAATATAACATGGTGAAAAATTTATTTGAATCAATTCAGTTACTGATTCTTAACAAACTATACTGAAATTAATGTTATATTGATATTCATCCTGTATAGCTTTGTTTCTCTCTCCCAGCTAAATCATGAAGTCATTAGCACATCGACGTAGTACGGGCGCAGTTTCCAGGGAGCGCCTTATCTCAACACGGGGCGGTTTGCAGCCGTTCGTAACAAGACCTGATACTCAATTTACAAGCTGCACTATTAACTAGAAAAGTACTTTGAATAATAAAGAAAAAGCTCGCTTTGAAGACAGTGAAGTCGGACTTCGTTTCAGTTTACGACATTTTGATGAAATCTTGATGCAAAGCAGTGATATACCTTCTCTTTTCTGCAAGGAAAACGTTTTCTTAGTGATTTTATTTTATGTTGTTAGATGAGTAATAACTTACATAATAGAGTTGAACTTAATTTTTATTCCAAAGAGGTTATATTGTTTGTTTACTAGTCTAAGGGTGAGTTGCACCATTTAACTATAACGATAACAAAGCCGTTAACAGTTGTCAAATCGTCGAATTGACCAATAGGCGGCCGTTTCACGGCTGGTTATGTTTTGGTTTTCGTTATAGTTAAATGGTGCAACTCACCCCAAGAGGTGCACTAACTTCTGACGTTTTATAAGTGCCCATGTAGGCCTTTATGAAAAAAATATATATTTTGGTTTTGACTTTGAAGAAAGTAAAAGTTTATTTGTGACTTGCATAGGACCAACAACCAAAATAAATATAATTTTCTAAAAAAAATGACCTGCCGTGACCTGTGTTGTACTTGGTTTCGGTGATGTCCAACTTGTGATCTTTTTTTTTTTGAAAAAAATATAGCATCGTGTAAAAAAACATTGGATTCGATTCAGTTACTGATTCCAAACAAACTAGGTATATTTAGTTTCACATATACTAAAAATAATGTTTTATATAATGTAATATGATAGATAATATTTATTTTACTAACTAGTAGGTTATAAAAAGCACATTTACGGTAGATTTGGCCATTATTTCCTAGCTGATTGTTTTGAGAAGAAATACCGACACAAAAGCAGAGGTTTAAAAAATATATCCTCGGAGTCTCCATATTCGCAATGATAAAATATATATTTTTAAAATGTTACATTTTACATTCATGTCAAAATTAATATAACAAACAACAAAGCGAACTAAACAGTAAAAAATAAAGAGAATATAAGCGTTAAAAATAAATTAGACATGTCTGTAAGAGATTATTTTTACAATAATTTTTTTTTTTTTTATTTTATCTCTTTTCAAATATTTATTTTTAGAACACTTCTATTTATAGAAAATATTTATATCAAACTTGATTTAACAAATGACAAAGCGTACAAAACAATCAATATCCTAACTAATATTATAAATATGAAAGTGTGGATGTTTGGATGTTTGTTACTGAAATTTGGCATGCATATTATAGCCTTTGACATGCACATAATTCGAAGACATGTGACATCTACCAACCCGCACTGGGCCCGCGTGGTGGATTACGGTCCATTCCCTCTCCTAGAGGGGAGGCCTGAGTCCTAGCAGTGGGAACATTAAAAAGGCTGATGATGATAGCCTTTGACATGGAAAAGAACATAGGCTACATTTTATCTCGGAAAAACATCGTATTCCTACGGGAAAACACTAGGACAGCTAGTTAATAATAAAACAACAAAAAAATGGGAGTGGCTCACTCTTAGTTATCCAGAAGATACTCTTTTACAATACAAAAAGCCTTCACACAAAATTTTCGCTTTACAAATGATTTGAATTAATTAAGGCTTATCTACGTAGTTCTTGAATACGACTGGAAAGTTTATAACAAAAGTTACATGTTTACAACTAGTTACAGGACACAAATTACAAACTACATTACTCTTACCGACAGACACTGAACAATGCCAACCTGTTCAGAATACTTACTGTCAACGTCTGCTGAACTAACTCCGGTTTCCAAAGTCACATTAATGTTTATTAAAGCAACGTCTGGAGCTGAAGGTTTTGTGGTGCAAGTTGGTGAGGTATGTTCAGCCCTGGGATGATGTGGTCGAGTTCATTGGAAATAACTGTTTAACTTTACAAATGTCGCATGATTCGGCATCTATCTATACACTATTAATTTTTAATTAGTACAAATGATAAATAATATTTTTTAATATATTTTTTAATGTTTTATTTATTTTATATTGAAATATTTAAAAAAATCATTTTCTAATATTAATGAATAAGCGAAATACGAAATATTAATATTACACAACTATCACACAACGCCGTGTAGTAGTCCCAAGCTAAGCAGAGCTTGTGTTATGGGTACTAGACAACTGATAAACATACTTATATATTTCTAAATACATACATATTATAGATAAATTACACCCAGACACAGAACAAATGATCATGCTCATCACATAAACATTTGTCTTGGATGGGAATTGAACCCGACCTTCCAGCATAGCAGTCAAGACTACTTCTGATACAGTTATTAAATTTTGTACACGTGTACACACACGACACGACACGTGTCATAACTATTGTTGTGACACGTGTTTCGGGTAATGCATATACTAAAACTAATGTTGTGTATAATTATCATTAATTCGTGACCAGCGGTGCTATTCTCTAAGAAAACAGCCTAGAGCGCAGCGCTGGCCGCAGCGACGAGTCGAGAGCGCAGTACATTGAATTAACAATGTAATGTATAGGTCTATTGGGTTGTTAATCCAATGTACCTATTTGGATTTCGTCGCTGCGGCCAGCGCTGCGCTTAAGGTTATTTTCATGGAGAATAGCACTCCAGTTCTTAGAAATTGATCATTTCATGAAATGGCCCAGTAAAACGGGTCAGATAATTTTAGTTTCATGATATTTCAATCCTTGTTTGGCCTACTTTCTCTCGAACTTTTATTATCATAGAAATTTTACATCAATGATATGGCCAAACGAGGATTGACAAGTCATCAAATGTTTAAAGGTTTAAACAATCTGTCCAGTTTTTATTGGCCATATCATGAAGTAATCACTTTTGTGAAATACTGCTATCCTCAGCTCATTTGGACTATAGCTAAAAAGCTCTTGTCTTTAACTGAAAATTTTACCAATTGTAAAAAAAGAAAGCGTTTCCAAATATAAACAATCATCATCATCATCATTTCAGCTGATAGACGTCCACTGTTGGACATAGGCCTCCCCCAAGTGTCGCCATAACGATCGATCCTGCGCGTCCCGCATCCATCGGATTCCCGCAACCTTCACCAGGAACCTACATGATGTACCGATATAAACAATAAACAATAGTATTGTCATTTTATTTAAAATACGTAATTCGTGAAATAAATAGTACAGGATAAAATTTTAAGTAATTCATGTGACGCTTTTGTGATAAACTGATTTCCATTAAATAAACGAATTAAAAAAAAATCCTTGTATTTTTTGGTTTACGTGGCGATTGCTACAGTGTAGTGATTTACAGCGAGACAGTTCACAGTTAGAGACATAATTATTTTAACCTTATTCTTCTCGTGTCGATTTGACCCAAATTTTGTCCGACCAATACTTAGCCACCTGGACAGCTCTATCGTTGGCTTCGTTTAAGTCATGGAGTGTGCAGGTGGTTGTGCATGCTGGGCAGGAAAGGAGGTGATATATATCCTGTGAAGGGGCTCCACATTGCCACTGTAATTGCAATGGGTTAAGGAAACCCGATTTAGCCAGGTTATCTTTGCAGCGGAAATCTGGAAATCCCTGAACCGACTGCGGTTTTAGGTTATTTTAATAATAATAATATATTGCGATTGGAGTTGCCTTTATCCGCCTTTATAAAGCATACCGATGATAGTGGAATACCCTGTTGGAAGAGTGAAAAAATGAAAAAAAAAAATATGCATTTGCGATGCACACTCCTCAAAATATAAACTATAAAAAACTGACAGGCTAGCAACATTTTCTTGGCTTGTTTCTCATCGACTCTTACGCATCCAACTGATATTTGGATAACTTAACTTATCCTTACACAAGTAAGGAATATTAAAATTCCTAACTTGTACTACTGATTTACTACTGAGTATCACAATGTATCGCTCTGTGATCAATACAGTTTTATCACCACTCCCCACCGGCCGCCGACACGACAACATTGATAACGCACGTTACGATAATTGGATTCCGCCATTTGTAATTCAAATTGTAATTTTTATTCCGAAACGTTAATTTCCTAGAGCTGGGAATAACAGGTGTAAATATTGAGCAAAAATTTGTGTATTTATAAATATTTAGTAATTTTAACGATGTACTCTGGTTTAGAAGACTGTGTGGAATGATTTAAATGACTTTTCCCGGTAGAGTGAGAGTAAGAGACAGACTTTTTCTAACCTGTGTTCAATACCTTTAGGAGTCGAGAATCGCGGAAAAAATCCCGGAGCTCTAGCAAGCATCGGCTCAAACGGCATCTAGTTCTCGCCGTCCGCGAACCCCTACACCTAGGGCGTCTCTGGCAATGGTCGAGCTGTGAAGATTGTATGCCTCAGAATGTGACAGTTTAGCCTATCTTACAACTTCTCAAATTAGGGACTACAAATTTTTCTTTCTTATTTTTTTTTTTATCCTTAATCTGCAATCAGTTTAACTTTCAGCAGGTTACTTGGATTTTAGGCTCATGGCGGGATGAGCGTGGTTTTTCTCCATAGGAAACGATCAATTTGGAACCGTGCACTAGCTTCTAACGATTTTTAAGTGCCCATGTAGCCTTATGCGAAATAAAAAAAATAAAAATTGCCCCCATATAAGTCTTAATAGTCCAAACTTAAGTGGCGGTGGGCAGGGCGTATTGCTCGCGGTACAGATGGTCGATGGGGCCGTTAGGGTCTGGAGTGGCGACCACGCAGGAAGAAAGCCTTTCTTTCTGGCGAAAGTGGCGAAAGTGGTAGGAATTCGATAGTTTAAAGAGGTAACCACTTCTCAAATAGGAGACTTACCGCCACGATTGTGTCCTATGCCTATTGCAGGAAATTATTTGGTCTGTGGAAGTTGTTCAATCATCCATGGTTTTTTCTCGTTTTTTCGCAATAGCCAATAACAGAGCCTAAGCTATAAAATAAATAATGTCCTTGTATTTAACTTCCATCAAGCGTATATCCAAGCTGTCAAAACGGTAAAGGAAAACATCGTGAGGAAACCAGCATGTCCTAGAACCAAAAGTTCGAAGACATGTGACATTCACCAACCTCCATTGGGCCCGAGTGGTGGATTATAGCCCATTCCCTCTCGTAGAGAGAAGGCCTGAGTCCTAACAGTGGGAACATTAAAAAAGACTGATAATGAAGCGTAGGTATATCTAATTAACAAAACTTTAACTCCAACAATAAACAACATACTTCATCCGAGATAAAAGTGTCGGATTTAAATTGATAATCCAGTGCACCACTCTCGAACGGACGCCTGCCGTGGCATTGCGGATGTTCAGCAATTATAAAATGTTCACAACACTCCCGTTACGGCGAGGCGCGAGCGCTTAACAAAAAGACTGCTAGGAATCTTACCCGACGATTTGTACGTTGTTTTTTTTTTCTTCCTGTAACGTTTTATTTCCCGTTTTGCAAAGTTTGAAGCGATTTTAAAGTGCTTTTATGAATTAGGTTTCTGCTCTAGTTATGGTATTGTTCATTTCTGTTAATCTGTGGACAAGGTCGTTTTAAACATTTGATAGATTGCATGATTAATCTAATAGGATACTGCGACTTTTCTTTAATGTGTTTAAGCTGTGTTTATTGTAAATTAAAAAAAAAAACTATAAAATTATATTTGTCACCTTATCTATTTATTTTATTTGTATTTATAACTTATCTATACTTATTTTTAGTTTACTGCACCGTTCCAGCGTCTTTATGTCGACACAGCAACCGGCCCACGCTGAAAACCAGCGCTGTGAGCTCAACCCATTATGCGTGAGGCCGCAGCTTTATGCTGAGCGTTCGGCCGTTTTGCGCGGAGGAGACGCATATCTTCCCTATTTTAATGTTATGTTCTGTTACCTACTTTTAAGTTTGCGTCTTTTAACGCGTAAATAAACTGTTTTTCTTTCTTTTCTTTTTCTTCTATAAACTTTTTTATTTGTTTAGAACAAAGATGAAAAGATTTTACTTATAGTCTATTCAAACCATCTAAACTACAACCACTGTGTGAAATTTTGCCACGTTGAATGCTAATTATTTTGTCAAAAATCGAGTCAGTCACAAGACTGGCAGTCTCAAGAAGGACACTTTTCGGAACAACAGCAATGAGGAGAAGTACTTTGATGTCATGTATGGCAGTGGTAGCCGAGTGGTAATGGCTCCGACTTGCGAGTCGCATTACTTTGTGTAATTTATTTCATTACCAATGCTCTCAAAACATTGAAGGAAAACATCCTCTCAAAACAGTGAAGGATAACATCGTGAGGAAACCGACATGTCCTAGAACCAAAAATTCGAACACATATGACATTCACCAACACTGAGCCCGCTTGGTAAATTATGGCCCATTCCCTCTTCTAGAGACGAGGCCCGAGGCAATATGTATAATGAAGTCGTAAGTAAGTAAATATAATTAAAACGATCAAAAAAATCCTTCTTTGTCAGTCAGTCAAGAGTCACGAATGATTCACGGCTACTGATGCCGTTCTCATCCTTGAGTTTGTGCCTTACACTGGCTTAACTATGATAGATTATTTGTTACGCCGAGAAAATGTACAGTAGCTATTGGAACAACAACAATCTTTTGTATTACAAATAGGACATTATATTTCTTCAAACGTGTTGTCCTTTGAAAAAGTATTTATTCTTCACATCTCTCAGTTTATTGAACGTGAGTAAAAATAAATAAAATTGTCTACATAGGAGAGAAAATGTGTTCATCGCGTGGTTGAAACAAAACCTCAGACAGAGCTATTGTTTCAAGACTAGAATTAAGATTTTTCCCACGGCGAAAATTCTCTTAAATTGCTGAATATACATTAGAAACTTCAGAATGAATGAATATTCCAGACTAATGTAATAGCACGTACAATCACACTAATATTATAAAGGCAAAACTTTGTGTGTATATGTTTGTTTTTTCTTCACGCTAAAACGGCTTAATAAATTTCAATGAAACTTGGTGCACGGGATTCCTTGGGATAATTTTCTACTAACACACAGACAAAGCCGCTGGCAGACACTAGTAGGCAAATTATAATCCACCGCAGGCGTGAGCAGGTAATCATTCTGACCGAGCCAAAGTCGTCTACCGCGCGTAGTGTTCCACGCAAATAGATGTCAGCAAAACGGTTCCCCCCCCCCCCCTCGCGTCTCATTTCGCACCACTAAAGAGACCGAATATTTGACTTCTGCGCAACTTGAAGCCAGCGCTCAAGATCCGTGACGGTAATTGTACGATTTTTTAATTGCGTAACCGTGATTAAAAAAAAAAATGCGTGATCTCAAGGAATATGGGATAAAGGCAGGAAGAAAAAGAAGAACCAGACGTATCCGGTTAACATAGTATTTTTTTTTTCCCCTAAAAAGATCCGTTACGATTACAGACAGTCTTTATAGAATTTAAGCATCGAAAGAAAAATCTTCAATATAACCTAATCCTTTTGACAAAAAATACTCAAATGAAATTCCAAGGTGCTACAGAAAGTATCTATCATTTGTAATTTTCTTCAGTAAAAGATTTTTACACAATATCGTATATTTATTTAGGGCCGGATATAGGGGATTTCGTCCTTTATCCCTGGCCGATATATGGGTTAGCTTTACGGTCTATTGTTATTTTATGTCTAAATAAAAATATTTATTCTAAGGCAATCCAATGGATAGAATTTATGAATTAATTAAGCTTATTACAGTAATAGTTTGTTCATTTTTGAGCAATTTCAATTTTCCTGGCAGGTTCCGTCATATTTTGGGAATTAAAAGTTACGAGGTATTTTTTGTTGGTGCTCTCTAGCAAATCAATCCATGAGGTTTTCGACTAACCCTGGCCCCAGTAGGCTTCGACCTGGCTGGGCCCCTGCTGTTGCTGACAGCTCCTTGAGGCGCGCGGGGTATGCGTAATGGTGTACAATAAAGTATATAATAAATAAATAAATATGAACAAAGGATATTCAAGCAGATGAACTAGTATAATTAGCCAAATAAATTATCAATTCAAATCCGCTTTTATCCGCGTTTAGAGTATTGGGAATACATAATGAGATGTGCAAATGTAATCAGCGTTTGGAGCAATCCATTATATAACGACAGTTATCTATGTATCACGTTGAAATGTATTATTGACAGATGAGGAGCTAATTGGCAGAATGATGAGAGCTATGCAGAATAGCACAACTACATTAGGATTTTAGTAAATTATTGTACCTAGCGTACCTACGTAATTAATGCGTTTTTCATTATGATAAACGCATTTATTCGACTACTGCCGTTTATTTTTTTGTATGTGGGAAAATCATCCAGTGACATCCCCCTTTCTTGGGCGGAGCGGGAGATCTTTTCATCATCATCATCATATCAGCCGAAAGACGTCCACTGTTGGACATAGGCCTCCCCCAAGCATCGCCTCAACGACCGGCCCTGTGCGTCACGCATCCATCGCATTCCCGCGACCCTGACCAGGTCATCGGTCCACCTTGTTGGAGGCCTTCCATCGCTGCATCTTCCGGTACGTGGTCACCACTCCGGAACCTTTCGTCCCCATCGACCATCTGTTCTGCGTGCAATGTGCCCTGCCTATTGCCATTTAAGTTTGGCGATTCTTCGAAGACTTTTACTGACTAAAAACCCACTCCTGTTCCTTCGTTGCCTTTCGTACCGGGGCCGAACTTTCCTTTTAGAAGCAGACCCTTAGCCCCATTCATTTACCTCCTGCTTGTTAAAAGCATGTAACGGTTGGCTGAGGACACGATTTTGGTTTATTTAAACGATGAAATGGCCGTGCGCAGCTCAGTTGTTCCTGCAACGCCGAAGAGTAAATAATAAAATAATAACGAATTACTGTTGAGTTACGCCAGGACGGTCAATTTTGTCTTTAAAAATACTTAAATATTTGAGTGCTTTTTTATGGTGGGAAAAACATCCAATGACAACCCCTGCTCTTGGGCGGAGCTGGAGATAGTGTCAGACTCTTACTGACTAAAAGCCCACCCCGTTCCTTCTAGCCTTCATACCGACGCTCGAGTTCCCTTTCGGATAACCCTGGCCCCAGTAGGACCCGGCTGGGCCCCTTCTATTGCTGACAGCTCCTTGAGGCGCGCGGGAACAGTGCGCGCCGTCGACGACTTGGGCTCGGCCCGCGCCTACGGTTGCCGGAAATCGGGATCGGAATCGCGGTGGCGGCGAGAGCACCGTTGCCTGATGTGGTCGTCCTCCTCTTTGCGAGCATTACTGCTTCGCAGAAGTCGGCAACCGCCTGCCACTCCTCCTCGCTTTGGACCATGGCCTGAACCACGGCCCAGCGTGAGAGGTCTCTGCCGCCGATCGCCCCCACGAAGGTACGGCGATGCTCCGCCAAAGCAGGGCACACATCGACTGTGTGCTCCATCGTGTCCTCCAGGCATTCCGCACAGTGGAGTCACCCGGGCGTCACTTCCGCACAAATCCGGTGCAGAAACCTCCCGAACGCGACAAAAAGTCGAAAAGCGTCATACGGAAGGTAAGGACGCCGTGAGGTCTTTCCAGCCACGCCTCAAAGAGACCCCCTCTTTAAACTGTATAGAAAACCAATAAAATCGATTATTGACTCAATATAAAATAACACTCACTGAAATATTAATGATTAACTTCGTCAAAACTGCTTGTGTTCGAAGCAAAAGTTTTACCAACTACGCGGTACAAAAAACGAAATAAAAATTCCATGAGCGAAACTTTATCCATTTCATTTGCTTTCTGTCTTAATTTTATTGCTTTTAAAAAGAAATATGCGCTAAGTTAGAACGTTTAAAACGTAGGCTGGTAGAAACAAATAGGCGCTTAGCAACCACTTGAATTTAAAAGTATACTACTGTTTAGCTACTTTGGTTTTTGGCATAACGCGTATTGAGGGAGGTTTGAGAGCACTGGTGGACGAGTGGTAATGGCCCCGACTTACGAGGGGTCGTAATCGTGAAGGCCGGTCGTGGGTTCGAACGCTGCCAGGCGCATTACTTTGTGTAATTTATTTCATCACCACTGCTCTCAAAACGGTGAAGGAAAAAATCGTGAGAAAACCGGTATGTCCTAGAACCAAACATTCAAAAACATGTGACATTCACCAACCCACACTGGGCCCGCGTGATGGATTACGGGCCATTCGCTCTCCTAGAGAGGAGGCTTGAATCCCAGCAATGGGAACATTAAAAAAGGCTGATGATGATAATGGTAGCGCGTTTATGCTAACTGAGTTCGAGTAGTTTTTACGTTATCGCGATCGAAACGTTTTTAAGTACGTAACGCCATTAGTTCTATGCTTCATCTCATCCCGGCCATGTTGGATTGTCATTCCATTGGAGGAGAGAAATGGAGCAGTGATTACAGCTGTATTTATGCATCCTTTTTTTTAAATTGATATAAACTTGTGCTTGACTGCGATTCCACCTGATGGTAAGCAGTGATGTAATCTCTGATGGTGACGCGCACTAGTTTATGAGCCTATTCACTCTTACCTTGAAGACACTCAAATTATAAACGGACGGGAAGACTGCAGCAGGCAGATTGTTCCAGTCCTTCGACGTACGACACGAAACGCGTAGTCTGGACCGTAGAGGTTTCAACAAAGTATGGGCGGATATTCGCCATACGTCGGGTTGTCCGGTGATAGAATTGAGATAGTGCAATCGTGTTATGCAATTCCTGGGCACACTCTCCAAATGCATCCTGTAAAACACCGAAAAGCTAGCTACCCTACGCCTGTGTTCAAGGCGTTGAAGGTTAGACTTAACCAAATCTGGATCACCAATTCTTTCCACCGAGCCCAAAGCTGCCAGGTCCCAAACTCAATCGGACTGGGGCCACTCTCAAGCGGCTCCTGCCCAACCTTGGGGGTCCAGACGCCTTCTGCCGGAGGCTTTACGCGGGGATCGTTCGGTCCATGGCCCTCTACGGGGCGCCGGTGTGGGCGCCGTCGCTGCAAAAGCGACCGGCGGCCATTCTGAACGCATGCCAGAGGGTCATGACAATTCGGATGGTGCGGGGATACCGCACGATTTCCCGCGAAGCGGCGAGCCTTCTGGCTGGCCTACCACCGTGGGATCTGGAGGCAACAGTCCTTGCACACATGCACGACATGCGCGTGGAGATGCAACGCCGGGGTGAAAGTCCTCTGCCGCGACAGGTCGCGGCATGGCGGACAGAGCTTCAGCGGGATCTCATGGTGGAATGGCGTCAACGACTATCGCAACCCTGTCATGGGCACGCCACAATTATGGCGATAAGTCCATAGTAGTAGTCCTTTGAGGCGTGGCTGGAAAGACCTCACGGCGTCCTTACCTTCCGCATGACACAGGTCCTCACCGGAAATGGCAAGTTCGGGAGGTTCCTGTTCCGAATCAAAGCGGAAGTAACGCCCGGGTGTCGCCACTGTGCGGAACGCCTGGAGGACACGGTGGAGCACACAATCGCGGTGTGCCCTGCTTGGACGGAGCATCGCTGTGCCCTCGTGGGGGTGATCGGCGGCGGAGACCTCTCGCGCCGGGCCTTGGTTGAGGCCATGGTCCGGAGCGAGGAGGAGTGGCAGGCGGTCACCGCCTTCTGCAAAGCAGTAATGCTCGCTAAGGAGGAGGCCGACCGCATCAGGCAACGGCGCTCTCGCCGCCGCCGCCGGGATTCCGATCCCGATTTCCAGCCACCGTAGGCGCGGGCTTGCGGACAGTGAGCAATGGGTAGCTCGCTGTCCGGCCGTCCGGTAACAGTCCGAACCAAGCCCAAGTCGTCGACGGCGCGCGCTCAAGGAGTTGTCAGCAACAGCAGGGGCCCAGCCGGGTCGAAGCCTACTGGGGCCAGGGTTATCCGAAAAGGCGCTCGAGCCCGGTATGAATGTATGGGGTTGTCATAAGATGATTTTTCCCATCGAAAAAAAAAAAAAAAAAAAGCCCAGAGCTGCCAGGTGGCATTTTGCAGCACCAACCCATATGTGGCTGCAGTACTCCACGTACACACGAACGGACCAGTAGCCTGATTCACGTAAAATCAAACAAGTCAAATTTTAATATCGTTGAAGTTTTATAGTCGTTCGATCGAAGTCCTATCCAAAAGCGGTATTCACGTATTCCTTAATCGTGATTGGATAGAACGACAACTCAACTGGCTCGAAACTAAACGATCTTTTGCCGACTTATTTGCAGTTACATAAGTATTCTACCAGGATAATGTAATACAGATCTTTTTTAAATCGACTCTTCGACTAAACGACTTTAAAATCGGTGTCGTTCAAACTCGATTGATGGATGTGAATACGGCTGAGCTTTGTATAACATTAAAAGTTGTCCCGGTGTGAAGTACCTTCGGAGTTCGAGTAGTTTTTACGTTACGCGATCGAAATGTTTCATCTCACTCCGGCCATGCCATTGTATTGGACGAGAGTAATGGTGTTGGTCTAGTGGTTAGTGAGTGGCCTTGGCTGCTATGCTGGAGGTCGTGGATTCGATTCCCACCCAGGACAACTGTTTGTGTAATGAGTATGGTGATTTGTTCTGTGTCTGAATGTAATGTATCTATAATATGTATGCTGTCGCCGGAATGCCCATACCAAACTGTTCCGACTTTCGGTACCTCGGGTCGCTCATCCAAGGGGATGGTGAGGTGAACCGGGACGTAACACGTCGGATCAACGCAGGATGGATGTAATGACGATAGGTCACGGGAACCACTTGTGACCCACGGATGCCCCTCAATTTAAAGGGTAAAATCTAAGTTTACATGTGGATGGATGGAGGGGGAGAGGAAGGCCAAAGAAAAGATGGATGGATTGTATGAGATGCGATATCAAAGAAAAGGGAGTGAGTGATAGAGTAACGAGGACAGAATGGTAGAAAAAAACTTGTTGCGCCAACCCCAAATAAAACGGGACAAGGGCAGGCAGATGATGATGGTGATGATGTATGTATTTTGAAATATATAGTAAGTTTATCAGTTGTCTAGTACTCATAACACAAGTCCTGCTTAACTTGGAACTAGACGGCGTTGTGTGATAATTTTCAAATGCCAAAAAAAAAATGGATCAGCGATTACAACTGATTTATGCATACTACGAGTATATTACTTGCATACTTGGCCATAGTTTAGTTGGGTTTTTTGAGCATAATATGAATAGCTTGTGTCATGAAATAAGATAAGCCAAGCAACGGAGGCCCGACGCACTTAAGGGATTTTAATGCTCTTCGTTTGATCGTAAAAAATCTTTTTAATATTTTCAGCATACATAACGTAAGGTCTATCAAAAAAGTTCAGCTGTGTTAAGTTCAACCAACTATAGTGCAACAATGACAACTTTATGGAGGCACTGTACTCTTTATGCTTGGTCTTATACTGCTGTTATCTGCGTCAATTTGAATGCAAAGCAATGTCCTTTTTAGTACTAAAGTTGTACATAGTAGTGAAATATGAGTATACTTGCTTATTCTAGCAGCTTCGTCTGGTTGAAAGTCGGAAATTCACGGGGAATATTATATTTTATAGATATAATTTGATTTATGTATTGTATCTATTTTTGTATTTCATTTACTGGGTTTTGAATTATGTATATAAGTATTATATGATCTTATTTCGATAACATAGTAAATTTTTAATTTTCTGACTAATGTGGATACAGACACAGTGTCTACATCTCTCAAACAACTCTCCTGTCGCAGGTCTGCTAGAAGAAATTTCATTTGAAATAAGCAGTAACAAATACAGTTAAAAGAGCACAAAGGTGTGCTCTTTTATCTGTATTTATCCATTTGATTTTTAAGTGTTTGTATGTCTAAATAAGTGAATAAATAAATAAATAAAACATTTATTCGCATCCCGGGCCCGTGTGGTGGATTAAGAACTATACCCTTTTACAGAAAGGGATGATGCTGTGGGAACATAATAGGATGATTAAACCATTTCATCCATATCCACCAACCCGAACTGAGCCCGTGTGGTGGATTACGGCCCAAGCCCTCTCATAGAGAGGAGACCGGAGTCCCAGCAATGAGAACATTTAGAAGACCCTTCCCGACCCTTCTACTCATTATGGTTTAAAAGCTTTCATTTAACACAATCCAACGCAGTATAAGAAAGAGGTATCACGAAAAAAGAGAGCTAACACCTGAACATTCTGTTGGTATTCCATCATCATCGGTAATGCCATCATTTACTCAAACATTTCGCAATATATGTTAAAAAAAAAGAATACCTTAAATTTTTTGGAATAAAAATCTTGTTCAAAATCTCTATCGAATGTGCATTTCTATTGTTATACATATTTTCTTTATTTTTCAATTTATAAATACAATATAAAGGACCAAAGTTCATGTGAAATAGAAAATTTTCAGAAGTCTTTACTAGATTAGTATTACACAAATTTCTGATTTGAGTTCAATATAGCATCCACAATATATAAATGTGTTTCCAAAATAGCTAGAGAAAAATTTGTAACAACATCATAATCACGTAACAGCGGCTGTATGAAAAACTAGTCTTTGCCAGCAGCTTCGCCCGCGTTGGTAAATATAGCCTAAGTCACTCAAGAACAAAGCAGCTTTCTATCAGTGAAAAAGTTTTCGCTATCGGACCTGCCCCCCCAGCCAAGTTTCAACAGTTTCGCTTGCATCGAACGCTTCGAGTTGGCCGCGTCGCCGAATCTTTTGTTGTGACTACGTGACTGAGCGTTGAGATGACGTCATTCCCGTACAGTTGCCATCATGGATCTTGAACATTTGCGCAAAAGTCAAATATTCGGTCTCTTTAGTGGTGCGAAGTGCGACGCGGGGGCGGGGAGTGTCAGTGATTGGCTGGCCGCGCCATCGTATCATAGACGTCACTCCTGATTCGTTCACTGCGTTACAGCATGTATCTAACAACGAAGACGATTGGCTCGCCTATGTATGGAATGCGCAAAGCGATCCCCACTCTGACGCCGAGCGTTCGAGATCCGTGATGGCAACTGTACATTTGAAGCTTTCTACAAGCGTTAATTATTGCAGATTAGCAACTTGGCTAGGGGTACTGTACTCTCAGAGATTACCTCTTCATTATCATCTTTCTGTCCTTGTCCTGTGTTATGGGGTCGGCGCAACACTTATTTTTCTTCCATTCTACCCTGTCGCTCGTCATTCTATCTCTAACTTCCTTTTCTTTCACATCACTCTTCACACAATCCATCTATCAATTCATCAATCAGAGATTACATCCTAAAAATACAAAAACAAACTTTACCACTTTATTATATTAATGTAGATAATGAAATAGTACTGGGGTTGGACGCATAATTAATGCATTTATGCTTATTTATACTAAGCTAGTAAGAAGTTTTCGAAATAAACTTTATAAAATTACACTACCAGGTCCAACAAATTATGTTACCACGATACGATTTCTACGCTACACATTAAAATAATTTCTCTGTTCAAACACAAAGCTAAGCATTAGCAATTCAATTGTCCGCAGTATCATGGCATTGGACTAAACGTTTAAAGTCTAGCACACACGGCATGTCCTAAAACCAAAAATTCGAAGACGTGTGACATTTACCAACCCGCACTTCGCTTGCGTGGCGGATTACGCCCCATTCCCTCTCCTAGAAAGGAGGCCTGAGTCCCAGTAGTGGGAACATTAAAGAAGCCGATACCTAATGATGATGATGATAAACCATAAGTCAAGAGTGGTTACTTCCACCAGGCAAGCGTAATCTATCGTCTAATGCGTCATTGCTTACAATTAGATCAGATCACCCTTGAAAAAAAAATTGCTCAAGTAAACGTTCAGTCCCACCAGGGTGACGGGTTCATTCTAAAAAGTAACCGTGACAAAACTTGGAATACAGAACAACCGAAGGCACATTATGGGTTTTATTCAGTAAAAATCTGTAACTGCTTAGGAGTTACAGATTTTTATCCATACAAAGCGAGAGAAGTTATTTGACGATTTCCAACAAAAAAAAAGACTTTGACCAATTTCAAATTGGTTCCACAGACGTGCAGAGTGCACACTTCTGTCCAAATTAAAGTGTAGCCGCAAAATTGCAGCAGAGCAAACGAATTCCGTGTGCCCCCGCCATTAGTCCTGCGCCCAACGTTTGCAAATTATACAGTTAGATTGCTAATGCGTGTATTAAAATAGTATGAGCGTACAAAGTGCTCTAATTGTGCAATTTTGAATACTACACGCTTGTGTATTTCGGCTTTAGTCGTTGTTTACTTGTTAATAGGAACTAAAAGCACTTTAGATTTGACTTTTTGTAAGTTTTGCTGTAATAAAACTTCAAAAATGATCGTTGTATGTTCGTTGTTATATTTTAAGTTATCTTTATTATAATGATTTAATATTTATCATAGTCATGTGGATGGATGGAGAGGGAGAGGGAGACCAAAGAAAAGATGGCGGGATTGTGTGAGAAGTGATATGAAAGAAAAGGGAGTTAGTGATAGCGTGACGAGTGACAGGACAAAATGGAAGAAACAAACGTGTTGCTCTGACCCCAAATAAAATGGGACAAGGGCAGGAAGAAGAAGAAGAAGACGAAGAATTTATCATAGTAATTATTATTTTATAATATTAGCTTAAATGAATACGTATATTATTATTATTAGCAACTCTAATATAATTTTTTTTAACTTAATTTTATTTTTTTTTTTTTTTTTTTTTTTTTTTTTTCTAGCCGTTGCTGTCCCACTGCTGGGCAAAGGCCTCCCCCAAGTCTTTCCAAACTTTCTTCTCCTGCGCCGTCTCAAACCAGTCCTTGCGGTACGCGTCCAGATCATCCCGCCACCTCTTTCTAGGCCGACCTCGACGGCGCTTTACTTCAGTAGGGACCCACTGTGTGGCGACGCTCGCCCAGCGGTCCCTATGCATGCGGCTGACATGACCCGCCCATTCCCATTTGAGCCTGGCAGCCTTTTTGCCCACGTCTATGATACCTGTTATGGAGCGCAACGTTTCGTTTCGTATTCGGTCTGCTCTTTTTACGCCCAAAATGCTGCGCTCCATAGCTCTCTGGCAAACCCCAAGGCGAAACTTTTGTAGTTCGGTGAGAGACCAGGTCTGAGCACCGTAGGTTAGGATGGGCAGGATACACATTTTATGATACTATTTATTTATTGTGCACACCTACCACAGTGCTATTTTTTTTACAAGCTTTTATTTAGTTTCACCAGTCCCGATGTTTGTCTGTAATCAAATCTTGCAAATTAAATTTGACCCACTTCCCGGCTACCGAGTGAGCTGAAATTTTGCATGCATGTGTATATCAGATGACAATGCAAAATCATCATGACATGGAGCTGATCTAATGACGGAACCGGAAGGTGGCTAAAGAAGCTTGGTAGTAAAACAACGAAACCCCATCGAGTTTGGACTCGTATGATTCGTTTTGACGAGTATTAATTATATAGGTATTATTAACGCTATAAAAGCTTGGTATGAAAAAAATATTTTCATTAAAACTTATTAACCCAAAGGTTGACTGGTAGAGGAGAGAATGCCTAGTTGCATTAAGTTCGCCTATGTACTACAACTGTAGTGTATAAATTTTAAATAAATAAATTAGCTATGGCACTGTCATTTATCATTTATTCTTTGGTATGTGTCACCGTAAACTTGTAAATACCGTTAGATTATAATCTATCTGACGATATTGTAGACTGTCGAAAGATTATGAACAATAACTGCTTACAATTTAGTGCATTATTTTTTGGTAGATTATAATCTATCAAAGTTTAACTATAAAACCACAATCTGTCGCGCGCTAAATTGTCAACTGTCCGAAGGCTGTCTCTAATTCGTCTGTAGGCCGTTCTGTATCCATAGAACCAGGTCAGAAAACCCTAGCTTTTTAAGGCTTATAGTCGCTTGAACCATCGGCCAAAATTATGTGGACGTACCTCTCGCACCCGTCTAGGCGGCAGTACGCAATCTGTGCATTTATTTGCGGCCAGCAGCGCCCGGAAAGCGCGCGGCTGACCTTTAAATCCATTTTCTTTGCGAAATATTGATTGATTTACATATGCAATGTTCACTTTGAAGAATATTTAACCACCAATTTTTATGTGTAAAAATGTTTCTAAAGGTCCAAGCCGTTTCGATGGAGTAGGGAAAAGTTGCAAAATTGCTAAATATTTGTTTTAGACAAAAGTATTAATAGCACGAAAAAATCAAATGTCGATAATATTGTTCATGAATCTATAATCAACATATATTTTTTTCAAACCTATTGACCTGTTCGTTACCGAGGAGTAGGCTTCAGAAAGTCACTGTTTTATGGCAGTTTTCGGGCGCTTGGGCCTTAACAGTAGTTTGTGGGACTTTACATAGGTCATCTCTAGGCAAACGTGCTCCATCGTCGGCCACATCATCGCAGTATAATAAAAACCTTACCTAAGTCAGTATGTACCGTATTGTCAAAAAATATATGAATATGTGTAATGAAAAATAAAGAAAAATAAATGAAAAATGACTCTTAAAAGATTACGAGTCGACTCGGTTCCAGCAAGTTATCTGTCCCTGAAGACTGACTTGCAGTTTCATCCAATATTATATTACAGGGTTGGCACATCCTTGGTTTTTTTTATTCTATGTGTATCTACATAAAATATAGCCATAGTCACTCAGGAATAAAGCAGCTTTCTACCGGTGAAAAAGTTTTATCAATCGGACCAGTACTTTCAGAAATTACCTCCAGCGAACAAACAAACAAAATATAAATAAAAACAACGAAATAACAAACTTTACCTCTTTATTATATTAGTGTAAATGTAGATAGTGTAGATAGGCATTCGCTTGACCACTATCTCACCTGATAGAAAGTGACAATGTGGTCGACGATGAAGCATACTTGCCAAGAAATAATCTATTCAGTCTTGACTTAAAGATCCCCAAGTTGTTGTTATCAGGAAACATAGACTTCGGCAGGAAATTCCACTTCTTCCGAGGCCTTCGGTGATGAGGGAAACAAGACAGATAGAAAAAAACTATTGAAATCGATAACTAAGATTGGTAATACTGTACTTGGACTTCTTGCAACTATTATTAACTATATTATACTGACTAAAATCTACCCCGTTCCTTCGCTGCCTTTCACCCCAGGGCTGAGCATTCCTTTCAGAAATAGATCCTTGGCCTCAGTAGGCTTCGACCCTGCAAGGCCCCTACGGTTGGTGACAACTCCTTGAGGCACGCAGAAATAGGGCGCGCCTTCGACGACTTGGGCTCGGTCCAGACGGTTACTGGACGGTCAGACAGCGAACTACTCTTTGCTCGCCGTCCGCAAGCCCGCGCCTACGATGGCCAAAAATCGGGACCGTAATCCCGGCGGCGGCTGGGGCATGAGCGCCGTTGCTTGATGCGGTCGGCCTCCTCCTTTGCTAGCATTACTGCTTCGCAGAAGGAGGCGACCGCCTGCCACTCCTCCTCGCTCCGGACCAAGGCCTTTACCAAGGCCCGGCGCGAGAGATCGCCGCTGCCGAGCAAGGAGACGGCGATGCTCTGCCCAGTCGGGGCACACTTCAACCGTGTGCTCACCGTATTCTCCGGGCGGCCCACACAGTGGTGACACCTAGGCGTCACCTCTGCACGAATCCGGTGCAGGTACCTCCTGAACTTACCATGTCCGGTGAGAACCAGCGTCATGCGGAAGGTGAGGATGCCGAGGTCTTTTCACCCACGCCTTAAAGAGGAGACTCACCACCATTAACGTAATGTATCAGATTTCTTTTGAAAATTATTATCATTTCCAGTTTCCAAAATTGGTCAGCCCTAGAACACAATGAACGCAATATCCGGAAGAAGCAGGAAGTAGTTTCAAACTCCGACAACCACTTTTGAAAATTTTTCAAAGAAATTTATTCGAAGGTTGGACGTTAAAACGTCTTTTTTCTTCGTTGACAAAACATTGCTAAAGTTTTACGCTCTAGGGTGAAATAGAACAACGTCTTTTGTGTTTCATAAATTACTTTATGACTATAAAAAAGACGAGCAGTGGTAGTCGAGTGGTAACGGCCCCGACAAGCGCATTACCTACTGTGTGTAATTTATCTCATCACCACTGCTCTCAAAACGGTGATGGAAAACATCATGAGGAAATCGGCTTGCTCTAAAACCAAAAATTCGAAAACATGTGACATTCATCAACCCGCACAGGGCCAGCGAGGTTGATTACGGCCCATTCCCTTTTGGAGAAGAGGCCTGAGTCCCAACAGTGGGAAACAGTAAAAGACCGATTATGCTACAAAAAAGATGCTGTTAAATGTAAAAAAAAAAAGTTCTGAGAATATTTTTTACAAGTAAATGGTATTTTTGGTTATTAAAAGTGTGTGGGTAAATTTATTGTTTTTTTTTTTTAAGAAACAACTTTGCCACACACTAAAAATTACTCCTAAAATTGCTTACATACACCCAGACATGCCAAGCGGCAGGTGTATTCAGAACAATTCCATTTGCTGTCTGGGTGAAATTAAATATCCAGGAGCTGTGGTCTACGGCCCCAACCTATGAATTCTACGTCTAAACTCAGGCAGGCACATTCCTTTGTGTAATCAATTTCATCACCACTGCTCTCAAAATGGTGAAGGAAAAGGAACGTCGTGAGGAAATCGGCATGTCCTAGAATCACAAATTCGAGGACAATTGACATACAGTGAGCAATGGGTAGCTCGCTTTCCGGCCGTCCGGTAACTGTCCGGACTAAGCCCAAGTCGTCGACGGCGCGCGCTGTTCCCGCGCGCCTCAAGGAGTTGTCAGCAACAGCAGGGGCCCAGCCGGGTCGAAGCCTACTGGGGCCAGGGTTATCCGAAAGGGCGCTCGAGCCCCAGTATGAAGACTAAAAGGAACGGGATGGGTTTTTTAGTCAGTAAAAGTCTGACACTATCTCCCGCTCCGCCCAAGAGCGGGGGTTGTCATAAGATGACTTTTCCCATCGAAAAAAAAAGGACACTTGACATTTACTAGCCCCCACTGGGCCCGCGTGGTGAATTCCCAGCTGCGGGAACATTAATATGAGGTTTATTATACTTATTACAGATATTATAAATCCTTGATACTTTATTGCACTCAAAACCTTATCATATTATACAGTCATTTGACACTGGTGTTATTAATATCGTGCGGTTTTCGTCACGCATGCGGGTTTGCTCCGCATCTGTAACCCCCTCAAATGTTCATTCCGTACAAGTTTTAATTGTAATACGAGGAATACACACGCGAGACGCGTTTTTTTGCATTTGAAATTTGCTGCATGTGCACGATACTAATAACACCGTAATGGGAGAAGACACTGACTTCTGTAATACATGTTTCTATCTAGCTCAGAAGTCGGGGCTTCAAATTTTACAGTGTAAAAGGTATGTGTCAATAAACTATTTGATTGATTTGACAACTCACGAGCAAAAGCGAGCTTAACTCAACAATAGGCTCCTTTACACGGCAATACTGTCATGCATTCTTAGGAGCATACACGATTGTGCGCGCGACCGATGAAAGTAACGCATGGAACGCGTGAACTTGCTCTTCTTCAATTCTTTATTGTACACAAGGGGACATATCATGACATATAGAGATACGTACAGTTCACGTACAAAGGCGAGCTTAACTCATCATTTAGTGTACTCCCAGCAAACCTTTGAGTTACAGAGAAAGAACTTATTTGAGGCTAAGATCCAGTGGACATTATTATCTTACTAAGTTATATAGTCTTCTTTTTCTTCTTCCTGCCCTTGTCCCATTTTATTTAGGGTCAGCGCATCACGTTTTTTCTTCCATTTTATCCTGTTACTATGTTATATAGTAATATTATCTAATATATAATTAAGTATAATATACATATTTCTAATATATAATTATATCTTCCTCATTCAACGTCTCCATATATACGGTTTTCGCTCACGATTACTAGTTTCATACGCAAAAGAGTGACTGTAAAGCCTGCTAATGAATTTTCTCCCAGGAAACCTTTGAGTGACAGAGAAAAAATCAAGATGGTAAAATCCTGTGTGTGTATTCATAAAAAAGTCTAGTAACATCACTTACAAATTCAAGGATTCTCAACAGTTTGTTAATACAACTGCGAAATTCTTCCGAAAGACCGCGCATTGACGCATTGAATTGCCAAGTGGCATTGAAAACTAACTTTGCCACTTCGAGTCGACTTTCAAGAACTTTACCCACACGGTGGTTAATGTAAAGTAGAATTTGCGGAGCT
The DNA here is from genome assembly GCA_929112965.1 of Mythimna albipuncta. NCBI lineage: Eukaryota > Metazoa > Arthropoda > Insecta > Lepidoptera > Noctuidae > Mythimna > Mythimna albipuncta. The sequence continues at coordinate 19,896,962 of OV815962.1, forward strand.
TCAATTAAGCCAACACTATTAGCTTACTTAAAGTAAGACTTGAGCGATGAGAGTTTGTTTTAGTTAGAACCATAGGACTGTGGTTCTCAAACTGTGGTTCGCGGACCTCCTGGTGGTTCATCATCATTATTTTAGCCAAAAGACGTCTACTGTTGGACATAGGCTTCCCCCAAGTGTCTCAATATCAACTAGTCTTGAGCATTTCGCATTCATCAGATTTATCAGATTTCCACGACCCTCACCAGGTCTCGGTCCAATTTTTGGGAGCCTTCCAACGCTGCGTCTTCCGGTACGTGATCACCATTCTTGAACCTTTCGTACCCATCGACCATATGTTCTGCGAGCAGTGTGCCCTGACCGATTTGGCGATTCTTTGGGCTATGTCTGTAACCTTGATTCTCCTGGTCGTTCGCAATAGCCAAAATATAAAATATAGCCCTTGGCTTACTTGACTTATGATCCTGTATCCTTTAGCTGGGGCAAATAGCATTCACAGAAGCCGAGCACCTCGAAAATATGGTCCACAAATTGTTTAAAATTTCAAATATTTCAACTGAAAAGAAATATCACTGTGCTTAAGAATTTATCAGAAACTAGCGACTTCGACAGACGTTATTCTGGCCGAAAGCTAACTTTCCTTTTATTTTTATTTTCGACACGATCGCATTTGACTACTATCTTACCTGATGGAAAACGATGATGTGGCCGACGATGGAGCACGCTTGCCTAGAAGCAACCTATTCACGCTTGGCTTAAAATTTCTTTTTTCCAGGGTCAAATTCTATTTTTAAACTGTCTAAGGACCCGTTCAATAAAACACACAAAACTTCATCTAAGTGAGTCTAGCTGTTTAGGAAGAGTTAGTTGACAAAAACATGTACAGAAGAATTATATATTTAAAGATTATATTCTATGTCAATGTTCATTACATTTGATTTTAAACCACAAAATGTATTAACATACTACATTTTCCTTCTGGATTTGTGATCCCAGATCGAAAAAAGATTGAGAACCACTTTTTTAATGTTCGAATGTAAGTACGTAGTGGTTCCAATGGAAACTGGTGCTAAGCCATTGCCGCAATACACTGAGAGGTCAGGTACATTGTGGGATCGTTAGAAAGAGTTACCGTGTCAACGGGAAGCACCTTATGAATTTCGATCTTAGAGTGTATCAAAATGTACGTTTTTTGCGACATGAACGGTCGTATCTTTTTTATTCGTTATCTTAGAAGTTTGATTTTTTCACAGCTTGAAGGGACCTCAGACCTGAGTATATGTTTTTAATCTCAACTCGATACCTCTACGTGTTCTCGAGATAAAGGGTCTTGACAGACAAACAGACAGACAGACGGACGGACAACAACTTCAGTGACAACAACCTATATGGGTTCCGTTTTTTCCTTTTTAGGTACCTACGGAACCCTAAAAACAGCCTCACAATGTTCTCACTGCTGGAACTCAAGCCTTTTCTCTATAGGAGAGGAAATGGTCCACACAGGTCCAGTGGAGGATACTGGATGTCATAATGTCATCGAATTTTCTTTGGGGAGCTACCCATTACTCACCGTCCGCGCCTACGCTGGCAGGAAATCGGGATCGGAATTCGGCTGGGGCGCGAGGGCCATTGCCACGCGCGTGCGGCGACCTCCTTTGCTAGCATTACTGCTTCGCAGAAGGCGACCCCCTGCCACTGCTCCCCGCTCCGGACCATGGCCTGTACCAAGGAACAGCGCAAGAGATCGCTATCGGCCCGCTACTACTGTACTCAGATAATAAATATTATGAATAAAAAAGAAACTAAAACTGAAATGTAACAAAAGGCGTCCAATGCCCTTGACTCTTCCCATAACTGAGCCCATAATGAAAATTTTACTATAGCAATGAACCCAGACACCGTTAATTTTGCACTTTACGACATAATGTATCAAAATCCTAATATTGTGTTACGTTTTATGTTGGTTTAACTGCGGTTTTATAGTACAGAGCGTGAAAATCTTTCGAGTTATTTCGAATTACCGACCGAATAATGGTCTTGGGGTTTTTAAGTCAGTAGTGAATAGGTGACTTCTAGGTAAGCATGCTCCCGGACTGGGCCCGCGTGGTGGATTACAGCCCATTCCCTCTTCTAGAGAGGAGGCCTGAGTCCCAGCAGTGGGAACATTAAAAAAGGCTGATGATGATGATGAAGCATACTCCATCGTCGACCAGATCATCGCTTACCATCAGGTGAGATGAAAAAAAAAATGGTGTCCCAGTGGTAAGAGTATCGACTTTCAAATTGTAGGTGATGGTTCTGTAGTGTCAAGGGCTGTCCGAAAATGAACCTCGGAGTTCTGGAACGCAAGGCTGAGAAGAAAGGAGGAGTGGGTTTTAGTCAATAAAAAATCTAACACCTCCTGCGCCGCTCTAGAGTGATTGGATGATTTTCTCTCATCAAAAGAGGTAAGTTTTCGATTTCAAACTTACCTATATTTTAGGGTTGCCATAAATCCTTAAGGCCCCGTCAAGACAATTACAAGGGCAATAGCAAAGCCTACACTTTGCAAATTAAAAAAGGAAACTTTAAAACCAAACTATTTGAAATTATATGTATTAATTTATTAATTATCGGGGATAACATAACAATTAATTAACATCATTCCTTTTTCTAATTATCGGATGATTTTATTTGGGACAGTAACTGTCGGTTACCTTTTATGAGTTTATAAAATTCTTCATAATTCATGTTAAAAATAATTTTATATTTAAGAATCTGCGATTTCGTTCGTCTAAGTAGGCAATTTAAAAAAAAAATTGTAGCTCTGTGCTCGACTGTGTTTGTTGGGACAATTTATAGCTTGTTGGGACGTCGGGACACCGCTGTTAATAACGGTGACATGTCCCGACGTATCGGGACGAATGGCAACCCTACTATAGTTGCCAGGTTCTAACTGATTTTTTTTTGTCAATGTACACAATTCCTTTATTTTCTGTCAAAAGTATTGCATTTTCAGGACTGATTTTAAATAGAAAAATGATTTTAACAACAAACACTGAAAACATTATGACAATAATGTAATGTTTTGAATTTTTTGTATATTTTTTAAAGATTTTTTTTGAAGAGGTTTTCATAATATTTTTAGTGCTGCCATCTAGTTTGTTTTGCAAGCACATTCTGTGAAACAAACAAAGCAAGCTACACACATGTTTAACTATATTTTTCATAGATGTCGCACACTGTCGTATTAAAGTTTAGTGTAAATAATATTAAAAACTTACTGGGTTTGATTTTATTTTATTGTTAGGGTTAACATCACCTTGTGGATTTCTCGCATTCTCGGTTAAATAAAAGGTAGATCCTTTGTTTATTTTAAAGCAGTAGACTATCCTAAAATAATATCAAATACGTTCAAGTCACGAAGTATGTCGTTTCCCATCTCCTGAACATTGTCACTCAAAATCCTTGTAATTTCGTCCTGAAAACAGTAAGAATAAAATGATCAATTTTACTGGCATGTCTTCTATTACCAATATAGTATAGTGTTTTATTATTTATTTAAGTAATATGGAGATGCTTAATAAATAAATAGTAAAACAGCTAACAAGAAATGACACACAAAAAAAGGTTTCATACGTTTCAGATTTAAATTGGTGCACAATTTTTTTTCAAACGATCAAATAAATATCAAAAGAAAAAGACAAAATCTTTTTCTTTTAGTCGTTTTGTTTTTTTTTTTCGATTTTTGCTAATATATCGATAAATTTATTTATTACATATATTTATTTATAATAATCTAATAAAGATGTATTAAAATCATAATTATGGAGCCTACAATTTACCGGTAACCTAAAAATAAAAAAAAAAACGAATTTGTCGGTAATTGGTTCTTACCTCATGCAGTACCAACAACTCTGTCACGACATGCCTCAAGGATGTGTTAAAGAAATCGGACAATAAGGGAAAATTCATCAGGCCACTAATTTGAGACTGTGAAGTAGATAAAAGAAACTTCATTATACAGGATTCAACATCTTTTCTTCTATGACTTTTAAAAATTTATCATACATTGGTTCAGCAGATTTTCATACAAAAATAAAAAAATAAATAAAGAGAACGTTCTAAATTTTACGAAGTGGACGCGAAGCAAGCGATAATACAATAGCGGAGAGGACCGTAGATCGTGCGCGGGAGGCGGAGAGGACCGTAGATCGTGCGCGGGAGGCAAAAGCGTTAGATAGAACTACGAAATTTTGAAGGTGTGTTTTTGCCAATAATACAGTCCTGCAAGGTTGTTAGTGTTTTACGAATAACCCTGTATAGAAAAGCTTTTAGATTCTCCAAAAGCTTCAGTTAAGTTAACCACCTTATCAGTGTGTAGAACGACTCATGGCTAGTCCCAGCAGGGTTTTGAGGATGATAGAGTAGACTGGCAGAGGAAAGCTGACAGACTGGACTGCACATACATTGTGCACTGCTGCAATGTGCCGTGCTATAATTTTATTTACTAAAACTTAGTTTAAGATTATTGTTACTCGACTTTCCTCCGTGACTGTACTTGTAATAAAATTAGGCAGTGGGTCCGATCGACCCATTCAAAAGTGAACTGGGTCGAGTGACACCGGGGGCCCATATAACCACAGACCCTACTATTACTACAAGAGTTTTGCTTGTAGTAATGATTTATTATTATAGACATAGCACGAAGAATCACCAAACTTAAGTGGTAATGGGCAGCATTGCCCACAGAACTGATGGCCGTTGGGGCCGAAAGGTTCTAGAATAGCGAACGCGTACCGGAAAACGCAGCATTTGAAGGCTTCCTACAAGGTGGACTGGTGGACCGATGACCTGGTGGAGGTTGCGCAAATCCGATGGATGCGGGACGCGCAGGATCGTTCATTGTGGTGACACTTGGGGGAGACCTATGTCCAACAGTGGACGTCTATCGGCTGATATGATGATAATGATTGTTATTTTATATATCAGTATGTCTTAGAACCCTCAGGCTCTGGACCTTTGGAAGACGTACGAGAAGTTAATCCCAACTCGCAGAAGCTCTTTAGACACTTTTAATGAAACGTGATACCAACCGACGAATTTATCCCTGTACGCGCTATGCTAGTGCACCCAAGGACAATAATTATTAAATGGAAGTACTCGTACCTAGTAATGAAAAATAGTTTATAGTATTAAGTGATATGGAGCAATATTCCGGCTGTGGTCTTCCCGTCCGATTATAATTTAGATGTCTTCAAGACTAGAGTGAATAGGCTCTTAATAAACTAGTGCGCCTCACCATCAACGATTGCATCACTGCTTACCATCAGGTGGGATCGCAGTCAAGTATTAGTTTATATCCGATAAAAAAAAAATGTTCCAATAATTATGAGAGGGAGGAAAAAAATCAAGTCGTTCGTACCTACCTCAAAACCTTTCAAAGATAGTTGAACATTGCTGCTTGTAATTTCCAGGAACAAGCCGTTTTCAAAGGTGAACCTTGCGACAATGTCTAAGGTACCGAAGACTCTGGGCTCGATTAAATCGATCCTGGAAATTTAGAAAGAAATGAATTAAATAGTGTAACTATGTTGGCGTACAAAAATTGAGTAATTATTTAAAAGCAGCTATCAGTACGGGAACTTAAACATCAGGCAATTATACATATAGTACATCTGTAGAAGTTTTTAGTTGTGCGCGCATCTCGTAAAATATAAGAAATCGGCGTAGATAACTTTTAAACATTAAAATTGTGTGTAACTTGAAAAACTTTAAAAAAATTATAGTCATGGCCATCTTGAAGCATTCAACTAATAACATTAGACATTAAAAAAAACCGGCCAAGTGCGAGTCGGACTCGCCCATGAGGGTTCCGTAGCAGCAAGTAACATAATATAAAAGTTCTTGTAGTTCGTTGTAACTTTGATCGATGTTTTAATAATAGTGTATTTTTTAGATTTATAACGTATTAAAAAAACTACTCACTAGATCTCGTTCAAACCAATTTTCGTTGGTAGTTTGCATGGTAATGTACATCATATATTTTTTTTTAGATTTATCATTCTCTTATTTTAGAAGTTAGAGGGGGAGGGGGACACATTTTACCACTTTGGAAGTGTCTCTCGCGTAAACTATTCAATTTAGAAAAAAGTTATATTAGAAACCTCAATATCATTTTTGAAGAGTTTAAGGTTATTCTATTAGTAAACAATGATTAGGATCTCTTAATTAACCTTGATTATTGAACTAGCGTTGACTACACCAGATTTCATTTTTCTTTAATAATTACCCAAGTCGTTTGACTTTTTAGAAAGAATGTAGCATCTTTTCTTTAGCGCTTGCAAATGTGACAAACGCGCGTTAGTAACGATGCTGCCGCGTGCTTGAAAAAAATTTGCTTTGTGCGAGGGGCCTTAGTGACTTACTTGGCATCTCCGTTTCCAAATATATTGGGACCAAATATATTGGTACCCTCTACAGCAAGTGAGAGGTCGTAGTTAGCTGAAATAAAAATTTATTCCTTTAAATAAATAAATATTTAGTTAGAATAAAATACAAGAACTTAAATATTTATTTTACATAGGCCTACATGGGCACTTTTGAAACGTCAGAAGCTAGTACACGGTTCCAAATTGGTCGTTTCCTATCGAAAACAACCGGCAAGACACGACATGGTTACTTTTAAAAAAAAGTGGTTGATGTTACAATATATCCTTATAACAGAATTAATAGATATTATGTAAGAACAGTGTAGACCAGTCAATATTGTACCCAAAAGCACAATAAAAATAATCATAATAAAAAAGCGAGTCGCAATAGAAAGTAATCAAAGATTCGCGGAGTCTACAGTGTTTTACATCACCAGCCTTTTTAATGTTCCCACTGTTGGGACTAAGCCTCCTCTCTAGGAGAGGGAATGGGCCGTAATCCACCACGCGGGCCCAGTGCGGGTTGGTGAATGTCACATGTCTTCGAATTTTTGGTTCTAGGACATGCCGGTTTCCTCACGATGTTTTCCTTCACCGTTTTGAGAGCAGTGGTGATGAAATAAATTTCATTCAATTAACTATTGGTATATTTCAAACGTTTCTCTTGTTTTAAATTTTTTCCGCTTGTTTGGCCGTGCCGTCGCGAGGTGATCACGCCAAACTGACTTGAGCAAGATATGCGTGAAACATCGTAGATGGCGCTATAAGTATCGAATCAATCTTTTGCGTGATACAAGATTGTGTGTTACGACCTTTACTATTCAGAAATGTAATAAAATAAAATTACTTAAAATTGTTTATCCGAGGATTTCACTCTAAGCCATCGACAAACGCTCCAAGTTCCTGCTAAAACCTTTTCAATTTCCCAACTAATTTAGCTATAAGTGTGTACCTTCTGTAATGTGTTTAACAACTGTGTAATTGTCCCGAGTCCTGTTTGCCTAGTTGTAATGTTCTAATATACATACCGAATTTCTGGACAAATCCTAGCCCTATTTAACAAAACTATTTCTGGGCACTGCACTAGTGCAAGGATAGACAAAAAAGAAGAATATTTTCTTTATTGGTTTGTTTTTCTTATTAATAAAATTCATTAAACCCCAAGCGAACGCCGACGTTCGCGCACCTATTGTCTTTCTATTGTGTCTGTAATTTCCACGATTGAAAAGTTTAAAAAATCAGAGAAATACCAGCTTGGATCTCCAGGATAGGAATCTGGATGTTGAATTCAAGACGAAGCTGCGGAGGAAATAGAACACGGCTAAAGCTTAGGTGGTCGACCACGAATGTGCTCAGCTTCTGGATCTTCAGGTCTTTCACATCCACGTGAGAACTGAAAGAATATGGGTTAGTGAAATCATTTTTTGTTTTAATACATATTACACAACTGTCACACAACACCATCTAGTTACTAGTAGTACTACTATGAGTACTAAACAACTGATAAACGTATTTGTGCAACATTAATTTTAGTTTATGCGAAACCCGAAACACGTGTCTAGTATTTTGATGTACTTAAAGAATCTATGTACAAATTTTCATAACTGTATCATGAAAAACCACAAAGTTATAAGCTTGTTATGTCAGCAAAAATACTACGCGTTCCATATGAGAATAGGACTGATGTCCTATGTTTTGACGTCTCGTCGTAGGGCCATATTTCACCGGGACACCACTGGTAGCGCAACTGGTTGCGCCACCAGCAAAATGTATAGAGCTCTATAGAGCGTTACTCACCGGGACACCACTGGTAGCGCAACCAATTTGGTGGCGCAACCAGTGCGGACACCAGTCCGGCCGCCAGTCACGCCCCCCACCAAAGAGTATGTGATAAGATGGAAAAATAAATGGAAATCTAACCTTTGAAAACCATAATTAACCAACTGTCAAACGTCAGTGACAGTGAACCAAGAATCTTGTACAATACAATCTGGATTGATTACGACAACCTCAAAGATGTAATAAAGAAGTACCATACAAGAATCTTTATCCCTTTCTACTAGTGTTATAGACTAGTTCGTACTACGAGACATTCTGTTCTAAAGAAGTTCAAGATGTTATTAAGGACGTTTTGACCCTTTTAGACAACTATCTCGGTTTTTCGGGTACCATTATAATGCACCACGAATCATAACTATGAGGATGACACGGCATGTAATAAAAGACAATATACATATTCATCTCTAGGATGGCATAAAAAAATTATTATGGTTTTGTATAAAATTTCCATATAGTTAAATACAATTTTACCGACGCACTAATCAAGAAAATTACAAAACAAGGGTTTGAATAGGTCGCGTAAGCTAAATCCAGTGCACATCATAAAATACCACAGCTTATATAGTCTTCTACACCTATAGCTAATTATTTTGAACTTACATAAATAACTTTATGATTTGTGACCGAAATAAAACCACTCTAAAAAAATCTTCAAGCCTCAGTCCGCGCTGAACGCGTCCGCGTTCTGAGAAGCACGGGCCGTTTCGCTCGTTTCCCTCTCCTAGAGAGGAGGCCGGAGTTCCAGCAGTGGGAACATTAAAAAGGCTGATTATATATGTGTGTATATCTATAAGGATTTTGGTGTTTTTATCAAGAAGTCTCTATATTCATATTCATAGTCTATAATATACTCATCTACATTCTACTACAGTCAAAAAGTATCATTTGATGAAGTTGAACTGATGAACAAGACCAATATAATAGCCATAGCATAGGGAATATGTCCCAATTTAATAGCCAATTAAATATACAAAAAAAAATAACAAAAATATATAACCATAAAGTTGGTACAAAACTAGAATCAAACCAAACTAACAGTTAGTTTTTGACGTGACAACGTCTTAAATTAGGTTGCGGCTGGGAGTCACTTATGAAAAAGTGTAACGCTCGGTAACGTTACGATGAGTCACCGAACGAGAGAGAGGCCCGCCGAATGCCTTGCGTCTCTCTCCCACTCAACTATGATCGGTCTGCCGCGCGCGCAGCACTAGAGAATTAGGCGCATTGAAATTCTACCGAGAAAAAGACGTTGTCACGTAAAATCTTCGCCCGTAAAACCGACTTTACAGGCAACCATTTTTTTTTTTAACAAAAACTATCTATAACAACAATTAGTTACTTATGTTTGTTTTACAGTAACTGTAAAACGATCAAATAACTTTAAATTCGGAAGTCAGTTCAGTCAGTTAAATAACAAAATATACCAGAAACATCGACTTCCGAAATTAAAGTTATTTTGATCGTTTTAGTGTTTTTTGTGTATTTTTTATTCAAGTCGAGCCGATTTCGACTATTCTGCCAAGTCCATTGTAAATTAGAAAAACAAGTGTGTTTATAGAAATCTGAGTAAAGTGAGAATATTAAGCCGTCCATGACAAAGATAGTAATAGCAAATGTACTGAAACATACTAGGTGAAATACCTATAAGTGTTACTTTATTTAACCTGTTTTTTCTTTATTTTAAGCTTAACAAATTACACCTTGTCAGTGTGGAAATAAATAAATAAACTAGTTTTCATCTGTTAACTCAATAAGGTTTAATTGAAAACTAGCATTAGGTAAAAACTATATTTATAATTCACAATAGGATCCCTAAATTGATCCCTAAGTTTTCACACACTCGCAGTATTTTTAAAAGACCTATCTAACGACATCCCACATTATGGAATAGTCTACAAAACAAAATAAAAAAGAATTTAAAAAAGAGCGTTCTTGTATCGTACTCTTCAGTACATTTTTGAGGTTGATATAATCAATCCAGATAGTATAAAATATTCTTGGGTGTGGCGACTCAAGAACACTCTCTATCCCTTTCTACTAGTGTGTCCATAGATTAGTTCGTACTACGAGCCATTGTGTTCTAAAGAAGTTCAAGATGTTATTAATACATTATATTTTAGACAGCTAATCAAAAACTAATATGTATATTAGACAGGTAAGACCTTACCACGATTACAAACTACGAGAGCCTAGAAGTTTAAAATAAGACAATTCTTCGAGAGTAAACAAAAGAGAAGTTGATAGGTCATCGGCCTACCAAAAAACCACGCCTCACCGAGGTCAATAAGAAGAGACAATTGCACAGGGCCAAACAACATCAAAATATGACTGTTTCCGACTGAAGTCGGTTAAAAATAAGACTTTAAATAGTACCTACAGTACATTGTTAATAAACTACTGCCATTATCTGATGAAATAATATAATTTTTTAGACATGTTTCTCCGATGAATCGACGTTTCAGGTTTTGGTTGACAAAAGCTCTTTTGTCCGTTCAAAAAATGCCCCTTTCCGACGACGCTCTGGAGAATAAAAACTGGTGTTAAGAGAACAGAAGACAGCTAAATTCCCAATTAGTATTATGATGTGGTCTTTAATCTCAAGCCAAGGTCTACATATCGTGAAAGGGACCATGAGGCATGACCAGTACAAGCGAGTACTAGAAACTGGACTGCTGCCGCATCTCGAAGAATGGTTCCTTATTGACGAAGAGTCCATTTTTATGCCCGAATCTGCATAATCTGCATTGTGATACAAAACCAAGGGTGTCACCGCATACTTGGCTAAAAAACATTAATGTTTTACCCTAGTCAACCAATACACCAGACATGAACGCTATTGAAAACATGTAGGAGCTCACCAAGCAGGAGATCGCTTAGCAAGTGATCACCACCAAACTAATAAATTATTTATTATTATTGTTATATAAACACTAGCTGATTAAATTGCAGCTCTCAACAACACAAAACTGCAACAGGATGCCAGAATTTGCATAGAGAGCATATCATGATGAATGGAATCTATCACAAAATTCTGGTAATATTCGACAAATTGACTACGTCAAATTGAAAAATAAATAGATATTTTTTTTCAAAAATGTATAAATAATTTTGCTTTTAATTTTCATTGTTTTTATTTTCTCAATAAAAAAAAACTATAAATAAAAAATACCAGCCGGACCTACAAGCAACCTTTTTTCAAACGCCGTTAGCGAGGAGTCGACTTCAGAAAATCACTGTTTTATGGCACTTTTCGGGCGCTTGGGCCTTAAACGATACGCGCGAGTCCAAGCGAGCTGGCAACTTCCGATTTCACCTACTTTTTCTGTCATCAACTCGCTCAGACTTGAAAATCTGACGTATTTATGTACAGTAAACTAATAAAAAAAAATTATAACATAGGTACCCACTAAAAATGTATTAGAAATTGTGTTCGACTTGACTTTAAAATAAAACACTTATCGGTAATGAGACAGATATTAATCAACATTACAATAATATAATATTGCATATTTACCTATTAATTACCAACAAATCACAACATTATCAGCAATAAGCAACCAAAGTTGACGTACAAATATTAGTTAATGAGACTTAGAAATACACGTAAGTGAGTGAATATGCAGTATCGATACGTCATGTATGTGTCAAAAAAGTCAAGAGCGCCCACACGATGAACAAAATCTTTCTAAGATGCGTTCCATTTCATGATTAACCTGTGACCTTCAGCTGCCCTTTGCATAGGACTACGGGTTTCCTTTTCAGGAATACGCCGGGGTTCTAGCTTGCGGGCATCGGCCCTTCTGGACTCCTACGATTTGATGTCATCTGTTTGAGGAGCACATCGATCACGCGCTGTTGACGACTGAGCTCAGTTCGGTTACTTACCGGACGGCCGGATAGCGGACTACCCATTGCTCGGCGTCCGCAAGCCCGCGTCTACCGTGGTCCGTCGTCGGGGTCGGAATTTCGGCGGCCGATGATCCTTTGGCCTCCTTCTTCGCTAACATTACTGCTTCGCAGAAAGAGGCGACCTGCCATTCCTCCTCGCTCCGGACCATAGTCTGAACTAGGGCCCTGCGTGAAAGGTTGTTGCCAAAAATTGCCTCCTCGAGGAAACAGCGGTGCTCTGCCCGAGCGAGGCACAACTCTACCATGTCTTCGGGTGCTTCACCGTGTTCTCCGGGTGGTCCACACAATAGTGATACCCGAGCGTTACTTCCGTCTGAATCCGATGCAGGAACCGACCGAACTTGCCTTGGTGAGGTGAGGACCATACAGGTGCAGGTAATATGAGAAAGTCAAAAGTAACGTAAAATGTTTTTAAAATAACTTGGGTATCGTGTACCATTTGCATTAGCCACATCCTACTCGACTCATTCCTCACCTTTAACATAATATCCCGAAATCTAAGTAGATAACCGGTATAGCCTGCGTGACAAAATCCGCGGGCAATAGCTAGTTATTTATGGTAATAACAATTACAATTAATAACAATTATTTGACTGTATTTTATACGTTTATGCGAGATGACGACAGAATACTTTAGGTGAAATCGGAAGGTCCCAACTCGCGCGGACTCGCGCGAATTGCTTAAGCGAGTTGACGAACAAGCCATATTAGGTAATCTCTGGAAGTACTGGTCCGATCGCAAAAAGTTTTTCACCGATAGAAAGCTGCTTTATTCCTAAGTGACATAGGTTATATTTTATGTGCGCGGGCGAAGCCGCGAGCAAATGCTAGTATATTATATTTGTCGACCGTGAAGTACCAATACCTCCTAAAAATATCTTTTCAAGAAAATCATCATTTACCACTATGAATTTAAAAAGGGTTTTCCGCGTGTTTCAGGCGATTATCCCACTGCCGCGCATTATGCTGCATGTTGCGTGTCAACGCACCAACGTGCGTACTTGCGGAAATGCAGATCTGCATCATCGTGCGGGTTTTTTTACGTACTCACGCGCGTTGGAGCATTTTGTAAATTGACGCAGGCTCTGACCCATTTCATTCAAATCATATGACACTACGAGACTCAGTGTGCCATACCTTACGTGCCGCCCCGCACCCATGCGCGTGTGTGCATGTTTCTCCTCATGTAGGCGTGTGATCTGTATGAACGCGCGTGGATGATTTTTTTTTTATGTTGGACTGTGCTTATTTTCTATACAAATGGAGATACTTACAAGCAATGTTAATAGGTACACGCATTTACGCGCTACGCTGCGTGGAACGTGGCAATGTGATAATCGCCTTAGTAAAATTCGAAGTGATTTTTTTTGTTTTCAGGATTCACAGACAGTTTGGAGATATTGGTACTTTGCTGTCGATATAAAAAAATACACCATCAATTAATATCACATGCTGCAGTGTCAAAAATAATAACAATTAATTTAGTAAAATCATGGTTACCCTAGTTCAAATGGGGGTAAGAAAGGGACATACCGACCCTTTCTCGTTGTCTTTTTCAGTACATTTTTCCCCGTTTGCTTGTCAATATGAACTTAATGGCAATGAAAATAAAAAACACTATAGAGTGTGTTTGCTGCGTAGGCAATCTAGATTATCCATAGGATACTTAAAATCTTTGCTCTGGTGTCTGTTTGGTGTCTTGTTTGGTGTCTTGCTATATTTCACTAGGACACCACGGTGGCGCAACCAGTGGCGCTACCAGGGTGTCCCGGTGAAATATGGCTCGTACTGTCAAATCGAAGAAATTTTGACAAAATTGAAGAACTGCATTTTGATTAAACTTTTTTCGTTCACAGTTCATAAATAAATTAAATGTTTCGTAAATTAATTTATATTTTAAATTTATTATGACAGTAAATCGTGACGTCACAACATGGCGGGCGATCCTTATCTCATTTGGAACGCGTTGTAGGTACATAGTCACCGGGCTATCTGGGCGACTGAGGGGTTGTTTTACACTTGCACCCAGCCATTTGCTAGCGCCTAATGCCCACTATGACCTGTCGTGACCTGTTTTGTATTAAGTGTCGGTGGTGTACAACTTGTAACCTTTTAAATATTTTTGGGAAAAAATATAGGTAACACGGTGTAAAAACTATTGGAATCCATTCTGATTCTGATTCTGAACAAACTATATTCAGGTTTCACATAAACTAAAAACTATATTGTTGTTGTGTTGTTATGTTGTTAATTGTGTTGTTGTTGTTATGTAGTTTATGTTTTCTAAGTAAATCGCTTGCAGTGTTTAAAATTAAAATAATTTATGATAAAATTTACTAAGAATTGCTCGATTGCTGTTTGTTATATTATATGTAGTTAAACTCATTATTAAGTGTAATAAATTCTTTAAACATAAATACATAAATATTATAAATAAATATAACCCACAAACAAACGATTAAGCTTATTACATAAACACTTGTCTTGGATGTGAATTAAACCCACGACCTCTGGCATAACAGTTAGGGCCACTAACTACTAGATCGTTATGCCAGTCAAAGTTACAGTCAGAGTAAAAGTTAGTTCTAGAGTCATTAATTGTAGTTGGAAAATTATATTTCTATGAGAACGAAACGAAGAGATGTTTTTTTTTTATAATGGCTTGGCTCGCGTTTGACCACTATCTCACCTGATGGTAAGCGATGATGTGGCCGACGTTGGAACACGCTTGCCTAGAAGCAATCCATTCACTCTTGACTTTAATACCCCTAAGTTATAGCTATTAGGAAACACAGACTTCGGCAGGGAATTCCACTCGTTAGCTATAATAGATGACTAAAGTAGTCTATACATTTTTGAATGAAAATTTCGATGCAAGCACATTTTGTAAAATATCATGAACATCTTTAAGACTACATACACTATTATAGAAATCTCAACTAATTTCTTACTCAGGTATAGGCAGAGTTTCTCCATCTAGATGCAGGGCATCAATAACCAGGGGATCTAGGACTGGTACATCATCATTATCCGTCAGCATAATATGTCTTAGATCTTCAAGCAGACCCAGAACCGTTTTCTCTACAGTATAGTTCCTTGCTAAGACATCTGTAACTGTTTTTATATTGTTACTAGCTGCTGCCCGCGACGTCGTCTGCGTGAAGTCTCTACAGCACTAAAAATACCTGAGGTGCCAGTGTCGCTATAGCATCATAAATAAACACTTTTAAAATAACATTATAATATAAGTTTTTTTCGTAAACGAAGCTAGTGAAGAGAGTTATATAGGAATCCTGCTGAGTTCAGTCATAAGATGTGACTGAAGGAAATAGAGAAAATAATGCAGGAATACATTCCAGGTCACAAAAGAGTAAAAATACGTATAAAGCTATAATACCTTACAAGACTTCCCTATAAACTACGTTGGTAGTTATACTGCCAGGAGCCAAAATGTAAAGAGAGTCAGGACTGGTGACGCGGGAGCAAGCGACGTACAGTTGCCCGTGTGAGAAGCAACTCGTCCTTAGGTCGACACCCGCTGCCATCAGTGTCTGCCCCTGTGACTTATTGATGGTCATCGCGAAGCAAACACACACGGGGAACTGTACGCGCTTGAACTGGAACGGGAAGTTATGGGGTATGAGGGGAATGCGTGGTATAAATACTGCCTCGCTGACGCCACAACCCGTAAGAATTTCCACCTCAATGGTGTGTCTGTGTGGAGCGAGATGACTTTAAGGCGGGTCCCGTCACAACTTCGAAGCATAATCGGGACACCGACCTTCAGCTTGATGGTATGCGTCGGAAGTCCACTTGCTGATCGGGAGTTCAGAAATTCCACGGAATAACGTGTGGCATCATCTTGCTCGACAACAGTGTTTATCGAGGTGTAGAACACTTCATTCTTCTTAATTTCCGAGAGAATGCATTCGTTAATTGCTGCAGCCTGATCATTTTTGGGCGTCAAAATGGCCCCGCTTACACACCCAAGAATTCTGCTGGTGCGGTATACGACTGATGTCCCCGTACACACAGTGAATAAGTTTTTTTAAGCTGGATACCACTCTACCGAGAGACTCTGGAAGCACCACCTGTCCACCTCTCTCTTCTGGTAGAGTGCCTTTGCCAAGACTTAGAAGGACATCGGAGAATTCTTGAGCATGTGCATTGCCGCCGAGCCGTGCTCTCATATTAATGGTCAAGCGCAGTGTACGAACTCATGACCACAACGAAGATCGTTTCGACGAAGCATACACCTCGTCAGCCCTCGATCCCCGCGTCACCTCGGGAAGTGTTTGCCGGAAATCGCCACTGAACAGAACTGTGACACCATCCATCAAATGTTAGTTCCTGCAGATGTCCTGCAGGGTTCTGTTCACGACCTCAACTGTCTTCCTATTGGCCATCGTACACTCATCATCAGAGAGCAATCCTTGAGCACGTGTCCCTTATCGCTGTTACGTGACACACCACAAACAGGCGTTTTGGCGCTCTCTAAATCGATGGGAATTTTTAACATGGCATGTGCTATCTTGCCTTCCGGAAGCAGTGTGGCAGTGATTCCCGACGACCTCTGCAAGTATGCCAGTGGTAACAAATGTTTTTCCTGTTCCACCAGGAGCATCCAAGAAAAACATTTTACCCTGGTTTTGCCCAACGCTTTCAAGGACGGTGTCATAAATTTGGTTTTGCTCTCAAGAGCAAAAACAAAGCGACATGGTAGTTTCGTATGGTGGTTATTTCGCCCGGATCGTAATTTGTAGCGTTATACTCCCGATTTCCACGGTCTTGATGTGGTGATGATTGGAGAGCTGGTAACCCATATTCTATTAATGGATTGCCACCGATAGAAATGACCACATCTTGAAGTGAACTGAGACAGGTGTTCAGCACGCGTACATCAGTTACTTCGACTTCGTCTCTAGTAGCACGCCTCAAAGTTCGTAGAAAATCTTCAGACAGATGATGGCGATACTTCTCTCACAAAGCTACCGGGTTCGCGACTCCACAAAACACCAAGATGACGGCAAGCAGATGATGCATGTGGCTGGGACTGTCACTGACGCTTGCCTCCGCGAGGGTGTCATCCCAATTAGGCAAAAGGCTGCGCAGTAAGTGGGATACTCCACGCCATAAAATGTCCTCAGAAAGGCGAAAGACGTTGGGCCTGGGACAGTGTGATGTAACAACCGCAGAAAATAGCATTCGCCACTATTCGGGTGCACGGTATAAACCCTACCGAATGCGGTGTCCTTGAAAATTCCCGGAAAACCTTTCACAGCACCTCCTCGTCGATGTCGGTTGAATACACCCCTTTGCTTGTCGTACGTGTAATATGAAGGCACTACATCATACGTAAGGGATTTCGCAAACTGGTCGACTTCACAGAGTCTGAGAAATGCCACCATGTAATACCTAACACCGCATTTTTTTTAAATTGTCTTCCTCAACTCTACTCAAGATTTTGGAACTTGAATTTGCCAAAACGAACTATAATATGAAAAAAATGCACATTACCATCTATGAATTTTAAGAATAACTAACTACTAACCTCGCCAAGATGATCAAATTTAAGTGATTAATTTCCAAAACTGTTAACATATAACTTGATTTGATTTTGATGAAATCTCATAGATGGCGCTGCTTTAAAATTGTGTTTATACTACTAACATTCATTAAACTATGTTTCTCTGCCCAAGTTACTTTAATGGCGTAGTTTTTATAGTGTAAAGCTAGATAATAGCATGACTTACTCAAAAATAACATTTCAATTTGCGTCCTTATATTACACGCTGTCACAGAATGCGTAAGAAAAATAAAGATTCACAGCTCCTCCCCCGTAGGTGATAGCGTGATAATATGTAGCCTATATGTTGACCCGACCTCTTAGTAATATTCATGCAAAATTTGAAGTAAATCCATGCAGTACTTTTTGAGTTTATCCCGGACATACATACAGACAAACAGACAAAAATTCTAAAAACTATATTTTTGGCTTCGGTATCAATTGTAGATCACGCCCCAAGTATTCTTTTAAAAAAATATTAAATGTACAGTTTTGACTTTCCTACGATTTTATTATATGTATAGATTATAATTATTATTATAGTTAGCCCATTTTGTCTCACTGCTGGGCAAAGGCCACTCTCCTCTAATTATCAGGGTTTCCTAGATTTTTTCCATTATATTATTATCTATTAAATAAAAAACTTCTTATTTCTAGCCAAATATAATATTAATTACAAAATCTTCTACACATAATATACACCGTTAAATTTTAATCGTTTTAATCCCGTGGAGGGTTGATCCGCTACATGAAACACTATCGATTTGTAAAGATAAAATTAAAAAATAAAGTACCTTTTTTTCAAAACTCGTATTAATTTACGCATGTACGAAATTAATTTCTTTAGAAAACGTCAGCTGAGCGAGTTCAATGACCTTTAGGTAATTTATTTATTTATTATATACTTTATTGTACATACAAAACATAACAAAGAAAAACTTATATCTAAAACGTACAAAGGGCGGCCTTATCGCATTCTGCGATCTCTTCCAGGCAACCTAGAATGGACAGTAATTGTCAGAACATGATATGGGGCTTTCATAAGTTCAACAATTAGTATTATTTAAAATTAATCACATTTATAATAATTATAATTGATAGATACACAGATACATATATATGCAATATAATACATACATAAATACATACATATCAAATAATAATATATATGAGCAATCATAAGAAAGGACGACTTTCGAATAATCACAGCGACAAGTAGTGATCCTTAACAAGTTTCTTGAAGGCAGGCAACGATTGAGCGCGTTTTATATCATCCGGTAATGCATTCCACAGACGGGTAGCCTGGACAGTAAATGATTTATCTAAGAAAGTTGTGGAATGCACCGGCATCTTGAGTCGTAAGTTATCTGATGACCTAAGAGATTTAGAATGGGAGTCGCAAAGAAACTGAAAACGATTCTTGAGGTAAAGAGGGGTAAAAGGAGAAAAGAGTATATTTTATAAAACAAACTTTGCGTACAAACTACGTAGTAAGTTTGTTTTTTTGTTTGAAGGAGGTAATCTCTGGAAGTTCTGGTTCAATTGCTTTAATTTTACACCGATAAATAGCTGCTATAGGCAATATTTAATGTACGCGGGTGAAGCTGCGAGTAAAAGCTAGTAAATACAAATTTTGGTTCACGAAATCAAGTTCTAAGCTAAGGCCACATTTATTTCTGCTGCGTTTATTATACACTATCTTCTGCCGTTAATGTAAGTTTCTTCATACAAACTTTAGGCCCCTATTTCGTTATGTTAGAGGGTGATTTTCGGAAAATAAATTCTTTTTCTTTGGATACAGTCACAAGCAATAATATATTCAATGTCACATTTTATGATTCAAGAAGTACAAGTACGACAATTGCTTCTAAATTACCTATTTATTGATTTGGTAATTAATTTGGAACCACTGTACATTTCAGCGTTATAGGGTATGGGCTGGACGATGATAAGTCAGTGAATCAGGACATTACCCTACTGGGGCCAGGGTTATCCGAAAGGGCGCTCGAGCCCCGGTATGAAGGCTAGAAGGAACGGGGTGGGTCTTTTAGTCAGTAAGAGTCTGACACTATCTGCCGCTCCGCCCAAGGGCGGGGGATGTCAATTCATGATTTTTCCCAACATAAAAAAAAAGGACATTACCTTTAAATATACTGATAACTACTACAATAAACGTACCTTCCTTAAACAAGACCTTACTGAGCTTGGTGAGGTCCACCGGAGTAGTTACTGCTAATCCGACTATCGCCAAAAATACTAGAGGTAATTGCATTTTATGTTCTGAAATACAATTACAATCATTGTTCTCGCAATCATTATGCATAGCTGATATCATAATGATGATATCAGATAGCTGGAGCTGCAGTGCTGGGGAGGTTTATCCAACTGCATATAAGGTGACGCTTTGTATTCTTTTCTGTTTGTATTTCGTTTTATTTTAATTTCATGACATTTGATATTTTTGACATTGTTGACATTAATATGAATTTTTTAAACCATGAATGCTGTAATCTATATCTAGTTATTGTACACCACTAATTTTGAATTAGTGCAAATACTTAAAAGGCTTGTTAGAAAAGGTCTTTTTTTGAACTAAAGTCTCAATAAATAATATTCCTAAACAGCAAAGTTATTAGCGTTCGTTTATGTCCGAAAATGTCACTCAATTTATGGAAATATTGGTAGGGTAGGGTAGAGTGGGGTAAAGTAGGGTAGAGTAGGGTAGAGTAGGGGCGAGTAGGGTAGAGTAGGTAATCCACCACACGTGCCAGCAATTCAACACGACTGGAAAACCGATCAGGACCAACAGCTTTACGTGCTTCCCGAGGTACGGGTTTCACGTCACTAACTTTGAAGTGCTACAGAGTAATTCCAAAGGAAAAACCCAATAGCACGTTTTGCTACTGGAGGCCATTTTAGTTGAATACAAAATCGGCTTGTTTCTTCGTAAATACATCAGAAATGATCCACACAGTTTGAGTCGGTTTTAGTTGATATAAAAATATATTAGTTTGCATGAAAGTATTTTAAATAAAACGATTCAAGTGTTTTGAGACATTTCTGTTATATTAAAATAATATAGACCTGCTTCTTTTAAGTTTGATTTATTAAAAACGACTCAGGCAGTTGGGGTTATTTATTACAGTGGTTTGTAGAAAAATACCCGCCTCTATGTGGGTTGGTTCGAATCATTGAAAAATCATCCTTATCTTTATAGAGTCACGAATCTTTTTTGCTCAGTAAAAGAACCATTCTTTAGGACCTCTTTGGTATTTAAAACTCATTTTTGACCAGAGTGTAGGTGGGGAAAAAATATTTTATTAACAAAACCACAAAAACTGTAAATATAATGACAATAATGTTATGTTTTGAATTTTTTAAAGATTAAATTATGAAGAGGTAGGTTTTCATAATATTGTTAGTGCTGTCATCTAGTTTGATTTTTAAGCACATTCTGTAAAACAAATGAGAGGGCTATGCTCAAGTTTAACTATATTTATCATAGATGTCGCACACTATCGTATTAAATTTGTGAAAATAATTAAAAACTGTACCGGGTTTGATTTTATTTTATTATAAGTAACGGTTAACATCATTTTGTGAATTTCTCACATTCTCGGTTAAATAAAGGTAGATCCTTTGTATACTCAATGCAGTAGACTATCCAAAGATAATATCAAACAAGTTCAAGTCACGCAGTATGTCGTTTCCTATTTCCTGAACATTGTCACTCAAAATCTTTGTAATTTCGTCCTGAAAAGAAGAAGAATAAAATGATCAATTTTATTCGCATGACTTCTATTACCAATAGGTATAGCACAGACCATCGGCTGTTTTATTATTTATTTAAATAATATGGAGATCCTTAATAAATAAATATTAACACAGCTAATAAAAGATGACGCACAAAAAAGTTTCGATATATTTCAGTTTTAAATATAATGTAATATATATATATATTCCACAACTAACACACAGCGCCGTCTAGTCCCAAGCAAAGCAGAGCTTGTATTATGGGTACTAGACAACTGATAACATACTTATATATTTCTAAATACATACTTATTATAGATAAATTACACCCAGACACAGAACAAAATGATCGTGCTCATCACACAAACATTTGTCCTGGGTGGGAATCGAACCCGCAAAACTTTTTAAAAATTATTGCACTATTTTTCTTTTTTGTTCTTTTCTTTTGTTCGTTTTGTTTTTTTGACGATTTTTTCATAATATATCGGTTTTATAATGCAATAAAAAAGTATTGTAGACTCATTTTCTGGTTACATTTAGATAAAAAAAGAACAATTAGTAATTGGTTCTTACCTCATGCATTACCAACAGCTCTGGCACGAAATGCTTCAAGAATGTGTTGATGAAATCGGACATTGCGGGATCATTCATCAGGCCATTAATTTGAGACTGTAAAGTAGATAAAAGAAAATTCACTATACAGAAAAGCTTTTGGAGAATGATTCTCAAAATAGATTTAAACATCTTTAATATCAAATATCATTAAATAGATTTAACATAAACTAGCTTTTGCCCGCGGCTTCACTCGCTTTAAATTCGGGGTAACACGGTTCCCCTTTCTGTGGGGGGTTGGAATGAGACAAAAAGTAGCCTTAGTCACTCTCCATCCCTTCAATTATCTCCACTTAAAAAATCACATCAATTCGTAGCTCTGTTTTACCGTGACAGACGGACAAACAGACACACAGACACTTTCCCATTTATAATATTAGTATGGACTGCTTACCATCAGGTGGGATCTAATTCAAGTACTAGTTTATCTACATACATACACTAAAACACTTACATCTACACTTCTACACTAATATAATAAAAAGGTAAAGTTTGTTTTTATGTTTATTTGTTTGTAGGAGTTAATCTCTGGAAGTACTGGTCCGATTGCTAGAATTTTTTCACCAAAAAAAAAATATCAGATATATCGGCAAAAACTAATATCAGGTTTAAAAAAAATCCAATAATTATAAGATAGAGAAAGAAAATCAAGCCGTTACCTCAAAACCTTTCAAAGACAGTTGAACATTGCTGCTCCTGATTTGCAGGAACAAGCCGTTTCCAATGGTGTACCTTGCGACAATGTCTAAGGTACCGAAGACTCTGGGCTCGATTAATTCGATCCTGGAAATTAAGAAAGAAATGAATTGAATAGTGTTACTATGTTAGCGTACAAAAATTGAGCATTTATTTAAAAGCAGCTAACAGTACGGCAACTTAAAGATCAGGCAATCTATACATATATTACATCTGCAGAAGTTTTTAGTTGTGCGCGCATTACGTAAAAAGTAAGAAATCGATGTAGATACCTTTTATACATTAAAATTGCGTTTAACTTAATATATTACTCCGGCTTTATTTCATCGCAATCAATTGACTATATCGAAAGGTTCGAGTATACTACATTATTTGACTGTTTGGTTGTCCAAAGTTCATGGAGTCAGCTTGTTCTAAATAAATTGTAATAATATTCATAAGTCATTCTTGCACACAAAAATTTACACATTTTCTATCTATCTTAACTTCTGTCATTTTAGAAATAAGTGTACGAAGAATGATTCTTAATTATCTAACTATCAAATAGGTAATTTAGAACCAATTGTCGTATACAAGAAGTCAAGATATATTGAAAATGTAAATAATATAATAAGTATCATAGTGCTCGTGACTGTACACTTAGTTTGAAAGTACATGTCAGTAAAAATCTGACACACACTAAAGAGACTCCTGTTTAGAACCGGAGAAGGCTTTCCTAATAAATTAAAAGAAAATTAATATAGTTGTTTAAATGCACACATGTCCGCAAAGATAGGTAATTTTTATTACTATACTATTCGATATACCTAAAAATTTGTCAAAATAACACTAAATTTAATAAAAAAAAACTTTTTTTTACTGTCGGTTCAACTGATTTTGACTTGTATTACGTTGCAAACAAAAATAAACTTTACCTCTTTCTTTAATTCTTTAATTCTTTATTGTACACAAAAAAATTACAAACAAAAATATAAAACAGGACATTTGATGTAAGTACAAGTACATAGGCGAGCTTAACCCATAACTGGGTTTTCTTCCAGCAAACCATGTGATTTAAAATAAAATTTTGCATTTGAGGAACCATGAAATGTACAACAAAAGAAAAAAAAAAAAAACATATAACTGAATTTAAATTAAGACCAAAAATATACTAAACAGATATATACAGCACACTATACATAAATATAATATATACAATAAATAAATACTTATATACATACATATTTTTAGGTCATGTTGACAGGAAATGTTCCTTAATTTTTCTCCTGAAAACTTCCAACGAAGGGCTAGCCCTCAATGTATGCGGTAGAGAATTCCAGAGGCGCACAGCGTTAACGGTAAAAGATCCACTGTACCGACTTGAAGAGTGAGGAGGAAAACGAAGAAGAAGAGAGGACGAAGATCGACAGGGTTTTCCTCTCGGAACAAGATACTCAAAGCGTTCCCGAAGATACTGGGGTGAGTTGGGATTATGAAGAATAGAGAATAGAAAAGAAAGAGTGTGGCAATCCCGACGCTGCCGAATAGGTAGCCACTTCAATTGCCTTCGAAATTCCGACACATGGTCATACTTCCGAAGGCCAAAAATGAAGCGGATACACAAATTCTCTTTATTATATTACTTAGTGTAGATTAATTAAAACAACAAATTATAAAAGACATATAAAGTGTTTTATTGCGGAACACCTTATACAGAAATCAATATTAGAATAAATAACATTCAGACTATAATGTGCATTGTAAACGAGCCCTAATATTTCATATTTGTTATTTTTTGTTACGCGTTTCATTTTTGTCATGATGATCATTTTAAATAATTTTCACCCTAATGTGCCTTTGTAATATACGTTTCCTAACTTTTCATCGTTCACGCACTACACAATTATACAAGGTATAAGGGACAGCCCTCCACAAACTTTAAGGGCTTGCTCAGTAGACGAAAGTGAACAACCAACCATAATTTTTTTTTTCAGGAAAGGAAAAAAAAATCCGCCTCACCATACAAAATTATTAACTTGATTGGACAGTTTCTATGGAGAGGCTGAATTTTTTTTTCGTTTCCTGAAAAATTTTTTTATTGTGGGTTGTTCAGTTTCGTCTACTGAGCAAGCCTTTAAAGTTTGTGGAGGGCTGTCTATTACACCATTTATAGTATTTTCTCCAATTTTTCTTCCGCAATTATGCTGGAAGAGATTTCTTTAGAAATAAGCATCACCTTTGTACTACTCGTATTCTTCTGTTCTTTTATTATTGTGTGCAGGTACATTAATTGTGAAATAAATAAATAAGACTACTTAGACTGGTGACCTCTTAAGCCTTTGCCTACAGCGATTTTTTGTAGACTGTTTGTTGTAGCGCGTTAGCATCTTTTCTTTAGCGCTTGCAAATGCGACTAACGCGCGTTAACAGCGATGCTGCCGCGCGCTTGACAGCATCGCTATAAAAAGTGGCCTTAGTGACTTACTTGGCATCTCCGTTTCCAAATATATTGGTACCCTGTACAGCAAGTGAGAGGTCGTAGTTAGCTGAAATAAGAATTAATTCATGTAAATAAATACATACTTAGTTAGAATAATAATTTTATACAACAGACTTAGGTAGATATAATATTTGACTACAATATGATTTTTTTAATGCGTTTTACTCTTTTCCCGCTCTAGTGTGTAGCGGGAAGGTGTGTGTTAAACTTTTACTTATTAAAACCACACCTATATTTCTTCACATGCCCTTTGCATTCGAGGATCACAAGTAAGCCTTTCAAAAGTCTCCAGGCCAGGCCCCAGTAGGCTTCGACCCTGCTGGGCCTCTACAGTTGCTGACAACACCTGGAGGTGCGCGCCGTCGACGACATAGGCTCGGTCCGGACGGTTACCGGACGGTCGGACAGCAAGGTACCCATTGCTCGCCGTCCACAACCCCGCGCCTACGGAGGCTGGAAATCGGGATCGCAATATCGGCGGCAGCTGGGGCGTAAGCGCCTCCTTCTTTGCTAGTACTACTGCTTCGCAGAGGGAAGCGGCCGCCTGCCACTCCTCACTCCGGACCATGGCCTGTACCAAGGCCCGGCGTGAGAGATCGCCGTCGCCGATCGCCCCCACAAGGACACGGCGATGCTCTGCCCAAGCGGGGCACACCTAAACCGTGTGCTCCACATGATTCCATGAGTAAGTGCGATAATCAGAACTCAGAAATAAGACTAATTTTATTATGAAGTGTATTGTATTAACAAAGTACAGTCAACAAAGGAGATAAGGTAACCAGGGTCGTCTGATATAGTGGGCACGGCCCACTTGACCTCCCATTCCTCATATATATATATATACGAAGTCATATACTATAAATTATAAAGTATAATAAATAGGGAGGAGGTCGCTGTCGGCTGTGTCACAGTTCATACTAGTACAGTCGACAACGTTATCTCTTATGCAGTTTGCTATTCGATGTAATCTGTGAAAACTTTATATTAAGAGAAATATGTAAAATTGAAAGTGTTGATTAAATAAATTAGTTATAAAATTAATTATAATTAATCATATTGCTGAACACAATACAGGGTTTCTCTGACATCGCCGCACAAACGAATACCATGGATCTAGTACATGATTCTGGACCCCACAGTGTTAGAATTTGTCGTCGATTTCTACAATGTAGCATTTGTTTATCAAAGGATGTAGCGTTAAACGTTGTAGAAAGTCTTTCTATCACTTTGAACGATGTGAACTTGGCTACGAATTTTCTATTCGTTTGTTCCGACCACTTGAATTAACGTTGAGATGGGAACATTCCCATACATTTGATTAATTTTCGACTAGTGTTAACGATTGCAGATTATCAACTTGGCTAGGGGTGCTGTCTGATCTTCTTTTTGCGAATAAGTTTTTTTTTTAATTCATTAAACTCCAGTTAATTAACAAAAAAATGAAGATATCCGCAGGAAAACTAAGGTTGCCGACATAGCGCAAAGGATTGCCAAATTTATGTGGAAATGGACAGGGCACATAGCTCGCAGAACAGATGGCCGTTGGGGCCGAAAGGTTCTGGAGTTGGAAGGCCTCATACAAGGAGGACCGATGACCTGGTGAAGGTAGCGGGAAACCGATGGATGCAGAACGCACTGGAACGATCGATATGGTGACGCTTGGGGGAGGCCTATGTCCAACAGTGGACGTGTATCGGCTGAAATGATGATGATGAAACCCCAAGCGAACGCCGGCGTTCGCGCACCCATTGTCTTTCTATTGTGTCTCTAATTCTCACGATCGAAAGGTTAAAGAGAAATATTTACCAGCTAGGATCTCCAGGACAGGAACCTGGATATTGAATTCAAGACGATGCCGCAGAGGTAATATAAGACGGTTAATGCTCAGTTGGTCGACCACGAATGTGCTCAGCTTCTGGATCTTCAGGTCTTTCACATCCACGTGAGAACTGAAAGAATATGTGTTAGTGAAATCATTTGTTTTAATACATTTTACAAAATTTTCACACCACGCCATCTAGTCTCAAACTAAATGGAGTTTGTACTATAAGTACTGAACATAAACGTACTTGTACATCATTAATTTTAGTTTATGCGAAACCCAAAACACGTGTCTAGTATTTTTATGTAAAGAATCTGTGTACAAAATTTTATAACTGTATCATGAAAAACCACAAAGTTATAAGCTTGTTATGTCAGCAAAAATACATAGTCACCGGGCCATCCAGGCGACTGAGGTGTTGTTTTACACTTGCACCCAGCCATTTGCTAGCTCCTAATGACATGCCGTGACCTGTGTTGTACTTAGCGTCGGTGATGTCCAACTTGTCACCCTTTTAAATATTTTTAGGACAAAATATAACATGGTGTAAAAACTAATGAAATCCCTTCATATTCTGATTCTGAACAACTTATATTCAGATTTCACATAAACTAAAAATTATGTTTTATAATTCTAAGTAAATCGTTTGCAGTGTTTAAAATGAAAATCATTTATAATAAAACTTACAAAGAATTGCTCAATTGCTGTTTGTCATGTAATATTTAGTTAAGCTCATTATTAAATGAAATGAATTCGTTAAACCTAAATACATAAATATTATAAATAAATATAACCCACAATACAAACGATTATGCTTATTACACAAACATTTGTCTTGGATGGAAATTAAACCTACGACCTCTGGCATAACAGTCAGGGCCACCAACCACTAGACCATCATGCCAGTCAATGTTACAGTCAGAGTAAAAGTTAGTTCTAGAGTTATTAATGTTATTATCCGCCAGTTGTTAGAAAATGATATTTCTATAAGAAAGAAACGAAGAGATGGTTTTTTTACAATTAACGACTATAATTTTACAGTAAACCATATCCATTTTTGAAAGAAAATTTCGATTCAAGCACATTTTGTGAAATATCATGAACGTCTTTACAAAGACTTCATGACATTATTATAGAAACCTCAACCACAAAATAGATAGGTACAGAAGTCAATCTACATACAAAGCGCACTCGAGCAACGCACACATAGGCACCGCTTACGGACACGATATCTCGGAGCGTTTGTGCCGGAAACTCACTCATTCATCAACGCTCATTAGTTGCCTCCACCGAGCGCAGGCATAAAAAGTGAAGCACATACATGTGATGGTCTTCTGTACCTATCTATTTTGTGCCTCAACTAATTTCTTACTCAGGTATAGGCAGAATTTCTCCGTCTAGATGTAGGGTTTCAATTTCCAGGGGATCTAGGACTGGTACATCATCATTACCCGTCAGCATAATATGTCTTAGATCTTCAAGCAGACCCAGAACCGTGTTTTCGAGACTACTGTTCCTTGCTAAGATATCTGTAATTGTTTTTAATTTTTTATTATATTATTATATTTAGCCTATTTTTTTCCACTGCTTGGCAAAGGCCTCCCTCCACTCCTTCTAACGGTCAGGGTTCCTCGCTTTCTTAATGAAGAAAAATAGAAATAAGAGGATTTTTATTTAATATAATGATATTAAATAAAAATCCTCTTATTTCTTGCCAAAACTAATAATAATTACAAAATCTTCTTCTATACATATACACCACTAAATTTTGATCGTTTTAATCCCGCGGAGGGTCGATCCGGTACATGAAACACTATCGATTTGTAAAGATAAAATTAAAGTATTTTTTTTTTTTTAAACTCGGATTAATTCTACTTTCTATAAATTGCTGCATGTGCTGTTAATTTGGTCTCTCAGATCAAATTTTCTTTATAAAAACTTTAGACCCCCATTTCATCCAATTAGTAGAGGGTGAATTTTGGAAAATAAATTCTTTTTCTTTGGATACAGCCACAAGCAATGATAAACAATGTCACATTTTCTAATTAAAAAAATACGAGTACGACTCCAATGTCACATTATCTGATTATATATAAAAAAATAAGAGTACGACAATTGCTTCTAAATTACCAACTTGGTAATTTAGAATCATGTGTCGTACACTTTTTTCTTGAATAGCATATTTTAAGATAGATCGAAAATATAACAATATTGATATCTTACTGCTCGAGACTACATCATAAAAGGAACCACTGTACATTACACCGTTATAGGTCCAAGGGTATGGGCTGGGCGATGACAAGTCAGTGAGTCAAGCCATTGCTTTTAAATATACTGATAACTACTACAATAAACTTACCTTGCATAAACAAGGCCTCATTAAGCTTGGTGAGGTCCACCGGAGTAGCTACTGCTAATCCGATGATCGTCAACAATACTAGAGGTAACTGCATTTTATGTTCTGAAACCAAATTAGGATTATTATTCTCACAGGCTTAAGCATAGCACAATCAGCCTTCTAATGTTCCGGCCTCCTTGTTCAGGCCTCCTTTCAATGTCTCAATCTGGGCCGTAATCCACCACGCGTACTGGCAATCCAACACGACCAGAGAGTGATTAGAACCAACGGCATGGGACTCTACGCCACTAACTCTGGAGTGCTACAGAGTAATACTTAATGGAAAAATCCAATAGCACTTTTTGCTTGACTCAGGCATCGACGCCAGAGCTGACTGTTGGCGTGACTGCTCAGTATTGGGCTCAGTAGTCACACCAACAGCGAGGCAACGAGGCAATCGAAAAATCTGGACTTAATATTATAAAGAGGTAAAATTTGTTTTTTTATTTGTAGGAGGTAATCTCTAAAAGCACAGCCCCCCTAGCCAAGTTACAACCGTATCGTGTCGAATTCCGTTCTCCAATCGGTAACGCCGAATGTCAGCAATTTTAGAAAATGATAAGTGGGTAGCCATGTTGACGCGCCTGAGTCGGCCGCTCGTTCTACAATGTAGCGTTTGTTTATCAGAGGATGTAGCGTTAAACGTTGTAGAAATTCATTCTATCACTTTGAACGATGTGACCTTGGCTACGAATTTTCTATTCGTTTGTTCCGACCATGTGAATTAACGTTGAGATGATGTTATTCCCATACATTTGACATGCAATATCATCTTAAGGCTTCTCCCGCTCTAGGACGGAGCGAGAAGGTGTGTCACACTTTTACTGATTACGTAAAATATTGATAGAGTTTTTTTTGAGGTGCGAAATCATCTTATGGCTTCTCTCGCTTTAGGATGCCGCGAGGGGGCGTGTCAATCTTTTAATGATTGAAATCACACCTCTGTCTCTTCAGTCGCCTTTTTTGTTCCAGGTCCATGACTATATCCTTTTCAAAACCAATCACGTGAGCCTAGCAGGCATCAGCAATGTAGATAAAGTAAATAGTATTGTAACGAAAGTATTTTCATAAAAATTAAGTAAATAACAAACATACCTTTATTTCACGTAGTGTTCACTAAACTGCTAATGAGATTACCTCGTCGATAGATAAATACTAAATCAACTGTTGACTTAAAAGATAATGATATTTAATCTGTAGAAAAATGGATAATAACAGATTGCAGTGTTTGTTTCGTCATTGACAGTGAATTTGTTATTGATAGTAATAGAAAAGTGTATTGTTTTATTTTTCATAATATTACACTAGCTTTTTCTGCGGCTGTTCTTGCTCAAATACACTATTTTTTTTTCTTAATAGAATAGAATAAACTTTATTGTACACCAAAAGTAAAATGACATAAACATAAACTTAAATCTATGGTTACAATAGCGGCCTTATCGCTTAAAGCGATTTCTACCAGACAACCTTAGGATGGATTGAAAAGAATAAAACAATACAGGGGTAGTCTTTTTTTTTTTTTTTTTTATGGTGGGAAAAAATCATGCATTGACATCCCCGGCTCTTGGGCGGAGCGGGAGATAGTGTCAGACTCTTACTGACTAAAAGACCCACCCCGTTCCTTCTAGCCTTCACACCGGGGCTTGAGCGCCCTTTCGGATAACCCTGGCCCCAGTAGGCTTCGACCCGGCTGGGTCCCTGCTGTTGCTGACAACTCCTAGAGGCGCGCGGGAACAGTGCGCGCCGTCGACGACTTGGGCTTGGTCCGGAAAGTTACCGGACGGCCGGACAGTGAGCTACCCATTGCTCACTGTCCGCAAGCCCGCGCCTACGGTGGCCGGAAATCGGGATCAGAATCCCGGTTGCGGCGGCGGCGGCGATAACGCCGTTGCCTGATGCGTTCGGCCTCCTCCTTTGCGAGCATTACTGCTTCGCAGAAGTCGGCGACCGCCTGCCACTCCTCCTCGCTCCGGACCATGGCCTCAACCAAGGCCCGGCGCGAGAGGTCTCCGCCGCCGATCGCCCCCACGAGGGCACGGCGATGCTCCGCCCAAGCAGGGCACACCTCGACCGTGTGCTCCACCGTGTCCTCCGGGCGTTCCGCACAGTGGCGACACCCGGGCGTCACTTCCGCATGAATCCGGTGCAGGAAACTCCCGAACGAACCATGTCCGGTGAGGACCTGCGTCATGCGAAAGGTAAGGACGCCGTGAGGTCTTTCCAGCCACGCCTCAAAGAGGGGACTTACCGCCATGATTGTGGCGTGCCCAGCACTGCGTTGCGATAGTCGTTGACGCCATTTCACCATGAGATCCCGCCGGAGCTCTGTCCGCCATGCCGCAACCTGTCGCGGCAGTGGACTTTCACCCCGGCGTTGCATCTCCACGCGCATATCGTGCATGTGTGCAAGGACTGTTGCCTCCAGATCCCACGGTGGTAGGCCAGCCAGAAGGCTCGCCGCTTCGCGGGAGACCGTGCAGTATCCCCGCACCATCCTTATTGCCATGACCCTCTGGCAGGCGTTCAGTATGGCCGCCGGTTGCTTTTTCAGCGACGGCGCCCACACCGGCGCCCCGTAGAGGGCCATGGACCGAACGATCCCCGCGTAGAGCCTCCGGCAGGAGGCGTCTGGACCCCCAAGGTTGGGCAGGAGCCGCTTGAGAGCGGCCCCAGTCCGGTTGAGTTTGGGAGCCAGACGTCGGAAATGCTCCACGAAATTCCACCGGCTGTCGAGGACGAGTCCCAGGTACTTCATCGTTGACCCGACACCGATGTGAACTCCTCCTACCGTTAGTTGGGAACTCAATGGCGGCGCGTTCCGAGGGCGGCGACCGTGGAAACACATAGCCTCGGATTTGTGAAGCGCCACCTCGAGTCCCAACTCCTGGATCCTATCAACGACCATCGCAACCCCGCGTGTCGCTAGAGCGACCGCCGCCTGGTACGACTCTCCCTGCGCTAGAACCAGCGTGTCGTCTGCGTAGCAAACCACGCTGACCCCGTCAGGGAAGTCGCCGCGCAGCACGTAGTCGTACCCGATGTTCCACAAGGGTGGCCCTAGTACCGACCCCTGCGGAACACCGCACGACATCTCTCGACGTTTCCAGTCTCCCTGGTGACCGGGGTAGACTATAAATCTATCCGACAGATAGGCCTCGACCACTTGACAGAGGTATTCGGGCACCCGGTGGTACCGGAGTGCCCTCCGGATCGTACTCCAGGGCAGGGAGTTGAAGGCGTTGGCAATGTCCAAGGACACTGCCACGACACACCTGCCCCGGGACACCGCAGCCCCCGTCGTGAGGGCTCGCACGCGCATGATGGCGTCCACCGTAGAGCGCATCCTGCGAAAGCCGAATTGTCCGTCCGAAAGGTCCGGCCCCACCCGTGTTAGGCGCCCGACGAGGCGGTTTGCAATGACTCTCTCAAAGAGCTTGCCCACCTCGTCGAGCAGCACAATGGGCCGGTACGCGGACGGAGAGTCCGCAGGGCGCCCTGGCTTCGCTATGAGGACCAGTTTCCCCGTCTTCCAGCAAAGTGGGAACTGGCCCCTCTCCATGCATGCGCTGAAGAGCCCTCTCAGTCGAGGCCCGAGAGCCTCCATGGCCAGGACCCACGCCTTCCCAGGCACGCCGTCGGGTCCTGGGGCGGTGTTCTTGGCACTCAGCCTTCGCACCGCCACTCTCATCTCTACCTCGGTCACCTCTGGAGCATCGTCGTCGTCGTCGCTATTGCGGTCCGCGTCAGACACCACTGGTGAGGGCGGAGCCATGGGCGGGGGGGAGTGTTGCCCCCGCGCAGGGAACAAAGCGTTCACCGCACCCTCTACGATCTGGGGCCGGAGACTCTGAGTCAGCGGGGGAGCCCAGGGGCGGAGCTTTTCCCGTACTGTTTTGTACGGGCGCCCCCACGGGTCCGCGTTCAGAGACCCCAGCCACACGTTGCGGGCCTCCAGTTTGGCCCGCTTGATCTCCGCTCGGAGGGTGCGTTTTGCCGCTCTGTATCCCTCATACAGCTCCGCCTCTCTGGCCTCCGCATCCGCCGGGCGGATGCGGCGCCTGCAGTGTCTAGCGTACCGGCGTCGCGCGTGACTGCATGCGTTGCGCAGTGCAGCGATCTCCGGCGACCACCAGCACACCTGGCGCTTAGCTCGCCCTGGATGGACTCGGGGCATTGCCGCGTCGCAGATTTGCGACATGGCCTCCCGGAACCACTCCGCCTCGACGTCGATGTCGACAGGCCTGCCCGGTGCTTGCACCCAGGCCTGTACCGTCGCGGCTTCCAGGAGGAGCTCCCGGTCCATCTGCTTAAGCGCCCACCGCGGACCGCAAGGGCTCTGTCGGACCGGCGCGGCCGAGGTTTCGGCGGAGACGTCAAACCGGATGTACCGGTGATCGGAGTACGTCTCCACCTCCTCCATAACGCGCCAGTCGACGACACGCGGCGACAGAGCAGGGCTGGCAAACGAGATGTCCACCACTGATTCACCCCGCATCCGCACCAACGTGGGGACAGAACCCCGGTTCAGGACGACCAGGCCTAGCTCCAAAGCCCAGTCCTCCACCATCTGACCCCGTGGATTCGTGTACCGGGAACCCCAAGCCGTGTTCCAGGCGTTGAAGTCCCCGCAAACGACCACGGGGAGGGTACCAAACCCAGCGACGACGACATTTAGCTCCATAAGGGAGACTTGGAGTTCGTCGAGAGATCTGTTCGGGGACAGGTAGACGCCTACCACTGCAATGTCCCCGAACCGTGCTGCCACGCAGCCCCGTCCCCTCGCAACAGCCTCGAGGGGCGGGGTACCAGCGGCGGCCGACGAGATTAACGTCACCGAGCCGTCTAGGTCCTGAACCCAGTCTCCACGAGGATGGACGTAGTACGGCTCGGAGACGACGGCGACATTTATCGACCACTGCGCCATGCTCTGGAGCAACAGATCCTGAGCGGGGGCGCAGTGGTTGATATTCGCCTGGAGGAGACGGAATAGGGCCATTATTGGCAGTCCATCGTCTCCTCCCGAGCCCTTCTAGGGGGCACTGCCACGGCGGGTGCGGCGGCGACTGCGGCGGGTGCGGCGGTGAGAGCGGCGGGTGCGGCGGCGGGGATGGGCCTACGGGCTTTGCCCTTGGCCTTGGCGGGGGGGGTCGCAGGACCTGCCCCCAGCCCGGTGATTGGCCGGCTTGCCTGCCGCCGCACATGCGTAGCAGTGCGGCGGAGCACGGCATTCTGCGGCCTTGTGACCGGGCTGGCCACACTGGTGGCAGCGGTCGCTGCGGTCCTCCTCTGCAGCGCAGTGGGCGCCAACGTGGTGCCCCACTTGGCACCGGAAGCACCGCAGAGGTCTGGGCTCCAGCAGTTTAACCTGCGCGGAGACCCAGCCCACCAGGAGCCGTCGGCCCTCCCCTGTGATGGTCTTGGCCGCCGACACGGGACAGCTAACCGTGACGGCTCGCATGCCCGTGCTGTCAGCGCGGATGGCGCCCGCCCGGACCTGTTCGGTCGTGCACCCGCCCGCCCTGACAATGGCGACCACCACCTCGTCCACCTTGACGGAGTCGTCCAGGCCCATAATGCGCATGTCTATGCACTTGGTGGGCCTGGACACTCGGGCCTCCTCCGCATTGAGGGACGCTCTAATTCTTGCGGCTAGGGCATCCGCTGCAGGGCCGCTGGCCGCACCGGGGACCTCAAGGATTCGGGCCCCCGTGACCGTACGCCTCATGCGGAAGCCCCCAGCAGCTCCGAGCTCGCCAAGGTGGGGCAACACCGCCTGCTTCGCTTTCGCCATGACGTCGTCGTACGTCACGCCCTTCTTTTCCGCCTCAGGCTGCAGCGTAATTACTACAGCCTCGGAATTCGGGGCGCGAAGTCTCGCCGCCATGGCTCGCTTCCTCCTTTCCTTCCACCTTGCGCGCTTTTTGGCTGCTCTGGCCGCCTTGCCTGCCTTCTTCGCGGCGCCAACAACCGTCCACGCGCCGCCGGGTTCCTCAGGTGGAGGAGGCGGTGGGCGGGGCCTAGTTGCCGCCGCGGCAGGAGGTCCCGCCGGTTTAGCGGCAGGCACCGCCACACCCTTTTGCCGCCGTTGCTGCTTGGCCGTCGGGGGTGGTCTCGCGGGCTCCGATGCCACGGCCCCGCGCCCTGCTTGCCCCAATTGACCCGCCTTGGGCACAGAAGCCGCAGCCGCGGCGGCAGCGTAAGACTCCGCCCTTCGCTGCTGGCCAGAGGCCGCTAGCGGAGGGCGCAGCACGATGCCCTCCAGCAGGGACAGCTGCTGCTGAATGCGCAGCTGGAACTGCTGTTGCTGCTGTTGCAGCTGCTGCTGGAAAGCAGCCAGTTCCTGCCGCACCAGCGTCAGCAACTGATTTTCCGGCTCGGACTGGGCCTGGGGCCGGCTTTGC
This sequence comes from Mythimna albipuncta, assembly GCA_929112965.1. Taxonomy (NCBI): domain Eukaryota; kingdom Metazoa; phylum Arthropoda; class Insecta; order Lepidoptera; family Noctuidae; genus Mythimna; species Mythimna albipuncta. Next base: position 19,932,844 of record OV815962.1, read on the forward strand.
CCCTGCCCTTGCTTGCGCGCCCCCTCCGACGGCTCCTGACAGCCATCGCCATTTGGCACCCTTCCGAGCTCAGCCCGGACTTCAGCCCGGAGCTCGGCCCGAAGCTCAGCCTGGAGCTCGCTCCGGATTCTGGCCACCCTCTTCTCGAGAGAGGCGTCAAAAGCCTCCCGGAGGGACGCCGCGTGACGTTGGGCCATCCTCTCCTTTGACGTCCTCTCTCTTTTGCGGCTCATATCCCGCAACAAGGTGACTGCCAGCCTCTGGAGGGACTCCATGTCGGAGTCCGCCTCAGCACGCCTCTCGTTGCCAGATGGCTCCGAGAGGTCCCTTCCCGAGCTGGCCGCCCCGGGGTGACGCCCCTCCGCGGCAAGCCTGGCGGCTCGCTGAGCGGAGTCCTGGGCCGTTAGACCCCTCCCCCTTCCGCGGGACCGGCCCGCGCCACGGCTGCTGGTGGGGATTTTGCTCTGAGGAGAGGACTCCTCAGAGGACGACCCGTCCTCCCTCCTGGCAGACGCAGGGCGTTTCAGGGGGACACTTGAGTTTCTCCCGGGATCGACCACCACTTCCTTCGCCTCCGAGCGCCCTTCTTCCCTCCTGACGAACTCGGAGCGTTTCTGGGAGGAACTTGTGTTTCTCCCAGAATCAACCGCCATCTCTTCCACCTCCGAGCCCTCCGAGCCCCCTCTGGATGCTGCGTCGGACTCCGACCGCGCATCACTCTCCGGTTTTTTTAAATATTTTAAATTAACTTTTTCCATTTTGTTCCCACGAGTATTATACTTTGGGTACTTGCTCAAAACACGTGGTTCGCACTAGAGACTAATTTAGCTACCCATTAGTCAAGCTAACAACCTCCCTCACGGTGCGCCGCCGCTTGGAGGTTTGGGGTAATTTTTTATAGAGGTTGTCTTCCTCGCGGCCCGGGCGGTTAAGCCAAGACCCTCGTCCCCCATCAAAAGTCAGAAACATGACCTTGGACAATCTCTGGGGCTACGAGACTAACGGTTGCAGAAGGAGGAGCAAGCCTTCCTCCTGCCTGCCCGGCGGCAGTGTGAGTGCACGCCGAGCCCGCTCTTACTTCGCCACTGTGCCCTCTGCTATAGCAGAGGGACACGCGTTGAAGCGTTCCGACAGACAGAACATTCGCAGACGACCATCGAGGCCCCTTAGGCAGCAATACCCAAGGGGGTCACTGGCCGCCTCCCAGGGTGCACCGTCCCGCAGACTGGCCTTCGCTCCGGACGTATCCGCAAGGGAACTACAGCCTGCGGGCACTCGTGGAGGTTTTCTGTCGTGGCACCCCACAGGGGTAGTCTGCGGTGTACTGCTAATAGATAACTTTGAATTAATATATATATATATATATATATACACACCCTTAAATTTTGATCATTTTAACCGCCGACTACTACTTGTAGGTAGTAGTCGGCGTCGCGTACAAACTACCTACAGATCATTGGACTCGCTCAGCTGACGTTTACTTAAAGAAAAAAAGGTACTTTATTTTTTAATTTTATCTTTACAAATCGATAGTGTTTCGTGTACCGGATCGACCCTCCACGGGATGAAAACGATCAAAATTTAGCGGTGTATATATATTTGAAATTGGATCGGTACAAATTCATAATCAATTTCACCTTTCTATAAATTCAGTCTAAATAGTACCATTTCGATTTTTTTCCTCCCTAAACATCTTACTCGTAATGATTACAAAATATCACAATTAATAATACAATCTCCAAATTGATCTAGCCGTTCTTAAATGATACTCTTACGAACAAACAGAATTACATTTTTACTTGAACATAATATTCTACTTCAAGGAATTCTACAAATTTGTACCACGAAAATTATATATCCATTTATTCTAGCCTTTTATTTTAATAAACATATCCACAGTTCACATGTTTTCTATACTTTAATCCTTGGGTACAAAATGTTATCTTAAACAGATGTTCAATGGGATCGCAAATAACGAACACAATAGAACGAAGTCCTTATTGTACAAGTGGGGAAATAAGGTTAAAATAATATTATGATTGTCTTTGGAATCACTCTTCTTTAGTGTGCTGTGTCGTTTGTCTAATGGTCCACTGCTGAATGCATGATTTCTTGACTATGGTTAATCTGCTTGTGCATAACATTCTGACTATGTTGATTCTACTGAGTGCATAGTATCCTGGCTATGTTCAACTTGCTGAGGGTATGGCATCCAGTGTGCGTCTTACTACTGTTTGCGATAAACATATAGACAGGAGAACCAAGGTTACCTACACAGCTCGAAGAATCACCAACCTTAAGTGGCAATGGGCAGGGCACATTGCACGCAGAAAAGATGGTCGTTGGGGACGAAAGGTTCTGGAGTGACGACCACGTACCGGAAGACACAGCGTTGGATAGCGTTGGAAGGTGTAGTCAGTGTCGCAGCAATCCGATGGATGCGTGATGCACTGGATCGGTCGTTGTGGCAACGCTTGGGGGAGGCCAACAGTGGACGTCTTTCGACTGATATGATGATATAGGCCTTCCACACGGTCAAGCTCCAACACAGACCGGTACACGGAACACCTAGTGAAACTGTACTAGTTTTATCAGCAGTAGGGTGTCTTTCCACCAAAGATGTGCTATGCAGCTATGCTAAGCTAAGCTACGAAACTATGTGACCGTTTCCACTGATGCTATGCCTATATAGCGGTGCGACTAAAGTCGTCTCTACACATAGGCCAGCGCATTCGCCAACGCGCTGGCGGTGCGCTTGCAAACGCGCTTGTGAGTAATCCACACATTGGGAGGTCGTTCAGTATGGTTTGGTTCGAGCCAATGTGCGGACGGATTCAAAATGGATGTTGAGTCGCTAACAGCTGCAGCTGTATATTTATTCACAGCTTATAATTACTTTGTAAATTTAATTATTTTGTAAAATTAATTTCGTCAAGTTAGGTGTTAATTCACCGCAAGAAAAAAACGTGCACTCTTGATCGCTGCTCCGGTCAAATTGATCGCGCGGCCAATGTGTGGATGGTGCGCCAAGCTTGCGACAAGTTTCCTTTGATGTTGCCGACACCGCGCGGCAAGCTCGCAAGCGTGCCGGCCAACGTTCAAATACCTACCGCCAATGCGCCAACGCCCGTTCTACACATTGGGCCAGTGGCTGGGCCAACGCGCTTGCCATCACGTTGGCCTATGTGTAGTGCCGGCCTTAGGCCTTAGGCCGGCACTACATATGAAGATACGACGCCGCAAAGTAGCTGCGCGAGGAAGATCGCTGCTCAAGCTATGCGATGTATCGATAGTAGGCGACGACCCATAGCAGGCACCTATAGCACGCATCCAAGCACACATCCATAGCACACATCCATAGCACACATCCATAGCGCGCATCCTTCTACGAGTATATAAAAAATATATCTTAGTTGAATCCGTTTCCACCAGTGCAAAGCTATGTGCTTCAATGAATATGATTGGTGGATATCAAACGCATCCACAGCAACGTAGCATAGTATATCTCTGGGAGAATACAGCCGTATAAACGGACGCGGGATGGTGTTCTATTTATAAACCGGCCTGCGTGGGCAAAACTGAAGAGAAGCTGGCGCGTGTAGTTTGCCCATTAAGATCAGCGAAGTTAGAGAGAACCTAGGTCTAAGATTTCACATCTTTCAGCTAAAATAATGATTATTTATTTATTCATTTAGTTTATTCATTAACCTTTCAATCGTGGAAATTACAGACACAATAGAAAGACAATAGATTCATAATATCTGAAGGGCTTAATAGGTACCTAGTTGTTTGAGTGTGAACGTTACGACCTGCATTTTTTCAGCATTTGGCAAATTATTTATTTATAAAATCAAATAAATAAATGAAATGTTTCGAATGTCCTTAATATCGAAGTAGAGAGTATTAAATGTTCTAAATAACGATATTTATGTATTACTAGCTTTTGCCCGCGGCTTCGCCCGCGTAGCATTAGGTACTTAAGGAATCGGAATAAAAGGTAGCCTATATTCTTTTCCATGTCAAAGACTATATGCGTGCCAAATTTCATCCAAATCCGTTACGCCGTTTTTGCGTGATTAAGTAACAAACATCCAAACATCCAAACATTCACCCTTTCACATTATAATATTAGTTAAGATGTGTGTCACAAGGTAATTTGATACTTCGGATATTATTGCGAAAACCCGGATAATTAGAAAATGGTGATATAAAATCTGCGAGCAACTTAGACGTAGCGTTCGCCGGCCGCTGCCTTGACACCGCTCGCTTCGCTCGCTCGGCTCACGCGTGGTCGGTCACAGTCAGTGACTATACAATTCATGGTCACAGTTCTAACCTAACCTAAACTATTTCAGCCAATTCAAAATGACGAAACTGCCTGCGACTAGATAATCAGACAATACCGAAAACACTTCTTAAAGTGAACATATTAGTAGTTCTTTATGTAAAACCTTAATTTTATTTCTAGTCGCTCACTTAGTAATTTAGTGGCTTAGCTATTTCAATAACCCACTTTTAGTAAGCTCGTTCTAGATTTCGTTATTAATCAATAATTGTCGAGCGGTGGGCCAGTAAAATGCAAATTGGTGCCTTGAAATCGCACGACGGGGCCGCAGCAGACCAAGAAGGAGATGGCGGGACGACTTGGATGTCTTCCTTGGGAATTGAACAGAGGTGGCTTAAAACCGGGACCATTGGAATTCATACCGCTCAAGTTATTAAAACAGTATTTCATCATAAGTTGCTTCACACGAGCATACAGTACGAGACACGAGTACGAAACAAAAAAAAATAGTCAGCCTCACCATACAAAATGATAAACTTGATAGGACAATTTGTATGGCGAGGCCGATTTTTTACTCCGTTTCCTGAAAAAAAAAAATCGTGGAAGGTTGTTCAGTTTCGTCTACTGAGCAAGCCCTTAAATTTTGTGGAGGGCTGTCCCTTACACCTTGTATAAATGAGAAATCATTTGATAATAAGAAGAACACAGAGACACGTAGAAATATCTTGTAACAACTTAATACCTGTGTGCACAAATAAACATTTTGTATTGTATTGTATTGTATTGTATTGTATTGTATTGTATTAATTCAGATCTTGCAAAAACCCGGATAATTAAAAAATGGTGACAAAATATCTGCGAGTAACTTGGACGTAGCGGTTATTTACAGCTCTAATCTAACCTAATCTATTTCACCCAGTTCAAAATGATGAATCATACAATCTACCTGCGACTAGATAATTAGACAATGGTGAAAACATTTCAATGTAAACTTTTTAGTAGTTCGTTATGTAAAACCTCAATTGAAAAAATTGTTTCTATCTTAACATTGATGTTGCTCTCTCTGTGTTTCTAATCGCTCACTTAGACATTTAGTCGCTCGGCTACAATTTCAATAAGTGAAAAGGATTAAGCGCACCCCACTTTTTGTACGCTTCTTCTGGATTTTATTTTTAATCTATATTTGTCGTTAGTTTAGTTTATTTTTCGCTTACTAAAATTTATATCGCCTTTTTTTTTTATTCGTTCGAAGTTAACCTAAACAAAATAAAACAAAAAAAAATGTTTAACCTTTCGAATAGCGTAGATAATTTCAGACACAATAGGTAGACAATGGGTGAGCGAACGCCTGCGTTTGCTTGGGGTTTAATGAATAAAGGAGTGGGTAGAAAAGAAACCACCAGTTTTAATTACATATTAAATTAATTAAATTTTATTTCAGCAAAAAATATTCAAGACTGTGTCCGCATTGTAAGAGCATTTCATATATTTTCGTCGAGGATATCCTTGATAAGTATTGCAATGAGTTCGTCGACCTCGTCCTGAAAAATAAAAACAGAATTAAAACATCAAACTATTAGCCTATCGGGGCCAGCCAAGTTACAAACGTTTCGCTTGCGTCGAACGCTTCGAGTTGACCTTGCCGCCAATTCTTTTGTTCTGACCACGTGACTGAGCGTTGAGGCGACGTCATTCTCGTACATTTGAAGCTTTCTACAAGCGTTAACTATTGCAGATTAGTAACTTGGCTGGCAGGAGCTACCCGTTGCTCGTCATCCGCAAAATAAATACGTGTTACGGGCATTGATCATGTTTTAATCAACATAATAATAAAACTTGATACCTACTAATGTAGAAAATGCAAAAAACTTAAAATAAGTAACAGACAGTTTAACAAAGCGAAGTTTGAAAGGTAGTGTTGTGATTATTTCAAACAAAATACTGACCTTGAATTCTGCCAGGATAGCTGGCACCGTTTGACTGATGAAATTGTTTATGTCCTGAGAATAGTTATTTCCTTGGATGGCTAGCCTGATGTTCGACTGAAAATGAAAAGCATTGCAAATTAGTCAGAAGTGTGCCTTTTTTGTATCCAATGCAAGACGCACAAGACCGCCCCTTATTACGACACTTAGAGGGGAAGGACCAAAACCAAACTGGTACGAACACTAGTCTTCTCGATCTTTTCGTATGGCGCTGAGACTTGGTCGCTAGAAGCTGCAGACGCAAACGCATCGACGCCTTTGAGATGTGGTGCTTAAAAAGGATGCTCCGTATTCCTTGGACAGCATTTCGGACCAACGTATCCATTTTGCAAGAACTCAAAATTTTCTCACGGCTATCGTCCGTGTGTCTTCGCAAGGTTTTGCAATACTTCGGTCTCATTGCAAGGAAAGACGGTGACCACCTCGAAGGGCTCATTGTGATGGGTAAACTGGATGGTAAAAGGCCTCGCGGGCGCAGCCCAATACGTTGGTTTGATCAGATCCGCACCGCTTTCGACTCTACGATATACTGCTAGTAATGCCGTTCACACCGCCAGAGACAGAAACAGATGGAGGAATATCATAAAAGTTAAAGTGATCACGCAGGGAGGTCACGACCCTCAGCATTGAGGAATACGATGCAAGGAGGAAGAGCATCCTCTTGATGAGGGGGGGTTATGTTCATCTGTGAACGTTTTTCGGCTGAAATGATGGTGATGATGATGAAAACACTTACGATAATTCGGTCAAGACTCAAGTCAATATCGACGCTTCGGATTGAGATGCCGGAGATGATTGAAACGTTAACACGAACCACTCCCTTGACGACGATTCCCCGGATATCAACTCTGGAAAAAAGAAAGTTAGTCATGTATTTTTTTGGGTGTTAAAAACATCTAATGACATTTCCCGCCCTTGGGCGGAGCGAGAGGGCGTGTCAGACTTTTACTGACTAAAAACTCACTCCTGCTCCTTCTTTTCCTTCGTCCTAGTTTTTAATGAAAATCGTTTTTTTTATAGCAGTCTTTTATAGCACAGTATACCTATATTATATTTAAAACTCGTCAAGACGAATCATACGAACCCAAACTCGATATGGTTGTCTTTTAACTAACGAGTTACTAAGGCCACCTACCGGTTCCATCATCAGATCATCTCCATGTCATAATAATTTTGCATTGTCATCTGATTTACACATGCATGCAAAATTTCAGCTCAATCGGTAACCGGGAAGGGGATCAACTTAATTTGCAAAATTTTATTACAGACAAACATCGGGACAGGTGAAACTAAAAAAAAAAGCTTGTAATAAAATTAAATGACGATGAGATGATTAAAGTCAAGAGTGAATAAGTAATATCCTAGTAGTAATATCCTAGTAACGAAAATAAAAACTGCTAGCTGATGTGCTTAGTAAAGTAGCATAGATAAAAACCTTGACGATCACTTATTGTCACACTGATCCGCATATTTTTCGTCGAAATCAAAATAATCTAGTTCGGTATCTTAATCTGTTGTTAATCGCATATTTTATTGAAACAACATAATTTAAATTTCGCAATAAAGAGATACCTATAAATAAATTGTAGTGTCAGTTTTATGTACAACCCATACGCATTAACATGGTACCTGGATCGGAAACAGTTTGTATTCTCACGTTTAAAGCATCGTAAATTCGTAAAGTGATTAGTATGTCATCATGAGAAACTACTCAGCGCAAAATAAATGTTTATATTAAAAAAAACTAAAATAAAATTCTATGCACTCAATACTTTTGCCATGTTGAGGTTCCACCCACGTCCGATAAATCGGTGACCGATTTTTTGTAGGAGAAAAATAGAACACATTGATAGCAATAGTACAACGCACACGTCCTACTAAAAGTTGGTCAGAAAAACAAATAATGTTACAAATATACAAAATCGGCCCGATTATCTGTCCTACAAAAAGTCTGACGTGGGCGAGCAGCCTAACGCGCACGGGTTGTAGTTGTTATTGTTGTTGTAACTGTTAATTAGCAGCAACCATCAGATTGGGAAATCAATCATTTATACAGGGTGTCAGTGAAAGGTCTCCGCCAACTCTAAGGGTTTGCTCAGTAAACCACCAGCTGTGTATTTTTTTAAATGTGTCATATGAAATTCCGGGAGTTATACAAGGTGTAAGGGACAGCCCTCCACAAACTTTAAGAGCTTGCTCAGTAGACGAAACTGAACAACCTTCCACCTTACCTACAATAGTGGTAGAGCACTCGCGCCGCTTGGAAACCGAGCGCGAAACGATGGTGACCGCGGTAGGCGCGAATTTGCATGAACAGCTGTTTTGTTACTATGATACTCGTAAAACTAATGAGTATAAAAAAGTTTATTTGAGATCACATGTATAATTATCAGTCACTAATTACCAGTCACCCTATATCCTCTCATATGTGGCGCCCGCTAGCGCGCACGGTCACCACTTTGTGGGCAACTGGCGAACTATTGGCGATATTTCAACAACACACAACAGGATATGTATGCATCTTTGCCTTTATATTTCTTACCTGCCATCTGAAGCGACAGTCAGTTTCTCTCCGAAGAGAGTAACCTCTCCGTTAGCAGCGCCTGAAACATAATAAAATATTCAGTTAGTCATGATGAGTCCAACCCTTAGTTCTGTACATTTAGGTAATGGCATTCTTGAAGCCATCTACACTTATAATTAAATCAAGAGATAAAGTTAAATTGATAAAGTTTGTTTTTTTTTTGTGTAGGAGGTATTCTCTGTAAGTACTGGCACAAAATATATGGGTACAGAAGTCAATCTATATACAAAGCGCGCTTGAGCAACGCACATATAGACACCGCTCACGGACACGATATCTCGGAGCGTCTTGGCCCGCTCGTCGAACAGTTCCGGCTCAAACGCTCATTAATGTGCGTCCACCGAGCTTAGGTATAAAATGTGAAGTACATACATGAGATTGTCTTCTGTACGTACTGGTCCGATTGCTCACCGTTTTGAGAGCAATGGTGATGAAATAAATTACATAAAGTAATGCGCCTGGCTGGGTTCGAACTCGCGACCTTCAACTCGCAACTCGGGGCCATTTCCATTCGGCCACCGCTGCTCTTCATAGTGTATATGGTTGTTCAAATATTACGAGGGGTTTTTGTTGAGTTCTTCCTCTCTGGAGGGAGCGAGATGGAATAACAGACTTTTACTAACTAAAATCTTTTGCCATCCAGGGTCGCGGTGAGTCTTTAGAACTATCCTCAAATAGAACGGTTGGCTAAGCTAAGCGCGAATGCGTGGATTCATCATCATCCTCATTTCAGCAGATACACGTCCACTGTTGGACATAGGCCTCCCCCAAGCGTCGCCACATCGAACGTTCCTGTGTGTCCCGCATCCATCGGTCTCCCGCTACCTTCACCCATGCGTGGATTGCAAACATTTATTTGGTTCGGCGCACCCAATTTTAAATGTATCATCAATTTTACTATTTAATAAACTTACGGGCAGCCACATGAATGTGAGGCAGTTCAAGCTCGAAGGTTAGCCTAGAAAGGAGGAGGCTGTAGTTCATATCATTTACCACGATGTCACTCAGGCCGGTGCTCAGAACTTCCTCCAAAAAAGCAGCTGCGTTAAAGATCCTGAGAATGATGGAAAAAATATAACAATTAAAGAAATTACAAGAGATATCACATTAATAATATAAAATCGAAAGTTTGGACTCAACATCATCATCAGCCTTTTTAATGTTCCCACTGCTGGGACTCAGGCCTCCTCTGTAGGAGAGGGAATGGGCTGTCATCCACCACGCGGGCCCAGTGCGGGTTAGTGAATGTTACATGTCTTCAAAAGTTTGGAGTGTTTGTTTATGTATATTAGTTACTTCTTCACGTTCAAACGACTGAAAGAATTTTGATGATTTCGACATAGAATATGATTTTATGCGGGCGAGACCAATGGTAAAACTACAATAAAGATCATTTCAATTTTGACAGTGATGCATGACATGATCAGGTAAAAAAAACTGATCAAAGTCGAACTGGTTGAGTCGTGCAACGAGGCTTCCGTAAAACATTGCCCTATATAAGTAATATTCTCGAATCGAAACTTGAAAATTTTCACGGTTTTGTTTTATAAACCTGTGTTTGTCTGCGATCCCACCTTTTTTTTATGGTGGGAAAAAATCATGCATTGACATCCCCCGCTCTTGGGCGGAGCGGGAGATCCCAACCGTCGACGGCGCACACTGTTTCTGCGCGCCTCAAGGATTTGTCAGCAACGGCAAGGGCCCAGCTGGACCGAAGCCTACTGGGGCCAGGGTTAGCACCGAAAGGTAGCTCAACCCCCGGTACGAAAGGCAACGAAGAAACTGGAGTAGGTTTTAGTCAGTAAGTGTCTGACACTATCTCCCGCTCCACCCAAGAGTGGGGGATGTCTTTGGATGATTTTCCCACCAAAAAAAAACATCAATCTCCCTCTTTTTTTATATGGGAAAGTCGAGCATCCGCTGAAAGCTGCTTTTTTTTAGGTACAAATAGGAGGGTATACCTCACATAAAGAGGTGAGTAGAGGGTCATAATTTACCCTCATCTGTTATTTAATGGAAATATATCGACGGCGAAGTGCCAATAACTCCTAACTGTCGAATTAAAAATTTCCTCCAAAAATGTTAGGAGGTACTATAAATTGACACGTTGCTTTAGTTAGGAAGTGTTTCTCGAATTATCTTAATGCAGTTGCAACTAAATATCTGCTTCAGAGATTACACAAAACATGCGGAAACACACGTTTAAATTATTATAAGCGCTAAAAAGTAATTTTCTTGAAGTGTCAGTTAGAAGGTATTGGTACTTCACCGTCGATAAATCAAATGAAAGGTAATTTTATTCTTAATCCAACAGGTACCAAAAATGATGCGATTCAATGGTTGCTTAGATTTAAATTGTAAAACTTTCTGCGCTAGATCTAGTATTAAAAACATGTTCCCCCTGTCTGTTATTAAATGATTATAAAGGATATAATAAATGCCAGATAATGTATATTATCAATACGTCGTCATAGGTTGCTAAATCACATAATATGCCTATAATGTCAAACAATAAAATTTGTAATTAAATTTTTTGATTAACTTTTCTAAATGAGGGAAGAGATATCTCCTACGTATCTTAGATAACAAACACACAAACAAACGAACAAACATTTAAAAATCACTTACACAGGCACAGGAAGTGCGTAAAGGTAATTTTCTTTTGGTATATGGAAGGGGTCAAATCCCCTATGTCTGATATCTTGACTAATTTCCTCAATAACCTCGATGATTTGATTCTCAATCGGGCCTGTGATAGGTCCTCCTGAGTTCCGAGACGCCATTGCACCTAAAAAAAAATATATTCTAATTAAAAAAAAAAAAAATATTTCACACATTCACCGGAATACTACCGCACTTAAAAAACGTCAGAAGCTAGTGCACGGTTTCAAATTGATTGTTTCCTACAGAGAAGAACCGGCAAGAAAATCCATGGTTACTCTTTTAAAAAAGTGGCTGTTGTTACAATATTTCCTTATTACATTTATAATAGATATTATGTAAGAACAGTGTAGACCAGTCAATATTGTACCCAAAAGCACAATAATAAATAATCATAATAAAAAAGTAAGTTATAATAATAAGAATTCTTCTTCTTCTTTTCAATAATGTAAATGGAACACTGTAGACTCCATGTCTACAGTGTTCTCCCACTCACATTATCAAATGACAGGCCTGTTGGTCCAGTGGTTAGTGACGCTGACTGCTATGCCGGAGGTCGTGGGTTCGGTTCCCACCCAGGACAAATGTTTGTGTGATGAACACGATCATTTGTTCTGTGTCTGGGTGTAATTTATCTATAATATGTGTGTATTTAGAAATATATAAGTATGTTTATCAGTTGTCTAGTACCCATATTACAAGCTCTGCTTAGCTTGGGACTAGACGGCGCTGTGTGATAGTTGTGGAATATTAAAAAAAAAACTTCTATAATAAAGTGGTCAACAATATTATAAAAGTTGACCATATTTTCAGTTCTGCCGTAACCAAAGCCTAGGTATTAGCTGCCACACACTGGCCCATGTTGAAAAGCAGCGCTATGGATTTATCACATTTTGCGTGTGGTCACGGCATTATACTGAACATTCAACCGAATTTCGCGGACGTGGCACATATTTTTCATAAAGAATGTTTAGAATTAGTAAGTAAGTCCCAAGATTGCGTCTTTTCCGTCAAATAAAATGGCTTTCCTTCCATTCTTTTACATCTCCCGCCCTTGGGCGAAACGGGAGACTGTTGAGTGTGTTTCAGTAGGACACCAAAGGAGAAATTAACTTTATCCAATTGTTAGAATGTAATTCTTTGGATGTGTATTTGGGAGCATTGCTTACCTGGTTTGAACGATGGCCTGGGAACCATGGAAGCACAGATCCCAGCGACGAGTACACTGAATGCCAGTATCGTCTTCATTTTTATTTTTAAACTGAAAAGGAAAAAGAAAATTAATATTTATATTTTTATTTATTTTTCTTGGTGGGTTAATAAAAAAAGAACAACAAAAACTTAGTCGTCAAGTCTCTAATGGAAACTGATCAGTTCCATAAAGTTTTTAGGAAATAAAACAAATAATTCTTAATACACGATAAAATAAAATTAACATTGAACCAAAAAGAAGCATGAAAACTTTTACAAATAAAAGATAATATTGACGCAATGTATCGAGCTTACCTTTCAGATGGGTGATCAAATAATACTGTTATGAAGAAAAATACTATAATAATTTAAATAACAATAGATAAAGACATAGGTATTCAAATAAATAGTTAATCCGAGGTAATCAGTTTAAATTGCAAGCGTACTGATTGGAAAGGATTAATAATTAGTTAATTTATCTACAAATTATCTACGATTTTGTTCAATAATCACTGTTTATGAAAATCCCACATACGTCTAATCAAGAGATTAACAAATATTGAAAGTAATTTAATACATTAAGGATGTTTAGAATTTTTTAAATCAGAAAAAATCATCATCATGTTAACCAATTTTTTTAGGGTTCCGTAGTCAACTAGGAACCCTTATAGTTTCGCCATGTCTGTCTGTCTGTCCGTCAGTCTGTCTGTGCGTCTGTCCGTCCTCGCTTAATCTCTGTGACCGTTAGCACTAGAAAGCTGAAATTTGTTTTTTTTTTTTTAATTTCCACTTCCGAAATTAAAGTTAATTTGTACTATTCAGTGAACATTGAAGTCGGTTACATTTTTTTTTTGTAAAAAGTTATGTTTTACACTTTTTAGTTATGGTACCACCACTAAAAAGTACCCCCTAGCCAAACTTCTCTCATTCATCTCATAACGATTCTAATAATTCCAAACACGGTTAGATTACATTAATTTTATTTACCTTCTGGCTTAATCATTAGGTCAGTTCGATACATCCCCTCCCCTTTTTCTTTCAATCAGTCATCGACTACACGTATAAACAAAGTAATTTTTCTTGTTACGACAGTTCTGCTGTAATCCTATGAGGAATTCTGTTCCATATCTTCGAAGTTCATGATTAGATCATAACAATATTTCTTTGGGACCAACTTGGAAGCATAACCTATCAATCAAAAAAATATTTTTCAAAATCGGTCCACAATTGACCGAGATATCGGTGAACATACATAAAAAAAAACATACATACATTCAGCCGACCATACCATTCGTTTTTTTGGGTTAACCTTTCGAATATCGTAATCAGAGACACAATAGAAAGACGGCGTTCGCTTGGGGTTTAATCAATTAAATGAATAATAAGACCTTTATTGTTAGTTTTCAAAACTACTCCAAAAAACGAGTTTTCTTCAAACTTTCTCACGAACGAAGTCGTGGGCAAATTACTAGTAAATCGATAAACGTTTGATATTTAGACAGCATTCCACTATTTCATTTTGATCCCTCATGCTATCTGTATGTGGCGATTCTACCACAGCGCAGTTAATTGTAGCGCGCTGATAAAAGATATCAGTCATTAAAAGGCGTGACCTTCAAAGTATTATTTAGTACTTGTTTTTAAGTCACTCAAGAGTTATGGAAAAATAAATCAAAGAAAGCGTCCCACAAGACGGACCAATGACCTGGAGAGAGTCGCGGGAATCCGGAAGTTGCGAGATTCTTGGAGCCTTGGCGATACTTGAGGGAGGCTTATGTTCAACAGCCTATGTCTTCCGGTTGATATAATGATGATATCAAAGAAAAATAACAAAGATGGATGATTGTGTGAAGAGTGTGAAAAAATAGGGTAGTCAATGACAGCATGACGGTTGACAGGACAGAATGGAAGAAAAAAAACCATCGACCCTAAGCGTCATGGAACAAAGGCAGGAAGATGATGATGACTAGTATTTCTGAATATAAGCCATTAGCTGCTGCCAGGGTTGCGTTCAAAATTGAGTTTAGAGTTAAATCTGCAATTTTTAACGCCTGTAGAAAACTTCAAATCTACGGTAATGACGTCATCTCAACGCTCAGTCACGTGGTTAGAACAAAAGAATTGGCGGCGTGGCCAACTCGAAGCTTTCGGCGCAAGCGAAACGGTTGTAACTTGGCTAGGGGAGCTGGCATGGGGTGGGTCTTTTAGTCAGTAAGAGTCTGACACTATCTCCCGCTCCGCCCAAGAGCGGGGGATGTCAATGCATGATTTTTTCCCACCATAAAAAAAAAGGGGGAGCTGGCATTTTTGAACGCGAACGGAATTCACCTGTCAATGTCAAGCATATTGTGCTTACTCCAACCTACCCTGCTCAAAGTTAGGGTTTGTTTTACTTTTATAATATTAGTGTAATATAGAATAGAATATACACCGCTAAATTTCAATCGTTTTAATCCCGTGGAGGGTCGATCCGGTACATGAAACACTATCGATTTGTAAAGATAGATTTAAAAAATAAGGTACCTTTTTTTTCAAAATTTGTATTAATTTACGCATGTACGAAATTAATTTCTTTAAGAAAATGTCAGCTGAGCGAGTTCAATGACCTATAGATAGTAGTCGGCGTTGCGTACAAACTACCTACAGTTCATTGAACCCGCACAGCAGACGTTTTCTTAAAGAAATTAATTTCGTACATGCGTACTTTATTTTTTAATTTTATCTGTACAAATCGATAGTGTTTCATGTACCGGATCGACCCTCCACGGGATTTAAAAGAGTAAAATTTAACCTTTTGAATGTCTTAAGTTACACAGTTCGACATAAGCAATTGTCTTTCTATTGTGTCTCTAATTTTTTTTTTTTATTAATGATAGGCTTGCGTTTGACCACTATCTCACCTGATGGTAAGCGATGATGTGGTCGACGATGAAGCACGCTTGCCTAGAAGAAACCTATTCACTCTCGACTTAAAGACTCATTATCATTGACACGGCATTCAAAGAGTTAATGGTGTATTTTATTGTAAATATGAGGAGACTTAAAATAACGGGTAGATCTGCATGTTCTGCCATTTATGGCGTACAAAAACAACATATTGGTTTAGAATAAACCACAAAAGATTTGAGTCTAGACAAACAATAAAATTTTTCATCGTTATACTTATTAAAGGAAAAAAAAAATACAGAAAATGTACTGATTAGGTTTTGCATACCTAAGGCTCAAATTGTAAAAATGTCGTAATTACAGAAATATCTTTAATTAATTGCGTTCATTATAAGTCACGACCTCGACCGATCATGTGCTTCTCATCAGCATTCTACATAGTGGGTGTCTTCAAGGCTAGAGTGAATAGGCTCTTAATAAACTAGTGCGCCTCACCATCAAAGGTTGCATCGCTACTTACCATCAGGTGGGATCGCAGTTAAGCACTAGTTTATCTCAATAAAAAAATAAAAAAAATTCTACATAGTAGAAGGTCATGCCAGTTCTATATATTTCGGTACATGGTTGACATATAATAACCATCCGTTCTATGAACAATGTACCCTGATCACTGCCATTTTTTGCTACGTAATTATTCAGCTATATATGTTCAGTTATACCTAGTTTTGCCTTGTTACAAGGATTTTTTTTTTTTTCCTAATGCATTTATTACTGTAATGTGTGTTAGATTATACCAATGTTACATTTAAAATATATGAAGCTCATTAAAAATGATCTCCATTAGCTTTTGGCGCTGGTGGTGATGAAGTAGGGATGCGGGACAGCGGGAACTTGGCCTGCGAACAGCGGGTTGTGCCCCCCCCCCCCCCGCTCGCCACACCAGTTTTATACACCAATCAGCTGTTGCACATGCACACCTCCACACACGGCTGCGCGTGGTTGATCTTTTAGCATCTATTTCTTTTTTACGTTTTACTTCAACCGACCGTTGTAATTTCTTTTCTTACTTACATTGTACTTGTTATTATTTTCAGTAGAGTATTTTTTTCAGGTGTCAGAGGATATTTTTAATATTTCATTTATGATGGTGTTTTGAACACTCCTACCAATTTTCAGATGGGTGCGAATTACTGTAACCTCAGATGTCTAAATTGACCGAACTATCTTTAATTTTCTGATTCAATTAAAACAAAAAAATTATAACAACTTCTTCTTTTCATGTCGATGCTCTCAAACTATACTTTTTCTGACCAATATTTGCCAACCTGTACGACTCTATCGTTAGCCTCGTATAGATCCTGAAAAGTGCAGGTGGTAATGCAGGATGGGCAGCATAGCAGTTGGTGCTTGTCCTGTGCAGAGGCTCCGCACTGGTACTATGCTAGAGTTGGGTCGAACTCAATTAGAACAACGAAGACGAGATAGAAATATTTAAAAACCACGCTAATAAATAAAAACCACGTTTAATTTGAGAAAAACAAATTTTTATTGTTCTCTTAATATTTAATTTTTCCCAGCCTGCAAGTAGTCATTGATGTAGTCCTTTGACAAAATTCCAAAGAGCTCGTTGATTTCATTCTAAAAGAAATAAAATAAAATAAGTTACTCAAAAGTAAAAACAAAACCATTTAAACAAAATCGTTCTTGTACGGTCAGCATCCCTACATTGGACTTAGGTTTAGTTAGTAATTACTGCAAATTGTCGCATCATAGTATCGTCATGAACACAAGTACGTCAGTAGCACGTTTGGCACCAATCTTTCGTTAACATTTTACATTATATTAACATTTTAAAGAATATAAACATCTTTTCATTTCACAACATTCAATATTATACGTAAAGACTTCTCCTCTTAAACTTCTCAAGTAACACTTTGTAAATCATTATCAAGATCATCATTACGTACACATTACTTCGTCATTATCAAATGAGCATTAGTTTTAGAGTATTAATAGCTCAGTTTAAATGGATTCAACCAGTGACTGCTATAATAAAAAATCATATATCCCAATTTACTTTATGAATTTGACTTTGCCGCCCACAATTCAATCATTTATTTCAGGCATCTAGGCCCATTACATTTTAACATAGTTTATAAGACATAATAATAATAAAAAAAATATTAATATTAACGTCAAAAAATTAAAACAATGCCTCATCTTTTTACCTCGTGTCTTGCACAATCTCGCCAAAAAAATAATAATTGTGTTCTAGAGATACAGAGTAAAAAAAAAAAAATTATATAAAAACGAGAAGACCATCATTAAATGCATCTCCTCCTTCTTGCGCGGTATTCCGTCGTGACCTCCTGGCTTAGCCAAGCTAATAATCTACAATCGTTAACGCTATTAGAAAACTTCAAATTTATGATAATGACAGTCATCATCTCAACGTTAAGTCATGTGGTCAGAACAAAGGAATAGAAAGCGTTACCGACTGTAGAAAGAGATTCGAAACGAAACGGTCGTAGCTTGATCAACGTATAACTTTTAAGCTAAGATTAACTTACGCTGAACTCTTTCAATTTCGCAGGTATATTTTTGAAAAGAAATTCGTTCATCATGTCCGAATAATCGTCATCTTGAATTTTAAGCTTTACGTCAGACTGCAAACAAGAAACAAAATAATTAGGTAATTAATTTAAAAAAAAACCCGGTCAAGAGCTAGTCGGACTTGCGCACCGACGGTACCGTAAAGACTTGCTTAGGTAAACGGTTCGATTCCAGAATCGAGTCTCAAAGATTTTACCCGAATCTCAAATTTTTTTTTTATGACTTAATGAAATTATCGAGACTCGATTCGGGAATCGACTACCATTTATGTAAGTTTCTACGGATAATTTGGGACGCGAGTCCCACTCGCACTTTACCCGTTTTTATAGTTAATCTCACTTTTCTAAACACTTTTTTTTTGAAGGTGGTAAAACATTCAATGACTTTTCCCGCTCTAGGGCAGTGTGGAAAGGCGGGTGTGTCAGATTCTAAAAAACACCCCCTTTTATGTTCCTTATTAATCTTGGAGTCCTGTCCGTGAGAATATTCTTAAAAGGAAACTCGTGGTCTAAGAACGTAAAAGGCAGCTGAATAACGCAGTTAGTCAGTAAAAGTCTGACACGCCCTCTTGCTCCACCCTAGAGCGGGAGAAACTATTGGATGATTTGCCACAGTGACTCAAACAACAATCCACAGCCCAGCCTAATGGCAGCCAACAAAAAAACCAATTCAATAAAGCTCAATAAGCCCGGTCAAAAGATTCAACTTGAATGTTATGAGTAGATACCACAAATTCAATTGGAAAAAAAACTGGCCAAGCGCGAGTTGGACTCGCGCACGATAGGTTCCGTTCCGTCCTTTGGAAAATTCGGCAAAAAAATCGCGTTTTTTGTATAGGAGCCGGACTTCAATATTTGTTTTTAGTATTTGTTGTTATAGCGCCAACGGAAAAAGCGTGCTAAGAAGATTAGGCAATGATGCTCTTGTGAAGTCAAAACTCCAAAGTCTTGAGCATCGACGCCGAGTTGCTAGCCTGTCTGTTTTCTATCGTTTACACTTCGGGGAGTGTGCACTAGAGTTACACAATTTAATTCCGCCAAGTCCGTTCCATCATCGGACCTCAAGACGTACGGCTTTGCACCACCTGTACATGGTGGACATCACACCTATACGTATAGAGCGCTTTGGGAACACATTCATTATACGTACCAAGGAGTGGAATTCCCTACCGGAGTCTGTGTTTCCTGATAACTATAACCTAGGGGTCTTTAAGTCAAGAGTGAATAGGTTGCTTCTAGGCAAGCGTGTTCCATCGCCGACCACATCATCGCTTACCACCAGGTGAGATAGTGGTCAAACGCGAGCCTATCCATTATAAAAGAAAAAAAAGGTAATGATTAATTTGTGAAAATTTCAACTCTTTAAGTACAGCCTGGTGACAAACTGACGGAAGACAGCGAATAGAATTAGGGTCCCGTTTTTACCCTTTAGGGACCGAAAAATAAAAAACTACGGATTACTAAGAAAAACGCGGATATAAACGGTTACTTACAAAAATTCCTGCCATAGTAAAGTTAATATTACTGCTGTTGATTGTGACTCCGGAATCCACATTGATGCCAAGTTCACCCACAAAACGAATATGTTTCATCGCTATCCTACTGAAAAGAAAATAAATTAACAGTAAAGATATGAATAATATTCGTTTTTTTTTTTTTTTGAACGCTGTTTTCTCATTCAATTGCCATTTTTCTAAGTCGCCATATTAGATTTAAAATGATGTCAATAAGCTAATAAAGTCATCCAATTTAAAGATGTCTGCAAAATTTTAACAACACATTACGACAACGAACGAAACGTGCCACGGCACGTCAACGAACAACGTAAATAATCACATCATGACAACGCAACATGCCACGTTCAACGTGGCGTGTTGCGTCATACCTGGCATGTGCGACGTCGTATTGATGGTGGCGCATTTGTAGAATTGCCGCAGTTAATTTCGATAAATGGACTACACTAGACGTGTTCTCCTCCTGCTAATATTAAGAAGACAGATAAAGAAGAAACAGATACAAAGAAAATACTGGATCCATCCATATCTTTCCGTAACGTGGCACGTTGTGTATCGTATTGTGATTATTTACATTACGACAACGCAACGTGCCACGTCATCTTGCGTCGTTATAACGTGTTTATGTGTTTGAGCCCTTAATTGGTTAGGGGTTACTGTTCCGAAATTTATTCATTCATGCAATTTTTCCCATACAAACAAACTGTAAAAGCAACTTGTAAAAAAGCTGTTATAATTCTTAAGTTTTAAAATGGCTTTGAATAAGACACAAGTGCTTACCTCCCAGACGAAGACATTTTAAATGTTTGTCCAAAAAAAGTTGTTTCTATTAATCCAAAACCTGAAATAATATTCAATGTAAAATATATTTTTAAATACTACAGTTTAAAGTATTTTATTGAAATAGTTAAAACGATTAAAACCGTAATAGTATAAGTTATAGAGATAATAACAAAAAAAAACGCCTGAACAGATCTTCACGAATAGTTGATACGATTCAATATTTTGTCTACACAATTCAAATTGGTTGCTCTAACCTAATGAAAAGGCATGTGAATGATTTTTTTTTAATACTTTTAGATACATTTGGGCACAGTTAAACTATGCCAGCCCCTCAATCGCTTCGATGGCCTACTGGCTATGTAGTTTTGCTGACATAGAAAGCTTATAATATTGATTTTTCATACAAATACTAGACGCCTGTTTCGGGTTTGGCATATACTAAAACTAATCATCATCATCTTCATCAGCCTTTTTTATTGTTCCCACTGCTGGGACTCAGGCCTCCTCTCTAGGAGAGGGAATGGGCCGTAAAGCTGGAAATAAATTATAGGACGCGCGCGGCTGACGGACGCGGCTGACAGCCGCGACTTATAGATATCTAGAAAATAATAATAATAATAATAATAATAAATCGTTTATTTATTACATAGGGCTCACTTACAATAAAGTAGATTAAATACTATAAAGAACACAGTTGCTTATATGCCTGAACTAGGATGAACCTGTGCTTCAGGCTAGACAGTGCTTAAATACAAAGAAAATAAATTAACACTAAATATGATTAATATAAGAACTAACTAAATCTACAGTATATTGAGAGATACGGCGTGTTTTATTTACAAACA
The DNA here is from genome assembly GCA_929112965.1 of Mythimna albipuncta. Lineage (NCBI taxonomy): Eukaryota > Metazoa > Arthropoda > Insecta > Lepidoptera > Noctuidae > Mythimna > Mythimna albipuncta. The sequence goes on from OV815962.1 coordinate 19,954,190, forward strand.
GTAAGTAGGTCTTCAGTCTCAGTATAAGATATGCTTAGGAAATATTGAAGAATCATCTTTTTACAGTTGTACTTATTTAAATTGTAGATACTTAATTTTCTATTTAACTTATTGTATAGAAATGGACCTAAAAAAGTAAAAAATCTTTTTACAAATACATATTTTGAGGATGCATTAGAATCGCAAACAATATCATTCCGTCTCTTATTAGTGATTTCGGTGTTGTAGGAAAGCATGGTGTGCTGTTTTAATACTAAGTGCATAATGAAAAGCTGGCGAACTGTAAGGACGTTGCAAGATTTGTATAGCTGATCTGTAGGATAGAGAAAGGGAAGGGAATTGGCTACTTTTAAAATTGCTCTCTGAGCTCTTTCAAGAGGTAGTAGGTGAGTTTTAAGTGCTCCACCCCAGGAAGTGATACAGTATTGGATTACAGATTGACCTAGGGCTAAATAAATTTGCGTCACCAATTTTGAATCTGCGATCGCTCGCAATTTCTTAAAAACATAGATTAATTTGCGCACTCTTTTTACTAGATTTTCAATGTGTGGTCTAAAAGAGAGCGTTTCGTCTATTGTAACCCCGAGATATTTAATGTCACGTGTTTTAAAGAAAAAAATGAGTGTGTACTGAGCTGTGCAAACTGTCAGACGTAAGTCGCGGACGTATCCTTGGGCTCATCTTGAGCGTTTGGACGTCCGAAAGAATTCTGGCGCGCTGGATGTTTTCGTCTGCGCACACTTATAAGTCGCAGCTGTCAGCCGCGTCCGTCAGCCGTGTTTCCAGCTTAATCCACCACGCGGCCGCGGGCCCAGTGATGGTTGATGTATGTCACATATCTTCTAATTTTTGGTTCTAAGACATACCGGTTTCATAACGATGTTTTCCGTTACCGTTTTGATAGCACTGGTAATGAAGTAAATTACACAAAGTAATGCGCCTGACCGGGTTTGAAACCTACAACTCGTAACTCAGAGCCCTCTAAAACTAATTTTGCATAGGTATCAACTAAAGGAGTTCACTTACCAACACTGGCGGCGATATAAGGTATTTCGATATCAAAGCTAAGACTAGATGAGTTGATGTTGTAACTAGCTTTATTTACCACGATATTGCTCAAACCATCACTTAAAACATCCTCAATCAAGTAAGTGCTATTGTAGATTCTGAAAGAGAAGTAAAAGAAAATATTAAACACTAGCTTTTGCCCGCGGCTTCACCCGCGTACAAAAAAAAAACTATGTCATTCAGGAATAAAGCAGCTTTCTATCGATGAAAAATTTTAGCAATCCGACCAGTACTTTCAGAGATTACCTCCTACAAACAAAAAATCATAAAAACAAAATTTACCTCTTTATACTCGTAATATTAAGTAATAAGTATAAGTGCAGACTAAAATTGGAGAAATGGTGGATTGAATTAAAGTAAATGTTAATTCTGTTCACATTATGAGATACCTATATAATAAAGTATTAATAAATAATTAAAAGTAAGACGAGATAAAAAAGTATAATTAACAATTTTGTAGGGGCTGGAGGGTTATACTTTGTGCATTGAATTTTCGGCTTTAGGTATTAGTAATAATATATTTTATTTATTTAACCTGATACATGGCCGGAACGCTGATCCACGCGGAACATAATAACTTTTTAATTGTGCCTTTAATTACGGCATACGAAAGGTAGTCAATTTTTGGTCCACGTGACTTACATCTTTATTACTTTTAAATTTTATTAATATATTATTTGCGTGAAGTACTAAAAAACCACTTGCAGAAGTTATTATAGTTTTGTTAATAATGATCAATATGGACAAAAGTTTTGACGACCATCTGTCGAAGCTGTTATTGCACGGTTCGATTAAAGGCCTGATACAGAAGGCAGTATTCCTCGATACGGCTCACATTGTGAGGAGGTTCCTGTCTCTGGAGCCCTAACAACCAGTAGCTCGGACCCTGCTCCCGACACCGATGAAGTACTATTTTTTTTTTTATATTTTATTTTATATGTGTCTGAAAAAAACTTGTAAAAATACATAAAATATATATAAAAATAAATGAAGGACATGATAATCAATTTATTTCAAGTAAACAGTAGCCATGCTATCAAAAAAACAATTTAAAAAAATACTCACACAGGTACAGGCAATGTGAAATTAATTTCTTTTCTTTCAATATAGAAGACATCCCAACCAGCTTTCTTGATAGAGTCGCTCAAGTCATCCATCGCATTTCTGAAATAGCTGACCACTGATTGTTCGTTATTGAAGTCAACTGCAAAGAAATTAGTTATATTATTGATTCAGTGTCCATTTGAACGGCGCTTTAGACGTAACTAACACAACAACACAGACAGGAACATAGACCCAGACCATGACGATTAAAGTAAGATTGTTTTAATCTTGTTTCAGTTTGGGTGAGAGACAGAGTTATACAGGTTGTCTAGCGCCATCTCTTACCCACATGGAAACAAGATTAAAACCATTTTACTTTGAACGTCATGGTAACCCCGATTATCATCCTAACCTTTTTCCTAACTAGTTTGGGGTAAGCTTGAAGTCCAAATAAGACTAAGTACACGAGTTTTATATGGGTTCCCGACTTGATTTCGACTTGATAATTAGGCCTTTTTAGGGTTCCGTAGCCAAATGGCAAAAAACGGAACCCTTATAGATTCGTCATGTCTGTCTGTCTGTCTGTCTGTCTGCCTGTCTGTCCGTCTGTATGTCAGAGCCACTTTTTTCTGAACCTTAAGAGCTATACTGTTGAAACTTTGTAAGTAGATGTATTCTGTGAACCGCATTAAGATTTTCATCCAAAATAGAAAAAAAGCAATAAATTTTGGGGGTCCCTAGACTTAGAACTGAAACTCAAATTTTTTTTTTTCATCAAAACCATACGTGTGGGTTCTATGGATAGGTCTTCAAAAATGATAGTGAGGTTTCTAAAATCATTTTTTTCTAAACTGAATAGTTTGCCCGAGAGACACTTCCAAAGTGGTAAAATGTGTGTCCCCCTCTAACTTCTAAAATAAGAGAATGATAAAACTAAAAAAAATATATGATGTACATTACTATAAAAACTGCCAACGCAAATTGGTTTGAATTGGTGAATTGGTTTGAACGAAATCTAGTAAGTAGTTTTTTTTAATGCGTCATAAATCGAAAAAAATACACTATTATTAAAACATCGATCAAAGTTACAACACATTACAAGAACTTTTATATTATGTTACTGGCTGCTACGGAACCCTTCATGGGCGAGTCCGACTCGCACTTGGCCGGTTTTTTTTTATATTTCATGCACAAAAGAGTACAGAAGCAGCCTATGAACACAACAACAATACAAAATTAGGTTATTAATTAAATGCCACCAAATACTGTTGTATGCGTTTTGAACCGATATTCTATCGAATTAATAAATTACCAATCTCATGAGCTATCGCTGCACTAACGTTACGTCGCACTAACAAAGCATCGATGGAATAAAACGTCGTAAAAATCAAATCAAATCAAAAGCGTTTATTTCAAATAGACAATTTACAGGCACTTTTGAATGGTCAAATGTCGGTCAGTCCAAAAAAGACAATACAATCATTAACGCTAATAAAAAACTTCAAATGTATGGGAATGACGTCATCTCAAGGCTCAGTCCCGTGGTCAGAACAAAGGAATCAGAGGCGTTGTCGACTCGAGGCGATCGACGAAAGAGGATCGAAACGAAACGGTCGTAACTTGGCTAGACCTGCTGATCATGTACGCGAGCCAAACATAGCCAGAGATCACTCTAAACAGAGAGGTTTGGTAGAAAGAGAGGGGAAGCATTTATTCAGCAGTCAGAAGTATCCTACACAATCAACAAATGTAGTCTAAACAAAAAATATATACGGGTGACCATAAGAAATAGTAGTATTGAGACTATCAAAGCGGTATTAAGCACTTCTACAAAACTAGCCATCAACGTGACTGATTACCCTGAGTCTTAATTTGCTTTTAATCGTTTGATCGGATAATGTGGTTTCCCTTTGGCTTCTATTATATTGAAGCAGTTGCTACAGATAAATATTTATCACGTTAAACGAGCAGAAGAGCTCAAAGTTATTTGTAATTTTTAATGGTGAAGGAAAACGTCGTCTTGAGGTAACCGACATGTCCAATCAAAAATTTAAAAGACGTGTGACGTCCACCAATTCGCACTAGGGCCGTGATCAACCGGATCACCGAAAGACTTCTGCAGGTACTCGATTCGACACAAGGATGAAGATATTTACGTAATGAAACGACTTGTGATATTTCACCGTGTAATTGAGATCAATTTGGCTTAACAAAATTTTTACCCCAGCAAATCGGTGGAGAATCTTAACACCGAGATGCAGATTTTGGCGCTCAACTAACAGCGCCATCTATCGGCACAAATATTAACAATTGCTCAAACATGCCGCCCGCCAAGAACAAATTTTTAAAATTTGGTCTTCAGTTACAATTTTTAGCTATAATAACACAGTTTAACAACCTTAATATTAATTACATAAAATCTTACAATACTACGTCACAGGTAATATGCAAATCTTAGCAATAGATCTTTTTATAACAGCATTTTTTGTGCGCAAAGATACAACTCTAGTGATACCATCGCTGCCCGGGTGTTTTGCAACCACACGACCAAGCAGCCATCGAGAAGGTGGCAAGTCGTCTTCTTTCACTAACACTAAATTAACCGATACATGGTTCAGGAGTTTGCTCACTCCACTTGTACCGATTTAAAAACATCACTAAATACTCCTGCGACCATCGTCGCCAAAATTGTTGCGTCATCCGTTGGGTAAGTTGCCACCGGCGTAGACTACCTATAGTGCAGGATTCGAAATTGTACTCCGGCACAGCCACCAACGGCTCACCTACTAGAAAATGACTTGGTGTCAAGGCGTCTAAACCATCTGGATCGTCGTCCATCCTACATAGAGGTCGCGAGTTGAGGCAGGCCTCAATTTGTGTCAAGACCGTTGACAGCTCCTCGTAGGTAAGGGTGGATTCTCCAATTATTCGCCGAAGGTGGAATTTTATCGATTTGATACCAGCTTCCCAAAGACCACCGAAGTTAGGCGAGTATGGAGGGATAAAGTGCCATTTTGTTCCCTGAGACGCTAGACAGTCGGCAATCTCCCTTGTTAGATTCGCTTGCTCCGCAGAGAACAACTTCTTTAACTCCTTTGACGCTCCCACAAAGTTAGTACCGTTGTCCGACCAAATGTCCGAACAATGACCTCTGCGAGAAACGAATCTTCTGAATGCTGCTAAAAAGCCTTGAGTGGTCATATCACTCACAGCTTCGATGTGTACGGCTTTGGTGGCCATACAGACAAACAGGCAAATATATCCTTTGTAGGCATGATGACCCCGACCTTTGGAAGTTCTTATATTTATAGGACCCGCGTAATCTATCCCAGTACATTTGAAGGGTCTAGAAGGTGTTACCCTCGCAGCTGGTAATTGCCCCATCAATTGATTTGATATAGCTGCCGAATGTCTAACACACGTCACACATTTATGAACGTATGATTTGACCAATTCTTTGGCCCCCAAAATCCAATATTTAGTCCTCAAATACGCTAACATAAGTTGAGGCCCCCCGTGCAAGGTTTTGTAGTGAGAATCTGCTACTATCAGTTTGGTTAAATGTGACTTTTTTGGTAACAATATTGGGTGCTTTCTATTTTCGCTAAGTTCCGACTTCTGTAGCCTACCTCCTACCCTTAACACTTTGTTTCCGTCTATGAACGGGTTTAAGGATTTTAAGGATCCTTTTAACTTAGCTGAACTGCCATCCTTTGATGTCCTGTTTATTTTTTCTCCAAAACCTTCTGATTGGCACTGTTTGATACAAACATGTAATGCTTCTGTTAGTTTTTGCGCTGATAACCCTGTTTTTTCACCTTGATCCCTCTTTCGTTTTACCCACATACGTCGGCAATACGCGATCACTCTTAATAACTTCGTTAAATTTGAAAACCGATCCCATAAATTTGTTTCAGTGTTCAAGAAGTGTACCTTTTTTATAGCTTCTAAATCTGTATCCATGTCTTTAGGTTTGTTATAAATTATTTTTTCTGAATATAAAAATGCAGGACCATTAAACCATGATGTTTGTTTCTTGAGATCTGACGGATTGAGCCCTCTTGATGCATAATCAGCCGGATTTACACCGGATCGTACGTGAGACCACTGTTGTGCGTCCAAAGTAGTTAAGATCTCCGATACCCTATTTGCTACAAATGTTTGCCACCTATTTGGGTGACTATTAAGCCAGGCAAGCACGACAGTAGAATCACTCCAAGCATGTATGTTCTCTTTCGGAATATTCAATGTGTGAGCTACCTCAACCAACAACCTACTCAGAAGAACAGCTCCACAGAGCTCCAATCGTGGAATCGAAACTTGTTTGATGGGTGCTACTTTTGTTTTTGATGTTATTAAGTTTACAGAAACCTGACCTTGATCATTGATTAACCGAAGATAAACCACGGCGGAATACGCCACCTTAGATGCATCGCTGAATCCATGCAATTCAACCAGTGCGTTATTACGGTTTGTTTTGATCCAGCGAGGTATTTGTAAATCCGACAACTGACACAAGTCATCACGGTAAGTAAGCCACTCTTTTAATATTGTTTCGGGAACTTCATCGTCCCAGCCTATACCTGATAACCACAGCTTTTGAATTATAATTTTTGCAACTATGACGCTTGGTGATATCCATCCAAGTGGATCAAATAAACGTGATATGTCTGATATAATTATTCTTTTTGTCACAGGTTTCTTCGTCGGTGGAAGTGTCACTGTGTACCGGAAAGTATCTACTGTTCGATCCCAGGTAAGTCCTAGTAATTTCATAACTTCATCTATTTTAATTTTTCTTCCTTCTTCTATCGTATCTTTATCTTTAGTTTTCAGACTATTCAACAGTTCGTCACTATTGCTTGACCACTTTTGTAAGGAAAATCCTCCTTTTTCTACTAACTTATTCATTTCAGAATACAGCTTGGCCCCTTCCTCAACCGTATCAACGCCCGTAAGTAAGTCATCCATGTAAAAATCTTCTTTAACTTTTACAGCAGCTGTAGGATACTTCTCCTTCTCGTCTATGGCTACCTGCTGAAGCACTTTAACAGCAAGGTATGGTGCACATGCTGTACCAAAGGTAACCCTCAATAAACGATATTCATGGATTTGACGATCTGTAGCTTCTTTCCACAGGATTCTCTGAAAGTCCACATCATTTTCATCGACCTTGATTTGACGATACATTTTGACTATGTCCGCCAATAAACATATTGGATATGTTCTCCATTTCATTAAAATGTGTCGTAACGTTGGCTGTAAAGTAGGCCCTATCATTAATAAATCATTTAATGAAACACCATTCTCGCCTTTGCAGGATGCATCGAATACTATCCTCACTTGCGTGGTATCTTTATCCTCTCTAACAACCGCAAAATGAGGTAGGTAAATCCCTTTAGAATTGTTTATTTCACTTTTAGGAACCTTCTCCATATGTCCCAGCAGTAAGTATTCTTCCAACACCTTTTGATACTTTATTTCCATATCTGAATTTTTACTTAACCTTGAAACTAATGAAGACAATCTCTTTTCAGCTATCTTTTTAGAACTTTTCACCGTAGTTGTCCCGTTTTGGATTTTAAATGGTAAGCGTACGATATAGCGTCCGTCACTGTCCCTCCTCGTTGTTTCAGCGAAGAAACGTTCACACTGTTTGTCTTCCTCGGATAATATATGGTGATCGTTCATTGTACTGTCCTCCAGTTCCCAGAACCTCTTCATTAATTCTCTTTCCTCCACATGAGAATGCATAACTAAAACACTGTCATGAGGTTGATGTGATTTATCTACCACACCTGATAAAATCCACCCAAATGATGTAGCTTGCGCAACCATATTACCCTGAGGTCCTTTCCTAACTCCTTCCTGTATAACTTGCCCATAGATTTCTGCCCCCAGCAACATATCAATTCTGTTCGGTGTGTGATAATTTGGATCAGCTAACGGAAAATCACAAACCCAATCCACAGGTACAACTTGTTTGCCCGGCAGAAAGGTTGTTATACTTTTTAGCACGTATGCAGCAACCGTAAGCTGAACGTTGGGGTTGTGTATAGACTTAACAGTAACTTCCACCATATACTTTGATACAATTTTATTGTTCCCTTCCAAACCTGAAATGTGTCCCCTTACTGGAGTCTTTTTAAGATTTAAATACTGTGCCGTTGCCTCTGTTATAAATGAGGCTTGAGACCCTTGATCTAACAAAGCCCTTATAGAACGATAACTTCCGTTGTTAGCTATGGCGTTAACTAGAACCGTTGCCAATAAAACTTGATTTGGTCTATGTATTTGGTTAGCCGAGAAGAACGTTGCTACTGTGTCCGAGTCAGCTGATCCGGATGGTTTAACGTTTTGCATCGCTTCACTCTCATTCCAGGGTGTGTTGCTGTTTTTGCTATCGGAACTGTCATCGGCATGACCTTGACCCGCGGGATGAAGCAACGAATGATGTTTGCGTCTGCAAACCCTACATACGGCTGAACTCAGACACTGCTTGGCCGAATGGTTATTGCCCAAACAGTTAAAACATAAAGCGTTTTTCTTGACAAACTCCCGTTTAGCATTTCCGTCAATTTTTACAAAACTCTTACAATGTATAATTTTATGGTTTTCTTTACAAAACTTACATTCTAATGTGGTATTGGATGCCGCGTGGAAAGCTTTTGGCGACTCCGTAATTTTACTTTTACCCGCATTAGAGCCCGTGGTCAAAAATTCTAAAGCGCGATATCGGCTTGTTAAGAAACTTTTGAATTGCTCAAAGGTTGGAATTTCGTCGCTATATGATTTTTCATTTGTCACGTTAAATTCCCATTGTTTTCGGGATTCCGGATCCAACTTCAAAGAAATAATATGAACAACTATGAGGTCCCAATTATTTACATCAATTCCAAGATTTGATAACGCCTCCAAACAATCGGTAGTGTTATCTATAAGTTCCTTCAGACCAACAGCTGATTCACTGTTTAGATTTTTTTGACTGAGTAACCTTTTCAAGATAAAATGTGATAAGTACCTTTTATTGTTGTATCGCGCGTTAAGTTGTTCCCAGCATCGCTCGTAATTCGAATCTGATATAGGAATATGTCTAAGCAACTGTTCCGCTTCCCCAGATAAATACCCCTTTAAATATTGCATGCGTTGAACATTGTCTATAGATTTATTATGATGAATGAGCGATAGAAACAAATCTCTAAAGGTTACCCATTCAGTATATTTCCCGGAAAATATGGGGATAACAATTTTTGGTAACTTTACTTGACACTGTTTAGGAATGCTTGTTACATGTTTATGATTATCTACATGGCTTTCTTCACTGATTTCAAATGACTCTAAAATAGTTTGTAACTCAGTTTTATATTGAATATAAACCTCTTCGGTCTGATCATAACAATCTTGTTTAACATAAACACATGTTTTTAAGTCCTGTGGATCGTACTCTTCGTATAATTGACCATGACTATCTGACAATTGTTTCCATAATGTATCTAAATTGTCCAATCTAACTTTAACATACGGACGAGTTATTCGGTCCTTGGGAGATTTTCTAAAGTTATTATAAGCCTTGACTATTCTTGAACAAGTGTCTTCTAATTTGTTGCTTAATGATTCCATAGTTTTAACAAGTGAAGTTACCAAGTTATTGAACCAAACATAAAAATTACAAGAAGGACTGAACTATTAAAATTAAGACCAACAATCAACTTTTAAAATTGCAAATCTTTAGAATACACTAAATCTAAACAAGTTTATACGAAGATTAGTTTTTAAAGTTCCAAACTCTGACGAAATATAAAGTTCCACAAATCACTAATTGCACTAAGTTATTATTGAAAGGTCACTCACGGTTTTAACTTCGTTTGATACCACCTGACGAGTCGCCTCCTGATAGATTGACGTTGCGTCACGTCACGCACGTCCCACACCTCCTCCAGAACACGAGGTCACCCTGCTGCCGATTCCTGACGATGTCGCTCACCCGGCACCGTCTGCAGTAGCCCGCTTCTCGCGCTGCTGCTGCTGCTCCCAGAGTTGCTGCGGAATGTCACCGCCGCGCTGATGCTGCTACCACTAGCACTGCACTGATGCTGCTGCCACTATAGCACTGCACTGATGCTATAATCCTGGTCAGCTATCGCAAGCGATCCACTTGCCCGACCAAGGTTGGTTCACAAAACTTCCGATTTCGGATCCGACTTCGAAGGACCATATGATTAACCCGATCACCGAAAGACTTCTGCAGGTACTCGATTCGACACAAGGATGAAGATATTTACGTAATGAAACGACTTGTGATATTTCACCGTGTAATTGAGATCAATTTGGCTTAACAAAATTTTTACCCCAGCAAATCGGTGGAGAATCTTAATACCGAGATGCAGATTTTGGCGCTCAACTAACAGCGCCATCTATCGGCACAAATATTAACAATTGCTCAAACAGGCCGCGAGGTAGTTCACATCAAATTCCATCTCTCAGAGAGCCTGAGTCCCAACAGTGGGAACATTGTAAGGCCGGATATGCTATGCTTATAATTTATCTGATTTTTTTTTAATTTCTGATCTGATAATTACAGTAATTTACTAAAAATATATTTTATCTTTTAATTTACTAAATATATAGAGGTGTCATCTTATTTTTGCACTTTTAACTCCTGAAAGCAGATCCTAGATATTTTTAGTAGATTACTGCAATTTATTAGAAAGTTGCATTTTTTTTTTCATTCGCTTAGTGCGCCCCCCGTCGGGAAATAACAAAAATATCGTCATATGGTTTAATTTAGTGAACTTACTTTTAGATGAATCAAACTGACGTAGAGCACTAACGCTCACGATGAGAAAGGCGATAGTAACAATGATCAACTTCATTTTTTAAATCTGCAAAAAAAAACAGAAAAATTAAAAGTTAAAATTACTTATTTAGTATCTTGATTCCGTTGTAATATTTTGTTTTTATTGTTGTTTGTTGTTGTTATCATTGTATATATAGTGTTTTTTGTCTTCTTATATAGCTCAGTCTTTATTATTTGAGTGTAAGTCATCATCTAATAACTTCTCCCGCTCTCGGTAGAGCGTGAGAGTGTCAGATTTTTATTGATTACAACCTGCTCAGTTGGTTCTGTTCCTTCAGTTACCTTTGGTTTTTCCATAGACACTGTGACTCTTTCGAACTATTTCATAGTCTTGGTAGACATCAACCCAAGCCCTTCTATAATTTTATATATATTGCCTTGATCACACGTACCGAGTAAACGGGCGAGACAGTAAAATGTTGCTCGGCCGAGACAGTGATGTAAGCGAGTTATAAAGAGAAGCGTTCGGCCGAGCACTCGGCGCTGTGTTTACACGTACCAAGTACTCGGCTGAGAGCCCTGTCTCGCCCGTTTACTCGGCACGTGTGATCAAGGCATATATGCTATATATTTTTTTTACCTATATAAAAGGTGAAACTGATCGACATATCGACGCAAAGCCGAAACTACTGGGACTAGGAGTGTGAAATTTATACAAGGTTTCCTTTTATGACGTAGGATAGCAATAAGAGGATATTTTCCAATATTCACACCCTAAAGAGATGAAAGGGTGTCCAAAGTTTGTATCCATACAAAATTTGGACCCGCGTTTCATCCCTACTTTGACGCGACCAAAGCCGCAGACAGAAGCTGTTCAATTATATAGCTCCGCCTCTTTCTCACATCAAAATCATGATAATTTTAAGTCGTCATAGTAGGACTCCTGTTCAATTTCAAGTAATGCCAGCCATACACGTTCAAACCTATCGTCCAATCGGTATGACCCTAAATGTTTAATCAAACAGATTTGTCCGTGTAAGGGAGTGACAACATGTTGGTCATACCGATCCACTCCCACACACGGTCAAATCTGTTTGACCAAACATGTAGCATCATACCGATTTGACGATAGATTTGAACGTGTATGGCGGGCATTAGAAAATGATTTTGAAGATATATCTATATACTATATGAAATAGTAATTTTAAACTTGCAATAACTTACCAAACCAATACTGTAGCAATGACTTGTTGAATTAGCTCTGCTGCAATTAATTTACCTAGTGTGTATATATATATCGATTTAAATTCATTAATAGGTTATTAATGTCTAATGTTGTCATATTGTGGTATTGTAGTACGTGGGTACCTAAATTGGTTTTTAACTGACAAACCAATTTTATATATTTATTTACATTTTCAAGTGTTTGTGTGTCGTAAATGAAAAGAAACAATATAGATAGAAGAGCTGAAAAGAGCTGCTTATTTCAAAAGAAATGTATTCAGGCAAACCGACTGGTTTGAGAGAAAAGAGAATTGGGTTAAGCTTGAACTACATTGCGCACACGTATACCACACACGTCGATCTGGGCAGGTCGGTCTCCATACATTTTATATGGAAACTAGACTTAAAGAGCTACACCTGATCCAAGCCACGCAACGCCACGCGACGTTGTTCTACGTACAAATAAGGTTGTTAATGTAGTTCTAGCGTAAGACTAAACACAGTGTGTAAATATAGGTAACGGAACTTAAAGTAGACTAATTTTACTATTTAAAAAGTCAAGTAATATTTTCATAAAAATAAATAAATAACAATTGTTATAGACGTAGCTAGTCAAACAAATAGTTAATTTGAAGTAATCAGTTTAACCTTTCAATTGTGATAATTGCAGACACAATTGAAAGACAATAGGTGCGCGAACGCCGGCGTTCGCTTGGGGTTTAATGAATTAAATTGCATGCGTACTTATTGGAAAAAAGAAATTAGTTAATTAATTTCGTAACGAAAGAGAGAGACCAAAGAGAGATCTGTTGATATCTCTTTTGTGTGATTGACAATCCAAATCATCCAATTTGGATTGTGAAAAGTGTGATATGGAAGAAAAGGGAGTCGGTGATAGCGTGACGGGTGAAATGAAAGAATAAACATGTTATGCCACCCCAAATAACAAAGGACGACTGCAGGAAGATGATGAATCTCCAAACTTACCTAGATTTTATTCAATAATCACTATTTATGCAAATCCACAGGTGGGCACAATCAAGAGATTAAAAAATATTGGAAGAATGAGTATATAATTATTTATTGTACACCGTTACATATACAAAAAGGAAACTAAAACTAATACACATACATACAATGGGCGGCCTTATCGCATTCTGCGATCTCTTCCAGGCAACCTGGAATGGACAGTAATTGCCTGGACAAGAAATGGGGCTGTCGTTGGTGAGACAAACTAGAGTTATACATTTATATTATAATATATACACAGATATATACATATGCTGTATAATACATACATAGATATATACATATGCCGCATAATAGATACATAAATACATACATAATTATTGAAGACTATAGACAAAATTATATGTACATAAATGACGACTATGAGTAATGTGATGTTAAGATTTATTCGAAAGAAAGCATCATCAGTTTTTATCATCATCATGGTGCGGATGGTGCAGTAGTCACACGGTTAGCTGCTGCACTGTCGCTGAGTAAAAGTCTGGCGTAAAAATAGTTGTGCTAGATTTGGGTGTCTTGTGTATGTAACTTTACGTGTTTGTGCAAGCCCCCACGATACAAGAGTAATTCCTAGTGTGGGGCAATGGTAACAAACAAAATAGCCGACGTCCATTTTGCGCGTCACAAGGTTCAGTTGAAAACCAGTGTCAGGCACTAGTTGTCTGGCATACTTGCTGAACAGGACCTATTTTGGTGCAGCCATGAGGCACACGACAGCTTATTTTTTGTTTTTTTTTTTATTTTATTGCTTTTTTGATTCTTTTACTTTTTATACGTGTTTTTGTTTATTTTTGTGTTTGGGTCTTGTTCTGTACCAAATTTTTTTTTTTTCTTTCTTTCATTTCTGCACATAAGCTCCAAAGCGTAGCGACATTGTCCAATCCTGTGCTACTCATCATCATTCCACCTATTGTAGCGGTTTCCAACAAGTGGTCCACAAGAATTAAAATGGAAAAGATTTAAAATTTGAAAATTTTCAACTATAAAGTAATATTGATGCGAACTAATCTTAAGTTTTTGGTAGCAATTTTGTGTGTCCTAAGATAATTGTCGTTGCTTTTGATTATAAAGAACAAAGTACAATTAAATGCGGTACAATCTTATTGTTATATTTTCTTCATTAATTCTAGTCCCTACTTGCAACAAAAATACCTAAGTAGCCTCAGGGAAAAAAAGGTTAGGAAACTCCGACCTTGTGACCATTCCGTGCCAGTACTAGGTCCTTTGATGAACATTCGTCACTAATAAATCTTTCGACCCAAACTCAAATTCAAATTCCTTTATTTGATAAAACTTTCAAGTACAGACTACATACAGAATTGAAAGACATTATGCAGCTCGCAACGGGTGAGAAAACGAATCCCAAATCTATACTAGGAACTGACCTGCACTATGGTAGGGTCCGTTCTACCACCCACCCGCAACCCACTCACATCGATCAGCGCATTGTAGTTATAAGTATTTGAGGTCACTAGGCTCCCATAATAGGCTTGCCTGTATAATGGGAGTCAGTGTGAAGACCATCAAAAACATGCAAAAAGAGATACCACACATTGTAATGTATTAGAGTGAGGTGGTTTGTGTTGTGCAGGCAAACTGCAATCCATTCTGCAGGCATGTGCCCTGGCTACTTTAGTTTGGCAATACTTTGGTTATGCCTATTGCCTTGACTTTATTACAGATTTTTTCAATTCCACTTTCATTGAAATACAAATGGGAATCAAGATCGACGGATGATGTACGGGTTTGAAATAAAAATTTCAATACGCATAAGTGAGAATCACATTTTATTCGAGAGCGACAGTAGTGCTGAAAGCATATATATTTTTTTTTTTATTTAATTCTTCTGTGCCTTCAAGTACTCATTGATGTAGTCCTTTAACATTATTCCCAAGAGCTCGTCGATCTCATTCTAGAAAAAAACGAAAAATATTTTAAATCGATCTTAAGTAATTGACTGACTTACCAACAAGTCCTTAACTATCTGCCCACTTATTATTATTATTTTTTATATCTAGCTTATATTGTTTCACTACTGGGCAAAGGCCTCCCTCCATTCCTTGCAATGTTCCCAGATTAACCACTTCTTTCCAAATTCTTTCCTTCTAACCACTAATAGTAAAATTTTAATAAGATCAACCAGTGACTGTTTATAATAATATCACGCATCTCAATCATTGCGAATGCTCCTCTAAATCCAAATAAAGATTATTCTAGGCACAGGCTGTTCCTTAGATTCAGAATTTGCCTTCATATACCTTCATCTTTTTTCCTGGCGTCTTACATTACTACACATGTTTGGGCAAAGAACAGTTATTCAAGTGAAAACATACTAGTGTAACAATATCTGAGTGTGGTCAAACAATAAGAAAAGAAAAAAACGCCACATTAAACGCATAACTTGTAAGTTAAGGTCAATGTTAACTTACGCTGTACTCTTTAAATGTCGCCGGTACTGTTGAGTTAAAGAATTCATTCATCTTATCAGAATAATCCTCATCTTGGATGTTTAGTTTTACGTCAGACTGCAAACAAACCACAAGAATAAATAAAAACACAAAAACAATAAACATGAAAAATCTATGAAAAAAAACTGGTTGAGAAGATTTGAAGAGTATGCAATTGGTCTATATCCGGAAGTAGGTGATATTTTCTGATGATTATGCTGAACTTGGTTTTAGTTAAACCGGCTGTCAATTGCGCAGAGGTAAACTCATCACCATTTCAGCCATTCACTGCTGGACATGACCTGCAAGCCTCCCCACAACGAACGGTCCAGTACGTCTTGCATCCATCACATACCAACAGACTCTAACCAGATCAGCGGTCTACTTTGAAGGAGACCTTTCAATGCTGCATATTCCAGTACGTGGTCGTCAGTCGCTCACCTTTCATTGTAACCAAATGCAACTGAGTACTAATTAAAAAAAACAACAACAAAACAACACTACTAGTACTAGGTACTGATCAATAAACACAATCAAAACGGTGAAGAGAAAAATAGTGAGGTGAACATGTGCCATCCACCAACCAACGTAACGGATTTCCTCTCTTACAAGGGGAAGTCGAAATTCCAGCGACGGGAACATTATGAGGCTACTTTACTCATAATAATATATAGATTTTTTTTTTAATGTATGCCAACCACTTCGAACCCCAAAAACCGTGACCACCAAAACAGCACCAAATCATATAAAGTTCGACGAGTTTCGGTTAAAGAATTCAATTGATTTGGATACCACTACAAATTCAATCAGAAGAGAATTGCGGAGAAGTAAGAAAAACACAGGTTACTAGTACACTTACTTCAATCCCTCCCATCGTAAAGTTGACCTTAGTACTCCTGATTGTAATTCCGGTGGAGAAATTGACATTGATGTAAATTTGACCCACAAAGCGCATACTTTGGACCGCTACCCTATATAGAAGAAAACATTTATAAAAAAATTCAAGCTCTTTTAATCGTGAAATTTACAGACACAATAGAAAGACAATAGGTGCGCGAACGCCGGCGTTCGCTTGGGGTTTAATGAATTAAAATAGTTTTTTTCATTAATTTTAAAAATTCTTACTTTCCAGACGAATTCATTTTGAATGTCCTTCCAAATACAGTGGTTTCCAATGATCCGGCACCTAAAATAATGTAGACTTTAGAAAAAAAATTAAAATAACATAGTTTCCAAACTTTATTGACAGTATAGAAATATACAGGGTGTAAAATTTCGCAAACAAAACCTCCATTGAAAGAGGAGGATCCTCCGACCAGACAAGTGTTGTGTAAGGGTCGGGCATCAATTCAATAGATAATTGACTGTTGTATATATATTCTAATCGCGCAGAAAAATTATATCACGATGCAGATTTTGTAGTTTAGCTCCAATGAGGCAGCATAGATATCTTTACAATATAATTGAATGTCCTACAAAAACAATTCTCTATTACTTCATTTAGACAATTCAATTTAGTTGCTCTTGACTTATGAACAGGCGTATGTAAACGTGAACTGTGTAAAAGATTAAGACCCGTTATTTTCGGATTTAGTAAGTAAAACGTTAGTTTTACTTACTAAATCCGAAAATAACGAGGAGGAGTTAACAGAAATATTATCTACATCACTAAATCATATCATTGGCTATCTATAATTCATTATCTTCATATAAAGAGGAAAGTTTGTTTTTTTCTTTGCAGCTCCAACAAGACTGGGTACGTATCAAAATCCCGAAAGTTCATAATACCTATGATTGAAATACCGACGTCCAAAACACCGAAATTCAAAATACCGAAAGTTTTAAATGCCGATAGTCGTTATATCGAAACACAAAATACCGATGTTCAAATGCCCGAAAGGACGAAATCCCGAATGGACGAAATCCCGAATGGACGAAATACCGATGGATGAAATCCCAAAGAGCAGCGACTATTATTCTTTATTTCGAACTGGCTGAAATAGGATAGGTTAGGTTAGAATTGTGAGCAACCACGCGCGAGCCGAGCGAGCGTAGCGAGCGGTGCCGCGGCAGCGGCCGGCGAGTGCTACTTCTCAAAATAAAACAGAAGACCTTAGGGCACCCCGACACGGACGAGTCGGGATTTTGAATGTCGGGATTTTAAACTTTCGGTCAAATGAACTTTCGGGATTTTAAACTTTCGGCCAAACGACCATTCGGTGTTTCAATTTTCGGTGTTTCATCCGTAGGTATTTTAAAATTCGGTCTTATAAAATTCGGGATTTTGATACGTACCCACAAGACTAGTACTAGATTATCTATAAGTAAAAGTAACAATTGCAAAAAAAAAATCACCGTCAGAAAGTCTGTGTGATATTGGCTATATTTTATATACGTGAGCAAAGCCGCAAGCAAAAGCTAGTCTAAAATAAAAATGAACAAAAGACATATATCAACTCCGAACACTTTTTACTTACCAACACTAGCATCGATGAGAGGCATTTCGATATCAAAGCTAAGTCTAGATAAGATAATGCTGTAACTGGCTCTTTTCACCACGATGTTGCTCATGCCATTACTCAACAACTCCTCAATGAAGTAAGCGCTATTGAAGATTCTGAAAGTTGGAAAGTAAGACAAGACATAAGTTATTTTTATTAATATCTAGAATACATTACTCTCACGTTGTTGTGTTTTTACTAAAGAAGCTCGCATATTAAACTAAATTTGTAATTTTGTTTAGCAGTAAGTCAGAATTTATCAGGAGGTAAAAACGGCTAATATGGTACATATTAGCCGTTTTTAGAACACTAACGCCATTCATTATTTCCTTCTTTTTTGCGGTTAAAACTTATATCTACGTGAATTGCGAATTTTGCGGCAAAAGAAAAGAGAGCTGTAGTAAGGTTGAATGCTATATTATAATGTAAATGGAGGTGGAAGAAACTGACAAAAGAAAAAATCCAGTGAATGAAATAGTTCTACTGGGACTAGGACCGTAAAACTTTGTATAAAATTTTGTTTATAATGTTAACGAGCACTATGATGATTATCTAAAATTCATCCCGTTATAGGGACGAAATGGGATCCAAAGTTTATAATATAATAAATAGGATGACTGGCAATTAGTGTACGATACTTAAACACGTGATTGTGCTCATGATAACAAACAATTTTTATTATGGGAGCTAAGCCGAAATCGCGTACTGAACAGTTGTTTTTTTTTTCGCGATTTCAGGTTCGTTCCCATAGTAAAAGTTGTTGGTTATCATGAGCACAATCACGTGTTTAAGTATGTACACTAATTACACTACTTACACTAATTACCAGTCACCTTATATATATGAGAAACCTACTTTACCGCGAGCGAAGCCGCTGACAGAAGCTAGTGTGTACATATGCGTGTGTGTTTTTAATTCCCTCATATTGAATAACTTTTTCATATTTAAAAGACTGCACTGATTTAGAAGTAACTTTACAGTAATATATAGCTTGTACCTACACCAGAATACAATAGGCAATAATTTATATAATGGAGGGGAGGCAAGTAATACCAAGCGAACGAAGTAGTTTTAAATAACACTCACACAGGAACAGGTAATGTGTAATTGCGTTCCTTTCTCTCAATATACAAGGGGTCCCAACCAGCTGCCTTGATGGAATCGCTCACATCTTGCATCGCATTTTTGATATAACTGTTCACTGAACGTTCATTGTCAAAGTCAACTGCAAAAAAAAAATTGATTAAATTTTTTTTTTTTTATATAATGGATAGGCTCGCGTTTGACCACAATCTCACCTGATGGTAAGCGATGATGTGGCCGACGATGGAGCACGCTTACCTAGAAGCAATCTATTCACTCTTGACTTAAAGACCCCTAGGTTATAGCTATCAGGAAACACAGACTCCGGCAGGGAATTCCATTCCTTAGCTGTACGCATAATGAATGTACTCCCAAAACGCTTTGTACGTATAGGTGGGATGTCCACCATGTACCGCCGTACGTCTTGTGGTCCGATGATGGAACGGACTTGGCGGAATTAAATTGTCCAACTCTAGAGCACACTCCCCGAAGTGTAAACGATAGAAAACAGTCAGGCTAGCAACTCGGCGTCGATGCTCAAGACTTTGGAGTTTTGACTTCACAAGAGCATCATTGCCTATGATCTTCTTGGCACGCTTTTCAATAGACTCTAGTGCATCTAGCTGGTATTTGGCCGACCCATCCCAAAGATGAGAGCAGTACTCCATACACGATCGAACTTTCAATCCAATTTTCTATTTGAAAGGCGCTTCGGAAGTTAGAAGAAACTAAATGTGGAGATATATGTTTAACATACTAGAGATAGTTGCTATGAGATTATTAAGATAGTATTAAGCCGATAGACGTCCACTGTTTGACATAAGCCTCCCCCAAGTGCCGCCGCAAAGAAGGATCCTGCGCGTCCCACATCCATCGGATTTCCTCAACCTTCACCAGGTCATCGGTCCACCTTGTAGTTATTGTTTTTATGATGAGTAAGCACTTCTATGATCTAGTAATCATCAGTGTAACCCATTTTTTATGATGGAAAAAAAACATCCAGTGACAACCCCCGTTCTTGGTCGGAGCGGGAGATAGTGTCAGACTCTTACTGACTATTTTAGTTAGTAGGTGTCTTTTGACCCACCCCGTTCCTTCCAGCCTTCGTACCGGGGCTCGAGCTGTCTTTCGAAACTAACCCTGGCCCCAGTAGGTTTTGACCCAGCTGGGTCCCTGCTGTTGCTCACAACTCCTTGAGGCGCGCGGGAACAGTGCGGGCCGTCGACGACTTGGGCTTGGTCCGGACAGTTACCGGACGGACGGACAGCGAGCTACCCATTGCTCACTGTCCGCAAGCCCGCGCCTACGGTGGCCAGAAATCGGGATCAGAATCCCGGCGGCGGCGGCGGCGAGAACGCCGTTGCCTGATGCGGTCAGCCTCCTTCTTGGCTTCACTGCTTTGCAGAAGTCGGCGACCGCCTGCCACTCCTCCTCGCTCCGGACCATGGCTTCAACTAAGGCCCGGTGCGAGAGGTCTCCCCCACGAGGCACGATCGCCCCCACGAGGGCACGGCGATGCACCGCCCAGGCAGGGCACACCTCGACGGTGTGCTCCACTGTGTCCTCATCAATGTAACCCTGGGTTGCAGCATTGTTACAAAGAGTTACAGCGGCTCTGGAACGCAAAGATTAATTGAAGAAACACTGGTCCAATGCCGATGAATTGAAACTACTGTGGGGCAACGGCAGAAATGATGCTATCGTAATGGCGCTTAATTTTGTAAACATAGTTAAGTTAATATACTTACTTTCAGACGGATCAAACTGGCGAAGAGCACTTACGCTCACGATGAGAAAAGTGATAGTAGCAATGACGAACTTCATGGTTTCACTCTGTAAAGAATTAACATTTAATAATAGCGAAAAATTTTACTTATTTCGTTATGGTTTTAGATTATATCCCCCTTGTCTGATTTTTTTTCAATGAAAAATCACCAAATGATTTCTCCCGCGCGGCTTTTTCCGCCGTTAGAGCGAGACGCAGTGTCAGATTTTTACCGACTAAAACCCATTTGTATTCTTTGCGATTCAGAGTCATGGTAAATCTTTCAAACAATTCCACTGCTTGGACTACAGTCACATAATATGTTGTGCTAATACCATCATGAATCCGTTGTTAGAAAAGGATAGTGCTATTTGCCTTCTGGATAACACCGTCTCTCTCTTACATCAAAATCATGACAAGTTTAAGTCATCATACTAGAATCGCTATTCAATTCTTATAAAATATCGATACCTGTAAAAAGAATTGACGTAAGTTATATTAACTAAAATTTAAAAATGTACCTCACGTTGATTGATGTAAGAGTTTATTTTACTAAAATGTAAATATGTCCCTTACGTTAATTAATATTTCTGGTATCGACATTATCGACTTATATATGAGTACTTAGACCTTTAACAGCGGCTATTTTAGTAAAACTAAGCTTTTCAATTCATATATAACGTCAGCTGAGCGAGTCCAATGACTTGTAGGTAGTAGTCAGCGTTGCATGCAAACGACCTTTGGGACAGGTCACAGGTGACAGGTCTTTGGACTCGTTCAGCTGACGTTTTTTTAAAGAAATTAATTTCCTACATGCGTAAATTAATACGAGTTTTGAAAAAAAGGTACATTATTTTTAATTTATGTTTACAAATCGATAGTGTTTCATGTACCGGATCGACCCTCCACGGGATTAAAACGATCAAAATTTAGCGGTATATAAATATATTATAAATATATTCGTTGTAAGTATACTAATTTAGCCTTCACATTTGACAAAATGGGTGTTCAGTTCCATTGTTATCATACAGTGACCCTTTGGAACAGTCTTAGTAGATATCAACCAAATTGAGCTCTTTCAATTATAGCTCTGTCTTTATCTCTTACATCGGAATCATGATAAATTTAAGTTGTTAAATGTCTTACTCAATTTTGAGTAAGAGAAAAAAATATTGAAGATAATACATATATTCATTATACAGTGACTCTTTCGAATAATCTTGCAGTCTTTGAGAAAGAACATTGAAGATATATCTATATAAAAAAAAAAAAACTGACTGACTGACATATCAGCGTACAACCGAAAATACTGAGGAGCGTAAAATTTTACATAAGATTTCCGTTTATGACGTAAGCGAGCACTAAGACAAGATTTTCTAAAATACCCAAACTGATGAAACGGGGGTCTAATGTTTGTATGGAGAACCACCATTTTGCAGGCAAAACTGCTGGCAGAAGCTAGTATAAACCAAGATTTTAAACTTGCAGTTACTACCAAATGCTGGACGACACGCTGCGCTCCATAACGGGTATAATAGACGTGGGCAAAAAGGCTGCCAGGCTCAAATGGGATTGGACGGGTCATATCAGCCGCATGCACAGGGACCGTTGGGCAAGCGTCGCCACACATTGGGTTCCTACTGCAAGAAAGCGCCGTCGAGGCCGGCCTATAAAGAGGTTGCGGGATGATTTGGACGCGTACGGCGAGAACTGGTTAGATACGGTGCGGGAGAAGAAAGTTTTGGAAGGTAGTATAAATAGAGATTTTAAACTTGCAATTGATACCGAATGTGGAACGAGACGCTGCGCTCCATAACCGGTATAATAGACGTGGGCAAAAAGGCTGCCAGGCACAAATGGGATTGGACGGGTCATGTCAGCCGCATGCACAGGGACCGTTGGGCAAGTATCGGCACAGATTGGGTTCCTTCTGAAGGAAAGCGCCGTCTAGGCCGGCCTAGAAAGAGGTGGTGGGGTGATTTGGACGCGTACGGCGACAACTGGTCAGAGATGGTGCGGGAGAAGAAAGTTTGGAAGGACTTGGGGGAGGCCTTTGCCCAGCAGTGGGACAGTAATAATAGCATAGCATAATCAGCCTTTTAATGTTCCCACTGCTGGGACTCTTCTCCTCTCTAGGAGAGGGAATGGGCTATAATCTACCACGCGGTCCCGATTTTTGGAGTTGGTAAATGTCACGTGTCTTCGAATTATTGGTTCTAGGTTATGACAGTTTCCTCACGATGTTCTCCGTCACCGTTTTGAGAGCAGTGGTGATGAAATAAATTACACAAAGTACTGCGCCTGGCTGGGTTTGAACCCACGACCTACAACTTGTAAGTCGGGGCCGTTATCACTCAGCCACCACTGTTCTAATCTAAAGCTAGTGACAGTAGTGGCTAGTTTAAAGAAAAAATTACTTACCGAACAAAACTGTATTGTTGCAATGATCTACAGAGCAAATTCACCTAGTTTATATATCGATTTGAATGCATTAGCGGGTAATTAATGTCTAATGTTGTCACATGGTGGTAGCAACCATTGACATACATATGTATCTAAATTGATTTTTGTCTAACAAATCAATGTGCGTTTTTAGAAAATTTAAGAATATTACACTAACATTATAAAGGTGAAAGTTTGTGTGTGTGTGTGTGTATATTTGCTACTCTTTTACACTCAAACTGCTTCGTAGGGGCTCCAGCAGGGCTGAAGCCAACTAGGGTCATGGGTCAAATTCTGAAAAGGTAAGTAACCAATGATCCTAAAACGCAAAAAACAATTGAAAGAACATAGTTGTGGTTTTAGTCAGTAAGAATCTCACACGCCCTCGCGCTCTACCCTGGAGCAGGAGAAGTCATTAAGTCATTTCCCAACTTAAAATAAAGTCTCATACTGCTAAATGGACTTGGATAATGGAGACCATGCCCTGGAGTAGCACATGGTAATACATTTTATTCCATGGGACGATTTTCTACTTTCACGCGGGCGAAGCTGTTAGCATAAACTAGTTTTATTTTTTTATTATAATAATAATCCACAACAATCACACAACGCCGTTTAATCCCAAGCTAAGCAGAGCTTGTGTTATGGTACTAGACAACTGATAAATATACTTATATATTTCTAAATACAAACATATTATAGATAAATTACACCCAGACACGGAACAAATGATATGCTCATCACACAAACATTTGTTCTGGGTGGGAATCGAATCCACGACCTCCGACATAGCAGTCAGGGTCACTAACCACTAGACCAACTGGCTAGTCAATTAGACAGCTTTTGTTTGGTAGTTTTTTTTTTACTATCTAGGTATATGCGTCATTAGTCAAGCGGTTGTTAATTACTAATGGTTGAATTATACCATCTACGATTTATAAGACCCTACGAATGGATTTAATTTAATGTTGATAACTTTTCACCTAGCACTAGCATGATAAGCTTAATCAGCCTTTTTAATGTTTCTACTGCTGGGACTCAAGCCTCCTCTCTAGGAGACCGAATGGGCCACCACGCGGGCCCAGTGCGGTTTAGTGAATGTCACATGTCTAAGCACGAAGCCTCCACATTTTTTAACCCAGTAATTTACTTAGTCCTGAAATTTTTGAGAAAATTTTCATGTATTAAAAATAAGTTTTAAGGAAGCAAGTATCAAAGGTAAACAGACTAGGTGCAAATATAAACATAATTACGATTAATACAAATTTATTCCTTAAAACTAATATAAATTTAATTAACAATATGAGTATATTTATCCATTATCTTAATTCACTATTAAAAACTTATGGCAAATTAGCTTCTATGACGTCCTTTAGAACTATCTCCAAAAGCTCGTTGATTTCTTTCTGTAATAAAGAAATATATACAAATTAGATTCTGTTTAAAGATAAACACAGAACACATTATATTTAAAACAAACTAAAATTCAATAAACTTGAAAAAAATTATTAAATAAACTGCCATAATTTACTGTATGCCTCAAGTAATTATAACATTAATTATTATCATTTAATCACAAATCTTATTTCTTAAATTGTTTAATTCTATACTTAAAATTCTTGTACTAAGATTTCAAAAAAAAAAAAAAATATAAAGACTGAATTTGATGGGAAGAAAACTTATACTTACGTAATGATCCTTGATAGTGTCAGGAACGAATTTGCCGACGAAGTCGTTGACAACATCGGAGTAGTCTTTACCCCTGACGGCCAGTTTGACATCAGACTGTAAAAAAACATAAAGAATGTAAAAAAACGATGTAACTACTATTTTTATAAAAATGTTTCTAACAATAGTATAAAAAATTAGAAAAGTTATTTCTTCTTCTAATGTCAACTTCAGATATCTAAACAATATAGGGTTTCTTAAAGTGTATGCTCAAACTTAGACAGTTACTAGTGACTATTTTAGTAAAACTATAACAATCAATTTTGAGAATTAGTAATTTAGTCTTCAAATTACCAATCTAAATCAATCTGTTCGCCATTCCGTGCATTATACATATTCAAATAAAATTAATATTCAAGCAATATCATTTTAACCGTTTCTTTTAATTAATTTCCAAGGACTTTTAACAAAACCCCTATGGATTAAATTGAAAACTGAATTTAAGATTACAATATTGCTGTAGAATACTCGCTCATCAAAAAAACTTAGACCTCCATAACATAAAAATACTCAATGGTTCTGAAAAATGAGAAAAATACTTACGTTAATGTCTCCCAGTTTGAAGTCAACATTGATACTGCGAATGGAAATACCGGAGATAACACCGACACTGACGCGTACTACGACTTCCACGCGAATACTTACAATGTCGATTCTAGTAAAAGAGACAAAATATTTACTTTTTTAGTTTAACGAACATTTTAGGTAAAAACAGGCTTACTGTACTAAGAATATTTTCATAAATTTATGATTTGAAGTAGAAAAGAATTGACACTATACTGCAATTTTTGCAATAAAAATATTTAGTATTTTTACACCTTACTAAGCACATTAAATTATGTGATTATAATTTTATTGTTACTTACTTTCCAGAGGCATCGAAGCTGAGATCATTACTAAAGAGAACACCACTAGCCTTAGCTGAACCTGAAATTAGTTTGACACTTTGTGAGATAAAGCAAAACCTTGGATAAGAACCTGTATTTATCATTCCATTTTAGTAATACATGTAAGTATTTGACTCTTATGACTTACCAACAGAAAAGTGAATAAGAGGTAACTCAAGGTCAAGAGTGAGGCGTGAAGTGATAACGCTGTAGTTAACTCTGTGAGTCCTGATGTTGCTAAGACCAAAGCTTAGTATGTCTTCAATGATAGCTTCATAATTAAAAAGGCTGTAAATAAAACACATGAAAGGATAAGTTATCATTAAATGCAAAATGCTATTAACAGTTTTGATTTGGATGTTGGCAATGGATATGAGCAAATATAAATACATCAATATAATTAAGTAAAAAAGGCGTTCGAATTTTGATCAAAATATTTAATTTAGCTATTTTAATCCTGAGCTTTGGAAAAATAATAGCTAATTCAATAGTGTTCTGTTTTGGTTCAAATTACAACCTTATGGCAATCTAGAAGGTAACCATAAACAGTATATATTTATGGACGATGTAATAGGTACTCACACGGGCACTGGTAGTGCGTAGCGGGAACTTTCTTCTTTGAGTTCGAATGGGTCCAATCCAGCGTCCTTGATAGCTTGGCTTGCATCTTCAATGGCTTTTTCTATTTGTCCGGTGATCAAGCGCTCGTCAGAAAGAAAAACTGAAAAGATTAAATTGTTATTAATTATTATAATGTGATCTGATTTGTTCTATAATGTTAAAATATTTTTTTATATAAATTGTTTTGATAATATATTGGATTTTTTATCTAAATCAAAAATCACAAAATAATTTATCCAGAGATAGACATGGTTTATTGTATATTATATAAATTAAAAATATATAAAAGAAAAATTCTTCATAATTTGACTGGATTTTTAATGCAACAATTACCGTGTTTTGGATGACTATATATTGGTTAATTTTTGTCGTTCAAAAAATGCTGATTCTTAACTTAGTTCACATAAATGACTTTTTATTTAGTTTTTTTACTTACATGGTAGTCTTCTTTCAGGTATGATTGTGGCACTGATGCCTGCGACGAGGAAAGCAAAAGCAAAGAGGAATTTCATTTTGATAGATTTGCTGCTGAAAAATAAAATCATTAATTAAAAAAAAAAAAGATTAAATTGGTTCCTGTATCAAACTTGGGAACATTCAATCATTAATTGCAACTCAGATTTAGGCAGAAACTATAAATATTAAAATTTTAATTTTCTATTTAAAATTATTTTTAAATCACATGTCTTACCTTGTAATACTTCAACAGTAGAATAGTATAATACGATTAAAAAATAATCGTTTTTATATGATTCGGAAGTAATGCGATCCTTTATCTATTGCATATCAAATTGTTTCATCTTTTAGATATTATCATGAACTTAATTGTTATGAACTTGATTCATGTATCGAAGGAACTGATAAGATAAACAAACTCTTGCTATAGGAACGGAAATAGAAAAAATAAAAATATTTCAATTAGTCGCATCACCGCATGGATGCAAAAAATCTATATACATCATCGTTGTCATCATCAGCCAGCCATTTTAATATTTCTTCATTATTTTAGTAGTTGGGCAGTTCCTACCCCTTTTTTATGGTAGGAAAAATTCATCCAATGACAACCTCCGCTCTTGGGTGGAGCGGGAGATAGTGTCAGACTCTTACTGACTAAAAGACCCACCCCGTTTCTTCTAGCCTTCATACAGGGGCTCGAGTGCCCTTTCGGATAACCCTGGCCCCAGTAGGCTTCGACCCGGCTGTGTCCCTGCTGTTGCTGACAACTCCTTGAGGCGCGCGGGAACAGTGCGCGCCAAGTTTCTACCCCTGTTATCGTTTAAGCACTCCATTCATAACAAAAATATCTTTTTGAAAAAAGAAACAGTATATAGCTACTTCAAGGTTTACAAACACACTATAGAATTTACTGCTACAAAGTATACTCGGTGATAAGTCAGCTAATTGCGTTCGAAACAGTATCTTATGCTCTAAATGCAGATGGTTGCAGCTTAAGTGGGATTGATTTGGATATGTATGTCACACACTGATTGAGCGGGAAGCTCACAAAATTAGCACTCTAAAATTGCTCGACGCGACGCAATTGCGATAGTGCTCGCAAGGATGACTTAGGCGTATTCTTAAGACAGTACAAATAATAATAACTAAATACTACCAATCAGCAATACTACATAGTTTTGTTATCTAAAAGTGATAATGAAAAGACATTATAATGTTTCTTATCCTTTAGATAGGTACTGTTCTAAAACTTGCAAAAACTAGCTGGACCAAAGATCCTCTCCTTCTCATATTGATCACACGTTTCATTACAAGCTTTCATATGTGCATCATTTCTAATTAGGCGATTATTATCAGACAATGTTTTATAAAAAGTGATATTAATCTTATCATTTTTACATACCATTCAGAGATTGATTATAAGACCTACTTTTTACTGAATAAACAATTTAAAATGTGATTTTTATCTGTAACATAAGATAATGCGCAAAAATACTTGTTCTTATGATAGAGACCACACCTGCGTTTGTATGTTTTTTTCTTCTTCACGGTCAAATGGCTGAAGGGATTTTGAATTAAACTTGGTATGCAGGTAAACCATGTCTTGGAATAAGTCATAGAATACTTTTATTCATATTTTATATCATATATGCCGAAAGACGTCCACTGTTGGACATAGGCCTCCCCCAAGCGGCGCCACAACGACTGGTCCTCTGCGTCACGCCGCGACCACGTCATCGATCCACCTTGTTGGAGGCCTTCCTACGCTACGTTTTTAATTTATCTAAAACTAAATTTCTTTTGGGAAAAGGCCTCTAAAATTTTTTTTTGGTCCTCCTACTCGCTTCACTCACAGCGAACGATTTCTACAAAAAAGGTAAGTCAGCCGTAAGTTACTTAGGTATAAATTTAATGATGAGTTTCGTCATATATTAAGGTACTGAAGAGGAGAACAGACAGTTTGATAATAATATAATATTGTAAACAACAAACAAAAACATTCTCCTAACACAGGCTTTATTTTGCTTAAAAGGAGACTCCAATCACTAGGTGTTAAGAAATACTTGATAAATAAATAAATTATTATTATACACAAAAAGGTCAATTTATCTATTGGATCAGGAGGCAATGACAATGGCGTTGCAATTTATAGGGAACAAACAATAGCTATTGATTTAAATATCGATGCAATGAATTTATGGTATGTCATTGTATACTTAGAAATAAACAATCATAAGTATATAAGTAATAAAAGAAGAGAGAACATCGTGAAGGTATATCGTGTGACGGAATCAGTGAATAAAATTATTAGTGAACAAAATGAAGCCAATAGTGTTTTTTGCTTTTCTCGTTCCGGAAATCGGAGCTTTCCTGATTCCTGGAACCACAAGTGAGTAAATAAAATATATAACATAATTTTCATAATGTTGAGAAAAACATTTGCTACTCTCTTCTTGTCTTATCGCGGTTGATTGAGAGTCGAGAATCCGGCGCTGTAGTCCCCAGACGGCTTAATTTCTTCTTCATTTAACGCTAGGCTTTATTTATTTCATTCATTTCGTTTACAAGCTTTTGTTACATAATAAAAATTTCGTACATGAGCCCTGCAATGCATGCTTGCATGAAACTCAATTTTAGCCTGAAAACCCATTTTGGCATTAAAGTAGGGTTTGACACAAATGCTTAACTCAAAATACTCAACTCAGAAAGCCACCCTGATACCCGAAATATTCGAGAAACTGTTCATCCATAAAAAATAAGTTTTAAAATGGCAAGTGATAAAGGTGGTCGAGGTATAGATACAAAAATGTAACTACGATTTTTTAGAGTGTTTAAAAATTTATTTCCAAAAAACGAATATAAATTTAAAATTAAATAACCATATGAGTTTAATTATCCATTATCTTTATTCACTGTTAAAAACTTAAGGCAAATTAGCCTCGATGACATCCTTTAGAACTATCTCCAGAAGTTCGTTGATTTCTTTCTGTGATAAAGAAATATATACAAATTAGAATCTGATAATTACAAACAAACATTCGATTTAAAAACAACTTACATGAGCATGAAATAAAAGACACTAGACAATTTATGAAAATGATGAAAAAAAAGCTGTGATGATTTATTGAATGGCTCAATTAATTAAAGTCTCATTTATTATTATAATTTAATAATAAAAGTTATTCCAACTCTGTGCTTATATTTGTTCAATTCTGTACTGAAATATATTCTTGCACTAAGATTTATATGAAAAAATACCTTATAGACTAACTTTGATGTAAAAAAAGAAACATATACTTACGTTATGAGCCTTGAGAGTGTCAGGAACGAATTTGCCGACGAAATCATTGACAACATCGGAGTAGTCCTTGCCCCTGACGGCCAGTTTGACGTTAGACTGTTAAAAAACATAGACAATGTAAAAAACGATGTAAATGCTGTTTTCATTAAAATGTAAGTATTTTTGACAATAGTACTGAAAAAGAGCAAAGGTTTTTCTTCACCTAATATCAACTTCAGACATTCCTTTAAATAAATATTACTAAATATGATTTCTCAACATATACGTTTTTTTTTTCGATGGGAAAAATCATCTTATGACAACCCCCGCTCTTGGGCGGAGCGGGAGATAGTGTCAGACTCTTACTGACTAAAAAACCCATCCCGTTCCTTCAAGCCTTCATACCGGGGCTCGAGCGCCCTTTCGGATAACCCTAGCCCCAGTAGGCTTCGACCCGGCTGGGCCCCTGCTGTTGCTGACAACTCCTTGAGGCGCGTGGGAACAGCGCGCGCCGTCGACGACTTGGGCTTGGTCCAGACGGTTACTGGACGGCCAGACAGCGAGCTACCCAATTCTCACTGTCCGCAAGCCCGCGCCTACGGTGGCTGGAAATCGGGATCGGAATCCCGGCGGCGGCGGCGAGAGCGCCATTGCCTGATGCGGTCTCAATATATACGCTCAAACTCAGAAAGTTACAGTTAACAGCGGCTATTTTGGTAAAACTACAGCTACCCAATTTTCTGAGTTAGTTATTTAGACAATGGACCAAATCGGTGTTCAGTACCATGTGTCAAAATTCTATACAATATCATTTAAACCGTTTCTTTTAATTAGTTTCTAAGTTCAAGTGCTCTTAACGGAAATCCCTGTAAATTAAATTAAAAACTGAATTTAAAATAATAAAGTTGCTGTAGCATATTCGTACACCACGAACACAGATGACAGAAAAATGTTACATAAAAGTATTAACCTTTCAGGCACTAGTGTACTAAATGCAGTACACCTCATGCTAGCTAATTTAAACCTTATTACGTGAAAATACGGTTTAAAATAGCTACTATGAGGCGTACCAAATTCGGTTCACTTGTACCTGAGAGGTTAATAAAAAATATGAGAAAAACACTTACGTTAATGTCACCCAATCTGAGGTCAATATCGAGGCTGCGAATGGAAATGCCGGAGATAATACCGATGTTGACGCGTACCTCGGCTTTCACACGAATACTCACAATGTCGATTCTATAAAAAATAAACAAAATTTAGTTAAGACTTTTTTGGTTTAACGAACAATTTAAGTAAAAACAGCCACACTGTACTAAGAACATTTTCACAAGTTTATGATTTCAAATAGAAAAGATTACAGATAAAAAAGTATTGACACTATTCTGCAATACGAATATTTAGTATTTTTACACTTACTAAACATTAAATTATGTGATTATTACTTACTTTCCAGAGGCCTCGAATTTGAGATCGTTACTAAAAAGTACACCATTAGCCTTAGCAGAACCTGAAAACAATTTGACATTTCGTGAGATAAAGCAAAGCCATGGATAAAAAATAACAGCATTTATTATCATCTCATTTTAGTAATACATTTAAGTATTTGACTGTGTAGACTTACCAACAGAAACGTGAATAAAAGGTAGCTCAAGGTCAAGAGTGAGGCGCGAAAGGATAACACCGTAGTTAACATTGTGGATCTTGATGTAGCTAAGACCAGTGCTTAGTATGTCTTCAATGACAGCTTCATAGTTAAAAATGCTGTAAATAAAACACATGAAAGGATAAGTTATTATTAAATGCAAAATGCTATTAACATTTTTGATCTGGATGTTGACAATTGATATGAGCAAATATAAATAGATCATTTTACATAATTATGTAAAAAAGGCGTTCGAATTTTGACCAAAATATTACATTTTGCTAATTTAATGCTCAGCTTAGGAAAAATACTAGCAAATTCAATAGCGCTCTTTCTGATTACATGAACTATCATGTTAGAACCTTGCCAAACCAAATAGGAAAATATGTTTTTGTTGAAACTAGAGCCAAATTAGTGTAGCAAGGTGTTGTTTTTCAAAAAAAAATATGAAGATCAGTTTATTCTGAGACCTATGGTAAAAAATGGTTTTAAATTGTGGTATGTGATAGCTGTATACATGGTGTATCGACCCCTTAACGTTGGACCACTATTTACGACACACCCTGCAAACATACGTATGATGTACTCGGTACTTACACGGGCACTGGTAGTGCGTAGCTGGAAGTTTCCTTTTTGACTTCGAATGGGTCCAATCCAGCATCCTTGATAGCTTGGCTTGCATCTTCAATGGCTTTTACTATTTGGTCTGAGATCAATCGCTCGTCAGAAAGACCAACTAAAAAAATTAAATTGTCATTAATTAGTATAAAATGTGATTTGATAAAAAAATCACAAAAAATAATATTGTATAGTGTAGAAATACTATATAATATTATTTCTTTTTTTTTTTGCTAGCCGTTGTTTTTGTCCCACTGCTGGGCAAAGGCCTACCCCAATTCCTTCCAAATATTATTTCATTTATTTTTATTTTATTTATTTTTAGTAATACAAGAATGTTTATTAATTTTTATGATAAAAATCATAAAATTATTTCACCAGAAAACGCAGAGTTTATGTATGTTTTTATGCAACAAAAATATGTTAAAGAAAATTTCTGCTTCCTCACAATTTGACCGAATTTAATGCAACAATTACCGTGTTTTGGATGACTCTCTTTATGTCAATTTTGACAATTAAAAAAGTGCTGATTCTTAACTTCATCATATCAGATGAAAGACGTCCACTGTTGGACATAGGCCTCCTCCAAGCGTCGCCACAACGACCGGTCCTATGCATCACGCATCCATCGGATTCCCGCGACTCTGACCACCTGGTCAAACCACCTGGTCCTGGTGGACCTCATCGGTCCACCTTGTTGAACCGATGACCGGGTCAGCGTTGGAGGCCGTCCAACACTACGTCATCCGGTACGTGGTCGCCACTCCAGAACCTTTCGTCCCCATCGACCATCTGTTCTGCGTGCAATGTGCCCTGCCCATTGCCACTTAAGTTTGGCGATTCTTCGAGCTACGTCGGTAACCTTGGTTCTCCTACGGATATCTTCATTTCTGATGTGATAGCTATAGACCCTTTGGGTGACTTTGAGTCTTCTTATAAGGCCCATTGTAAGTGACTACGTTTCGGAGCCATAAGTCATCACTGGCAACACGCACTGGTCATACACTTTTGTCTTGAGACACGGTATATTGGACGAGAAGACACCGCGCAGCTTTCCGGACGCCGCCCAGCCGAGTCGGATTCGACGATTGACCTCTTTCTCGAAGTTAGACCTACCCAACTGGACCGTCTGTCCCAGGTAAACGTAATCGTCCACAACTTCGAGTGTACAGTCTTTTCAGATTCTTAACTTAATTCACATAAAGCCTTTTTATTTAGTCTTTTACTTACATGGTAGTTTTCTTTCAGGTATGATTGTGGCATTGATGCCTGCGACGAGGAAAGCGAAAGCAAAGATGTATTTCATTTTGATAGATTTGCTGCTGAAAAATAAATTATTAATTGCTAGAAAACTTCAACAAAAAAAGTAAATTGATTTCTTGATCAAACTTGAGAATTTTCAATTAATAATTAGCACTCAGATTTGGTCAGTAACTTTATATACTTAATAAAATTAAAATTTTCTATTTGAACTTTAACATTTTTTTTAATAATTTTGCTTACATGTCTTACCTTGCAATAATTCAAAAGTGAAATAACATAAAATGATTGAAAAATAATCGTTTTTATATGATTCGGAAGTAATTTGATCCATAATCAATTGCATAATATCACATTGTTTCATCTTATAGATCAGATATTATCACGTATTTAAGTCTTTACTTCACGTGTATATTCACCGCATCTGATACCTATGTATTGAAGGTACTTTGTGTGTCTCTCAAATTCATACTTGGCCTACAACTTACAAGTGGGACAAGACCATGACAGCACCAGCACCAGCATTTTGTTTAGTATTCTGAGATAAATTTTAGAGATTATAACACTAAACCATATCAACATCCACACCACACCTTAACTTTACTATCTCTACAACACACCATAACGACCTCCACACCAGACTGAAACGACCTTCACACCACACATCAACCATAATTTTTAAATATATTCCTTTTCTGCTTCTTTTTAGGCTTCCGTACCTACCTAAAAGGGAATAATGGAACTCTTATAGGATTACTTTATGGTCCGTCTGTCTGTCTGTATGTCAGGACCATTTATCTCAGAAACTTAAGGAGGTATTGAGTTGAAATTAACCTTTCAGATACCGTCAATTTGAGACACAGTAGTAAAACAATAGATATATATAGTGAAGCTGTAAAAAAACTCGAACTTCTAAGTTTACGAAAAAAAAGATACGGCCGTTTATGTCGCAAAAACGTTTAAATTTCGATTTTCAAGGGTATCAATATTTATGGGGTACTTCCCGTTGACGCAGAAACCTAAAATTTTGCATAAAACAAGGTCTTGTAGCACAGATATGGGAATAAATCTATTATAATTCTAGCTTAGGTGCGACTGGGCTGGTAGGCTCATAAACACAAAATTGGTGCTCTGAAATCTAACGACGAGATGAGATTGCTGTAGAGTACGCAATAAGATGACTTATATGTTTTCGAAATTTGCAAGAATAATAATAACTAACTACTACCAAACAACAATACTATTTGCTTTATAAAAGTGATGTTAAAATTTAAACCCTATAATGTTTCTTATCCTTTAAGCAGGTACTATTCCAGAAAACTTAGCTTGTACCATTATTATTTCAGATGACAGGTTCTACTACTGGATCAAGATCTCTCCTCCTTAAATCGATCACATGTTCCATTACACACGTTCACGTTTGCACCATTTTTAATTAGCCGATTATCAGACAATTTTTATAAAAAGTGATATCTATCTTATCATTTTTACATAACTTGTCGCTGCTTTTGAAAACTTCTTATCTGAGATCCCGAGCAGTAAGTAGGAGATCAGTTCAGAGATTTTGTTGTTAATCAACAAAATCTCTGATCACCCACTGCTGCTGTCTCTGCTTAAAGAAAATGTTAAAGATTGCGATTCCGATTTTGATTTCAAATATGTGACTTACGTAGGTGTAATTAAAACCTTTAACACTTTAAATGTAAAAAGACTACAGCTTTATAGAGAATGTGGATGTTGTAAAACGGATTATCGACGTTGTATCTCCAAGAGTAGCACTTATTTTTAATAATTGTATTAATTATGGTGAGTTTCCTGACTTAATGAAGTATAGTTAAACCCTTGTTTAAAACGACACAACTGACCCTAAAAATTATAGACCTATTTCAATGCTATCCTTTAGTTAAATTTGTGAGAAACTTATTTTCGAACAATTTCAATGATTTTTTTAATAGGCACAAATTGTTTCATACTAAGCAATAAGGTTTTTCAAAGAGTCATTCAACAACGTGTTGAACTTTTAGGACATAACTATAATGCATGGGAAGACAATGCAAACCTCTAGGCAGTTTTTGTGATTAGTCCAAAGCCTTCAATTTTGTTCTCCATGAAACTTAAAACAGGAAACTCCAACATTACGCGATCCGGAACTCCACTCTGGATCTTCTAACTTCTTACCTGAGTGCTATAATCTTGCGAGTTCAGCAGCTTCTCAGTATATCTATGAAAATATTTTGTATGTTCATAAAAACAAAAACATGTTTAAAAATTCAGTGATATCCGTAATGTCAATACTACAATGAACAAGCACTTTGTGATTCCTGCAACCAGACTCGAGAAAATAGGAGGCTCATTTAGATGCCAAAGTATACCTATAATATACCTAATAATTGGCACAACTACTACCTTTATAATAAACTTCCCAGTCACATTCAAGATTTAGCCCTAATAAATTCAAATCAAAATCTTTGCAAGAACGCTTTTTATACTATAAAAGAGTATCTTGAGGATAAAACGTCTTGGGATTTACCTGCTAGATCAGGTATACCAGGATTTGGAATAGAGTATAGGATACTTTCAATCCTGGTAGTATTTTCTCTTGGGATAATTATATATTTATTTATGTACACATAAACACTTAAAAACGAAAAGAACAAATAAGGATAAAAGAAGCTTCTTCCAGCAGACCTGCGACAGGACAGTTGGAAAAGATATGTCAAATAAAAATATGATATAAAAGATATGTTTGTGTGTAATTATCTACTTTGACGCGGGCGCTGCCGCTGGAAGTAGCTAGTTCTACCTGAATCTTAACATTTATTCCTTTAAATTTATCTAAGTGTGTATACCCGCATCACATGAGACTCCAACCAGGCCACCGATAACACAAATGGACGCCACCTACTGAACTAAATTGATTTTGTGGCATACCTCTACAACGATAAGAAGAAGAGCAAGTAGATCCTTGTCTCGTTAGTAATGTTAATGTACTAACCTACTAGCACAGAATGAGTTACCTTTATGTGCTAATCAAGTGTCACACTGTCACCTTTAAAAGGGCAACTCCAGGCAATGAGCGAGAACGCAGGCACACACAAAGTCAGAGCCATCGAAGACGCTGGCTTAGGTACAATGGTCTTAGGATATAGGTCTTTACAGAAAGACCAAGCTCAAGTCGTCGATGGTGGCAAATTTTCAACGCTCGCCTCGTAAAGATGTCAGCAAATCTACAGCCAAAGCAAGCCAATGCCTGCTAGGGCAATGGGAAAACGAAAAGGTTAATTGTGGTCCTAGAAATCAAGAGGCAACTGAAGGATAGGTGTCGTTTTAGTCACGCTAGAACTGAGAAGTCATTAATGATTTCTCACAAAAAAGTAACACATAGAGATAGTATCCCCCCTAGCCAAGTTACAACCGTTTCGCTTGCGCCGAATACTTCGAGTTGACCTTGCCACCAATTCTTTTTTCTGACCACGTGACTGAGCGATAAGACGACGTCATTTCCGTACATATGAAGCTTTCTACAAGCGTTAACTATTGCAGATTAGCAACTTGGCTAGGGGTAGGTGTAGATCGACCGCAAGTATGAGCAAGCGTACTCACATTTAGCATTCAGGTTAGATTACCGTACAGCACGCATCTCTAAATTCGTAGGCCTGTTTTTGGAGCTGACCTGTTCAGACTATTACATGAAGTTGCAATGGAAGTCTACTCGCACGGTCTTAACAAGAAGTTTAAATTTTTTGCTATCATCATTTACCATTTGAAGTTTTCGTTTCGAATGCAAGCAAAAACGAAGTTAACGGTGATTAGGCAGAAATGTCTTCGATGGTACAAGTATAGTCATGAGGTTCCTTTAAATGCGATGTACCAGTATAGTTAGAGGGTCTTATATATCTTACGTAACAGTATAGTCATGAGGGATTACGATAGGTGCGAAACACTTAGGACCAATCGTTGTGGCAACACTCAGGGATATCAATGTCCAACAGTGGACATCTTTCAGCTGAATGATGATGATGACGATAAGCATAGGTATTCTGTATTGTTACAGTTGACCCGCCAGATAAGCGCTTCATCAACAATTTAATAGCAAAGAGCATCAACGCCGGGAGACAGTCCATCAAGGATGCTGGACTTGATCCTCTGTGTATCAATCAAACACGAATCGCAATGGGTCTACCAGTAGCAGTGTAAGTGCCTATCAAAAGATTTTATAAGGACCATAAAAATTCTTCATGTAATGTCTGTATTGTTGTAAGGTATTTGGTTTGCCTACGCAACACTTCGAGTTTTCAATTCTGACTTAGGTATCTCTTTGGTTTGACGATAGACTAAAACATAATGTTTATTGTATGTTTAGAAGATCATGTCTGCCCAAACCTTGACGACACAGTAATGTATACAAATAATAGTACGCCTACCTACGTACTACACTCACAATCACAATCGTGTTTAACTCTATACTTCCTGTATGAAAAAAGGCGTCTTAAAAATATTTCGATTTCCAGCAGATCTACTTAGTTACAAAACATATTTTAAATATAAAATATTTTCTCCTCAGACTATTCAGCTGCGAAGCTTTTGCAAAAGACATAATATGCACCGGTCTGAGTAATATGGTGACAAATAATATCACTTATAATCTCCGCACCTCCAGCTTCTCCTTCAACATTGAGCTGCCACTCCTCGATTTTTCTGTTGGTAAGTACACAGTCAATATTTCTTCTTTATGTAAGGTCTTTTTACAAGCTTTTATTTAGTTTTACCTGTCCCAATGTTTGTCTGTCATCAAATCTTGCAAAGTAAATTTGACCCACTTCCCGTTTACCGATTGAGCTGAAATTTTGCATGCATGTGTAAATCAGATGACAATGCAAAATCATTATGACATGGCGCTGATCTGATGTAGCAACTGGAAAGTGGCTATAGGGACTTGGTAGTTAAATGACACAACCACATCGAGTTTGGGTTCGTATGATTCTCTTGACGAGCATTAATTAGGTATATGGAGCTATAAAAGCTTGCTATGAAAAAAATATTTTCATTAAAATCTTGTTTACATAGCATGGGTAGGATGACAGCAGGACGCAAATATGCATCTTTAAGATGAGAGAAAAGAATAGGTAGCTATATTGTATAAATCTGACAGCGGTCACCTGCAAAATCCTATAGCAATTTTACAATTAGGGCCTGTCCGCACAGCGGTATTACACCGCGCGGTTTTTTTTTTTCGTTATTCTGTAACACATTGAATCTTATGGAAGTTTCCGCACGTCTCTTTCGCAAAATGTCCCCTGCTTATGAAACGTCTCTTTTACTTTTTTTTTTCATTCGCAGTACTTGATAACTAAAGTAAAATACAATGCCACGAAATAGACAATTCTATTCTATTCTACATATTCTGTTCTAATGGAATCGCAAATTTAAAGTTACCAATTCATCAACTATTAGTAATTTAGCCGAACTTTTTAACCATATTCTGCAAAAATATTCGCTAACTGTACCAAGGAATATAATCGGTATCGGATTTTTTTTTTACAAAATCACAGGTATGCACAGTGTCGTGTCCTCTACTGGCTTTATTGTTTCAGGTGCTGCTTCACTCGAAGCAATACTATTTAGCAATTCATTAGATGTAAAAGCATCGGGAAAGTGAGTAACTATAATGTATTTTAACATGTTCAGTATGAGGTCTAATAAGCCTCGCATATGTCTTCCTTGTGGTGCGGCTAAGAATAACATAGTCTTCTCTGTCGTGCGTAGGCTATAACATCAATATGATTTAGCTTAAGCAAGAGAAGAATAATAATAATATCTAAGATGGACCTATAATAACAGAATGCAGTGATGTAGGTATGTGTCGTGGCCAATTCTTAGAATTCATCACTTCATGATAATTATGGTCAACTAAAAGTGGTCATATCATGAAGTGATTTATTCAAAGGTTCATTGCTAAAAATTAAACAACACTGTTTTCTCGTATTGTCAACATTACGGCGAAAGGTATTCTTACGTGAAACGCACTAAACGCACTATACTCGTGTGCGTCGGTCTAATGTAATTCTAGCTTTATTGTGACAATAAATTTCCTTTTTTTTCTTTATACAGAGTGAAAATCGAAAGAGTACGCATTGCAGGCATAGTCAGCGTAAATATAGGAATCTTCTCCGGCACATCTGTTCGACATATTAAAATCGATTTCACTTTAGGAAACATTATCGTAAGTTGATCTATATTTTTTTGTATAATAAAAGAAAACTGGCCAAGCGCAGTCGGAAACACACATGATGGGTTCCGTAATTGTTGCTGTTACTAATATCGAACAAAAAACGGCAAAAAAAAACACGCTTATTGTAGGGGAGCTCGACTTTCACAGATTTTCACAGATGAAAAAAATATTGATTTTCTCCATCTGTGAAAATTTCAAATGTCTAGCTAGCACAGTTGATTAGATACAACCCGGTGACTTACAGACGGACAGTGGAGTCTTAGGAATAGGGTCCCATTTTTATCTTTTGGGTACGGAACCCTAATACAATCATTGTTCCTATTGATACCCTCAAATGATTACAATAACATGTTGACCATTTTCTTACAGTCTGACATCAAATTGGTTGCCCAAGGAAAAGATTACTCTACTAAAGTAAATAACTTCATTGAAACTACTGTGACGAATAGTATCAAAGCCCACGAGGTAAGTTTTATAATTTAATTCATTTATAACACTTTTAATTTTATAACTAATGTATATATCTTACACCAAAAAGCAATCATCTCATTTTTCATTTGATATTTTTTATAGATTGTCATTATAAATCTTTTCTTTCAGCCTGAGATCAGCAACCTTCTGGAGATCGTTCTGGAGAAACTTATCAATGAACGTCTGACGTAGATACTTATCCTTCGCCATTGAATTTTTTGATACATATTTTTACTGTCCGAAATCTCAGTCTCTCAAATTACCAGTGTGCAAAAAAAGAAAAATAAAAAATATTTTATATACAAGCATTTATTTTTATAATTAAACACAAACGTTGCAGACATTCAATAATGCAATCATAGCACTAATGTTATTTAACTTACTTGAATCGCTATTAGAATTGAAAAAAGA
This sequence comes from Mythimna albipuncta, assembly GCA_929112965.1. Taxonomy (NCBI): domain Eukaryota; kingdom Metazoa; phylum Arthropoda; class Insecta; order Lepidoptera; family Noctuidae; genus Mythimna; species Mythimna albipuncta. Next base: position 19,995,199 of record OV815962.1, read on the forward strand.
TAACTTTTGAATGTAAAATAACAATACGGAAAATTCTCGTAGGCCTCAAAGTCGTACCTTCTACAGATTTAGGCCATTCATTAATACATTGATTATTTTATTTTACATTTAACATTATAGCCAAGCGGAGTTCCAAGCGAAGTATTGGTGTATGAAGAGCAACGGAATTTCTACATTTATTTTTTAATTTTACAAAACACTAAGATTGATTTTTAATAAAAATAAAAATAAAATCTTTCAAAATTATGAAGTTTAAGACATAAAAAATGAAAATGTGTCACTTAGTGAATAATTAAATATAAACAATTATAAGAATAACTAAAATTGTAAACTTGATGCATAAAATGAAAAGGATAAGAATAACATTAAAGATACTTCAAAAAATTTAATAATTTGTAATGAAATAAATAATGCACACTAGCATTACGTTAAAGAACATAACAAAATAAACAGAGAATTTGGAATTAATTTTGAATTTATAGTTAATAATAATCTGATCCTGTGTTTTGTAAAATCCACTGCATATATTAAGGATAATCTAAGATCAGTTAGGAAAAGGATTAGAATATTACAAATTTTATCGTAAAAAACAAGTTTGCGTAAAGTATTTTATTGTCATAGCAATATTGTGTAGTGTCTTCAAAAATATTGTGGCATTTTGGGGTTACATTGTTCTTTTACTTTATATTGTGTTACAATTTCATTGATTGGTTGAGACGAGTGCAGTAGCAAGCAAACTACATCACAAGTGTCATACATCTGTGTTGCAGAATACTTACAATCGACACAATCTTTAAATCACACTACAACCCCAAAATACCACCCGCCAAATTGAAAAGCATTAATTTTGAACGAATAATAATCTTTATCATTCATTTTGAATGTTTGAAATATACATTTTTTTAATGTCAAAAGCATATTTATATCTGTATCGCAAAATTCAAACATATTATACCCTTTTCAGATTTCACAATCTCATTTGGCACTACGCGTCTGTCTTGAACAAGTAATATAAACACAAATATACAGTGCATTGAGAAATAACGCGAACTACATCTACCAGTATCACCTATGTATCAATATATATAAAAGTGAATAAGAGGCACTCTATAGGTTTATATACGCAGATCTAAAATAAGCGTAATCCGTGAAACATCGAACGTGGAACTAGAACATGAATTGTTACTATACATTAACTAACGTAGCGAATAAAGACACCGTCCATCCAAATGTACGATCACGTAGCCTATATAAATAATACAACAGAAGCTCAAAAACTACGTAAAAATTACATTTAGCTTCTATATCTCATAGGTATCGTCCTTCACAACAGGTTAATATTTTTTCGATATATACGAAATAGGCACCCGTCTGATCTGCCCTTTAAAAAAAAGAACTAAGGGCGTCACGAGTCCCTATATAATACTAACACTCATTTTATATACATCAATGAAGTATTCGGTTGTCTAGTCGGCTGTCGCGAGAAAACTTACAATATTGTACTAGTAATATTTGTTATCTTAAATCTCGAATTGTAAAGATTCATCTATCGTCCACCAATATTTGAAAGCTGAACCGCTGGCACTACGATCTCTAAACTAGATGTATCGATCCTAAACGTAATGTACTAAGTTTTGTATTCTCTAATACATTCAGTATACTACTTTCTGTACATCTTCCATTCCTTTGGATTTCGTCTCGTGTCTTTTACTTTAGCTTCCATTAGTTTATAATATTGTAACATTATTATGAATTTTAGTCTTATTCAATTTTGTATCTATAGTTTCATTGGTTTTGTCGTAAATATCATAATTGTTGCTTTGATTCGTTTTAAATCATTCTGTTTGACGATCCTCTTTATTCCCACCGATTGATTTACATCGAACCATTATAACACGTACAACTTTCTAATATTGGTCCGCTACAGAGTTGTGAAATGATCTAGCTTATATTAAACTTACTATCTAAGGCTATAATGAACTTAAATTTTTCTATGCCTTGCGTGATATGTATTGCGTTAGAGGCGATTTAAAGCTAACATTTTAATCATTTTTTTCATATCTACGCCTTCTTAGAACTCCGAAACACACCGCAGACTCAATTTAAATATCATGCCCCTTAGCATTATGAAGACAAAGTTGACGATGACGTCACACCATATGGCAGAAGTTCTTTAACCTACAGAAGATATGTAGATAGTTACTTATACTATGACGAAATTACGACTACCAGTAATCTATAATTTGTTATTAACAAGTGATATGTAGTTGGAGAAATCACTCCTTTTAAAATATAACATTAAAGTTTAAACAATACGTTACATCGCTTACATTTAACTATTGAACTTAACAGATATCTAGACGAATATTAATGGACTCAGCAATTCAACACTCGAGGTGGCTTACAACTAAAATACTCTACATTATAAAAATAAGTTGATAAGAAAATATTCCAGAGATTCTTTGGCGGCAACACATAATATTATACACGAATTAATTGCTTCTTTACTAATAAGATTCTGGTTACTAAAGATGGATAAGAGAAATGATTGCAACAAGCTTAAGTCGATTGATTGGCTTCAAGTCATTAGACACACATCAAAATTCTAAACAGTAAATAAGCTGACAAATCACATACAATAAGCAATAATAATAATTAGCTGACCAAAATATCAATTAACGATTGTTCATTCAAATTGAAATAAGCTTTGATGTATATAACTTCTAACAATGGGATCTCTAAATTTTTTCATTAGACTTCTTCGTTTAAAAGTTCAATCATAACGACATTCAAGTCACGACATGCTTTGCACTGAAAATATCCGACCAAAAATTCCACACCAATCCCATGTGCACTCAGAATCTCCTTAGTAAAGTAGTTATAGACGAAGCAAATAAATCGAAGAGGCTCGACGACCACATAACTAACTCATATGATGTACTTGAAGAACGTGGTCTTGGCCAGGCCGGTAGCGATTACGACGCCAACACCGAAGATTTCATACGGGACCTTGACGGGGGCTGCACTGTTTGTGCAGTTCTTTGGAGGTTCTGGCTTATCTGTAATTATAAAGTGGAAATCATTAAAATCATTCAATTGTAATTGAATTTAATAAAAATTTGTACAATTTATTTTATGGGAAAAAGAACTAACATAGAAATAAGCAGTACTAACATTTAATGTACACCAAAAATTGTCTTAAATAAATTTAAATTAGTTAAAAGAAAAACTCCAAAGATTAACTATAAGCATAAGTTTAATCGGCCTTCTTATGTTCCTACGGCTGGAAATCAGGCCTCCTCTCTGGGAGAGGGAACGGACCGTAATCCACCACGTGGGTTCAGTGCGGTTTGGTGGATTTCCCAAGTCTTCCCGTCCTTCACCGTTTTAAGAGCTGTGGTGATAAAATAAATTACACAGAGTACCTAATGCGCCTGGTTGGGTTTGGACTAATGATTAATTTACAGAAACAAAAATATTAGTAAAATGTTTATTTAATTAATAAAAAGAGAAGACTGAGCTATGTCGTTGACAGAAACACAAAAACATTATAAATTAAACATCAGATGGATTCTGTATTATGTTTATTATATTAGATCGTACCGAAATACCATCTAGTTTAGTTCGGCAGTAGTTGCAAAATTAAGCACAATTGTGACTGTCTCGTGTAAATTTAAATTGTTTATAAACAAATCGTGTTCACATATATTTTTATAGTGCAATAAATTATTTTGACGTGACAACGTCTTAAATTAGGTTGCGGCTGGGAGTCACTTATGAAAAAGTGTAACGCTCGGTAACGTTACGATGAGTCACCGAACGAGAGAGAGGCCCGCCGAATGCCTTGCGTCTCTCTCCCACTCAACTATTTTCATTCAATTCCTTGTTCCTATTGTGCAATTTAATTATATTCATATCAATAAATATTCTACCGAGAAAAAGACGTTGTCACGTAAAATCTTCGCCCGTAAAACCGACTTTACAGGCAACCATTTTTTTATTATTATTATAAACGAGGACGTTGAACTGAAAAATATAAATTGTTTTTAATCACCACCTATCTTTAGTAGTGAAAGAATGATAAAGCCAATTGGTCTGATTGTCCGTTCAAGATTATTGCAATTAGCCCACTATACTATCACCATCTTGCAAAAGTGGCTCTAATTAATTTTTCAAAGAAGCCTCTTGTTTTAAGCATTATAAGAATACAAGCTTCTGCCAGTGGCTTCGCTCGCGTGAAATTAGGTTTCTACATATAAAATTTGAACCCTGTTTCCTTATAATCCATATAACCTTTAAGATGCGAATTTTGAAAAATCCTCTCTTAATGCTTGCCTACGTTATAAAAGGAAGCCTCGTGCTAAATTTTATTCACCTAGTCCCAGTAGTTCAGGCTGTCCGTTGATATGTCAGTCCGTCATTCTCTCCTTTAACATATATAATTTATATATAAACGTGACTGGGTATCATCATCATCATCAGCCTTTTTATTAATGTTCCCACTGCTGGGACTCAGGCCTCCTCTCTAGGAGAGGAAAAGGGCCGTAATCCACCACGTGGGCCCAGTGCGGGTTGGTGAATGTCACATGTCTTCGAATTTTTGGTTCTGGGACATGCCGGTTTCCTCACGATGATGTCCTTCACCGTTTTGAGAGCAGTGGTGATGAAATAAATTACACAAAGTAATGCGCCTGGCTAGGTTTGAACCCGCGACCTACAATTCGTCGGGGCCATTACTATTTGGCCACCACTACTCTCTCTAAATTTGACTGGTGGATAGAAGATAATAATTGTTTCTTCGCTCTTCTATTTCTTATTAAAAAAATATACTGATAGCATTAGCTATATTAAAAGACCACACTAGCCAATCTCTTTCTGTCTGTTGATAATATGGAGGATACAAATATCTACACTAGTATAAAAAAGAGGTAAAGTTTGTTTTTTTTTTATGTTTTTTGTTTGTAAGAGGTATTCTCTGAAAGTACTGTTCTGATTGGCAAAATTTTTCACCGATAGAAAGCTGCTTAACTCTTGTGTGACATCTACACTAATATAATAGAGGTAAAGTTTGTGTTTTTGTTTCTTTGTTTTTTTTTTTGTTTGTAGGAGGTAATTTCTGAAAGTACTGATCTGATTGCGAAATTTTTTTTCACCGATAAAAATCTGCTTTATTCCTGTGTGACATAGGCTATATTTTAATGACGCGGGCAAAGCCACGGGCAAAAACTAGTCTTCTAGATTATTGATCTGCAAACATTTGCGTATTTCAGTGCATTTGAAATCTGGTGAATTCAGCCCTATAAGTTTTTAAATCAAAAGAAGTTAGTCAGAAGTTCATACTTACTAGTAGCAGCCATCAACTGTGGCAAGTACTTTTGCCAGAAGGCGCACTCCTTGACCCGTAGCCCATGCCCTATGGAACTAGAGTTCACTGCTAGAGACAAGTATTCTCTTCCATTCGCCGAGTGGACCGGCCAGTGGATCTTCGTGGATTCCCCACTCGGATTAATAGATGGGTTTCTGGAATTCAAATCATACGTAGTTTGAATTGCTATCAATATTTAGATGGGAGATTAGATAATTTAACTGCAGTGATTTCAATTAGAGATAAAATTTTCAATAAAATGATTGATTTGTGGAAAAATAAAAACGTGAGCCGCCAGATTTCAAGCCTCATTAATTTTAAAAACATAGATTAAATAATAAAATTTAATGATAATATCTTACCCGCTTCTCGCGAAATTGGCCCAGTATCTCATCAGACGTTTACTGAACTCCACCTCCTCAGGCGAATAATTCTTCCCTGGGTTCAAGGGCTCTCCAAATACGTAGTTAATTTCATCAGCGTGCATCACTCCTGTCCAAGACGGCCAGGGGTTGTTCTTACTGCGGTGCTTGTAATAATATGTGAAGACATTGTTTCCAGTTTCTGCATAGCGATGCGAAAATTCATTTACTCCACACGTGAAGTGATAATCTCCTACCATCTTGTCCAAAGCATTCCTGTTCCTTATTGGATCTTCTGGGTTTAACCAATCTGTATACTCGAACACAATAGCTTGTCTTCCAACGTCATTGACATAGGGATTCAACTCTCTCACCGCCTGTAAATATTGCTCCCTACTTATCCCAACATTCTCTTCTTTAGGGAACAACTCAGTCAGGTAGTAAAGTATAAAGTAGTAACCTTCCTCCGTATTAGATCCCATCAAAAGATTGGTCTTCTTAAAGTTCTGGTGAGCTAATGATCGAGCTGGTAACTCATCTAAGAAGGAACCATCTATGATCGGGACGAAGGGGAATTCGCAAATTCCGAGCGTTCCCCACTCGTTATTGACTAGTTCATCGGGGCTCTTCTTCCTCAAACACTCGATCATCGGCCCCATATCCGTTCTAGAATGTGGACAATGGACAGCTTCAGCTAAACGAATACCTCTCAATATGCTTTCTTCTCTTGATATAATAGCCCAAGGAGCAGTCGCTGCTCCCGACTGCATTATCGCCTGAGAGAACAAGTTTCTCGATAGAGGTGACAGTAAATGTAAGGAAACCGAAACAGCCCCAGCTGACTCTCCAAATAAAGTTATGTTATGAGGATTTCCTCCAAAATAAGCTATGTTATCTTTCACCCATTGCAAAGCCATAAGCTGATCAAAAAGACCGGCATTTCCTGGGACGTCCGGAGTATCGAAGAACAGAAAACCGAGGGATGCGACTCTATACTGCATGGAAACATAAACTATTTTTTCTTCCGAGACGAGTATTTTTGGATCATAAACATCTAGAGTAGCCGTTCCTGAATAAAACCCGCCACCAAAGACCCAAAGCATGACAGCTGCGTTCTTGGGTCGCGGCCTGGGCGTCACTATGTTTATAAATAGACAGTCTTCCTGCATGTCGGTATTGGGATTCCACATCATCGCTCCCGGGAAGTCACCAAATACAGTATCTATAATTTGGACGCATGAATGTGGCAGTGTCGTTGTGTTCAGTATTTCGTCACCCCAGCTCTCCGCCGGTCTGGGGTGTCTGAACCTCAAGTCACCTAAAGGTTTTTGAGCGTAAGGAATGCCGAACCAGGCGTCGACTTTCTTGCCGGTTGCGGCAGTTAGCGTGATGCCCCGGACCCTTCCCTTTCTGGTGCGGACGACGAGCGGGTCCTCATCCTCTGGCCCGAGCTGTGGCTCGTCGGCCATCATTTCCTCGTCGGCCCGCTCATGGTTTGAGTAGAATCTCTCGTCATACTTTGCTCTTTTGGAAGAGGTCTCTGCATCTTCAAACTTGGCGCGTTTGGAGGAAGTT